>CM077552.1:11985416-13375000 GCA_039657385.1 Citrus x changshan-huyou | reverse complement strand
AGAGTGCATGATAATTAAAAAAATAAATATACAAAAAAAGAGTAATGATAGAAATGCAATTGTTTGTATAAAATTATTTTATACGAACTAATGTGGTATAAATTTATTGGTTGGATGAAAATAAAAAATAAAAAAATATAAACGAATAGGTATTTAAGCAAACCAATTGACTTGTATCATATCAGTTAAATGATTATAACTCTACTCTATTACTACTCAAAAAGAATTTATGGAATCATTATATTTAGAGTAGGGCTATTCACACTTTAAAAATTTCTCTAAACACTCTAATTTCATTAAAAACTTTAAACAAAAATACACATCATATGAATTATTATTAAAGACAATTTATTATAAGTTAATATTGTATGATTACTCTGAACACTCATATAATATACTCATTATTCCATGTACATAATTCTTATACTTTAACTTTATTTCCAACATCTTAATCAATACATAGATGAATAATGATTAAATCAATTTTTTTATTTTTTTTTATTTTTGCACTCATTATTTATGGAACATTTCTTATTATTATTATCTCATTACAAGTTGTTCTTGGTGCAAAATTCAATATCGTACATAAATAAACAAAGAAAATTAAATATATTTTTGTTGAATAATTTATTTATAACGGACTTGATTACATTTTTGTAAAAATTTATTAAAATCTCTTCAAATTAGTTGTATTGAACAACTTTATTGGTGTTTTAAGTAAATAAAGTTAATTAATTTAAATAGTTTGAGTAAGGATATTTTTTGAATTTTAAAGAGTGTTCAAGGTAAAACTTAAATTTTTTTTTTTAAATTAGTAGTATATGAGTGTACAAAATAATATAGTTTTTAAAGTAATTTTTAGAGTGCAAATAACCCCACCCTTATATTTATCATGAATGTTTAAGGATAGCATAAAAAATGGTGGACATTAAATGGCAATTTTGGCAACTAGGGCAAGTCTAACTAATCTCTTTTGCGGATAACGTTCATTACATAATAATGTTCTTCAAAAAGTTAATGTTCTTCAGTTACTGCAGTATGGCTGAAATCTTCTGGTTGATCTCTGAAATTCTAAAAAAAAAGAAGAATTTTCAGAACTTCAAAGCTCAGCACATCTCTAGGAACTGTAATGGCATAGCTCATAATTAGCTAAATTAGCCTTACAAAAGAAGGAAATTGTATTATGGTTGGATGAAATTCTAACGGACATTATGTATTTGTGCTCAAGTTAATTCTATGAAAGGCATACTTTCTTTAAAAATAAAAAAATAAAATAAAAGTTTGCCACTTTTATTTCTTCGGTTCAAGTGATGTCTTCTAACTTAGGAAAATAAGAATTATTGAATGGCGATTCACATGCATAATATATTAATATGCCCTTCGTGGGGAAGCTGCGTTAGTACCATAGTTGATATTCCATAGTGTATACGCAAGTAAATTGTAAAGTAAAATTTCACATGCCATTAGGGCATTATAAAGTAAAATTTCACATGCCATTGGGGTTAACGTTTTTCATAACTGAATATGTAGTGTAATTGTTACTTCGCCTCGTCATTTATAAATTTTTATATTATATTGAAAATGGGAGATAATATTTTAGAGTAGAGAGTAACAGCATCATGGATGATGCGCAGCAGCAACACTTGAAAGGTACTCCGAGCGGGCCCCGGCAAAAACCCAACCGTCCAACGGCAAAACGAAATTCAAATGGAACGCATAAAAATTGTCCCAACGGTCAAATCCTTTTTTAAATTTACCAGCAAGCATAAACTCTCTCGAGTCTCTCTCTCTCTAAGTTGCCATTTTCATCATCTTCATTCACTGACACAAATCGCTCTCTCAAACAAATTCCCCCCCAAAATCTCGGCTTTCTCTTTAACTTAAAAATCCTCAACTCACCACCTCTGATGGAAACTGAGTACGTGTCGTCGTCATTCAACACGCCTTCAAAATCAACGATCCCAAATTCGACTTCGACCTCCTCCAAGGTCAGAGTGATCGTTAGGGTTCGCCCTTTTCTTTCTCAAGAAATCGCGGCAAAAAATGGAAACTCAATCTGTTGTATTTCAGTTCTTGATCGAGGTTCCCTGTCTTGCAATGAAGAAGTTGCTGTTTATCTTAAAGATCCTGACACCATGTCAGTACTGTTGCAATTTTTGTTTTTAATTTCTTGTTCGAACTTAGATTTTAATTATGATTTTTTTTCTCCTTTCTTTGTGGTTTTAGTCGAAGCGAGTGCTATCAGTTGGATTCGTTCTTTGGCCAAGAGGATGAAAGCGTGAGCAAAATATTTTACAGTGAAGTGAATCCTCTGATTCCAGGGATCTTTCATGGCCGCAACGCTACCGTTTTTGCCTATGGGGCTACTGGCAGCGGCAAAACTTACACCATGCAGGTACGCTACTATTAAGAGACGGGTAGCCATTTGTATTTGCTGAAATTCTGTTTGGTTAGAAGGAAAATTGAATGATTCAGAGTGGCTGGAAATTCGAGGAATTTACCTACCTAAGTGAGTCAAATGGCTGGACTAATATCACTGTGGTTAATTTTGTATACACTGTAAGAGAAAATTGAAGTGTCAGTTGATAGTTTCATCTATTATAGAACAAATTTGATAAGTTCGATGGTTGAATTGTGAAAAAATCAACTCTTCTTGAGAGTCTTATACTCTTATTATTGATTTCTTTTGGCCATAAGTTACAAATTTTATTCCCAAGTAGTGGAAAACTCAAAGAGATCATCGTCTCCGGGCTCATTTGGCTTGGCTACTTCAAGTAGACTGGAGTAAGTTTGGGATTAATACACAGATGCTATGAGATAATCATTAACTGTCAAGTACAAATGTGCCGGTCCGGGTGGTAATCATTAGATTCCAAGCAAAAATGAGTGCTTATCAAACACTTAAGTTGAATCACAACAATCCAAAAAATACCTGTAAATGGATTAATTTATCTAGTGTAGTATCTGCTATTCACATTTAACTAACAAACATAACTTTAATGTTTCATAGAATTCATTGTTTCTAGTATCATGTAAACTAACTTTATGACAGTGATTGGTGTTACAGGGTAGTGAAGAGAGGCCAGGCCTAATGCCATTGGCTATGTCCAAAATTCTATCTATTTGTCAGAGCACAGGAAGCACAGCAGAGATTTCATACTATGAAGTCTACATGGACAGGTGTTATGATCTTTTGGAAGTCAAAACCAAGGAAATTTCAATTTTGGACGATAAGGATGGGCAACTCCATCTCAAGGGACTCTCTCGAGTTCCTGTTAACTCAATGACAGAATTTCAAGAGATATTTTCCCGTGGAATCCAAAGAAGAAAGGTGGCACACACGGGACTGAATGATGTTTCTAGTAGGAGCCATGGTGTGCTTGTGATTTCGGTTTCTACCCTTCTAGGTGATGATTCGAAGGCTGCGTTAACTGGGAAGCTGAACCTTATAGATTTAGCAGGTCATTTCAGCTCTTTCTAAGTAGCTCAACTCTTTCTGAATATCTAATTGTTTTATGTACATGGCTTAGCTTGTGGCTTGTAGCCTCCTATTTTCTTTCTGAGTTTATCATTTTTAAACAGGCAATGAAGATAATAGAAGGACCTGCAATGAAGGAATTCGTCTGCTTGAGAGTGCCAAGATCAATCAGTCCTTGTTTGCATTGTCAAATGTGATACATGCACTGAATAACAACAAACCCCGAGTCCCATACAGAGAAAGCAAATTGACCCGTATATTGCAAGATTCTCTTGGAGGGACAAGCCACGCTTTGATGGTTGCTTGTCTGGTAAGAATTTTGTATTAGATCACTCATCTTTTCATCTTGGTCTACCATCAATAAATTTATCAGAATTCAATTCAAATACACTTTTTGTGTTAAACAGAATCCAGGAGAGTACCAAGAATCTGTTCACACCGTTAGCTTGGCTGCTAGATCACGCCATATTTCAAACACTCTTCCTTCAGCCCAGAAAGTTCAGACTCCAATGGTTAAAATTGATATGGAAGCAAAACTGCGAGCATGGCTTGAATCTAAAGGCAAGACAAAGAGTGCACAAAGAATGGCAGTACGTGGTACTCCAATTGTGAGCAAAACTCCTACTTCTGTATGTTCAGTCAAGAAAACCATTAATCACAGCTGCAGAAAAGTCAAGGTTTCTCCCAAACAGGACGCTTCTAATGCTGAAGATAGGTATAGGAAGGGAGTAGTAACTTCTATGTCATGCAGCATGATCATCTGGTTACCAAAACTTAGTGCTTTACTTTTATGCAGGGCTTTATGTGTCCCTTTTAGGAACTTATTAATTGATGAAGGTCTTGGTGATTCTTGCTCAGAGGTAAGTTCTAGAACTTAACACATGCTTGTTTACTAACATCTATATAAATCCATGATCAAATCATCCTACATAATGCAATTTGAATAATGAAGGGTGCATGATACTGTAGTAGAAAATTGACTCTTATGACCTAGCACGAGGTATTTTAAAAGGATTATTGTTTACCAACGATCAGGATAAAATTTAAAGGCTATATGAGATTTTATTGTTTTGAATTTATTGATCGTTGCAGAGTCACCACATGGTTGCCAACGATACAGAAGAAATAACTGCTGGTAAAGATGGAATTATCTCCATATCATCACCGAGACACTTACCTGGTATGGTGCTTCTACATTTTTTTTCCTCAAAAAGATTTGTTATATTAAATTTGATGTTTTAGGTATTAAAGGATCCATTTCAATTGGTTGGATATTTTCTGGTCGTTATATGGGGTTCTCTGAGATTTCAAATGTGATGCAGATGAGCAATCAGAAGAGAAGGCAACTTTCATGAACTCTCAGGCATCACCAGTTTTTGAGAGGAAAAGTGCGACGCAAAGTCCTCTCAGAACAGCACTCTCCCCCATCAATATCAATGCAAATACAAAGCCCCTCGAGAAACTATCAGACACAGATCAACATTGCCCATTGCTTGAACCAAAGACTCCGAGAACACCATTCACTGCAACATGTGCATCCAACAAATTCCAACCAATCGGCACTCCACTTGATAAATTCAGTGCACGAAGCATTCGCTTGAAGGTATAAGAGATATAACTAAAGCTTGATGATAGTTATTTCTTTTAAATACCTTTCGTGGTTCTCGTATTTAAAAATTTTGATGTACACAGAACTCTCTTGTGCAAGAATACATTGATTTCTTGAATACAGCTAGCAGGTATAATTCTGTTTCCATTGCTGTTTTTTGCACATCTTAAATGCCTTATTATTAAGCACACTAAAATTCGCAAATGGTTTTTTTCTATGTTTACAGAGAAGAGCTCGTGGAGTTAAAGGTACAACAAGGCTAATCGATCAGTTGTGGCAATGCTGATAAATATCATTTTTCGAGTAAATCCAATATAATTTTCATTGACATTCCTGTGTTCATCGTGCAGGGGATAGGACAGAGATTGGCGGATTACATATGTGAGCTTAGACAATCAAGCCCCGTAAAATCTGTAAGTTTATATAACTCTGGAGATAAAGAATTTTCGAGTTATAGTTTGTATGCAGTAACAGTAATTAAACAGTGAATTCTGAACCATTTACAGCTGAGTGATTTAGAGAAAATTGGGCTCTCAACCAAGCAGGTAATAAATCAGCAACATTTGTTAACTCCCCTATGATTCAGCCTTGAAAGAGATGAATGATAATGATCTGAAACAACATCTGACAAACAAAATTCTCTCACAGGTTTACAACTTGTTTGGTAAAGCCGCAAAAGGAATTTTCGATAGACCAGAAAGCGCAACTCCCAGTTGTCAAGAAACGTTGTCGGTCACATAACAGTTTCATATGGTGGGATTCAGTTGTGTGGTTTTGATTAGTTGCCGTATCATATGTTCTAACGGTGGCAGCCGTAGATCGTGTGAATTGATCAAAAAATTGTGTATTCCTGATATCAACTCGCAGATTTGCACTTTCCAATGTAAACAATATGTTGTCAATTAGCATGTGTTCTGTTTTGTAGAACTCTCTAAACTTCAACCGAAAGCGAGACCGACAAAGAATCAATTCAACACTATGATCAGAACAGGAAAATAAAAATAGTATTCATTCATTCATATATAAAACTACATAACTCAAAGCAGAGACTCAAAAGTAATTTATAACTCAATACATAAAACAGTAGTCTATTCTATATTCTACAAACTTTCACAAGAAAGCCATCGAAGCAGAAGCAAACATAGGTCTTAGATTCTATATTAGTTCTTATTTAAAAAAGATCCATATATCTGCTTTTAAACAGGCAGCTGGTTAATTAATTCCATAGGCCGCATGGCGCATATGTTTCTTATTTGCTGCAGTTGCACGGGTTGCAGTTGCATGGGTTGCACTTGCAGCCGCCGTTGTCGTCTCCCTCGTTCCTGCAACCGTTCACACATGAGTCCACAAAATCACTCATTTATAGACAACTAATTCATTCAAATCGAAATATAATATATATATATATATAATATTTTTGTGATCTGGATCTTAAAATACGAAAAAAATTCAAAAAATCTTTAAAATCGTAGAATTTAAGGAATCTAAAACTTAAAATGCTTAAACCGTGCGGATTGAAACATTTTCCTGAATTTTTCTACACTTTTAAATTTTCGATTGAAATATTTCTGTATATATGTTCTGGCCATATTAAAAACAAAAGACACCTACGCTTTCTCTGGTGCAGCTTCAGGAACTACTTCAAGGCTCTCGGCGATAACATTCTTATTGTCACTGCAACGTCACCATAAGATTTTTTTTAGCAAATCAAAAGCTTAAAAAAATTAAAAATTAAAAATAACAGAAAAGTTTTATGAACATAAATAGTTACCCTTCATAGGAGAAATCAGTAGCCTGAGCAGGAACACTTCCACCGGTTCCAGCCATTTTCGGATTCTTATGAAAGATTGGAACAAACAGTTGATTATATGATGCTTGATGTACGGAGAAAGACCACTTAAGCGCTACAACAGAAAAATATCCCCGGGAGTTGGATTTTATAGTGATGAAAGGCGGTTGCTGACCATACACGTGTCAATATTTTAAACCATGTTTATCTCTAAGGTTTACGTCGAAAAACCAAAAAATAAAAATCTATAACCTCCTTCCGGATATGGATCACGCGTTTGTCTCCGGTCCTCTTTATCTTTGTTGACTGAGTCTTCCTTGTTTGGTGAGTCGTCCCTTTTTCCCTGCAGTAGCGATATTCTCACAAATATGCGCACAAATGTTTGCACAAAACGGTGTGTTTTGTGCAATCTTTAAAAGGCTCATCGTACGTGCACCAAACAAGACACACGCACGTTACGTTTTGTTCTTCTTTCACTGTAATAGTTTGGTTTTCACTGCAACTGTGCAACAGCTCGGTTTTCATTTTAAAAGGCTCCTTTCACTGCAACCGTGCAATAACTCGGTTTTCATTCTAAAAGGCTCCTTTCATTGCAATAAAAACCCAACAGCTTCGTTCTCCACACAGCAACAGCTTCGTTCTCGGTTGTCCTCACTCTCTTAGCTCGGTTTTCTCTCATTCTTGGTGGCTTCATTCTCCCTCACTCTCTCGGCATCGATCTCCCTCAATCTCTCGATCTCAGCAGTAGTATTTTGCCTCATTTCGGGTACTTCACCTAGCCTAACGTGGAACCTTAATTTTTGTCATATTTGCCGAATTTTGTGAGCCTTTGAGCAATTAAGTTCTGTTTAGTTCTTGATTTGTTCTATTTAAATGTTACAGAGCCTATATTACAATTGCCGATTAATGTTGATTGTGTTGTTCAATTTATTACAAAAGTGGGTTGTTTGCAGCCATTGCAAGAGTATTGTTAGTCTATGCGATTTTTATCGAAGTTGAATGACATATGAGAAAACCCAGTTGCTTGGTCTGTTCATGTGGCTTAGAGATTTGTGAGTGATTATGCAGTGCATTTGCAACATGGTTTTGCAACTGAAAATGGTTTGGTTGGGAAGGGGGAAATGTTCAGCTTTCTGTGGCATTCAAGCCGTGATTTTGGCGTGCATATGCTCCGTGCTAACAAATGTGACCTTGATTCCATGTTCAGCAATACCTTGTGTTGGGAATGGTATCACTACAACGCGAGGTTCCCTGTCCATTGAAATTAGTTCAAACTTTTCCTTGTGAACCGAAAGCTATACACGATTTAATGCAAAGTTGCAAATAACAGAAAATAATATTTCAACCATAAACGTAATTTTCATTACAAATAAGAGAAGTTAATACATTAGTTGAATATACAATTTAAATACAATACATATTAAAATACATATAATTATTTATGGGACATATTTTACAATAATACTTGGTTGCGAACTTCGTTAAAGTTCTTTTTCAAGCAATTCAAATTTAAGAGAAAAGCATTCCATTTGATGCCCCAGCTTGCGCACTTCTCCTAGTAAGAGATCAATTTTAATCTCGCTCATATTTCGATCTTCCACCCCTCGACACACAGTATATTTACTGTTCTTCCGATCGTCGTCCCATTCAAATTCCCCACATCCTTTGCACTTCCAAAACTTACGATTCGGATTCTCTCTTGTGCGCGAAGTTCGTAAGATCTTATCATTGCAGCACTTTTCACAAGTTTTTATATGTGGATTTGGAACTTCACTCATGCTAGAGGAACATTGTGATAGAAATATCGAACCAATTTAAGCAACTGACAAGGAGAAAAAAAAAAGTCGTAATAGTTAGTGAGCATTAAGCAACTGGACAGGGAAACAATATAGGACACACCAGCTACTAATCAATTCCAAAAGAAAAAAACAGCCACAACAATGTTGCTCTCAAGGTTTTTGCCGACTATCTCCTGCAAACTTAATATCTATCTAATAATGTTTGTCAATCACATCTGAATATTTTTTATTTGTTGAACTAATGACAAAGAATATCACCGCCTCACATTGTTCAAATAATTTGCAACATCACTTGCATGAATCTGTTTTTTAAGCTCAAGTTTACATTATTTAGAATAGTGAATAGCATGAAAAAAGCAAGATAGTAGCTCAAGTTTACACAAATCTATTGTTTTACCTTCCTTTCACATTGAATTCTGAGTCAAGGAGAAGAAATCCATTTCCCTCAGCATTTCCATCCTTATCTCCAAGGCATGACACCAGGATATCACCAGAAGCAAGGCAATGAGCCGTGTGAGGATAAGATAATCATGTCTTCTGTACAATATCTGCAGGCTCAAGAACTTTATGCAAAGAGGGAGCCCTTGGATTTTTTTGTGTGTCAACTACGTATATACGACCAGATCTGAAAGTAACAACGATAATTTATTTAAATTCTTTTTCTTTACAAATCTTGATGCATTTATATAATACGTGCAATGTGTTTTGATTTTCCTAGATGACCGAAATAGGAAAAATAAATCAATTCGTTTAAAATCCAAAGCTAATATCAATACAACCCAAAATCACTATACCCTCAACAATAACCATTCAAAATCCAAGTGGTCGAAATGGGGCAAAATAATTAATTTTCAATTAATTACAAATTAAAGCAATAAATTGAACACTAACCTTAACAAGCTCCGTTAATTCGGTTGTGTTGGGGTAGAGAGAGTGATGAAACTGAGATCGAGAGATTGAGGCATATCGGAACCGAGACAGTGAGGGAAATGGAGCCACCGAGAATGAGGGTGATTGGAGCCGAGAGAGTGTGGCAAAACAGATCCAGTGAGAATGAGGAAGTACAGAGCCGAGAGCGAGGGAGAATGGTGTCTAGAGAATGAGGAAGCTGCTGGGTTTTTGTTGCAGTGAAAAGAGGCAATGGTTTTTTGTTGCAGTGAAAGGAGGCATACGCGAGTGGGAGGAACTGGGAAGAGCGTGTGTGTTGTTGTGCACGTACGAAGAGCCTTTTAAAGGTGTACAAAACGCACCGTTTTGTGCAAACGTTTGTGCGCGAATGTGTGAGAACATCATTTTCCTTTTCCCTGACCGTCCAATAGAAGTTGACCGTGATCAAGATGGATCAAATGTGGACCCCCCTTGTAGAGTTACGTTCGTAGCTATCTTGGGGCCGCGTTTGTGCCACTTAGCATTCGGTACCGTATGTAATTAGAGGTTAGGACTCGGGGATTTTAATGCCAACTTTGCATGAACTTCAATGGTGAACTCTTCCACTAAAAGGGGAACAAGTATGGTCTCTATATATATATAAAATTATTTATATGACTTTGCTTTTAGCCATCTAAGTCATCAAAGAAGGGTCTAGGAAATATCCCATTATATTATCAAATCATTGTCATTGAATTTCTTACTGCCTTGATCATGACAGGATGAATTAAAGATAACATAGTTGTCCACATTGTAAACTACGTGAAGACGCCGATCTCTCTACGTACATGTGTTGCGTTTGCTTTGAAAATGTGAAAAACTACTATTACATTTTTTTTGATATATTGATATATTACCATCAGAGCTCTATTAATATTTATAATCAAGAAAAATTTTTCTTGAATAATTGAAGACAATTTTAATATTAGTTCTCACTTAAAATTAAAGAAATATCTATCCTCACTATTAATATTAAAAAGAAATCGATTCTACTCTAATATAAAAAAATAAATAAACTTCTATTATATAAAAAAATTAAATTTTAATATTATATTAACGTTAAGACTCCAACTCATACACCCAAGATTATTGACTGCATAGGTGTGCTAATGGATCCGTAGTCCATTGGCCTGAAAAACTACTGTTACATTTAATGTGTGAATTAAAAGCCAAGTTTTGTTACAAATACTGTCGTTTAGAATTACTGATGGTGATGTTTTGTTACAAATTAAATGCTGAAACGTAACATCCCTCTCCTGCTTTTTCGACAGTGCGTGGTGGGCATTATGTGTACGTAGAATAGGAGAGAGCCAGGTGGAGGGTGAAATCGAAGAGACCTAAAAAAAATTTGGGGTTGAAAACGTCACCGGTGTTGAAAGCTTTTTGTGATAAATCCAATCCATTGATTAAAGGTGAGTCACCGCCATAGCATGACCTACGACTGAGAACTGCGACTGCTTGCTTTCTACCAAAACAAACTGATGGGTCAGTTAAAATTTTGTATATTTTCTTTGTTTTATTTAAAATGTAGTGGGTCACTCACATAGACCTGAATCCAGAAAGCCCACCAAACGAGAAACAATTGGGCCCAATCGTGTAGCGGAATGATTTAGTGGTATTTAGTGATGAGACCTTGAAAGAAAGAAAAAATGGCCGCCCACCGTGGGGCTCGAACCCACGACCACAAGGTTAAGAGCCTTGCGCTCTACCGACTGAGCTAGACGGGCTTTGTTACATCCAATCGCACGATATTATATAAATATTTTTCTAGTATTTGAATATTTTCGGACGAAGATTTGCACATTTCAAAATGCTTGGAGGCAAGACCATTTAGCCGGACAAAGATTCTCTCCTAGTTTTTTTTTCTCTCCTAATCTTTCCTAGTGAATTAAGTAGATAAGATTGAATTTTAAATTTTAATATTGACAATTAAACCAGCTTTAATTATTTTATTTATAATTAAACCAGCTTTTTCCATTAAATTTGAAAAATTATGACAAACTAGGATAGAAAAATACTAGGAAAAGATCTTAATTCTTTTAGCCACATATTCACCAGATAAAGGTTTCAAGAGCAGATAAATGATTTCTTTTGATTAGTGAGGAAAAAGAATCCACCATCTAACAAATTCCCAACTTTATTTCCTTTCTCAAACCGCAAGTTTTTTTTTTTTTTGTTAATATACAGATCAAAATACATATTTTTAATTATACAATATGTATGTAAGTATGTGTATGTATGTATTTATCACTATTAAACAGATACATATTCTTCTTCCTATATCTTCTTTGTTCTATCTATGGCATTTAATAAACACTATTAATTACAGAGTAACTCAAAAGGGCAAAATTTTATGAGTGAGGTGAAGAAGGAACCTTAGGAAGCCACCTCCTGATCCTCAGCGACAGACTCCTGAAAAGATTACTTCCTCCAAAAGATCCTCAAAGATTAAGTCCTCCACCTCAAGTGCCACACACTCAGAGTTGAATTGCAGGTTCATCCACCCGTTGTTCTTTGATAAATCGCTACTTGTGATATAGTCCAATGACTGATCAAGTTCAGGTCTCAAGCTCAAGTACCTGCTTATATTTCTCCAGACCTCCTTAAGAACACGGTTTCCTGCTGGCATTTGAGGGATGCAACATTGGGAAGACAAGGGCTTAGGATAGTAGCTGTATGATCTCTCGTATATCTCCGTCAATGTCTCATTGATTAAATCAAAGAAAAGCACGTGATTACAATTACCACCTTCATTACCAGAACAGTCGGGATCAAGGAGAATGCAGCCTCCCACTTCTTCATATACTGAAGGATCTACTGGCTGATCATCAGAGTGCCAAGTCCCAAGAGACTCAGTCCCACTGAAGCCGGTCAGCTCCAGTATGTATTTTACATAATCAAATTTAGCTTTGTCTTTTGCATCCACTTGAACATGGGGAATGTCAACATATAGATGCCTGCTCGGAAAATGTACTTTCTCTAACACACTTCTATGAGTTACTAGAGAGGCATCGATGCTGGATTCATGTTGATGGCCAGTCAAAGTATCGTGTACACCAGGAATTAGAAATTCTAGCATCTCTTGTGACTCTGAATCATGCAACGCACATTCATAAAGCATCAGTTTCACCCGTTAAAGTACAATTGTTAGTGAACAAAGGCAAGCAAACTTCCAAGAATCAATCAACGGAAATAAAATTAAATTAGCAAGACAGCTTCATTCAGTTGTACTTGTTCATGGAAAAGAAAATTTTAAAGATGATGCTCTGAAAGCTAAAATCTGTCAGACACCTAACCTAAAGAATGTCAGAAGATTAGGATCTTTCAGGTCACAGACGATTCTGTTTTAGTAGTCAAAGTTGGTGTACTTTGAGATTGTATACTTAGGTTGTGGTGTAAGGTAATAAAATAAGTTGCAAAAGTAACATACCTTCTGAAAAAGAAAATTCTGCAGCGCTTTCTCTGACCTCTTGAGAATTGAAGTCAAACACTGTGACAGGACTTGGTTCGGTTGCTTTAGCATCAAGATCCAACTCGCCATCTGATGCACTGTCCCTTGTCATCAAGGTGATCAGATCATCACTGAGTTTATCCACCTCCATAATACTGTCCACAATGGATGTTGAACCCACTTGATCTCCAGCACCAGAGTCTGTTTGACTAACCTCTACCAAGTTTTGAATTTGACTTTCCGCAGGAGTATCTAATTGCGAGCAGTATTCTGAAGCCATAGGCCCATCTGTGCTATTTTGTTCACCTACACTAGTTAGACTTCCAGTTTCTTCATCCAAAATCCTGACTGGCATCCAAGAAGAATAGGCATCGGAAAAATCCTCATTCTGGTAATAATAAGATTTAATCTCAGGTAAGGAGAAAATCCTTCCCAGAGATTTGGTAGTATTCCTAGAAGGCGATGCCTCCTCTTCTCTTTTTAATTTTAATTTCTCAGAGACAGGCTGTTTGGCTTCCCTTTTGAATGTAGATTCATACAATTGACAGTATCTATCGAGTGTTTCATTTACAGATGATGTCCTTCTCATATGGCGATGTCTACTTGAACGACTGCGTTTACAGTCACTCGTGAGAGAAGGGTCCTTTAGCTGATCAAGAGTTTCATTATTCAAGTCTTTGGAGAACCCCTGGTTACGAGGTAGTTTATGAAGGATTGCATCCATGGTGATTCGATGCCTTTCACTTTTGCTCTCTTTAATTGCATGTTTTATCTTCTGTTTGAGATCCTTGAAATGCTTAATCGCTACTTGACTCCTGCCAGGATTATTAAAATGGTGGGTTGAACCTGAAGAAGAACTATTGGCAATGTCCGCTGCTGCTTGGTTTAGTTTTTGGATTCCGTCTTCTGTGTACTCAACTTCTGTTGATTGGATTGACTTCTTACCGATATCTTCTTCTTTTTCACAAGACCTATTGACATCCTGCTTTCGCTTGAGTCTGCTTGGCCCAGAAACTCTTCTGCCTGATAAGCCAGGTAAAGGGAAACTCTCAGACTTAGTTAATCCCATTCGAGTGTTGAGTACCTGTTGATTGTGGTAGTGATGAGCAAACGGAGAGCTTGGGTCACGCAAAACTTTTTGAAAGAATTCTCTATTGAAATTTATTGTATCTAGAGCATCCAGAAACTCCTTTGATCGATGAAGGGAAGCATCTGTAGTAGGCTCCTTGTTTATCAAGTTCTGCTCCACGGAAGCTTGCTTTTCATTCTCATCAACCTGGCAGTTTTCACCTGTTTCTCCATTGGCAAATGGCTCGTCAAAAGACTTTTCTAGAAGTGAATCCATTGAGCTGATTTTGTTGGAGTCTTTGTTTCCTCCATAAGCAATTTCGAGACTTCCATCATTTGATGTTATTACAGAAAGGAAATCCTCATGTGAAGCTTTTAAATGATGAATGGAATTAGTACGTGTCAATCGTGATCGTACAGGATAGGTTGAAGTTCGGTGATGTTGGCCCTTCCTCTTAGAAAACTCTTCGTTGACCAGAGATTTTATCTGAGCTTTGACAGAATTTTTCTTTGTTGGAGTTGTCTGTCTCACTTCCTGAACCTGGAAAATACAGACTAGATCTTAATTTTCTGTAATTTTATCTATATGTCAAAATCCTAGATGGAGGAACCAGAACCAAAGACGAATATGCTAATGAAGATCATTATCGAAGAACTTACATGAGAGCTGTTCACTTGGTCATTGTTAGTTTCTTGCAACTTATCAGCATTTTGGATCTTTTTGTCTCTTGGGTTTTCATCCCCTGCAAGCCAAAACTTGGTTGTTAACATGTATGCATTCAAGAGTTAATTCTTCGCAAATGTCAAGTACTCTGTAACAAGAAAAGTCCATGAGATTGCTATATACTACTTAATGAAATCAAAGGCAGCTGCAAATGGTTACCGTCATTCAGCAGGATAAATCTGTTTTTAACTCATCAACGGGTGCTCATGAAATTTGGCATTGTATAGAAGCCAAGAACAGACAGACTCGATGGTAATAAATTGTAAATCTAGTGCACCATGTTTAGTATGATAAGATCAATTAGAAAGATAGTTAAGTCTATAACAAACCAGGTCTCTCACAGAAACATGGTATTTGGACTGCCAGAGCAGCTAAAGAACTGGGAAATTACAACATTTGAATGGAAACTTTTCGAGATAAATGGTAACTAAACTTATCTCACCTGGGGCCCGTTTATTACCACCATGCTTCCTATGTGGAAGTCTTTTCTTCACATAATGCCAGTCGGGGTACCTAACGACATGAAGTATAAGACCCCATGCGCATCCAGGATGACCACCCGGAACACAAATGCGAGGGTGTTTCTTCTGTATATGCTTTCCCATAAGTCACAATGTGCACCTTTAAATCTTGAACCTACTTGAGTAGCAATTAACTTCAGCTACAAGCTTGTTGAACCTGATCAAAACTGCAGATTAATATCAAGAGGTTGACAAGTTGTTTTATCATCCATCATTGGATAGAAATGGATTAAAATTAGTAAATTACATAAAGGAGACACACACTGAATTCTTTTGACTGCCTATTGATGTAAAACGACTTTTTTATTTTGACATCTACAGAAACACTCATCGTAAAATGAACAAACTGTTGCCCATACGACTTCAACAGATATTATTCTCTTGGACATTTTAGCATCAACTATCCATTCCAACAAGGCCCCTCAAGAAACTACAGATACCATGTCATCAATCCAACAATGTCTTCATATGTACATTTATCTCTTCTAACACAAAAAGCATTTTTTTCCAGAAAACCAAATAAAACTTAAAAAATAAAAAATAAAAAAACTACGTATTCGAATCAATTCATTGTCTATAAACAGATAAGCTGCTGACACAAATAAAGAATATGAAGATATTCAACAAAAGCATGCAAGCAAAAGAATGAAGAACAAAGATATTCATGCCTTTGGATAGAGAATCAAAGTGCTGGAGCTTGTCCTTAGCCATATATGGCAAGAATTAAGAAATAAATAAATAAAATAGAAAGAAAGAAAGGAATCAAGCAAAGGTGAATGTATCCCACATCAATAACGCTAAAGAATGTTGTGTTCGTTTTGTTTTGGTTTTCTGTTTTTTGTTTTTTCGTTTTTGGGTTTTGATTCTGAGATTCAAAAATCGAAAGAGAAAGAGTACCCGTAGTTTGTCTGAATTAACGCATTTGCTTTTTGTCTGGCCCTTGATGTCGTTTCTTTTATTAGTTACTACCCGCCATTTTCTCTGTCTCTTTTATTGATAGTTTATTTAATATTAGGGTTCTAACAATCTTCCATTAAACAAATTTTAAAATATATGAAAATTATTCTATCAGTCATATAATAAATAAATAAATAATTTATTTTAAGATATCAATATATAAATAATAATTGTAATAAATTTAATTACATATATCATACGTATAATAATTGATTGTGTTACATTTGATATACATTATAATTTTATTTTTTTTACATAACAACTCTAAAAGATTTGAAAAAGAAAATTTGGAGAGTATTTTTTTATTGTTATAGAAAAAAGATTGCAACAGTTTGATTATTTAAAATAGTTACGGAGATTCTCTTGTTTTAAATAATGGTCACATAAGTTTTTTTTCAAAATACACCGACCTTTTTGTAATAATAATATAAATATTTATATTATTTTATAAAGATTTTACTGTATACTTCTAATTTTAATTCAAATGATTTATAAAATTTGTTCATTCAAATATGAGCATGACTCTATAAGTCGATACGAGAAAATATTTTTTTCATTAGGTATAAAGATAGTTACATGGACAATCATAAAATACGGTATGGGATTAAGAAGGCTCTGAGCCTCTAGCCTCGTACCTATTCAATTTAGCTCATATAACTTTTGATTCTTAAAAAATAAAAATAAAATAAAAACCAAACTAAAGATATTAAATATTTAGCGTATTTTGAAAAAGAATATAAATATATTTTATTATGAATCGAAAAAACAATTTAATTGGATCTGCTAGCTAACTTTTGTAATTGTCAAGGATGGACCATACCGTATCAATGTCTCTTTCCTTTGAATTCGCTCATTGTATGAGGATTACAAAAAGCTATATAAGCTCATCCAGAAGATGAAGATTGCTTGCTTCAGTTTCATCGTTTTCATAGCAATGTCAGAATCTCAAAATTCAAAGTGAAGAGGGCTTCCATGAGAAAATGGGCCTGCTTAATATTCTATGTTGTCCTTAGTGTGTGCAAGAATTCTTTGAATTGAATGAATCTGTTCTTGCTTCTGAAAGGGCCACATTCTAATTACAGTACAAAATTTGTGTTTTTAACCTATACGAAAAATATAATATGACAACATTAAAAACTGTCAAATATTAAGTTAAAAATTAGCTTTCAAATTTAAAATGAAGTGGACTTCTCTACTTAATATCTAATTTTATTTTTACGTGGGCACAAGCATTCCTATAATCTTTTTTCTGCTTTTCATGAATATGAATTGAAAAACAACATTTTTTTGAAGCTAAAATATTAAATTTTATATTAACAACATATGTGACAGATAACATGACACTTTTAGGGGTTACCATACACCTTGTAGTGCATAATGGTCAAGTCAAACAATGCATTATTTGGAACACAATTTTTTTCCCCTTAACCTCCAGAGGGATGGGCAAAGTCCAAATCAATTTTCTCCCATGATTCAAATTCAATGGCTAACTAGGTAGCGTTTGTTTTTTTGTCTGAAAACTACATGGGTCTGAATTTTTCTAAAGTCTGAATGGGTCTGAATACGAAAATCTGAATGACATGTTTGTTTTTCTTTTTTTAATATATGAATATAAGTGGTATCTTGTTTGTTTTTACAATAAAAAAAATCTTAAACTTAATTGTTTGACATTTATGTCCTTGTAAATTAAAACAAAAAAAAGAGAATTACATTTTATAGTTTAGGAAATAAGTTATTTTACAGAGATATTTTTGGAATATAATATTTACTTGTCATTAAGACATTTTCTCATTCAGATAAAAGTCACAAAAGTTTACTTTTTCTATTCATATGTAAATGTCTGAAAATCAGACATAAGTTCTAAAAAACAAACAAGCAAATTTTAGAAAATGTCTAAAATTAATAAAATTTCAGACTTTAGACATTTAACAAACAACCTCTAAATAAAACTACTTGAAAATTACTAGATCAGACCTCTTGGAACAAAATTTTTTTTGACTCTGTACTTCCCCACGATTCAATTTCGAATGACATGCCAATAAAATTACTTAACAACTAACAAACCCTTGAGAGCATTAATTGAAACACAAAATTTAATAAATCTAAAGTTGTATATATCAACTTTTTTATACGTAACATCATTCCTCCTTAACTAAGCTAATTATATTAAGAATAATACTAAACTTTTTAATTATTTTTCTAATTTGTATTCAAACCATTTTTATCTAAAGTAAGAGAACATTCATCAGCTAGTGGATCAAGTAAATTCTTTATTTTAGCTTATAAGTAAAAGAATTTATTATCCATCCAGCAAATAAATATCACCTCAATCTTTTAGATGAAATCATTAATACCCTACTTGGAGTCTTGAGTCACTCAATAGAACTATGCACACTATCAATGATTTATGGTATACATATCTGCAGTTATAACCTCCCACTCTCTATTGGAAAACTCTAAACTTTTACTTACACCATCAAGTTTTTATTATTATCTCCAACTTATGATGTTGTGTGATAAAAATTTAAATTTTCAATTGAGAATAACATTCTATCTAACAAATTAGAGGCTTTATTGGAACGTATGATAAATTATATTAATTCAAATTTTCAATAGATTTGAAGTTGTAAACATATGCAGATGGTTATCAGAAAAGACGTTGTAAGCAAATGTAGGCTTATTAGTTTACCCAATAATCAAATAGAAGATATATGAGCGGGATCTGTAAAAGAAGAAAGTATATAGTACATTAGAGATAATACAGTCAATAATTGAATGTGTGACATATGTAGTTAAATTTAATAATTAAAACTATCACTTGCATGTCAGTTTTTTAAAATAAATGAATACATAACATAATATCATTTGTTGTGATATGGTACACAAGAAACTTATGATATACTCTAAAATTTCTACGATAGAACTTGAAGAAAAGAAAGAAGAAATATCTAATCCTTTGCATAGCATGGCCGGAACCAGTTCTGGAGGCATTTCAGCCAGGAGTTTAAGTAGATATCAATAATCTCCACAACAAAAGTTTCACCAAATGGGGGACTTATAAAATCATTGCAGAGGCCTATGGCTATTAGAATTAATGAGGCCAATCTAGGACAAAATTATGTATATATATCAGAATCAAAGTGCATTTTTTACACTTTAAGATTGATAACAGATAATATATGTTATTATTATTGGGTAGGAATGCCTACGTAAAATTAGATGCAAAAAGATAGGAAAATAACTTAAATTAAAAGGCCGACGAAGTGGACACCTGGCGGCTCTCCATCTAAAGAACATAAGCTACCCTCCCTCATCATCAACAGACTCCTCAGGATTTTGGAAATTTGTTTCGAGAGCAATACATAAAATCTTACCCAAATGCTAGGCCTTGATATACTCCATCAGGAGCAATCTACATTCGCTAGCTACAATAACAAAAAAAATTTTGTTAATGGTAATAATATTACTATTCCAAGTTTTCTTAACATACACGAAAAAAAAACATAAATTATGTATAAAATAAAAAACTTGTGACTGATAATGAAAAAAATATTTGAGATGTAGTTTCGTCTAAGAGTGAAGATTTGATTTTGAAGAAGATAGATACCCTTCATGCATTGATAAGCTGCAAAGCAGCAAGAAGCTAGGGTTTCGAAATCATCTACAGTGTCTAGTGTTGTAATGGATATTCCCCATGCAGATTTTGATCGTTTGAGAGTCAATTTAAGTACACTTCTAAAAGTTGTAATAAAATCTCTTTTGGGTTCCTTGGTTCAACATGGCCATAATAGAAAGGCGTCTCCCCGAAAAAGGAAATAAATTTTTTTTAGAATATTATTGATAGTGGTCACTAACATGATGCCATTTCTTTTAAGAAAAATGAATTCAACGAAAAAAATAAATAAATAAATAAGTTTTGGCAATGGCTTGAAGATAGAGATAAATCAATTTACATGTTTATTATTAATTTTTTGGGAATATACGTGTACAAATACTAGCAAGAAGAATATTTCCAAGGGCGGCACCAATTCACAGTATCGGTTATATAATTGATTTAACCCGTTCAAAATTAGGAACAGGGCACACCAAAATTGTCCGATTATTTCAAAGTTTGAACTTATCAACTAGGCTGGCTATTATTTTTGGCAAACTTTTGAAAAAAGATAAATTTTATTCCAACAAGAAAAAATAAAACAATAAAAATGAGAGAGAGAGAGAGAGATTTGATATCGTTTGTGTTGAGTTGGTCGAAGAAAATTCGTACAACCATTAATGAACATGTGGGATCGCAATAAATCGTGATCAGTTTTATTTCAAACAAATTGAACAAATGACGATATTACATAAAATAAACCACTTTGTTCTAGAATCATCAAAAGATATATTTATTTAATTTGAATTTTAGTTGTACGATAGAATCTCATTAATTCTTTTTAAAAATAATGCTACAGTTCTATTATCTAAATTTATATAATAAAATTTGAACAAGTATGAAATTATGCATATATTGTACCGTATTAATTTATCATAAATAAATATCACGTCACTTAAAGATTAAAAAAAAAAATATTTATAATCACATGCATGATTAGACCTAAAAAATTGAATCCGCATGAACAATCTTTTTTTCCAGTATAAAATGTGAAGAAACAGTGATGCCCGTATTCTATTTCTGAGTTTTATCTAGAAATCAAGGCTTTATCTTTTAAAAGAAAGGCAACAAAATACTCAAATCATGAAAGGCTAAAATATGATTTTGGATATTTATTTTGTTTTCGTTAAACAATGTGTTTAATAGATTCCTTCGATTGGGCCTTTGTTTAGTGGATTTCATTAACTTGGATATTTGTGCTTGCTTTCAATTTTACAGTCGGGTTAAAAATAATAAATAGATGAGATCATGAGATATTCTTAAAAGGATTTGAATTTAAAATAATAAAATAATTAACCTTATAAGGGCATTTATAATTTCATTTGAACATGATAGAATATATCTTTAGAAAATTTTAAATTATTAACCATTAATTATCACTTGAATTTTTTACGGAAGAAGCTCAAATTAGAGCATCACCAAAAAACTTTTCAAATAAGATTTTATTACTTATTTAAATAATTACATCAATATTTAAGGATTCAAAAGACACTCCAATTAAGATTTTTCCAATAAGAAATAATGATCTATCTTCAAATTTGAAGTGTTACTTTCTCCCTCTTCAATTTATATTTTATTACTTTTTGTTGAAGAAAAAGATAAATGTGCTTTAATTACTATTTATTTTTTCTTTAAAAAAAATAGTTATTTAATTAAAATAATATTAACTCATTTCTATTTGAAGAGTTTTTTAGAGAACAATATCTTTTTTCGCTCATCTATTTACCACATAGATAAGTAAATGAATATTTAAAAAATAAAATTTATAAAATTTTTTGGAGATGTTCTTAGAAGCATCTTAAGTATCGGTCTTATTAAGATCGGGATGATTTAATTCGTGTAAGAAAATAAATAAATAAAAACAAAACAAAGAAGTTGCCAAGTGCACTGTGCACGGCAACACTTAGGATTTTCGATGCAGATAGGATAGGAGGTAGCTAAATCACTTAGAAATCCTTAATTTTTAAGTTTTTAAAGGGGCAATAACATTCGGATCCCTAAAGATACAGTTTATTATTATTTTTGTTCAAACTTTAATTTAAGAAATAAATCCCATGATACTTACTAAAATGACCAAATTATCCTTAAAATAAGCTTGAACTCATTAGGTTTTGACTTTTGCGGTGTGCAGATCGTTTAATATCAATTTCCCTCCAAAACCCCCCACGCGCTTCTCTATTAAAGAAAAAGGTCAACTCTCCAATAAATAATAAAATAAAAATTTAAATAACATTTCAAAAAAAAGTAAGAAACAAACAAACAAACGAACGACCTCAAAAGTCAACTCCTTCTCTCTCTCTCTCTCGTATTTCTTCACTTCTCCCTCTGAAACACAAGTACATATTAAACACAAAACGCATGCTGTGAAATGAAACCACTCTAGTACTTGGCTCCTTGCCAAACCACCCAGAAAAAAGAAAAAAAAAGAAAATAAATACTCTTGTTCTTTTTTGTTATTTGTTTCTTCAAATTTTGTAATTTCTGTTATGGGTAACGGAATCGGGAAATTTGGCCACTGCTTTGTAGGTGAAGTAACGAGCCGTCACGAGATCGCCGTCATTATGGGGGACCCGCTGCGGGAGGGTCTGGGCCATTCGTTTTGCTACATCCGGCCCGACCCGCCCCGTCTCTCTGCCTCATCATCGTCCAAAGTCCATACAGAGTATTATCATCATCCCACCACCGCCGCGGCCACCACAACCAACACTGTTGTCCAAACGGCGACGTTTTTCAGCTCAATATCCGGCGCCTCTGTCAGCGCCAACACGTCCACGCAGACTCTATCGACGGCCTTGATCGACTACTCCTGGCCGTACAGCAGCAACAGCGCCACCTTCGAGAGCTCCGATTCCTTCGCTTCTCTCCCTCTCCAGCCGGTCCCACGCCGATCGTTTCAGTCCGGCTCGGGTTCTTCTACCTCCGGTCCGATCGAGCGAGGCTTCTTGTCGGGTCCCATCGAGCGTGGGTACCTATCCGGACCCATTGATCGTGGGTTGTATTCGGGTCCAATCACTGATAAGTTGCAGAGAAGCTCATCTCAAAATGGAATAAACAGTAAAAGCAAGTCCAAAAAACAGGGCTTGCTGAAGATTTTCAAGCGGGCGATATCAAAAACAATTTCTCGTGGGATGATGATTAATAATAATAAGTCTTCTAAAGGGGCAAAAGATTTGGAATCCGAGAGAAATAATAATGAGACAGGTAGTGACCGTTTGAGCAGCCGTGCGAGCTTAAACAATGAAAACGGTGTCGTAGTGACTGATGATGATGATGGCGAGTTCTGTTCTATGAAGAGTCAAAATCTGCAATGGGCACAAGGCAAAGCTGGGGAGGATCGGATGCAAATCGTTGTTTCTGAAGAACGTGGGTGGGTTTTTGTTGGGATTTATGATGGGTTTAACGGTCCTGATGCCCCTGATTATTTGATCAACAATTTGTACCCTGCTGTTCATAAAGAGCTCAAAGGGCTTCTTTGGAATGATAAGCTGGAATCAAGTTCATCTGATGAAACCCAGAAAGAGATTTTCCCATTGGATGACGATTCGAAGAGAAAAATGAAAGGTAACAGCAACGAAGGAATTGTAAAGAAATGTGTTGGTTTTGCTTGGGATAGGGAAAAATTAGAGCTTGAGAGGAAGTTGAACTGTGAGGGATCGAATGGGTTGAATGATATTCATTCGGATGTGTTGAAGGCGTTATCACAGGCGTTGAAGAAAACAGAGGACTCGTATTTGGAGACTGCGGATAAGATGGTAATGGAGAATCCTGAGTTGGCTTTGATGGGTTCTTGTGTTTTGGTGATGTTGATGAAAGGTGAGGATGTGTATTTGATGAATGTTGGGGACAGCAGGGCGGTTTTAGCTCGGAAATTTGAGCCCAATATCGGGTTAGGGAAGGCGGGGAGGGATTTGAAACGAATCAACGAGGAAACTATGCATAATCATGAGGCGTTTGATGGTGATGACTTGGATAGATTCAATAACTTGACATCACTTCAGCTCACTACGGATCACAGCACTCATGAGGAAGAGGTGATATGCTTTACCGGATATCTATTTGAGTCGTTTTTCATGTTATTGTTTGATATGAACTAATAGGCCTCTTGGATTGCAGGAAGTTAGGAGAATTAAGAACGAACATCCAGATGATGATTCTGCTGTAATGAATGACAGAGTTAAAGGTTACTTGAAGGTCACTCGAGCTTTCGGCGCTGGATTTCTCAAACAGGTAATTTAACATTTTAAGCTCATAATCTTGTAGGCATAATCTAAACAACCCTGCAAGCTATACTACTAAGTTAGGTGTGCCTAATTATTCAAAGTTCCATTTAGCTTCCTCTGTTATGATGATCCCTAAGTCCTCGTTTTTTTTTTTTAATATAATTTTGTAGCCAAAATGGAATGATGCTTTGCTAGAGATGTTCAGAATCAATTACATTGGCACCTCGCCATACATCACTTGCAATCCTTCAGTCTATCATCACAGACTCAATCCAAGGGACAAGTTTTTGATCTTGTCCTCGGATGGACTCTATCAGTACTTCACCAGTGAAGAAGCTGTCTCCGAAGTTGAATCCTTCCTTGCTGCATTCCCCGAAGGAGATCCAGCACAGCATCTCATCGAAGAAGTACTATTTCGCGCAGCTAAGAAAGCCGGTAAGACCATTTTTAACAGTTGAAAACATAGCTAAACAAGCTTATCCATTCTAATCTACGCCTAAGCTAGTTCACTAATCTTGAATTTTGGTTACAAAATTGCAGGAATGGACTTCCATGAATTGCTTGATATCCCACAAGGAGATCGCCGGATATACCATGATGATGTCTCTGTGATTATCATTTCACTTGAGGGAAGAATCTGGCGTTCATCGGTGTAAATACAAAACACTATTAAAAAATATTAATCCATATACTGGTTTATAAATACTTTCTCCCCTTCTTTGTTTTTTTTCCATCATGTTCATAATATACCAATTAGGCTCACGAAAACGCTTATCGAGCACGTTTTAACTGTTGTGCTTCAACTTAATTCTTAAACTTAAATTAAAAGTTACAATATTTCAATTTCAAATGAATCTTCATTTTTTTTACATTACTTTTATGATCTTACTTTGTGTAAAAAAAAAGAACAAGAGTTGAAAACATGTAAACTTATGTAATATGCAAATTTTGAAATGAGGCTCTCAACGGTGCATAATTGTTTGGAGAGAGGAATGACGTCAGTGTATACATAAATTTGTTACCAAATCTAGTAAACTACAAAAACTCTCAACTGCTTCAGTTTTTTGTTTCGTGTATTTCATCATGACCCATGACTTTCGGTTATTATCGGCGCGATCACTTGTTGTCATAATAAAAAAATAAAAATTCAGATTAAAAATCATTATCTAATTGAATTATTTTCTTAATTAATCAAGTGGGTTCTCCACTAAACATGGCTTACGCGCATTAAACACGTCCTTACATGATATTAGGTATGATTAAATTAAAATGCCTTTTAAAAAATTATCTTCTAGAAACATGAATTTGAGTTCAATCAAACTAGTTCACTCAATTAAAAAGTATATGTAAGATTTGCAGTTGGAGATGAAAGTGATAGTCAAAACGCTACCACCATTTAACTGTTATATATAATTCTGGTTTACCAATAACAAACCATTTTGTTTTGTAAAGACTCATGGGCTGGGACTTTCTGTGGTATTAGAAAAATCAAAACTTTTCATTCACATTCACAATTACAATTAGATTGGAAAAGAAAAAAAAAAAGAGAGAGAGAGAGAGAAATACTTTTATCCCTCTTAAAATTTGGTTTCTCAATTGGGTCCTCGACAAATTTTTAATACCATATTTGAGGTTTTATTTATAATATTTTATATATATTCCCCGAAAAGTGTTAAAGTTATACAAACAAACATGCATTATTTTAAAATTTTACACGACAACTACACTCAATTTGCCCACTAATGCCCTACACGATTGGTTGTGCTCGATTAGTGGCAAGGCCGAGTCACATTGGGCCAATTAAGGACAGATTGTAGACGCCCCTTATATTGAAACATCTTTCCCATTGTTCCCTGTAATTTTAAGATTTTCCACACTATCCTTCATTAATTATAAAAATTTCCAAATTACTCCTTGTGAACGTTGTGACGTATTTTGCTTAGTGAAATTATACAAAGTTTTTAAATTGCCATTCCTAGGCCAAAGTCTTGGCTTCATCCCTACTTGAGGGTGTTCTAGTAATTGCATACCATTTTGAGCTTTATTTTATAATTATAATTATAACCTAATTTCAGACTTCATGTTTCTAAAATTTCAATTAAGCACTCAATTTTGAGCTTAATTCTGTATTCCCGTTCTCTGAGAGTTGAGAGCATACTTTGTTATAAATTGCTCTATCAAAATCATCTCGTCTATCTTTATCTACAAATTTGAATGTTATATTTTATTTTTATTGTTCCCGTTTCCTAAACAGATATATTTAAACTATTGTATTTTCTGATTTTTCTAAGTTGTTTATATTTTGATTATTGTAAATATATTTTTTTCATAAGAAGGAAAAACTCTTTGACAAGGTAAATGTTTTTTTTTTTTTTTTAGCTTAAGTAGCAATTAAATCCACCTCTCATGCAAGCGAGGTTAAATCATAAACTTCTCATTTTAAGTCAAATATTTATTGAAAATGCTTTTTTATAAAAAAAAAATCAAAACGAATAATTAAAAAAAAAGTTAAAAAGGGAAATTATCATTCGTATAACCCTATAGTTGCTCTGTTATCAAAAATACTACAACACTTTGAGGGTATATCAATCGTCCACCCTAAGTTGACAAAATGTATCTACCATCCACTAAACCGTTACTTGTCGTTTAAATAAGATGATGCCAGAGGGGTAATTTAGTCTTTTCATATGATACAAGTAATAATTTAAAGATATACAAGTGATAATTTTCTTTTACTACTTTAATTTAAGTTTCAAGGGTAAAATCGTTAATTCACTATAATTTCGTTAACTTTCAAACGGCAGCTAACGGTTTGATGGTCGGCAGATAACTTTTGTCAATTTAATGTGGAAGATTGATACACTCTTAAAGTATTATAGTATTTTTTATAATAGAGCAATTATAAAATATACTATTGATAATTTTAAAAAAAAAACTTTGAAAGCCCTTCCAAAATAAAATTGTTGGAGGCTTATAGCCAGGACGAGATAAGCGGCATGCAGTGTTCGGTAAACCCATATTAATTTCATGACAGCTGAAAGTGGTTTAGGTCTCCAGCATCTCGTGACATGTCAACTAATTTGAATTAATATGGAAAAATAGAATAAGTAAAACCCATTTGAATTTTGGAGCTTGTCACCATCAAATCTGTATCTAAAGGGTCCTCTTAAGGAAACCCAAAAAATTTCATCAGTAAATTGGGAGGTTTGAGGACTTCAAAGCAAATTCTACTGGGCCAGTGCTTCCATTTTCATGGGATTGTTAATTGTTTGATTTGAACTTCAAGATTTGACTTTGATTGGTAACACATCAGTTAATATTTCTTTTTCAAAATTCCAGTCTAATGCCAGTTTTGAATGTGAGAGGAGCGACCAATTCACCATTTATAAAGTCATTGTCCTACCTTGGAGAGAAGTTACATCGACAACCGGTTTTACTTGCTCTTAAAGTCAACTTAATCCTTCAATAAAAAAATTAACACAAAGTCAATATCATCGTCTTCTTTCAGCCAAAGACATAGAGAAAGTGGGGGGTAAAAATGGACAAAGATATTCAAATCCTCTCATTTAATCTGAGCTTTAATTTGAATAAATACACGTTAGTGATTGATTATTAACAACATTTAACATTACAAAAGAATAGTATCTTGACCATACACCCTAATGAAATCTGGCCTATCTCTTCGTGAATTCACTATTTTTTAATTGCCTTTCTTAATTTTTAAAATTTCAAGTTATCTCTTTTTTATTCAAAAGATGAGGGATAAATGAGATACATTGATGATTTTTTTTTTAATTTTTTTAGGAAAAAAAAGAGCAGATTGAGGTTTTCAAAAGTAAAAAGGGGTTATTTGAAGATAGTCAATTCACGAGAGGCCAAACTAAAATTAAACCAAAGAAAAAAAGAAAAAAAAAAGGTGAAACTGAAATCAACATGGAGAATTAAATTTATCATACATAGAGTATACAGAGCATTTCATGAATTTTCTTTGTTTAGTTAAATATGGATCCCAACTGCTGGAGCAGTAGATTAAAGAACTTTTACCTCCTACCTGTTACAGGATGTAAACTACAAGCATTATTTTAAATGCCGTTTTCAGAATCCAGTATCCCGTTTTGGAGGTAGAGGAAATTCAACCAAGGTATCGTGAGAAATCAAAGTTGTGGAATCAGAATAGCTCATTGTAGAAATCGTACCAGTAATGAGCTTTATCAATGTCGTGTAAAATCCATGTTATAACAAGTGGGATTGCATGGATAAGGGCAGTCGATTAGCTTCACCGCTCCACGGTTGAAGTACCAATCACCAACTGACTCTGCAATGGTCTGATCCAAGAGCCGTCAGTGCAATGAAACTGTTAAGAAAGATGACTTGAATCCAAACGAAAAGCAAATATCAACAACAAGCTTCAATTTGCACAAGCAGTCAAACTTAACCTACTTAGACGCATACCACCAGACATACTATTCTAATCTATATGCTATTCAACCATAGCATGAAATTTTAGGAGAGCACACTGAACTAGACTATGAAGTCCAAAAAATGACAAGCCTGGAAGGAAACCTTAAATATCACGACATTGCACTCCAGAGGTATCCCACGTGATCTTATGAGACAGTGACGATGAGAAAAAGTGAAAGTTCTGTGGCTGAATAAGCACGTGATATAGCACAGATAAAATGATTAAAATATTTTTGTACCTTGGAGTTGATTCTTGGGGAACTGGGTGAATGCCATGTCTCAGCCATCCAAGTCTGACAATGAATATAGCACGAATTTACAAACATCCCCGCTTCGTTCTTTTGCTGGAATTCACTTAGAGCGTTTAGCAGAGAATTACGGAAACCTGTTCGGATAAGCACTCAAGTCAAACAGGCCACAACATCAAAACAGTATAAAATGTAAATGATAAAATCAAAACCAACACTACATCTCCCACCACCTACCTAAACAGTCACTGCACAGATGCGTGAGCCCCATAAATCCAAATGGGTATGGGGCAACAGGGTCTATATGAGAAGAGGGTTAAGCCAATTTGTTTTCAGTCCGCACGACTTCCCATGAGAGAGAAAAAGAGAGAGAGAGAGAGAGAGAGCATCTAGACTTTAACCAGAAACTTTACTTAACCAGGAACAAAGTCAGGTTTCTATGTAAGCTTCTATATGGGCTTAACCATTCAGGTGACTCAACTTTAGCAAATTCTAGCGGCAAAAAACTCAAAATAACGACTCCTATCATTCCTACTGACCAAATTTTCTGGGTGGTATAATATAAAGGCCACCGTCCACCATGCATCCTTAACCAGATGATTAGACTGGCCCATTTTCAATCACGATATCATTGAAATAGTAGTTCTTAACTGATGGCATCAAAAACTTGAAAGCTAGTCTTTGCAAAACATATGCTCATCTTAAGGATTTTATTGAACTTGCAGGCAAATAAAACTCTCTAACAAAATAAAAAGCAACAACTACCTTTTAGTATTTCCAACTGGTTAGGATTACAGCTATGAATGTTCAGTCTACATGTTTGCCAGTAGCCCTGAGGATCTGATACATCTGGTACCAAGATGTTACGTATCTAAATATTCTCTAATTAGTTATTAATCTTGGAAAATAAATCATGCAGGAAAAAATTAACAATAATATGATCAATAGATGTAAGATGTTCTTTAAGGACAAGTTACCTGCCAAAAATCATAAGCTGGGTTAACAATGAACACTGGGGTCCTTATGTTTTTGATAAATTCTCGAGGAAAGAGACACTGCAATGCAATTCAGTATTAACAGTAGTCACTGAATTGCAATTAAGCAGCAAAAATGTAATATCTCAAATTTGCTCTGTGATACAATATGACCTAAAGAAGGATAAGACAAGAAAAATAAAGCATACACGAGAATTTCCCATTCTTGAAAGACAATTCCTGTCCAAACTTTTTGCCACACCCTGAAAGAACAAGTAAGCAAGAAATGTCAATAACTTAAGAATTGTTTTTCTGTTTTTTAACCGCTATTGCTGCACAACTGTATAGCTTGTAGCTATAACACTAAGCAATACAGACGTAAGCCATCAATTATTTTGTAATTAAATAGTCCTCCAGACTGATTAAAGTGTCGTACGTCACATATCAAAATAGATTAAGGTAGTTGATCAATCAAACAGTAAGTTAAAATCCTTTTGCATTCCCCTTCCTCCTTTTTGGCCAGGGTCCAAGTAACCATGCAGGTAACCACTTCTAAATAAAATAGATTAACATGAAGATAGAGAGAAATATATAGTCTGGCATGGTTTAAACTAAGCAGAACCTGAAGGTGGAAAACGTCATCATAGAAAGATCTCATGGTACGATTTCCTTGAACATCAGACCTGAAAGTGAGGAACCATGCTGCGCTTAATATTGTCCATAGTTGTACTGAAGGCATAAAGGCTAGACTAGCAAACATGATATGGGTATTGCTGCCCCAACAGTAATTTATATGGCACAACAAAAGTCACTAAACAGTAATAAACATTTCTGCAGTGAAATCAGGTCTCACTAGAAATATCTGATCAAAATGTCTAAAATACAATACTCTGAAATGGGCAAGTAGATCTTATAAAATATACTAGCTCAAGTAATTGGTGCAAAAGATGTTGATATGTCTGCAGAAACGTACTCATCAAGGAAAAAACTTGCATCAGCAAGACACTTGACAGTTGCATGCTGTGGCAGACGCTCACGAAAGTCATCACAATGTATAACAGCAGCAAGTCCTCCAGCAGAGCATCCTGTAAGAAATGCCTGCAACAAATTAACTAATGAAATGTACAACTCTGTCACAAGAATCGGAAAATGACTAGCAGATCAACATTCATGTACTTCAATAGAAAAACAATATTTCTCCCAAGGTTCATAGACTCATAAGATTTAGCTCCTCGTTACTCGTATTGCAGCCATTATATCCTAATGATCTGAAATTTTATAAATGCTGATGCAATCGGTAAACTCAGGATGAGAGTCAATAGGCAAGTGAGAAGAAACAATAAACAATTAATTTTACCTCCACCATTAGTTGTTGAAGCCAAACTGTCAAAAAGATTACTTTTGTCTCGAAGTTCTCAGTTTTAAGATAACATTTTCACAATATCTTGAAGAAGTCAAATTGTATTAATGAACAAGAATACACCTGTTTGGCATTGGACATTCCAACTGATAAGAGTTCATCCATAAGTGCTTCCCAGATGAGCTGGCCTCTAAAGAAAAGATTTGTTCCGTTCTATGGCACAAATAGTAACCCACAGTTCTAATGATAAAAGGATCACAAAATTGCTCACTACAAATAGCTTTCCAAGACCAAATAACCAACTTACCTTGAACTCACTTTCAGGACGACCAGCAAAAGATGCACCATCACAATAACGTATCTTAACTTTGTTCCAGCTGAAGAAATCTGAAGAATGTACAAACACGTTCATTCCGATACATTTATACTAATTACATATTTCTGAATATTCGATTTCGCACGAGGAGGGCATCATAAAATATCAAAAAGATAGAGACCGTTAGAAAATTTACCAGGATTTTGAGATGGGTCAGAGCTTAAAATTCCCGAAAAGCTAACTTGTCGTTCCATAAAGTTTGAGGATCCTAACGCTGTCGTTTTACGGGTTGAACATGATTCTATTGTATTGCACCAACCTCCACCCTAAATTTCCATTAAAACAAATAACTAAAAAAAAAACTACCCAAAAATTAATAATAAATAAACCCCGCCAAAAAAAAAAAAAAAACAGAGAGAGATAAAAAGTGATGAAGAACCTCAATGTGAAGAAGCCAATTGTTAGAGCCGGATCCAAATCCTTTCTGAAAATGGTAGCCAGGTAAGCTCCCATCTAAACAAACTGCAATGAATACATTAAAAAAAAAAAATTTAATGGGCATTGGAAAATTTTTAAATTGGAAGAATCAAAATGAATTTTTTCAGTTAGAAGATTTTGTTACGGGCGCCTCTATCTTCGGCGTTGTGGAGCAAAGTCAAGTCAACGAGATCGCTGGCGGGGAGATTAACGGAAGAGGCTGCTCCATCGGTAGAACTGGAATCGAAGAAGAAAGTGAGAACGAAGATGATGATTGTGAATCCGACGGCTGCGATTGCCCAGTCGGCCCATTTTGTCCACCTAAGCAAAGCGCGAAGCCTTTGATTCGCCATTCAAACTGCTATGAATTCGCCTGATAGCTTCTGTAAGTTGGCCACTGATGTGCCAGTGCCACCAAGGCACCAAGCTAACGAACAAACTTGAAAGGCGCCATTTGTAAATTGTAGAACAATTAATTATGAATCTAATTATTTGTAATAACTAGAAGTATTTATGTTGCATTTACTATTTATTTTTGGAGTAAGAGGTGGAATTATACTCCATGAGAGAGGTGGAGGTGCCTCTTTTTTTTTTTTTACAATTCTTTTATTAAATTTAATTATATTAAATTTATTAAAATAAAATAAACAATATCATATTTATTTAAATAATAATATTATATTATTCATAAATTACATTTATTAAAAATAATAATATTAAACTTATTTAAATATAATATCATTACATTTAGTTAAAAATAATAATTTATACTAATTTAAAATTAAAATTACTTAAAAATAATATTATTATATTCATAGAGAATTAATAATATTTTTATATACTATCTTTATTTGAAAATATAATATTATTAATATTTATTTAATATTAATAATTAATAATAATAAATAGTTTAATCCAAGAAAATATTAATTTTGTACTATATTAATAATAATAATATTTCATTTGTGTTGCTCGTGTTACTAATTTTTAATTTACATAATTAAAATAAAAATAAAAAATATGATTTACATAATTAGGAATATTAATAATAATTATTAATTTACAAATATGATAAAATAAATATTTTATTTTTCAAATATATTTTTTATTAATTTTGTAATTAAAAACTACAATTTTTTAAATAAGAGTAAAACTATAATTTGAAACCATTCACTCTCAATATAAGACAAACTAAACACATAAATTAAATTTTAATTTTGATTTCATACTCTCATTTCAGTATAAGTAAACAGTATATTCCCACTCTCACTTTACACTCCCAATCCTAAAATTCTCACTCCAATTCAAAAGGTAAAAATTACCTTAATTAATTCACTGGATCTAATTAATTGTGTTTTTTTCTTTCCTTGGTGGATATTGAGGGGTCAATAATTGAATCTGAATTTGAAAAAATTGAATCATATAATAAATGAGTCAATTCAAAATTTTAAGGTTATTTTTATAATTAACTGAGAATAAAAAGAAAAATGAGAATATTGTTATTAGTTGATATTGTTATTATTTTGTTTATTAATTATTAGTATTACGATATATAAATATAATTGTAGAAAAATTAATGTAACCAAAACCAAATACATTAATTTACTAATTCTATTAAACAAATCAAAACAATATTCGTTTCATAAATGAGTCAAATTTTAACTCAATTCAATCAAGATTTGACACGAATTCAATTTGTCATCCAATGTGCAAAATTAAATAATCTAATCAAACTTGATAGTAGATCACTTATCCCTCAGTTAAATGACCAAATTAACTTTGCAATATTATAAACTTTGCTTTCCTCCCAAGGGTATGTCAATAGTAATTTCAAAAGGCCCAGGATCTATTTGATACAAATAGATAAACTATAAATTAGAGACCCAGATGATATTATCTTATCCCAATGAAAAAGCAAAGCCATTCATGATCAGCAATAGCATGCCTTCAAATAAAAAATTCGACCAAGCAACCAATGGGATGCACCCTGTCATCCCAAGTGAAAGAAGCCAAGAAGGTGCACGGGCCAACAACATCAATGATTATTGATTCATTTCTTTCGGACAGCACAGCACAGCACTGAACTGAATTATAATGTTTGGCCCCAAACATTATACGTCATGTGAAACTGCCAATTAATATGAATGCTAGAGCTATAAATGTGCTAATCCAATTTCTTGATTGGCGATTTCTCAATCAACAATTTCACCAACTAATGCTTCAATATTATTTCCTGTAATTTTTTTTTTTTTCAGGCGCAAGTTATTCCAAAATACATTTATTTACGTATCTTTCACAAATCAAGTAGTCAACCAACATCTCCATCTCATAAACGCCATAAGCAGCATCCAGGACTCCAAATAAAGATGTCGTAAAAGTTGTAACATTAACACTAAATATTAGTTAGTGAACTTGCATCAGTTGCATGCTGTCATGTGTCACATCAAAATAAACCTCTACGTGATGAGGCTGGAGAGCCATGTAAGATAACAAGGGTGACAAAATCAAATTTCAAGTATCAAGGATGGGGTCTAGACGTGTGACATGGGCATGCAGGACGTGAAAGTCATGCATGCAAGGGAGTAGGAACCGGAGCAATATTCATAGTTATCGACTTAAAGTAGACGTTGGAGTATTCATAGCTTGTTTAGTTGTTGCATTTAAATTATCTTGTGCTACTTGTTTTACTGAACGGGTTAATAGCTAGGTAGTTGCATTTATTTTGTATTATGTTATTTGCTTAGTGGACGTATTATAAGCCTCTATTTTCGGCTGTATATCAGAGTAGTGGGTTGTGATTAAATGTATAAATACGCTCTCAAGTTCAATAATAAGCCAGTCATCAAATTATCTAAAATTATCTTGTGGTTTATTCTCACCCAAAGAGAATCATACGCATTGTATAAGTGTAGTTCTGACTGGGACCCATCAATTGGTATCAGAGCTGCGTTATTTTGTTTAAATGCTTCATTGTTCTCATGGCAACTAACAAAGAAAGGATTGAGATTTTAGAAGTCGGGCTTAGCAGACTTCAAAATGGAATGCAGCAAATGGAGATTAGTGTTAATGATAAATTGCATCGGCTCGAAGAGACCATCAATCGCATGTCTGAGGCTTTATTTTCAAACAAAGAAGGGTCCAGCCACAATGTCAACAATCACGCTAGCCATTCTTACAAGGAGGAAGTAGATGGAAGTCGGATGATTTTCTCATAAAAAATGGCTAAGTTAGAATTTCCAAGATATGCTGGTGATGATCCTACGTAGTGGTTTAGTAAAGTTTTCCAATTCTTTGAATACCAGGGAACCATGGAGGCACAAAAGGTCACATTCGCATCATTCCATCTTGAAGGTGAAGCCAACCAATGGTGGCAATGGCTGCACAAAGCCTATAAAGAGGAGGGAAGAACGGTGACATGGAGAGATTTTGAAGAAGAATTGTGGGCACGTTTCGGACCTATCGATTGTGAAGATTTTGATGAAGCTCTGTCCAGGGTGAGACAGATAGGCACCTTACGTGATTATCAACGAGAGTTTGAGAGATTGGGCAATCGAGTTCATGACTGGACACAAAAAGCTTTAGTTGGAACTTTCATGAGAGGTCTTAATCCCAAGATATCTGATGGCATTAGGATGTTCAAGCCAAAGACTTTGAAAGAAGCAATCAGTTTGACACGTATGCAAGAAGACCAAGTCCAACGCAAGTTTTCTCAGCCACTCCCAGTTAGCGGAACACCATCAACATTGTATGTCCCTACACAGTCTCCATCAACCTCTAATGTCAAACGCTTGATGTGGGATGAGATGCAAAGACGTCGTGCCCAAGGACTTTGTTTTAACTGCCCTGAGAAGTTTAGTGTAAGTCACAAATGTATGGGCCCTCAAATATTGTTGCTTGAAGGAAGTATTGATGCAAGAGATATTATGTATGAAGAAACTGAAATTGCTGCGGAGGTTACCCCAATAGACCGTGCCAAACCAAAAAATTCATTTCATTCCTTATCGAATCATAGAGGAACCAATGAATCTATTTAAAAATATGGACCTTGAGGACAAGAGTCCACCTTGAGGGGAGGGTATTGATGAGGCTGGAGAGCCATGTAAGATAACAAGGGTGACAAAACCAAATTCCAAGTATCAAGGATGGGGTCTAGACGTGTGACATGGGCATGCAGGACGTGAAAGTCATGCATGCAAGGGAGTAGGAACCGGAGCAATATTCATAGTTATCGACTTAAAGTAGACGTTGGAGTATTCATAGCTTGTTTAGTTGTTGCATTTAAATTATCTTGTGCTACTTGTTCTGCTGAACGAGTTAATAGCTAGGTAGTTGCATTTATTTTGTATTCAGTTATTTGCTTAGTGGACGTATTATAAGCCTCTATTTTTGGCTGTATATCATAGTAGTGGGCTGTGATTAAGTGTATAATGTTCTCGAGTTTAATAATAAGTCAGTCAGCAAATTATCTAAAATTATCTTGTGGTTTATTCTCACTCAAAGAGAATCATACGCATTGTATAAGTGTAGTTCTGACTGGGACCTATCACTACACCATTTTTTTTATAAGATAGTAAATTTTTTATTAAATTCAACGAAGTGAATAAAAGAATAATTTTGATGGGAAATTCTTTGCGCAAACAAAAGATTCAGTTTTCTATAGAGCTATCTTAGCTAAGAAATGGACACGAGCATTAAAAGATATAGGTACATACTTAGCTTCAAAACACTTGAAATCCTTACATACTTAGCTTCAAGGCACCTGAAATCCTTCTTTAGAGCTTGGATTTTCGAAATAATCCAATAGATATCTGTTATATTGCCTTCTTTGTTGTTAACTTAATCTGCTACCACTTGAGAATCAATTTCCAAAATTATTGATTGCAAACTTGCTTCCTTTGCAATTTGAATACTCTACTCAACTGCTTTTGCTTCCGTTTCCACATATATAAGATACATCTCCCTAAAACTTGGAGATTTTTATGGCTACTGCTATGCACTTTCCTATGAAATCTCTAAATTATGAGAGTGATGAATAAAGTGAGAGTGAGAAAATGGATTAAACAATTAATTTCTCCTCTAGCAATATAGTTGTTGAAGTGAGACCCATGAAAAAGGTAATCTAGTGTCATTTTCAGGTTATGAAACAGAATGATATTTAAAAGAAGTAATGAGAAATTTCATAAAACTATCGAGAAAGTATCTATTTTTAGGGTGGCAATCTGGATCAAGATTCATTTATTCGATTCAATTTGATGTGAATTAAATGGGTTTAGGATTGAAAGAATCGATTCATTTAATAAATGGGTAAATTCGATTCGATTCGCTAATTAAACCAATCGAATTCGGATTTGAGGACATTAATTCTTTTAGGGTTTATTTAATAAATAGGTCATAAAATAATCGAATATGGTCCATTCATTTAAGATTCATTTAATTAAATTAGTTATTTATCCTTAAACTTATTGTTTTTAAAAAAAAAATTGAAGGCTAGTATACTAATTTACAAATACAATAATACAAAGTATATAAATGAAACAAAAATTAGGACATAGTTGGGTCCTAATTGTTGTTCTTCATCGTTTCCAATTCCACTCTTTCTTTCCCTTCTCTCAACCCTCTCGTCCCTCTACAGCCAACCATAGCCATTTTGTTTTGTTTTCTCTGCAATTTAACTAGCTAGCAACCATTTCGCTTTGATCTCCACCATCTTACTCTCACGGTCTCACCAATTATTTATTTAAAAAAATAAATAAATAATTGAGCCATAGTTTATTTTTATTTTTAGTTTTGTTGGGTGTCTTTTCATATCTCTCGTGTTTGAAATTCGTGGTGATCTAAAATTCTCAAGCATGCACGCTCTACTTCTGCACACAATCTTGACCCATTTTCTGTGGCACCCACATTCACCACTAGTGCTATAAAGCATTTTGCAATTGGTTTTAAAATAATTAGGATGTTTTTAATTACCCTTTTTAATAATTAATTGCTATGGTATATATCTCAAATGCTCCATAATCTGTCTTGTCAACTCTTTACATTTGTGAAATTCCAATCTCTCTATATATATATATATATATATATGTGTGTGTGTGTGTGTGTTAAAAATTGTATGTTCACTGAGGGGTGAAAACATTATTTTATATTTTTATTATAATTTATATTTGTATTTATGTAATATATTATGAATTACGAATTATGTTTTTAAATATTTGATTTTATATACTTTTCGTGTTTATTAGTTAAAATAATAATTTCACATAATTTGAGACTCTAAACAAATAAACCGATGTCAAATTTGAATTATAAAGGTTGACGAGGTGGGTCCACACCTTTTATTGTAAAAGTTAGTGGAAGAAGTTAGGTATGCTTGAGTGGATTGAATTATGTTTATATTTGGTTAGTGGAACAAATGTATGGCCATAAAATAATTGACTTTTTTTATATGTGTGGTGTGGATTGCTCATGAGGCAGTATAAATATATGTAGCTGCCATCCCTTTTTTTACATCTTTCTTCACTTCTTTTTCTCCAAGTTCTTCTCCTCATCTCTTCTAAATACTCTTCTTTGATATTTTGTAAATTATTTTCATAATAAATTTAGTTTTATTTTCAATTTTAGTTATTTTATTTTTAATTATGTGTGATTTAATTTTAACAATTATTTTTATTTTAATTATACTTAACTAACAAATAATAGTTAGGATAAAGTAAAACTCTTAGTAGAAAAATATGATTTAATTAAATTTTATTTTTAATTATATAAATAAAATTATTTTCTATTTAATTTTATCCATATTTTATATTTTGAAACATTGATTTATTGTAAACAAATAAGGGAGTTTAGCACAATAAATTCTTAATATCTTGATATAAAATATGTTAAAATAATATTTTAACTTATTGTAGACAATTTGAACTTTGGCACACTAAGTACTCAATCTAGAATAAAATTAATGGAAAAATAATGGTAATTTATCAAATTAATCTTTTGTGCAATAAATTTAAATAAAAATGATAAAAAGAATTTATTAAATTATATTTACTATTATGAGTGGATCTATAACCCTAACTAATTATTTTAATATTTTCACATTAGTTAAATCGCGTGTGTTTAAATTAGATTTCTAGTTCTTAGATGATTTAAAGGAAATTAACAAATCAAATTCCATGTGGATCAACCTTAGCCTCACAGAATTATATTATAACAAAAACTTTTATACTTGAAAGTTAAAAATCATTTTTCAGTCGTGTCAAGTTTTTGGCGCCATTATTGGGGGAATGTATATATTAATTTTGTTTTTTTTTATTTTATTTATTTGTAAATTTTTATTTGTCCTTTTCTTCTTTTCTTAAACTCTGCCTTACCCACACAAATTTTCAAAAAAATTTCTTTCATCCCAAACCTTTCTGTTCTATACTTTTAAAAACTATAGTTTGACTATAAAAGTTTAGAAAACTTTCAAATAAGTCCCTAGCTGAAATTTCCCCCGAACAATCAGATTTGAACCTACAACTTGAAATTATTTAGACTCATTTTGGACTTAATATACCAGAATATTGACTTTAAAATTACAACAAAGGCCTAATAATTTAAATTAATCACTAATTGGCTAGTAATTTTTAAAATTTAGAAAAAAAAGTCCTAAGTATTCCTTTCTTTCTCTCTTCTCTAAATTTCAGCAATTTAATTTGTGCATTATTTTATTTTCCATTGCAATTTTTGGCATTTATTTTATTTGCTAATTTATATGATCGGTTCAACTACCTAAATTGTCATTTAATTTTTGTTAATTTATTATTATTATGTTAATATGTTTAGTTTAATTAATTTGTTTTATGGCTAGTTTAATTGCTTGTTAAGTTATTTAATTTTAATTTTTAGTTTATTTATTTATTATTATTTTTAATTCTTGTACATTATTATTATTATTATTATTGACATTTATATTACTTGCTTATTTAATTTTTCGTTTTATTATTTTTAATTTCATTTTTGTAAATTTTCATTTGTTTTCATATGTTACTCATTTGTTTGTATATAATTTAATTTCACGTACGCACATACATTATCAATATTACATGAGACGTTGGTCCCAACCTTCAAGTGGTATGTCAATTTGTAGATCTCAATCACCGCCACCAACCATAGAAGAGATCTAAGAAAAAAATCTTTTGGATAAACTTAATCCTTAAATTGATCAAAGAGATAACTATTCTCAACATAATGCACATGATCATAATCAATTAAGAACTTTGAGAGACTATATGAATTCAACCAGAACTGAAGCATGAAATACTAACTAGGCAACCCAAGAGGGGGGGTGAATTGAGATTTTAAAAATTAAGCTAAGCAATCCACACAACAAATCAATCTAATGCCTTAATAAATTCGAAAACAATAAATTCAATGAAAGCACAATAATACATGAGCAAGGGAAGAGAAAGCAAACTCAAGGATTTTTACGTGGTTCGGCAATCCCCGCCTACGTCCACGCCTCCAAGCACACCGGGCTTGAGGATTTCACTATCCGAGCCTTTCCAAGGCTTCAAACGTTTACAATTGACTTCAAGGTGTCAATGAACCTTTACAACAAGAGATTATCTCTCCAATCTCTTCACCCCAAGTGTTTCTCACACTTGTACACTCACAATTTGATGAGAAATGAAAAATACAACAATGAATCTCTTTTTAAGAGTGGATATACAAATTGAAGAACAAAGATGATTTAATAAATGATGAGTTACGAAATTGAAGCTCAATATATGTTGTGTGCACTTGTTTATGCTTGCTTAGATTACCAAAAATGAATTGGTTTTGAGTTTATATAGCTTGAGCTCAAAAATTAGCCGTTATGCACATTTTGGTCATAACCGGCTTGCCGTTTATGGACATCCGGTTAGCCGCTTAATGTTACCGTTAAGGCAAAATTTTGAATTTCAAAATATCCGGCTTGCCGCTTGCGAAATTCGGTAAGCCGTTTATGCTCCAGAAGCTTACTGCCCAAAATCTGGTTTGCCGTTTAACCATATCCGGTAAGCCGCTTTCAATTCGGATACATTCTGCCCAACATCCGGCTTGCCGATTTTTCACATCCGGTAAGCCGCTTGCTACAGTAACCTGTACAGTGCACTATTTTTTAAAATTATAGTTTGACCTCAAAACTTTATAAAACTGTATTACGCCCTAAAATGTTATGAAACTTTGCAAATAGGTCCAATTTCAAAATTTCTAAGTAATGCTTTGTTAATCCCAAAACTTTCTGAAATTATGATATAACCCAAAATACTATGACACTTTTCAAATAAGTCCTCCAAAATTTCAAGCAATATTTGTTGATTTCAAAGTTTTCAAAATTCTTTCAATTAAATCATAAACTTGAAAAACAACTAATTTCATAAAATCATTTTTCATTAAATATGAAAAATTTATAATGTGAAAATAATGATTTATTAAAAAGAATAAAAAAATAATTTGAGCTTAAAAGATTAATCATTCTTAATCTTGTTTGTTATCATCAAAATCAACATTATGAAAACATATATGTTAACAATCTCTCCCTTTTTTATGATGACAAACATTTCATGTATTTAAAGAATGATTCAACAAATTGCTCCCCCTAAATATAATCTTCTCTTACAATTTGCCAATTAGCTAAATTAACATATTTAAATACATAGATTTTTCTCCCCCTTCATCATCAAAAAAAAAACTTAAAGGAAAAGAATAAGAGTAGCAAATTCATTACTCATGTTTGTCCGAGTAGAAATTTCAACACATTCTCCCCCTAACAACAAGCATTACCTCAAATACAAGTTTAGTAATATTACTCCCAAATTATTATAAGTCATGATAAAAGCCAACTCCATACACAAATCATCACACAAAAATATCATGAACCATTATTCCATCAATTACCAAATCAACAACTCATAACATAAATTTATCATATAAAACACCCATGAAATAAAATCATCATCATATCTCAAAATCATCAAGTCCTCACCATAATCACATATCAATTATCAAAACAATTATTCAAAATGCATATTATTCTCCCCCTTTTGATAACATCGAAATGATATATTACTTTGTCTTCCCCCTTTGGACAACAAAAAAGTTCAAAATGTATATTATCCAAAATCATATTATATGCTCCCCCTAAATATATGGCCAATTTAAAATTTTAACCGAAATGATTTTATCTAAAAACATATCATATTTATCTCCCCCTTCATTGTAAAAAAGAAAAGATAGATAGATGCAATCGAAACAAGATCATAAAAAATAATTCGATGAACGTATTACCCATTTTGTGCGAGCAAAAATTTCGGTAAAGTCTCCACTTAAAAAAAGAACAAATTCTCAAATACACAGCATGGTTAAAAAGATATAAGCTTCAACAATTATAACAAACCAACAACTTTACCAATTCATCAAGGAATGCACATATAATAATCATCATCAAAATCATCAAGAAATCAAATCATCACACTAATTCAAAATTATCCAAAACATAAGTAAAGAACATAACATATAACTATATCAAATCCATATAATTCAAAATAGACATATAATCCAAAATCATAGCAAACATCCATATAATCCAAAAAAAATAGTAAATGTTGGTGTGTTCAAATACAAGAATAAAGGATTTGAAGTGAAAAAGGATGAGATTGATGGATTTTGGAATGAAATCAAGTGAGGAGTAATCGGCTTTTAGTGAGAGAGAGAGAACCGGAATGCCGAAAAGAGAGAGGAAGAGGAATAGTGTTAAAAGCTTTGAATCCGGCTTGCCGGATTTCATTACTGGCTAGCCGGTTATAGGGCAGTGACTTGAAAACCGAAAACGGTCTGCCGGATTTGAGATCCGGTTGGCCGGATATGAACCCGAGAGCAACAAGCAAGAATTCGGCTTGCCGGTTTTGATAACCGGTAGACCGGTTGTGAGTTCCCTTCCAAATTCGGTTTTCCGGATTGAAGAACTGGTAGACCGATTATGAGGCAGAGATGAAGCTTAGTAAATCCGATTTTCCGGATTGAAAATCTGGTAATCCGATTGTTGTCCCGAGAGCAACCAAAGCCAATCCGGTTTACCGGTTGCTAATATCCGGCTGACCGGTTGTGCTCCAGTGAGCACCAAAATGAATTCGGCTTACTGGTTTTAAATGTCCAGTTATCCGGATTTGGTCCAGAGAGCTCCAAAATGAAAAACGGCTTTCTGGTTGATTAGAAGTGGTATACCGGTTAAGCTTTGGAAAATATTTTTGAAATTTTGTAAGCTCTTAGACTTATATTATACACACCATTTTATTTTTGGCTTAAAAATTGATCAATTTTAAAAATCATTTAACTTTTCAAAAACGCCAATTAGTGCATGAAACATATATGTATACAAGACCAAACATATGAAATCATATCAAACAATGATGGCGATTTTATAAATGAATGATGATATAACACAATTAATGATACAAGAATTCACACATATAATTCATTCATCATGTATATATTTTACACAATCATGAAACATATAAGCATTCAAAGATTAATAATTCAAGCATATCACTCGTTTATCAAGCTTAGGCATTACATAATCATCAAAATTAAACAAATCTATCATGATGAGTTGACAAGCTATCATCATAAATATATAACCATGCATTATGATAAAGCACTCAATGTTAAATACAATGATAATTCAATCATGTAAACATATAAGTATACTTTCACAAATTCAAGCTACTATCCATTTATCATGATCCACTCAACAAAACTAATATGGCAAGAATTGTTACCAAAACAATTAAATCATATTGCCTCATCTTTTTCTCCTAGATCATATTCAAGTGATTATCCTCACAAGCTTTCATCAAGGAACTTCTCCACCATTCCTTGATTGTGGTACCTACAAAGAAAACATTCACGTTGTGCCCTTTGGTACCCAAATACTCTTGGGTCCTTGAACGTTAGATGTAGTTCCTTTTGGAACCCAAATACATTTGACTCCATAATATACATTTCTCTTAACTGGACATCTAAAACTCATATGACCATTTCCATTACAATAATGACAAACAATCTTATGATCACTTATGAAGGTAGCCTTAACAAAATAATTCTTATAATATTTTTGTTTCAAGTAAGGCTTATACCCAAGTCCTCCTTTGTCAAACACACATTTTTGAGTGCTTAGTAATTTTTCTAAGTTCTTTTGACCATTTGTGAATTTTAACACAATTTCATTGAGCTCATTACTCTTTTTCTTAAGCACATCATTTTGTTTCATCAATTTATCAACATGTGATTTTTCATGATCATACGAAATATTTTTTTTAACTTTAAATGATGCAATTCTATCATGCAACATTTTATTATCTGACTCTAGTCCTTTAATCTTTTCATTTAATGAATCATTACATTTTTGTAAAGTATCATTTTCATTTTTCAAGTTACCTACATGTGATTCTAGATGCTTGTGTGAAGTGCTAAATTTCTCATTTGATAATGCAACTTCATCATGCAATGTTTTATTCTCTAATTCTAATTCCTTTATCTTCTCATTCAATGAATCAATGCATTTTTGCATGGTATCCTTTTCATTTGTAAGTTCTAGCATTTTCTTCTTAAGGCATGCATTCTTTTTACCAAGTTTCATCCACTCATCATGCAATTCTTTAAAAGCATCATGTAATTCATCATAAGTAGGAAGATCATTTACCTCATCAAGTTCATCATCCGATTCATCTCCAAATGCCATAAGTGCCAAATTCGACACTTCATGAAATTCCTCCTCGTTTGTAGTCTCCTCATACACAATTTCAAGTTTTCTCCAAATTTCATAAGCATTAGAACAATTTGAAACTCTATGGAATTCCTTTTTATCTAAGGCACAAAATAAAGCATTCATAGCCTTGGAATTTAAAGACATAATTTTCTTATCCAACTCACTTAAAACATTCTTCCTAGGAATGAATGAACCATCACAAACTATTTCCCATATTTCATAATCTAAGGCTTGTAAAAACACTCTCATCCTAGTTTTCCAATAAGGATAGTCAATACCATCAAAGAATGGAGGTCTAGTGGTGGATTGGCCTTCCATGAAAGTTGAACTAATTTGGGTTGCTATTGATCTTTAACTCTAAACGGTTAAGTCTACACAAGAGCATCTCGCTCTGATGCCAAATGAAATACTAACTAGGCAACCCAAGAGGGGGGGTGCATTGGGATTTTAAAAATTAAGCTAAGCAATCCACACAACAAATCAATCTAATGCCTTAATAAATTCGAAAACAATAAATTCAATGAAAGCACAATAATAAATGAGCAAGGGAAGAGAAAGCAAACTCAAGGATTTTTACGTGGTTCGGCAATCCTCGCCTACGTCCACGCCTCCAAGCACACCAGGCTTGAGGATTTCACTATCCAAGCCTTTCCAAGGCTTCAAACGTTTACAATTGACTTCAAGGTGTCAATGAACCTTTACAACAAGAGATTATCTCTCCAATCTCTTCACCCCAAGTGTTTCTCACACTTGTACACTCACAATTTGATGAGAAATGAAAAATACAACAATGAATCTCTCTTTAAGAGTGGATATACAAATTGAAGAACAAAGATGATTTAATAAATGATGAGTTACGAAATTGAAGCTCAATATATATTGTGTGCACTTGTTTATGCTTGCTTAGATTACCAAAAATGAATTGGTTTTGAGTTTATATAGTTTGAGCTCAAAAATTAGCCGTTATGCACATTTTGGTCATAACCGGCTTGCCGTTTATGGACATTCGGTTAGCCGCTTAATGTTACCGTTAAGGCAAAATTTTGAATTTCAAAATATCCGGCTTGCCGCTTGCAAAATCCGGTAAGCCGTTTATGCTCCAGAAGCTTACTGCCCAAAATCCGGTTTGCCGTTTAACCATATCCGGTAAGCCGCTTTCAATTCGGATACATTCTGCCCAACATCCGGCTTGCCGATTTTTCACATCCGGTAAGCCGCTTGCTACAGTAACCTGTACAGTGCACTATTTTCTAAAATTATAGTTTGACCCTAAAACTTTATAAAACTGTATTACGCCTCAAAATATTATGAAACTTTACAAATAGGTCCAATTTCAGAATTTCTAAGTAATGCTTTGTTAATCCCAAAACTTTTTGAAATTATGATATAGCCCAAAATGCTATGACACGTTTCAAATAAGTCCTCCAAAATTTCAAGCAATATTTGTTGATTTCAAAGTTTTCAAAATTCTTTCAATTAAATCATAAACTTGAAAAACAACTAATTTCATAAAATCATTTTTCATTAAATATGAAACATTTATAATGTGAAAATAATGATTTATTAAAAAGAATAAAAAATAATTTGAGCTTAAAAGATTAATCATTCTTAATCTTGTTTGTTATCATCAAAATCAACATTATGAAAACATATATGTTAACAAAGCACTCTTGTGTATAGTATTTCTCCTAAAAGTATCTCAATTCAACTTCAAACTAAGCATTATCCAACTTTTACTAACATTTCATGGTTTGGAATTTAAGAATTCATACTTGCATTTAAGAGATTTTAAGGAAGTTTGTAATATTAAAGTTTTTTTCCTTTTCATTAAAAAATAAAGCTAAAACTTGGTTACAAAACTTTAGATTTGGGTCAATAAGAACTTGGAATAACATGAAAGAATAATTTTTGAAAAAAAAAAATTTCCACTTCACATAACAAATTCTTTAAAAAAAATCACCACTTTCACTCAAAAAGGAAGTGACTCTTTAATGACATCCAGCAAAGGTGAAAGAGTCTCTTCTGAATTTTGAGTGAAAGTGATTATTTGTCTTTTGAAAGAATTTATTTTTTGGGATAAAAATTTTTTTCAAAAATTGTTCTTGCATGTTATTCCAAATTTTTATTGATCTAGATCTGAGGTTTTGTAACCAAACTTTAACTTTATCTTTTAATGAAAAGGGAAAAAGTCTCAATCTAATTATGTTCATGCTACAATTTTTGTTTGTATATATTTTACAAACTTCTTCAAAATCTCTTAAATGTAATTATGAATCTTAGATTCTAAACCATGAAATGTTCATAAAAGTTCAATAATATTTGATTTGAAGTTGAATCGACATGTTTCTAAAGAAAATACTATACACAAGGGTGCTCCAGTTCTTATTGAATTCATCTAGTTTCTCAAAGTTCTTGATTGATTCTGGTCATATACAGTATGTTGAGAATGGTTGTCTCCTTAATCAATTTGAGAATTAAGTTGATCTAAAAAGTTTTGTTCTTGAATCTCTTTTATGATTGGTGGCGGTAATTGACGAATTAACCTACCATTTGAAGTTTGGTACCACATCTCATACAATGTTGATGAAGTGTATGTGTGTGTGTGAAATCAGATGATACACAAACAAATGAGTAATGTGTCAAAAAGTAATGAAAATTTACAAAAATAAAAATAAACAGACAGGAAATTAAATAAGCAAGTTATATAGATGTCAAAATAATAATAATAATAATAATAATAATAATAATAATAATATAAATGTATAAGAATTAAAAATAATAATAAACAAATGCGAAATAAAAATAAATAAATTGGAAATTAAAATTAAATAACTTTATAGGCAGTTCAACCAGCCATATAACAAATTAATTAAAACAAACGTATTAATATAATAATAATATATTAACTAAAATTAAATAACAGTTTAGGTAGGTGAACTGACCATATAAATTGACAAAATAAAATAAATGCCACAAAAATTGCAAAGGAAAATAAAATATTGCAAAAATTAAATTATAGAAATTTAAATAAGAGAGAAAGAAAATGAATACTTATCTCAATATGCAAACTCTTTTTTGTTCAAATTTTAAAAATTACTAGCCAATTAGATGATTAATTCAAATTACTAGGCCTTTGTTGTAACTTGAAGTCAATAGTCTTACCTATTCAGTCCAGTCCAAATAAAGTTCAACTTGTAGGTCCAAATCTTATTATTGTGGGAATTTCAGCCACAGATCTATTTGAAAATGTTTCAGACTTTTGTGGTCATATTGCAATTTATACACGTAGGGCTCGTTTGGTATGCTGGATTGGATCGGATCGGATCGGATTAGATAAGATAGAATTGGATAAAACTGGATTATATATATTACTATGTTGTATTTGGTATGCCATGAGATTAGCTAGTAACTAATAATATGTCTTATATATTAATTTATTAAAATCATCGTAGATTTACTTTAAAATGACATGTAATATAATCTAACTTAAATCGATAATTATTGGTAAATTTATAAAAAAATGCAAAATCTTCCCTTAATTTTTTTAATATTTAACATGTTATAGTTTTTAATCCCATGAATAATAGAAGATATAGTTTTATCTTAGAAAATGTAATCCCAAGGTTCCTCTTGGGATGAAATTTTACCACTATTGGGATTAAGTGATGGGCCCATTATTGTTATCCTACCTTTACTTTTTTTTACACCAAACATGATATAAGGATTATTTTACACTAAAGTTATTCAATCCCATGATATATAACTAAAACTAAACGGGCCAGTATAGAACAAGTGTGGGATGAAAGTGAAATTTTATAAAATTTATGTCGGTAGAACAAAGTTTAAGAAAAGAAGAAAGGGGCAAATGAAAATTTATAAAAAGAGAAATAAAAAAATTGAAAATAAACAAAATAAATGCCTTTCCTCGATGCCAAAAACTTAACCCGACTCAAAAGTGATTTAAAACTCCCAAGTATAAAATTGTCTTATTGTAATATAGCTTAATGAGTTCAAGGTCAATCTATAGTGAAAAGATTTAATTTGTTAATTTTTTTTTAAAATCATCTTAGAACTAGAAATATAATTTAAATCACCCTATTTAATTAAAGTGAAAATATGAAAATAAATTAGTTAGAATTATGAATCCACTTTTAATAGTAAATATAATTTAATAAATTCTTTTTATAATTTTTATTTAAATTTATTGCACAAAAGATTAATTAACCAAATTATCATTATTTTCCCATTAATTTTATTATGGATTAAGTACTTAGTGTACCAAAATTTAACTTATTTATAAGAAGTCAAAATACTATTTTAACATATTTTATAGTAAGATATTAAAAATTTATTGTGTCAAACTCGTTTGTTTGTTTATAATAAATCAAAATTTCAAAATATAAAGTATAGATAAAATTAAATAGAAAATAATTTAATTTATATAATTAAAAATATAATATAATTATATTATATTTTTTTTACTAAGAGTTTCGCCTTACCCTAATTATTATAATTTAGTTAAGTATAATTGAACTGAAAATAATTGTTAAAATTAAATTACACATAATTAAAGGTAAAATAACTAAAATTGAAAATAAACTAAAATTATTATGAAAATAATTTTAAAAATATTAAAGAAGAGTATTTAGAAGAGATGAGGAGAAGAATCTGGAGAGAAAAAAAGTGAAAGAAAGGTGTAGAGAAAGAGATAGCAACTACATGCATTTATACTAGCTCATGAATCATAATCAATTCACACAACACATAAATAAAGTCAATTATTTCATAATCATACATTTGTTCCACTAACCAACAATAAACCTAACTCAATTCACTTAAGCATATTTAACTTATTCCACTAGTAATTCTCACACCTAACTTGTTAAATAAGTTTTACTTTCACAACAAAAGGTGCAGATCCACCTCGACGACCTCCTGTTTATCTGTTTAGAGCGTCAAATTGTATGAAATTATTATTTTACATAATAAATACTAAAAAATACAAAAAATAAAGTATTTAAAAACATTATTAATAATTCATAATAATTACATAAATACAAATATAAATTGTAATAAAAACATAAAATAACGTTTTTACCGCTTAATAAACATATAATTTTTAACATTAATCACCCTACCTATTTCTAATGACCAAATAAAAAAAAATCTAATCAAAGAAGTCTGGAGAATACACCGTAATGTTCATTTTATGAAATATGAGCAGACAATCAATGGACTAAAAACTAAAGTATCAAAAGGACGTGCAATGTTAAAAATTTTACTAGTATTTTGGGTTCTTATTTCCATGGAGATTGAAAAAAACTAAGTGTACATGGATGGCAATGGGGCAGATATGAGTTGGATCTACTCTGCTCAAAATCTAGATCTATAATAAAAATCAAGATCTGTATCTGCTCTAGATCCGTCATGAATCTATATTATTCACCCATATACAGATCTAAAAAAGAAATAAATATCTATATCTGCTCTAAATCCGGAAAAAAAATAAAATCCAAATCTACTCTAGATCCATCATGAATTCTAAAACTCAACAATAAAAAAGTAATAATTTTTTAGAATGAAAATTGAAGGCCAAAATATATTGATAACAAATAAATTATATGATTTTTCTCAAAAATATAATAAATATTGTAGCTTATACTTTTACACCAAAACAACAAATGAGAAAGATAATAAAATATCATTCAAAAGTAATTACACGAGTAAGATCAATCTAATATTTTATTGTCTCTTTCATTATTCTAATATACACGACACACTCACCCTCATTCCTACAATATTAGATAATGACATATAAATTAAATATGATTTATATTCAATGCTTTCTTATTTTTATTATGGCCATATTTGACTAAATATATGAATAACTATATTCCTTAAAAATTATTTGGCCAATATAGTAAAATAAATTGTCAAGTTGTATTACTTGACTTGCAATTTGAATATTGCATGTACATGCTTTGGGGCCGACTGACCTTTAAATTTACAAAACTAATCTTTAAGTTTTAAGAGTTTAAATGAATGATAAATACCACTAATATACTATGAATAAAATTTATTATCATTACAATTCCACAATTGTTAAGAAACTTTTAAAATAAAATAAAATTAAAAGATGGGTGGATATGGATATGGATTTAAATATTAAGATATATCCAGACCTGCTCCAGATCCATCTTAGATCCGCACATCGATATCCAAATCCGATCCAAATTCATTTTAAATCGACTCAAATCCGATCCGATTGGATTTGGATCACGTGGATATTGGGTCAGATCCAATCCATTGCCATCCCTAGAAGCAACCATGGGATGCACCGTCATGTGAAAAATGTGCACAAGCCAACATGATTCAGCTTTCTCAACCACAACTAGACATGAAATGGCTACAATATTTGGTCCCAAAATTCCAAGATGTTAGTATTTGCATGATCTATTAGAAAATTGGTGGGTGAAGTAGGGCCACAACTAAAATAAAATTGGAAGAAAATAAAGAATAAGTACAAAAGAGGACATCAGAAAATTACGTGGTTCGACTTTTAACCTACGTTTATAGGCGAAGATAGAAGGAAAATATTTCACTAATAAAATGAGGATTACAAATATTGTCATATTTTGACTTACTACTTAGAATCCCGATACACTCAATCTTTCAAATCACTAAAACAAGAGTTTAAAACTCTAACACTTTCAACTCTCAATTCTTTTCTCAAATGAATTAGAGAGCTCTAAATTGGGATAGATGAAATGAAATGAGGAGATCCCTTTTATAGCCAAATATTGACTATTTTTTTTTTTCAATTATGAACAACACCATTTTTTCAATATGGTTAGTGCCGCCCTTAGCAAATGTAAAAAAGAGATGTGAAATTCTTGCTCTTCTAGAAAGAGCAGCCCACCTCATTTGACATTCTCCCACTTAGAGATTAGATTGGGGACTAATCAATCTCCACACCATCCTTTCTGCTTCGCCATTGTCATATTGTCCACGTTTCTGCTAGGCCACAAGAAGATCTACTCCAGACAAACTTGTCAGTATTAATTGGTTTAATCATAACATCTGCTAAATTTTCATTCATATGGATTTTCTGTAAATCCACACTTCCGTCTTCCACTACTTCTCGAATGAAGTGGTACTGAACTCCTATGTGCTTTATTTTGGAATGAAAGACTGGAAAGTAAGCTCCTCATCTCGTTTCATCTATCCCAATTTTAGCTCTCTAATTCATTTGAGAAAAAAATTGAGAGTTGAAAGTGTTAGAGTTTTAAACTCTTATTTTAGTGATTTGAGAGATTGAATGTATTGAAATTCTGGGTAATGAGCCAAAGTATTACAATACTTATAATCCTCATTTTACTAGTGAAATATTTTCCTTCGATCTTCACTCGTAGACGTAGGCTAAAAACCGAATCACGTAATTTTTTGGTGTCCTCTTTTGTGATTGTTCTTTATTTTCTTCCAATTTCATTTTAGTTGTGGACTTGCTTCACCCACCAATTTCCTAACAATGGTATCAGAGCTACTGATTGTATTTTTTGGAGTCAGGATACTATTCACGTATGCATCAAATTCTCGAGCACCGTATGCATCAGCAGTGAAAAATTCAATGTTCGCTATGATTTATATAAGATCAGACATTACACAAGTAGTGGGAGCAGTCAGTCAGTACATGGCGAATCCTGGTGAAGAGCATTAGAAAACTGTGAAGAAGATTCTGAGATACATCAGAGAAACCTCCGATGTTGCATTATGTTATGGATGATCCGAATTTACTGTCAGGGGCTACATGGATTCAGATTTTACAAGAGACCTTGATAAAAGGAAATCCACTACTAAGTATGTGTTTACACTTGTGGGAAGAGCTGTAAGCTGGGTTTCAAAACTGCAGACCATTGTAGCCTTATCTACAACAGAAGCATAGTACATGACAGCTACACAAGCTTGTAAGGAAGCTATTTGGATACAAAAGTTATTGGAGAAACTCGGGCACAAGCTATTTAATGTTCACTATGATTTATACAAGATCAGACATTACACAAGTAGTGGGAGCAGTCAGTCGATACATGGCGATTCCTGGTGAAGAACATTAAAAAACTGTGAAGAGAATTCTGAGATACATCAGAGAAACCTCTGATGTTGCATCATGTTATGAATGATTCGAATTTACTGTCAGGGGCTACGTGGATTCAGATTTTACAGGAGACCTTGATAAAAGGAAATCAACTACTAAGTATGTGTTTACACTTGTGGGAGAAGCTGTAAGCTGGGTTTCAAAACTGCAGACCGTTGTAGCCTTATCTACAACAGAAGCATAGTACATGGCAGCTACACAAGCTTGTAAGGAAGCTATTTGGATACAAAAGTTATTGGAGAAACTCGGGCACAAACAAGAGAAAATTTTTATGTATTGTGACAGTCAGAGTGCCTTGCACATTGTAAGGAATCCAGCTTTTTATTCTAGAACAAAGCACATAGGAGTTCAGTACCACTTTATTCGAGAAGTAGTGGAAGACGGAAAATCCTTACGAAGGAGAATCTAACAGATGTTATGACCAAGTCGATCAATACTAACAAGTTTGTCTGGAGTAGATCGTCTTATGGCCTAACTGAAACGTAGGCAACATGACAATGACGAAACAGAAAGGATGGCGTGTAGATTGATTGGTCCCCAATCTAATCTCCAAGTGAGAGAATGTCAAATGAAGTAGGCTGCTCTTTCTAGAAGAGCAAGAATTTCACATCCCTTTTTGACATTTGCTAATCCTTACGAAGGAGAATCTAACAGATGTTATGACCAAGTCGATCAATACTAACAAGTTTGTCTGGAGTAGATCGTCTTATGGCCTAACTGAAACGTAGGCAACATGACAATGACGAAACAGAAAGGATGGCGTGTAGATTGATTGGTCCCCAATCTAATCTCCAAGTGAGAGAATGTCAAATGAAGTAGGCTGCTCTTTCTAGAAGAGCAAGAATTTCACATCCCTTTTTGACATTTGCTAAGGGTGGCACCAACCATATTGAAAAAAATGGTGTCGTCCATAATTGAAAGAAAAAAAAATAATAGTCAATATTTGGCTATAAAAGAGAACTCCTCATTTCATTTCATCTATCCTAATTTTAGAACTCTCTAATTCATTTGAGAAAAGAATTGAGAGTTGAAAGTGTTAAGAGTTTTAAACTCTTGTTTTAGTGATTTGAGAAATTAGATGTATTGGGGTTCTGGGTAGTGAACCAAAATATTACAATACTTGTAATCCTTATTTTACTAGTACAATATTTTCTTTCTGTCTTCGCCCGTAGACGTAGGCTAAAAGACGAACCACGTAATTTTTTAGTGTCCTTTTTTGTGCTTGTTCTTTATTTTCTTATAATTTCATTTTAACTGTGGCTCTGATTCACCCACCAATTTCCTAACATAATCCAATAATTGAACCCCCAAAAGTGATGAGGTAAAAGTGAGTTTTTGTTTCATCAATTCAAAAACTAAAGAATGATCAATGGGAAATCTGAGCCAGCAAAGAAATTGAAAATTACTTTCATGATTAGCACTTGTTCTCCTTTTCGTTTGAATTATTTTCTTTTGCATTTCTATACTCTTACCATATAAATCTCTGAATCCCAGGTTCGTGGTCCCAATGAAATGGCCTAAACAAGAACATCATCAATGTGAAGACGTTGAGAGACATATAAAGAACCCCCATGAGGAGCCAATGTCGATTATCAGTATTGTCGGAATGAAGAATCAAGAAATAGAATGGAATTGTGTAGTATCTGAACTCAATTAGCGGAGCAGGAACAAGAGTTGCAGCGGTAGCCAAGAAATACACCAACATCCAGATCTTCCTTTGAGTTCTCCCTACAGATGAAAGATTTAAATAAGGCCTCATGGTGGTTGAAAAGAAAGACAGACGTGAAGCAATTGCTAGAATTATTTTACTAACCCAATATACCGAAAATTGAGAACCAGGAATAAACATAGAGTGGCACCAGAAGAAATTTCATCGACCAATGAGCTTTTATGACCTTCCTCCAGAGATAAAAAGGATAGTGCCGATTGTCAGCAAGAAGATAGGGATGAGCAATGCTGCATCAATTCATTGAACTATGTGATTAAACAAGAACAAAAGTTCCAAACATAACTGTGCATGCATCGCAAAATCAAAAGTATTAAACTTTATAATGGAAATTTGCTGAAAGAAAAGGAATATAAACACTTTAGGATGTGAAGGAAACAGAAACTTGTGTTATATCTGGAAATGCAAACAATAGAAAAAAAGTGACCTAGGCATTACATCGCAAACACAATTTGTGCATACAAGTTTCAAACCAATTCTAACAATTCACTGCATAAAACAAAAACACTTTCTAATAGTTTTGGAAATCTAATTAATAAGACAACTTGCTCTGCACCCAAATTAGCTGAACTGACCTGAAAAAGTGCACAGTGAGGAGTCCAACAGTGAGGGCAAAGAGCCATTGAAAGAAACTAAGAGGCCTGTTCTTCCAGAATGACTGAAGCAAAGTTGCAACTTGTCCAAAGGTGATGTGCAGAGGAGGAGACAAAAGAACAGAAAAGAGACTGACATACATTATCTGTGCAAAATGTGGAGAAACAGCATGAGCTTCTTTTGCACCTGCAATATTTGGGAAATGGCAAGTTAATGAAACACAACAAAATAAACAGATCTAGTACTGGCTGAAAAAGAGCATGGCGAGATGACTGGTACCAAGAACTACACTTCCATTCCAGTGAATGAAAGCAATAAAAGCCAACAATGCCAACAGGAAAGGGCAAAATGAGACCAAAATCCCCCACTTCATATGCCATGAAGTCAAAATAATATCCTGAATCTCACCAAGAAGCCCTGCATGATAATGGCACAAATACATATTTATAAGCATCACAAACAAACAAAATTAATCAATGATGTGCTAAGAGAAACCAATTTTGAGAGGCTTCCAGATTAGCTGGCAAATTTACTAACATCCTAGGAGATGGAGAGCTTGTAATGTCAATGCAAAAACTGTGCACCCAAACAAGGCTTCAAAAATTACAAAACTATCAAAATTTAATCAAACATCTGAAACAGAACCTGATGTTTGAGTCGCTGAAAAGCTACTTGTACTAGGGATAGAAATATCATCCTTGTCTACGGCCTTGCCAGACTTTCTTTTTCTCAAGTTTGAGCCCACACTGATGCTACTGGTGGAAGTTAGGAAATCGTTTTTCCTCTCTGACACATGATTTTCATTCACTTCCGCACCAATTCTTCTATGGGCCAGAGTAATATTTATGACCCCAATACATGCAACAAAAATCATCCATATTATATTTGTTTGACGAATGAGAACTGCGAACGCGCCAAGCTGATTAGAAACCAGAAGACAATTCAACACTTGCATATCAAAAGAATAAGACAATCACATTCTCTCCCCAATTTGTTAGAGTAATCATTCATAGACTCTAGAAGCTTTAAGCAACACACTCTTCTGTTCACAGCTAACTGAACAAACAACATATTTGTCTTATCACCTAGAAACAAACTTTCCCATTCTGGAAATCCCTTGATTGGTGATTGCTCATCAACAGTCTCACTTAAGTGTTCTTAATATTTTATTGCTTACTGTCCAAAAAGCAACTTAAGAAATCAAACACTTCTGGTTTTTTGGAATTTTGCTTGAAAGGAAAAGTAGCATTTACGTTTTGATGTCAACTTGTCATAAAACAAAATAATAAAACAACTGTTGAGTGTTTTTAACCATTTCATGATATACCTTAGCAAGATGCAAATATGGTGATGACTGATGAAGTATCACCACAACTTTTGGGAATCCAAAACGACAAGTGAACCTTTACGGCATCACCAAAAAAAAAAAAAAAGTCTCCAACAGAGTTGAAAATCAGTTGATGATGAGGCTTCAATGGTTGCTAAAGAAAGGACCAGAACATTGAGATGTACCTGAGGTTGTCAAGCAAAGGTTTTCCAATTAAGTTGTTTCAAGTTTCCCCTACTAGTGTTTCAATAGGAGATACCACAAGATAGACAGATTGAGGAGAGAAATAATGAAAATTACATGTCCGCATGACTAGTTGGAAAAAAAAAATCGGGAAACATTAGAACTATATTGATAATATAAACTAGATAGTCGAATTGAACCTTACCAATGCACTAAACAGGTATTTCTTCTTCAAACATGCAAGGTACATTGCGAGCACAGCGGTAAGTGATGCAACATCTGTATAGTAAAGAAAAGAGAAGAACCAATGGAGGGGATACAAGGCTAGGACCACAGCCTGAAGTGTTGCTTTTCTATCATCAAGAGCTGGTCTCAGATAGGTGATTATTTCATATAAAATAATGCTGCACAATACTGCCAAGACACCATTTGTAGAGCGAAGAACAGCAGTAGAGCAAACATCAAAAAATGAGACCGCTTTCACAGCGAACATGCCTGGAAACAAAGAAGCAACATAGGCAAGTGAAAGATAGTACCTGCAAAAGTTGTAAACTGCATGAATCAACTTCCTTAAAAATATATTACACCAATGAGGTTTTAAGTTGCATTCCAAAACTCACAAACAATTCAAGCAGACCCTACAACATATATCAATAGACAATTGGAGACAATACTCAGAGCATGATAACAGAAGCATATCGTTTCATTTGTTGCAACTGCCCCCAACTCAACCCAAAGTACCTTCATTTATGTACTATTCCACTAATCAACCAGCATTCAAGTAAAAATGTTGTAATAAAGCACGAAAACATATAATTCCATTTTGTAACATCGACACTAAAAATCAGATAGTGAATAAAAAATCATCATAGAGAAAAAAAAAAATTTTGATAGAGACTGAGAGCATACAGGCCAGGTGGGGTGGTGATCATGGGATCCCAACTCTTGAAATTGCCTTTGCAGTACTGCTGAGCTTGAGGTACGTGAAATATCTCATCCTGCACATTATCACTAGTCATTAAAGCAGCTAGATTTTTGCACAAATATTAACAAAAAGGGGGTTTCCATTATTACCATGTAAGGTTCAGGAACAACTCGATTAACAAGTATTGAAATGGGAATGACCCAAAAGCTCACAATTGCTGCCACTGCTATTCTACCCATATCTCTCGCTCTGCCAAAAGTTCGATTATCGAAAGCCAACGTTGAGAAGTTGACTTGAATCTGCCGCAATCAATCGATCTGTGACGTTTTTTTCTGCTGATACTAGCGCTGATTAGTTTTTGCAGTATTGAATCGTAAATCCATTTGGCTTGATGTGGCTTTTTGGCACTTCGAGTTCGAATAAACAAAATCAACCGTCAAACAATCGAGGGCTTTAATCAAACTCAAATTTCGATGGACTTTAACGAAGCACCCTTGGTCGTTAATTTTCTGTATGGTTATTTCTAGTCTGCCCCAAATTTTTTTGATTTTTTCCGCCGCGCATCCAAATTGTTTTGACTCCTGCCACCTCGCACCCAAAACCGTCAAATCCGCTGTTATGTTGACGGAAGAAAGGGTAGAACGGTCTTTCTACAAAAAATTCAAATAAATATATAAAAAAATAATTGTCATTTTTTCGGGTTTTCATTCGTTTTCTCATCTTCTTTTTTGCTTCCTTTGTCTTTTCTTTATCGTCTTTTTTCTTCCTTCCTTTTTTTTTAATTCCTCTTTGATACGATCATTTGTTTTAATATTTTTATTTATTTTATTTTTTTGCATTAATTATCCAAATATAGTAAGATATTATCTAGTAGTAGTATAGGTTAGCTATTGGTGATGTAGTTGGAGTTATTTGTGGGGATTGTGGTTAATTAGTTGCTTATATTCAGAAGATAGTTGTGTTAAGATAATCCCTATTTCATAACAAATATAAATAGAATGAATACTATTTTATTACAACTTAATTTGTACTATGAGATTATTAATATCTCAAATAACCAATATTCTTTTTGTAGGTTTATTTTCTCAATTTAACCCCATCTATCATCTATTTTTTTTATTTCATTTGATTTTTTTGTTACAAACATTTATGTTTGTATCATTTTTTGAGGTCCTACAATAAATATTTATTGGAAGGTTTAAATTTCCTAGAATTAACTTATTTATATTATTTTCTTTCTTTTTGTTTTGTTTTTCATTGTAGACAATTAATGTCTATAGCATTTGGTATTAGAGACGAATCTCAAATAACGAAACATGTATTTTTCTAACTACTCCTGTAAAATTTAGTGAAGTCTACTCTTGAAAATTTTGGTCTAAGTTTAATTTCTTTAAATAAAAAATAAAACTATCATTATAGTAAATTTTTATTTTTATAACTTAGTATTTATAAGGGATATTTTGGTCGTAGATATTCAATTCAATGTGCTGGTTTTCTAGTTTAAGTAATTACTAAAAAAAAAGCTCATTTAAATTCAAATTAATGGTAAATATTGTTAATTAAACATTGCGTACGGCACCGTTATAATTAACAGTAGAATTGACAGTTTTGGGTGCGTGATGGAAGGAGTCAAAACAATTGGGCATCTCGCTGAGAATGTCAAAACATTTGGGGCAGCACCGAAATAACTCTTTTCTGTGTAATATCGTAGCAGGCCTTTTGATTGTACATTTTCGACCCATCTAAACAAAATTTCAAGATTGTAATTATCTTTTAAATTTACCCTCCCATGCAAAATTTGAAGCTACTCCAGATGATCAATTCAGAACATACTCATCTAGAAAATCCATAACTAGTACAATTATATGATAATTTTAGCATAGATAGAGAGACTGGGGATAAGAGGGCTGGATGAGTAAACAAAACGCCATCATTAATCATTTCTTTATTGGGGGTTGAATCTAAAAACATATTTGATTTTTATATAATTAAAATGACTACTTTTAGGTGTATGATCCTTGACTTAAATGAATTACCTTAATTTTTAAAAAACCCGACCCTTCAAGAGTCTCAACCCTCGTCCTGTTAGAGTCCAATTCTGACTTTTTCTAAGCCCGATTATTATTTTTTTTAAAAATTTATCATTATTATTTTTGGTAATATTTGATAGCCGACTGATATACATAATAGGATAAAAACTTGTTTAATCCATATATTATGAAGTTAGTGTCCATTTAGTCCTTATATTTTTAAAAACACCTCAAAACGTTCCTACTGCTAAATATTGACACTCATGCCATTACTTTTCATTCTTTTTAACTTGTTTTTATAATATTACACTCTTACAATAATGTTTCTTTTTTTTATATTAAATAAAAAATTGGATTATCAAATTAAACTCAAAACTAAAAGAAAAACAAAAAAGGTATATATTAATTTTTGTGGAAGCTCACGTATGTCTAAAAAATTAATATTGTAAAAAATTACATTACCAATTTTTTTTTGAAAAATTAATATTTTAACTCAAGAGAGTGTTCCACAAAAATTAATATATATATGTATATATATATATATTTTTGGTGTTAAACTGGTAATTTATTTTTTTCTTTTTATAATGTATAAAATTATTATAATAGGGTAATATTGTAAAAATAAGTTAAAAGAAACAAAAGATAATGGCAAGAGTGTCAATAATTTAATGGTAGGGATGATTTGATGTGTTTTTAAAAATATAGGGACTAAACGGACACTAACTTCAAAATATAGAGATTAAACGAGCTTTTATCCTACATAATATATTAACCCAAAATTTAAGCAATTTGCAAATAATCACCCATCAATTAAAATAGTAAAAATAAAGATGTAGGTTTTTATTTCTAACATCAAGCATCATTTTAGAATGATATGATGGGGCCCAAGATCAAGTTTGACACACAAGTGAACTTCACTTATCAAGATTCAATACCTATAGGTAGCATTTACTTTTTGGATTGGAGTGAGAGTGGAAGTAGATTGTTTACTTGCACTGGAATAGAAGCATGGAATGAAGATCATAATCCAATTTATGTGTTTACTTTATCTTGGATTTAGAGTAAATAGTTTGAAATTATAATTTTATCCTTATTTAAAGAATTATAATTTTTAATTACAAAGTTAATAAAAATATATTTAATGAATAAACATTTATTTTATTATATTTATAAATTTATACTAATTATTAATATTCTTAATTATGAACATCACAATTTTTATTAATTTTAATTATAATTATATAAATTAAAAATTGTTGATAAGGGCAATATAAATGAAATATTTTTAGTATTAACATAGTATGAAATTAATATTTTCTTAGAATAAACTATTTATTAGTATTAATTATAAATATTATATAAATATAATACTATTATTTTTAAATAAATATAATAATATTATATTTTCAAATAAAGATGGTATATAATAAATTATTAATTCTCTATTAATATAATAATATTGTTGTTAAGTAAATTAAACTTAGAATCAAACCCAATTATTATTTAGTTAAATATAATAATATTATTTAAATATTTATTAAATATAATTATAGTAAATTTAATAAAAAGAAGGGTAAATATAAAATGAAACATTATTTTATTTAATATAATTATATTAAATTTATTATTTATTAATATAATATTATTTAGTACAAAATTAATATTTTCTTAGAATAAATTATTTATTATTATTAATTATTAAAATTAAATAAATAAAGTACTATTATTTTTTTAAAAATATAATAATATTATATTATTAAATAAAGATAGCATATAATAATATTTATTAATTCTCTATTAATATAATATTATTATTTTAAAGTAATTTTAACTTTTAATCAATGCAAATTATTATTTAGTTAAATATAATAATATTATTTAAATAAATATAATATTTTTTATTTTATTTTATTAAATATTAAATCTGAAACAAGAATACTGATGAATTAATAATTCTTGTTCATGCTTTCTCATTAACTTTGACAGAATATATACACTTAGAAGGCTAATTAAAAAAGGAAACTAAATAAAGAATCTCTAAATTATGTAAACTAATCCTACAATATCTCTCTAATATATGCTTTCTTATTATGACTAAATCAAATAATAAAGGAAAAGATACACCTAAATATTTACAATTAATTGACTAAATCTCCAACACTCCCCCTCAAGCTTAGGAATAGATATTTTGCATTCCAAGCTTGCTGAGAAGCCTTTCATTAGTTAGTTTGGGTAGACTTTTGGTGAGGATATCAGATTCTTGTGCATGAGTAGAGATGTAGCATAAATCGATACCTCCTCCTTCGATTTCGTTCTTGATAAAACTTCGATCAATTCTGACATGTTTCATTCGATCATGTTGGACTAGATTGTTCACGATGCTGATGGCAGATTTGCTGTCACTATACAACTTAGCGGGAGGGAAAATTGTGATTTGCAAGTCCTGCATCAATCTTTCCAGCCATATAACCTCACACATTCCTTGTGCAATAGCTCGAAATTCAGCTTCAGCACTACTCCTTGCCACAACTGTTTGTTTCTTACTCCTCCATGTAACCAAGTTACCCTACAACTTGGTGCAATATCCTAAAGTTGACTTACAATCTTCACTTCCAGCCCAGTCTGCATCAACATATCCTTCGATACTCCTGCTCTCAGTTTTTAGAAACATTAGTCCTCTTCCTGGAGTTCCTTTGAGATACCTCAAAATATGATTTACAGCCTCTAGATGTCTCTAAGTAGGTGAATGCATGTGTTGGCTTACCACACTCACAACATATGCAATATCAGGCTGTGTGAGAGATAAGTAAATCAGTCTACCAACCAGGCGTTGGTATCTTCCTACATCCACTGAAGGTTCATTATCTTTAATCTTGCTTTTCCAATTCTTCTCGAGTGGAGTTCCTACTGGTTTGCACCCCAACTTCCCTGTTTCTTCTAGTAAGTTAAGAGTGTATTTTCTCTGAGAAATGGAAATACCCTCTTTACTTCTAGCAACCTCCATATCGAGGAAATATTTTAGAGGTCCTAGGTCTTTAACTTCAAATTCTTTCTTCAGTTGAATCTTGAGCTTGTGAATCTCAACATTATCATCACCTGTAAGTATGATGTCATCTACGTATACAATAAAAATGGTATTTTTTCCATTTTTCCATTTCTTAACGAAGATAGTGTGATCAACCTGCCCTTGAGTGTACTTTAGTTGAGTGAGAGTTGAGCTAAATCCGGTGAACCATGCACGTGGGGATTGTTTCAAACCATATAACGATTTTTTCAATTTGCAAACTTTACCTCATTCTTTTTCAGACTGAAATCCTGGTGGAATCTTCATATACACTTTTTCATTAAGAGTTTCATTCAAGAAAGCATTCTTCACATCGAGTTGGTGTAGTTCCCAGTCTAGATTAACTGCCAAGGACAAGAGGATCTGAATAGAGTTGAGTTTGGCCACTAGAGCAAATGTTTCTTCATAATCAATCACATATGTCTGTGTGAAGCCTTGTGCCACTAACCGAGCTTTATATCTTTCTACCTCTCCATCTGCCTTATATTTCACTATGAAAACCCATTTGCTTCCAACCACTTTCTTACCCTTTGGTAGGTCAACTACTTCCCAAGTTCCATTATCATGCAATGCTCTCATTTCCTCCTGCACAACTTTCTCCCACTTTGGATCTTTGAAAGCCTTGTGGATATTCTTTGGAACTACCACACTATCGATCTTTGCTATAAAGGCTCTAAATCCAGAAGATAACTTTGTGCAGGTTCTTACCACTTTCCGTATTGCAATCGGCAAGTCCAGGTCACTGCTCACTCCAGGATCTAGTTCTTGGTTCAATGATTGGTCTTGCTGAGAAGCTTTTGGCCTTTGAGAGTAAACTTGAAGCGGTCTATTAGAAATTGCTTATCTCTCTTGACCGTGACTTGAAATTGGACTAGGGATAGGAAATGGACTTAGACTTGAGTTTTCTGGAGGTGGTTGGACACTGACATTCCCTGGTTCTATTAGGGTAGAATTCATGGGCAAAAATGAGACATCTTGTGATATTGGAAGAGATAGACTAGGATCCCAATGACCATCTTCATCAGAATTCTCCCCCTGGAGATGGTTGTTGGGATAGAAAAGCTGATTTTCAAAAAAAGTTACATCACATGAGACAAAAAATCTTTTGAGAAAAGGGGAATAACATTTGTACCCTTTTTTGGATGGAGAATATCTAACAAATACACATTTAAGAGCCCTAGGATCAAGTTTGCTTTGGTTGGGTTGTTTATTATGGACAAACACTGTGCAATTGAATATTTTTGGAGACAACGAGTTGAAAAAATTTATATTTGGAAAATGATCAAGAAGGACACTCAAAGGAGTTCTGAATTGAAGTGTTTTTTAGGGTAGACGATTAATTAAATATGTGGATGCGAGAATTGCCTCACCCCAATAGGAATTTGGAATAGAACTACTGAACATTATTGATCGAGCAACTTCCAACAAATGTCGATTCTTTCTTTCGGCAACCTGTTGTGCAAATTTTAATGTACTCGCAAGCGCACGAATCTATTGTAGTATAGATCAATGGTGACGAGTGTCGATCTCACGAGGAGGTGGATTTTAATTATGTGTAGAATTAATTTTGTAAATGGGTGATTGGATTTGTGGTGAAAATGAATTGGAATATACTAAAACTTAAATTAAAATGGCGAGAATAAATTCTAAAATTGGAATTGAAATGGCAAGAATAAATTGAAGAGAATTCTATTAAAATGACGTACTTGGGTATCTGGATCCGTATCAACATGCATCATGGGCTAAATAATCCTTATTAATGTCAGTTAAATCATGAGGGGGGAATCCACACCTCATGAACCACGCTCTAATCAATATGGTGCTAAGGGCTTATCGTGCCAAATAATAATAACATTGTACTAGAGGGTCGGTGAAACCAAGGCGGTACTAGACAAGATTAGTATTATTTGTCGACGAGAAGTCAAAACATCCACAAAAATTAGAGAGGAAGAGAAAGTAAATTTACCAAATCAAGCCCATGACACATGTTGAGACTTCACCTTCAACCCAAGCTTGAAAGAAAATTAGCCACTCATAATTGAACTAGGGGCAAAATAGGAATTTATTAAAATACGTAGAAAATACAAGATGGAGAAGGAATTACAAAGAATGGATCCCAAAAATGGATTCAGAGATATCAAATTAGGGGGGGAGCCCCCTTTTTATAGATACATGGAGTAAATCATGGCCATCGGATTAAAAACAGTTTGGACGCTCAGGATTGCGCCACGTCATCAGTCAACAGTACGCGGTTTGACCACATGGATGAACAGTAACACGGTTTGACCCGGGTGAACAGTGACGCGGTTTGGTTGAAAATAATCATGTGTGATGCATATACCGTACGCGAGATTTTTTGTCCACTGATATGCTGCCACGTCACCATCAACAGTACATAAGAATTTTAGCCCAACAGGATCGTGCCACCTCATCAGTCAATGCCACATCATCGATCCGTCTATGTGAACAGTGTCATGAACAGTAACGTAGACAGTACCATACACGTGAATAGTACCGTACATGTGAATAGTACCGTACATGTGAATAGTGCCATTTTTTCTTTTATGCTCCTCCTAAGGTTTTCGACTGTCCTGAGTTCAAAAGTGATGTCCGTTTTGCCGTCTGATCTCTCGTTTATTGTGAAATGACTATGATGCCCCTAAAATACATAAAATGCTTAATTAAAATAAAACACACGGAATTAAATCAAAATAAGGTTAAATACATAAAAGTAAGGGTGTTAGTAAAGATTATAGTGTAAAATGATGATTTTCTCCTTTATAAATATACATTTTCTAACACTCAACACAACCCCATTTTGTTTTGGTGTGTTAACACAAGAACTTTGATGGTGTATCCCATTATTCCCCAAATATTGGCTAAATTCATTTGAGAAATACCCCCTTCCATTATCTGTTCTAAGGACATTTATATTGGATTGAAAAATATTTTGGACAAATTTGTGGAACTATTGAAACCAGTAAAATGCCTCGAATTTATCTTTCATCAAGTACACCCAACACACCCTAGTATGGTCATCTATGAAAGTGACAAACCATTGAGTTCTAATTAAATTGATTGTTTTGGATGGACCCCATATATTACTATGAATCAACTGAAAAGATCTTGAGGGTTTGTATATATGTGGCGGATAATTGACTCTGGATTATTTAGAAAGGACACAATGTTCGCATTGAAACGAAAAATTTTCTTTATTGACGAAAAGATTTGGATACAAAACTTTCATATAAAAAAAAGCATGGATGCCCTAAGCGTTGATGCCATAACATAATATCAGAGTTGGAAACAATTGACATGGACATTTTATTTTGTGACTTAACTCTACTGGAATCCCCAACTCCCGAGAAGTAGTATAGGCCATCTTTTTTCTCAGCAATGCCAATCATCTTCCCCGAAGAACAATCTTGAAATTCACAATGAGAGGAGAAAAAAGTCACAACACAATTCATATCTTTTGTTAACTTACTAACTGACAAAAGATTATATGTCAATTTGGGCACATATAAAACTAATTTTAATATCATATTCGGTAAGCAAACCGTGCCCTTCCCAATTGCAGGTGACATTTTTCCATCTGCAACCCACACATTTATCTTGTTATTGCACTTGTCATAATCCTCAAGGACATTCATTGACCCAGTCATATAGTCAGAGGCCCTTGTATCTACAATCCAATAGCCTGCTGGCTGTGACTTTGACAGGAAAATTTGACTTATTTTACCTGTTTGTGCCATAGCTGCAGTATGAATCTTTGAGTTTTGACTCTCGGATCCCGTTGACACCTTAGTTTGATTGAGAAGCTGCCGTAGAATCTCCACTTGCTCTGTTGAGAAGTTAAATCCAGTAACTTTGCTTGAATCTAATTCCACTATATTGGCTTATTTGGTTGCTTGCGTTGCTTCTTCGGTTTCCAATTAGGTGGCTTGCCATGTAAGTCCCAACAAGTTTCACGAGTGGGCTTCTTACAATAATCACACCAGATCTTGTCTCTCGACTGAGATACATGACCATCATCTTGTTTGTTTGCTACAAGAGCCGAGCCTCGTGCTTCTAAGGAAGGAGTATCTTGGCTGCAAGGATTCATCATCACACGCTTCCTACTTTCTTATCTCCTTACCTCAGCAAACGATTCTCGAAGCGTTGGAAAAGGCTTCATCCCAAGCAGTCTTCCACATACTTCATCCAAATCTGGATTCAATCCCTGAAAAAAATTAAAAATACGCTATTTCTCAAGTATTTTCTTATATTTTTCTGCATCAGTAGTACAAGACCATCCCATCTCATAAAAAAGATCAATTTCCTGCCACAACTCCATTAAGAAATTGTAATATTCAGTGATTGTGAGACTTCCTTGTCTGGTGTTGCGAATCTTTGATCGAATCTCAAAACATTGAGATGTGTTTTCAAGATCAGAATAAATTTCTTGGACTGCTTCCCAAATCTCCTTTGCTGTCTTGTAAAACAGATAAGTTCGTCCAATACTTGGCTCCATAGAATTAATGAGCCAAGCCATGACAATCGAATTTTCTGCTTCCCAAGTGCTATAAATAGGTGCTGTGTCCAAATGAGGTGTTATTGCCCCTGTCAAGTAGCCAACCTTCCCTCTACCCCTGATGACAAGAATAACGGATTGAAACCATTCTCGAAAATTCAGTCCGTTAAGCTTGTGTTGTGTAATTTGCAGAGAGTGGCTATCAAAAGACGGTGTAGATGAGGATCCGGTGATGGATCCTACAGATGCTTCATTTGCTGTAGTGGAAGACACCTCTGAGGTCATATTTAGCAGTTCTCCAGAAAAAAAAAATTTGACTAGTAACCTAGCTCTGATACCATGAAACAAGAATACTAATGAATTAATAATTCTTGTTCAAGCTTTCTCATTAACTTTGACAGAATATATACACTTAGAAAGCTAATTAAAAAAGGAAACTAAATAAAGAATCTCTAAATTATGTAAACTAATCCTACAATATCTCCCTAATATATGCTTTCTTGTTATGACTAAATCAAATAATAAAGGAAAAGATACACCCAAATATTTACAATTAATTGACTAAATCTCCAACAAAATCAAATTAAATTAAATTAAAAAAGGTAGAAAAGGGAGAGGTCCCCATGAGAGTTCCACTCCCACTCCCCACTCCAAAAATGAGTGGGTCCCGCGGAGTGAGATTCTCAATCCTTCTCCAATTTGTTGAAATAAACACAAGAGTGGGAGGAATCCACACTCCTCACTCCCACTTCAGAAAGTAAACACAACCATAGAATTATTGAATGGATTCCCATCGCATGACAGTTTGTGCAGGACATGAGCAGTGGCTCAAGACTCTCTCCTTTTCTCTCGTGCAACGCAATGCTAGTGCGGTAATTTTGGTAGCTGGCTAATTGACAGCGGTGGTTACTGATTGTTTTAGAGGTGAAAGGTAGTTGAGCGAGACATATGAGTATGAGATTTCAGGATGATAGATGAGTATAGAATAACTGAGGTGATGCTTGGTTTGAAGAAAGAGGAGAGAAGATAAGAGAACTAAGAGGGAATGGAGAAGAAAAGGGAGAAAGTGAATAGAGAAATTAAATTTCAATATTTGATTTAACATAAAATTTCATGAGGAAAAGAATTGTAATTTTTATTTTTGGAAAAATTTACCCTTTACTCTAATTACTACACTATTAATATTAGTAATTAAATATAATTTAATGTCAATACTAAACTTTTGTTAACTTGTAAATTATTTTTTTAAATGTCAAAATGTCTTGAAAAAAATTCATGATTTATTGTTATTGTTGTTGTTGTTGTTGTTGTTGTTGTTGTTATATACACACACATCTATACGGTTATATTCTGGAACATAACCTTATACAAGTTAAATGCTTCTAAATTTTGACAATAAATTAAAAAAATCAAAATAACAATATGCAGAAAATGAGTATATCAAAACAATAATAAGTCTAAAATGAGTTATAAATTCAAGAAACAATATTAAGCTTAAAATGAGTGCATAAAAAAAATAGTAAGTCTAAAATAAGTGCATCAAAACAATAATAGATCTAACATAGGTCATTAAAATAGTAATAAGCCTAAAATTACTTAAATTTACCATTAAGGAAAAGTTTAACCCACGCTTTTTGTTGTGCAAATTTTATTGAACTCGCAAGTAAACGAATTTATTGTAGAATAAATCAATGGTGACGAGTGTCGATCCCACGAGGAGGTAGATTTTAATTATGTGTAGAATTAATTTTTGAATTGGGTGGTTGATTGGATTTGTGGTGGAAGTGATTTGGAATATTCTAAAACTTAAATTAAAATGGCGAGAATAAATTGAAGAGAAATCTATTGAAATAGAGCACTTGGGTATCTAGATTCGTATCAACATGCACCATGGGCTAAATACTCATTATTAGTGCCAATTAAATCATGAGGGGGGAATCCACACCTCATGAACCACACTCTAATCAATATGGTGTTAAGAGCTTATCGTGCCAAATGGTAATAACCTTATACTAGGGAGCCGGCGAAACCAGGGCGTTATCTAGACAAGATTATTATTATTTGTCGACAAAAAGTCAAAACATCCACAATAATTAGAGAGGAAGAGAAAGTAAATTTACCAAATAAAGTCCATGACATATGTTGAGACTTCACCTTCAACTCAAACTTGAAAGAAAATTAGCTACTCATAATTGAACTAAGGGCAAAATGAAAATTTATTAAAATATGTAGAAAATACAAGATGAAGAAGGAATTACAGAAAATGGAGCCCAAAAATAGACTTAGAGATGCCAAATTAGGGGGAGAGACCCACTTTTTATAGATACATTGAGTAAATCATGGCAATCAGATTAAAAACAGTTTGGACGCCCAAGATTGCGCCACGTCATCAGTCAACAGTACGCGGTTTGAACAGTCAACCGGCTTGAACAGTGACGCGGTTTGGTTGAAAATAATCCTATGTGTATGCATGTACCGTACGCGTAATTTTTAGTCCACTAATATGCTGCCACGTCACCGATCAACAGTGTATAAGAATTTTCTCCAATGGAATCGTGACACCTCATCAGTCAATGTCACATCATCGGTCAATGCCACGTCATCATTCCATTTGTGTGAACAGTGTCGTGAACAGTAATATGGACAATGTCGTACATGTGAATAGTGTCGTATATGTGAACATTACCATTTTTCATTTTATACTCCTCCTAAGATTTTCGACTGTCCTGAGTTCAAAAGTGATGTCCGTTTTGCCGTCTGATCTCTCGTTCATTGTGAAATGACCATGACACCTCTAAAATACATAAAATACTTAATTAAAATAAAATGTACATAATTAAATTTTTAAAGACTAAAATACATAAAAGTAGAAGTGTTAGTAAAACTTAAAGTGTAAAATAATGATTTTCTCCTTTATAAATATACATTTTCTAACACTTAACATTTCTCGCTCCTCATCACAAACACTATAAAAAACATTGAGTGCGGCATTGTCACGAGCGATCAAAGTGGTGGTTCTAAGGCATTCTACCATTGTAAGAGTACCAATTTTCTTCAACTTAATCCTACTTGTTTCTCATTAATTTCTTACCTTAGAGCTCAACTTAAGCGACTGGAAGTTTCTTTCATTTCTGTGACAAAAATATATGTTAGCTCTTTAAATGACTCTATACTCTCTTCTAAATCATCAGTTATTCGCCTTTTCTTGATGAGTTATTTGCAGTTGTTGGGCACTTTTTTGGAGCATGTGAAATAAACATACTATCATCCATATTATCCTGCACACCCTCAAAATTCAAATTCTCTCCTTCAACTTCTTTACACACTCTTGTCCTCTCAATTTTCTCTATAGCATTTGCAGGGGCTTGTGCATTTTTTCCAGTTGCTTGATCTTTACCATAAATCAAACACAAATCCTCATAAAATGGGAATGCGTTATGCTGAAAATTTACTGTCTCTTTATGACTATAAAATTATTTAAAATGATCAATTTTTATGAAAAAGTTTCACATCATGTCAAATATAAGTTCACACTTCAACAAACATTTACATAGACTAGTTAACATATTAATTACATAAAAGCAGAGCACATTATTTTGAACTTTTAAATCTCAATCTGCTGCCATTGAGGATTATAATATAATTTGGAATTGGTCTACCATTCTACCTGTATTTTTCCTTTAATGACCAAACATTTCTCATATGACAATATCAAAATGATATTATCAACCAATAGTATGATGCAACAATTGGTTAGCACTTGTAGGAAAGATAAGGCCAAAGATGGATGCATGATTAGCGCTTACAATTGGATAGAATAATATGAATTACATATACAAGCAGAATAATATTAGCATAAGCCCCAACAAGCAAGCAAAAAATAAAAAATACCTGAATATAAGCATCCCACATTGCCTTCTCAGCGATTACAATTTTCTTGTATGGGTCCCAACCAAAGCCACTACAATTCAGTCCAGTTAACATCTCATGTACAGTTCAAAATTGCATCTTTAAAGTCTTTATGCGTGATTCAATATGTGACTTAGCTTTTATACCACATCCAGGTAATTTTGTGTCCAAAGCAGTTTCAAGACCTTCAAATAGCCACTTCTGAAGTTGTTATCAGAGTAAATTCTCACATCATGATACAAATCCAAAAGCGACTGCACAAGTATGATATCTTCATCTTTACTCCAAAATCTTGATTTTGGAGCTTGTGGTGCTTGTCGATCCATTTAGCTATTGGACAAAAATTAGACATCAATTAGAAAACCAAACCATTTATCTAAATACTAAAGTAGTTGCAATAATTTGTCACTCACAAAACCAAACCATCAAAACCAGTGGCTCAAGCAAATCTCAATTGAGGCAAATAGAAATTAACAGTGAACAACACCAAATCTCAATTGAGGTAAAACAGAAACAGAACTATGGATAAATATGCAAAACAGAATAGTAGTAAGCTCACAGGGAGTGAAAACTTCAAACAGAAGCATAAAAAGTTAAAAATAAAAGTCAGAGACAAATCCATAACAGCAAGAATTCAAAAAATCATCATAGAAGTAAGACAACACAATAGAATAGACCATAACGCTCCACAAGCATATCACTTAGCATCTTGAGTAAATTAACAAATAAAAACTAAAGTAATTTCAAAAATTCAGTATGATGAAAAACAAATTACTTGATTTATCATATGAAAAGTACATAATCATGTTTAAGCAGATGAGATGATCTAAGAAGTCAATATACAAATGGGTAAGTGGAAAAAAGCAAATGCAATAATAGAATTGGTATTGCAGGCTTGGCACAACTAAGAATCATACATATAAAAATACGTTCAAGAAGGACAAAAGTTATTAAAAGATTCCAGTTCACAGAAAATCAGACTCAAAACTAATATACTAGGTTTGTAAGGAAACTTGCGAGGCAAAAAAGCACGTAACAAGCCCTGCTGGATTTTCCAATCAACTGGATTTAGAGCAGTTGCTTTAAGTTTAAGCAAAACCTCATCTTTGTTTGGGTAGGAACCGGCATTTACTAGTTTTATATTGCTAATTCAGATATATAAAAAAACTGAAACTAAAGCAAATCCAATTTTTTAGAGGCAAAGGTTGCATATTTATTTGATAACAATAATAATACATTCACCAATATTCATTAGATTCAGCAAATGTAACTGCAAAAAAATCTAAAATTAAAGTAAATCCAATTTTTTAGAGGCAAAGATTACATATTTATTTGATAAAAATAATAATACATTCACTAATATTCATTAAAGTCAACATACTTAACTACAAAAAAACTTGAAACTGAAGCAAATCCAATTTTTTTAAACAATATCAAAAGTTACCCAAATAAAACAAAATCCTCAAATTTAGAAACATGAATAGTACATATACAATCCATTGATTAAAACAAAAATTTTCAAGGAGCCTTCATGTGCTCTGCCTGCTTGCTCTCCATTGATGATACATCTCTTGTGCTAAATGTGTCCTCCATGTATTCCACTCTTCTGAGGTTTCTATACTAGTTATCGTGCTATCTCTAAGTGATTCCACCTCATTTACATCATCAAATGCTTCCTCAAAAGGATCACATGGCATCTCCTTCCTGATTAATTTGTGTGGTAAGCAACTAGTCATAATAATCTTATTATGTGTCTTGATAGGATAAAATGAAAGATTTTTTAAAATTGCCCACCCGATTTTTAAGAACACCAAAACATCTCTCAATAACATTCCTAGCAGCTGAATGCTTCATGTTAAAAAAACTCTTGTGAAATAGTTGGTTGATAGTTTTTCTTCCAGTCATTAAGGTAGTACCATTGTCCACAATAAGAAGCAGGAAATCCTCGACAATTAGCATATCCAGCAACTATTAAATAGTAGTAACTTATATCATAAATAAATATTCAGATTTCAATTACTAAAAGTTTATATTTCAGAATTTATTTATTTCTTGAATATGACTTACCATTTGGGGCATTTAAACCATTTGTTTTATATATAGCGTCATGAAGAACCCTACCATCAGCCGCTGACCCTTCCCAACCACTTAAAACATAAATGAATTGCATGTCTTGGGAGCATACTCCCAAAACATTAGTGGCAATCTCTCCCTTTTGATTTCGATACGTAGGTTTATCCGTTGCAGGCACTCTCACCCTAATACATGTACCATCTAGTGCTCCTAAGCAGTTCTATCATCAATGTAGGAAAAAATAATAGTAATTGGAGCACTAAATTTTTTATATAATACCAGAAATAATCATAATAAATATGGCTAGGAGAAGTACCTTAAACCATTTCCTAAGCAATTATATTATTAAAGAATTATTCATGTCTTAATTTTAAAAACAAAATTCATACATACATACTCAATTAGAATAATAAGGTTAAAAGTTGCAAGATATGCATAATAATTGCAAAAGTTTACTTGAACAGGGGAAAAACAATTAAAAAAGCACAGGAACTAAGTAAAAACTTAATTTACTTTTAAAGGTGCTACAAATGAAATGCCCACTTACTTATGAAAGTAAATCTAGGAAGTCACTAAATCTTCGCAATATCTCCGGGTAGTTGTGATCCCTTCCAGTGATTGTGTACCAACTTATATCTGAAAAGAAAAGAAGTTAAAACAAGTCAATGTCAACCAAATCCCACTACTATTTTACCAATTCAATGCTAGTCCATAGCTTTCAATTACATTGCACTATAATTCAAGTATAATCATTTCCATTTTCAGTTACAAATCAGTTAACATCTAGAAACGTAAAGAATAGAAAACCATCAAAATAAGACCGAAAATAATTCCCAATAAAGAAAAGCAATTATGCAGAATTTGCCATTCATTTCTCTCATCATTCCTATGAACCATTTCGAACAAAAACAAATGAACTGAGTTAAATATATATTCACTATGTGAGAAGGAAAAAAATCAACTACGATGCAAATTTTATTTTAATTTTAAGAATAAAATGAAAAAACTACTAAATGCGAGTAGAAAAAGTACCAGCTTAATAAACTCTCCTAGTCCTATTAGCTTTTTCATGAGAGTTTTTTCTTTCTAGCTCTGATTGGTGCTATTTTTTAATAATCTCAGTTATAATTAATTAATCAAAGCTAGTTCAATAAACAAAACAAAACAAAAATAACTAAGCTATAATTTTCTCAGCAACCAAACAAAATCATAAACCCACCAAACAAACGAATCAAGGCTAGTTCAATAAACTTATCCATAATTAATTAATCAAGGAAAATAATGAAGTCTAGTTCAATAAACAAACAAAACAAAAATAAATTAGCCATAATTTTCTCAGCAACCAAACAGAATCATAAACTCAACAAATCAAAAAAACTAACATATCAACAACTAAATAAATCTATAAAATCATAAAAATTTACCTTTGTTTTCGTCTTGTTCTTCTTATTTTAAGATGAATTCATGGCAGCACCTGATTTGAATCGATGGCAACGGTTGGGAAAATGGATGAAAATCGAAGAGGGGGCTACTAGTTAGAGAGAAATCGTGAGATAAAATAATTGTAGGTTTTCATCTTTTAAATTTTAACTAAGGGCAAAATTGAAAATTTTCAAATGTTATAGAGTTTTTTTTTTGGTTGAATGTGAACTATTGCTCTGGATATTTATAAATATTGAGACCTGTTTATATCAATTTTAATATAACACCGTTTTCATCCTGAGAGAAAAATTATATTTATGAGGGAGTGGCTCTAGCCACTTGAGCTAAGCCCAAGTGATTAAATGTTATAGAGTTACAAATGACTATTTACTTATTTTTAAGTCAGTGAATTAAAATTCCTACATTTCAAAGAAGAATATGAATTCCTTATTACAATAGATATTAAATTTCTGTAGAAATTAATTTCCTGTTAGTGTATTCCAACTAAACAAAAGAAATTATTAAAGATTTTAAATTCACCTCCTTTCCTACCTCCTCTTCTGTCATTGTCAACCAAACATGGCCTGGGGGATTAAGGATTGATTTGTTTGTGTATTTTGTGTGTATTTGTAAGTATTGTGTTTTTTGTTTAATTAATTTTTAAGCCCAAGGTCGGCTAAGGTATTTTGATAAGGCGTAGCCGTTACCGCCGTGAGTCATGGGGGTTGCCACATCCTTAAGATGAGCCTTAGTGGCAGTAGCCCTGGTGCGAAAAAGATTGGGCTCTTATCTCTTGAGGCTTAATTCAACCCTAAGTTTCTAACATTCGAGCCTTAATCTGAATTTTTTGGATTCAGCCCATTCATCTCTACTACCTTTATCACTGTTGAAGAATTCATCATTTAAGTAAAGTTCTAGGTTCATCTTCTTCTCAATTACAATCAAGTGGCGAAGAACAATTCACCCTTTTTCGGAATCATCACATCTAAGGTTTGCAAAAGATGGGGTTGGGCTGAACTTTTCCAAGCTTAGGCCCAAGCCCATATTATTAATAAGAAGCATTGACCTTTTAGAAGTCCTTCCAAACTTGGACAAGCTAAATTGGACTTTTGTATTAAATATAAAATAATTTTTTAATAAAATAAAAAATTTAAATTAAAGATAATTATTAAATACACAATAGAATAATAATCTAATACACAAAATATTAGTAAACACAACATAATAAATCACAAATATTAATATAAAAAAGATATTAATTTAATATTTTAAGTTTTTTTATTTAAATTTACTTTTTAAAAAAATAAAAAATCCAGACTCTTTTTGACCCTTATCCAAAGCCAATATGTGCAGATTTTAAAATTTTCAGCCCATATCCAAACCCATCCCATGCAGACTAGACTTTAAACCCACGGACCGAACCAACCTGAACTTTTTCACCAACCCTACTCCAAACCCACCAATGAGTTTTATTAATTACATAAACAATCCGCTCCAACTAGCCTACAAATGTATAAAGAAAATTATGTATTTTGCAATTTGATGAGACACGACAAACATCGTATATAGTATTATATATGACACTTACATAGAATGAACATTTTTCTCAACTCGCTGTTAGCCGTCATCATCTGTCTTTTATGGCCTAATTAGCCGTAACGGCAACCAGATGTGGAAGCACAAATATTATTCATTTTAAAGAGAAACACTACTTATCCGTAAATACAGTAGAGCTTCAATAAAGTAAACAGTTTGAAAAAAAAAAAGGAATAAAAAGACAGAATTAACATTTCCCACAATATTGGATGGGTAACAATTTATCACTACTGAGAAAAAGGGATAAAAATTTGGAAATAGTACAGCAACGATTATGTTCTTTCCAGGTTGTTGTCCACACGTTGAAATGAAGAATGCCAAGAAAGGCAATAAAATGAATGAAAATGCAAGCAGCATTTTGGTTTTAAAATAGAAAATGCAAGCAGCATTTTGGTTTTAAAATAGCACCATGCTCCAGTCCATATTTGCTCCTGATCAGAAGCATTTCCTGTGCACTATTGAAGGGCCAGACTCATCATACTCAGATTTGGCAATCCACATCTGCACTCAAAATGAAATGAGTAGTCCTCCCATGAGGAACTTTCTTGAAAGAAATAATGAAATCACCAATTAATCTCAAGCATTTAAAAAGAAAGAAAAACATACTTGCTGGAAAGTGCTGAGGGATGCCAAAATGGATCCTCCTATCCAGACACTATATTTCCTCTCGGGAGGAGCAACCACCTTAATCTTCATGCTGCTTGGTGCTAATGCACTGATTTCTTTGCTCATTCTATCAGCAATACCAGGGAACATGGTGGAACCGCCACTAAGTACAATGTTCCCATACAGATCCTTCCTAATATCAACATCACATTTCATTATGGAGTTGTAAGTTGTTTCATGAATACCAGCAGACTCCATACCGATCATTGATGGTTGGAAAAGGACTTCTGGGCATCTAAAACGCTCAGCACCAATGGTGATCACCTGACCATCTGGTAACTCATAGCTCTTTTCAACAGCAGAGCTGGTCTTGGCGGTTTCTAATTCTTGTTCATAATCAAGGGCAATGTATGCCAATTTCTCCTTCATATCCCTCACAATTTCACGTTCGGCTGTGGTGGTAAATGAGTAGCCACGCTCAGTCAAGATTTTCATCAAGGCATCAGTGAGATCACGACCGGCAAGGTCAAGACGCAAGATTGCATGTGGAAGAGCATACCCCTCATAGATTGGGACTGTGTGGCTGACACCATCTCCAGAGTCAAGCACAATACCTGCAGAATTGAGCATTGAACACAGATTGTCATCATTTCCATAGAAATTACTCAAGATCAGAGAATAATTAAAATATAATTTAATGTCATAAACAAGCAAAACATCCCAAATTACTTTAAAAAATCATCTATAAATTTGGCATAATATATTGAAAAATCCAAAAGGAAAACAGTGGTTTCTTTCTTCTCAAAGCACACTTATTTCATAACTCAAATTTTTTCTCTAGGTATCACAAAATCTCTGCAAAACAACTGCAAAATGCCATTCTACTAATATCTAATATTTAAGGTAAAGAAGGCAAAGTTCAGTGAAGGCATTGAAGACAATTAAAACTACTAACTACTAACAGGGAAAAGGTGGATAGAAAAAGAAATAAGAATCCAATTCAGAAGCAATTAAGCTTTCATATGATGACTAACAATCAAATAAAAAGAAAAGGAAGAAGAAAGTTTCCTAATTGACGACTTAGCTTCTTCATGAAAAAACCATATTTTTTGAAAGATCAGGTGATTTTGAAAGTGAACTCAAGTCCAAAATGCTAAATTAAATGAACTAAAATATTTGTACAAATTAATTAAACAACTTACCAGTAGTACGACCACTGGCATAGAGTGAAAGAACAGCCTGGATGGCAACATACATAGCTGGAGCATTGAAAGTTTCAAACATGATCTGGGTCATCTTCTCACGATTGGCCTTTGGGTTGAGTGGTGCTTCAGTGAGGAGAATAGGATGTTCTTCTGGAGCAACGCGAAGTTCATTGTAAAAAGTGTGATGCCAAATTTTCTCCATATCATCCCAATTGCTAACAATTCCATGCTCAATTGGATACTTCAAAGTCAAAATACCACGCTTAGACTGAGCTTCATCACCAACGTATGCATCTTTCTGCCCCATGCCAACCATGACTCCAGTATGACGAGGCCGGCCAACAATGCTAGGGAACACAGCCCTTGGAGCGTCATCTCCAGCAAATCCAGCCTAAAATTGTTTCCGAATAATATCAATCAAAATTCTATAATAATATTCAGCAACAGCTTTCAAAATATTCATAAGATAGGGGTTATAACAGCTTAGCTTAAGCATTGATATTCTGTCTCCATTTCTCATGGACAAAGAACATTGTCTCATACCTTAACCATTCCTGTTCCATTGTCGCAGACAAGAGGCTGAATATCCTCGGTATCTGCCATCTTCTAGTGACTGCTAGAGAATACACTGTAAACATATGGAATTAAATTTTATTTATGAAAAACATATAAACGGATCAATAACATTTACAGCAATGACTGAAAGCAGCCTTCTGTCATTAACTATCATAGAACTAGTTTTTTAACGAGCTAATATCTAGCAATGCCACCAATCATTCCACAGGAAAACTATGGACAGCTATAACTTATTACACACCTCAACGAAAATGTATAACGACAAAAACACAAAGAGAGCTCAACCATTTTATCAGCAATTACAATTCAAATTCTATGTAGGTGCAAAATCTATGGCATAACTTGGAAAGATACACTTAAATAGAACTTCTCACATGCCGCACCTTGCAATTATAATGCAAACAAAGATTGTACGTTAAGCATTAAATTACCCACTTCCCAATTTAGATCGGTTTGCAAATCAAACTGACTATCGCTGTGGGATAGAATTTTCATGTATCCATGCGAGGCGTTCAATCACAAAATTTTGTTGATCTCTAAATAGATTAACCTCAGCAAAAATAACGGTGGTAAACAATTAACCCGAAGGACCAAAAACAAAGCAACTCAAATCTAAACCATCCATTTCCATAAATTTCTGGCAAAATGGCTAACAGTGCCAGAGGCAACGAAAAAAAATATTAATTTTAAGAAATAATTAATACCATCAATCCCGAAAAGAATCACTTCAACTCATTGTGCTAGCAGGCAAAAAAATTAATTTAAAAAAACATAAATGGAAGCAATTCCACAATGCACCAGCATCAATTGAAAAAAAAAAAGGACAAAAACAAAATTAAAAAACGCATAAAATTTGAAAATCGGAGCAGATAATGAGAGAACAAAGAATATACCTTATCGAAACACTAGAATTCACGTTCTCTGAGATGGTCTCGGCTTACCCGCGCAGCTCTCGCAGCCTTACGTTGAGTTTGAATTGGCAACAAAAATAAAAATAAAAATAAAACACAAAATACAAATGAAATCAGAAATGAAATGCGCGTTAAATGCAAGTAAATGCTATTTGGTTGTCGTTTTTAAGTACTGAATCCACGGTCCAGACGACGCGTCAATCTGATCTGGCGGCCGTTGTGGATCCAGCTGGCCGTTCGCTTTCCGCATCTTTTGCTTTTTTTTTTCTATTTGACGGTTTTGCGCTTGGTTTTTATAAATTTTTACTGAAGAGTCCCGTTTGCACGTGGTGGAAATTATTTGGTCGGTTCGCTCCGTACCTACTGCACACCCAAACCGATGCTGGACTTTTAAAGCGGGTAATTAAATAATAACTAACTAATAAATTCGATGGAATAGCATAATGATTATATTTCGAGATTTATAATTTGTTATGAGAAGAAATTTTTAGGTATTTTTATTTTTTTTACTTGGACGTACCATTAAATTATATGATTTTATAGTTAATTATACATTAATTTTATTAAAATATATCATTCAATAGTAAATTGAACATTAATTTTATTAATTTATATTAAGATTAAGCCCGATCCGATTAGAAAAAAAACTGAGTTAGGATTGGATCGGATTTGATTAACAATCCGATCGAATGGCTCTTTGCCAACTTGATCAAATTGTGATCAGAAGCTCAATCCAATCCAAAAAACCGATCAGGTTGGCTTAAAAAAATGAAAAAAAAATAATAATAAGTGAAAGTAAGTAACATTCACGGTACACAGCCACACACCACACGAACTGTTCACACACCACACGAACTGTTCACACACCACACACGTATTGTTTCTCTTCAAGAACAATACGCACATAGAGCCTCAACTCACACCTTCACGGCCTCACCCTCAAGCCTCAAGGCCTCAACTCATGGATCACATAGTCACACATAGAAACAGTCTTCATGCCTCACGCCTCACGATTTTAGTTTTCACACACACACACACACACACACATCAGAAAGGCAAGCGGCACCGATGCAGACGCAGGCACGCAGTTCAATCCTCAGTCGTCGACGCAGCCTGCAATCACTGCAGACAGTGATAGGATTTGTTGCTCCCGATTGGATTTGCTGCTACCGGATCTGCTGCTCCTATGCTTCATGCCTTTAGCATCACCCGGTTCCTCTAACTCCTAGCTCCACTCACTCAAACCTAGCAACCCGGATTTCCTTTTGAAGTTTTGATGGTATATGCTATATAGTAATAATATATTATTTATGATATGTTAAATTGTTATTTGTTAATTGTTAATTGTTAATAATTCGAACACGGTTTCAGATTTTCAGTCTTCACGTATTGTTTCTCTTCAAAAATAATGTCTAATACGAATTTGATCCGATCTAAATATATTCGAATTGGATTGGATCAAGTTACATGTTCGACTTGAATTCGGATGAAATTTTTCTCAATCTGATCAATCTGAAACCCGATTGGATTGATTTGAACCCGATTTTGCCGAGTCCTAGTCTATATAACTTAACCATGTGTACGTATAAAAGAATGAGAACACTCGTATGAGAGAAGAATTCTTGCTATTGGTATGATATTTAATTATTGAGTAATGATATAACCACAAATTCTTGTACAAACTTATTTTGTCAAACTTATGTGGCATGATAAGATTAGTTGAATTAAATATCACTTGACCCACATGATTTGTTTTCATTATTTTATATTTTTATTCAACCAATGAATTAGTGCTACGTCAGTTTGTACAAAATAAGTTTGTACAATAATTTATGGATGTATCATTACTCTTAATTATTTATTTCTTAAGGGCTGATATTATCCTATGAGATATGGGAATGTCTAAAATGGAAAAGACTTGCTTTATTATTCATACTCATTCAAAGATTATCCTCTTGTGAAATGGTAAATTTTGAATTTTTTTCAAATTTTTGTAAACTTTAATTCATCTCATTTTTCTTTCAAAATATAAAGGAAAAATACGGATAGATTGATGAAAATTTTTAATTTTCTTTACAAAAAATATAGATTAGTTGAGATTTATAATAATTTAGAGATAATTTTAAAAATTATCATTTCAAGGGAGTAAGTAGTTAATGAAAAAATGAAATGATTGGAACATCCATTATTGCTCATTTGGTCCTTTAACTTTATAAAATACAAACTTAAACAACATTATTTGAGCTTGTAGTACCATCAACTTAAACTTTTAGATTAAGCATTTTTTTATTATGGTATCAAAACAATTTGATGTAAAGATCTTGGTTCGAAAATCCCCCTCGAGATGGAGTAAATGAACAATCTTGATTGGATTCACCAGCAAAACCAATTCTCCATGATAACATTTAAATATATACATTTGTGATGCGCTTAGTAATTGATAATTAGAATGGATTGGAATATAAATAAGGAATGAGAAATAAATAAGTTTTTCTACATAGCAGTCAACTCCGATCTCATCAAATTTGGTTTATTTGCCTCCATATTCTGGGTTTGTCATATCTCTCTCCTCCCTTCTGGCCATTAAAAGCATTTCAATTACAACTTGTTTATTTGAATAGTAGGAATTAAAATCAGAATGAGTTGTATTTTCATTGATACATTTATTTTATCTTAGAATTAGAATGAATTATTATAAGTTACTAAAATGCTCTAAGTTTATTATCGCCATTATTTTTATTATTTATTATAATAATTGTGATAGTTATTATTCAAAAAATTATTATTTAAAAAAATTACATTAAGAGTAACAACAACAACATTACAACAACAATAATATTATTTTCTCTCTCTTTTGTCCTTTTTTCCCCCTTTTTCTCCTCTTCTTCTTCGTTTGCTCTTCTATTTTTTTTTCTTCTCTTTTTTCTTTTTATTTTTTATATTTATGTTCTTTATTTTCTTCTTCTTTTCTGTCTATTCTTCATCTTCAAATCAACAGGTGAAAAACACCGTTAATGCTTGCATGATGACCAGCGAAGTTATTCCGACAATGTTGTGCGACGAGATGGACACATGTTGTTCCGATTTGTGCTAAAGTAACTTTGATTGCTGGATGAAATAGATTCTGGAATTCATGTTGCTGTGATTTTCAATTATTTTTTGTATTTTATATTTTTTTTTTAAAATTGAATAAAAGATAAAATTATAATGATGAAATTTGGGTGAAGGTATTTTAGTCGGTTTTGAGAATGTGAGTCAGATTCCCTATCCCCCATGAAAATCATACTCCCATTCCTATTCCCAATTTTGTAGAAGATTCATCCAAACCATTTTCATTCCTCCTGTCAATTTAGTAAGTAACATAGGTTTGATTCTCATGCCTGAATTCGAGAAGCAAACGCACCATCAGTGCGGAATGAGCGATCTACGGTTGGATTTATTTGCAAACCCAAATAAGCCTTCCACTTGAGAATGTTGAATACACTTAATTACTATTTTTTTTAATCGTTCGTTATCCCTTAATTTGTAATTTTGTTAATGTTATGTTTACTCGTTTGGCTTATTATTGAAGGATATATGATAGTGGGTGCTAGTTAGTTCATTTGTTGAAGTCTCTTGTGTTAAAATCAATAGATTTGGAGTTTAAACCCATTCACATGGGTAGAAGGAAGATTGGGTTAACGTTAAACTACCAATTTAAAAAGGAAAACAAATTGAAGGGTATGATAGTTAATAGTATAATTGCTGCCAAGTTCATATATATGTAATCAATTAATCGATATGATATAGTATGAGATTAAAAAAAAACTAATTAAGAATGTTGTCGTATATATTCATGGATTTCACCCACTGTTTATACGGAGCATAACTGATATATTAATAACATGATAAATGAGCCAAAAGCCAATTTCAAGAAAAATTTTAGCACCTCTAGAGCAAAATATATACAAAAATTAGTTTGGACGGCTTTTGGATATCACGTATGCAAACCAAACATTCATCATGCATGCCTTAAAACGGACACACTCACTAACAATGTAAAATAATTTTTTTTTGAAAATAAAATAAAGAAACGATTTTATAAAATAATTTTTTTTAAGAAAAATGTCAGATTCTAAGATAAATACAATTACAATCCGTCCATATTGTGGTTGGAACTTCTTCTTTTTTTTTTAATTCATATTGAAGAAAGAAAAAGGAGATAAGAGATCTAAATTCAAGTTAATAAAGTCATGAACTTTACGTCTGGTTATTCAAGATCATAAAATCCATAACAACGTAACGTTGGGTAGCTGCTTTGGCATGGCTGGCCAATTTTATAATCATGACTTCATGATCTCAAGTCTCTTAACTCAAGTAAGTTCCTAGATCTTCTCGTAATGGAAAAAAACTCGATTATAGGCGTTTTCTAGGTAGAACTTTTTGTCTGTTTTAATCTGCCGTTATTTTGGGTACACTCCAACTCAAATAAGCACTATTTATAATAGAAACAAATAAGAAGTAAAAAACTTTTATAAGAGTAAGAAAACAAAAATATCATATCATTCAAGTAATATGCGAATGATAGATAGTTGAATGTGTGCCAAATTAGTTGGGATGTACTGCAAACTGTAGTAATATAAATTATGCCATATGTTATTTTATTTGTAATTTGTAGCTTTTCATTTCATAAAAATAAATTTTATTTCATTTGTCTCACAAATGATGTTTATTTTTCTTTAGTTGAACTATATTTCTATCTATTCTTTAAAGTTTAAATTATTAATATTATTTAAATCGTTCAATACATTTATCAATGAGACTACGTGAGAATGTCACTAATTTTAAAGAAAATAAATGTGAAATTAGAAATTTAAAATGAAAATTTGATTTTAATTTTTATCTCTCTGTAAGAAAATAAAAAAGACAGAAATGTCTTAAAAAGAATAAGTTGGATAAAATTCGATTTTTTTGCATAAAATGTGGCATAATGTGATTGATTGTGATGATAAACCAACTTCATCACTTATTTTTTATGTTGACCCACATGATCGGGCACACATGGATTCTTTCTTAATTTAAATTCCGAAAATCTTAACGATTCAAGTATAACACGAACATTAATTATTATTTACGTATAGTCGTAAAATATATATATTTTTTAAAAAAATTTTAAAGATCAAGTGTCACGTGATAAATTCTGACTTTCAGACTACGAGGATACATTATTGTGACAGTTAAAAATCATTGACAGAAATACTACAAGAAACCATGATGATATATAAAATTATAAAAGAGAATAAAAGGGAAGCAGCAAACAGCTAACAAAAACAGTAGCGTATCAAAAATGTGGTGGGGTTAATTTCCCTGAGAGAAATAGAGTCACCAACAAAGTGACGACACAAGATAGTGGAAAACATGCATGCATGAATCATGAGACGAATGGCCTTGTTGTACTCTAAGAAACTTTTCTTTTAAGTTCTTGGCTAAGTTATAAGTCTATCTTACAAAAGTGAAGGAATCAATATTACTGGAAAGTAATAAAGAGAGTATCTGGTCCCAGATCCCCATTTTTTTATAAATACACGTGGGTTGCAAATTTGCAATTTGGTACAGGCATGGATAATATAAATCTCCACGGGGATTAATTAATTTCTAATCAAATAATGTTGAGATTTTGTACGCATGATTGATCATTATATGTATATACGTTCTGATCTTTGATCGATGAGAAATTTTTGCATGCTCGCCACACTTTCGTTATCCTTTGCCGGCCTTTGCTCAATAACTTGGCAGCCATCGATCAAGAGAGACTTGTGTGTGTATATATAATACAAGAGCGTACGTGCCATGTGTTTTGTATCAGCCAAGTCTAGAAATTAACGCGCATTGTGATCATTTCTCCAACTCTATATGATCTTTTCACATTAAGGATTTAGTATATAAGTTATCGTCTTTTGAACTAAATTTTTATGTCAATAACCTCTTGTTTGGGTCGTGGGCACCTCTCTCCAATGTTACTTAGGGTAAACACTAAACATATTCAAATTTCTATTTTCTCCTCAATTAAAAGTATAGTTGTGCTAATTCAGACTTTGCTTCGTCAAGACTCTGAATCTCTCAACTGCAATAAGATAGATTAAGCAAGAGTAAACCTATTCCTTTATTTCATCAACCTTGTGCTTGATTAAGATAGATCATTGACCGATGGTAAACTCTCATTAAAAAAAAAAAAATTACTTGATTATATGCCTTGTGCCTGTAATTACTTATAAATTAAATGATCAGTTTCTTTTTTTTTTTTCTATATAATGTGTGAAATGGATTCTATATTGACATTACTATTAATTGCATATTGAATCACCAATCATTGCTAGGATTGAAGAGCTTATTCATTCAAACACTATTCTTTTCTTCGAATTCTTAAAATTTTACTAATTAGTTAAAAAAAATTGATAAGAAGATCTTTTTTTTAAGTTTTTAAAATCGTAACGGTGATGGCAACTTAATTTTTTAACTCTATTTTCTTCGAATTCGAACTCGAGTAACTAGTTCAAAAAAGGGGTTTGAAAACATTCAATCAAGCTTAGGACAATTTATTTGATAAGAATACCTTAATAGCACATCAAAATTAAGGTAATCTAAACCGAATCTCTAGCCTCCACACAGTTGCAATGCAATGACTAACAAAGGGTACCAATTTGCAGCCTTGTTAAAGGGTAATTATGAGAGTAACCCCAAAGGCTAGTGGAGATTTGTGGCGCTAACAGACAAAAGGAGTTGAAATTGTGAGGAATTGATCATGGATGATTCATGATTACGAGACATGGGATCTATTTGACATGATGCTTGTCAATGGCACCAAAGTCAGCAACTATGTGTATCAAATTTTGCAATTATGCCCGCATGAGACTCTGCGTGTGTGTGCGTGTGCTACTACTGTTCCTTCCACTAATTTTCTCATTGTACAAATCAAACAATTTGACTAATTAATTACTCTATTTGTACTTAATCTAGAAAGCCCAAAAAAAAGCGTCATCACCCGTCCGCTATTCTAATGGAGCAAACATCCATTTCATGCCCTGCTGGCACTAATGAGTGGGTACGTGCGTTCCACGCGTTTAGAAAACCGCGTGGGACAGTTTACAAAGTTGCGTTCGCTTTTTGATGATGAAAACCATGCACCCTCTTCTAACTTCGGTTCCCCGCTTTGTACTCAAAGTATGATTCACGCTTCTCGTCTCGTCAATATGTCATCTCGCGGTAAATTCAGGTTTCTTTTTCTATTTCTTTCTTTCTTTTTTTTGTCCCCTTTGATTTCGCTAATTAATGGGTAAACGAAGATAGATTAACTAATAAATGGAGGATTGAGCGACTGATGTGAGGAGTTGGTTGAATCTGGAAGCTTACCAAATCTCAACAGCTTCCATTTTCAGTGGAGGAATCCAAAGCTACTAATACCAGAAACGGTGCGTCTCACTTACTCAATCCACCGCAAGAAATTTTGGCCTAGGGACCATACGCGCGTATTATGCAAATACAATTATCATTCACTATAATAATTACTATTATAAGTAATTATGAAAATCAAAATCCTTCAATTTTCTTTGCTTTCAACTGTGTCTCGTGACGAAGTGGTTGATATCATTTAGAACTAATTATTGAAAGGATGAGCTTACCGTTCAAGTTGGTTTTGTGGCTTTGATCTTCAATTAATGCAGCCAACACATTTTGATGAAAATTCTTTAAGGCACACAATAAAAACTAATACGGATTGGGTGATTTTGGATGGTGAGTGGTGAAGTGGGGGTAGATTTCTCATTGATGATTTTGCTTTGAAGACATTGTTGTGGTTGTGCCATCCGTTAGGATTTAATATGTACATACATAGTAGTAATTACACAAAAATTATAATGTAGCTAATCAATTAAAACATGGCAGAAACATTAAGAGAAAGCCTTTAATACATTATAAGTAACATGCATGACCAACTAATGATTATTCAACATGTTATTTAAATTTTAAATAATTACCGCTTGTATGGTAATTTTTAAAATAAATATATATATCACAGAAAATTCTTCGAAATATTTTAAAATTTCTTGAAAATTAGATATTAACGAAATGAAAACTAATGTGATTATACATGCCCGTGATTGAATTTGGAGTCAATGCCCATGAAGAAGAAGAAAAATGACGCACATGAAACCCAGAAAGAAAATTTTGGAGCTGGCAAATTTATAATTCAAAGTCAAATAATTTGTTGCTTACTTGTAACGTTAGAAAATTAAAAAAAAAAAAAAAAGGGGGCATCTGAGGCATCCTTAAATATCACGAGATGACAAAGAAGCAATAAATAACATTAGAGAGGTAATAAAAAATGGGCCCCATGAAGCAAAGCACGTGCATGGATGCATCAAAGTTCGTAGAGAGAGTAGGAGAGAGATGATATCAAAATTTCTGAAGAAGAAATAAAGAGAAAAAAGCAAATGCCAAACAAAAAGATATTATTATTGTTATTAATATTCTAATCTATAAATGTTAATTAAATTCACAGGAGATGGAAAGACGAGTGAATGTGTTGGAGGTTCAAAGCCCTCGGCGAAGGATCCGATGCACGCATCATCAATCTTCTCATTCATTCCTCTCAGCTCAAGCTGTTAAAACCGTTTTAATTCCTTTTTTGTTTTTCATTTCTCTCTCTCTCTCAAACCCCATCAATCAAATCATTAAAGAAACACAAAAACATTGGTGATTTGAGATGATTTAGTCAATATACACATGCCATTGTTTTCATGCATGTTCTCAGAATTGGACCAAAAAATTTCTTGCTGTGATAGCGAGCATGTCAAATTCGGAGCTTTTTCTCCCCAAAGATGATGACCAAGATGGAGTAGTGCTGGAATTCGATATTCTGAAGAGCCATGACGTTACGGCCGCGGCTGCCTCCTCAAATGATCAAGAATCGTCATCGACGTCGTCAGCTGATGAAAATATTGCAGTTGTTAAAGATGATGGTCGAGACACAATAAAACAAGGCGTGTGTCAGCCGCAGAAGCCGAGAAGACTAGGAGAATTCCATGCTGCAGCGGATGATGATGATGATGATGATTCGGGATTCAAGACTCCAACATCAATCGATAATCAAATCCCAGAGATCAAACAGTGCCCAACTGCACCAAGAAAACCGAAGCCGCCTCCAATTACTGCTACGTCAACGAAAAGAAAATTGTCATCTTCTTCTTCGTCAGCATCATCAGTTTCATCGAACGCAGGGAGACGACGGCTGGATCTATCAGAGGAGGTGAATTCTTTGTTCCCCAAGCCCATTCTTGATGATTTACACCGGAAGATCAAGAAAGCTCGAAGAGATCATCATCACCATGATCAACAACATCAAGAAGACAAGGAAAATTAATCAATCAGGTTTTACTAGCTATAATAATTAATTAATTAATTAAAATTCTTGTATCCTATTGCATTCGCAATTCATGTTCATGATAATCTGTCGGATATCGGTCTAAGGACATTATGATATGATGGTGTAAAGTTAAAGGGGGGGAGGATTCAAATGTCAAGTACAGACCAAGAAAAAGATTGTTACTGTACTCAGCTTCTTTTGTACTCAAGGCGTTATCATGCTAATGCTAGCTATGTAGCTTCATGTTCAATTTTAAAGAAGGGAATTTGTTCTCAAAGTGAGATGTGGAATCTTTCCATAGATTAGTGGTATATTAAAGCTTCAAGTTTATACTTTATTCTCTCTTCTTTGTTCTTAATGTCGTGTGTTTAGTAGTATTCTCTTTGGATTCCATTACGGAGGATTTTGTCAGAAGAATAACAATGGTCAAGGAGTGCAGCAATAGCAGGAGTTGCGGGTAATTTGCGTAGTTTACATTTGGTTCCGTGTGGTGAAATTACTATATCACCCTTGCAAGAAAGCCATTTGTTTCGAGGTACCAACATCTGGGTCACTTGAGTTTTTACATATTTTTTCATATGTAACGAGATAGCTTGTCCTTTTGTAGCCGGTATGTCTCTGTCTAGTGGCTTACTTGTGAACGGTGGTCACTTCAACTTGAAAACCACCTGAGATGTTTGATTTTGAGGTTCGAACTGCAGTCGTAGGTGCTATTATGACCAAAGTTTTACCTTAATTTGTAATATTGGAATTTGACACAATGTTAATATAGTCATTTCTATCAAGGTGTAGGATTTATTTTAGGGTAAACACTTGTTTAGTCTCGATATTTTAAGATTAGTGTCGATTTAGTTCATAAAAATATCCCAAAACATCTCTTCTATAAAATTATTGACATCCCTAACATTACTTTTTATTTCTTTTAGCTGGCTTTTGCAATAATATTTCTTATTTTTGGACATTAATAAAAAATAAACTATCAATTTAACCCCAAAAAATAAAATAAAGACAAAAAGAATATATATTAATTTTTGTGGAACATTTTGCTAAGAAGTTAATAAAGTAATTTTTTAATGTCCAAAAAAATTAGTAATTTAATTTTTTTACAATTTTTTTTTTTGGACATACGTGAGCTTCCAAAAATGAGCTTCCAAAAAAATTAATAGATATTCTATTTTTATTTTATTTTTTGGGTTAAATTGATAATTTAATTTTTATTTTTATTAATATTCGAAAAAATTATTGTAAGCGGGTAATACTGTAAAAATATGTCAAAAGGAACAAAAAATATAAAAACTAAAATAGGCAATAATCTCATAATATAAGACTCCCTCATTTTATACAAAAATATTGACATTTGAATTGAAAATTATATAGCGTTACAGTATAAGTAAAAAATTAACAATATTTTTCAAATAACACAATAACAATATAATATTCATTACCATTTTACTTTATACAAATAGAAGGATGATGTCATTATTTGTTGAAAGTAAGAAGTGAAGGAGGACTACTTATTCCCAATATATTTTAAGTGAAAAGGTAATTTTGGTGTGGGAGCCTTTGAATATCATATTTTGTTGTGACCAAATCCCTATAACTCCTTTCTACTTATAGGATATCCCTTATATTTTTGTACGTATGGACTTAGGTTTCCAAGAGAGGCAAACATCCCTCATGATGAGTTCTTTCAAATAGTGAGTGTAATAGGAATATATAAAAGATATTGTAAATGAATATTTATGGGAACTGTTAACCTATTGTCTCCTATACGAGAGGCCATACATGAGTTTCAGAACCGAAGAGGATCTAAAACCTATGCTTCTCGAGATGTATTAATTCCTTTTTTTTGCACGAATAAAGTTATTACATTTCCATATAACTTTTAAAAAATGTTATAAAAGCTAAAGAAAATTGATCTCAATACTCTTTAATTTAATCGAAGTACTATACACACAATCACACATCTACGTATGGTTAGGCTATTCTAAGTTTCTAACTTGAATTTTTAATTTAAAATATTGACACAAATTTCGCACTATTGGTTTCAAAGATCAAAGCTGAATGAATAGTCACTGTTAAATACTATTTGACAGCATTCAACTACGAATATTTGCATGAAATTTCATGAGAATGTTTCTTTTTACAACATTGTAAAAACAACATTGCAAAAGAGTTTACAATGTTATAGAAGTCTACTAGAAAAATAAGCTTTACTGACACCAATTTAGTGTCAGTAATTACTTTTACTGACACTTATTAATTGTGTCAGTAATGCTCAAATCAGAATATACTAACATTAATTTTTAGTATCAATGATTTTTGTGTTAGTAATTCGTATCACTATAGTATCACCAAAATAATGACACTATAGATTTAGTATTTGATGATACTATTTTTGTGTCAATAATTTGTGTTACTATAGTATCACCAAAATAATGACACAATAGTGTTAGTATTTAATGATACTATTTACATGTCAGTGATTTATATCATTTTAAATATTTAGTGTCAGTATTTAGTGATATTATGTTGCTTTTGATTAATAGTATATTTTTATTTTAATTATATTTTTCCTATTTGTTTTACATTTAAATAAAAACTCAAAATTTATTAAATATACCAAATCTCGCAACACAATTCACATAATAAAAATCTCAAATACATTACTTAAATTAACATAATTCAACTACACCACTGTTTGGAAAGAAAAAAAAAATAAGTACGAAATTAAGTTTTCCACAAGTTCTTAACAACAACAAAGTACTAAACTAAGTTTCAACAAACATTAACCAACAATAATAAGCACAAGAATGTCACTAAATATTCATACATGGCTCCAATTGTTTCCCACCTACAAGTACATAAAATCAAGGGAAATTTTTAATCCACACCCAAATAAATTGACATTTTACACCGCGTACCCAACAAAAAAGACGTGCTGCACCGCATCCCCAATTCTGTTAATTATTAACGGTGTAGGGGTAAAACTGGAAAAGCAAAGTGAAATTTAAAAATAAAAAATTATATTGATCGAGAACTGCACCAAGTCATTTCATCTATGATTTTACTTGTAAAGTCAGCAAGGACAACCATAGAAAAAGCAATTCCATGGATCCAAAATCGAGACGATGATATGTAATTGGGCGCCAGAAAAACCACCAAACCTAGACTCATATGCAAAGGAGATAAAATTTGTGAGAGCCATAGTGGATATTGGTGTGTGGCTATGTGCATTTTACTAACAAGAGAGGAGAACTCAGTGTTTGGTCGTTGAAGAAGCCCAGGTTAGTAAGAAATCCTTGTTTATTTTTTGTTGATTTGGCTTTCCATGGTGGGTGGGTCTTCAATTTTTTTTTAACACTCACAGTAGCTCCATTTTCACTCACTACCCATTTATTTCCTCACCATCTTGGTCTTGGTTTTCTTCCCCACTTCTCATTTGATTCCCATCATAGTACTCCGTGGTAAATTTTTGTTTAATTTTTCTTTTAAAGATCGAATATCGTTGATGAAGATTTTATTTTTATTCATGGCAATTAATAGAATTCTTTGATCGCTTGCTATAGCATCCCCTTCAGTTGAATGTTGCTTCATTCATGTGCTGCCACGTGGCAATGTAAATAATCCATATTTACTTGGACATTCATGCAAATTTCTATCACTAGCCTCATCAACGATGTGCAAAGACTTCATATAGGGACAATAACGTCAATTAACACAATAAAAAAATGGTTGTTTGCAACTTAAGTGTTTGAATTTAAAAAATGGGTATTTTCGTCATTTCATTAAACTTCACACCATTCAGTTAATAATAACTGAAAAACTAACGGAATTGGGGACGCGGTGCAACACATCATTTTTTTTTGGTGCGCAATACAAAATATCAATTTATTTGGGGGTAGGTTAAAAATTTCCCTAAAATCAATTAGTACACCACAAAAAATAAGTCTTGGATATTTGGAAGCAAAAATACTCATAAATTATTCATATATTAGCTCATAATTGTAGGCTGTAATTAACTTGGCAACATATGTAGCCCATTGATCACGAAGTCACGAGAGCTCTTTCATGGTGTACTCATCAATTCCTTTGAACTTTAATTTCAAAACAATAAGTTATTCGCGAAAAATTAAATTGTAAACTATAGTTATTCACCTAATCTCTCCAACAATATACCATATACCCATTACTATAAGTACCTTTACTTACAACATATAAAATACATACAATATATGATAAAAACATAGCAATCAAGAAGCACACATTAGGTTTAAGGTGCAAGGTTCTTTTTGAGGTGATTTATTTTACAGTGCATTAAAAAAATATGATGCAGTATTCTAAAAATTGTTTTTGATACTTATATTATTTTTTAAGAATGTTCACATTTGTAACAATATCTTGAATGTATTTCATCACGTAGTAGCCACATTCAAAGCTGCTGGGTTGCCTTGCACACTACAAAATAAAAATTACATAATTTATTTTTTCTGAAATAAGCAATGGATATTATTATTTGGTAAAATATCAGTAAGGACTGCTAACAAAGCATAAAACCTTTTATCGGACCACCCATAGTTTCCTTTCACACTATAAAGTCTCATTAATCCAGATAGCTTTGAATGTTTTGCACACAGATACAAAAACTTTTCAGCATCTTCAAGCATATCTTTAAAAGAACTAGAATCTTTATCACGATGCTCAGAAGCATTGTCGACCATGTCAATTATGTCACTGTAATCATGACATCTGAATCTTTGATTATGTTAATGGTCTTGACACTTTGTATATGTAGAAACAGGGTCAGTCTTACCATGCCAAGTCCAAACTCTATATTTTACAAGAAAACCTTTTTCAAATAAATGATCATTCACTTGTTGAGCAGTATGAAACTCCATATTACAACAAAAGGTGCAAGGACATCTAATTGACATTCGGTTTTTAGCATTCAAAATGACAAAATTTAAGAAATCAGTAACTTCGGTACCATACTCTAGGGATAACCTATTACAAGTTATCCAAGTTCTGTCTATTTCAAATACTTTTACTTGTTCATATATTATATAGTGTCAGTTTAAGTTTAATAAAATTGCATGATTAATTTCAAATATTTAAAGTTATTATTATTATAGCTTCAATAATAAATTTGTAATTAAGGAAAATCACTTACAGCTCCTATACTATAAATCAATGCATTACCATAAAGTATAATAATTTTTCTAGTCCAGTTATATTAATTTGAAAACATTAATAATAACATATTTTTCTTTGTGAAAATTACATGACTTATGTATTAATTTGAAAACATTCTACTTACAAGCAATCCCGATCAATTTTAAATCACTGGAACGTCCTCTAATTGATGCTCCACCTATAAAATTAAGGAGATGAATTAGTAAGATTGGACTTAATGGCTTTTTAATAAGTCGAGCTAAATTTCTAAATAATGATGAATGAATAAAATTAGGATTTTAGGCCCTTTTATATAATAACCCTTAATATTGTGAATTTACCAAAATAAGTAAATTTGAGATACTATTTGATAATAAAATTCTCCTAATCAAAATAAGAAATCCAAAACAAACGGTGTCCAAATCTGATATCAATAAAAAAAAAAAGTTAAAAATCCTAAAAGAAACAAAAAAAGGAAATATCTTAAAACCAAAAAACAACCAAGAAAGAAATAGAATTTCAGGCTCGAGTTTGGACCAGAACTGCTTAAACTGTTCTGGATTTGATTTGTCTCGTCTCAAGCTTCGAAAATGTATATTATATGCCCCAAACGAACACTTGTAGCCTAAGTTATGCCCTTTGAAAGATACCCTACTCGCAACATGCAACCATCCTACATTACTATATTTAGGCAAAACTATATTGCCTGAGTGGAGTTAGAGACTGCAAACACTAATTTTACTAATAAAGATTACCTTTAATTCTATCGAATTCTACACTATTACTAAAACTAATGCAACCAAACAAAAGCTAACCTTCAACGAACTACATGTCAGAGTTTGGTTAACAGTTCTGTGTAGTAAATTATTGAACTCTAACAAAGCAGGTTGTATACATACTGGGAGTACTCAAGTTTCATTTGACAGATAGTGAGCGAAATGGTTAGAAATGAAGTAGTACCGTAATTGCCAACGCAACGACGATGTTGATAGAGCTTTGCTTTGCTTCAAAATACTGTTGAAGGGTGAATCAGAGGCTCGATTTCTGAAATAAGAGTTTAAATAAACTGTAATTATGTTTAGAGTTTGTTTTATGCCCTTACAAGGTTAGTGAATTTCAATTGATGAGATGAGAGAAAGAGGTTCGATTGAGATTTAAGCTAGTGTAGTGAACTACCAGAAATAAGTATAAGGGTGTGTCGGCCAGCATAGTGAATTAAGGAAAGAAATTTTTAGGTTAGGATTGATGAGATGAGGGAAAGATGTTCGATTGAGATTTAGGCATATTGCTTTTGCTATTGTATTTTTGTTTAAATTTTTAATGACAAAATTTGTATATTAAGTTTATATGGTTTAGTGGTTTGCGTTTCAAACATAAAAATTTTAAGTTAAAAGGTCTTAGTTTCGAGTTGGTAGATTTATAAATTATAATAAATTTTTTTAGCCTTTGATACTTCAGTGTCAGTGATTTCTAACGTTTAATTTACTATCAGTGTCAGTGATTTCTAACGTTTAATTTACTAACACACTAATATTAATAATTTATGGACTTATTTGTTAAAAGTAAAAAATAATACATATGTATACAATTACTGACACATTTTACAAAGTGTTAGAAAATTAAGTGTCGGTGAATGTCATTTTTGTAGTAGTGCCTTTTTAGACCACCGTCAGTGGTGGAACCAAGATTTTGATTTGAGGTTGTCAAAATGTACTTCGTTAGAGGTTATTTCGCAACAAGAATTTGGAATTTAAATTATGTATTGTATTTATTTGATTGGAACAATAAAAATAAAATAATATTATTTAAATATTAAAATATATGAAATAAACTCAAAATAAATAAGATGAAGAAGCTAAACCTTCACTTTTGAAGAGATGAAGTAGATTAAACTTTTCATAGTTAGGGGTTGCTTAGTTCATAGTGTGGTTCTGATTTTTTCTTTTTACCTAATCTTATAGGGGTTGCCTGGGCCACCCTAGGTATTGAGGTGGTTTCATCTTTGCGCAAGGATGCGCTTCACTTGAAATTTCATGCAAACGTTCACAGCTGAACATGAATATGTATATATAGCATTATAATTATAAAACAAATTAATCTCACATCAATAGTTGTGCTTTAAAATAAAGAAATTTTTTACGTAAATACTAAGTGATTTAAAAACTACAAAATCATTATACAAACTAACATTACGTATAAATGTGTTCTATAACATCAAAGAGGGAAAAGTTGATAAATAGCAATATTTGATTAGTCATGAATTTAGGTTATAAATTTTATAGCATTTAGGACGAGAATAAAACAAATTCTAGGCATCAAGGCTCAGCAATATCCGAACTAAAAGATCTGTTTCAATTCATACACGCATGTAAAATTTTGTCTTTTTAAATATCTTCAATTTTAAAAATCTCTCATCACTATCATTTCTGAAATTCTATAAAACATCAAGATCAAGGATAGTTGAAGAGTCTCTTGTGACCTAATTTCCCCAAAAATGTCCTCGCTACTAGCATTCTATGCTTATTTTAATTAAAACCAAAGGCACATAGGTAGATCTTCAAAGATTCATCAAAAGGCATTAATAATCGCTGATATGCTTCATAGAATTTTCTTATATTTCTTTTATTGATCCAACTTGTTGCCTATCAATAACTAAATCGCCTCAAAAATTAAAAATAAATAAAAATAAAACGTGCAAATGCGTTATGAAGAATCTGAAATAAAATATAATGAAAAAAATCATCAAACAAATCCATCAATGATTGATTTTGGACTAGACCCAGGCCAAGCCCAAATGCTAGATGCGCCCATGAGCCGGTATGAAACCAAAATGTAACAATATGAATAATAGTGGGCCCACTAGAGTTACAAGCAATGACGCTGCAATGAGGAGAGTGGCGAATTCATGTCGACGCACATCTGACTAAAGACGTGAAGGCATGTAATAACGACCCCGTTGACCGTTTCTCATACCCTCGGAGACAAAAACACAAAAACAGATAACGGAAACCAACCCCCAATCCACCCGCCAGTCCCCCTCCTTTTTCTCTCTTCCTTCCAAAAACAAAAAAACACAAAATCGAAAAAAAAAAACATAATTCACAAAACACTACCAGAAAACGCTTTTTTTTTTTGGCCCTTTTCTTATCCTTTTCATGTTAATAATAAAAAATCAATAACCAAATCAAAACCAGCAACCAGAAAAGAAAAGGAAAATGGAAAAAATGGAACGCAAGCGAACGCTTACAATGACGTGGGACGGCCTCGCCGACGTGGACGACGTCGACGACCGATTTTTCGAAACCTTCGATCGAATCTCCACCGCCGTGCCTATCGACTTGGCATCTTCCGACGACGACGACGAAGACTTCGAAGACTCCCGCATGTCGTTTGTCTCCGCGGTGTCGTCCGCTACTCATCTTCATAAGCACACTACCAAAAAAGAGTTTCAAAATTTCGCCAGGTCAGCACCCGGTTCAATGTCCCCGGATTACGACGTCTGGATGCTGGCCCCTGGTTCGATCACCGAACGGCGGAAGAGACTCTTCCAGGACATGGGATTGTCTCGAGACAGGGAGCTTCTCAGCTTTAAAGTTGACGACAACAATGTCAATAACAATAACAATACTAACAGCCACCATGAAGCTCCTGCAAGCGTGTCAAAAAATAAAAATAATAATAATAATTGTAATATCAAAGAGAGTGAAGAGACAAAACAGCATAATTCAAATTTGAATCCAATAACACAATCACATTCAGAGTCTCCGGTAAAAAGAGAAAATTCTCCGACGCAAGAAAATTCTCCGGAGACGACGGTGGTGCTGGTACGGTCAAGATCAGACGGGGATATTGAATCTTTATGCATAGACAAAAAGAGAAAAGAGGAAATGATTGGCTTGATCTCGAAGCAGAGATTGACAAGAACGTCATCAATGATGCTGTTGCAGCATGCAAAGGTGTGTCCGTATCAAGAATCTGTAAGGGTGGTATCTAAGGACTCGTCAGGTAATAGCGTTCGTTCTGTCCGTAGGAGTGGGAATTTTGCGTCGATTTTATCCAGTAGTAGATTAGGTGCATTTTTCTTGATAAAGAATTTGGATACTGGGAAAGAGTTTATTGTTAATGAGTATAGTGAAAATGGGATGTGGAATAAGCTTAGTGATTTGCAAACTGGGAAGCAATTAACAATGGAGGAGTTTGAGAAATCTGTTGGCCATTCCCCCGTTGTTAAGGAACTAATGAGGAGGGAAAATGTGAATAGGATCAATGATTCTGCGGGAAAATTTAGCGCAAATTCGTATCTTTCCAAGAGTTTGAGGATGAGCAAGAGAAGGGGAGCTGCATTGTTGAAGAATATTAAAGGGGTGGCTCATTCTATGAGTGTTAAGGGAGATAAAGAATGCATTAATCCTAATCCATTGCTTGGAGACCAGAGGGAGCAGAAAGAGCAGAAACAGAACAAGAATGTTTCTAATCATTGGGTTAAAGTTAGGCAGTCTGGGAAATCTTACAAGGACTTGAGTGCTTTGCATTTGTGTCAAGAGATTCAGGCTCATGAGGGGTCTATATGGACAATTAAGTTCAGTTTGGATGCACGGTTTCTTGCTAGTGCAGGTGAAGATAGGGTAATTCATGTGTGGGAAGTGCAAGAATGTGAAGTTATGTCTATGAGTGAAGGGAATTTGACACCAATTCATCCTTCGTTGTGCAATTCATCAGATAAAGCAAGTTCATTGGATGGCTCATTGCCAAATCCTCCACCAGAGAAGAAGAAGAAGGGGAAGCATTCTTCCCCTGATTATGTTCATGTGCCAGAAACTGTGTTTTCGCTATCTGAAAAGCCTTTTTGCTCTTTCATAGGTCATTTAGATGATGTTTTGGATCTCTCCTGGTCTAGATCTCATGTTAGTTTCTCAACTCTATCGTGATTTCTTATTAGTCAGACCATTAATTTTGACACAAGTTATAGGCCAATTTCGATGGTTTTGCAGCTGCTGCTTTCATCTTCAATGGATAAAACTGTCAGGTTATGGGACATGGAAACCAAGAGCTGTCTAAAGTTGTTTGCACACAATGATTATGGTAAGGTTTTGTATTTTCCTTTTCAGACAAGCATTAGTAATATCAATTCAGAAATATAATTTCCATCTTTTTAGTCATTTCTGATGTGTGTTTTTGTCGCAGTAACTTGCATTCAATTCAATCCTATGGATGATGATTATTTCATAAGTGGTTCACTTGATGCAAAGGTGAGAATCTGGAGCATATCTGATCGGCTTGTCGTTGATTGGACAGATCTTCATGAAATGGTCACAGCTGCGTGTTACACTCCTGATGGCCAGGTTCGTGTACATTACTTTTTCAGTCTGCATTTTGCTTGAATTTACTTAGGTAGCGTTTACTTTTTGGATTGGATTGGGAATCTTGGGGAGTGGGAATCCTAGGATTAGGAGTGTGGAGTGGGAGTGGGAGTAGGTTGTTTACTTACACTGGAATGGAAGCATGGAATAGAGATCAGAATCCAATTTATGTGTTTACTTTGTCTTGGATTGGGAGTAAATAGTTTCAAATTACAATTTTATCCTTATTTAAAGAATTATAATTTTTAATTACAAAACTAATAAAAAATATATTTAATGAATAATATTTATTTTATTATATTTGTAAATTTATTATAATTATTAATATTCTTAATTATGAACAATAAATTATTAATTGTAATTTTAATATAAAATGAAATGTTATTTTATTTTATTTAATATAATTATATTAAATTTATTATTATATAAAATAATAATATAATATTATTTAGTACAAAATTAATATTTTCTTAGAATAAAGTATTTATTAAATAAATATAGTACTATTATTTTTAAAATAAATATAATAATATTATATTTATTAATTCTCTATTAATATAATAATATTATATTTATTAATTCTCTATTAATATAATAATATTATTTTAAAATAATTTTAACTTAGAATCAATGTAAATTATTATTTAGTTAAATATAATAATATTATTTAAATAAATATAATATTATTTATTTTATTTTATTAATTATAAAACATAAAATAAAAAAAAGGGTAGAAATGGGAGAGGTGGGAGTGGATTCCCACTCCCACCTCCCCCAATGGGAGTCCCACTCCCACTCCCCACTCCAAAAATGGGTGGGACCCACGGAGTGGGACTCCCAATCCCTCCCCATTTTAAGTAAGTAAACGCTAGAGTGGGAGGAATCCACACTCCTCACTCCCACTCTAGCAAGTAAACACAACATTAGTGTAATGCTTTTGTACTGGAAAAAAGCTCAGTTCTGTTAAACTAAGTTGTAGTCTGTTCTCAAGTTCAGCATCTCAATTCTGTTTTGATCTTATTTTATATTTGATGTTTCATGTTTCAATAATGAAGAATGCTCTCATTGGTTCGCATAAAGGGAGTTGTCGACTATACAGCATAGAGGGTACAAGTTTCTCTGAGTGTTTTCTTTCTTGTTGCAATGTATTTTTGTTTAAAAATGAACATCATGTAAATGTGCATTTTATTTTGGAGAACAGATGGCAAACTACATCAATTAAATCAGGTTGATTTCCAGACCAAGAAGAAGTCTAGTACTAGAAAGATCACTGGTTTCCAGGTAATTCTTCTTTTTGCCTCCAATTTATCTTATTATTGTTTCTATTCATCTCCAAGGGATAAAGGCTATAAGTTTATATCTGAACAGTTCTCCCCAAGCAATCCATCTGAAGTTCTGGTCACTTCTGCTGATTCCCGTATTCGAATTTTGGATGGTTTAGACATTGTTCATAAATTCAGAGGTATCTTTTCAGAAATTGGAAGTACATGCTTGTTTTCTCTAATACATGGATGCAGTTTTTGGTCTCTTTCCCCATTAACAATGATGCATACGTTGTATCAAAACAGGTTTCCGAAATACCAGCAGTCAAATTTCAGCTGCATTCAATGCAGATGGAAAATTTATTATAAGTGCAAGTGAAGATTCTCAAGTATATGTCTGGAAGCGTGAAGAACATCGAAATGCAAGCACAGGAAAAAGAGCTATTATCACTACCAGAAATCATGAACACTTCCAGTGCAAAGATGTGTCAGTAGCAATACCTTGGCCTGGTATGGTGAAGGGTGAGCCTCCACCAACGCCAGTCCAAACCAAAAAGCACGCAAAACGTATCAGCTCAAATCCTACTTCTGCTACTAGTTCACCAACCAAGGAAGGGAGCCCTGCAGGTCACAGTAGGCGACTATTGCCGCCTCTTCCAAAGAAAACCAATAAAGTAGAGCGAGTTCCAAGTCCGCCAGAAGAAGAACTCTCTTTAATTTCTCATGATCCTGGGATTAGTGAATCATTCACTTCAAATTCTTCTTCAATAAGATCTGGTGATTCACCTTCCATATCCACCGCCTCAGAAACAAACTCAAATTCTTACTCCCTGAGGCAGGATGACCCAGCTTCCATTTCTTCTAGCACAGATAGGAATTCTACCTCATTTACAAATTGGTCTTCTTGGTTTGATGTTGGTAGTCATTCAAGCCATACAGTTCAAGCAACGGCTTGGGGCTTGGTAATTGTGACAGCCACTCTAGGAGGAGAAATCAAGACTTACCAAAATTTTGGAATACCCCGTAGGTTAGGCCGTCTGTGAGACATTGTAATACTTACATGAGTAGGAATTGAGACAATTGCGGTAACTGCAGAAGTCTTATTTACATTTTGTAAATGCGAAATTTGCTCATCAGACTTTCTCTAGATTATACAGCTAATCTATCATCTAGTTGGAATGTAAACTAAAATTTTCTTTTGCCATCATGAACTGCAGCTGCATGAAATTCTGTCGATAAAAATACTTACCAAGACTTGTCTGTTGATCAAACAAACTGGAAAAATTGATGGAAAAAGAAAATAGAAATGCTAAGAAGTACTCAGGCAGATGTTTGTTCACTTATTTTAGATTTCAGGCAATGATTACAATATCTAACAGTTTATCTTACACGTCTACAATAATTATTTTGAAACTGGCGGTAAAAAAAATTCCTGAGATCAAGTACTATATTTAATATAGTTAAATGAAACAGAAAAAGCATACAAAAGTATAAAATTATAAAGGTAGGAGTACATTGTTTTTCTTTTGAATGACAGTAACCTTCAAATATCAAGTTTTGCAAGTTGATTCAGTTGAAATTCCAGCTTTTCCTCGCTTTTCACAAAAATGGAGGTAGGATTACCCATTGTTTTGGATTTTTGGCAGACCTTCCTTCCGATCAAGATGCATTCAAAATGAGGAAGGAGAAAACACAACTCCAAAAAGAAAATGGTAGAATTTCTTCTTTGGGTTAAGGACGATAGCCGTTTCTTTGGATCCAGGTTGAAGAGGCAGAGTAAAACGTTGCCTTGAAGGGTAGAGTTTCTTGCCTGTTGAACAAGAAGTTGCCAAATCATATCAAGGAAAAAAGATTTCAAGCTTCATATATATCCATAAAAGATTTTGATAGAAGACAAACAAATATGTGACTGGTAGCATTTCGGATAATCAAACTAAATCAGAAACAAGTTCATTAGTTGATCAGCACAAGAACAGAGAAAGTGTTCAACATCAGACAATACCACCAGTAAAGTAAAAAATAACCATCAAATTGTTACATTTAATGATCTTTGCAAATGTGGTTCTGTCCTCCAAATCAAATTTCGATACTTAAAAGCTCAGTAAAATTTGAAATATCTTTATTACACTACTATTATTTAACTTTCATCTTCTAATCAATTTTGTAGGACAAGTTTTGAACAATAGCATCAAAACATAAGCGAAATTTTAAATGAACGAAAAATTCTTTCTTAGGTGCGGACGTTTCCACTCGGTACGTGTAATGAACTACATAGCTACATATTGGAGTTCGAAGTTCGTAACATTTTCTCAATTTTGTAGTCAGTTCCAAGATTTAGTTGCAACCCAATTTTATAAAATATGGATATTGACAGCTGAGAAATACTAGTAGGAGGTTAAACCCTTACATCGCCGATGTATGGCCTCCTGCAAATCACTCACTGTAGCCTGCAATGTAAAAGTAAAACAAACCCCAATTCATCAAATGTCGAGCAGAATCTTTTCAAGTAATCAGATTTAGGTTAGCAAGTGTACCGAATCTCGAAGCTGAAGCCCACCCTTGATAATTTAATACTCGGAAGGGGGAGTTTGGTCAGAGTTGGGCAAAGCTAATGTACTTGTATATGGCGAGAATTTGTGGGCATATGGCAGGGGGACCCTGCTCGTTTGATTTTTTTTTTTTAATAATAAAAATGGCTTATGAAGGTGCCAAAATACCCTTGATAACCGAGACAAGATTCAGTCCAATTAGGAAATTTCGTACCTTAACTTGGTGCATCCATATAATTATGTTTGCTTGGACAAATGGACATATCTAATAATTATGTTTGCTTGGACATATCTAAGATATATTTAAATGAAAAATATAGACCCAAAAAGAAAAATAACAATTTTTTTTAATAGAACTGCATTAAACAACGTAATACTTTGCTAAAGACAAATAGTATGCATATTCGCATATGTAATTGGGATATATAATTTGTGAAATGACTTATGACGTGTTATCATTTGATAGATAAATATATATATGATGTAATATTATTAAATTAATTAATAGCAATGGAAAATAAAATTAATTAACACTTACCTAATGTTAAGTAATGATTGGTAACACATCACTTAAGACGCAAACTATATAAAAAATTAATATTTTCATAGTCTGCATCTCACATATCAATATATATATATATATGTATGTATGTATGTATAGAGAGAGAGAGAGAGAGAGAGCATTAGTAAGATTCTAGATAATTATTTTCACATATCAATATTATTTTATTCTGAATTATCACTTAATATAAAAATTTCAAAATTATACTTGGAGTATCTATATAAAACTTGGCCTTGGTATTAGCATCTTAATGCAACAAAAGAGGTGCAGTAGTACTATTTTGTTAAGGTTCATTGATTTTGCTTCTTCACTATTCAATTTAGGTCAACATCCATTCATTATCTCTTTTCTTTTTTTAAAGCGAAAGTAAGGCTTTCAATTAATGGGAATAAGAGAATAACAACCTAATCTCTGCTGAAAAAGTTCCCAGCCACACAACCAGCTTATCATAATTCAAAGCTACATTTGGTAAAGCATGAACAGTTTTGTTGTAAGTTCGTGAAACATGTTGGATTTGAGACTGGTTTAATCTCTTCAGACTATCTTGAATAATGGTTATTTACCAAAAGATTTCTACCAAACAACCCTTCCTATTGCGAGCAAGATCAACCACTTCTTTGGAATCTGATTCAACGATCATTGGCTGACGCTTAACAATTTGAGCTACTTGAATGCCTAAATTAACTGCTTCAGCTTCCATATAAGCCACATCCTCTTTCAAACCAACCTTCTGGACTGCTGCTGCAATAGTTTCACCCTTGGAGTCTCTAATGATCACTCTTAATCCTACTGTATGATTTGAACGATTAATGGCAGTATCAACATTTGGGGGAGGCATCCATGCTTGTTGATTGCAGCTTTGATGCTTGGAGATAGTCTGATCAACTGGAATTTTAATTCTCCTGTATGAGTCCACAGTCCCTATAGCTCTTGCCGCTGCTAGTTGAGGATCTTCACAATTTCCTTCAAAAATAAGAATATTCCTTGAATATCATATACTCCGGCACATAACAATTATGAACTCTAACTCTTTCTTACTCATGCTTACTTCCAACTCCTAGAGAGCACTTAACATATCTTGCCGAGCTAAAAGGATAATATTCCGTTAACTTCCAAAGTTTTAAAGCATATTTACACCCCCATCAAAGCATGAAAGGTGTCTTCATTCTCCTTCTGACATCTCCAGCACACAGGCTCCTTAATAGCTTTCCTCTGCCAAAGATTATAGGTTGTACGTAGCAGATTTTGCGCTGCTCTCCATATGTACACCTTGATCTTTTCTGGAATTTCCTTAGACCAGATAACTTCCCAATGAGTTTTGGAGTTATCTAAGCTACTTGATGTCTCTGTGCACTTCAGTTTTAGAGCAATTTGATACCCACTCTTGACTGTGTTATTACCATGCTTATCGTAGTGCCATATTAATTGATCTGGCTGCGGGGACTTTAGGAGGGGAATGCTTAAAATCCTTGCAGCCTCATCTTCCATAAAAATTTGAGCAATAACCTCTTCCTTCCACTATTAGTTCCTAATCAGGTCGGCTACCATAGAACAAGGGGGTAAAGTCTATGGAGAGGTTGGTTTTAGAGTTTCATGCTTTGATATCATATTGCTTTTGTATATATACACTTGCTTTCCATCTCTAATTCTCCATCTTGATCCTTTATGAAGGATTTTTCTGCCCTACTAAATAATCCTCCACACAAATGAAGGTTTTGAGCCAACTTTGATTCCATGAAACTTGACTGCCTAAAATATCTTGCCTTTAAAATTTTGGTTATCAAAAGTTCTGGATTTTGCATAACCCTCCATCCTTACTTAGCGATAAGAGCTTGATTAAAACTGGAGAATTCTCGAAAACCCAATCCTCCTCTGATTTTGGCCTGACACAGTCTTTCCCACCTTGCCCAATGGATGCTTTTATGGCTTTCTGAATCACCCCACCAGAATCTAGCTATGGCTTTTTGGATGTCATCACAAATACTCTGAGGTACTTTGAATACACTCATTGCATATGTAGGCATGCCTTGAGCTATAACTTTAATAAGCACCTCATTTCCCCCACACAAAAAGAATTTGTGTTGCCAACTGGACAGTCTGTTGAAGACTCTTAATTTGATGTCATTAAAGAAGCTGATCTTCATTCTCCCTACCATGGAAGGTAAGCCAAGATACTTCTCATGTTTGGAAGCTACACTAAGATTAAAAAAGTTTTAATCTCCTCCACCAATCTCTGATTTGTGATGCTGCTGAAAATCATGGAGGATTTTTTGTAATTGAAAATCTGACTCGAAGAGTTGACATACATATCAAAGATCTGTTTTAAGTTTTTGCAATCTTCATTAGAGGCCCTGGAGAAGATCAAGCTGTCATCTGTAAAAAGAAGGTGGGAGACTGACAAATTTCTACTAAAGCTCAATCCATGAGTTAACTTTTATTTTTCTACCACCATGAGCAAGTTTAAAAATGCCTCTGCACATATAATGAAAAGATAATGTGATAACGGGCATCCTTGTCTTAATCCTCTTTGAGGATATATTAAGCCTTTAGACACACCATTGATTAGCACTGAGAAACTCACTGTGGAAATGCAATTCATCACCAGATTTACCCAATTTACAAAGAATCATAGCTGCTGCATTGCCTTTTCTATAAAACTCCACTCAATTCTATCATAAGCTTTGCTAATGACTAATTTTAAGGCTACCAACCCGTTTCTTTCTCTCCTGCTTTGCCCAATTTTGTTAAGACATTCATAACTTATAATTACATTATCAGTAATTAATCTATTCAAGATGAAGGCACTTTGGGTTCGGGAAATAATCTCATCTAGAATTTACTTTAGTCTATTAGCCAAGATTTTTGCCAGAATCCTATAAATAACATTACAGAGGCTAATAAGTCTAAAGTTAGTTACCTTTGTAAGATTATGCACTTTTGGAATCAAAGCAATATAAGTGTGATTAAGAGGTGCTAGACTACCTCCCTCATTGAGAATGTGCAGGCAGGTAGTTATCATTCTTTCTTTGACTAAGTTCCAGTGGTTTTGAAAAAAGGCTGCAGGTAGCCCATCCGGACCTGCTGCCTTAGTAGGACACATTTGAGCAAGCGCTGTTGAGATCTTCTCTTTAGTGAACTTCTTATTTAAGAAATTGTTCATCTCCCTTGTTACTCGTTGCGACAAATTTGTCAGAGCTGCATTCAGTTGGGTTGGGGATGGATTAGTTGTAGTAAAAATATTTGTAAAGTATTCACATAACAGTCTTTGTACATCCTCAATTTCTTCATTCCAGATTCCTTGGTCATTCTCAAGCCCCATAATTTTATTTGTTCTCTTTCTCGTAGAGGCTTTTGAATGAAAAAATTTAGTGTTCCGGTCCCCTTCTCTCAACCAATTGGCGTTCGATCTTTGTTTCTAGTGGATTTCCTCATCCAACAAGATGTTGTCAATCTGCCTTTCAGTTTTTCTGATCTCTTCCGCACTCTCATGATGGCTGGAATCTATAACTTCAATTCAGCCAAAGACTTCTTAGATTTCTTTTTAAACAACTCAACAGGATTTCCCCAGCTCCAATAACTGTTATCACTCAATTCTCCTTTAATAATCTCCTTACATCTCTTGTAAGGGCCCCACATATCTTCGTAATGAGCTATGTAAAAAGTCTTCTTCATATAGTTCCACCATTTTCCTTTCTCGACCAGTTCCATCAAAATCAGATGGTGATCGGAGCACCAAGACACTAAATTCACAGCTGTTTTTTCCTGGAAATAATTACCCCACCCTTTATTACACAAAAAGCGATCTAATCTCTCCTCAACCAGATCTGCCTCGAACCTCCTATTTGACCAAGTGAACATGTACCTAACAAACCTTAAATCCATCAACTCACACTCCCTGATGGCTTCTCTAAAATCAGCTATCATGCTGGCATGCTTCTCATTACCTCTTATTTTTTCATTTAAGCTAAGAATTTCATTGAAATCCCCATGACAGAGCCATGATAAGGAGGATAATTCTGCTAACCTTTTCAATAACTTCTATGTGTGTTGTTTCTGGATTGATTTTGGGTGCCCATAAATACCCATGCATCTTCATAATCTCCCTTTCTCGCTATGAACAACAACATCAATATGATGAAGGCTGTATGATTTAACTTCAGCCGTGACTTCAGAGCTCTAAAGTGTTGCTAGACCACCTCTTATCCCTTCTCTACCAACTACAAAACAAATAGGAAAACATAATTGCTCACAATTTTTCCTCATTTGCGGCATTGTCATTTTTGTCTTACTGAAGAGCAAAATTTGAGGTCTATGTTCATGGATAACTTCCTGAGATTCTCGAAACGTTCAATCCTTCCCCAATCCTCGAATGTTCCAACTTATAATCCTCATCGCTGTCGCTTGTCGGCGGGGCTGGTTTCTAGCCGCTGCTGATACTTCATCAACAACAAGTGGTACTTCCTCCATAGCATCACCTTCTTTATCCTCTAGTTGTAGTTTTGCTGCTACTGTGTTCTGGTTAAGAGCCCGTTAGAGAAGGAAAAGTTTCTTTTGGGCTTGCTCCTTTTATTCTTTTAGAGTTTGGGCTGTCCCAATTTAAGAAGCTAGCCAGCCTTTTCATTGTCATTTGCCCATCTTTAATTCTTCCTCTTTCTTCACAATTGCGGGCTTGAGATTTCCACTTTTTTCCTTTTAGGCCTACATTTATTTGTAGTAAGCCCATTATCTCCATCTTTTACTTCTGATTCCACCTAGACCACGTGAACTTGAGCTTTTTGTTGAAGGCCCATAATTTCCTTCTTCTTACAATTTGTCCAATTCAATTCCTGCTCCTCATTTCCATTTTTCCTATTTTTTTAAAAAATATTTTTTTTTCCTTTAATTCCTCTCATAGATGTCCTGCTTCCTTCCATTTTCTTTCCTCAATCGTCATTCTCGCCATTTTTGCCTCTTCCCCATGAACTGTGATGTTGACAGCTAGCTTTTCTTTTACTAGACAGCTAGTAAAAAATAACCAATAGGAAGAATTAAAAAGAAATAATAGCATTAAGATTTTTAAGGAGTAAGATTAACCATAGCTCAAGAGCACGCTGTTTGTCCTGATTTTTATGGCATTGCTACCATAAGACTTCAAGATCTTTTTTTCTTCTTATTAGGGGCGAAAGCTAAAAACTTTAGTTACAGGGGCCAGAGTGAATAATGTATACATAATTTAGAGATATTTTTTAATTTCTATTATAATTTATGGAATATCATGTATATTTTAAAAAATTAAAATTTTTACAAGGTCATATCTCACTCTAGTCTCCATTAAAATCCGTCCCTGCTTTCTACTTCAAATAATAATTTTTTCAATTTTTTATTTTAACTGAATTTTTGAAAATCTCCTTAACGCGCTAGGCAGTAGAAAGAAGTTAGTGTTTTGAGATTAACAAAAAAAACGAAGGCAAAGAAATGAGGAAACTGATGAAGGGCTGAATGAACAATTGAACATAAAGCAGTGCTTGATTTGGAATTGCAAAGTGTAAGAGCGGGGACCCATTTGAAGGAGTTTAGAAACTCATGCCAATTTTACAAAATGTTTCTCAAAATTAGAGATCCCTTTGTTATTGTCCCAGTTTGATTTGAAGCATCATTTAGGCGTTTTCCCCCCAAAATTCAAATTCTTAATTTAAAAATACGGCGAGTCCACTTGCCGCCCCTTGGGCCCTTTGACCTCATTCCTCACCAGTCTCACTGTCTCTCTAATGACATCACCAATCCCCTTCTCAATCGACGATAAAGACCTAGACGACGCCGCATTATGGGCCGTAATCGACTCCGCCGCCGTAGCCTCCGTCTCACGCTCCTCCGCGTCCGCCTCCAAATCACGCAAGCCCCTCGCCATCAGATACCCCAGCTACCGTTCCCCGCCGACGCCAATCTCCCGCCCTTCTCCGCCGCCAAACCCTAAACACCAGCACTATCGGCAGCAGCAATTACAGTACTCCCCGAATTCCGACTCTCGCGGAGAGATCGTCAACGATCGGCCGCTCAAGGTGGCGAGAACGTGCTCATCAGAAGCCAGCGAGAGCAGTCCAATGGCTTTAGCGCACCGAACTCCGCCGAGTCCTGTGGCGTATGCGTCGCCGGAGGCGTATTTATCCCCGGGAATTAATGGGAGGGGTGAGGGACACGACCAGGATGCTACGAGGCACAGTTTGTCTGGGAGATTTCCTACAGTTTCGCTGTTCAAGGAGTACCAAAACGCAGCCATGGCAGTAAATATTTTAATCTTGATTTTCAAATTTATTGATTGATTCAGTTGTTAATCTCTTAATTTGCCTTTAGCTCATGTTACTTTGAAACTACTTATTATTATTATTTTCTTTTTGGGAAATAGCAAGAAAGGTGTTTGATACAAAGTCCATTAGTAGATTTGACTTCGTGAAAACTCTCAATTAAGCCCTTAAATTTGTGAAAAACGTTTGTTAGAGACTGAGTGGTGTTGAGGCCTATACATGGCTAATTGGTAAATATTAGCTAGCCCTTTAATGGTTGTACGTTGAAAATTAAGCAGAGCATATGAGTTACAAACATACCCCTAAACACTCCAGATTTTTCATAAAATCCGAATTACTTGGTATGTTTATTGTGTCTTGTCCTGTTGAATGAACAGATTTTGGAGAAGTCTGATTACACCATGATTTCTGGGAGCCCTTTCATTAAAAAATCGGGTATGTAGTTCAGGGTTCGGCAGCCTTATGCCTTTTTGTATTGAAAATGCATTGTTGAACGCAACATAGGGGATGTTTATGTTGTATAGGTTGGAGGAAGATATCATTTTACTTCAATGTATCCTATGAGATCAAAGACAAGAGCATTGAATTTGATGAAAACCGCAATGTTCAGAGGGCTGAATTTGTGGTTCGGGCATATATGCAGTAAGTTCTTTTGGCAATAAAGCGGAGCATTGTGAAACAAATTGGCAGCACATTTGTTACAGTTTTGTAATGGTTATCTTCTACTTGTCTTTGTTGTTACCAGGGGAGGTAGGTTTTCAGACGGATGGGGTTCATGCGAACGGCGTGAGAAGAGATTTCTAAAACCAAATCACGATATCCCTAGTACAGCAGAAACCAGAGCAAAAAACAAAGCATGTCAGGTTGATCTTCTCCCCAGAGGTTCATTCCAAAATATTCTATTTGTGACATAACTTTCTTATGAATTACTCCTTGGTTCTGTAGTTGAATTATACATGTTTCTTTATGCATGTGCACACACTTGGTCAAGACACAAATCTCCCAAAGAGTTAGGTGATTCTGTTAGGCGAAACCTAACATCATATTTAATGGTGATGCGTCAATGAATTAAAGGCTAGGTCAGGTAATTATTGCCATCTCAGAATGATAAATTTTGTTTTGGATTGGTGGCTCTCAGTTATAAAAAATGTGGAGCTTGACAATTGAACAATCCTTGTTTGCTATATATATATATTTTTTAACCCAGGTCCCTATTCTTGTCATTTTCATTATCTTTCAAGGCATGAATTATATTGTTAGATCTTTGTGCATTCCTGTTGGTCCCTCTATTAGCCATTGGTACCATTTATCACAACACTGTTTGCATATAATTCAATGTCCTGATGTTTATGACATATATCACCAATTAGTTTTCTTGTTCTGAAAGTGAAAATATATATTTACATCACAGGACCTACTCGGAATTGGAGAGTATAGACCCGGTGTGAGCCAATGCCAGCGATGATAGTTACTCAAAGAATCCCAACTTGGCTATTCTGGTTCACTAAAATATTCTTCGAGTTACATGATGATAACCTACAAGGCAATATAACACGTGAATTTCTTATTAACTTGTGAGCAAATTCGAGGGAAAAGAAAAGAACGAAACATAGAATGCTTCATGTATTTTTCTTTAACCATCTAAATGACTCTAAATCTGAACTGTAGTTATCTCCTTTTACCTGCTTTGTCATTTTTATTTGTGAACATTACTTTTTTATGTTCCTTCCTTACATTTGGTGACACCGGGATGGGATCAGTTAGATGATTATCTCAAAAGGGCACGTGGGGAATGTTGGGCGCTTCATTATTGTTCAATTATTTAAAAATTAGACCGGATTGAATTACAACGTACAAAAATAGTGAACAAAGCTACGTGGTCCAAAACCAAAAGGAAAAGGCTTCCCTCGAAGTACAGGACGAAACAGTTGATATACAACGAGGCATATCTGTTTCCTTTTGGATTTTTAGGTCCTGTTCTTTAACAGTCTGTACCCTTTAGTATTTTAGTAACAAGTGTATTTACAATGACAATTAAGCCCAGTGCCTTTTTCAGAAGTAGCTGGCAAGTCCCAAATGAGCCCCCCTTTTTTCTTTAAAAAGTTTTAAATAACACATAAGCTATTGGTTAGAGTTTCTTTCGATCTTCGGTCTCCTGCTACCTTCAAGCGATATTTTTACGTGAATAAACCTTCTATTCACAAAACAATTGACATGATTGATTGCCTGATTTTCATCGACAATGATCATCTTACCGTGCTCTCAAACTTGGTTTTGAATTTGAGTCGACTTAACAATTATTTTAATTTATACTTCTCTCCTAATTCAATTAGGTAAGGATAGTAGCGAAGCCACTAAGAAATAAGTGAGGGCAATTAATTTTGTCTAGTTTAAAAATCTTAGAAGATATATTGATTTAGTGAGGGTAATTAATCTTGATTTAGTTAACTTATAAATCTGCCTCTGTTGAATTAATTGAATGTATTAAATTTAGGTTAAAAAATGTATACAAAGTTTTAAATTAAAAATTTAAGTTTAAATTTTATTTTAAAAATCACACAAATATTCACACATACATATAATAATAAAATTTTGATATTATATATTGTCATAAATTTTGTCTCGACTGATTTGGTTTTATGACCAGCCAGTAGGTAAGAATATATAATATTTTATCAGTTATGGGAACAAAGTCCCATCAGTTATTTTTATTGTGATTTGATATTAAGAGAAAAATGGACCAAACAAAAAAAGGTTAAAAATTTTGGAAGCTTGATAGTACGGGGATAACATAGTCATATTAGAAAAAGCTGTGGGCTTGAATCCTTGACGCTTCATATTTTCCTTTTCTCTCGCACCGGTACAAAACGATTCCACTTCCTCTCCTTCCTTGTGGCTGCTGACTGAACCAGAGATGCCTCAAAGAGCTGGTAACACGTTAATCTCACTATCGTTCTTTGCGTTTTAGTGTTTCGGGCTCTGCTCACTGCTCAGATTGCTGCTGCATGTGAGAGATTTCTGACTCATTTTAAATGATCTTTATTCTCTGTAACGCTGTTTGCATTTCACTTTTCTTGATGCTAGAAATGACCGTTCCTTTGTGTGCAGCACCTTCACTGTTCTCTTAGTCAAATCAAACTCCTCCAAGTTCATGGCTCAGCAGGTACTCATCATATTCTTCTCTTTTATTTTGAAGGTTTATGAGTTTAAGGCTAAACCCATTTGTTGTTTTTATTATTATTATTATTTTTTTTAATGTAGGAAGATGGGTGGCCTCTTGGCCTGAGGCCACTTAATGCAAGAGTTGGGTTGGTGAGAAATCGCAATTTATCTGGTTCAGTTTCTTTCAACACTTTGCTTACTGGCTCTCCAAGCTCCTCTACACTTTCTTCTTCAGATCTTGATACAGAGGTCACTTCTTTCTTCTCATTTGATGCCTCGGTTTTATTACTATGCATTTTAAAAACTTTTAGCACGAAAGCGTAGATGCATTATATTAGTCCAGACATACAATTATTTCTTTGAGTAATACTATGCATGCATAGCTAGGATAACAATCAAATATTTAAACTTGTGTGATCAGTTAAATAAAATCGTGTAAAAACCTCTTGGGCAAGTCATCGAGCAGTTTGAATAGACTTTATTTGTACACCATTAATGTATTTTTATTCAAGTACTAGCTTTGGGTATGATGAGTACCAGATTCATTTCCTTATCTTTTGATTTTGTTTTCTTTAATCTTTAGTTAATTTCACGGAACAACAAAAGCAACTTAAAATCCCACTTTACTCTTTCCACATGGGCCGTCATGATGGTGTTTTTGACTGCACTTGTTACCTCCACTAAACCCTTTTAAAGATTGCAGATCTCTTTGTTTGAGTTAAAATATACAAATATGGTTGTCCTCACACTCAATGAGGTTCCATGAACTGAAAACAAGAAAGAGATGCCTACTGCCTCTTGGATCTCTCACTGATTAGAATGGTGAAAAAGGTTTCTTGTTACGCATGCAAGTGAACCTAGGGTCCCAGAACATGGGCTAACAGATCAATGAATCTGTCATTGCTATTAATCTCTGATCAGTCTTCCTTTGTGCCTAAACTTTTGTTAATCAATTCAGATACAACACATTCATAAAATACTTATTTTGTTTGATATCAGTCCACTGGTTCCTTTTTCCGCGACAAGAGCATCACACTTGGGAGCCTTATTGGTGTTTCTAACATTCTGGAGCTCTCGCGAAGATCTACTAGGAGAAGACCAACGGATACCTTGAGAGACCAGAAGAATTACAAGCCTAGGCCTTGGTTGTTTTCGCTGTGCTCAAAACTAACTACGGATGCTGTGAACACTAACAACACGCCCTCTCTTGGTCACTTTCTTGAAGCGGAAAGGAGAGCTGCCAGCATTTACAGGAGGAATCATAACCCAGCAATCTATGGGCCTAATGATTTTTCACCAGTTCTTCCAGTTACAAATCCAAATCCTTTATTTGTCGGTGACCGGGTTGCCCCTCATGCAAGTCCTTCATTAAGTATAGATGGTGAGAGAAGATCTAATAGAGAACTACTGGAACACGGCGATGGATATGGAACTCCATTATTGCTTTCATGTATGTGCGGTCAACTCATTAAATGATGCGTTTTCATTGAATATACCACACTCTTTTCAGGAGAAGAATGTATTGCGTGGTTAAAATTTATAGATATCTTTGTTTATTTGTTTCATAGGGGCCAATTTTGCCAAAAGTTATGCCTTGAAACCTTCCTGATTAATATAGGCTTTTAAGCAATAATAAATTATTACTAAACTCAAAAAACTCTCATTCGATATTTTTTTTCCCCCTTCCAAAGATTCTTGGTGTTCTCTCTCTCCAATTCAAAATAACCCAGGTGTCTTTTTTCTAATGCATTAGCCATCTTAAGCAATTACATAAATCAAAGTAAACTTCTTCCTATCTTTCTATCATTGTATGACTGGGATCCCAAACCCCAGAACTCTGGAACCTAAAAAAATCTTACTGGTTTAACCAACTAGTACTTACAGGACACGGCAAACAATATTTGCCTCCTATTCCATACAATAGAAAGAAGGCAAATGTAGCTTAAGCTATTTCAATAAGCTAATATAGCAAACATTATTTTGTAACCAAGTAGTTCTAAGATTCATTAATCATGATTCGATAGGTTCCAAGTTGAGGCAGAACAAATGTGCACATTTCAATTGGCAAATATATTTAATGAAATTAAAAGGAATGGCACAGATAGCAGTTTTGCTTATAAAATCTAAAATAATATTAAGAGCGGATTTCTCCCGCTTCTTCCACAAGAAATAGTGGATAAAAAAAGCATACTGTTTCCTCTTTTCTTTCTTTGTTCTTTTCCTTTTTTTTTCCTTCCTTTTTAATAGAGGAAATGGATCATACTTAAACACAGTTGAACAGCCATTGAGCATTTGGCTTCATTATTCTGTATAAACGTGCGGACTTGAAGCATGAAAATCCTAAACATTGTTGCTTCTTCAATCTAAAGAGCAGCATACTAGATTGACAGGATTCCACAGAAAAAACTTGCACAAGGACATTTTACTTGACTCTTGTACCTCACATGCTTAATATTCAAATGGAGGAGGGTTGAAAAAGTTACCCAAATGAGCCATTTAAAGCAATCTGAATGTTGCAACACTGCTGGTCCATCAACTAACATGGCAAGAAGGAGAATCCCTAGCATCCATGTGTAAAAGCTTATCACTTGCTTCATTGCATTCAGCTGCGACCCTTCCTGAACTTCTGCCAGCTATCTTCACAAATGAGCCCATGGCTGACAAACCCTTGAAGCTGCTGCTGCTTCCTTCGCTGGAATTCCAGGACTTCCTTGATATCCTGGGTTTTGAGGGACTAATGTCCAGTTTGGTAGCAGAGTTGATAATTCTGGCAGCAACTAGGTTGGCAATGCTGCAGCGGCAGAAGGGGCAAGCAGGGACCTCTGGGACAGCTGTTATGATGTCAGGCTTCTTGTGGCAACACAGGGCTAGGGTGCAATGAGCACACATTTGATGCCCACATGGCTTTATCTCAATTGTGCAGAGATTTTCAAAGCATATGCAGCATAGCTCAACGTCACTTGCCTGCTTGAGAAAAATTTTCCGGGTAAATACAAATGAAAAGATGAACATACCTATATTTTAACGAGATCAGTGCTCTGTGGTTTTCCACAAATCAGGGCCTTGAGGTTCATTTACCATCACATTTTATCTCACCTTGATATGGGAAAAAAATCATTTTTTTAAAGTCATATCCTGGATCATTTCTATTACTATTAGAATTACTTCAGAATACGTAAGTTCAAATGGATAATTTAAGCTTAAAAGAATATCACCTCAGAGGTATTGTCATCGACCTCAGCATCAGAAGGTGAAGTTGATGGAACTGAGCAGATTGTCTCATTCAAAATGGCTTTCTCCCTCTCCTCATTACTCTCCATTAAGGCCTTCTCCAGCAGCTCTTTGGCCTCTGGATTAAGATCAGTCATGTTCCGTAATTGCAATGGCCAGACAAGAGGCTCTGCAGATGAAGGGTTCAGCAAGGCTGCACATGCTTGATGTTTGTACTTGAGAGCAATTGCATATGGTATTCTCCTGAAACACGTCATTTTTAGCCGAAATCAATACAAGACTTCTAAAGCCATCACATAAACAATACCACTAACATTTCAGGATTGATAGCAAAACTTACAACATTTTTATTTTGCCAAAAACAGGAAGACAGAAGACAAAGTGCCAAGAAAAATAAAGTTTCCCAATTTGCAATTCAAATTAGTTCTTCCAAAAATAGACTTGCAAACTGTACCATGGAAACAAGATACCAAAATGCAAAATTACACCAAAGGTCTTTCTCTACGGCCCATCTTACATAACTAATAGCAAAGTAAAGGGCTTTCTATTTCTTGCTGGGAAGACTCACCCAAATGCATCTGGCTGAACCCTATCAGCTCCCCAAGCAAGCAATTCCCGTATACACTCCAATGAACCTCCCCGAGCAGCAAAATGAAGTGGTGTGCTCCCTGGATATCTATATATATGCCTCCCATTAATCTAAATGAAGAAGTCACTCAACAAATAAATTAGACCTTATGATTGAAAAGTACCCATTTCCACCAGTTGATGAACAAGCAAGAGCTCCATTGTCTAAGAGGGTATGAACACATTCAGACCATCCTTGACGGGCAGCCAAGTGCAGTGTGGTAGCACCACTTTCGTCTCTTATGTTAACAAATCTTGAAAATCCCCTGCAACAGCCCTCATTCAGTCACACAATAATTATTGAGATTCAACTTTACACACACGCAGATGCAGAACAAGAAAGAGACCAAGTATTTGCTACAGGGCTTGTCCGGGCAGCAGTAAGTAATGCTTGCAGGCAATCTGAATGGCCATAGTAGGCAGCATAGTGTAGACAAGTTCTTCCTTGAAGAGAATCAAAATTCAGAATCTAATAATTTACAGCACACCAAATGATCAGTTTCATCGAAAATTATCCAAGAAAAGCAAAGCCAAAATCAACGTAAATCGTTAAGAAGAAAACATACAAATGCTCCACTTTCAATGAGCTTTTTCACACAAGATAGCTTCCCATTCATTGCAGCCACCATTAATGGGGTCTGAATAGGCCAATCACCAGCACAATCAACCCAAAATACAAGTAAAGCATACAATGTCAGAGACTAAAATGCATAACCAATAAAAACAGCAAGTAAAATGGAGATTTAACAACTGACACAAACATATAGGAAAACCAAGAATATTACCTGTTTATAGCGATTCAAGGCATCTGTATTGGTATATAAAAAGAACTGATCCAACAGCATTGACAGAACCTACCCATGATCCAGAAAAGCCAATAAAACAAAAACCCAGAAAATCCCATCAATATTTTCCCAAGAAAATTATAAAGAAACCACAAAAACAAGCAAATCAATCAAGTAAAGCAACAAACTCCGAAACTCACCTCGATCTGACCATAAGCAGCGGCCAAATGCAACGCAGATTGCTTTCCATATCCACTAGTCATTCCCAAGACAGTTGGATCAGCTTCCACCATAGCCTCAATCATCTGCAAGTCCCCATTCTCCACGGCAACAAACAATGCACTTTCACTTCGTTCCCTGCAACTCATTCTCTGACCCATGACCTCTCTTTAGCTCAATATCTTGCACTAAAGAAATGAGAGCTGCCCGGAGACTTTATTCACGCGCCACCACCACGTGACATCCGGCTCACACAGTGTGGCTGCTGCTTAATCTTATTGTAGGGGTGGCACTAAGCCAAAGGACTGATTCTTTTCGAATGTGAAATGCTATCCATTTAAGTGTGTAAATAATGCAACTACATTTGGCTAGTAGTTTGGTCCCGCGCCCGCCGAAATTTCGGGAAATAATCAAATCCTTTATTGCCATAATCATTAATAATGCAATCCCATGTTTAGATTCTTCTTTACAGCCTTTGATATTTTGTGTTTTTTTTTTTTTCAAAGGTAATATCAAATCTTTCGGTCGGAGCAATTTGGTGATCAACTTTTACTTTTTCTTTTTTTTTTTTTCTTCCTCGTCACTCCAAAATTTAACGAAGGGGAAAAAATGGAAAAAAAATAGGCAATCTTTTAATTTAATCCCTTCTTTGTGGGACAGGAAATTGTATTCCTTGGACTTTCTACTTATTGCTACAATCCAAGTCATCAACATGGATAGCTTTTTTGTCTCTTTTCCTCTTTGGTCAACTAATTACAACTAAAAAGAAAAAAAAAACAATACAAAAAAACAAGAAAATATTTGTGAGTCTAAATGCTTACTGTCACAGTTGAGTCAAAGTTCAACACATTGTTACAGCAATTCAAAGTTCAAAATAAAAATTAGATGTGGTTGCTTTAAAATTAAAAAAAAAAAACCAATATATTTTCTAATGTGATTGCCTCGGATACTTAAGAGATAATTTGAAAATCTGTGGCAATTACATGTGAGACCTCTACCATATTTTCAAGAAGGGATTAAACATTAATAAGTTTATCTGGAGACTTCAACTCAAATAAGATCAGTATCAGCCCGCCACTAGATAGTAAGGCTAAGGGCCAGTTTGGTAATGCTGCAGCTTTTAAAATAATTGCTGTTAGCTGTGCTGTAGAAATAATCAGCTGTGAAGAGAATCAGTTAAGTGTTTGGTAAATTTTATTTTCAAAAGTACTGTGAATTTTGAAAGCAGTTATGGGTATTTGGTAAATTTTATTGTTAAACTGCTGCAAGAAAATAAATGACCAAAATGTACATAATGTAAAATGAAATTTACTTATACATATAAAAATGCTGTAAGAAAATAAATTTACTTGCACTAGAGAAGTTTTGATAGAACACAAAATATGAAGAAATAGGGTAAACGAAAGGTGTGCGTTAATTATAGTAAAAATTTATTAAAATATTGATTTTATTTCTAATTTAACTAAGGATAAGTTCGGGTTTAAGTAATAATTGTAAGGATATTTATGAAATTATATTAAAGGATAAAATTGATTCTCAAAATCAGAATCTAAAAGTTACTCTTTCCCTGCTTTTCAAAATCAGCTGTAGGAGGAGCTGATTCTGGCAAAAGTGATTTTGATTTTCTTTTACCAAACACCAAAATTAGCTTTTAGATTTTTAAAATTACTTTTAACCCTCCCAAAAGCAATCCCAAACGGGGCCTAAGTGGCAAATGGCAATAAGAGTCAATTTGAAAGTTAAATAAATAAGAACATGTATGGATCTTTTAAGTCCCAGTCAAAATATATTAATTTTTAACGCATATATTCGACAGAAATTTAAAACCTAAGGCATACAGTGAGTAATCTTAACATACAATTTTTATTTTATTTTATTTTATTGAGATTTGTAGCTTATTAATTACTGGATTCAATTGTAGTGGCTTAATGAATCTGCAGCTTACTGGTACTTCCAACAATTGATTTGTTTTTCTCCATGAATGTTAGTAAATGATCTTTGCCTTTGCAGATTGCACTCATATCAACTGGTTTGTGTACTGAGGTAGCTAGAGGCCGAGATATCAGTTGGGTTTGCCAACAAAAGATTATCTTGCATGCAAAGAGCACTGCAAACTAATATTGAATTTTGCAAATGTGAAAGTGGAATAAGTTGTTAAGAAAGTGCTCCATATGTTTGAAGAATCTCAACATTTTTGTAGATATTGGTCATAATGGGTAAACAAGACATGTCCCATGAATTATTTTAAATAATGTCGAATAATAATATTCAGCCTAAAGGATGACACATGGGTGACATAAATAGCAATCATACTCATGCCTTTTGACATTGTTGTGTTTAAGTTAAAAGCAATAGGAGTGTTAAAAAAGGGTTCCATGAGGTGTTGTTAATTAATATCGCCGAACTGTTTTACCATATTATGCTTCTTGTCTATTAGATATGCTGGAGTCCACTAGGTCGTATTGTTTAAATGATCAAGATTGTAATGTTTGTGATGTGATATTTCGAACTATATGGGTTTTACCCATATCCTACTATTATAACTACTTTGTTTGCAGTGATTGATTGATTGATATGTTGATGTTTGTCAAGCTACTAATTCTTGCTGGAACTATGGGTATATTTTTGGACAAGAAGAATTATGCAGTCAATTATGGTTCTATAGAGTGCCAATGTGCCATTGTAGCAGCATTATATAGACGATAAGATTGTGCGGGAAAGTTCAGAATTCCAGCCATCATAATTGCATTATAAATTCTCCAGGTTGGTTGCTGAATCCACTTGTGAGGCTACCAACTTGGGGGAATTGGAATTTTTGTTCTGGGGTTAGGGTTTTGGTGGTTCCGCATCGTGCGAATTTGGGATTTGGGAATTAAGAGAGTCATGTTCCGATCTTAAATAAATGAGTAAATGAATTTGATTATCTTTAAATCGCTCACTTTATTTTTGAAAATCACATTGTTTTTATTTTTATTCAAAAGATTACAAAAGCTCGAAAAAATGATGTTGTTATCAGTATTTAACATAGTAACACGACCATTTCATTTACGGAAACCAAAAGCACAAATTCAATCAAAATTCATATTCCTTTAAAGTTCCAGTTGTAGCAATGACATCTGCTTTCTCCAATATTTACTTCTACAAAGTAAAAACATGGCTTCTCTTTAGCATTGCTTCCTGTTATCTATTCCTTTTCTCTCTCCACCTTCATCCAATTGAACCTCTTGGGTTGGCCATTTTTGGGCCACCAGCCTCCAAACCGCTTAAGCCAGCTCCCTTTTGTTACTGCTACGTACACGTAGCAGAGTTTTAGCGGCCACGTTGTCATTTCACGGCCTGTAATATAGGCGAAATCAGCTTTTATGCTCATTTATATGGTTTTTGACAATTATATTTAGGAAAATGATAAATGACCTCAATGAAGACAAAGAGACGACAAAAACGCAACTTTAAATTGTCCTTTCACGCGTTGATTTCTGCTTCTTTTAATATTGCGTAGACCCACAAGAAATTAAAAAAAAAAAGAGAAAACGATGGTCATTTCTGAGAAAAATGAGAAAACGATGCCCCCTCCCTAACCACTCATTTTCCTTACCTTAGTTTACTCCCCCTCCACTGATTTTACTCCCCCTCCATTTGCTTTGTTACCAGACTCCCCTCCATTGAGTTTGCTTCGTTCGTTACCAGACTCCCCTCCATTTGCTTCGTTCGTTACTAGACTCCCCTCCATTGAGTTTGCTTCGTTCGTTACCAGACTCCCCTCCATTTGCTTCGTTCGTTACCAGACTCCCCTCCATTTGCTTCGTTCGTTACCAGACTCCCCCTCCATTTGCTTCGTTACCGGACTCCCCCTGGACGACAGCCGCTTCTTGTTCTCGCTGAGCCCCCCCCCCCTTTTTTTTCTCGCCCAGCCCCACTTGCTTCGTTACCGTACGACGTCCGCTTCTTGTTACCAGACGACGACCGCTTCTTGTTCTCGCCCAGCCCAGATCTAGAACAGACACGATCGCCCAGCCCAGATCTACTATGACGTCGCTGCTTTGGAGACTTGTAGTTGTTGCTTGCTGCTGCAGTTGTAGTGACCCATCCGTAAGCATTTCTTTTTATTTTTTTTATTTTTTTATGTTGTGGATGATGAAATTTTGAGATTGACAGTGTTAGCATTTCTTCTGTAAGCATTTCTTTTTAATTTTTTTTTATTTTATGTTGTGGATGATGAAATTTTGAGATTGACAGAGTAAAAAAATTTCTTCCGTAAGCATTTCTTGAGTGGGGTGTTTATGGAATAAGGGTGGATCTTGAGACTTCTGCGGTTTTCTTAATTGGTTAGGATGAGGCACTGCAGTAATGTAATTGATATTGACTTTTATATGTATGAAGTTATGTGCACAGGTCGGGATTGCTTGTGATGGTAATAGAAAATTCAAATATTGCAATTTTGTTTTGGCAATTTCGCGATAATGGAAAATTAAAAGACAAGTGAAAAGTATAAATTTTGGATAGCAAAGCTTGTTTTTCTGCCTCACATTATTACACGCTCTTGCTTGCTTTACTCATCACAAATCACAATTTTCAGCACATCTTTTGTTAGCATAACTCAAATCACCCACAAGAAAAATCCAATTTCAATTAGGGGTTTATGCTCTTGAGAATACCCTCTGAATCTGGATAGGCATTTCTCAAGCCTAATTTTTCATAATTTACTTGTACATAGTTATCATTTATTTGTCTTAGCTGTGGAAAGATTAGCAAGATAGCCTTATAACAAGTGTTGCTTCTAATCTTTGGCCCACTGAACCCCATGTTTCGCCCAAAGATGATAAGAAAAATTACAAAAGCTATTATTTAGCATATTCATGTCTTCTGAGGTTGGCAAGATAAGAGAGAGGGAGTAGTTGGGGACATATGTAGAGATATCAGATCTATGGGAGAGAGGTGGATGAGAAAGTATTTGCTCTCCTGTCCTGAATGTTGTAAGTCTGAGACACATTTTGAGGCTGAATGAGTATGGAGAGTTATGACCTCTTTTTGTAAGTAGTAATTAGCTAGTCAACTTATTATTCATGGCATGTCTGTGGTAATGGTATTAGACTCCTAACCTCTTTTCTCTTTATTTACCATTGTTCATCAGGAACAGTTGCTGTGATCTATCTCACTTACAGTTGTAGAAATTAGTTTCTTGGTTGATGCTGGCCTTTGTGCTTTGCTGTGAGGCTCTCATTATTTTTCAGAAGGTTAAAATGTTACTCTTTTTTTCCCTCCTGGTTTTGAAATTCTCTCTTATTGTTAGCAGTTGAAATTCTTAGCATAAAAGTCTAGAATATTGATCTAAATTTTTCCAATGTAGAATTCAAATGCCTACTCAAAGCTGTTATGTTGTTTTCAAAGGACGAAAGTCGGGCATATACAATTCTTGGCCTGAATGTCAGATGCTAGTAAATGGATTCAAAGGGAATTCTTATAAATCTTATAAATATTTGTTGGATGCCGAAATAGCCTACAATGATTACATAAAAAAGCATGAAAAATTGCCAGAGACATCCAATATGTTAGAAACTACAAAATTAATTGTGGAAACACTCGAAAAGGGGGTGCAAACTGAAGTGCCTACATGTGACAAAGCTGTACAAACTGATAAAGGCATAAATGATTGTATTATTCTGCCTATATTATCCATTGTATGTTGTATTTTAGGGATAATCGTTGCTATATGTATTTTGCATAAATGAAATTGTACCCCGTGTTATGTATAAATTTAAATAATTTAAATAAAATGATTGTTGTGTATGAATTGTTTTCCTCTAGACCCTATGCATATGAGATATGAATTCTGGAACATAAGAAAAATAATTTTGTAAAATTGTACTCGTTTTGTGTTCAATAATTGTAATTTATTGAAGTTTCATTGGTCATAAAGAAATTGCACATAAAATTAATTCACACCAATTTCGGTTGAGGACAATATGTGATGGCTATTGATAATTGTCTTCATGTATAATTACATAAGCACATGAATTTTAAAACTAAAATTTAAATAATTTAATTCTTACATTATAATAGCCCATAATGCCACATTGGTTGAGATTTCCGTAAATAGTACTTCCTTCTTGTAGCGTCTACATATGCGCAATCTTATACTTAATTACATATCCTCGAAATAAAAGAAAATTTTAAAAGAAAAAATTCACAATATTTACCGTGGCTATGTTGCTCCCTTGTGTGGAGATTTCATTAGGCACATGATAAGATGATGGGGCAGTTTGTTGTAAATCCTACAAGATTATTAAAGACAATTAAACTAAGACCAAATTAATTAGAAAATAGATCTTTGTTTTTAATCACACCTTATTTTTTTGTGCGAACTTGTTCTTTTGAACAGATTTCTTACGAATCGAAGATTCTTTCCTTAGGCAAGGTGGACGGCCTTTACGACGTGTCACTATTGGATTATTTAGTGCAAGTTGAACATTGTTGCTGCCACAACTTACTTCGCCAATAACAGTTCTTTCCACACTCTCACTGTTAATTTATTTGTTGCTACTACAACTTGCTCCACCAGTATTAGTTTTTCCCACACTTTCACAACAAATTTGCTTGGGCAGATCCTTCATTGCTTTCTCAATCCAATCCAACACCGTTTTATAGCTATTTTCATCATCAGAGGCTATGTCTGCAACCTCACTGAAAGTGTTACACATTCTTTTATATCTTTCTTGCTGGATGGTCAAATTCTGAACACCATAACAAACTTTCAGTTTGCTATAACATCTCCTCACATCTTTCCTCCACCTTGATAAAATGTATCTTTCTAGAAGTAATTCAACTGAGTTACGTATCAGCACTGCAAGGGCATGCTTGCAAAGAATCCCCCTCAATTGGAATTTTGAACATATACAAGTAACTTCACACTCAACTTCTTCAAAAACAACCTCAAAGAAGCCTCTCCGACCTTGCCTAAATGATTCAATTATTTGATATATTGATCCCACAGAATCCGAGATATCACAATACATCAGAGCAGTCAATTCTTCTTTAAATTCTTTAAACTTGGAAATGGTGTACACTTCTTCAACTTGCCTCTCCATCTCATATCTTGATACGCATGGTGTCCTTTTACTGAAACACTTGGCATCTGCTTGCTATTCTAATTCAGCTTTCCTCCTCAATGCATTTTCATATTGCTTTACAAACTGTTTCAGATTTGTTTTTGAGTTAACAAATCCATCAAAAAATGCATTCATACTTTCACTTCGCTGAGTTATTGACATTCCTGCCCAAAAATAGCCTTTTAAATAGCATGAGACCCAACGATGCCTCTCCTCGTACAAACCATTTAACCAATCATTATCCCATAAATCATATTATGTAATCATGCAATGCCAAGCTTCCTCAAACGCATCAGAACTCAGTGAATCATAAACAGTAGAAAGCAGGGAAGATATAATACCTTCACGTTCTTTAAAAGCCCATAACTTCTCAGGCACCTTCTTCATTATGTGCCATAAACACCATCGATGCCTAGTAGTAGGAAAAACGTTTTCAATTGCCTTTTGCATTGCCCTATCTTGATCTGTAATGATACCAAGGGGAGGAGAATCAGACATGCATGATAGCCACGCCTCAAATAACCACGTAAATGTCTCCGTATTCTCGCGTGAAATCAATCCGCATCCCAACAAAATAGATTGTCCATGGTGATTAACTCCAACAAAGGGCGCAAATGGCATGTCATACTTGTTGGTCAGATATGTAGTGTCAAATGTGAAGACATCTCCAAAATATTTGTAAGCTGCCCTACTCCGCGAATATGCCCAAAACACATTCTTTGATCGATCCTCTTCATCTAAATCAATGCTAAAAAAAAATCCATTACATTCTGCTTGCTTTTTCTGGAAGTACTTTAAAAGCGCCGTAGCATCTCCTTCCTCAACCTGTAATCGCCTTGTTTTGTCAACAAAATTTCTACAATCTTTTTTCAAAGAATGGCACATTTTCATACCCACCAGCTCCAACAACAATAGAATTGAAATTTTGGGCAATTCTAATTCCTGCACAATCATTCATTTCAATTCGCTTTTTAGCGCTTGCACTAATTCTGCGATTGCATGGGAAATACCTAGCTTTGTCTGGACTCAATCCATTGTTGTGTTGAAGATTTAAAGTTCGAAGAACCCATTTTCCATCTTCATTTAGACAACCTCCAATTTTTGCATCACAACCATTTTTCACAATCGATTTCGGCTTCAATGCATTAGCAGATTTACTTTCTGACTTGCCGCTACGCCCACATGCAAATGTCGCATATTTTACAATTCCATCGGTCCCCTTCTTAGTACTTTGAACCTTCACATGAAACCCCTCTTGTTTACCATAAGCTTTGTAAAATGCAAACATTTCTTCATGATTATCAAATAACATTCCAAGAGCTGGCTCACATTTGTTCGGTTCCACAATTTCATTTACATCGTTAGCTCTTGTTTCCTGCAACTCTTCAAATGCATGCTCATTTTCCAAATACTCCATTTCTACAAAATAATTAACATTTGTATTAAGAAACTTATATAACATTTTGTCCAGTAACGAAAATTCCTAACAATTTAAATATATAAAACACATCCACAAATTTTTATAATTTATTCCATTATCTCTAACAATTTAAATTATAAAATCCTAACAACTTAAATATATAAAACACATCCGGAAATTGTTATAATTTATTCCATTATCTCCAACAATTTAAATTATAAAATCCTAACAACTTAAATATATAAAACACATCCGGAAATTGTTATAATTTATTTCATTATTTTCAGCAATTTAAATTAAAAAAAATCCTAACATATATAAAACACATTTAGAAATTGTTATAATTTATTCTATTATTTCCAGCCATTTAAATTAAGAAAAATCCTAACATATATAAAACACATTAAAAAATTGTTATAATTTATTTCATTATTTCCAACCATTTAAATTTAAAAAATCCTAACATATATAAAATACATTCATAAATTATTATAATCTATTCCATTATTTTCAGCCATTTAAATTAAAAAAATCATAACAATTTAAATATATAAAAAGTAAAAATCTACTAATTTTTACAATTTAAATTAAATATTCTAACCATTTAAACATTTCTCACCTCTGTTTGTAGATCTAGATCTAATTTCTTCCTTGTGATAACTGAGATGCAGAGACGGAATTTGTGAGATGCAGAGACGGAACTCGTTTGAGTTTTTCCTTCCTGAACGCAGAGAGCTCACGTAAATGAGAGGTGAGAAAGAGTAAATAGAGAGAGACTATAGAACTCAAAAAGTAATCTTTTCTTTTCTTTTCTTTCTGTTACTTTTCTTTATTTCTTTTGATTATTTTATTTTTTAAACTCAAAAAGTAATGGACAAAGAGACAAAAGCTGCTAGTGCAGTTGATTCACGTGCCAATTTTTTCCGTCGTTCTTTTGTCTTCGCGGAGTTCAAATAGCAGAACTCTTATATTTATGTGTGTTCTTTTGGTTGATGTACAGGTGTGATGTTTGTCTCGTTAAAATTTCGGAAAATTATTTTTCATCAAGATGATAAGCTAAATCATTTGAATCAGTTGAAATAATATTATTATGATTTATGCAGCGGGTTGATATAAGAATATCTTTTCGGAAGTATTCCTGCCATTCAAGGGCTCACAATCTGCTGAATGAAATATAATGAATGCCACTCTGTTTCTGGTACCTTGTATGTCTCCATTGATATTTCAGTTTTCATACAATAATGAATTGTCAGTATCGCGGAAAGAAAATGGTGAATTATTTCAGATTTTTTTTAAAAAATTAGATTTTTTTTTTTAAAAATAACTTCTTGAAGCAAATTAATATTTTGCATATTCAATCTCATCAGGAGACTTTGGCATCATTATCAAATTTAACTCAACTTCATTGGAGACCTTTGTATCATTATCAAATTTATCCAGTTAGTACGTGAATCTATTTTCTTAAGCATCTTGGAGGTGTTCTTTCACACCATTGATAGACTTTGGTAGTAGTTGGTATTCTTATTTATTGGCATTCTTATCTAACTTTTTTTAGTATACCCTAATATCTTATATTAATTTTTTTTCTATGGAAATAAATTCAGTCTAAGAAATTTTAATAACAACATTATTTTATTGTTCCTTTAATCAACTAAAATCAGAAAAGAAAAATCATCTGAGGCCTAAATATATGTAATTTAACATAACTCTGGTTAATTCATTTGTTTGATATGAATGTTTAAAACTTAAACATTAGTTGTGAGTCTATAATGTCACACTCTTTTTATTTTGTTATATCTTTCTAAACAGATTTGATCACTTGAATATCTTTACCGTCATATATAGTCGTTTGAGTCCATTTTAAACATACTAAAATTAATTGGGTGAAATTGCATTTTCAAGTCAAGAAACTAACATTTGTCACAAAAAATCACTATTGTATTTTAAGCTGTTTTTCTATTATAAATTGTAATTCAATTTAGTAAGGTTGGTTTTTTGTTATAAGCTTTCTTTAGTTTTGTGGTGTTGTATCTTTGTTGCTGCAAGGAGTGAAAAAAATTCAATTATATTTGATAAATATGATTTTTAAAATTGTAATTTTCAAAAAAGTTATATTGATAAACAAGTTCTTTCATTAAAACGAAAAACATTACGGAACAAAATTAAGAAAAAGTTAATATCAAACAAAACTTCAGCTTTTGGGTCAAGATTTTTAATAAAGAAAGTGTCATAGGTAAAAAGTCTTGCGTTCGAACGACATGTACTTACTAGCAGGAATGGATTAGCTATCGTCCCCAAATAATCATGTTGTGTATGAAAATTACTTAAAAAAAGTTAAGAATAAAAGATTATTACATTCAATTAGAATCATATTATATGAATTTGTATAAAAAATTTAAATTAAAGTAATTTCACCCTCTTCTTACTCTTATTTGTTTTATTTAGCTCTAATTATCACTTAGAACTAGAATTTAAAGGGGGAAAAAAAAAGAGTGGCACTATCTATTAGCCGGTAAAACCTCATTTTTTATTTCTCTTTTAAATTCTGGTTTCAAGTGATAACATCAATAGTGAGGAGTCTATTACTAGTAATGCATAAAAATAAATTTAGAAACTGTTTTTCAAAGGAAATAAAGATAATAATAAAATGAATTTTAATTTTTTTTATTACTAGTAATGTTTAAATAAAAATTTTAAAAATCTGCTTTTCACGTGAAAATAAGGATGATACATATATAACCTTCAGGTTTTATCCTACCGGAAGCTAATTTGTAATTATGGGCAATTGGACATTGCTAATCATCTCTTTAAGTGAAATTTTTCTCCTTTAGTTTTATGGCAATATATCCTATTTTCTGCAAAAATCACACGAGGGTAATGATATTTCTCTCCTCTCCCTCAAACCCCCACTCTTCCATTTATTTTATTATTTTTTAGAATTACCTTTATAAAAAAATATTCTCCTCCCACATGCCCTCTCTCCGGCATAATCCGGCATAACCGCCACCCCTATCATCTATTTTCTTTAGCATCAATCCATCACCTCCACCACCACCAACATATGATGAGTTTTCATATTGCTTTTTGTTAAATTTTATGAAATAAAGTATGTTTGGTTTTTATTGATGACATTGGTTTTGCTTTGTGCGATAAGCTAAGTTTTTTTTTTTTTCAATTTGGGATTTGGTTAAGAGTTAGTATTTGGTTCATATTTTGAATCAACTTGATTTAAAAAAAAAAAAAGAGAAATAAGGAGTTAATTTATTGAGAGATTGAGAAAGAAAAAATTATTTTGTATTTTTAAACAAAAAAATTCTAAAATAATAATAATATTAATTAAAAAATAGAAACAGATGAGATGAATTTGATGGAATTAAATATCACCATTCATCTTACAATCATCTCTAAGACTCGCATGCACGTGGATCATTAAATTGTCGCATGAAATGAAGAGACCAGCCAAGCTCAAATGTCCAAACCCAGCACCAAAAAAGGCCCGAGTTGATGGGCCTCCATCTCCAATTGTTGAGGTTTTGTTTTGATTTTTGACCAATCCAGCTTATTCTGTGAATGAGTGAAAGAAACCAGCCCTATAAAAAGTGGGATATGATTGGCACTGGCATTGAAATTGAGTAGCTTAATTTTTTTTATAAAATTATTACATTTAAAAGTATTTTATAAATATTAATTATTATAATTTAAAAATTAAGTTGATTATCTTATAATTATGAGAAGAAAAAGATGTTACACTTTTATTATTTTATCAAAATTAATATATAAAAATCACATTTACCGTACACTAGCATTGTTAATTCGTAGTTATAACTTTTTTTTTTTAATTTCTTTTTCTTTCGCAATTTTAAGTTGGGGTTTAGGGGTATATGAATAATTCCAATTTTAAACCCTAATAAACTATAAAACCCCATAAAAAAAGTCGAAGTTGCTAGTACTGAACTGAAGGATTGGGGGAAAACGGAAGATGATGATTCGCAATCAAAGCCGTCTGATATCAACCGGATCGTATCTCGTGAGGCAATTATGTAGCACGTCAACGGAAACAGTTTCGCAAAGGATAGCGGCGCCGACGCCGTTTCCGACCGGAAATGAAGATAAACTGTACAAGAGGCTGTCGGCTCTCGGAGCCACCGGAGGCAGCGTGACCGAGGCGCTAAATGCGTACATAATGGAGGGTAAAACCGTCAGAAAAGATATGCTCGAATATTGCGTCCGGAGCCTCCGCAAATTTGGCCGCTACCGTCATGCACTTGAGGTCTTCCATTCCTTCCTTGTCCTCGATAATATTTAAATTTAAAATTTCTCTTTGCTAGATTGTTTTTTTTTTCTAAGATTTATATTCTTTTTGAATTTATTTTTTTGTTGTTCTCAGAATTAAATGCCTCAGCCGAAATATTCTATCTTTTATATGAATGTATTGTGTACTGGTATATTTTGTGTTGTATAATTTGTTTTGATGATTGTGTTTAATTTTTTTAATCTTTTTTAACAACAATGCAGGTCATTGAATGGATGGAGAGTCGGAAAATGCATTTCTCTTACACTGACTTTGCAGTATATCTAGATCTTACGGCAAAAACCAACGGGATAGCTGCTGCTGAAAAGTACTTCAATGGCCTCTCAGAATATGCAAAGAATAGATACACCTATGGAGCACTTCTGAATTGCTATTGCAAGGAACTTATGACGGAAAGGGCATTGGCTCTGTTTGAGAAGATGGATGAACTGAAGTTTCTGGGAAATACTGTAGCTTTTAATAATCTCAGCACTATGTATTTGAGATTGGGCCAGCCAGAGAAGGTGCGTCCTCTGGTGAACCAAATGAAGCAAAGGAACATTTCTCTAGACAACCTTACTTATATTGTCTGGATGCAGAGCTACTCTCATTTAAATGACATTGATGGGGTAGAGAGAGTTTTTTATGAAATGTGTAACGAATGCGAAGATAAATGCCGTTGGACGACGTATAGTAACTTGGCATCAATTTATGTCAAGGCTGAACTTTTTGAGAAAGCCGAGTTAGCTCTCAAGAAACTAGAGGAGATGAAGCCTCGTGATCGTAAAGCTTACCATTTTCTAATTAGTTTGTATTGTAATACTTCTAATCTTGATGCGGTCAATCGTGTATGGGGCATCCTGAAGTCGACTTTTCCCCCGACAAATACGAGCTATCTGGTCCTGCTTCAAGCTCTTGCTAAACTCAATGCTATCGACATCTTGAAACAATGCTTTGAGGAGTGGGAGTCCCGTTGCTCCAGTTATGATATGAGGTTGGCAGATGTCATTATACGTGCTTATTTACAAAAGGATATGTATGAGGAAGCTGCATTGATCTTTAATAACGCTAAGAAAAGGGCTAATGCCAGCACCCGATTTTTCAAGTCTCGGGAGTCTTTCATGATTTACTATCTGAGGTCTCATCAGCTGGATTTGGCTCTAAATGAAATGGAAGCAGCTTTGTCTGAAGCCAAACAATTTCACTGGCGCACAATGCAAGTAACAGTTGATACATTTTTTAGGTTCTTTGAGGAAGAGAAAGATGTTGATGGGGCAGAGGAGTTCTGCAAGGTCTTGAAATCACTTAATTGTCTTGATTTCAGTGCCTACAGTTTGTTGATAAAGACTTATATAGCTGCTGGAAAGTTGGCCTCAGACATGCGGCAGAGGTTGGAGGATGATGATATTGAAATAACTGATGAGCTTGAGGCATTGCTTGTTAAGGTATGCCCTCCTTAGGTTTGGAGTGTGAGCCAAATCCCTAAAATTCGATCTATTGTTATTTGATGTGTATTTTACGTTCAGCAATTTTCATCATTTAATTGTAACTAGCAATTGGAAACCGATCATGTCTTACACATGCAAATTAAGGCTCTCTGTTAGCGACTGTTTCATCAATTCACTTTTTATTACTCTACTGTGCTAGTGATATTCAATTTATCTTCCAAAAATATGAAAACCTCAAAATGAAAGGGAACATGTATATAGCGTGTTGATGAAACTTTTGTCTTTTTAACTGTAAATGGAGATAAACGGATGTTTTTATACTTTTAAAGGGTAAACTAACCATCTTAATTCTAAGTAGGGGTCAATTAAAGTCCACCCTAAAGGAAATACAATGAATCGGGTAAGAGAATAATCTGAACGGCTGCAGTGCATTGTTCAACTAGAAGTTCAATCGTCTCATTGAAGGCATGATATACTGATAAGTTAAAACCTTATATTGGGAATGTGAGAAAACTGAGATCAAATACAATTCCAGTAGCGGACGAGCAGAGTCTCCAAAGTGCCTGAAGTTTGAGAAAACTAAATGTGTGCGTGTATTCAAACAAAGATAGGTCATCACTGATTACCATAAAAACTTATCATTAAAACACGGATTCCTTCTTTTATATCATAGTCCACATGAAAATTCCATGTAATCAGTCATACAACATATAATTAGATTATAATGAAGCCTTTAAAGCGGAAATTTGAAACAAAAATGACGAACTGGCAACCATATGGTATCAGATAAATTACACGAGCTTGGACCATTCAGTAAGTGGCTGCTACAAGATGATGCCCAGTGCCCCAACAATCTGTTCAAAATGTCCCTTCCACAGGCTTGGCTGATATACAAGAGCAATCATGTGGAGCGAAAGAATCAAGAAATGGAGAAAAGCTTTTCATCAAGTCTGTCACCTCTATATTTTCGGTTTCAGAATCAAGAAATGTAGAAAAGCTTCTCATTTAGATCTGGCATTGGTGCAGTTGTGATGTAGAGTTCAAATCCTTGGTTGTAATGTTTTCCTCTTGTGGTCCAATCTTCAATACTGTCCAGCTTATCGATATCCTCTGCTTGAATCACATGGCCCTTTATAATACGAGCGAAAAAGCATTCCCCTTAAGTGCCCTCTTTGACTGCAAATAGTTCGTACTTCATCAAGGACAATTGTGGCTGAAATGTGTCATGCCGAGCTCAGAATAGCATTTGATAGCATAAAATTCTCAGAATTCAATGCAGCAAGCTTGAGCAAACCAAAAGTCGGCAACCTATCCACTCAATTTAAGATGTTAGAGTTCATGATTCATTAACTTAACAACAGCAAGCATTGAACTGTTGATATATGTTACATAACGTGACCCCAAGACAAGTACAAACTCAAAACACTTATCAGCATCCACAACAAAACTAGTCAAGCTCAAGCCATGTCCGAGCTTGAAGTTTCTCGTTCAGATAAGACAAAGAAAAAGCACCTTCAAGTTCAAAAGATGAGGATCAAACCAACGATTCAAATCCCAACTCAACAACTCAGAACAAGTCCACTGAGTTCATGATCAAACCCCAAAACGTCACTCCCCCTACAGGCACGTCTCCATGGCCAATCATCTTTCAAAACCTCAATGTACGAACCGGACACTACACGCCTCTCCCCTCCGGTTATTCCCCTCTCAAGCGGCCGCTCGCCGATTGCTTAGTAAAGTGCCTAATGTAGCGAAAGAGTATGCTTTAACTGGGGCTGTGTTTCAGAGGCTCACTTTGATTTCGTGCAACGCCAAATTTCCATTATTTTAAACAGAAATTCGGTTTTTACAAGAAATTATATACGGCACTATAACCCTTATTAATAAGGATGTTAAAACCATAAATAAGATTATTTATAGGGTAATTTTGAAAAAAAAAATCATTTTTTCTAAATTTAATAGATTTCTTAAAACTCCCTATAAATTTATACTTTTTTTTTTTCTCTTTCTTAACCCTAAGTCTACAACGTTTCATTCTATTTTCTCTTCTACTCATTACTCTCTTACTAGGAGTGGTAAAAGGTCGGCCAACCTAAGCCCGACCTGATAAAAAAAATTTGAAACTTTCATTCTATTTTCTCTTCTACTCATTACTCTCTTACTAGGAGTGGTAAAAGGTCGGCCAACCTAAGCCCGACCTGATAAAAAAAATTTGAAACCCGATCATTTTATAGTTAGGGTCGGGTCGGGCCCAGCCCGCCCCTACTGAAATAGTTTTTATATTATTTTAATGTTAAACTATTTTTTAATGTTTTGTTTTATATTCATGTTATTTTAATGTTTTCTTCCATACATGCAACTTAATTCAATAATTTAGGCAACTCAAATTTGTTAATATCTTATAATTTTATGACCACATCCCGAATTTATTAATATTACTTTTTAATTTTTGTTCTCTTTCTAATTACAATACCATGCATATAGAGTCCGACTACGGTGCAACTGTGGTACCGTGCCACAGTTGCATCCAGCCGTTGGATTCACTTGAATGGGTAGGGTTCATTGAAATCCAACGACTGAATGCAATTGTGGCACAGTACCACAATTTTCCCCATGCATATAAAATAAAAGAAATAATTTTTCTAATTTAAAATAATTAACAACACAAAGGTAAAATGTACAATACAACTAATCACAAAATAATTTACAAAACAACCAATTAATAGGAATAATTTTTTAAATTCAATTCCATAATCCAACTTTAAAAACACACAATGCAATTAAATTTAAAAAAAACACAATTCAATTCCACAAATATTTCAACCATACACAATTCAATTCAACAACCCAACATAAAAAAAAAAAAAACTCATGTCTTATACAAATAAAAACACACAATTTAATTCCACAACCAAACATTAAAAAAAAAAAAGAACTACTCCAACACTTGCGGGCCACTTTCATCTTCATCCACAAATTCCTCTACAGTAAAAATTTCACTTTCGAGAATTTTACTTGTAAAAAAAAAGAAGAAAAAGAAAGTGAGAACATAATTTAAGTTTTAAAATTATTACTAAACCAAATAGTTAAATATTTTGTACATTATTTGTATTCATACCTTTGGCGTTTGCTCATAGCCAATATTGAGTGCACATAAGCGCTTCCAATGTCGTAGGATGAAGTTTACTCCGATGTGGTCAAGACTCTATCTCTAGTGCTAAACGCAGATTCAGAGCCAACGGTTGTCACGGGAACGGCTAAGATATCCTTGGCCATTTGAGCCAAAATAGGGTATTTGCCTTGGTTCACCTACCACCAATTCAGAATATCAAAATCCGGAGTGGATTTGACTAAAGGCTCTTCTAAGTACCTCTCAAGGTCAGACTTCGATACCATGATCTCATTATTTTGGCTTGCAAATGCCTCAAACTTATATAAAAAAATTTACGGTCAGTTCCTACATTAAAATTAAAGCAAATATTGGCCGAAGAAGATTCACCAACAATCGCATCACTCACATTCCCATTCTTACCTTCATAAAACTTAACCAAATCGTTATTTAAATTGCGTACCCTTTGAATCTCATTTGCAGACCCTCACCATAAAGTTGTGGAAAATAATAATTAACCAATTATATTTTAAACCTCGGATCAAGAATAACCACCATCACCAAAATTTCATGAATTTGTGCCGAATATTTATCAAATTTCATAATCATTTGACCAGCCATTTCTCTAACCACAAACACATCAGAAAGTTCCCATTCATCCATATTAATCATCATTTCACATATTATTGGAAAAAAAAGATTAGACGTGGGCTATTGTGTACTTAAAAATAACTCTGTCATCGAGTAAAACGATAGCAAATATTCCAACATCTTTTCAGCCATCCCTCATTCCTCATCTGTTGGCAAAGAGGTGTAGTATTTGTCGCGTTGCTACAGTCTAGAAAAGACAGTTTTATATTTCACAGCAACATCAAGCATAACATATGTAGAATTCCATCTATTTACACAATCAAGCACCAACTTTTTCTCACACTTAACTTGTAATTGCCGCGCAACCATCTCAAAAGTTTCTAACCTCTTTGATGTGCCCGTCCAATAAGCCACACTATCCCTAATCTTTTTAATCCACTCCTCAATCACTTTCATCCCCTCCTTCACAAATAGGTTTAAAATATGAGCCACACACCTCATATGAAAAAAATCTCCACCCATTAACATAGAATCAACTGGAATCAATCCTATAACTTATCAACCATGACATTATTGGTGAAACAATTATCTATAGTTACAAATGATATCCTTCTATCCACATTCCAATTCAACATACATTTAAAAAATGCTTCAGAAAGAAATTTAGCGGTATGTGGAGCAGGCTAATATATGAACATATTAATTACCAAAAAACTAAATTTCATCATTAATTAAATTGAATTAGAAGTAAGTAAACATAATATCGAACCGTCAAATATATTAACATATTTATTACCAAAAAAATAAAGTTTAGAATTAATTAAATTGAATTAGAAATAAGTAAACATAATATCGAACCAACAAATATATTAACCTATTTATTACCAAAAAACTAAATTTTAGAATTAATTAAATTGAATTAAAAATAAATAAACATAATATCGACTTTGCAAATATATTAACCTATTCATTACCAAAAAACTAAATTTTAGAATTAATTAAATTGAATTAAAAATAACTATCAATTAATAAGAAAAGTACCTTAAAATTCGACTTTGTAACTGTCAAGACTTATCCATAAAATGTCATGTAACAACCATGTACCCCTTCTTTTGATTACTCACAGTCTACATGTCTGTAGTAATTGCCACCGTACTATCATTATTCTCCAACAAAGCCATTGCTTTTGCCTTTTCAGCTTGATACAATTTAAGAATCTCACTCTTTAAAGTGTTTCTACTCAAATTCTTCACCAAAGGGTTGGCATAAGACATCAAATCTCTAAATGCATCATATTCCACAAAATTAAGTGGTAGCTCATACTTTATAACCAAGGTTGCTTTCTTTTGCCAAGAAACAATTGGATCAAATTCTGTCATCTCAACACAACTTGTTCCATCATCTTTCCTTGTCACACTAAGATTTTTTTTGTAAGCTATCAGAAATTGAGGGAACACCCTTTGCCTTACATTTTTTTCAAATGTCTATCCAAATGTGAGGTTCCATTACTACCGGATGCTACCACCTTAGGTCGACAATGATTACACTTTACCTTCAATTCACCATCAATGGTTACCTAGGTGAAGTGTCCCCAAACATAAGAAGGTTCTCGCACACCTCGTTTTTTTTTATTACTACTTTGTTGTACCCCATCATCATCACGGGATGCCACTTCAACTCCTTCAACTTCTTGGACCCCTTCGAGAGGAATGGCATCATTTCTATTCTCTTCGCCAACATGAAAATCCTCACGTGAATTTGATTTTCGTGCATCCGAATTATGACCTAAATTAAATATGTAACAAGTTTAAATTAATTTAGAGACTTAAAATATGATTGAACTTATAAATTTTAAGTTAATTTATAAACTCAAAATATGATTAAACTTAATTTACAATTACAACATAATAATTAATATTTACAACCTTCTATAAGGCTATATTTAGCTAAAATATAATATTTATAGTAACTACATAATCATCATGAATATAATTAGCTAAAATTATAAATAAATTTATAAGCTTAAATAAAAAAATTAATTAATATTTATGAAATTATAAACTTAAGATATAATTAAACTTAATTTAAAAATTACAATTATAACATAATAATTAATAAACCCAATATATAGCCTTATATTTAGCCACAATATAATATTTACAGCAACTATATACTTAATTAATTAACATGAATATATTTAGCTAAAATTATAAATTCAATTATAAGCTTATATGAAAAAAATAATTAATATTTATAAAATTAAAATTACCAAAGCTAAATAGCTAATGCCGGCGGCAAAACGTGTTCGTTGGTTGGCAGGCAGATGCGGTAGGACGGCAACAAAGGGCAGTTGTCGGATGGTTCACATCGCGGCGTCGCGCAATTGATTGTGATTGGAGATGGAGCAAGCTACAGGCTGCAGGCACCAGGCGAGAGCGAGACAAATGGCTGGCGTGCAGCGGATGGTCACAATGCTGACTGATGGGACAGCGGCTGAGTCGCTGACATAGGGTTTTGTCACTGTAAGTGTATGTGGTGTATGCGATTTACTGAAGTCTAAAGAGTGAAACGTGCGTGTGTGATCTGTGTTGTGTGCATGTGTGATGCAAATGCCATCTGTGTTGTGTGTGTGTGTGATGTTGTGATGTGTCATGTGTGCATGTGTAAAACTTATGGTTTTTTTTTTTTAAATAGGGTCAGGTCGGGTCTGGTTAAGCCCGACCTTGACCCAAAATTTGTTCGGGCCTAAGAATTTTGGCCCGAACCCGACCCGATACCTTAAAATTAGGGTCAAAGCCCTAAAAATTAAGGTCGGATCAATTAGGCCAAAAATAAGGTCTTACTGATACCCTAGGATTTAAACCCTTACTTAGGAGAGAATCTTAATGGTCGGTAAGTTTTACTCTCTCTATTCTCTATAAGTTTTCCTATCACTCTATTAAGAGTTTTGTTGACATGGTTTTAGATTATTACAGACCATTATGCATGATTTAGGGTGTGTTTAAGTTGTGTTTAGGGATTTGATTTATTGTTGAGTCTTGTTAATCATACCTTGATGCAATAAACACACTGGACAATTCTGGACAATATGAATATCTTAAATTTAAATACATATTTTATTAAAAACTCTTAAGAAGAACTTATCTTTCTAAAAGCTAGACATGTAGGGTTTATTGAATAAATTTTTTTTTATAAGATTTGACTTTGTTTTCAATTTTATATGTATTTTCGAAACAGACACTGCTGCATCATAAAATTACGACTTCAGCAAAATGACAAACTTCAAAAAAGTATTTATAGTACCAAACGGATTAAAAAAAATTCTGAAATTTTAAAAGAGATTGATATAGGTGTCTAGTATTCCCAGTTTTAATTTCATAATTTTATGATTAATTTCTGAGTTTATAAGAATTTTGGAATATGTTCTGTTCAGTTAAAGCACTGTGAAACAGTTTCAAATTTGTCAAGAAACAAATAGTTTTGAAAATGTTTTTGGCATCAGATCTTCGTAAAAATTTTACCTGAGATACCCATGTATGTCTAGAATTGTTTTGTAGAATATTATGTCATTTTGAATTTTAGATTAAGAGTTAAAATTCTGAGAATCAGACTTGTACGGGTATGAATTAGAAAATTAGGTTCTTAGAATAAATTCTTTATATTTACATCTTGTATTTGTTTAAGGTGTTGGAGGTGGTTGAGCCTCTTAGAGGCGTGTTAGATCAATTCTTTTATCGAGTTAAGTAACTTAATTCCTAATGTACTGGATATGTATAATTATTTTGATATTATTATAAGTATAAGCGTTTTTATACTACTTAAAAGATTAATTGATTTTCATAACAAAATTAATTTGAAAAATTATGTTATTTCTATTTTTATTTTTTAACAAAATATTATAAATGCTTTTTAAATATATAATTTATTTTATTACATGATTACCTTTTATGATTTTGTTTATAAAAGATATATTTTGTTAGTTTATAAAAGCTACTTGATTATGACCCGAATAGGCATTTAGTTGTTTTTTGGATTTCTTGCTGAGGCGAGTACTTATGTGAGATGTTGTGTAAATTTTATTGTACTTACAAGTGCACAAATCTATTAAAATATAAATTTATGGTGACGAGTATCAATCCCATGAAAATGTATGTTGGGTAGTGATGAGATGTGACAACTCACACTTGTCGTAATGAGCCTAAGGGCCATCGTGAGGCAAGAAGTCGGGTTATCGGTCATAGCTTCGCAGACAAATTTATTTAGGAGAAAGCAGATATACACTCCAAGTGACATTATAGCAGACATACTATAAGAGTACAATATTTACTTATCATATCAGCAGACATATCAGGCTAGAGAATTTGCTCTTAAGGTGATACGAGGAAGTTTATCAGAATCGTGTAATTTACTCCCCAAGTACTCTCATGTATTGGAGAAGGAAAACGAAGGTACACTAACTGGTCTAAAGTTGGATGGAAACAATTATATTAGGGTAATGCTGTAACGGAAACAATTAAATAACTTGCAACAATTCCAAATTCAATAATAGCATTATAACTGAGTTTAATAATGTAATCACATCACAAATCCAATGTGGGATTGATGGTCTGAAATCCATCATACTATTCCATATGGCTTGTCTTTTTCACATGTGCTCGGTTTGAATGTTTGTTTAACAATCGCCTAGGCATAAAGTAACCCAAATTTGTTGTTAGGCAAATCATCTTTTATTTAATAAATACTCACAACAAAAAATAAAATTATATGTAATACTTACAAGACGCTTGTTGTCGTTGAAAAACTTATACACCTCAGTATAACATATTTTAGAAGATAAAATGCATTTTCATTTCAATATGTGATGAGCCTTCTTGTTTGTTTGGATAGCCAAATTTTCTCTCAAAAAACCATAATTTACTTTAAACAGTCAGGCTTGTAGTAGACGAACATACAAAGTCAAGAAAAAAAAAAAGAAGATATTAATCGTTGTTAAGTACAACACAAAGTAACCATATTTGACTTTTCAACGCACCTGAACCCCAGGGCAGAAGCCATAAAAATTGTACTTCACCTCTTTGAGAGTGCTATCTTGGAAAGCCTCTAATTTTTAGTTCAGTGTAGTGTCCAAGCTGTCATATATGGTTTTCCAAGATGAATAACCCCATGGAAGACTTTTAAAGCACTCAAGATCATTGACATTGTTTAGCAATGTTGAATTCGATCTGTGTTCATCTTTTCTACCATTGAGTACTCTATATGCAAAGTAATATAATGCAATCTTTAGTGCATCAAAGTCGTCCATATCATTAAAGTTCAAATCCTCAAAGTTTTCTTCTAATTGTTTAATATTTGCCCTTATATCACCGTCAAAGTACAAATCACACAACATGTGGTTTATCTCAAGCTTTACGTTTCTATGTATATTGTATACCCCCATAGTAAAGTCCGGTAACTAAGCACCACTCATTGGACCTATTTGTAAAATTTATAATATTTTGGGCTATAATACAGTTATGAAAAGTTATCAAATCATTTTTTATACATTTTAAATAAATCATTATTTTCACATTATAAAGGTTTTATATTTAATGGAAAAATGATTTTATGAAATTAGTTATTTTTTCAAGTTTATGGTTTAATTGAAAGAGTTTTGAAAATTTTGAAATCAACAAGTATTGCTTGAAATTTTGGAGAATGACTTATTTGAAAAGTTTCATAGCATTTTGCGCCATATCATAATTTCAGAAAGTTTAGGGAATAACAAGCATTATTTAGGGATTCAGAAATTGGACCTATTTGTAAAATTTATAACATTTTGGTCTATAATACAGTTATGAAAAGTTTTAGGGGTAAAACTATAATTTTAGAAAATAGTTCACTGTAGTAGTTACTGTAGCAAGCGGCTAACCGGATGTGACAAGCGGCTAGCTAAATATTGGGCAGAAACTCTCCGGATGGAAAGCGGCTATCCGAATGTTGGGCAATGAGCTTCTGAAGTATAAATGACTATCCGGATATCGTAAGCGGCATGCCAGATGTTTTAAAATTAAATTTTTACCTTAACGGTAACATACAAGCGGCTAACCGAATTCCATAAACGGTAAGCTAGTTATGATCAAAATGTGCATAACGACTAGTCTTTTAGCTCAAACTATATAAACTCAAATCCAATTCATTTTTAGCAATCTTGACAAGCATAAACAAGTGCACACAACATATATTGAGCTTCAATTTCACAAATCATCAAAGATTAAATCTTCATTGAGCTATCATTTGTATATCCACTCTAAAAGAGAGTTGTTTGTTGTAATTTTCATTTCTCATCAAATTGTGAGTGTACAAGTGTGAGAAATACTTGGAGTGAAGAGATTGAGGAGATAATCTCTTGATTGTAAAGGTCCATTGACGCCTTGGAAGTCAATTGTAAAACTTGAAGTCTTGGGAGGCTTGGTTAGTGAAATCATCAAGTCGGGTGAGCTTGGAGGCGTGGACGTAGGCGGGGATTGCCGAACCATGTAAAAATCATTGTGTTTGTTTTCTCTTCCATTACTCTTTTATTATTGTGGTTTATTGAATTTATTATTTTCGATTCCATTAAGGCATTAAATTGAATTGTTGTGTAGTTTGCTTATCTTAATTTTTAAAATCTCAATTCACCCCCCTTTTGGGTTGCCTAGTTAGTATTTCATTTGGTATCAGAGCTTGGTTCTCTTGTTAGGACTTAACCGTCTAGAGTAAAAGATCCATGGCAACCTAAAATGACTCAGCCTTTAGGGAAGTACAGTCCACAACTAGACTACCGTTCTTTGACGGAAATGACTACCTGTATTGCAAAATTAGGATGAAAATTTATTTACAAGTTTTAGATTATTAAATTTGGGAAGTTGTTTGTGATGATTTATTCATTCCTAGGAAGAATGCTTTAAGTGAATTGGATAAGAAAAATATGTCTTTAAATTCCAAGGCTATGAATGTTTTATTTTGTACCTTAGATAAAAAGGAATTTCATAGTTTCAAATTGTTCTTATGCTTATGAAATATGGAGAAAACTTGAAGTTGTTTATGAGGAGACTAAAAATGAGGAGGAATATCATGAAGTGTCGAATTTGGCACTTATGACAATTGGAGATGAATCGGATGATAAACTTGATGAGGTAAATGATCTTCCTACTTATGATGAATTACATGATGTTTTTAAAGAATTGTATGATGAGTAGATAAAAATTGGTGAAAAGAATGCGTGTCTTAAAAAGAAAATGGTAGAGCTCACAAATGAAAATGAATCTCTAAGCAAAAAGATTACATGCCTAGAATTAGAAAATAAAACATTACATGATAAAATTGCATTATCAAATGAGAAATCTAGCACTTCGCACAAGCATTTAGAATCACATGTAGATGACTTGAAAAATGAAAATGATGCTTTACAAAAATGTAATGATTCATTAAATGAAAAGATTAAAGGCCTAGAGTTAGATAATAAAATGTTGCATGATAGAATTGCATCATTTAAAGTTAAACAAAATATTTTGTATGAGCATGAAAAATGACATGTTGATAAATTGATGAAAGAAAATGATGTGCTTAAGAAAAAGAGTAATGAGCTTAATAAAATTGTGTTAAAATTCACAAATGATCAAAAGAACTTAGAAAAATTGCGAAGCACTCAAAAATGTGTATTTGATAAAGGAGGACTTAGGTATAAGCCTAAGTTGAAACAAAAATATTATAAAAATTATTTTGTTAAAGCTACCTCCACAAGTGATCATAAAATTGTATGTCATTATTGCAATCAAAATGGTCATATGAAGAATAGATGTCCAATTAAAAGAAATGCATCTTATGGAGTAAAATGTGTTTGGATTCCAAAAGGAATCATTCCTAACACTCAAGGACCCAAGAATATTTGGGTACCAAAGCACACAACTTGAATATTTTTTTGTAGGTACCACAAACAATGAATGGTGGAGAGTTCCTTGATGAAGCTTGTGAGGATAATCACTTGATCATGGTCTAAGCAAAAATAATGAGGCAAGATAATTTAATTGTTTTGGTAACAATTATTGTCTTATTGATTATAAGTTATGGTCTTTTAATCTTAATAAATATTTAACATTTCATTTGGTATCATAACATTAAGTGCATTAACATAAAGTGGATAAGTTTATCTTACCTATTTATTATGTCGAGTAGATCATGAAAAATGGATAGTAGCTTGAATTTGTGAAAGTATACTTGTATGTTTACATGATTGAATTATCATTGTGTTTAACATTGAGTGCTTTATCATGATGCATGGTTATATATATATGATGATAACTTGTTAACTCATCATGATAGATTTGTTTGATTTTGATGATTATGTAATGCCTAAGCTTGATAAATGAGTGATATGCTTGAATTATTAATCTTTGAATGCTTATATGTTTCATGATTGTGTAAAATATATACATGATGAATGAATTATATGTGTGAATTCTTGTGCCGTTGATTGTGTTATATCATCATTCATTTATAAAATTGACATCATTGTTTGATATGATTTCATATGTTTGGTCTTGTATGCATATATGTTTCATGCACTAATTGGCTTATTGAAAAGTTAAATGATTTTTAATTGATCAAGTTTTAAGATAAATTGGTGTGTACAATACAAGTTTATGGTTTAACCAAAATTCAATAAGAGGTAAAAAGATTTCTAAGTCCAAACCGCTATACCATTTCTAATCAACCGGAAAACCGTTTTTCTTATTGATTACTCTTGAGTCAAATTCCGGATAATCGGATTCAGCAAACCGGTAAGCCGGATCAGCTTTGGTTGCTCTCAAGTCGACTTTCGGATAACCGGAAGGAAAAACCGGTAAGCCGTTTGAGAAAGTTTCATTTTTGGACAACAACTGGTCAGCCGGTTATGAAATCCGGTAAGCCGTTTGAGAAAGTTTCATTTTTGGACAACAACTGGTCAGCCGGTTATGAAATCCGGTAAGCTAGATTTGCAAAGCTCCTTTTCTGATTCAGAACCGGACAGTCGGTTCTTCAAACCGGTAAGCTGAATGTATTTTGAAAAATTCTGGGAAATATCCGGGCAACCGGATACGGAAACCGGAAAGCCGATTTCGGCTTTTCACCATTCTGGACACTAACCGGCTAACCGGTTAGTGAAATCTGGCAACCCAGATTCATGCATATATAAATTGTTCTTCATTCCTCTTCATTCGGCAATTCGGTTCTCTCTGTCTTTAAAATCCACCAATTTTTTTTTTCCAATCAACACCATATATCCCCTTAAATCATCTCTAAAATCATTTTAATTAATTCAAACTTACCCTTTTTACTCAATATCTTGAAAATTCGAATTTGTGTATTTTGGGTATTTCAAATTTACCACTTTCATAGTGTGCTCACCTTATGGAATTTACTTTGGTTCTCTATTAAATTATGCACCTACATTTTCATATGCATTGTTACTTTTAATTATGGATTGAGGATGATAATTGTTATGTTATCACTCTTTAGTTAATTGCATGCTTAATTTTTTTTATATATGTTTCTTGATTAATCATTGAGATATTCTTTTTTGGTATAAGCATGGATTTATAGTAATTTTGATGATTGATGATTATATGTGTGTCGCTTGATGAATTGATGAAGGTGTTGGTTTGTTATAATTGTTTAAGCTTATATGAAAGTTTTTTTAATCATGTTGTGTATTTAAGGATTTGTTCATTTTTAAGGGGAGACTCTGCTGAAATTTTTGCTCGCACAAAATAGGTAATATCTTCATCGAATTATTCTTTGATGATCTTGTTTCGATTGCATCTATCTATCTTTTCTTTTTTATGATTAAGGGAGAGATAAATATGATATGTTTTTGGATAAAATTATTTTGGTTAAAATTTTAAATTGGCCATTTATTTAGGGGGAGCATATAATATGATTTTGGATAATATGCATTTTGAACTTTTTTGTTGTCCAAATGGGGAGATAAAGTAATATAGCATTTCGATGTTGTCAAAAGGAGGAGAATAATATGCTCTTTGAGTATTGTTTTGATTATGATGATGATTTTGATGATTTTGGAATATGATGATGATTTGATTACATGGTTGTTTTATATGATAACTTTATGTTATAATAATTACATGGTTGGTATTGATGTAGGGTGTGTGGTGGAATTTATGTCGATGGCTGACCAACATGGAAGTTGCACCATAAATTTCAACAAGATATTTCGACATGACCGATATAAAATTCTTAGAATTGGTAATTAATTCTAAGTGGTATACTCTTTATGGTGGAGTATGATAATTTTCTATGTTGAGGATTATGACTAAGGTGAAGATAATAAGAATGGTGTGAGGATTAATTGATTCTCAATCAAATCTACAAATGAGAGAAATCTCAACAATGACAGCACTTGCCAAAGTTGGGGATTGAAAATCAACATTCAAATCTTTGAATGAAGAAATTTAAGGAAAAAAATATTTTATAGCCATTTTTTTGCTATAAAAGGAGAGGTTCTCCATAAATTTCAAGCATCCTCAAAATTCATTTTCTTGTGAAAAAAAGAGAGCTGAGGCTTTGTGAAGTTTTCTAGAATTTAGTGAGAAAATGGGTGTATTTGGGGCTTGGGTAAGAAAAAATTATTTCTGAGAGTGTGGTTGTAATAATTTTTCACATAGTGAATATTTTTCTCTAGTTGTCTTTTGACAACGGTCATGATTTTTCTCTAAATTTGGAGTTTTTCACGTAAATCTTGTGTTGTGTGATTGATGTATTCTCCATTTAATTTTTCCGTTAATTTGTTGCTTGACAAATTATTTGGAGTGATCTTGAGAGAAAATTCAATTTCCTAATAGTACTATTGTTTGCCCTCATTACCTATTGTCCTAACTCTCTAGAGGTTTCGTTTTCTCGGATAAAGCAGGACATGCACGGATGTTGTGATATTTATGAATCAAATGTTTGAGAAATCATATGTACATTTTATCAGATTCATTATATCTACAATGTGGAATAATTTCACTGTTTTAGTCGCAATTTCCCAAATTATAAGTTGGACTGGTTTCATACCAGTTTAGTTTTTCTGCAGCTTTAAACCATTCGGTGGAATTTGCTTTGCACTTTGATACAAGTTCACTATATATGAAGTCAGCATCGGATTGTGGAAAATTATAAGAGCACTGCATTATCTGGTAAATTATTTTTGTTCATAGATTTTTTTTTTTTCTTTATATGATTTCTGATAAATTTAGCTTCGTATTCTAATTTGTGTTCATATAAGTTTATTTGTAGGAGAGGTTATCTACCCATCCAATTATGTAATTTCGTTGAGAGAGTAGGTTATCTCCCGGGCTATGGCAGCTTGAGTGGCGCCCGATATTATGCAGCAATATATTTGCTTCTTGTCTTGATTTTTTAGTACATCTTGGACACCGGTTTGTGTGCTGCTAAACTTTGCACTAGCATTTTCAGAATGCGTGAATGTAATCTTCAGGTATTATCCACCAGAAGCTAACTTGTAAATTATAGGCATTGCTAATCATCTCCTTAAGTGAGAATTTTCTCCTTTAGTTTTATGGCAATATATCCTATTTCCTGAAATTTGTCCTCTCAAATTGTCTCACTACCCCTCAATTTTTAATTTGTTTTATTATTTTCTAAAATTATCCTTATTAAAAATTTTAAAAATTATTTTTATTATTTTGTTCCCTCTCCCCCCACACCTCCCTCTCTCTAGCATTATCAATCTCAATATCCCACCACCTATCTTTTTCACCGTCAATTCATTACCTCCACCAACATATGATGAGTTTTCATATTGAATTTTGTTAGATTTTATAAACAATTGATAAGTTTTATCGTTATTGATAATATTAGTTTTGTTTTGTATGATAATTTAAGAATTTTTTCAATTTCAATTTGGGATTTGATTAAGAGTAGTTGGTATTTGATTTATATTTTGAATCAATTTAATAAAAAAAAATTGAGAGAGATGAGAAGTTAATTTACTGAGAAATTGAGAGAGAAAAAATATTTATCTTTTATTTTTTAATAATTTTTTTTAAAAAATAAATAATATTACTTGAAAAGTGAGCTCTGACGTGAAAATTTGACAGGATTAAATATTACCGTTCATCACACAATCTTTTATAAGACTTGCAGTGCATCTGGATTATTATGCTGTCCCATGAAATGAAGAGACCAGCCAAGCCCAAATGCTCATAGCCAGCACTAAATTAGGCCCAAGTTGATGGGCCTCCATTTCCAATTGTTAATGGTTTTTATTTTTATTCTCAACTAATTCAGCTTATTCTGTGAATGAATGGAAGAAACCAAACTGTGAAAACTGGGATATGATCCTAACCTCCAGCCCTCTTTTCTAGCTATGATAAGGTAGCTGTAGCTTTAAGTTATAATATTAAACTATTTAATAAATATTCGCTACTTTGGTATGAAATTTATCCCATACTTGTATTTAGAAAAAAAAATTGTAACATATTTATTATTTTTGTGAAAATTAGTATATAAAATTTATATTTACCATGTACCATCGTCATTTATTTCATAGTTATAATGTTTTTTGTGCAATTACAAGTTGTGGCTCAAAACGTACAACACTTCAATATCATAGACTAAGATTTGTTCTATTTTCCAAATTCTTTTTTAGAAAATGGTCAAATGAAAAATGGATGTACATAGGCGATGAAATCTAGGGCAAAATTTCTAAAACCCATTAACTTCTCTTGTCCTCCAATAAGAGAAAATTTTGGTGGAAGAAAAACGTCGGCAACTTTTAATGAATATAGCTGCATCAGCAACAACGACCTAGCACTAAGATTATGATAAGCAAGTCATTTTCTTCATGGCTAAGTTTGATGCAAAACTTTTATGTTAATACCAAAATAATTAGGGGTCCACTGTTTGTATAACTTTACTGACTCAAATCAACATATAATACAGGTGCTGCTGCTGTATCATTACAGCTCATTAAACTTGATTTAGAATTTAACCCAACCTCAGTACCACACGATGCCCAAATTTTAGCTGGGCCTGCTTTTCCAATTGTTAGTGGTTTTATTTTTATTTTTCACTAGGAATTCACCTGAGAGTGCTTCCAGTTTCCAAATTTTAAAAAAGGAGATAAAAAAGGGGGTCTAATGAAAAAAGCACATTCTGACATATATGGGCTGTGAAACCTCGGGCAAATTACTATTGGATAGAGACCCATTAACCTCTCGTGTCTTCCAATAGCTTGGCTAGTTTGGTAAGAGAAAATTTCGGTAGAAAAAAAAAAAAAACGTTTGCAATTTCTTCTGAATATAGCTGCATCAGCAATAATAACCTAACATTAGGAGTCTAGCATATGACACGAGCAAGTCATTTTCTTCATGGCCAAGGTTGATGCATTAGTCAATTTATAATACAGCTGCTGTAATGTTACAGCTTACTAATCTGCTGTTTAAACCAAATACAAACAAAAGATTAACGAAAATACATTCCAAATAACGTCAGTTTAGGTTCGTTTATTTACTTATCTTTTAAAAATACTCGTGGTGACGTCATTTTAGGCACGTTTTTATCACCTTTTTTGTCGGGGTATAGTTCACGTAGCGTTTTTCTAACTTAAAACAAAAAAATGTGAAAATGTAATGACATTTGGTTGAGTTGTATCATGGGTAGATCTGTTTGGAAAAAGAACAGTAGTGTAATGTGTAAGAAGCGAGAGCTTTCTATTGTTGACTGTATACTTGCATCATTACATTAAGGTGTCCATCATGCAGGAGTGAGAATGGGGCCATCTTTGATAGCGTATTCTCTGGTCTCCTCCTTAGCAATAGGCTCCTCTTTTGCTCATCTTTATAGAAAAAATCTGCGTCATGCAGATTGGTCAAAGAAAATTTCTGTTCTTAATTTGTACCAGCAATTTGGCTTATAAGCGTCTAATCATAAGAACTAAAGAGCATGAGTGGGGGGAAAAAAAAAAGAAAAAACAAGACAAATCCTGAGTGTTTGCTCACGCAAGCATCCATAATTCCATATCCATTGCATGCATACATACGCATAGACAAAACAACAAAAATTTACGCAATCGAGACCCCATATCTGTCAATCAGTGAGAAACTGACAAGAGTTTATAATCAACTTATAATACAATGCAACAAAAGGAAAAGAAAATTATGATTTGTGATTGACGAAACGCATTCAAGAATTAAAATTTTATTTTGAGTGCTGCTAAATATCAAGAACAACGAGAGAAGGATGAGAGAATTGCCTCTTCTCTTTCTCTGCTGTCAGCTTTTTTTTTTTTCTCTCTCTTCCCACCACATGCTTCATTCTCTCGTCCTTCTCTCATTTTTCTTAATACTTAGCATTTTCCATTTTATTTTGCATGAAGAATATGGCAGACCACTTTGCTTAGTTGCTACAAGAGCGCACAATGATTCATCTTTCATTTTTTTTTTTAAATAAAACAAATGCCACAGGAACCCCCTTGGCCATTGCATGGCAACATTAATCTTTACTACTTTAAAAACAAAAAAATAAATAAATAAATACACACACACACCCCATCGGCACCCAAATGAATATACGAAGAGCTTTAGAAATAGAGTATATATAGTGCCAGATATAATGCCAATATTAAATGTCAAAGCATGATTTCAAGTACATGATTCAAATAAGAATCAAGCTATCTCAAAGAATCAAGTACTCAAGTTCGGAATTCAAATCACATCATTACACTAATTAACTGTGGTTTGTATATATATTCACACACGTGCATTTGTGACACATTATTAATATAATATAGTATTTACGAAGGCATCTATATATTATGTTATATGTTGTAACGTAAGTACCTTATTGATTAAGAATTAAGACCCAATAATTCATCTTTGAAAATTGCATCCATTTTCTTATCCAACGACTGATATTAAGCCAGCACACATGATGTCTCATATATAGTTCATCTTTATGGTCAAATTCCAAGTGGGCACATGAAAAAGTGACATCTTCGGATGCTACTCATCATAAAAGTAATGTCTTGAAATTTTGATTAGTCCATTCAATAGCCGCTAGCCTGCTAGGCCCAGCCACCACAAAATAAACAAATTTCGATGGAGGATATACTGAGGCTCTTGTAGCCATCTTTGAAAACGACAACGCAGAATTCCACCTAAGGCCATGATTTTGTTGAATGATTGTGTTTTAAACAGCCTAGTTAAGGAAACTGCAGTTGCGAATTTTAACCTCACTAAGGAAACTAAAAGCTATTACTTCAATAGAGGGTATGTTCGACAGTTTGAAACTGTTATGATTCAACTTAGCTTTCAAAATTATGCGGTCAAAGCAATAATTATCGGTAAACATTAATTTTAAGTTGGCAGCTAACTTTTAACAACAACAAACAAAATGCAGAATATTTACGTTGTTCTCTAGCAGCCGTTGCTTTTAAGCCATAATTCCACAAAATCAAACCTAAACTTAGTGACAGCCAAATCCAAAGAATGATGATATTTACCCAAACCCATGCAGATGATCAACATAAACAATATTACTGCATGGCACAGTACTTTGTTTTGGTACACCTCATTGACACTATGCACTGTCTATAGTATTAAGGAGATTGTCAGTTTTCTCCCACTGAAATTAAACATATATCACTTACTCTCTATTATTTTCATAAAACCCAATAATTTTCGTGATATAAAAAATTTTAAGGTAAAAAAGATAAATGAATCATTTGCTTGATATTTGATCTTCAGAATTTAAAATATACTGTTATTTTAAGGGAAAAGTTAAAAAAAAAAAAAGTATAAGAAAAATGTAGTATATGTATGTTGTTGTTTAGCTTAACTTTGTTAGCACATCAATGAAAGTATGTACGAACTAACTTTACTTGCGAGCTACTTTTCAAGGCCAACACTTTAATACATGATATTTTAGGCTCTGTGATTAGACGTTAATTTGATTTTAATTAGCATGTCTTTAATAAAAAAGGGTTTATATGATCCTATCATTTTTTTAAAAAAAATATTATTAACTATAAAAATCATATATACCATTGTTATTAATTTTTATTTTATAGGTACTTATAGTTTATAGTTGAATTTGGCCGTTACTTTTAAACCACAACACTTCAAAACTAAACCTATATAACCTTAGTAACATTTTAATAAAAAGAAAGGTGATATTATTTGACTCACCCTGATAAATAAATAACATAAACTAAGTTACTGTGCGTGCCCAACGTTGTTTTGATGCACCTCAATGAAACTGTGCACTAGTATGTAACATTACTGTTTCTATCGCCCCTTTATCATTATTTGGACCAAATATCATTACTCAAATCCAAAACACACCAACAGTCAAGTGGGGTCGTGGGAATTTGTAAGAAGAATGACTAAAAGAATCTTTAAAAAAAAATTCAGGAACGTGTATGATTAAGATCAGAACATGTGGGAGAACGTGAGAACTGAGAAGAGGTTGGAATCTCAGTCTCTTACTTTCTTTCTCCATTTGTTGATAATTAACAAGGACGTTAGAAAAGTGAAAGCTGCAGTGCTAGAATTGCACAAATATTCATGTGGGCACATCAATATGAACTACTCATTGAACATTATTTGAGTAATATTATGTGTAGGATATGGTATGCATGCAGCTTAGATTTGGCTTGGATTTCCGAGCCCCAATCGTTTTGCTTCGATTCCTCTTCTTACTTGTACTTGTTATGTTCCTTTATAGAAGTTAATAAGGCAGAAGAAGATGCTCGAATTTATATAAATTTTTGGGATCACTGTATATATAACATGTTATCTTTGATCAATGTGCTTTGAAGATGACTCATTGACCGACCAAAACTGTGTGATTATTATTATTTCTTGCTATCAAAATAGGGCTGTTTTCAAGAGAGAGAGTGTGTGTATGTGCCTTTCTTTTACGGTTTTGAATGTGCTTTATTCGTTCTTGGTAAGCAGCCTTGGTTCTTGCAAAAGCAAATCCAAGCTAACAGATTCCTTTCTTTCAAGATTGCCAATCCCATTTGGAAGACATTAATATATGTTTAATTAATTATAACCTTAAAACAACATTATTAATTATTAGGAAGCTTCTTTTAAGACAGATTTTTATTTTTATTTTTGTTTTTTGTTTCATTGGGAAACCACTACTCATTGACGGGCTGTTAATCAACTCCTCGGCTCATATTTAAATCGAGATTTCAAGTCATGTCATGTTTGCGGGAGTAAATTTTCTCATTATATGAGAGTTGATTTGATACACCAGTTTTTTAAATTAGATTTCGGTTATAATACAACAAGACAAATTCCATTATAGAGTTGATTTCATACGAAGATCAATTATAATACACTAAAGTAGGTTTTGGTAGAATTTTGATGCGCCTATCATTACATTTGTTGTGTATTGTGGACTATAATATTTAAAGAAGAAGAAAAGGATTTTTTTCTTTCCTAGTTTCTACCCAATAGAACATTAGCCCATACTGCTGAAATTTTGTCTTACTTTAGACAAACATCTTACACTAATTTCTCAGCTAATAACATTAATCCATCAGTGCATGCAATTAAAGAGTGTATGAAAATATGGAATCCTAATTTAAAGATCAAACAAAAGTAAGAAGCATCAAGAAAATGCAATATGATTCTAAGTATAACGTGAAAGAAAATTTCATCTTCTTTGTGACCTTGACATCTAAATCAAAAGCGACACTGATCATTTTCTGTTTTGGGTGAGAATAATTCAAAAGTCGGCACAAGATAATATTCTCTTATCATGTAATGATATAGTAAAAGACAAAAACTCATAAACTTCTATTAATCTATTTCATAATTTAAACAAGTCAGCATGCATATACTAACAACAGCAAAGTTGTAGTGTTAAGTATAGACTTAATAACGTTATTTAGGTACAAGTTTAGTAAATAATGTTATTTAGGTTATGATGGCACTATCATGTGTCGCTGTTCTATGGTATTTTTGAGAGGAGTGAGCCCTAAAATGAAGTGGGAGCCAAGTCAAGTCGTTTTATATTAGTTTGGACCAGACGCAGAATTGTGTCAGTAAAATCTGTTTGATGACCAAATGAGAAGAAAACGAACTGCCGATGTGTTAACAAAAGCAAAGCCGAGAGTTGCAAAATCTGTCACTGTTGTCGTTGTGTAATGAAATTTTTGCGAACTCCCACGCACGCCGCAGTGTAACGCGTGAAGTGTGAGATCAAATTAGACGCGGAGCCGCTGTCAGGTCCACGTACTGACAAATCAGTGGTTTGTCGCCTAGTGAGTCGTGCAAGGAACACGCGCTCACGCGCGTCAAACAGGCGAAATGGTCAGACATTCTTCATACACTGTGAGTAAATGAGTGTTAGTGAGACCTCTCTCTCTTTGAGCCTTTGACCCCCCCCCCCCCCCCACCCCATATGCAGTCTTTCTTTACGTATTATTATTATTATTGTTATTATTATTTCGGCAACAAAGTTCGAGAATTCTTCTCTCTAAACAGTTTTTATTTAAAAACACTAAGTTGATTTTTGGTTTTGGAATTTATGGGCAATTTTGGAGTCTTTTGAGACTCTTGTCGATATAATATTATTACACTGACTATTCTTAATTTTCTCCTTAATGATGAGAATCGTGGCCCGTGGGTGACTGAGTGAGAGTGACCTCACTCTCATAAATCACGTACTATTATTAATTATTGCTAAATCATTCACTTTACCCTTCGCTGTCTCACTCCTCCACCTAACTAACAGGTTATTCAATTGTTGATGTTATGGTGATGAAAGGGAATATGTTATTGCAACGTTATCTCTATCAATCATTTAACGAAGAGATTGTAGAATATTTTTATTGTATTACACCTACTTAATATATGTATGACATATGTACATTTATTTTAAAAATTCATTAAGTAATTATTAGTTATATTTAATTTACGTACACATATTATACATTCATTAAATTAGTGTAATATACAACAAAGATACTTTAGAACCTCTCCATGGCATGATTTTCATAATGAATAATGATCAGATAGAGAAATGCATTGCAAAGAATTGGTTTAATTGATCAATATTGTTGGATGTCACTAGAACTCTAGGTGTGCATAGTGCATGGATCGATTCTCTTCACTTAGCATCATTTATTCAGGAAAATGGAGAAGACACACAGGTTAAGTAAGTTAAAAGCTTAATTGGAAGAAATTTTTTTTTAAAAAAAACTCTTCTCTTTTCTCTCATTCACTATGTGTGTTAACGGTGGCACACAAAAGCTAATTTTCATTTAAAGGGCTTCATTTAAGTCAGCCATGGCTGCACAAGATGGAAGAATTAATTAGTATCCTCATTTTGGTAAAGCAAAAAAGTTTATTTCCCCACATCGAATAGTGTCCATTTATTTGGACAATGTATTACAATCATAACCTTTTTGGTCTTCACATAAGGATGACGACTAATTACATATCTACTAAGCTATTGCATCGTTCTTTGTCAATTGAGCTGTATTCGAGCTATAAACTAGTCATTCTAAACGTGGAGCTAAATTTCTTAATCATTTTTCTAGTTGGACACAACCTCAGATAAAATTCAATGTTGAAGTAATCACAAAAGCAAGCAACATCTAAGTTATCTGAAAGTTAGGAGCTAATTAGCTAGCAGCCAGTTGGTTGTTGAAACAGAAGCACAACTTTTTGATTCCATTTTACGCACCAAACATATTTTTACCATAATATTTCAGTCCAAAAATGGTGATAAAAGAAATAATAAACTAAAGGTCATTCTTTCTACAGATGGATTAGAGAGGCTAACCTTTAATTAAGACTTTCGTTCATACATAGTTTTTTTTTTTAAAGAAAAGAAAAAAAATTCCCAGTTGGTGAGGTGATTTCGACCAAGATTGCAAAAGATCCTGAACATTAATTACTACTTGGTATGTATCAACATCACAACATGCTCCTTTATATGTTGAAAGCAGCTTCCATTTTTGTTTGGAATAAAATAATCAATGTGAAGACTCAAACGAATTAACAAAATAACTGCCAAGTGGAAAGCTGAAGCCAAAATGCATTTAATTTCAGGATGGCATCCAAATCAACAAAAGGAGATTCAAATAGTTTAATAAGATTTTTCTAAAGTGCGAATTACACATTCAAGCTTAAATCTAAGATAATTAAAATGAAACCTTAATAGGTGTAATTAACTCTTTTACTCAAAAAAAAAAAAAAATTGATAGTAGTTTTTTTATCCGAAATTTTAAAGTGCGGAAAAAGTTATGAAAAGCTTTAATACCATGGGTTTTAAGAGGCTTAAAACTTAAAGCGTATAAATTGCATGATTTATGCATTTTCTTGAACTTTCCCGCACATTAAACTTCCGAATTAGAACATTTCCCTCTCTCATATGTATGTATGTATGTATGTATATAAGCTTTTCTAATGGGGATGTCCTTATTTTTTTTTTCATGCCGACATGTTTTTAAACTGTGCTGTGCGGTTTAAGAGAGTTAGTTTTTAATACTATTAAACCATATGGCTTTAAACTTCATTAAAAAAATAAACTTATTAAAACACACGACTTAAGAGCGTGTCCATATTAAAAAAAAATGAGAATGCCCGCATATTATCATCCCATGAGTATCATTTACTAATCTTCAGACGAATTCAATGAAATCGAAATGAGCTCGTTATAGCTAGACATGAATCCAATATTCAATTCAAGATTTTGATCTGCTTTCAATATTTGCCATCGTATGTAGAGAAAATTAATGCGATGATCAAGATTTTTGAGCATATCGCAACAAAGAATTTCAAAAGATCAGTGCACATATATATCATCAACAAGATGTCTCATACAAAACTCCATTAATTTCTCATACTCTCCACTGACAAACATGCACATACATTGCAGCCTAAACTACCTTAAAAATGAAAATAAACAAGGGAACGAAAAAAAAAGGAAAAAAAAAAGATCAACCTACCAATTAATTCTAGGGTTTTAAACTAAAGCCCTGATCAACCTCCATCTTGGACGACTAGGTTTTCAAACTTCCATGCTATGGAGTTGAATCTTGAAAAGCAAGTAAGTTTGTGCTTGATTTTTCTTTAACTGAAGCTACACTAACCAAATAAAAAAATAATAATAATGACAGAAGCTTCACCGTTTAATAGTACTTCCCAGTTCCCACACATGCTAGCAGCAGAGAGCCAGATACCAAATCTTTATAAAGGATTGCTAGTGGAAGAAGAGCTAAAGCTAGAAAGATCTGTCCAACCTGCTGCAGCAGCACCAGCAGCAGCAGTTGTACTGCTCCAATACTGATGTTCATTTCCTTGCATCCCCAAAAACTGCCTTGACAAATTCATCTCCTGCTGCTGCTGATGATGATGATGACTACTCTCCTCCATTTTCACCGGAGCCGCCGCGGCCGCCAATTGACTAACAATCCCAGTACTTGAAATCTTTGGCCGTATCTGACCCGCACTGCCACCGACACCGTAACCAGATGCCTCAACACCACCCTCAAATGGGTACAGTCCCGATGGGGAAGAAGAAGAAGAATCCAAACCACCCAAAAAGGGAAACTGCTGATGATGATGAGCTTGCTGTTGCAACCGCCACTGATCTAAACCACTCAGCGATGACAAAAGAGAGCCACCAAAATTCAACTCATTTGCTACTGGAGGCGCTGTAAGTGACCCATAGTTCAACCCAATATCCCCGCTTGGGAATTCACTTGTGAAATGATGCAAATTAGGTGTCATGAATCTCAGCTGCGGAATTTGTGGTCCAAGGCCTAAATTATCACTAGCTCCACCGCTATTATTACAAGACATTGTGCTTGTGGAATTATTACCAGAAGCTGTTTGGCGATCGGTGCTATTGACAGGAGACTTTGATGAGCCGCTGCTTCCACCTTTGCTTCGTTTATTCCTCCTGCATCCACCCCCAACGGGGACATTTCTAAGGGCACCCCCTCGAGTCCAGTACCTCCTGCAAGTCTTGCAAAAGTGGCGAGGCTGAGAGAGGCTGTAGTTGTTGAAGTAGCAAAACTTTGTGTTGGTTGATTCACATCGAGGGCATTTCAGTGCTGCTTCTGGCATAGGTACGTTGGCCATCCGGGCTCGATCGGCCATTGAACCCGGCCTGATTGAGCCCGCACCACCTCCGCCGCTTCCATGAGGCTGCGGAGGTGGCGGCGGTGGTGCCTGAGGTTGAACAAACTGTGTACTTACACCGGTACTAGCTCCGGTTTGAGGATTTGGTTGCTGTAAAAATAAAGAAAATGAAAAAAAAAAGCATAGCAAAAGAAAAATCAAATATCTGGTATATTCAAACTGCTAGATATATAACAAAAGTTACAAGAATATTTATCTTTTGAATTTTTGCTTTTTCGGCAAAGAAAGAAAGAAAGAAACACTAAGTAGAAAAATGAAAATATAAAGGAAAAAAAAAAAAAAAAAACAACACTTACTTGTTGCCAGTTGGCTGGATCAAGATAAGCTGGAATTGAAGAAAAAACCATGGTGCCTAGCTTATTGATTTTTTTCCTTTTTTGTAAAAGTTTGATGGGTTTTTAAATTTTTGTGAGATTATAGTGGAATCACATCAACACAAGAGAGAGTTTTCAGAGAAAGGGGAAGAAGAGAAAGATAAAGAAAGAAGAGGATATGTGGAATGAGGAGCAGAAATAAAGGAGGTGGGCTGCTTTATATATATAATATAATTATTTATGTATATAATATTAAATTAAGTTTTCTTATTCCTTCTCACTTGACTCTTTTTGTTTTATTACTTTTTAGGGTTCAGAGAAGGCGATACTTCAGTTTCTTAACTTATAAGCTTTGCTCTGTGCTCACAAAAAAGTTGTTAGTGGCTCTCCTCTTGCATGAAAAAAGTAGCTTAATTGGCTAAGCTAGAGTGATAGTGAGTGTGTTAATTTGAGAGTGCAAACCAGCTTATATTAGTTTGTTCTACATATGCAATAATACTTTACATATTGTAAAGTTTTTATTTTTTATTTTTTTATTATGCTTATGATTATGGATAATTTATATCATTACTAAAACAGAATTAATTAAGGTAATTTTACATAAAGTTTTTTTTTTATTATGCTTATGATTATGATTAATTCATATCATTATTAAAACAAAATTAGTTAAGGGAATTAAAAATTAAAAGTTAATTCCTATGCTTTGGTGAGTACAATCACAATAAGTCGAAGTGTCCCGACCGAATGAACCTTTTCCCGGTCCGGTATGTTCCCTTGCCCACTCCCTTTATTTTTGCATGGGAATATATAAGACTTGAGCGCTAGTGTTCACGCTCCCTTTCTGCGCGTTGAGGCACTCTCGCTACTCTCGCTCGTGACGCGCAACAGAGAGGTGACGCTGTAAAGTGTTAAAGTCTGAAGCAGTGTCATTTCCCCAGCGCCACGAAGAGTTGAGCCTCGCCTGAAAATCCGACGCTTGACCCAATGTCTATAGCCCATGGTCACCACAAAATGCTGATAATGCCTAAGAATGTACACTAGGCCCAATGTCGAGCGTGTGGCGTTACAAATCGCCCAACACTACCTGCTACTTAATGGACCCGAGCCATTGTTTAAGACACCAATTATGACCCTTGTGGGACCACGATCTGGGAAGCATGGATGTATAATAAGACGATCTAAATCGCATCAAATGTTCGGCTAAGCCCATAAACATCTTAGCCTATAAGAAATTACCTTGTGATATTGGTTGACGTAAAACCAATAATCCTATAAAACTATATAAATTTATTGGTAGTATAGGCTCATACCTTGATTTTTAGGTCGTATAAGCCCACAGGCAGCATATTACCATGTCTTAGCTTCTAAAAAAAAAATTCTCTCCTATAAATAGTATTAACTTGTCTAAACTACAAAATCCACATTATAGCCTTTGCATGTTTAAAATAGATGACTCAAAGGCTAATTAGTTCGCATGAGATACTTATTACAAGATAAAAACCTATCTTAAAATGGAAAATAATCTCTTCCCTATAAATTAGAGAAGGCATTTTATGCTTAGTAAAAAACTATAGTATTTGCGGAGCCATGAAAAGCACTCTAGACCATTCATCTTAGATATAAAAAACCATAATTAACAGTAACATACAGAGACACTAGTAGTTACCATTCTAAAGTTATTCATTCATCATTCAATCCCTGCAAGCCCTTACAAACCCTAAGATAAAGCCTTGGTCACCAAGAAACAAGAGACTGTTATCTTGTGTTTCTTTAATCAAACTTTATTTAAATTAGGAACCAGCCATCCCATGATCCTAAACACCTTCAAATCGAATTATCTAGTGCTCCAAGCCTCAAATTCTATTGTCATTGAGAACCACAAATTAGGGTTTCCCTTAGCATTATGACCATAATCTCTACGGCACCAGCATTACTTGGATCTCAGGAAATCTTGAAAACGCCATAAATAATGCTAATAGTTGTTTTTTTTTTTTACTTGTTATGATTTGCTCCTACGAATAAACCTGTTATTTGGATCTTCTCAAATAGCATGCTTTTCGATAGTTAAAAGTGCCATTTAAAGTTAGAACACATAAATCATATCTCGGTGGATGAATATAATAGATCATAATCTAGCCCCAAGGACATGTAGAACGGTTGAAATCTAGCCCCAATAATAACTAGTAACGAATTTGAAGATTTTTGAAATTACATTCCTATAAACCACCTACGTAAATATAAAATGACAATATAAATGTTATTTAATGATTTTGCCAAAGATGTCATGCCTATCATCATGTTAACCTTCGACATGGTAAAAACAATTTTGTGAACTCTAAACAATGATTTACACATGTGAAAATACTATAATGTCCCTTGCCTTAACTTAAGTTGATAATAGAGCTTGTCTTAACTGAAGTTGATAATAGAGCTTGCCTTAACTGAAGCTGAAGCTAAATTAACCAAATAAAGAAAGGGTAATTTTTACTTTCCTCCATTGAGTTTTGAGCTTTTTGCACTTAGATGGCGAAAATTCATTTGTTAGTGAAAACCCCCCTACGAATTGCAAACGTTAGTTCTCTGTTAGTTGGTTGTGGGCACTTTGGTAATCTCATTTGACAAGCAAAAATTTTACACTTTTTGGTTGACATGAGCCAGTGAGTTGTCAAATCAATTTAAAAAATTGTGACTTAATTTATAAAATAAAATTTGTAAAACAATTTAAAATGAATAATTTATTTATTACATTTTACCTTTTTCTTTAGGGTCCAGCTATATTACCTATGGTGTTTGGTACCCCATTTTTTGTCTTTTTCAAATCCATCTTTAGATTCAACCCAAAAGTTGTACAACGGCTTAGATGCATTTGTTAGGTTATTAACATTAAATGCCCCTATTGTTTATACAAAATAAGAAAAATTAAAAGTTGTTAAATTTTAACATATAAGTCCATAATATTTTTAATTCTTTTTAGATTATTGAACTAGGTTTTCAATTAAATGTTTTATTCTTACATTTTTTAATATTTATTTAAATTAATAATTCTCTTATTAATTAATAAACTAAGTAATTTAATATATAGCTAAACATTGTATTTTTTTTACTAACCATAATTGACAATAAATAAATATATATATATATATATATATGATTTTTTTTAATTTAACAAAATGGCAGCCAATTTCCTCCCATGTGAGAGATATTATACCTTTTTTTTTTCTCTAACGCGAGAGATTTTACTATCTCAAATGGATGAAATGCACAAAATATGAAAATAAATTGAATTTCATATTATATATAATTAAAGTTTTTATTATTTTCTTGTAACATAATATTATTTAACATACCATCAATTATTTGATTATGTAGAAAAATATATTAATTTACTACTACTACTAATAATAATAATAATAATAATAATAAAGTGTTAGTTTATCAATTCATAAATAACCTATATTTAAGGGGTATAATAGTAATATTATGGTTGTTATAAACTTGGCGCCAAATGTTTCAGATGTTTACAAATCCAGCAGGGGCATTTTAGAGTTTTTAACTTTCACTAACAGTCAACCATAAATTAACTGACGGTAGGGGGGTTTTCACTAATAAACGGATCTTCGCCATCTAAATGCAAAAATCCCAAAACTCAAGGGAGGAAAGTAAAAATTACCCAATAAAGAAATTACCTTGTGATATTGGTTGGTGTGAAACTAATAATTCTATAAAGTTGTATAAATCCGTAGGTGGTATAGGCTTATATCTTGATTTCGGGTCGTATAAGTCCATAGGTGGCATATTCCCATATCTTAGCTTCTAGAAAAGTTCTCTCCCATCAACTCTATTTTAACTTGCCTAAATTGCTTAATCCACATGTTTAAAATAGATTACTTGAAGGCTAAAGGCTAATTAGTTCGCGTGAGATACATTTTAGACCATACAAACTTATCTTTAAATGGAAAATAATCTCTTCCCAACAAAATAGAGAAGGCACTTGCGAAGAAATTTTCCCACCCTCATCATCTGAATAACATTTTGCATTAAGAGATAATTAATTATTTCTTTATTAATTAGCAAACCTTACTTAGGCCTATCTAGTATCTACTTGCCCATGAACAAGTCTTAACAACTAAGAGTTCCAATAAAATTAAACCAGTGATAAGATTAAAGAGTCCAATCCATGCAATTAAAATATATGCATGTAACTGGGGCCTAATCAACCAATCCATTAATTAATGGGAAAATATCCACCGTCCACCCGTTTTTTACATCATTTTCAAAAATACACAATTCCTTCATTTTTTGGCTGGAATCCACCTAAAGTTACATTTTTTTTCACTTTTCCACTTCCGTTTGGAATCCGTTAAGAAAACTAACGGAAACTTAAAAAAATGACCATTTTACCCCCAAAACAAAAATTACAATTTCACCTTAAAAATTATAAAAAATAATCAGATTAAATCTAATAATTTTTCCCATCGGTCAATAAAGACATTAATTCCACAACCATCAAATGCAAGTTTTTTTTTTAAAATATGTCGGTAATTAGAATGCTAAATTATAACAGTAGTATTAAAAATAGCCCAATCTCACAAACCATTAATTGAATTTAAGATAAGTAAAATTTTATTATTCATTGAGTTATAATCTCTAATAGTTAAGATTTTTTTGTACTTCATTAACGTACCAATAATGATATTTATCATTAAATCTTATTATTTTTGGCATTTTTTAGGGTGAAATTATAATTTTCGTTTTGGGGGTAAAATAGTCATTTTTTTAAGTTTCCGTTAGTTTTCTTAACGGATTCCAAACGGAAGTGGAAAAGTGAAAAAAAATGTAACTTTAAGTGGAGTCCAGCCAAAAAATGAAGGAATTGTGTATTTTTGAAAAAGGTGTAAAAAATAGGTGGACGGTGGATATTTTCCCTTAATTAATCTTCTGGCATAATTCGGCGGCATAGTTAAATGTAGCCAAGTTCACCCTCGCACTGCAGCATTCATCTTCACATACAAACATAAACGGGATAGGAAAATTTGTTTATCAGAGCTTCCTCAAATGCAAGAACTTAGAGAGATGTGCCTCGTTTTTTACTGCAGTGATTATGTGGTTTGGCTAGTTCCCTAAATCCACAGATGAAATGGATCAGGCTGATATTTCAATTACAATGGAGTAATGTTTACAATGAAGATGAGATTCCAAGGAACAGATCATATTATTATAAAGCTCTCTCAAAACTCTTGAGTTTACAGCAAGTTATATGCATTGCAAGCTGCTCTACTCTCGATTTAATTCTTTGATATTACAGTATAATTTCATCAAGTATTTGAATTAAAAAAATTTACAGTAATTACAGAACAATTTACTACTATTTACAATAATAGAGCAAATCTACCCTTCTCACAAAGTTGGGCAATAATTGAAATTCCAAAATTTGAGACCAAAAGCCCAAAATTATCATTTCCCTACCTAATAATTTAAAATTTTGCCGGTCAGCTGCCACTACTTCACATGATATCCACATTTTGGGATTGAAAAACATTGGAAAAGGTAAAAAAAAAAAAAAAATGCAATGAAGCATTACAAAACTATTTACACTGTTTTGACCTAAAAGTTTCTGGATCAAGAAGTTTAACGATTAGTTTCTCTAACCTCTTAGAATTTACACTTGGTTTAACAGCATAAGGATTTCCATAGACTAAACAAGGGTCTTTACCAAAAGCAGAGTTGCCAACACACCAGCCTCCGGGAGTAAACCGGTTATTTGATCTCTTCAAGAGCTTCTCATCAATTTTGTTCAGAACCGGATCATCCTTGGCAAACTTACGAGCAAAAGGGGCACCACTTTGAACCATGTCATCAAAATGTTTCAATGTTAGAGTCATTGGATGCTGCTTCGGAGGGCTATCCCACCTTATATAATGCAAGTCGTGGTTTACTGTTGTGTTTTGGTAGTCTTTGTGGTTGCAGATGACTGAGTGGAAGTATCCTTCTGGGGATGACAAGAAATTCGTGTAGTACATGAGGAGAGTACGAGGGAGATTATCCCATCCCCAAATACAGAATTCTAGAAATGATCTCGTCAGCACCACCCATGCCGACCCTGGAAATAGTCATTTTAAGGTTTAAAAACTGAGTATGATATAATAAATATAAAACAAATAGAATATTAAAATGAGATGTTAACACAACCCACTGTATGTAATTCTGTAATTTTGAAACGGCATTTTATCTCCCCATTTAACACAAGGAATCAAAAAAAAAGGATGCCCAAAGAAATAGAGATGATGTTATGTTTTACTTTGAAGCATTGAAAGAATACAAGGCAATACTCACTACAAACTAACATAACAAAATATGAAAAGGTCAACAAAGTATGCTTAAGTGCAGTCTTCTATGAGTCAAAAGCATACATCAGGCAAAAGAAATCATTAAGCAAAACTCATGGGGATAAAGGTGAGTTTTATTTAAGTGGCATTTGCATGCAAGGTAAGAAGGATCTCTCAAGAAAACTAAAAATCTAGAAGAAAATATGAAAATCTGGTACTTTCATAGTAGCATGTGCTCCAGGCTTACAATTCTAGAAAGGTCAGCATCATTATTTTGTTGTCATCATATATAAACTGTAAAGCAGGCTGTATACGTAAAAGTAAATTCTTCAAACATAGTCAGGGGTGGTTATAGCTTTCCTTATAAGCTTGTACAGATAAGAGGAATTATACATAGAACAAGTGATAATCCGGACTGAAATCGAAGCTAATGTAAGAACAATACCCATGAATAACTTGAAAGAAGCAGGCATGGATCTTTTCTCTTTAGCCCAAAATACGCCAGATTTTTTTGGATGGTACAACCCTGGATCGATGATGATGGGCCTTGCTCTTTGATACCTGCAGATAAATGATAGGTCAACATGCATAAAATCCAATCAGCAGATGTAAAACCCAATAAGTGAACATTTCAATAGAAAGCACTGGATCCTCACTCTTTCCAACCAATACTACTTGTGTGCTCAAGGAAGTTCAGATACTTAGGCAAGTACGAGAAAATGTGCAGAATATCTGAATCAAAAAGCAAAAATAATAAGTCAGAACAAATGATAATATCACAGCAAAAGTATGCAAATTAAACACAATGCACTTCTTAATACTAAAATCAATCAAACACTATACTACTCCGTTAGAGGAATGTTAGTTCACATTCCTCTAGTCAATATATACTTCAATTTCCCCACTCCAACTGCATATAAACACACTTAAACAGGTAAAGGTATTATAGTCCTCAGGTGCTAACATACTTTTGGAATCTGTTCCTTTCCTAATATTAGTGAAGTTAATACCACAAAGAGTCCTTCAATAAGTGGGATAAAAATATCTAAGTCCTCAGTGTCCTACTTACACCATGTGCTTTAGAAAAGTTCCCACCCAATTCCATTTGTAACTTACACAGCATGTATTTCACACTGACATTCCAGCCATTCTGAAAGCTATGAAATATTCTACCCAATTTTCAGCATCTCAAACAACAACATGCCAGTTTCGTTTTCGATAGGAAAGAGAATGCACATTTACCATGGAATCAAGGATCACCTCCACCTGAATAAAATATCACAGAACCCATGAAACTAAGGGCATCTTTGGGATTAAGGTTTGCTTGTGACTTTTAATCCACAGAGATGGGAAATATATTCACTAGTTGTCTACGGATGACTATAAGTTGATGAATAGTTGCTAAACATTAGCTATCAAGTAAAATCGGGTGTTCATAGAACACTTCAGTATGTGCATTCAAAATTTACCAAAAATTCAACAATTAGAAACATACCTTAAAAGGCCATTTCAAAATAACCTTTCGCTATGTACATTTTTACAACCATAATACTATCATAAAATCACAATTCAACAAATAAATAAATCATCATTTAGCAAAATAAAAACCAATAAATACCATCTTGTGACATGAGAGGATAGTCAGAAGCACTCAAATTAATAAACCAATCCCAATCCTTAGCTTGCTTCAACAAAATCGCGACCGCGTGAAGCGTAGCAGCAATCATCGTAGGCCCCTTATACGTGACCAAATCAGCCTTGCCAATAACCATAACATTTTTAAAATCCCTAATCACCTTCTCCGATTTCACATACTTGGCAAGCTCGAGCCTCTCGCCATCCGAAGCTTCTAGATCAAGATGCAGCACGTAGTAATTCATCGGATGGTACACTGCTTGAAGCACGCGCTTGACGCGCGCACCGTCACCTTTGGTCCCCGATATCAAGTACGCAAGTCTCGGCAGCGCCGGCTGCCCAAATCGGCTGTCCAAAATCTGGTCAGAGACGGTAAAATCAGAAGATGAGGAAGAGGATTTACTGTGGCTAAAAGTCACTGTGAGGATAATTAAAAGTGAGAGTAGGGAGATTGAGATGAGAGGGGGTAGCCATGTACGATCCAGAGAACTCGAAATGTGGGGTTTTTTCATTTAGAGTTAATTTTTTTTTTAAATAATGATTTGCAAATTCGGACAAGGGAGCTGAAATTTTGGGCAAAACTGGCGGTTTCGGTTTGTGTTGTGTCGGGTGGTTGGATTTGAGATGGCGGCAGGTGAAGTGTTATTGTCGGCGGGGTGGTTCGAATTTGGTAGTGTGTTAGTTGTGCGTGGCTGTGGCTGGCGAGGGAAGGGGAAATTTTTAATTTTGAATTCAGGGACCATGAGACGTACACTGGTAGAATTTGGCCGGGGTCTGTATGTATTTATATGTAGCCAATAAGATTCGAGATGTGCAACGTGGGGCCGTTAAACGATATTTTTGTCACTTGTTCTAGTGTCCCTGAGTTTTTGACTTTTGGTAACGAAGAGAAAAATGAAAAAAAAATAAAAATGCACCACCTAAATAAAATTTTAACCTCTTGTAAAATTACATTTCTTTTAAGAGTTGAAATGAGTTGATTAATTAAAGAGGAGGGTTAGAAGTCACTCGATTGAGCTTTCGAGATTAGAGATGGTAACAGGACAATTCATTATGGGATTGGTAAATTTTAATTAATCTAAACAGTTGTGCTAAACAGCTAAAACCACAACAAAGAGACGACAGAAACGCCACTTCGGCCTTGGTCGAAGTGGTGGGTTGCTGCCCTCACAAACGTAAGGACAGTGGTTCAAGCCCCCACAAAAGCATTGTGGGGGCTAAATATTTTTAATATTTATAAATCATTCTCCCTTGCGAAATGCGAGTGGAGTAAGGACATCCTCCCTCTGGGAGGATTATTTGTCTAGGCATATACTTCATAGAATTTAATGTAATAATGTAAGTCACAACCATATATATCTTATTGTAAATATTAGTGTAATATATCTGCTTACAATCAGTGTTATTTGTCTAGGCATGTACTTCATATAATTTAATGTAATAATGTAAGGTGGTGTTTATTATTTTGTCTGAAATCTGAATAGACCTGAATTAGTCTGAATTTTGAATTGGTCTGAATGTCTAAATCTGAATAATATGTTTGTTTTTTCGTCTGAATCTCAGAAAATAAGTATTAAGTTGTTTTTTTTTCAACTTAAAAAGTTGAAAATATGTACTTTTACATTTGTATCCTTATTAAATTTGAATGTCAAATAAATAATATATTAAATACCACAATATTTTAACATTTATAAGTAAAACTATATTCAAGTGAATACATAATTATTTTGGAATTTAATATATAAAATACCATAAATTTCAAATTTTATCGTATATAATATAAGAAAGAAAAAACATGGATATTTTTATGTGGGGTAAATATCTATGGGTGAGTTTTGGGATAGACATGAAAAATAAATTATAAAACATGGATATTTTTGACATTAGCAAGTAATTGACTTAATTCAGATTTCTCCATTAAGTAAAAAGTCAAAAAAATTAGCTTATTTTATTAAGTCAAAATTATCTAAAAATTCTCATTAAGTTATAAAAACAAACACCTCTAATTAACTTAATTAATTAAGTTAAGTCACTTTAAGTCATTAAGTTAAAAAACAAACGTCACCTAAGTCCCAACCATATATATCTGATTGTAAATATCAGTGTAATATATCTGCTTACAATCAGTGTAATATATTTGCTATAATAGTAGTTGTTGTAAATATCTATGCAATGCAGTAATCTGATGTATAATCAGTATTAAAAAAAAACGATAGAAACGACAGCATTTGTGTCCTTCTCTCTCTCATGTTGATGGGTCCACAATAACTTTAAAAAAATAAATAAATAATAACGCACATGCTGCGTGAATAAAAGATGAGAGTTTTAAAATAGTGATTAAAGTGGAAGGCAAAAGTTATGCGTGAGGAGGCAAAATTAATATATGCATTTTAACTGTTTAGAGCAACTGATAATTGTATTTCCATAGCACTCGGCGCTCTAGCTCTGCATTTTCTTGATTTCAATAATATAAAAAAAAAAGCGGCCATAAGGAAGAAGGGATAGAAGTCGGATTTGGATTTGTAGCAGGAAAAAAAAGTGAAACAAAACCAGCGATAATAGATCTGCAAACAGAGGCGGCTTGATAAAACTATTACTGATTAATTGGAAAGTTGGTCTCTCCCATTACATTCAAATAAAATTAGTTTTCGTTGTGTTCTATATATTTTAATGCTTAAACAAATTTAATTTAAATTGTTATAAAGTGATGGATTAAATTTGTAAAAATTCGTAGATTTGTGCGTTTTATATATTTAAATTGTTATTATTTTTTTTTTTACTTTGAATTGATAGGAAGTAATGGATTAAATTTGTAAAAAAATTTGGATGCATTTTATATATTTAACTTGTTTGGATTTTTTTTTACTGGACAAAAATGTTATAAAAGTTTCTAATTACTTATTCTTAATACAAATGTTAATTATTTTGTAGAAATTGAGAAATTGAAAAATGAGCATGCATTTGAAGAGTTACAAGAAACAGGAGCCAACAATGTAGTTGAAATTGTGCAATCGAAAAAATATGAGCCAACTCTTAGAATGTTATTTGATAATCATGAAGAAATATTTGTATTTTACAATGCCTATGGTAAACAAGAGAGGATTCTTGTGAAGGTTCAAACTACTAAGAAAGGGACTGATGAAATTGTAAAATATGCAACATTTGCATGTAGCTGTAGCGGCAAGTCATAAAGTAAATCTGCTAATGCATTGAAGTTGAAACCTAATGTGAAAAATGGTTGTGATGCAAAAATTGGAGGTTGTCTAAATGAAGATGGAAAATGGTTTCTTCGAATTTTAAATCTTCAACCCAACCAAGGATTAAGTCCAGACAAAGCTAGGTATTTCTTATGCAATCGCAGAATTAGTGCAAGTGCTAAAAAGCGAATTAAAATGAATGATTCTGTGGGAATTAGAATTGCCCAAAATTTTAATTCTATTGTTGTTGAAGCTGGTGGGCATGAAATTGTCTCATTCTTGGAAAAAGATTGTAGAAATTTTGTTGACAAAACAAGACAATTACAACTTGAGGAAGGAGATGTTATAAAGCTTTTAAAGTATTTCCAGAAAAAAAACAAGCAGAATGTAAGGTTTTTTTTTTTTAGCACCGATTTGAATGAGGAGGATCTATTAAAGAATATATTTTGGGCAGATCCATGGAGTAGGGCAACTTAAAAATATTTTAGAGACGTTATCACATTTGACACTACATATCTGACCAACTAGCATGACATGCCATTTGCTCTCTTTGTTGGAGTTAATCATCATGGCCAGCCTATTTTGTTAGGATGCAGATTGTTTTCACGCGAGGATGAGGAGACATTTATGTGGTTATTTGAGGCGTGACTATCATGCATGTCTTATTCTCCTCTCCTTAGTATCATTACAGACCAAGACAAGACAATGCAAAAGGCAATTGAAAAATTTTTTTCCTACTATTAGGCATCGATGATGTTTATGGCATATAATGAAGAAGGTACCTAAGAAGTTAGGGGCTTTTAAATAATGTGAATGTATTATTTCTTCCTTGCTTTTTGTTGTTTCTGATTATTGAGTTATGATGTGTTCAAGGAAGCTTGGTATGATGTGATTACAAAATATGATTTATGGGATAATGATTGGTTAAATGGTTTATACGATAAAAAAAATCATTAGGTCCCATACTATTTGAAAAACTATTTTTGGACAGGAATGTCAACCACTCAGCGAAATGAAAGTATGAATGCATTTTTTGATGGGTTTGTTAACTCAAAAACAAATATAAAGTAGTTTGTGAAGCAAGATGAAAATTTATTGACGAGAAAAGTTGAATTAGAATGACAAGCAGATGCCAAATATTTTAATAAAAGGACATCATGTGTAACAAGATATGAGATGGAGAAGCAACTTGAAAAGGTGTACACCATCTCCAAATTTAAAGAATTCCAACTAGAATTAATTGCACTGATGTATTGCGATATATTGGATTTTATGGGATCAATATATAAAATAAGTGAATCATATGGGTAAGGTAAGGAAAAAAATCTTTGAGGTTGTTTTCGAAGAAGCTGAGTGTGAAATTAATTGTATCTGTTCAAAGTTTCAGTTTAGGAAGATTCTTTGCAGACATGCCCTTGCAGTACTGATACGTAACTCAATTGAATTGTTTTAAGAAATATACATTTTATTAAGGTGGAGGAAAGATGTGAGGAGATGCTATAGTAAGGTGAAAGTTAGTTATAGTGTGCAAAATTTATCCATCCAGTAGGAAAGATATGAAAAAAGGTATAACACTTTCAGTGATGTTACAGACATCGCCTCTAATGATGAAAATAACTATAAAATGATATTGGATTGGATTGAGAAAGCAATGAAATATCTACCCAAGCAAATTCGCTGTGGAAGAGTGGAAAAAACTATTACTGGTACAGCAAGTTGTAGCAGCAACAAACAAATTCATAATGAAAGCATGGAAAGAACTGTTACTGGCGAAGTAAGTTGTAATATCAACAATGTTCAACTTGTACTGACTAATCCAGTAGTAACACATCGTAAAGGTCGTCCACCTTGCCAAAGGAAAGAGTCTTTAATTCGTAAGAAATATGTCCAAAGGAATAAGGCTGCACAGAAAATAAGGTCTGTTTAAATACAAATATCTCTTTTCTAATTCATTTGGTCTTAGTTTAATTGTCTTTAATAATCTTTTAAGATTTATAAGAAAATGCTCCATCGTCTTATCATGTGCCTAATGAAATCTCCACACAGGAGAGCAACATGGCCATGGTAAGTTTTGTGAACTTTTATTTTAGACTTTTCTTTCATTTCGAGGATATGTAACTAAGTATAAGATTGAACATATGTAGACGATACAATAAGGAAGTATTGTTCATGAAAATCTCAACTAATATGGCACTATAGGCTACTACAATGTAAGAATTAAATTATTTAAATTTTAGTTTTAAGATTTTTATATGGATTTTACATATATTTTATTAGTTGATTAGGTACCTATATACCCATTCCAATTCGATGGAAGCAATATTTATCAGTCATTTCCTTATAATTGTTGCACAATAAGTTGGTGTTTACAAGTTGTTAATGTATACTTATATTTTAATATTTTTGAAATGCAATATAATGTTTATTTTTGTGTATTATAGCAATCAGTCCCACCATATATTTGCAGTTGCATTAGTCTTCTCCTTCGATGACCTATCAAGGATTTTAAAATGAGAATTTCCAACAATTATTATAGCAGCAGTGTAATGAAGATAACAATCATGATGTTTGACTTGTATCTTGTTCAGTCTTTTTTCTCTATCATTTGGCTAGATTTGACTTTAAAATTTTGAAATTATAGTGATGATGAATGAAGGATTAATGGATTATATTGCTCATAGCCTTGATGTGTTATTTGATAAGCAATAGCAAACGGATGAAGGTTTTTTAAAATCCAAAAACAAAAATCACTTGCCAAGCAGCTATTACTTTTTACGTAATCAGATTATATATATGTATGTATATTGATGCTTTTGTTTTGCCGTGAAAATAATGTTGCCCCATAATTGATTTTTATTACAAATTAGCTGATCTACTGCAACGATCAATTCCTTTTTCAATCCAAGGCATGAAACTCTTCATGTGGGAAATACAATTTATTGTACTACTGAACTATTATGGTAGTAAATATCTATTTACAGCTCGCTGCAAAAATGGAAATCCTTAAAGTCGGTGTTTATAAATACAATTGTAATTTTAAATAACACACAACACAAATCACAATGGAAAAAAAAATAATTTTATTTACATATCACAATTCATACATAACAAGGGATACAATCTCTTCATTTATGCAAAAATATATATTGCAATCATCATTCTTAAAATACAACATACAATGGATAAAATAGGCGAAATACTACAATCATTTCTGACTTGATCAAATTGTACAACTTTGTCGCATGTAGGCACTTCAGTTTGCACCCTCTTTTTGCATGTTTCCACGATACATTTTGTAGTTTCTACCATATTAGATGTCTTTGGTAATTTTTCGGACATGTCGTTGTACTCATTGTACGTTGTTTCAGCATCCAATAAAGATTTATAAGATTGATAAGCATTACGTTTGAATCCATTTACCTGCTTCTAGCATTCAGGCCAAGAATCGTATATGCCTTGCTTTCGTTCTTTGAAAATAACATAATAGATTTGAGTAGGCATTTGGTTGGATTGAATTAAGCTGGATTGAATTAAGCTTAATTATATTATATATTATACTATAGTTGGTACAATATCAGATTGGACAATGTTAAATCATATTTAAGTACAAAAAAAATTTATGAATATTTAAGAGTAATAATTAAAATTAGTTTAAAGGTAATTAAAAACAACATTAAATATGTGGTAAATTAGTTATGGGGTAGTCATAATTATAGTAAACAAATATAAATTAATAAAATGATTTAATTATTTAATTAATTTTTATCAAATATTTTAGATGTATTTTATTTTATAAAAAATTAGCAAATAATGTATATATAAAATCAATTATTTACTTGTATTATTAATTTCCATGATTATTTTTAATATTACATTGGTGATTATTAAATTTAATACAACCAATTATTGTAACAAATTATTAAATAGTTAATTTTATTGGAGTAAAAGTACCAATTTAATTAGACTATAACAACAAAATAAAAAATAAATTCAAGTAAATCATGAATAAATAAATTAATTAATTAAGTAATTAAATTTTAGGTTACAAATAAAAAATAGTGTTATTTATGAAAGAAATATGAATAAATTTTTTTCTCTTATTCTAATCCCATCTAAACCCACTTATAAATTGGGATTGTTAATCCTATGATTTGAGAACTAAATTTAAATTTTGTCCTCCCTAATCCAATCCAAGCAAAGTAGCCAAACATAGGATAAAATATTTAATCCCAAAGTTAATATAATCTCATACTTAATCCTAACTCCTAAACATGCACTAATATGCCAAAATGAGAAAAAAAAAAACACAACTTTGTTGTATCTATAAATCTATTTAAGCTTAAAAATTTATATGAAAGGCTTTGATAAATCCGTAGACGACTCCTAGTCTCCTAGCGCTATTCCCATCCAAATAAACACAATAGTAAGCAGACTTTTCAGATCCGCCCCCCAGCTCAATTCTCCCATTCTACTGTATTTCAAATTTATAGGGATTTTAATCAAATTCAATTAAATAAGAACATTAAACAAAATCAAACTTCCAAATTAACGAACGCAAATAGTTCCTCCATGGAAGAAAAGTGAGAGTGAGAGAGAGAGAGAGAGAGTATGTACAAGTGAGAGGTGACGACAAAATAAAATCTACAAGAGGTGATGTGGCATCACCATTTCTCATCATTTCATATTCTCTATTATCTAATAAATTGGTTGAAATTAAAAAATAATTACATTACAAAATATTAAAATAGAAAATAATTATTAGATTATAAATGATTACATGTCTTTTCCTCTTTCTATTTAAATTCAACAATATGTAACCATTAATAATAATTAATTATAAGTCTTGAAACATTCATTTATTTTATTATGCCAACAATTAAATTTTAGTGGATTAAAATACATTAATTAATTAATATAGGAAGGAAGGTTCCTTCATCTTCCCTCAACAATGTCATTAGAGCCTAATTTTAATGTCATAATCCCATATTTAATTATTCAATCTTTTGTTTAGTGTCTTTTGGCTTCTTCAAACTCCATAAACATTAAATATTTAAGATTTGTGGCATCATTATTTCTCATCTTTTTTTATTCTCTATTATCTAATATATTGGTTGAGATTAAAAAATAATTACATTACAAAATATTAAAAATCTATATCTATCTATCTATATCTATATATATATATATATATAAAGTTGAGACTAGAGGAGGTGATGTGGCATCACTATTTCTCATATTCTTGTATTCTCTATTATCTAATAAATTGGTTGATATTAAAAAAAATAATTACATTACAAAATATTAAAAATAAAAAATAATTATTAGATTATAAAATATTACATGTCTCTTACTCTTTCTATTTAAATTCAATAATATGTAACCATTAATAATAATTAATTATAAATCTTGAAATATTTATTTATTTTATTATGCCAACAATTAAACTTTAGTGGCTTAAATACATCAACTAATTAACATAAGAAGAGAGGTTCTTTCATCTTCCCTCAACCTCATCTTTTTATATTTTCTATTATCTAAAATATTTAAAATATTAGTGGATATTCTTTGTACATGTTTCTTCTTTTTTCTATTTAAATCCAACAATATGTAACCATTAATAATAATTAATTATAAGTATTTTGAAGCATTCATTTATTTTATTATGCTAGCTATTAAACTTTAGTGGCTTAAAATACATGAATCTATATCTATATCTATATATATATATAAAGTTTGGACTACAAGAGGTGATGTGGCATCACCATTTCTCACCATTTCATATTCTCTATTATCTAATAAATTGGTTGAAATTAAAAAATAATTACATTATAAAATATTAAAATATAAAATAATTATTAGATTATAAATGATTACATGTCTTTTCCTCTTTCTATTTAAATTCAACAATATGTAACCATTAATAATAATTAATTATAAGTCTTGAAACATTCATTTATTTTATTATGCCAACAATTAAATTTTAGTGGCTTAAAATACATCAATTAATTAATATAGGAAGGAATGTTCCTTCATCTTCTCTCAACAATGCCATTAGAGCCTAATTTTAATGTCATAATCCCATATTTAACTATTCAATCTTTTGTTTAGTGCCTTTTGGCTTCTTCAAACTCCATAAATATTAAATATTTAAGATTTGTGTCATCATTATTTCTCATCTTTTTTTATTCTCTATTATCTAATATATTGGTTGAGATTAAAAAATTAATTACATTACAAAATATTAAAAATCTATATCTATCTATCTATTTATCTATCTATCTATATATATATATAAAGTTGGGACTAGAGAAGGTGATGTGGAATCACTATTTCTCATCTTCTTGTATTCTCTATTATCTAATAAATTAGTTGATATTAAAAAAATAATTACATTACAAAATATTAAAAATAAAAAATAATTATTAGATTATAAAATATTACATGTCTCTTCCTCTTTCTATTTAAATTCAATAATATGTAACCATTAATAATAATTAATTATAAATCTTGAAATATTTATTTATTTTATTATGCCAACAATTAAACTTTAGTGGCTTAAATATATCAATTAATTAATATAGGAAGGAATGTTCCTTCATCTTCCCTCAACAATGTCATTATGGTCTAATTTTAATGCTATAATCTCATATTTAATTATGCAACCTTTTGTTTAGTGCCTTTTGGCTTCTTCAAACTCTATAAATATTAAGTTGTTAAGATTTATGGCATTATTATTTCTCATCTTTTTATATTTTCTATTATCTAATATATTGGTTGAGATTAAAAAATAATTACATTACAAAATATTAAAAATAGAAAATAATTAATAGATTACAAAAAATTACATGTCTCTTCCTCTTTCTATTTAAATTCAACAATATGTAACCATTAATAATAAATTAATTATAAGTTTTGAAACATTCATTTATTTTATTAAGCCAACAACTAAACTTTAGTTGTTTAAAATACATCAACTAATTAATATAGGAAGGAATGTTCCTTCATCTTTCCTCACCAATGCCACTAGGACCTAATTTTAATGTCATAATCTCATATTTAATTATGCAACCTTTTATTTAGTGTCTCTTGACTTCTTCAAACTCTATAAATATTAAGCATTTAAGATTTGTTATGTTTGTGTTTTTTTTATTATTTAACCAACATTCTCTTTAGAAATGTTCTTGTATTTTTATTTTTTGACTTATTTAAATTTTTAGTATTGTGTGCTTCATGGAGTACTCTTTTCTTCATAAGTTAAACAATGATAAAGATAGTTGGATGATAAGAGTTAGGCTTTGTAAGATGTGGGAGTCTGTTAATACCAAGAAAAATAGAGAGTTGATTAGTGTGAACATAATTTTTATTGATGAAAAGGTTGTGTACACTTAACTATACACATTAATATATATTTTTAATGTTAACAAAAAAATAATTAACTTTCATAAATGACATTAGTTTTATAAGGATGCGTCATCTTTAAAAAAAAAAATTCATATTTTTTATCAGTTTGTGCAAAGTAATAAAAAAAGATAATACTAATTTTTTTTAAAGTCGCACGAAGTGCGGTTCCATTTCTTAGTACTCTAATATTTCCCTGACTCTATACGATTACGTCTCTCTTTTACTTAATTATTTTTCCCCAAAAAAAACAAATCTCTCTCTTGTTTTAATTTCTATGCCTGTCTAATATTTCTTAAGGAATAATGAATGCTTCTAATTTTATTTTGTGTTTAATTAAATCACGGAACTCATAACCGTGCGATGAAAATTTGAACGGCGGCCCAAAGAAAGCCCAAAGTGAAATCCGAACAAAAATATCTGAGTCAGAGGAGAAAAAGTACGCACCGTGATTGGACACGTGTACGCACCTGATTCCATCTCAGAAGCCGCCGAATGTCTCGCGATTGATTTGATCCCTTGACCCATACGATTCCCGACCTTTTGTATAAAAACCCTCATCCAAATCCTCCCTTTCGTATCAATCTGCTTCTCAAATGTCTGTCATTTCCAGCTCTCACTTTTCTGTCAGCCGATGGCTTATCCCTTAGCGCCTTGATCCAAACAGTCCCTCGATTCGCGGCAACAAAAGCGCTGTCGTCTCTTAGATTTACTTTTATAGATCGATCATTTGTCCTCCAAATTACGGAAAAAAAAAGGAGAAAATAGTTAGGGTTTTAGCGAGTTAGGGTTTCGAAGAGCATCGATATAATGCCTTCGGTGCCCAAAGATCCGTTAATTCCTTCATTGACACGTTTCAATAGTGGATTGTCTCCTCATCGTCTGAAACATCTCGAGAAAAGTGATCGGCGTGGTAATCTTAGTTAACATTTGCTTTTTTTGTTTTTGTTTTTATTTCCCCTATTTCTTTTTTCCTTTTTATCTTTGAATTTGTCTCGGCCTTCTTTTCCCAATTTCTCCGTGATCTCGTCGTCCGTACGATATTTTGAGGTTCGATTGACTCCGAAACGTTGACTTTTTGGGAGCATTTTTGTTGGCTTTGACATCTTTAGAAGGTATGTGATTTTTTTTTTAAATTAATTTGAGCTGTTTAATTTTATAATTCATATTTTTGTTTTTATTTCAATTTTTTGTTTATTCTTGATCTGGATTGTTGGTTAGATTATGTTAAGTTGTTTGATTTAAATTTGTAATTTAAAATTATTATGTATGTTATTATTTTTGGGAGAGTATTCTGGATGCACATTTTCTAATCTTATTGCAAAATATGATTAAAAAAATAAAGATTTTGCATTTTATAGTCCCAAACCTAGATAATGTTTTTATTATTTGAAGTTTGAATCTATGTCTTGTGACGAGAAGATGATATTGGTGCTATTGTCTCGTGTATTTTACTCTCTTGAATCCTTGGTTGGCAGTTCTGATTTGAAATTGTAGCCCTCCTATTGTAATCTATGGACATTGGCTCTCCTTGTGATAAGGCAATATCTAAGGCATTACCTGGAGGTCTAGTAAATGCCCTTGATGGAAACAGTGACGAGGTTTTGAGCATTAAGGATTCGAGTGAACGTAATACATCTGATGGGGTTGTGGTGAGTCATGTGGAGGAAGGATTTGAAGACCTTAAATTAGAGGACGATGGACCTGGTCAGAAGAGCTTGTGCAAGTATGCTACATTCCCGCCCACTGCTAAGATATCACCTTCTGCTAATGTGAATGAGCAAGATGAAGATGATGAACTTAAGACAGCCTTAGAGCAAATGTTTTCTGATGACCCTGTGCCCTCGCGCTGCTCTCGCTCATTATCTTTGCCTGTGAGTCATCTTGTGATATATGATGGTTTGTGGGTGTTTATTTTGTTGAGCTGCTGTTTTAGTTTCATCTTTTAATGTATGGGGTATTCAGATTACTTCTGTCCAAAAGTGTCTGGTCTGGATTAAGAGACTAGACTGTCAAGATTATTTCTCCTATGTCTGTTGGTGATTAAAGAGGTTTGACATGTCTGCTTGTGGTTTGCTTACTTGCGGTCTTGTGGTTTACTTTGACCCTGCTTTTTGAAATGGATCATAGTTGTGACCTTTTATGGTGTGCCTCCTTATGATTATTGGATTGCTTGTGATTACCATGAGCTAATCCTGTTTCCTCATTCATGGTGATATCTTAAATGTGTCTTTAATGGTTGTCATATTCATTTGGTAGAGTGTGTTTTGGAGCTACTATGTGGAAGCATGAAATTACCTCCTCATTTCAGGACAGATAACGCGTCTGCCTCTGTTGGTTCATGCACCTTAGTGCAAGTAATTCAGCATGCAATTACTTACATTTTTGGCTTTCAGCATTGAAATTAGTTTGAACTAGCTTTTGACTGTTGTTATTCAACACAGGTGATGAAACCATCTTTTATGTGCACTGCTGGAGCCTATAGTGGTTTGGGACTTGTTTAGCCGTTTAATACTACTAAAGAAATGATTTCAGGCTTATTTGTTATATTTGTTTACTTCGTTTGTTAGTTTGGCTTCTCTAATTTCACCTCCGTCCATGCTTTTCTCTCTCAGACTCCTTTGAAGCTTGTGTCTGCTATGAAAGGTAGCCGCGAGAGACAAGGTGCATCACCAAGGAAGCTGTCTGTGAAGTGGGCCCCTGACGTGTATGATCCGCCTCCAACAATAGTGTCTCACACTGTTAATAGAAGCAAAAAGCAGCAGAAGTCAAGAGAGGGCAGAAATTATAAACAGAAGAAAGGAAAGAAGGGTCGTAAGGGCAACTCTTCTCATAGTGGCAGCAAAGACAAGAAGCAATTCTGCAAAATTGGAGGGAGTAGTTCTGACAAGTGTTACAAATTAATGGATGCTCGTGATGGAGTACTTCAGCTCCCTGATGGCCTCAATGACTTCGAGGTTGCTGGTCCAGACTCTTGTGGCAGTAGTTTCCTTAAAGAATCGCTTGGCAAGGTGCATTACTCAGTTGCAGAGGCATTATGAGCTCAATTTCCATTCATTATTCAGATCCTATTTTCATGCAATGTGTATAAATAAGTAATATGTTTTTGTTCAAGACAAATCTGTTACTATATCTTGAAATTCTGTTGTGATGTTGATGTGTGTATGGGTGGAACCTATCAAAGATCTAGACTGCTTGCTATGCAATGCTTTTTTGTTTTGTGTAAAGGGCTGTATTAGTACCTGCTTTGTACATAGGTATTGTAAGGATTGCTTTTCTTTTGCATTACATGCCTTTATTTTTTTTTTGTTTATTCGAATTTTGTTTATTTGGAAATGGAAGGTAGGGGAGGATGTGGTTGAGTCATACAATAATGAAACTTATATCATCAACTTTTGTACCTAATAACCAAAGAATGCTTTGATAATCAAGAGTTTTTTTATCGTTTGTACCAAAGGTTACTCATAAACAAACCAGTGAAACTAATTTTTGTCGTACACAAATAATTCTTGGTCAAGAAAAAAAATTGAAGCATGCCTTTTGGTCGTCAATGCATTTTGCATTCACTTGGAACAAAGTGATCATAAGAGGAAAGAGTTGATAGTTTCAAGTGATACCTAGAAAAAATATGATCTGGTGTTATCTGCAACAATGAAAGAAGTTCGAAATTGTACCAAAAGCTTGCGAATTACATGATAAAAAATTTCATCACAAGATGTCTCCCAAATAAAATTGAAGAAGATATCTTCTATGTGGTGTACTCTGCATTAATTTTGACATAATCATAACTTAAGTCACAGCCCCATGCTTGGCCACTCCCAGGTCCATCACCTATTGGGAACAAAGAGGAGGTCCAATGAAATTGGATGCATTTGGATCAGTGAAATGAAAGAAAACTTGCGTATATATGGTGCATACAATCTGCATCTTACCAACAGATATGTCGATAATAACTGTACCGCGGGTCTCACCAGCCTTCCTGAGATAATTACCAGCCACAGCCCTGAAAAACCTCCCCTGTTGCTTAGAGATCATAAATTGAAAGATAAAACTCATGTTCTGCAACAATGATCTGGTACAGCGATACAGAAGAGAAATGGCATATACTCCAACCCTCTCTATACTAGTCAAAATTTCCCAAAACCTATGATGCACATGTTACTAGTAATCCATTTCACGTATCAGTCTTGACAAGTTGGAAGAGGATTTCCTTTCATTGGTTGCATCAGAATACTAGATGTGTGACGTGAGTCATTGCATGAATATAGCCGAACCCTCATAAAAAATGATGTGTAGAATAATAATTGTGCTATTTACAACATTTGATTATATAAAAGCCTCAACTTCACCTGTCAAATGGGAGTGGTTGCCCACCATCCATGAGCAAACTATCTCCAAGCAATATGCAGAGCTTGTTTTGGTAGAAAGAAACCCCTGCATATCCAGCAGCTGCAGCAATGCGTCCCCAGTTCGGATCTCTGCCGTATACAGCTGCCTGAGATCATCAACAACAATGATCAATTAGACTTTCTTAAATTTAAGCATTAAATGAGTGTCATAAGTTGTTGTCATGCCTTGACAAGTGAAGAAGATGCCACTGAGCGGGCGATCTTGGCTGCTTCAGCCTCACTGTTAGCACCGGTCACTCTGACCTGCAGATGGAAGTTAGAATTAGTTGAGACTCTTTAGTGTCCTCTAAACAAACTAGCAAAGACCTTAATTTTAAGATCTCATGTAAATCAAACTTCATGCAGTTAGCTGGATAAACAGAATCTACATTTGATTAACTGTTTTGAGAGAGTTATTTCTAAAATGTACAACTGGAATCACAGGGAGAGATATGAATTTCCATGCTCAGCAATCACAAGAAGAATGGAATGGTTACATAAAGCTAGTGGGGCTGAAGATTACAAAGAGATAATTATTGATATTTGTAGAAAGAAAACTAAAAGGGAAAATAAGTTTTATCATAACTACATTACAAAACTATAGCAATAATCCCTACTTTCCTGTTCTTACCTGCACAAAACTATAACTTTAAAGTGAGATATGTAAAAAAGTCAGCTTCAAATATGCAATATTTGGTGCCAGTTTAAAATTGAACTTGAGAAAAAAAATGTGGTTTTGGATGTTTTACTGGTTTTAGGGATCTAAGCAACAGTTTAAAATTATGTGCAGTAGATAAGAACTTTAAATAGAGTTGCATACCTCAATTAAGCAAGTTGCTCCTTCTCCATCCCAAGCTATAGACTTGGCAAGACCTTGCATTACCTGAAAGGAAATGTGTCAAATCTTAACAGAATAAATCCAAGATCTAGCCTAAATAAACCCATAGATGACTATAATTCTAAATCATGGAAAAACTCATTGGTAACGTTCCTGACAAGAAGACTAAACATGACACGCAAATGCAAGCACTTGCCTGAATAACAAAGCTACTTAAGAACAGTTAGAATGCAGAACAGGTTTAGAATGATAAACCTTACTATTTGGTTAAATTACAAAGCTACTTGAGAAGAGTAGAATGCAGAACAAGTAAACATATGTAAAACTATTTGGCTGAATAACAAAGCTACTTTGAAGAATGCAACCAAACTTACCGCATCAAGGCATGCTTGAAGTTGCTTGGCTTCGTTACAGTCAACAGAAGATATCCTGCTTGATCTAGATAACCCACTAGCCAAAGCTATGACAGTATCATTGGTACTAGTATCTCCATCTACCTACAGCAAAACATATGGAAACCAATTTAATATTAACTACAGCAATAATCCGAAGGAGAAATTTCATAAATCGTTGCACTGTACAAATGGCTAGTAAAGAGTGAATCTATAACCAGTGGAAATAAAATAAGAGAGGCACTGAGCAGTCAACTTCCAATTTGCCTCAGTGGATTGTGAATCATTGAGACCTTTTCGTGCATGAACAAAAGAAATTTTGAATGCAAAAAGTACAGGAAAAGTACAACTTCTGGTGGCTTGTAGAATTGTTGAAGATTTATGGCTCACCATAAATCATGAGAAAAATAAATCACAAGTCTACCAGCGATAAAACCTGTATCTTCAACAAATTGTCTGTATGCAAGTAATCAGATAACTTTCCACAGGTAGAGGCAGAATTTTGTAACAAATCACAAAAGAATAATAAACTTGTTTATGTGAGTTATTGAAAGGTATTCTCTTCAATTGAAATGGCTTGCAAACACCTCCTTGTGCTTTGCAATGAAGCAAGCTAACTGAAATAAGTATCAGAAACAGGTGGAATAAAACTAAGTATTATACTCACAGTTATTTGGTTAAAACTTCGGTTTACAGCAACCTTTACCATCTTTCTCCATACGTCAGAGTCAACAGAAGCATCAGTTGTTACTACCTGCAAAACAAATCAGAATTGAAGAATGCAATGAAAAATATGCTTATAATCAAATTTCAAGCAAAAAGCAGTTTCGAAGAGCTGTACACCAAGCATGGTAGCCATATTTGGGTGAATCATCCCAGAACCCTTCGCCATTCCCCCAACTCTTATATACGTCCCTCCAACCTGTTTGGTTCACTAGCTAGCATTAGGGACTTCCTTTGTTCTATGCTGAGGAGTTTCAGTTCTAAAGAATCCAAATCTTGTGAGATAATGTTCTTGAGAATCTAGAAAGAATATGTCTGTATACAATAATATTAATGGCGAAACAGAAGCAAATATCCACAGCTTGACAGAAAAGTAATTATAATATCATCATAGTCACTTCAAAAGCAGAAGAACAAATCGATGCTCTCAACAAAATTGAAGCATTTGAATGTAGCATTAAGCATCCCAGCATTCCAGTAAATGAAATTAAATTTAAGTTAACCGGTCCGATTGTTGCCCCTGCTTTCTAGAGCACCAACCACGACCACACAATGAGGTGAAGCGTATAATGCATATTTATCAATATCAAATTTCAGGTTAGTGTTATTGCTACTAACACCTAAAATGAGGGCGTACACTCACTGAGTTCCAAAAACAAGTTTCACCCACCTGAGACTCAACTGCCACACTCTTGCTCACAAGGTCAGTCGTTGTGATAGCTACTGCTGCAGAATCTGCCCTGCACAGTCACTGATAAGAGATTCAGGAATGTCTAGACAGATAAGGAGAAGTAAGGAGACAAAAATACCTAGATTATTTGCAAAAAAGAAAATGATAACAATAACAATAACAACGACAACAACAATAATCAAAAGCAATTAAAACACAAAGAGTAAGATCTTGGGTGAATAAGAAGCAAGACTGTCCCTAAACAAAAATGAAAGTACGCCATTTAGCCAAGGTATGAGTGGAATGACGCAAATACCCCTCAGTTGAAGATGAAAGTGAATTGACTAGTTTTGGCAACGAGTTTAGAAGTGCATCCTGCATACAACAAAATAATAGAAGTATAAATTCTGCAGAACTATAGGACAATAAAAGTAATTCACTATATTAAATAGAATGTTTGGTTAGAAAAATACAACAGAAAACTGTAAATTTTCAAGAACGCATGATGCCCTCTAACACAATTAACATAACTTATAGGACATAAAGTACTGATGTCTACCTTCTTTATTCTTTGACCAATTACACCAGTGGATTCAATTAATACTTCCTCTGACCGCATCTTAAGTAGCTGTAGTATAGTAATTATATTACTAGCAAATTTGAATCCAGCATATAAAAAACTTATCCCAAGATGGAGTTCAAACAATCCAAAGGCAACACACCATAGCAACAGTGTTGGCACAATCTACAACATCCTGATAACCTGCATCACCCTGAAGAGCATCAATAGGTCCGTTAGCCATGCAACACAAGTAGAATCAGCTCAATCTCATTATAACAGCTCAGTGTGAGGGTGAGTTACAGAACCAAGTTTTTTATGATCCATTAAAAACCAGACAAACAAACAAGAAGTTCCCTATTTTTCTTAGATAAAAGAGCAAGAACATAGTGTATGGATGAGAAAGATATGTGAAACATCTTGCTACTGTGACACAGCTTACCGTTGCTGCATTGGCTTGACCAGCATTTATTAACACTGCACGGGCCTGTGGCAAGTAATGCACAGTATTAACAGATAATTTGACAAAGATTAACAAATTTTAAAGAATCTAAACTGAGACAAGAATATTAAGAAATTATTTTCCTCATCTATCAATATATCCAATATGTTGGTTGACATACTCATGATTATCTTGACAGCCATCAGCAAATTCATGTTTAAAGTCATGCAATGGCAATACAGCCACATTTTAAAGAAAACAATGGCGGAAAGAGGAGGTCAGCATTTAGAGGATTTGGAGCTAAGAAATCTTGAGCAAGAAGATTTCTAATCCAATATATCTCATTTGGACGAAAGGGACAACATTTATGGTTGCGTAGCTATGAACTGTTGCACCGTCTAAAAAGTTAAAGTAATACTCGTTTAAAGATTGTTTCTCCTCTTTCTGACTATCATTACTAGGTCCAATATAAATCCCCAACATACCATTTTTGAGGAATCTAACGTCTTTTTACAGTATACTACTGGTGCAGCAGCAACCACATTTGTAGTGAATGCCCCTGAATGACACAACATAGAAATAATCAATTAAATAAGCCAAATGACTTCATCATAATAAACACATGTCTTCAACTGGATATTCAAACAGCTGCATACTCTTCAAAACAAATGCAATGCAAAAACAAGTTTTGAATACTTTTCAACTGCATTGCCGGAAGGCATGTAATATCCACCAAAACGAAAGCTAACCTGCAGCCGCTGCATCGACGTCGCAAAGAACAAGAGCAAGATCGGGTTTCTCTCCTTTGGCACGGACGCCAGCATAAATACCTGCCGCCTTAAACCCCTCAGCTGCCGTAACTCCACCAGGGATCTGCAGAGTCAAAATTTGGTCAAACTCATCATATTAAAAAGAATAATAATTTTTTTAATCATAATTATTTATTAGATACAGGATCTTCACTATCACTCACTTGCTTCCATGGACCTTCAGGGAGAAAAATCGGAGCTGCGGGTATGTAATTTGAAGCCTCTTTTAAACTCGAGGTAACAGCTAACACTTTAAAATCTCGCCGAGAAGAAACAAACGAGCGAGTAATCTGCAGTTACAAATTTTTTTTTTTTAAATTTTTCATTTATAATTATTTGGTAATGAAGTAAAATTAGTGTAAATTAGAAGCCGATTAATGATAATAAATAACTAACCTTTGGAGAGAATAATTCAGGGAGCTTAATTGAGACACCGTGTGTGTGAGCAATGCATGTATACATCTCTTCTCTCTGTTTTTTTTGTTTTCTGAAATTCAGCAAAAGCTTATTTGGTGGTGGCTGCCACTGCGACTGCGAGGGTTTATGTTTTTGAAATTTGGAGGCGTACGTATTTGTTTTGTTTATTCACGAGAAAGAAATTAACGCCATTAAAATAATTTTACGTATTATTCCCCCAAGAATCTTTGTCGCTCCATTTAATAGAAAAAGTAATGCAATCGCTTAGCCAAGTTGAAGTAACTTTCCGTCCAATTGATGTGAGAAATTTGCTGATATGATGTCATGATGAGGATAAAATTGTCATTTGACTTTAATACTAAAATTTCTCTTTTTTTCCTCTTTCTCCTCCTTATGTTGAGATTAACATGTCAAAATTAAGAGAAATCATCAGTCATATACTTTTAAATTATCATATTATTAAAAATATTATAAAAACTTATAATTTATTTAATTTTTTATCTTAAGTTTATAATTTGTATTAATTGTCTATCAAAATATTAACACTGATAAATCTAAATAAAATGGCTATTTGATCCTTAAATTTAAGGAAAATTATTCTGCTAAATTTATCCACATTTAAATAATCATTTGTTTAAATTCTATAAATATTCTAATAATATTAACATTTTTGATAAATGGTTGATATATAAATTGAAAACTTAGGATGGAAAATTGAACAAATTCAAAGTTTTATTATATTTTTATAACAATATAAACTTAAGGTAAATGACTATTAATTTTTCAAAATTTAGCATGTTAAATATTTAAATTATCCTTATAATGTCATTAATTTTGAACTGCAGTTATCGTTTTAGTAAACAGTTGACACAAATTGTAAACTTAAGATTAGAAATTCAACAAATCCATATTTTTATAGTATTTTTGATATATCAGGTAATTTCAGTAAAATTAACTACTCTTCTTAAATGATGTAATAATAAAAATTCAGAATTGGTAAATTGAGCACTAATGGCATGAATTCTTCTTCATACATACATATATATATATATATTAACTTCTATTAAACAACTGCGTAATTAGAATATATCACAAACCAAAGAGTCCAAATTTAACAGACTACTAAATATAATTAACCCGCGGCTAATATGATCCAGAAACAGATCAAGAATTAATTAACGTGAAGGCATTGGCTGGTTGCTTTCAGCCCAACTAAATCTCAATAAACTATTGAATAATAATAATATCTCGTGTTTGGTGATTCAGCTTGCTCGTAGCTGAAAGCATAAGTAGGTTTACAGGCTTAAAGATTGAAAATAATCAAGCGCCTGAAATATCACCCAGACCAACCGACGGTTTTGTTTGTTCTGAAACCCATTTCAGAAGGTTGTTGTTCTGGATAAGGTGGTGGTGGTGGAGGTCTGGCCTCCCTTGATTTGGCAGGGTCAACAAAAATAACCCATCCATCTAAGTACTTCGCATTCATTCCTTCTCTAGCCCTCTCAGCTTCTTCTATGCTGGTATATGAAACAAAACCAAACCCCTTTGACCTTCCAGTAGCTCTGTCCGTTATGACTTTTGCTGCATATCATCATCAAGGCAGTAGATAAGAACAAAGTCACAATGACGAAGAACTTAAAAAATAAATTTCAACTTACAATAGACAAGCTGGCCAAATGGAGCAAATGCCTCCTTCAGCTTTTCATCAGTTGTAAGTCTCGATAGACCTGTTCATAGTCACATGATGAGTGTCGTTCACAACTCAAATAAGAAACTCAGCAGTAGATAATTTTCATTATTGCTTGAACACAAGTGTTTTCCATGCATAATGTACAGATCAGTATATTTAAGGGTACTCAACTTAAGGAAAAGGATTAAAAAAGGTTCAGTGTAAACCAGCCTAGGGGGTTGTATCTTTGTGGTGCATACTATCTGAAACTAGGATTACAAGCAGACAGAACCGAGTTCAGATTTTTGTTAGCCAACTAAAATATTGATAAACTGCAGCATTTTCTAAAAGAGAAATTATTGCACTCTTATGTGTTTGACCAAGTCACCAACGTCTCAAACACTTTAGAGCTATCAAAATCCTCAATATAAATATAAATAGGTATCCACTATACATATATTAACAACATAATCCATTTTGCAGAAACAGATGGCCACCAAGTGCTTCCAAACACATAAATGTTGTGGATCGTGATCTTAAGATCTAGCTAGTTGAGCCTTCTTTGCCCACTTCCTTCCCCACCCCAACCCTACCCCCTCTTTATTGGCCATTGGCTAGCCTTTAGCCATTAACCTCTCCCTTTGTTAAGCGTGTCGAGCCAGGAATGGACCCCCACTCCAGAAGCAAGCAGCGCACAGTTTACACGAACACTAAAGAGGTGTGAAACCCCAGACACCTAACAAAATCCTTCACAAACTCCAGTAGGTAATTGGTATTCACCATTGTAGTCGTGTCTGTTACTTTATGAGACAATTTCCAGGTCAAACTACTACTTGACTTTGTTTTTGCTCCGAGGAAGGAAAAACCACTTTAAGACACAGGATATCCTAATCCTAGATAAAATGTGGTTAGAAGAAAAGGTTCTAATGAGCATCCAAAAGGGTTCCTAGCTATTCATCTCGAATCATTGCATATCCTCTCATTTCCAATATTATAAGAACAAGCATGGGACCAAAAACCAGGCTACTTACATTAGTAATATACTAATATTCTTTGCCTTTCATCTAACCACACCAGAGAGGCAGAGACTAGATTCAGTGTTACCTACCTCGAATTTTCCCATCCCTAATCTTAGCCACTCATCGAAAAACAACCAAAAAAAGAGATGATATTTCTAAAGGCGTACAAATAATAAGAAACAGGGTAAGTAACACAGGCCCAAGTTCACACTTCGATGTTGACCTGAAGCACAATAACTCAAGAAACAAATCAACGTTCACAAAACCATGACTTTACCAGCAAACATACAAGAAGAAATTCATCATGCATATCATCTGACGTTGAAGGATAACCACATTAAATTTTCAACACCCAAACCAGGCAATAGTTGCAACTCGCAACAACACACATAGAATACATCACAAAATCGGAGTCACAAAAAATAAAAATAAAAATCAGTTTTATTTTTGAATCAAACCACAATAGAAGAAAAGATTATATTTTTCTATTCATTTCCATTTATCAATCATGACCTCAAGTTCATTTTTCTCAAAAATTATATAAATCAGTTGTACATTATATGTTCACCAAATGTTAATTTTTAAAAATCGTCTGGCTGTTCACTGAAAACGCGAAGGAAAGTTCAAAAATTAAGATTTCGATATAATAATGATTAACGAATCAGAGAACAGAAAAGAGAACCAGAAACAAACTACAAAAAGCGGAGCAAGTTCCGATTACCGCTGACGAATAGTCTAGGGGAAGTGAGAGTTGAATTATAACGAATCGAACCCAATTGCGATTTCAAAATCGAAGAACCAGAACTGAGGGCGCGACGGAAGCTGGAAGCAAACGCCATCGTATTAAGTTCAGATGGTTTCTAACCCGGAGAAATGACGATGTGAGCTCAGTTAGGGTTTAGGGCTTTAACGAATTAATCCAAACCCCAGTATACAATGAAGTCGTGGAAGCTTGCTTGAGAATGAGGGGATCTGCTACGCGCACGCCCATGAAGCACCCGCGTAAAGAAAAGTGGTATAAGCTTAGGCTCCGTTTGGTACAGGTTATTAAATAGAGCTTATAGTAATAGAGCTTATATCAATAAAATTTTTGGATAAAAAATTATTGGGTATTTGGTTGTCAATTAAAAAAATATTTTTGAACTATTAAACTGTTTGGTTGTGTAAAACTAAAAGTGATTTTGTGTAATTAAATTAAAGTGTTGGGTATGTGTAGGGATTGTAAAATTAAAGTGCTGGTTATTTTTTTTAAAAAAAAAGAGAGAGATAAAGTGAAATGGTTGTAGCAATATATTTATATGGCGGAAACAATTTTCGTTGAGTAGGTTTATATACAAAAGGTATTATGTAATTAATGAAATATGTCAAGGATTTTTTTATATTATATATTTTTTGGAAAAGCTCTTTAGCCTCTACTCTCAAAAACTCAAATTTTGAGCTTTTACTAGTAAAAATAAAATAACTTATTTAAGCTAAAAAAAACTCTACTAGAAAAATAATCAAACACCATAAAATTTTTTTTTAAGTGCTTATAGGATTAAATAAGCACTTATGACTCTTAAATAAGTCATACCAAACAGATACTTAGTTATCTTACGTGATGATGTAAAAAACGTGGTTGTATCCAACGGCTGGTGAAATAATATAATTGTATTACCTTATATTCCCACAACCATTGGATTTTTATCAAACAACTTTAAAAAAATCATATTTTCTTACATCATCATGTAAGATAACAAGCTCCGTAACATTGATAGGTCCTCATAGTTTCTGTTTTCTTTTTGGTGCACATGGATGCGCGGCATTTATGATAAATTAGCAAATTTGAGACTATGCTATAATTGTATAATTTACACTCTCAAGTCCCAAAACATGTGGTATAAATAAAGCTCATTTTTATTCGGTAAAATAAATCCCCTAAGATATGTTATAATTATAAGAATAATATATGCTCATAATATAAATTTATATCTCAAATGTCGTGCCGTCTAACACCTAAGAATAATTATTATATAAAGTAATTATCTACCGACCACCTTTTTTTCTAATTTTTTTTAAAATACAATTTTTTTTGTAGCACTTCACCTGAAAATTAATATTTTTTTAATTAGTCTACTCCTGTTATAACACTGTTAGAACTTTACTGACGTCATAAAGGTAAAATTATCATTTCACAACAACATTATTTGAAGATAGAAGTGGACAAGTACAAAATACTATAACTTTAAGTGGAGTTCGTAAAAAAAATGTGTATTTTTTAAAAAAAATGCAAAATAAATAATTGGTGGATAATTAATCTTTTACATTTGAGGTAAAAAAGTCATTTACACAATATTCTGTTAGAACATGTGCAAAATAATATAATTTCCAGTGAAATTTAACCAAAAAATTAAGAATTATGTATTTTTTAAAAAGTACGAAAAAATAAATAATCTATAGTTAATTGTCCTATTATATATTGTAAAATCTCGAACAACAATTATTGCATATACTAATATTTCGTTAAGTTCATATTAAGACTAAAAATAAATTTATCAATTAAATAAATATTAACTAATCGAATTATAAAATTCAGTATGCCAACCCCAAGTCAGGATTAGCAAAACATTTATTGGAAAATTCTACTATATTTCACAAGCAAGGCAATCGAGGAAAAGAGGCTAACCGTCAAACCATGAATGTAAGTCAAACATGCTGAATCAATAAATCATGTAATTATCGGTATAGTTTACTTTTTATAGTCTCACACATTTAATATTTACACAATAGATTTAATGTAACACGATAAACTAAATCTTCATCCATCAATACAAAGATATACAGCGTTCGTGTGCCATAATCAGGACGTTTGTAGAGAGTGAAAATGCGTAGTGGTGGTCATACCTGGCTCCCTGCGCGCAGGTCACAGGAGACACCATACATATCCTGAGGGAATGTTTATAAATATAATCTAAACAAGATATAACATTATTATGATTTCCGAGTTGAAATTGCACCAGAAACAGTATGCAGGCCGGCTTCTGCGTTTCCACGTGCACAGAAAACTACACATTTACCATTTTAAATACAGTCTTGGCTTCGAAAGGAAATAAAAAGAGAAAGATGAAGAAGACAGACAAGCATCAACCTCGGACACAGCAACAGTCTATCTAAGTTGGAACTCCAGGCATGACCAAAATGCAGTAGGCAGATCTGAATAATTTTTTTTCTATGAAGCGTTCACCTAGACATCGGCTGATTCTTTATACACATTCAAGCAAAGCAACCAAATATGGTCAAAAATTTTTCCTTGCCTCATGCATGCATTATAAAAGGTCAGCATGCACCAATTCTCTGTACAGTTACTCTTCATCCCCACACCCAGTTCCCCTCACATTTTAATTCTAGATTATTTTACAAGAACAAAACAAACAACGGTCAATCTGTTAACTGCTCTGGAGTCTTTAACCCCAACCACAAAGAGAAAGAAAAATTGAGAAATAAATAAAATAAACAAAATAAAACTGGAGGCAACATTGTAGGAAAGAAAAACCAACGAGCATAGCATTGTCTCTGTGATAAGAATGTCTCATAAATGTTATTCCGGTAGACACTGCACCTTCTTCTCTAGCATTGATGTTCCCTTGAAAATCGTTAGCTGGAAATCTCTTTGGTACTTCAACAACTGCAAGATACAATAATTCATTAGTGCTATCTCCACAATCACCAATTGAAGACAATTAAGATTACAACTCATAATATAATCTCTAGAAATGAGCAAATGAAAGTTTTTTGTGCTTTCTTTGTTTTCACTTGGTGCTAAATCGTTTGTTTGCCAATATGCTTCATGATATTCAGCACAACTTAAAATCATTGAAGCTCATATTTCTCTTTAAATGTATTTCACTGGACACAATCCAACAGTAAAAGGACACTCACAGCTGTAAAACACAATAACCATCCAGTCCATCGCAATCTCTCTCAAAGTGCAAAGAAATTGCACTCGGACTAAGACCAAAAATCCCATTTTTTTAACTTATTTGACAAAATTTATAGCATTAGATAGATTTACAATCCAAAACACAGTGAAACAGCCAGTCATATATAGATGGGGCAAGCCAACTCTCTGTCTCAGTTCATAAATGCCTATAGGTTCAAGTAATTCAGGGTAAGTTGCAGGAGCTAGAATAAAAGAAATAAAAGAAATTGACCAGCAAGATCAGAATCTTCTACAATAGCAAGACACTAAATTAAGCGAAAACGAAAGAGACAATTGGCAGTAATTCATAATACTCGGTGACAGAAGTATACTTTTGAGTCACACAGAATTTCCCCATATACAAATGACTTTACATGAGCTTGTGGATAAAAGACCAGGAACTACTTTGTAATGAAAGACCAGGGGCTAATTAGGGAAGATCTTAAGTTAAGAAGATGCCCTTACCCGCTCCCTGCTCATCTTCCTGAATCCAAATTTCTTTGTCCAAATGGACTCAGCTTTCTCAGCTGCAGGGAGCACCAGATTTTCCACATTCAGGGAACACAGCAACCTCTCAATACAGGAGAATAATGCTTGAAAGCAACCCTAAATAAAAATTAACAGAGTGTTAAGGTTTACGTAAGCCTGGGCACCTTAAAGAAGAAGAAAAAATAAATATAATTAACACATAAATCAGTGCTTGTCTCATCTAAGATGCTGAATGCATACTTTTCCTTGATATTCTCGACAAGTAGCCACCAAAGGGAGCTCAGCAACCTCTCGACCAAAAATCCTAAGAAGACCAGCAGATACTACAACAGACCTGTGCATATAGGATAAAATAAAGTGATAAAAAAAAATATCAAAGTACATTAGTAATGACACCTACTCCCCTTTTCCTTAACTTTTACAATCTGCAAGTCTCTTTACAACAATAATAATAAAAAAAAACAATGCCAAGAACTTAAGACGCAGAAAAAGACCAAGATAGAAACTTACTTCACAGTCAAAATGACAGAATACATTCCCCCAAACTCTTGACCAGAGATGTTTCTCCTGCAACAAGTTCAAAGACCAATGATCACACTAGGAATTGGTATAATGGAAAGCTTCCAATGACAAGTCGGGAGAAACAAAAACATGAGATGACGAACAAACAAATGAAACGTTACAATCATAAATATCACAAAACTGAATTATGAGGAACAATTCAATCCAATAAATAACAAAAACAACAAAACTACCTATTTTATGTATATTACCAATGGAAAGAATGCAGCACCCCAGCACATGGCTTGGGAAGTGCAGCAAAGAAGCAAGATATAAGTTTGTCTCACAGAAATGCAGTAAAAAGAAAATGGAAGAAAACATTAAAAAAAAAAGGGTCAACTATAAGGCGAAAAAATTATTGCCTCGGTAAATGTACTGTGAATTATTCCACGATTGTACTTAATCAGCATCAAACACTTACTAAACTAACCATGGGATAAACTATTGGTTTTGGTAGACTAAATGCCCATTATTATAGAGGCTTGCGCCAATTTTTTTAAATAGAGCTAAAAGAAACACATAGACTTGGCCATTCTCAGATGGAATACACAGTTTCAATATGCAACAAGTAATGGAATCAGATGAAAAGATCTAAATACCCTCCCAAAAAACCAAAAAAAAAATAATAATAATCACATTAGAGCAATGATGCTGCCAATAAATTTGACATGGAATAACTTGAGGGCTTACCCATAGACCATAACAGGTATCAGATCACGCCCACATTCAGCAATGATTGGATCAAAACATTCCTACCATAAGACAGCAGAAGCAATTAGAAGAAACAAGATAGCAGATACAGTACTAAACTAACTATACTTTACACGCAAGGTAATCAACTTGTCAAGACAGATGATATGCAATGTTTCATAACCCCGTGTGTCATCACTATAATAATATATGTTATTTCCATGACTAGAGAAGATACAAGAAGGCATCAAAAGAACTTTACTCGAAATATAGCAGTAGCACTAGAAAGCAGTGATTTTTCTTTTTCTTCAAAACATTGAGCTTTTTTCAGCATTTGCCATTGAACATCATTCATGGTCCCATCAAAAAGAATTCCTTTCTCTATATGCTTCCTGTTTATTGTACTTAATGATGAAGCTGGTATTGTCTGTGCTCTATTAGAAACAAAATCTTGTAGCGCCGCATGAATTCGATTGCAGTCATCACAACAGAACCACTTATCCTTCGGGATTTCCTGCAGGGCGATACCAAAAACAAATAATAAGTTCTTTCATCTAAAAACACCATTCAATTTACTATCATGTGGTTACTAGACTTACCTTTAAATCACATAGCCCATTCTTCCGCAAGCAACCAACATGAAACTCCTTCTCACACTGACAAAGATATAAGAGTAAGTTAAAATGAAAGAAAAACAATCAAATTTCAAAGAATATATTAACAAAATTCCTGAACAAAAAACTGCACCATACTTGATCACAGTAAATAACCGTTCGATCATCAAAAGTAGCAGCACTGAAATCATGACTCCTGATAAAAGACAAAAATAGTAAGAAAAACAGTTAATGCAGTTAATAAGCAGTAAACAATCAAATAAATAACAAGATACAAAGATATAAGTATGGTATTGCAATAAGCAATTAGAGGTGTTAACTAGTATGGAGCCTTTAGATTCCAGGTAGCTTGGAATTTCATATTCTGACAGATTTGACCACTCCAAAACAAACTTTAAAGTCTAACCATTAAGTTGACCTAACTGATCCTCCAATTAGTTATTATTTTCTCGAAATTACCCGTTTCAAAATTGTTTCTTGCGGTTATAACACAAGTAAAGAGGATGAGGTCCAAGGACAATAAAAGAAAACAAACCTGCACAACCTTATATCGAAATTTTCCAAAGGGGATAACCTGAAAACAATTGCCCGATACTATCACCATTTTTCTTTTTAGTTACCACGCACACCACTCATCTCACCCCATTGGGGATGAAAATTAGAATTTTTAAAAGTGAGTCTAATCTTGATACTATCACTACCTAAGTAGTGAATAATAATAATAACAATAATAATAATAGCTTTTGAAAGTTCAGAGATGAGTCATTCAACCTCTAAAACCAATATATGGGCTTCAATCACATTCTACTCTTTGGAGCATCATTATCTTATATTCTTGTTCTTTCCAATTACATAAATAAGTTCTTACACGGTCACAAAAATACATACACAAAAACAATCCTTCTTAGTGATTGCATTAAAAAGTTAAAACTGAATTTACAAGAGGAACCAACCTGCAAATAACACAACCACCAACTTCAGCTCCTGGTGCTTCAAGCCCTCCCTTTAAATCCACTGATCTGGACATACTTGAAGAGTGTCCCTGTCTACAATTGGGACAACGCCAACCACTTTCAGGGATCAGCAGCGGATCCAAGCATGCTGCAAGACAAACAGAGCAAGCTGACTTATTAAAGAAACAAAACTGCCAGGAAATGAGCAAAGTAAAATCATACCTATAATCTATAAGTACATTCTTTTAGCATGCTCTCCAAAACAAAAACATAAGAAGGCAGATAAATCCAACATGTATGTCCACTATTTTCTTACTTCAGGAAATATTTCATGGTAATGAAACCAAGAGGGAAGGTAAGAAACATAAGAACTAGCCAAATTATTGAAGTGTTCTTTTCTTTCTGCATTAATAGAAAAGCCAATTTAAGCAAGGTCAACAAGCTGGTGGAAATAAATATCATGATGCAGTCCATAAAAGCACAAGGGAAGAAGAGGGGAAAAAAGAAGAAGAGTTTTTTCTATGCTGTAAGAAAATAAACTTGCACCCATATGTGTAGGCATGATCCTTCAACTAAAAGTGATATTTTTCATCATTTAAAACAGAAACACATCAAAGAAGCTATAACATCATTTAGAAAACAGTAAGTACAAGATCAAATACAAAATTCCCACCTGCATGAAAAGCAAGAGGACAACCATTACAAAGAAGTAGATTCTCTCCATCTCCACATACATGGCACATATCATCACTGCCACCAGTAGTACGCCTTTGCCCCATTGCCAAGGAAATGGCAATATCATGAAGTGTCATTCCATTAGAAGTATAGATATGACGATAGCTGAAAAATGCATGCAAAATTATTTCAAACAATGGAGAAAACACTACAACAAGAAATTAAATTACTTTTATGGACTACTCACGGCTGACGCCTGGCTGCCATTCCAGCATGAGCTTCAAATTGAGAAGGGCTAATCTGATCATCAGGAAAGGATTAGCCAACAGTGAGACAGAGCGAGGGAGGGAAATCAGTGTTGTTGAAATAAATGAAGAATTTTATGCCATTGTAAACACAAGAGTTTGAATTTACCTCTTTGTTACAGCAATCACAGACTATACCATTACCCTGCTTGCAGCCGAAACGCAATCTCTGGAGAAAAGAAAAATCAGAACAATTTTAAATTAGATACAAACCAATACATGAACCAATCATCAATTTGCATATACATCAAATCTAGCACCTGTCCTTTGACAATGTAAGTCAATCTTTCCCCATCTGGGAGGCCATTAGGTAGAAAGAGCAATCGGTGCAGATCATTATCCCTGCAAAAAAATAGAAGGAATTTGGAAGATGTCAATAAAAGCTGGAATTCTCATAATCAATTGGTAATTCAATTAAACGGACAAATGAGGGAAGAAACATGAGAAAACAAAATTACCGTTTCTTGGTACCCCCTTCAGCAGTTCTCTTTTGATGCATGAAAGGTCTGCACAGGAGATGCAATAGCAATTCATTAGAGAGGGGGGGATAAATGAATAAAACGCGCGTGCGCATACAGAGTATCCAGTATGGCCAAAAGTCTAACAAAATGAGCAGAGAAGGACTACCTCTTCACCCCACGTTTCCGCTCCTCAAGCATCTCCTTCATGTATGTTTGCTCCCTACCAGTGTCCTGCACAAAGGAACATGAAGTAGGGCTAATGCTTTCTTCTAATGCTAGACTGGAGCAGCTGCAAGTTCAGAACAGCAAAATTGTAGCAAATGAATATCAAATAAGAGTTCAATCGTCATGCATACTGATATATATTAGGACTCAGAGGCATATATAAATTTCCAGATAATTCTAAAGTTTGCAGTTTGGCAACCCAGTATCACTGAATTACAGAATCCGCCTATTAATAACAACTCTTGACGGTTAAAATTCACCAGCTGATTTTCAGAATCTTTGCACACCAGAATATGCCAACACAATCTAAACAATCTAGTTCCCTCTCTCACTCCCTCTGTGAGATATGACCCAACCAATTCAAACTACAAATTATAAAAAATGAAACATTGATTTTAGCATACGTATGAATATAAAAGCTGTAATACATCCCTTTCAATTGGTCTAAAATATCATTGTAAAGAATCCCTGTCTTGTTTTCCACATCCTTTTTTTTTATTCCCTCTAGTGATATGCAAAATAATCAGATACTGTCTTAGGAACAAATAGACTTATTAGATTGGGCCAAAAACCATTTACCCAAGAGATCATAGTCCTTTTTCCTTTTTTTTCTTTTTTGGGGTGCTGGGTTGAAGGGAAGTGGGAAGGATCAGCTTAGTCAATACATGAAAGTTATCCAGGTAATATTGTCAAATTAAACAACCAAGAAATACTCCCAAAAAAATAAAAGAAAAGAAGAATACAATTAGATACAACACCAATTATAAGGGCAAATATGATTAGATACAACACCAACGCTACCAACTAGTTGAGAAATCAGCTGTCACTGTTAATTAACACAGATCTGGCATCTTTTTTCAGACCAGAAGTCATCACTTGTCAAAAACACTATGCAGGAGAGAATGGAGAAGAAAAACCCTAGAAAGAGGAAGACAGAGAAAAGGGAGGAAGCCTTATAACTAGCAAAGACAAAGAAAAGCAAAAGTAGGAACCAGAAAGAGAAAAAAGTTCCTTCTTGCCTAGAGTTTATCGATTCAAATAGACACCTCACACCTGTTTGTTTATACGAATGCCTTGGTCAAGGAGTTAGCATAAAGATGTCCATATTAGAATAGCTGGCCCTAAATTCCCGCTAGCTTTGCTCTGTACATTTAAAATTAAAATCTCCTTTGCTTCCAGAAAAGGAACGTAGGAGGAAAAAATTTTGCCAATTATAACCAGTAATAAATACTACCCTTAAGAATTTTATTCTCGTGTACCGAACTTCATTTAAATATTACTGGTCAAAATAGTTTTCCTTTTCTCGGTAGAAGTTAAAAGAAAATGAAAATAAGTCCATCAATTTCTTGAAATGTTTGTTTTGCTAATAAATTTCTTCGGCAAATAATCTACAATTACCCTTATACATAATGAGCTATAAAAAATGAAGTGTCAGATTGAAAGAAACTTTGCCACAGAAGAAGGGGGAGTGTGGAGGAATAATAGTAAGCTCCAGTCCCACCACACCACCCTCCTCCTCTCTCTCTCTCTCTCTCTCTGTGCCAGAAGCTCATTGCATCATGAATGAATTTGTATCTGATATTAAGCACATACTCTGCCACCACATAATTCCAAGAGCAAGACATAAAGGTAATGTCTTATTCACATGATAACCAAAAGCATACAACTTAAAAGATTAAAAATGAAGGATCAATAGCACCCTTATCAACATTTTCGAAACTACTGGATATATTAATTCAATATCCCGTAAAGCAAACATGGAAAGCAAAGTTTAGTTTCTAAGATGCAATGGATAGTTTTTGGGATCTCAGGTTCCTCTCAACTTGTAAATCCCACACAAATCAATTGGTTACTTTAGCTTAGCCATATGTTATGTGTTATCAATTATTTCAACAGAAGATTTAAAAAAGACTGCGGATAAAAGAGCAGAAAAGATCCAATTCGCAATGAGCCAAAAATAACAAAAGGAAAAATGTCTCTTCTGTTAGCTTAGCGACACCTATATGTTGAGCGGTTGGCCTTGAATGCAGAAGGAAATTACTTAAAGCCGAAATTATTGTACCTTATGATGGAATGAGGCAGACTAGGAAGCTTCATATTATGCTTTTCATCGTGTTCAACCAATCCCTTGCGCAGATGATGACTAGCTGCAAATATCAAGCATGTCAAAATAAGTACAATGTAGAACGGACAGTGTCTCTGGAATTATACTTCATTAAGCACAAATCTCTTGATTATCTCAGGCAGTACATCTCTACACGGGGTTCGGTATAATATTTAGAAGTATGTAATCTTAATCTAACATTTCCTAATAATTATCTTTTGCCTTCTCAGGATATTTAGGGTAACTGCATGATTAAACCAATAATCCACAAACACAAGCATTCCATCAAACAGCATAACTTTCATGCCAATTAACGACAGTAACCGCATACACACCCTACATGTCTCAAGAAGACATTAAAAGCAAAAACAACATCACCTTTCCAAACTCGAAAAGACCCTTCATTAAAAGATGAACCAGCCACTTTTTTTACCACTTCTTCCAGTATGCCCAGGGGAGCAGTCTTTAATTCTTGAATGATACTATAAATTGGCTTCCCGTTCTCCAAATATATGTGATTGTTTGGGTGCCTGGTCTTGGCACCAGCATGTTGCTCAAACTCATGTGCGCTCACAACCTGCTTTTATGAATACAATAAGTTAATCATCAATAAAAGTATAAACACCTCGGTCACCAACAACAATACAAACTGAAAACTGAAATGACTTACTTTTGAGAAATTACATAAAGGACAGCCACACAAATATCCACCACCATTTACAATTCCATCTAACTGCCTCTACAATCAGAAATAGTAAACCAAAAAACAAACAACTCAAGAACTAATATAAACACATCACCAGCAAGTCAAACAACAAAACAACTATGCTAAAAGTTTACCTCCCGCGATGTAGAAATATACTTCACACATGCTCCATCGAGGATACCAGTTGATAACAACTTCTTAACATTCGTGGGGTATTCATTAGGAACAACCTTCTTAGACATCTTTATTTCCATGTTTCGAGCACACAATACCCCATCATTCGCTCCACTTGAACCCAAATCATCATAGAGAGTGTAATTTCTACCTTCTTCATAAGCTAGAGGGGCTACATAATCTTCCTTTCTTTTACTAAACTTAAATGTAATTTTTCTAATTCCAGATGATGAACTAACATGTTTAGGTATTTCCAATACGACGTGAGATTTCGAAACATCACCAGAATTGTTGTCAGTTCGAGAAGTCTCAGCATAGGAACTTTCAGTACGTTCATCTCCATCACTTAAAGTCTCCTCTGAACTCAAATTCCCAGTACTCGTCGTGGACAGGACCTGATTACAGCTCTCTGTAACTAATTTGGTTTCTTGGCTAGTGATATCTTGAAAACTCGATGTAAACTCTTTAGGTGAAACTACCGGATTCGAAACTTCCGATTTAATGTCGTCATTTAAAGCTTCTTCTTTCGCATGCTTCCCGTTAGGAAATGAGTCTGATTCAACATTATCTGTTAACAACTCACGGTCCTGCTTCGATTCAGTTCTTGAAGAACATTCCACATCCATTTCTCCATCTGCTGGAACTTCCAAACAAACAGCACTTTCTCCCATTGAATTCAATAATCACGTCATTCAAGAGCAACCAGAACCAGAAATGAAGCCCTAAACTCTTCGAAATTATCTCCAACAACTCACAAATTCCGAAATCAAATCTGAAAATTTACTATTTGAATTGGTACCAAAAAGATGGAAGAGAAAAACTAAAACAGCATTCTTCAAATCATTCAAATGCCAAAAACAAGAACCTAACTGAACAAGAAACAATAAGAAACCAACTCAAACTAACTATTTTCAGTTATCAATAACTAACTGCTAAACCGTTACTTCTTCAACCTGAAAGTTTAAATATGTCTTCTTGCCACGTGTAAAAACTCCGCCATAATAAATACAAATCTACACGGAAACCAACCAAAGGAATCTCTAGATCCGACGGAGCGTGCGAATCTTGTAGACGTGAAGGACGACACGAAAACGAGTAAAAGCGTGGGATTATAAATCTCTCAGATCTTGAATTCGATTAGAGTTAGAATTTAGGAATCTTGATTGAAGAAAAAGTTAGAATTTGAAATTTGAAAAGCTTAGGGCTAGGGTTTTGGATGCGAAAATAGTTTTTAGAGGGAACGTGGAGAGCGGCAACAAACCAGAACGAAAAAGCTTGGTCCGCGGTCGAGATTTTACTTCAACAAAAATAAAGAAGATAGAGTACGACGAAAGCGAGCGAAAAAAAAAGAAATATATGGATACTTCATGTATTAAAAAAATTCAAAAAAATGGAAAACAAAATGTTGTTTGTTACTGACGTCGATATTTGGAAGATACGAGAAGGAGGGACAAGTGGATAAGTTGATGGGACCCGTAGAGTAGGATGGGGCCTATTGGAATCTTAGATCTCACCACGTGGCAAAAGCAGCTGTACTGCGCCGTGAAACAGCTGAGACAAATTTGGATGAAGTTGAAGTCTCACATCTTCGGGGACACGCGTGGAGATGAGATATTTGATGGTCCATTTGGAAAATAACATACTAATCCCTATATCCATTTGTATCGAACTGTAGTGCCTGATCCACCCAATTGTGGGCGGTTGCTTAAACAAAATTTTGGCGCACTTCTGAATACCCATGACGACCCATGTGATTTTTATAATAGCTATAGTCACATAATATTTATCTATATAATAATATAAATTTATAAATTTATGTAGCAAAATATGATTGATTGATTAAACATATAAAGAAATTAAAAATAATTATATGGATTCTATCATATTTTTAATTAAATATTATATATATATATATAATTATTTTTTTTGAGAGACCAACTAAATACTCGTATTCATCTGTTTTGAATAATTTAAAAACTGCAGCTATTATAAAAGTAAAATTTTAAGATTGTTTGTGTATCTAGAAATTGTAATAAAACAGTTAATATTTTGGCTAGTTTCATACTTAGTAGTTATCAAAATCTTGTATAGATGGAAGATTTTCCACTACATTTAACTTGTTCTCTTTGAATTTTATCGTGAAATTATGAGAACTTATTTTCAAAAAACACCACATTAATTTACACAATATTTTTATACAAAAATATTTGTAATTGTATCATTGTTCTTCTTATAATCATCTCTACAAAATATGGAACATGAATATATTTATCTTTATAAATATCAGTGGGAGTTTATCCCACATTCACATTCAATTGGTGTAAATTTTCGAGCAATCTTTAATAAACCTCTAGGATGTACTATAGTGTATGTATCCAAGTTCTCAGCATGCCATAAATTTTAAAGGGAAATTTTTAACCTACCCTCAAATAAATTGACATTTTGTACCGCGCATCCAAAAAAAATGACGTATTGCACTGCACCCCCAATTTCGTTAATTTTTCAATTATTTCTAACAACTCTGTCTAACTTTTGGTTGAATGACAAAAATGTCCTCTATATGAAAAAAAATTTAGCTCATTTAATTTTTTTAAAGGTTTTTATTTCAATTGCAATAAAAAAAATTTCTTGTTACATGTACATTGTCACCACTATTATTTTTCCTTTAATTTTTTTAAGATTTTTATTTCAATTGCAATAAAGAGAATTCCCATTAAAATTAATTTAAGGAATGAACTTTTAATTTTACCCCTCCACTGTTAAACTTAACTGAGAAAATAACGGAATTGGGGCGTGGTGCAATAAGTCAAATATTTTAGGGATGCGGTGTAAAATGTCAATTTATTTGGGGTGGGTTCAAAATTATCCAATTTTAAATTAATACATCTTTGTATTGCAACAATTTTGAGATAAAATTCCTTACTCTGACGATCCCTACGAAAATGACTATTACCATAAATGATAGAACTTAAAACTGAAGTGTATCTTAGTCATTTCCAACAATAGTACTGCATTAGTCACTTATTTAATACAAACGGATAAACTAATTCTTATTTTGAAAATGTAAGACCATAGGGATCTGTACGTTATTGTCCAATAGTTGGTCTTAATTTTTGCATATCACGACAAAATTCCGGTTGCTTTATAAAACGCGTCCAAAAACTCATTAATTTCATATTTTTAAATTTTGCTTTTTTTTAACACTGGTTTTTATTTATTTACATTTAAATAGAAAAAATATTTTTTTGTAGTTTTTATATAAATGGAAAAAGATTTGAATGAAAAATAAATCTTATATTATAAAAATTCATCTATTAAATATTCTTATACCTTAAACTATAAAACTTAATCCTATTTCTTGTTTTGATTTATAAGGACATAAATGTCAAATAATTATGTTTAATATTCTTTTATTTATAAATATAAATAAGATGTGTATTCAGATTTAAAAAAAATAAACATATCATTCGAATATTTAAATTAAAACTCATTATAACTTCAAAAAAAAATTTAGGTCCATTCAAATTTCAAAACGAAGAATAAACCCTACTTTAAATAGAAAATGTTAAACATAAAGTCCATAATGGGAATGAAACTATGGTGCAAAGGTTGCACCATACCACTCAGTTTTGTCTTTTTCAATTAATTACATCTCAATGCCTATATTTTATAAAAAGTTGAATAAACACTAGAAGTTACAAATTTTTATATATGAGTCCTCTTTTGGGATAAAATAGATTTTAAAAAAATTTAACCGTTACTATTATTAATATTTATTAATGTTATTATTATAATATTAATATTTATTAATGTTATTATTATAATATTAATATTATTGTTATTATTATTAAAATTTATTATTTTAATTATTATGTATTATTATTACTGTCATTAATTATTATTATTATTATTATGAAATTAATTTATTTTATTATTTTATGGTTACATTACTTTAATTAAGTCATTATTATTATTTATTATTTTTATTACTATTATTAAAATATATTAACTTATTATTTTAATCATTATTAATTATTGTCATGTATTATTATTACTACCATAAATGTCATCATTATTAATATTATTATTATTATCATTAAAATTTATTAATTTATTATTTTAATTATTATGTATTATTATTGCTGTCACTAGTTATTATTATTATTATTATTATGAAATTAATTCATTTAATTATTTTAATTGTTACAATTACTTTAATTAAGTTATTATTTTTATTTTATTATTTTTATTACTATTATTAAAATATATTAACTTTATTATTTTAATTATTATTAATTATTTTTATTGTTATTTTATTAATAGTAATATTATTAAAATTTATTATTTTAATTATTATATTATTATTAATGTTGTCAACATCATCATCATCAGTATGATTAAACTTTATAGATTTTTTTGTTTTAAGTAATACTATTATCATTATTATTATTTTACCTTAAGTAAATATTTAAAAACTTTTAGTTTTTACAATTTTGTAGTAAACAATAGGGACTTAAGTATTAATAACCAATTGAACACATCTCAACCGTTGAACACTTAGCCATTAGATCTATTGGCTAAACCAGAAAAGAACAAAGTTTGGGTACCGTGCAACCGTTGCACAGTGGGCGGACCCCATAATAGACTTTTAGATCAAATTACAATCAGTCAGTCAACTACAGCAAATAACTAGAGAAAATTATTGAAGACAAATCAGGGAATAACGATACACTAGTGCAGAGAATATCTCCCAATAATATCTCCAATGCACGTGCACATCATAGTTAATCTTAATTATTTAAAAAGCAAACATGGGCCCGAATAAACATTTTCTGGGTGGGCTCTTTCTAAAAAGTGCAACTAATTGCTGCACCGGGCCCGTGGAGTGCTTCCGTTCCGTAGACAATTGTTTAGAGGTATCCTTTTCGTAAAATTACAATAATAATTTTTTGTTTCTCTCGCATTCCATTAGCAAGCCTAATTTCTTATCATTCACTTTTCTCTCTACTATGTGTTTTATCACTTAAGAACCCCTTCGGCATTGCTTGACTGATCGTAAATTTACTTTGCACTTATTAGCATATGAGTTTGAATAATAAAAGATAAGAATTGGTGTTTACAGATAAAGTTTTTTTCAGTTAAAATCAATTTTTACCTAGTTAGGATACGTTTGGGATTGAGGTTACAGCACTAAAGTGTTTAGTAAATATTAGCTGCTGTACTTTGAAAGTTATGTTGATATGATTTTTCACTTATATGATAAAAAAATTTATTATATTTTTAATAATTTTATCAAAAATATTATTTAAAAATTATATTTACTATATACTATTAATTTTTATTTCATAATTATAATTTTTTTCCACAACAGTTATAAATTAAAAGTATCATATCATAATTATTTTAGTATCTAAAATCTCCATATTATAATATATGTCTATTGAACTTCTATATAAATATATTTATAATACAACTCAAAAACTGATTAAGCTTAGAACTTTACTACAACTAACAATATTGAAGAAAAAATTATCGTATTCCACATTTTAGTGGACAGAAGAAAAAGTCCATAGGATTATTATGTACATTACAGAGAGCACCAATTATTATGTACATCGACGTCGAGAATCTATATCAACAGTTGTTTTTAGCCAATTTATAAGAATCATTGTGTTTGAGGGAAAAATAGGAAAGACAGTAAAGCGCCACGTGTCGGCAAATGAAATGACTCCAGCACAATCTGAGGTACCCCGCACGATCCGAGGTACCCGACATGATTTAAGGTACCCCGCACAATTAGAGGTACCCTACACAAATAGAGGTACCCCACATAAATTGAGGTACCCCACGTAACTCGAGGTACCCGGCAGAACAGATGCAAGAGAATCCTCCGAAAATATCCGCCATGAGAAATGTCTCCACCTCTTAAAAGATATTATTCAATTTTGTCAGAAGTAGGAATAAAAAACATCGTACCAAAAGGGGGGGACAGCCGCCTACTACCTCTGCCAAAAGTGAAAGACATTGTCCCAAGGACAGTGGTCCACAGCTGCCTACCCGATAGCTACTGCAGAGGTACCCTAGACCACTCTCCAGCGCGCGCCACATTTCCAAAGGATGAGATACGCCGCGAACATGCACATAACGGCCCAAAAATCATAAAAAGGCAAAAGGACGTTAGCCAAAAAGGGTAGGCCATGTGGTAGCTAAGGTACTCCATATATAAAGGTGCCTAGGTTTTATTCTCCATCATGCTCTCACTCACCATAAAGACTCACACTCTAAAAAATAAGTTTTCTTCAATCTCAAACCCTAATTTACAGAGGGCTAGCCAGCTCTCTTTACCATAAAAGCTTGAGTTTGCTAACTTGAGCGTCAGAGTGTGAACACCGGGGTACCCCGGCTTCACTTCTAACCTCTATTTCACTGTTTTGCAGGCGTGAAGCCCATTTTGAATGACACCTTTCTTGGTTTTGACCTTTCGCCATTGTTACTACTCCCTCTCCCTTTCTCACTTCCCCCAAATTTCAGATACACCGCACTGCACACAACAAACCAGTGAGGTACCACATCTCCCCTAAAAATACAAATTCATTATTCTAGATATGTTTGGCTTTTCCTACCCTAAAATCTGTTGAAAACAATTGGCGCCGTCTGTGGGGAGTCGCACAAAAAGCCTCCACCGCGGTTACCAAACTAGTTGTTGTGTGTACTCCAATACATGGCGCCCGACGTACCTTCCGAAGGTTTAATGGGAGATCCTACAAGGATGAGAGATGACCGCAGCAGTGAAGGAAGTGATCCCGCAAGAAGGGTAGCCTGCATCAGCAAGGGCAAGGGTATCAAGCAATCGACGGGTATTCGCCAAGATGAGGAACTTATTTCTCACAAGCGTTTCAAGGATCTTGCCCACGCAATACTTAGGGCAGTTAGATCTCGGGCACCCGAAAGTTCACTTCCACCAGTGACGTTAGATGCTCCACCACCTCAAACGGACGACCAAGCTATGGTCAGAAGAGGGGTACTCGAGGCCAGCAAGCCAAAGCATAGGCCATCGGGTACCCGTTCTAAGTTTCAAACCGTGGGTTCCCGCGACGAGCGCTCTACCACCTCTTGCAATTCCCGCAGCAGCCAGGGTATGAGGTGTGCAAAGCGTACCCACGAGGATCTCCTTGAGAAGTTAAAAGCCAAAAGGGCTTCTCAAATGGCGGCGACATCATCGGGTACCCCAAGGGTACCCCTCGAACTTGTGGAAAAAATGGAGAACCTGGAAGCCCAAGTGAAGCTCCTCTCCGAGAAGCAAAACATCACAGCTGCTCCAATGCCAATGACCTACCAATCGCCATTCACTATGGAGATTCGGACAGCAGCTCTCCCCGAGGCGTTCACCATGCCTCAGATACCCCAATACTCGGGTACCACTGATCCCTCGAAGCATGCTGAGCTATACCGTGACCAAATGCTTATCAAGGGTGTAGATGAGAGCGCCATATGTAGGATATTTACACACACACTCACGGGCCCTGCGAAGTCATGGTTTCGCTCTTTGAAAGCGGGTAGCATATCTTCCCTACACCAATTGTTATCCGAATTTACTAAAGAATTTTCCTACGCTTCCACTCAAGATAGGGTAGCCTCCAAACTTGCCTTTATCAAGCAAGGGGAAGCCGAGCCTTTGGCGGAGTATGTGAGTCATTTCCACCAAGAGGTGCTGCGAACCGGAGCATTTGGAAACCAATACACATTAAATATTAGCTGCTGTACTTTGAAGGTTATGTTGATATGATTTTTCACTTGTATGATAAAAAATTTATTATATTTTTAATAATTTTATCAAAAATATTATTTAAAAATTATATTTACTATATACTATTAATTTTTATTTCATAATTATAATTTTTTTCCACAACAGTTATAAATTAAAAGTATCATATCATAATTATTTTAGTATCTAAAATCTCCATATTATAATATATGTCTATTGAACTTCTATATACGTATATTTATAGTACAACTCAAAAACTAATTAAGCTTAGAACTTTACTGCAACTAACAATATTGACGAAAAAATTATCGTATTCCACATTTTAGTGGACAGAAGAAAAAGTCCATAGGATTATTATGTACATTACAGAGAGCACCAATTATTATGTACATCGACGTCGAGAATCTATATCAACAGTTGTTTTTAGCCGATCTATAAGAATCATTGGAATAAGAAAAAAAAAAGCATCTTATAATAAATCAGATCTAAGTTCAATATTATTTTATTATTTATGCAATGAATCAATTCCTGAGATTCTATTACCATTCAAAATTACAAGTGTATACTGCGTGTCTTGGTGATAGATAGATTAAAAGAAAATTATCCACCAACCATTTATTTTTTCTAACGTTTTCAAAATTACACATATTTTCTTCTTCTTTTTTTTTGCTGACTTCCACTTAAAATTACATTTTCTTGCATCCATCTACCTCTGTCTGCATGCGGTTAAAAGAATTAACGGAAAATTGGTCAAATGACTATTTTACCCCAAATATAAAATTACAATTTTGCCCTAAACAAATGAAAAAAAAAAAAGAGAGAGCGAGAGAGAAAGTCGCGGCTGGCGGAAACCTAATCCCAAACTCAATCAAATAACTGAAGAAGTCGCTGCTAGCCGCATGAGATCAGTGAGGGACAATCGATCTTCGATGCTCGAGCTGTTGGTGACGCGGTCATCGATTGAGATCGAGCTATTGGCGGTAGAGAAAGTGAAGGAAATTGGGGTACATAGTGAAGAAAGGAGAGGGAGATGTTGTTGGATGGGGGAATTTGGAAAAATGGTGTTGCCTGTTGAAGTTTCAATGGCTGCTACCGAAATGTTTATGGTGGAGTGAAAGCGGTGGATAATAATGGCTGCAGTGGCATGCTGTCTGAGTATGAGGAGGGTGATTGGGAGGAGTTGGAAACGGTTTTGGGGATATTGCTCTTTCTTGGCATAGTAATGATGTGATGTAATGTGAAGAAAATGGTGGCATCAATCTAATTGCAAATAAAGGTAAGAACATTGACTTTATTGCACACAACAAAACAAAAGCGCAGGTCTATTCCAGGGAAAACGAAGAATCCAGGTGACTTTGAATAAGTTAGAGAACCACCGTAAACAAAATTACGACATCTCCACATGGTTTATTCTTGAAATTAAAACAATTATTGATTAAATTCTGGCTACACATGATGGTTACCAACTTAAAATGATTATTGCCATTGATTCCCCATCCCAATGCAATTTACTTTCTTTGATCTTTGCTGATGATTGATTGATTATGAAACAAAGAACTTTTTTGATTAGTTATGAAACAAATAATTTAATTTTGCTGAAACAAAGTATTTCGAGAGGTAGGAAGAAGTTAAAAAATGATGTTTTTTTTTTTTTGCTGGCGTCAAATGACAAATTTATCCATGTGACATCAGTAAGGTATTAACAGTGTGAAGACGGGAGTGGATAATTGCAAGAAAATGTAAGTTCAAGTGAAACTCAACAAAAATAAAATAAAATGATATGTATATTTTTAAAAAAAGTTAGAAAAAACAAATGATCGGCGAATAATTTTCCTAGATTAAATTTATATAAGACAAGTGTAGGAAGCCTTTGAGTTTATTTTATTTTTCTCATTTTATTAGATGATGTTGTATTTTTTTATTTAATAAATTTTCTTATTTAATTTTATCATCTAACTCATTGTTGTTATTTATTAGTACTTTTATTCCATTTTTATACTCAATACTTAACAGTCACAATTCAGTTTTCAGATTTCATATATACATTCAACATCCAAATAGGCGCATTGATTAATGATTACTTCAAATGGCAAAATATTTAATTCCACTTTGGGGAGTCACCAGTGATCATGATTTTAAAATTTTTTTCCCGATTAATGTTAGACATTTATAAAATTACATCTTAATTAATTGATGTGATATTAGATATTATAATTAATGTGTTTCAAATTTTAAAAAATTATCAATCATTTAATAAAAGATACATCACACATCAAATTATTTAAGATAAAATTTTAGGATGTTGGTTATTACTATTTTCTCTTGGTCACCAATTTTAATAATTGTTATTATCATATTCTATTTACAATTTATATTTAAAATTTTATATACCGAGGTGGAGCTGCATAAAAATTTCTCTCAGTGCATTAAATGAACAGTGACATAAACAATTTAAAAGATTTGAAATTTATGCGTGACCATGCAAAATGCATTGACAATGCAGATTTTTACGCTAATATACAAAAGCTAAATTACAAATTACGAGGCAATTCAGGTATTTATAAGTTTGTATATCAAGCCTTATCTTAACGATATGAAGGGAGAAACTGTAGTGCAATTGTAGTACTGAGCTGTTGGATTTTAATAAATTCCACTCATCTAAGTGAATTTAACGATTGAGTGTAATTATAGTACGGTACTACAGTTGCACCGTAGCCGGACTCCCATTATAAATATTAATTAGAGAATTCATCTCTTTTTTGGTAGCTAGATCTACTATGACACACTAATGTCACAGTCACGAGGCTCGAACCAACCGCAATAAGAGTCTTCTCCAAATAAAGAACTTGTTGTAATACCAATTATTATGCACGTTGAATAAAATTCATTTTGAAAAATTAGTTTGCGAAGAGAGAACCTAAGTGCTTATAAACCCATTTTCCAAACCTTAAATTAGGGATATAAGACTTAATTAGAATCGCTACGACAATCCAGACACGTCTTTGCACAAACTTACGTGCCTAACCATTTCTTTTGTGAGTGGCTGACTCGTCGTAATTTGTTCTTACAAGAAAATCATAAAAGTTTTGAATATGAAGATAACCATTTATACCCTTCAATTTTTGTTTTTTAAAGTTAAATGGTTCTCAAAGTGTCATGGGAGAATTGATTATTTATAAATAAAAAAAAGGAACGGGTTAAAACAAAAATAAATGTGAAACTCATTAGAAACAAATACAACAATAAAAAAATAAAATAAAATTGTTGTATAAATCTAAAGTAAAATTTTCAAGGACATAAAAGAGATAAAAAAAGGTAAACTTTTCACCTACTCTCTTTCTGTTTTTTAATAGAAATCGAAAATCTAATTTGACTAATCTGTTACTTGGGTCACAGAGAAAATCAGAATAATATCAATATTCTTTTGTTCGTATTTAGTATTTAATCTTCTTCGAAAATTTAAAAATCACGAAGATATATTTAGCATTGTTACTTAGTATTTTTCTTGTAGAGTTCTAGGTACACTTTCATCAAAAATTGTTTTTATTTATTTATTTATTTATTTTAAACTGTTAATTATATCAAAAACTTTTATGTATGCAATGGAATGTTTTGTTTATATAAGTAATGGTCTATTCAAAGTTCCTTTGTACAAATTAATATGATATAACAAGATCTATTGAATTAAAATGTAAGATAATAAAAATAAATCATGTCAATTTTATTACACCACATTAGTTTTTAATTTTTTTTATAAACAATTTTTTTAATTGCTATTACTTTTTAAGTACAATGAATTAAATCCAAGTAAGAACAATAGGTTAATTGATCGATTCTCCCTTCCATTAATTTTAAAGGAGGAAGTTCTTTGATTTTTGTTTGTGCATTGGGTAGATATCATAAATTTACGAGGGTATGTGAAAAGTAAAATAAGTTAAAAAAATAAAACAACTACATAGATACATTCAATTATAAAATCAACACTAATTAAAAAAATATTAGAATAGATATTGTTCTAATATTAGTAAGGATTAAAATTTAGATCATGTAGTAATAAATCACAGTAAATTTCTAATGGAATATTAACAAAAATCTCATTATCACTGATAACGACTTTTCCCCTCTTTGTTGACTCTTCTTCAAATCTAATCCGCGCCGATCTCCCTCTTTGCTGGTCACCACCTTTTCTTAATTTCTTTGTTTTTTTTTCCTTTGAGGAAAGGCAGCTTTATTTATACATTGATCTTCAAATCCATTATGAAATGAAACTATATTTCTTTTTGTCAAAATAAATAAATAAATAAATGTGCAAGTGTTCAATACAAAACACAACAAAATTAGAAGGGCAGTAGTGTCCTCATACATAAATTAATATAATGTAATTGAGCAATACTAAATTGCGGAAATTAATGCAAAGCGCATAAATCTAGGAATTGGATAATCAATCACAAGTCACGACCTAACTAATTTCCAACAATTAAAAAATAGTCAACACCCACGGCTTCAAATCTCTTTCACTCACTCAAATTCATTTCTTTTTTCTTTATATAATAACTCAAATCTCACCATACACTCCCCCATACATTTGCCTATCTTCTTCTTCTTCTTCTTCTTCTTACAAAGCTTCCTTCTCTCTCTCTGTCTTTTCACTTTTGTTTTGTCCAAAAAAGGAAAAAAATGTCAGAAAAATCAAGCCGCCATCAAAGGAGGCCATCGCAAGGCGTGTTCATCAACTTTGATGATCTCTCATCACCCATCTCCGATAATGTTGCTGGCGCCCCTGATCAGCCTCAGGCTCAGCCATCCGATGACAACCAGATTCGTGCCCCTCTCCCTCCGTCGTCGGCGCCGGCGCCGGGAAGTGTAATCGTAAAAGATGATGGCAAAGAAAAACCCAGGGATGTGAAGAACTAATGGGTTCCTTGTTTGTTTGTCTGTTGTATTTTTAATTCTATACCAAATGCAACTTGTGTGCGCTAGTTTCTCAGCATCAAAATGAAAATTAATATCATTTAGTTTTTTTTTATTTTAGTTTTAATCTTCGATTTCGTCGGATTGTTTTTGTATTGAACAATGATTTCGTGCGGCTAAATTTTCACTCAACATTGAATTGGTTAGGCAACACAAAAAACAAAAAAAAAAAAATTCACTAATTTAAGATTCACCAAAAACTTAACTTTTTTTTGCATACGGATTCTCGCTTATAAAACTTGAATGTTTTGTCGTCTGCAATGCATTAATTACTCATGGTAGATTTACATATTAAAGAGGAGTTAAGTTGATATTACCTTTTTTTATAAATTGATTATTTTTAAATAGTCATTTTTTAAATTTTAATTTATCATATATTTTCATTAAAAAGATTAAAAAAAAAATTTACCAACCCAATTTTTGTTTTTTTTTTCATCATTTGAGAAAAAATGAAGGTAATAAATTCTTAAAAATAAGAGACTTAATTTAAAAATAATTTATTCACGAGAGAAAAATCTAAAATTTATCCTTTACAAAGAAAATTATCGTGAACTAGATGAATGGCTGATCAAATACCAATGAAGAACAAAACATAAGCTTCTACTTGAGCTGGGCTGCAATAATGATATGGCCATTCAAATTTTGGAGTCATACTTTTTTTTTTTTTTGTAACAATTGAAGTTGATTGATTGTTATTTTCGTCAACCCTTTTTAAAAGTGTCTTCCCTCGCATTTAATTTGATTGATTTTAGTTATAAGCTATTGATTTTCTTGATGAGATAATATTTTCAGAGAACTTCATGTATCAATAGTATATAACGAATTATGGTAGTTGTTGGTTGGCTTGAATATGACTTTGTCACCCTTCTAAGTTCTAACTTTGGTGAACCAAATTCTTGAACACATTTCTTGTAGAGTAGGTACTGACTCGTTTTGTGGTCAGGATCTGGACCTTGTTTTAATTCTTTAAAGCAACTATGTTAAAGGCGTGGGTTCCAAGTTACATGCCTTAATTTCTCAAAATTTATTACGGTAATTATCTTCTCGTGTATTTATGAGAGTATATTATTACGTTAATATTCGACAGATTTTTTTTTATAGCAAGAATACAAAGTGCATGTAATTAGACTCCGGACAAATTTCAGATCGTCCGTATCTATATCAGATTATAACAATTTAAAAAAAAAAATTAAAACGAAGCCTGTTTAGTTTTGAACTCCATCGTCCGTTGCATATAACGTGCCGCGTTCCGTGTTATAATACATACATATTAGCTAATTATAATTTGCATGTGCTTTGACTTAGATAGTGGGAACGCCGCGTCAGGTGCAATTCGTAAATGCATGTATTTTAAAATTAAATGAGTTTTTTTTTTTAATCTCTCTAGTGACATTACTAGTACTAACTAGCAAGGACCTATATCTTGCAGATTCTGTAACAAACATCTCCCGTCATCCCACCATCCGATTTTCTATTGTTCAGTTTCTCACTCCACATCCAACGGCTGATGCTGCAGTCTGTACCTTACAGATTCTGTAAGCTAGTCGAGTCCATATCTTGCATCATAACTGGCTGGCCTCAATTAGTCAAACATGTGAATTTTTTTCGCCAATTATTGACTGAGTGGTTGATAATTAAACGTTCATGACAAGATCTGGATGTGTTTGTAAATATGAGAAATTAATTCAAAAAAAAGTTCAAACGTCAAAGTCATTTATTTTTATAAATAGACCGGCGGTCTCCTGATTTTTGTTGATGAGGGACAAAAATTTCAACTATAAGTTCACTCCCAATTTAGAAAAATCTTATTAAGCGTGATGTGTTAAAGATGTGAATTGAACTGTCTCTCTCTCTCATGTTTGGAGAAGGTGAATGACTTGTGTGAGATGCTAAGGTGGTACGTCCGATTACTCAATATTGGACTCATCAGACTTGTCAAGTGATAGTTCTTAATTGTTAAGATTGGTGCGTCCATCTTTCACAAATTTTTCTCTTGAAGATTGGAGGTGATCCGCCCTATGATATACTTATTTACTCATTATTAGCAATTTATAGGTTTATTTTGTGATTGATCAGTTCCAAAAGTTTTTTCTTTGTTTTTTGATTCAGTCCTATCTTATTATTTACTTAATTGATGATCACAAAATATATAAGATTAAAAAAAAGATAGGTTAAAAGGGAGGTGTTTTAGTTTTATTTTGGTCCACTCCAAAATCATTAGGAGAGCCTCACTTGAACATGTGGTTTTGGCAATGATGAATATTGAGTCGACTGGAAACAACTTTCTATGGAAGGTTGTGATTGAGACAAGCTTGAAATAAAATAAAAAAGCAATTAGAGGCGATGCTGGTTGTGATCGGTGATCTCAATCGAACGGGCGAGTCAACTAGAGGTTGAAGGAGAGGAAGAGTTTTAGAGAAACCCTTGAATATGAAAAAATTTGAGTGTTTGTGCAAGTGAGTGAACTTTGTTGGCGTATATGGCTATAGATATTAATTTTGATGATAACAAACCACATGTGTTGATTAAACAAAGATTTATGAATTGTGCTTTTATAATAAGAAAATGATGATATGGAATTAAAGTGTTTTGGACTAAAATGAAAATATTTTAAAACCTTTGATATTGTTTCAAAATTTCAGATTTGAACCTATTTGAAAATATTTAAATATTTTGGGTCATTCTATAATTTCACATAGTTTGGGTGAAATCATAAGTTCAGAAAGTTTTGGGATTGACAAAGCATTATGTAGAAATTTTGAAATTGGACCTATTTGAAAGCTTTCATAACGTTTTAGATCATAATACAATTTTATAAAATTTTAGGGTCAAACTATAATTTTAAAAAATATTTCATTGTAGCAGTTACTGTAGCAAGCGGCTAACCGAATATGGTAAGCGACAATCCAGATTTTGGGTAGTAAGCTTCTGGAGCATAAACGGCTATCCGAATATCATAAGCGGCATGCCGGATGTTCTGAAATTCAAATTTTTATTGTAACGGTAACATAAAAGTGGCTAACCGGATTCCGAAAGCAGCAAACCAGTTATCATCAGAAAACACATAACGGCTAGATTTTGGGCTCAAACTATATAAACTCAAATCCAATTCATTTTCAAGCTCTCAATCAAGCATAAACAAAAAGCACACGAGATATCTTGAGCTCTCAATTCGCAAATCATAAAACATTGAATCATCTCTTGTTCTTCATTTTGAATATCTACTCTTTGAGTGAGTTTTGTTGTAACTTTCATTTCTTCATCTTAAATGTAAGTGTTTGAGTGTGTGAGACACTTGAGTGAAGAGTTGGGAGATAATCTCTTTGTTGTAAAGGTTCATTGACACCTTGAAGTCAATTGTAAACGTTTGAAGCCTTGGAAAGCCTCGGATAGTAAAATCCTCAAGGTTGAATCGCTTGGAGGCGTGGACGTAGGCGGGGATTGCCGAACCACGTAAAAATTCGTGTGTTTGTTTCTCTTCTCCCTTACTCATTTGTTATTGTGTTTTTATTGAACTTATTGCTTTCAAGTTTATTAAGGCGTTAGATTGGATTGTTATGTGGCTTTGTTAAGATAATTTTTAAAATACCAATTCACCCCCTCTTGGGTTGCACACTTATATTTCAAACTTGTCTCCTTTGTGAGACTAACCGGACCTTCTAAAGCGGAGTGCCCCTGAGGGTATTTTTGTGCCCGTTTGGACATGTAGCAGACCGTCATTGGTTGTTTCCCTCCTTAGGTAGGGATTTAAGAGTAGCTTAGCCTTTCTTGTTGAGGCTCTCTGACTTTCTAAGCCTAGACAACTATCCTTTGAGATATTATCCTTTTTGGCAGCGTGTCCTCAACCTTTATTGGCTCATTTCTAATGAACTAATTAAGTTGAGAAACATATGATTTTGTTGATAATGGAACAAACGACTATGTCTGTGGTCCCCATTTCTTATATTTAATTTCATGTGATTTGTAGTGAGATATTTTAGAGATAATCCATGCGGGGACTTAAGTTGTGATGATGTGTTATAGCCTCATTGGTGATGCTATCACTGTTTAGTAGTCCCATGTTGACATGATGTAGTTTTGTGTGATGAAGGAGATATTCTCTGCAGTTCTTAATTTTCTGGGACCTTTCATTTCCTAAGAACTTCCTATTATGCCTTTGTCCTTTTAGTTCCTTTTTTATTTTTTTAGGGGTTTAAGGGCCATGAGAAATATCTACACGTGATATATCCTAAGGGACTATCTATTTTTTTGACTTAATTAATCAGTTAAGTCATTACGTCCATTTGTTTTTACAACTTAATGAAAATTTTCAGTCATTAAGTTATTAAGCCAAATTTTTTTAACTTTTTGCTTAATCTAAAATATCTTAATGATATTATTAAAAGATATTCTTCAAAATATCTCTATCTAATTTAATTAATTTCCATCCTTACCTAAATAAAATTTAATAATTATAATTATTACCCATCTTTATAACTTGTAATAATATACTAGTAGACTATTATTATTGTTATCTTTTTATTTTTTTCAAATTAACATTATTTATCTTCACAATTTTTTAAAAATATTTTTTATATAAAAACATTGTAAACTACAATCAAATTGATTAACATGTACTAATTTAGAATATAAAGGGTTCTATTCAACTGAACATGATTTATATTATGATAATATATTATCTTATGTAAGTTTTTTGTGATGTTTATTATTTGTTTAACGTTTATAATTTGTAAGGACACAAGTAAAAAAAAAACTAGTTTTTAGATATTTTAGTTAAAAAATAAGCAACTTAATCTTTGTTTTTAGCAATTCAGACAAAAAGGGTAAACATATCATTCAAGTTCAAATATTTAATTTTATTCAGAATTCAAACTAATTTAGATTTATTCAAATTTCATAAGAAAAAGCCACCTATATATTTCTTACTCAAACTTTACCACCAAGTGAGTTAATGTATTATGTAAAAAGATTGCTCAAGTAATGTAAATGGACTTTGTGAAGATGAACTATTTTACCAAACTAAACTTTTAACAAATTAATTATTTGCAACATAGGCAGCACAAGAGAATGAATTTGGTGGTAAATAATTGTAGGTGCCATACTTTAGAGGCAGCAAACTATGCCACATGTCCATAAAAAAAGAAACTATTTAAGAAAAAAATGACATCCAATTTATTCCGGGGTAATAACACTTAAAGATAAAATTCCCTAGAAAGTTATGAAAATGACAAGAGGGAGAAAACTCTTTCTGATTATGAATTCCATGGTCATATGAAAAGAAATTATTTTAGAAAAAATAACATCTAATTTATTCCAGGGGAATAACACTCAAAATAAAATTCCTAGAAACTTATGAAAATAACAAAAGGGAGAAAACTCTTTCTGATTTCGAATTCCATGTGTTGTGCAAATTTAATTGAACTCGCAAGTTCACGAATCTATTGTAGAATAGATCAATGGTGACGAGTATCGATCCCACGAGGAGGTGAATTTTAATTGTGTGTAGAATTAATTTTTATAAATGGGTGCTTGGATTTGTGGTGAAAGTAATTTAGACTATCTTAGAATTTAAATTGGAATGACGGAATTAAATTAAAGTGGAAACTATTATAATTGAAGCGAATTCTATTGAAATGCAGCACTTAGGTATCTGGATCTGTATCAACATGCACCATGGGCTAAATATTCCTTATTAGTGCCAATTTAAATCATGAGGGGGGAATCCACACTCTAATCAATATCGTGTTAAGGGCTTATCGTACCAAATAACAATAACCTTGTACTAGGGAGCCGATGAAATCAGGGCGGTATCTAGACAATGTTATTATTATTTGTCGACGAAAAGTCAAAACATCCACAATAATTAGAGGTGAAGAGAAAATAAATTTACCAAATAAAGCTCATGACACATGTTGAGACTTCACCTTCAACCCAAGCTTGAAAGAAAATTAGCTACTCATAATTGAATTAGGGGCAAAATGGAAATTTATTAAACTATGTAGACAATACAAGATAGAGAATGAATTACAGAAAATGGAGCCCAAAAATAGATTCAGGGATGCCAAATTAGGAGGGGAGAGCCCCTTTTTTTTATAGATACATTGGGTAAATCATGATCATCGGATTAAAAACAGTTTAGACGCTTAGGATTGCACTACGTCATCAGTCAATAATATGTTGTTTGACCACGCGGTTTGAACAGTGACACAGTTTGACCACGTAGTTTGAACAGTCAACCGGCTTGAACAGTGACGCGATTTGGTTGAAAATAATCCTGTGTATATGCATGTACCGTACGCACAATTTTTGGTCCACTAACATGCTGCCACGTCACCGATCAACAGGCATAAGAATTTTCTCTAATGGAATCGTGACACCTCATCAGTCAATGCCACATCATCGGTCAATGCCACCTCATCGTTCCGTATATGTAAACAGTGTCGTGAACAATAACATGGATAATACCGTACATGTGAACAGTGATATTTTTCCTTTTATGCTCCTCTTAAGGTTTTCGACTGTCTTGAGTTCAAAAGTGATGTCCATTTCGCCGTCTGATCTCTCGTTCATTTTGAAATGACCATAATGCCCATAAAATATATAAAATACTTAATTAAAATAAAGCACACATAATTAAATCACAAGAAGCTTAAATACATAAAAGTAAGGGTGTTAGTAAAACTTGAAGTGTAAAATGATAATTTTCTCCTTTATAAATATACATTTTCTAACACTCAACACCATGGTCTAAGGAAACCATGCCCAAAGTCAGAAGACTGAAGAAACATGTAGTTATGGAGTAAATATGTTTATTTCCCTACAATCAAATTCATATCCACATGCACAATAATGATGGGTGATAACTGTTATTAGAAAGAGAGCTCAAGAAAAAACCTTAAATCCACATAACTCGTCATCTATAAATAGAGGCCACCTCTATGAGAAAGGGGTCTCTTGACCAAAAAGTCATCATTCACTCTAGAGAGAGAAAATCAATCTTCTTCATCTTTCTTCTTTTTTAAAACTTTAATCAAACACTAACTTTGACGTTGGAGTACCTTTTTCAGGTACCCACCTTATTAGAATAAAGGCTAACGAGTGTTACAAGTTCTTCACAAGCTACAAATATATATGAAGGTAAAAATCTAAACCCTTTTAATGGCGTCGTCTGTGGGACACTTGCCGAAAACCCACACAAACATTACTCTACCATCATCTCTAGACTAGATTTGGTTCTGCATAGTTGAAAAAAGAGGTGAATGCTCACATATATCCATTCAAAATGGGTTTATATATGTTAATGTACCGTACTTCAGAGGCATCAAACTACATCATACTTCAGAGGAACTAAACTACACCACATGTCCATAAGAAAAGAAATTATTCCGGAGGAAATAACATCCAATCTATTCTGAGGGAATAGAAACCCAAGGTAAAATTCTCCAGGAGCTTATGAAAATGACAAGAGGGGAAAAAACTCATTCTGATTTTGAATTCCATGGTCTAAGAAAACCATGCCTAAAGCCATAAGATAAGGAAACATGTAGCTACAGAATAAATATGTTTGTTTCCCTACAATTAAATTCACATCTACGTACACAATAACGATGACATTGTCATTCAGAAGAAAACTTAAGGTAAAATCTTAAATCCACATCACCCATAATCTATAAATAGAGGCCACCTCTATGAGAAAGGGGTCTTTTGGCTAAAAAAAGATCACATTCACTCTACAGAGAAAAAGTTCATATTCTTCATTCTTCTTTATTTAAACTTTTAATAAAACACTAACTTAGGCATCAAAGTGCATTTTTCAAGTACCTACCTTGCTGGAATGAACGTCAAAGAGCGTTACAAGTTCTCCACAAGATACAAATACATGTGAAGGTAAAAGTCTAGCCTCTTCATTGGCATTATTTATGGGGATCGAACCCATGACCACGTGATTTAGCACTTACGACAAGTTCTCAACATGGTAAACATAATCAAATTGATCAATGCGTCTTAAATAGTGACACGAAGCCAAGTCCATAACATAAGGGAAATCTTTGCCCTAAAGCTTTCTCTCTATATAAGCTACTCGAGCACCTAACAAAGGCAAATCGACAATAGGCCCAGCTAATTAAAAAAAAAAAGGATAAGTAACACAAATAACGAAACTATATGAATTAACATATTTTCATAACAAAGCCAAAAGGAGAAGAAACTCACGATGGCTTTTCTGAAAGATAAAGCTCAGCACATAAAATTTTATAGGTTCCCTCCTACAATAATAACCCACAACGATCAAGGACGATTATGCATCCGCTCTATAAAGTGGTCCCTCTTTGTTACAGTAGGAATTTTATAGAAAACCCGCTTATCATCAAACTTTATGGTGGAATATTGAGTCATTCTCCTCCTTGGAGCCATGATTGAATTTAAACTTATAATAGATTAAAAAGTCATACAATAAAAGAAAATGAGACGCTTTAGAGCCAACTTAGTTGTGACAAATGCTTGCAAAAACGCTAAAACACAGGGGCTAATCATTAAGTATAAAACTCCACAACGAGCAAAAATCTCCATGATTGGGGGAATAGGGAATGATAATACCTCAATTTGCTGACGATAAAGCAAAATTAACTCTTTGTCAATTTCGAGGCCCATAACATCAACATCGTCAATAAGCTCTCTCAACTGAATATGAGGGCCAAGATCTACAATTTCCACAAATAGGTCAAAGGAAATTCCCCAGAGGAATAATACTATTAAGACACAAATAAAAAGGAGAAAAAAAGAAAAACTGAGGGGGTGAAAACGTTATAGTAAAAAAAATATGTGGAAAAGAAAAGAGAAAAGTCGAAAGAATGAAAGCACAAAAAAAAGGAGAAAAAAAAAATATCGAGAGAGAAAGCACAAAAAAAAAGGAAAGAGAAAGGTTGAGAGAGCGAAAACACCAAAAAAAAGAAAAGAGGAGGCAATGGAAGAATGAAAGGAGAAAAGCAAGCAAAAGAATACAAAAAGAGGAGAAAGAAATGTAAACAAGACTTTGGGAAGAAAAAAAAAGAGAACAGAATGAGAGTTTTTTAAGAATATGAAAAAAAAAAAAATTTGTGGTAACCTAGGGGGAGACAAAACAATTTTTTTAAATAAATCCCTAAAAAGGTCTAAAGACCATGTAAGAAGTCACCAAATTAGGCTAAAAAGGGATGCTTGGTAACCACCTCAGCAGATAACCAATGAAAAAGTTGAAAATGTTTATACGTAGCACAAAAAAAAGGAAAAAAAATTGAAAATGTGATTATTTAGCTTTTAAAAAGTTGATAAATCTCGTCACCTTTAAAAGCATTTTAAAAAGACTATAAATGTTGTATAATTGCCACTTTTTGGGTAAAGTACTTTTTTTAAAAAAAATACACTTTTGCGGGGAATGATGTAGGTGTCATACTTTAAAGGCACCAAACTATGCTATGTGTTCATAAGAAAAAAATTATTCCGGAAGAAATAACATCCAATCTATTATGAGGGAATAATACCGAAATAAAATCCCTAGGAGTTTATGAAAATAACAAAGGGGGAAAAACTTATTCAAATTCTAAATTCCATGGTCTAAAGAAACCATGCCCAAAATCATAAGAGTAAGGAAATACATAACTAAAGAATAAATATGTTTGTTTCCCTATAATCAAATTCACATCCATGTGCACAATAACAATGGGTGACATGTATTATTAGATGAGAGTTTAAGGCAAAATCTTAAATCCACATCACCTATCATTTATAAATAGAGGCTAACTCTATGAGAAAGGGGTCTTTTGGCCAAAAAAATATCATTGTTCACTCTAGAGAGAGAAAGCTCATCTTTCTCTTTTTTTCTTTCTATAAACTTTAATCAAATACTAACTTAGGTATCATAGTGTCTTTTTTAAGTATCCACCTAACTAGAATGAAGGCCCACCAATATTGCAAGATCTCAATAAGCTACAAATATGTGTGAAGTTAAAAATCAAAGCCCAAAAATGGAGGTTTCCTCTCCAAGTGAGTTGCTGGAAATAAAGAGTAAAGAAAATGAAAAACCCATTTGGTCAATAAAAAACTTTGACCAAACACTAGAAAGTCAACACGATAAAAAAAAGGTCAAAATAGTCTTTAAAACTAAACCCCATACTCATTTATCTTTTATTTATTTACAATCAGGACTGTTCAGGATAACATAATATGATGAGATATTTAATGGGATGAGACTGGGATGAATTTTTGTCCTAAAAAAAAAAAAGGACGAGAATGAGACTTTTTTTTTAAATCCTAGTTACATATATGCAACTGGAACAAGACTAGGATCGGCAAATTTCGTCTCATCCTATCCTATTGCAAACCCTATAGGGGGTACTTATGAGCAGTTTGTTACTCTTTGTTACTCAAACGAGGTATATTTAAGATGTTACTAAAAAATGATTCATCATTTGCCTAATAAATTTAAATGGCCACATGTAGAAGCAGAGGAAATCTTGCCTCCGAAGGCTCAAAGAGCACCTAGTAGGCCCAAAACATGTAAAAGAATGGAGATTGAAGCCCATAAGAGACTATTCACTGTATGTTGTAAATTTTGTGGAGTTATTACCATAATAGAAGATGTTGTCTTGCTGATCCAGCCAATTTACACAAGAAAACAAGGAACATGTTGGTAAGACAATGGTTAAATCATTCAATATTTTGTATAATTATCAGACTTTTTTTTTTCATTTGTGCACAAATAATAATGCAAGTGTTGTTCAATTTTTGCTTTATGTCTGAAGAAACATAAGAAGACATTGGCAGCAGCTTCAAGCTCAGGTGCATCAGTTGCAAGGGACCATGTTGGTGGGAACTTACAAAATGTTGGCGCTGCTGCTAATGGCTCTATGCATGATGGATCAATTCATGGTGGTACTTATATAAGTGCATCTTAGCCTGGTAGATCTACATCAGGTTCATAATGTTGCTTTTTTGAGTTTGTAATTGATATTTATAATTATTTTGTTCACTATTATCAGCATTTACTTATTTAAGTTTTAAAGCTGGTTTTTTGTTAGGGGTTAGATTGATGTCCATCAATCCAGTTTGGGGTATTTTGAAGTTTGTCAATCTGCAAGATGGTGAAATGAAGTTTATATTGATTATTTAAATATTTATTTTTTTGTCATTAATCATAAAGGCATAGCAGCTCAACCTCACATTTAACATCAACACAAATGTCAAGTCAAGCAGCAATGGGTTTAGCACCTAGGAAAACCACAAGAAATGCAACAACAATATAAGCAGGCAAAACAAGTGATATTGATCCACAACCTAGGACATCTATAGGAGGAATTCTCATTAGAGCAAGATTGAGAGACTTGAAAGGCAAGGGCAAAGTAGTGCTTTAAAGTGGCTGGTAGGCATCTCAGCTCATTGTTGTTAATTGTACTCTAAACTATTTGCCTGCTCATTGGTTGCTATGTTCTTGGGCTATGAACTTGTGTTGCAGAGGCTATCAGATTCAGTCGAAATAAAGTAGACATGGCATCAAACATATGCTTTGTTGTTCACTATAGAGATGTGTTGTTGATTTTGTTCTTTTGTTTTGCGTGTTTAGTTAAGTGTGAAGCCAATATTTATATTGAAGCTTAGTGAAGCTGATGTAATTATTTTGATTAATTTTTTAGGGGTGTTGCAAAGAATATTTGGTATGGATATCAGAGTTCTTGTAATTGCAGCAGACAAGATAATATAGTTAGTTGTTACTGAATATTAATTCCAACACTCTAATTAAATATATGTATTACAAGCATTGTGATGAAGCTTACAAAATGCAATACATGAGTTCTTTTCTGGAATGCCACGTTTTCTTCAAAGTTACTTCTCTACTTGTCTCTAGTATGGTTAAACCTTAATAATTTCTAAGAAAATTGCCATAAATATAGAATACACAGTATCAACATGAGGACAATTTGCAGCAACCTTATCATTGAATCTGATTTTGCAATAAGTTTGTTAACAGCCTCCAAAATCTTGTGCTCTTCAACTACCACCTCATAATAATCTTTAAAATCATCATCTAACAATGTTGCTCCTCTAGCAATTATTCTGTATTCGTGCTTAGTTGGTTCCCACTACCTAAAGAAACTACAAGTTTTTTTCTCGCATTTGAAGTACAACCTTTGAGGATATGAAATAGATTCTAAGATTTTCACAGATACTCGCTCACCACAGTTAGTGCAAAATTTGTTTCTAAATTTGATAACTTTGCCATTAGTCTGCAACTTTTCATCTTCATTTGTATAACGACTCCAGCTACCTTTGGATGATGACATTATTTTTGCTGTTTTGCTTTGCTTTGTTGATATTCTGATGGTGTTTATGATTTTGTGGCCACTAAAGTGTGTTGGGAGCTAGATTTAAGCCCAAGCTTGCCATATACAAATTGGAATTTTGATTTTTTTTTTGTTTTTGCAACAATCAACTGTTTTAACTTATCAAGTTGATGGCATACAATGTAATATGTCCAACTTCAAAGCCCAAATTTCATTAACAGTAATGGCAATTCTTGTAATTTTTTCAACTTCAAAGCCTAATTGATAAATAACATTAATGGCAATCTTCGTAAATTTGTTTAACTTCAAAACCCAAATTAGGAATAATGATTACATTTTTTGGCCCATTAAGATATTTCACTTTTTGAATATTTAAATCTTATAAACAATTTACTTTTTCATATTTTATTATTTATTTTGTATGTGTTCCTATGTCCTCTTGCGGACATGTCAAATCAACTGTTACTTTTGAATTTCTACATTACCGTTAAGAACTTAGGTCATTACAGTTAGGAATTTTCGTACTTTAATTAGTCAACGTTATTCAGCTATTAAAAATAACAGTTTTTGGGGGTACATTAAAGTTTTCATACTTTTGGGAGGTGAACTGAAGTATTTCAATCTAATAAGGGGATAAAGTGAAATTAACATGTCATAAAATAGTTGGTTAAATGAATGTAGAGACAAGTGAATGCTAATACTTGTAGAGTTTATTAGAAAGAAAGTAATGAAAAGATTGCACAAATGGCATTCTAAAGCAAAAAAAAAAAAAAAAAAAGTGTTGGGAAGCTACCTCCAACTATAAGGAGAAAGTTGAATGCATCTAGGCAAGAAAAAAGACTTGTTAGGGTGGTTATGGCTAGTGAGTATGAGTTTGAGGTAATGGATGAGAAATACAAAACCTTTGTAGTTAACCTGCAGAATAGAACTTGTGACTGTGGTGCCTGCCATATTTGTGGGATACCATGCAAACATGTCACTCGATATATTGCCCGGAGGCAGGAGGATGTTGTTGATTATGTAGATTGGAAATTGACGGTGGAAGCATATTTAGCCACATACTCAGATGTTATGCATCCACTTCTTGATCAAATTACTTGGTCGATTATTGAAGGCCTCAAAATCTTATCTCCAAAGGTGAAAGTCAAAGTTGGTAGGCCTAAAACAATGAGGAGAAAAGAGCCAGGGGAGCAATAAGAGAAAAAAAAGGCCAAGCAAAAATGTAGAAATTGTGGAAATTTGGGTTATAATAAAAGATCATGAAAAAATACACCTGTCACTACAAATGATCAAGCTATGTGTTGTTTGCATTTATATTTTTATATTGCATGTATAAGCTTGTTCAGTGTCCACTCATCAATAGCTTTTATTATCAAAGGTACTTACAGGGCCCTGTGCCAGAAAATACAAATGCATGAGAGAGAATATTTACTTTCGAAAACGTTCAGCATTCAATAGGTAAGCCTAAAATTCTCTTTACCTTCTTAATAGTTCTCATCTTTACTAATTAATCGTACAATAATTGATAATGCAATAGTGACGACACAAGCTATAAGAGGAAGATCTAAACAAGCTAGTCACCCATGTTGTCATACAAATTTGTCAACTTTAAGTAAAATCTCAAAAAGAAATTTGTCAGTTCAAAGCAATATCTCAAGAAGACATGTTTAACTTTTACAATCTATTATGAACCGTGATATTCTACCTTCAAGTCAGCATCAGCATTGGTCTTCTTCAAATCAGCATTAGTATAATCGTTTCTTTAAGTCAACATCAGCAGCACACCTCTTCAAGTAAGCATCAACCCAACAAAATCAACAACAACCTTATTCAAGTCAACGACAAAGATGGCTGTGATTCCATTGGACGTCAGGACAAGGTAAATAATAAACATCCCTTATTTAGAAGTATGTTAGGAGGGCTTTTTTTATTTATTAATATTTGATGATTTCGAGATATTAATTTTTTTAATTCTTTGTTTTTGTTGCACCTGTTGGCATAACTTCTCAATTTTTTTTTTTCCTGTCAAACATAGATCCCTGAAAATCTCATGAAGTTTGTTAGTCGTAATGATGAACATTGCTTAGAAAAAAAAAATGTTCAGGATAAATTATGGATTTGTTTCCTTTTGATGGAAAAGATTATGCATTTTACAAGGCAGCTTTTTTTTTTTTTTTTGTGGAATGAATCATGATAACTTCTGCTATTATGTGTTAGCACCAATTAACAAATTATGATTTTTGTTATTATGTTTTGCTAGTAGCAATTGACAAATTGTTGGCCTTTTTACTAAATCTAATCAAATATGTCCCTCGCTAAGCTTCTAGATAAAAGGTAAATTAGGCAAATGGTAAGCAAAATTGATTGCCTATTTCAAATTTTATTATTAGAAAGGGTTTACACATAATTTAAAGTGAATAATTTGAGTAAAAAATAATTGCATCTTAACTTCAAATTTTAAATAAATATATAGTTATTGATTTCATTATGTGTCACCGACGACATATCTTAACTTAATAACATAATAATAATTATAAATTAAAAATAAATTTATATTAAAACAAATGGAGTTCACTAACAAAAAAAAAAAGATTATAAGTATTTTCTAAAGGAAAATGATGTTCTCACACATTCGCGCACAAACGCACCGTTTTGTGCACCTTTAAAATGCTCTTCGTACATGCACAACAACACACACGCTCTTCCCAGCTCCTCCCACTCGCGTATGCCTCCTTTCATTGCAACAAAAAACCATTGCCTCCTTTCACTACAACAAAAACCCAGCAGCTTCCTCATTCTCTAGACACCATTCTCCCTCGCTCTCGGCTCTGTACTTCCTCATTCTTGCTGGATCTGTTTTGCCACACTCTCTCGGCTCCGATCACCCTCATTCTCGGTGGCTCCATTTCCCTCACTGTCTCGGTTCCGATCTGCCTCAATCTCTCCCTCAATCTCTCGATCTCAGTTTCATCACTCTCTCTACCCCAACACAACCGAATTAACGGAGCTTGTTAAGGTTAGTGTTCAATTTATTGCTTTAATTTGTAATTAATTGAAAATTAATTATTTTGCCCCATTTCGGCCACTTGGATTTTGAATGGTTATTGTTGAGAGTATAGTGATTTTGGGTTGTATTGATATTAGCTTTGGATTTTGAATGAATTGATTTATTTTTCCTATTTCGGTCATCTAGGAAAATCAAAACACATTGCACGTATTATATAAATGCATCAAGATTTGTAAAGAAAAAGAATTTAAATAAATTATCGTTGTTACTTTCAGATCTGGTCATATATACGTAGTTGACACAAAAAAAAAAATCCAAGGGCTCCCTCTTTGCATAAAGTTGTTGAGCCTGCAGATATTGTACAGAAGACATGATTATCTTATCCTCACACGGCTCATTGCCTTGCTTCTGGTGATATCCTGGTGTCATGCCTTGGAGATAAGGATGGAAATGCTGAGGGAAATGGATTTCTTCTCCTTGACTCAGAATTCAATGTGAAAGGAAGGTAAAACAATATATTTGTGTAAACTTGAGCTACTATCTTGCTTTTTTCATGCTATTCACTATTCTAAATAATGTAAACTTGAGCTTAAAAAACATATTCATGCAAGTGATGTTGCAAATTATTTGAACAATGTGAGGCGGTGATATTCTTTGTCATTAGTTCAGCAAATAAAAAATATTCAGATGTGATTGACAAACATTATTAGATAGATATTAAGTTTGCAGGAGATAGTCGGCAAAAACCTTGAGAGCAACATTGTTGTGGTTGTTTTTTTTTTTTGGAATTGATTAGTAGCTGGTGTGTCCTATATTGTTTCCCTGTCCAGTTGCTTAATGCTCACTAACTATTACGGCTTTGTTTTTCTCCTTGTCAGTTGCTTAAATTGGTTCGATATTTCTATCACAATGTCCTCTAGCATGAGTGAAGTTCCAAATCCACATATAAAAACTTGTGAAAAGTGCTGCAATGATAAGATCTTACGAACTTCGCGCACAAGAAAGAATCTAAATCGTAAGTTTTGAAAGTGCAAAGGATGTGGGGCATTTGAATGGGACGACGATCGGAAGAACAATAAATATACTGTGTGTCGAGGGGTGGAAGATCGAAATATGAGCGAGATTAAAATTGATCTCTTACTAGGAGAAGTACACAAGCTGGGGCATCAAATGGAATTCTTTTCTCTTAAATTTGAATTGCTTGAAAGAGAACTTTAACGAAGTTTGCAACCAAGTATTATTGTAAAATATGTCCCATAAATAATTATATGTATTTTAATATGTATTGTATTTAAATTGTATATTCAACTAATGTATTAACTTCTCTTATTTGAAATGAAAATTACGTTTATGGTTGAAATATTATTTTCTGTTATTCGCAACTTTGCATTAAATCGTGTATAGCTTTCGGTTCACAAGGAAAAGTTTGAACTAATTTCAATGGACAGGGAACCTCACGTTGTAGTGATACCATTCCCAGCACAAGGTATTGCTAAACATGGAATCAAGGTCACATTTGTTAGCACGGAGCATATGCACGCCAAAATCACGGCTTGAATGCCACAGAAAGCTGAACATTTCCCCCTTCCCAACCAAACCATTTTCAGCTGCAAAACCATGTTGCAAATGCACTGCATAATCACTCACAAATCTCTAAGCCACATGAACAGACCAAGCAACTGGGTTTTCTCATATTTTATTCAACTTTGATAAAAATCGCATAGACTAACAATACTCTTGCAATGGCTGCAAACAACCCACTTTTGTAATAAATTGAACAACACAATCAACATTAATCGGCAATTGCAATATAGGCTCTGTAAAATTTAAATAGAACAAATCAAGAACTAAACAGAACCTAATTGCTCAAAGGCTCACAAAATTCGGCAAATATGACAAAAATTAAGGTTCTACGTTAGGCTAGGTGAAGTACCCGAAATGGGGCAAAATACTACTGCTGAGATCGAGAGATTGAGGGAGATCGATGCCGAGAGAGTGAGGGAGAATGAAGCCACCAAGAATGAGAGAAAACCGAGCTAAGAGAGTGAGGACAACCGAGAACGAAGCTGTTGCTGTGTGGAGAACGAAGCTGCTGGGTTTTTGTTGCAATGAAAGGAGCTTTTTAGAATGAAAACCGAGTTGTTGCACGATTGGAGTGAAAGGAGCCTTTTAGAATGAAAACCGAGCTGTTGCACAATTGCAGTGAAAACCGAGCTGTTGCAGTGAAAAGAGAATGAAACGTAACGTGCGTGTGTCTTGTTTGGTGCACGTACGAGGAGCCTTTTAAAGGTTGCACAAAACGCACCATTTTATGCAAACCTTTGTGCGCATATTTGTGATAATATCGCTACTGTTTTCTAAAACGTTAAACGCGTATCGTCTTTTCTCCGAGTTTTATTGCTGCCCCGTAAAAAACCGACTATATGTGTTCGATTCGGAATTGAACCGAGAAACGTATCGGTTCATTTATTTAACATTAAAAATCATATTAATTTAAAAAATACAAAAAATACACGAAACACTAAAATCTAAACACTCAAACTCTTCGTCGAATCACTCTCTCACACTAACACACACCAATTCTACAGCCGTCAGCCGCAAACCGTCTTCTTCCGCCGTTGGGCTCGCGGTCGTCATTGTCGCCTTAGTCCGTCGCACTCGTGTTGTCGTACCCTCGCTTCAGCCAGACATTGTTGTTGCGTCGGTGAGTTGTATTATTTCTCTCTCTTTTTTTTTCCCTTAAAATATTTTTCCTTAATTAGGTTTTTCGCGAGTTGGGATTACTAGATTATGGTTTAATTTTTTCAGATGTTAAAATTGTTTCTGAGTTGGGATTCGGGTTTGATATCTCAGGTCCGTTGCTTTGGAATGTCCAATTGTGAGGCTTTGTGCTGTACTAGAAACAATCGAAATTTATATTCAAACAATTAAATTAAGGATTATGGAGTAATACATTGGGTGATTGTTGATTGCATGAAATTTTGGGTAGTGTCCCGAAATTTATTTCGGGTTCGCTTCGATTCGGATTAACATATAAAATCTGAATGGGTTGAAAATTGCAACCCGACCCTTTTTTATTTTGGTACGGGTTAAGCGAATCGAAAACCCGATCGGGTTGGACCTTTTAATATATATATATTCATAAATCTCTCTCTCCACTGACGCACGCCCAATTCCAATTTCAAAACCTTCGATAATCCCCCTCTTCTCATCTTCTTCCACAACAGCAGCACAGCCCTCCTAGCGCAGCCCACAGCCGTCCAGCCGACGCCCACTCTCCGGCTCACTCACCTCACGGCTGACTCACTCCGCCGGCGCCCGTTTGCTTCCGATCCAGCTGCTGTCGCTTCCATCTCCGCTATCACCTCCATCCCCTGCCAATCGATCTCTGCAGTCAGTAGTCAGTAGGTTACTTTTTTTTTATTATTGTTATTATAAACAATCGCCGCATGTTCCTGGTTCATGCTTTCTTCCTTTGTGTTCATGTTCCTGGTTCACACGTCTGGTGAGCTTGCCTAGTGTGTTTTAGTTGGATAAAAATTGTTACAAATGTTACATGGCAAGGAAGTTTAAAAGGTGTAACCCAAACTAAAACCCGAACAACCCGAACCAAATTCCGATTTGCCCACCCCTTTTTGGAGAATTGATTCGAGTAAATTCGCTCTGTTTTTTTTTTTTTTTTTGATAGGGGCTCTGGTTTTATTTTAAAACTATTTTCTTTTTCAAGTTTCAATAATTCAACAATCTTTGAATGCTTTTGTTTCTTATCTCTCTTTTTTCGTTGTGGTTTGCTTCTGTTCCTGAGACCTTCCATTTCGAGGATTTTGTTTCTATGGGTTTGGTTTCTGCCCTTGTGAATGCGGAATGGATAAGAATTATTGTTGGATTTTGATTTTTTCCATAATTATATATTGACTTGGAATTAAGATCAATCACATTTATTAGGCGTGGTCTTTATATATTTTGTGTTGCACATGTGAAATGAAAATAAGTAATATGCTTTATTGCTTTTAATGTGATTTCCTGAATTTTCTGCTTGACTGCATTAGTTGGACGACTTTCCAGTAATTTATTTGTTTTATTTCATTGAATCTGATCCCACGTTTTAGTTGTAGTTTATAAATTTTAATTCAGTTTCCCCGTTCTCTTGTGTTTTCTTTTTTTCTTCTTCTTGTGTTCTCTAAACATTTCCTTTAGTGATTTTGGAAACTAAGTTGATTTTATCACAGACTTGTACGATGAATTTACTATTGTTGATAAAACTATTTTTCGAAAGTCATATTTACGATACATTAGGAACTTTTATTTCATATCTACAGTTTTTTTTTGGTGGCACGTATAAATTTTAAGCCACATTTCAGATATAAATATTAATCATATTTAGTATGACTGCACTTCTCATGCAAACAACCTCTGCATTGGACCAAAAGGGTCTGCATACTTGCTAAATCCGGGAGACCAGATGAGTGCCTAATTGTGTGTGTTTTTGCTTAAGCTAATTGTCTTTCTGTACAATGACTTGAAATTTAGTTTCTTGAGATGTGGAAGAATAGATGATACAACCTAGTTTATGGAAAAAAGCATTATTGATTTTTGTTTTGTGGAGATAGTTCAAATTTTTGTTTTTGTTTTTTGCCCCCTGACAGTGTTGTCTTGCATCATAGTGTTACCCTTGTTTTTGGCAGCTGCACATGAAATTACTAAGAAATTGTCCTTTTCTATTCCAATACTATGAATTTTCAAGTAGATAACCTCTTTTTAGCTCATTCTTTTCATTGATACAGGAGAACATGAAGCTGACTGTACAATGACTTGAAATTTAGATTCTTGAGATGTAGAAGAATAGATGATACGACCTAGTTTATGTAAAAAAGCATTATTGATTTTCGTTTTGGGGAGATAGTTCAAATTTTTGTTTTTGTTTTTTTTTTCCCTGACAGTGTTGTCTTGCATGGTAGTGATGAAATTACTAAGAAATTGTCCTTTTCTATCCAATACTGTGAATTTTCATGAAGTAGATAACCTCTTTTTAGCTCATTCTTTTCATTGATACAGGAGACCATGAAGCTGACTGCGCTAGCCAAATCTATTTGTTCCCGTCCATTTCTCCCCAGAATAACTGGGCCTTTGCAGTTTCGTTTATTGCAGCATGATTTTGTTCCAAGAGATCCTAAATCTAAGCCCATTAAGTACAAATATCCAGCATTCTATGATCCATATGGCCCCAGACTCCCACCCTCAGATAAAGTTGTTCAACTTGCTGAACGCATTGCTTCCCTAACCCCTGAGGAACGCAGGCAAATTTCTCTCACACTCTTTAAAAGGTTTAGTCTCCCAAAGTTGCAGCCGATTTCAACAGAAGGCTTGGACTTAGGCCCACAAGGAGGTGCCCCTGCTGGATCCGCAAAAGTTGAGGAAAAGAAGGAAAAGACAACCTTTGATGTTAAATTGGAGAAGTTTGAAGCTGCTGCAAAACTGAAGATTGTTAAAGAAGTCAAGACGTTTTTTGATTTAGGAATGAAGGAAGCCAAAGAGCTGGTTGAGAAGGCGCCTGTTGTCCTTAAACAAGGGCTAACCAAAGAGGAGGCGAGTAACATAATAGAGAAGATAAAAACTGCTGGGGGAGTTGCCATTATGGAATGAACATCTCTGGATCAGATTGTACCATTGATTGTTAATTATGCTGTAAAAGGTGGTTTCATTGTCTGGAAAATGGTGGAACTCAGACCTTTTACTGAATATAGTTATGTAGATGGATAGCAATCATTCTCAGAGTTTTGAAGGAAATAATTAGTTTCACATTTCCATCCAATCTCACTGTATGAATCGTGTGACCGCGGCGGTAACTTGTGTTGTTCTTGTTGTTAGTCTCAGAAGTTCTATTTTTCTCAAGGCAAACGTTCTGGTAGTTGCACAATGGTTCAGAATTTATTTTTTTTGATAAAGATTTTTAATATTATTGACAAAACAATTGATTGGGTCTTCGTAAGAGGAAAACGCAAAGATAAAGCTAAATTCTTCCTGGCTAAACTATTGGGCCGCCGGAGGAGCTCCGCTCTTACTTTATTTAAAGATCCCGGTCGGGTCTTAGGGCTTTATTTTCATTTTTGTTTTAGTAGTACAGATATAATCATTTTCTCAATGAATTACAAACAAAATCCAAAAGCAATCCTTCTGTCTCTTAAAATCTTATCCTAATCTAAATTGTGCACAAACTCTCTCTTTTCCTCTCTCCTTATCGTTAGGTTTAAGCATCTCTTTTATTTTTAAAAATTTCAATTTATCATATATTTTTGTTAAAAGACTAAAAAAATTTATTAGCACACTCATATTTTTCAGAAACTTAAGGTTCTTAAAAAATATAGAAGACAATTTAAAGATAATTAATTTACAATACGCAAATATAAAATTTATCCTTTAAAGAGAAAATTGTTGTGAACTGGCTAATCCAACAATAATGAAGAACAAAACATAAGCTTTTACTTGAAAACTTCAACTTATCATATATTTTTGTTGAAATACTAAAAAAAAAAAATAATCCACTCTCATTTTCTATTTATCTTTTGAAAAAAAAAATGAAAGTAATTTAAGGCTTTTAAAAATAAAGAAAGTAATAGGGAAGACAAAAAATCCCAAATCTCAATCGGAATTTGGGACCCCGAACTGCTCGGGACGATATTGGTCCGTATTTTAGGATTGAATTTTAAAAGTGGGTGGGATTTGGGACTAAAAAAAATTTCAATTTACTGTATGGGACGAGATTGGAATCTAAGTCGGGAGCCCATTTATCCTGTTTGTCCCATTTAATTTTTGGAAGAAATATTATATTAATAAAATTAAAAGTAAGTAAAATTAAACTAATGGTTAATGAATAGTGATTCAAATAGCATTATAACAATATACTTTAGGCCCAAATAACAAACACAAGTCCATTTGTTGTATTATTTTTAGTTTAATTAAATAAATCTAAAACAAAAATATTAAACTGAAAACCTAACAATATTTTAACTTAAAACTAAAACACAACCGCTTGTTGCTCATCCCTAATTTTTGCTCGCCTTCGGCCATCTCATCTAGCATTTCGGTAAGTTTGCATTTTACTTCTCTTTCTTTATATTTGAATTTAATTGTATTGAATTTTTAATTATTTTCTCAGATAGATTCATTGGATTAAATATTTTTTTAATAATTTAATGAAAATTATAGTATTTATTAAATGGGATATTTGGGACATTCGGACTCGTTTGGTCTGGGACGAGATTTTTAATGATTCAAGATTGGTCCAATTGTTTTTCCCATTTAACTATTCGGGACCGGATTCGGTCTGCATTAAAATTCTATTTTACTACTCGGGACAGGACCGGGATCATTGCCATCTCTAGAAAGTAATTTATATATAATTAATTTGCAATGGACAAATTCGAAATTTACATTTAAAGAGAAAATTATTGTGATCTGCTGATCCAACACCAACGAGAACAAAACAAAAACTTTTATTTGGGCTGGGCTGTGAGAATGACTTGGGCCATTCGAGTTTTGAAGTCAAGTTGATAATTATTATTAGAGTGGAGCTATTGGCACTCCTCAAAAGTACTGTCAACACCCCTTTTCTTTTTGTACCCGTCAAAATATTAAAATGAATATAATTTTTTCTAATGACACCTCCCTTATTCCGTAAATAACCTTGTTAAATTTAGACGTTGAGAAGATGATGGTTAATTGCAGAAAAGCAGCTGAGTTTTGCAATTATTTCCTCGAATTTGCTTTAAAAAAAAAAAACAGAGATTGAATTCACAAGTAAGAAGGCTAATAATAGAGAAATGAGAGAAAACTCTAGGCTATCGTCAAAGTAAGATGATTTCACTTGCAGATCGAAGAAAAATAATGGAGAAAGTTGATTATTTTAAAAAGAAGATGAATGCTTGAAAGAAAAAAAAAAAAAAAAACAAGTTATTGCAGTTATCACAATGGCACAAATGATGCATCAACAATAAACTAATGAATTTTGAGAACCATGAGAGTTGTATTTGAAGGAGAAAGACAATAATCGGTAATTGTTCCTCACAAACGTAACAACAAAATTATGAATATGAAAATAAATAAAAATAGAATTTGGGACCCATATGCAACAATAAGTTCTTTGCACTTCTTCGAAAAAAAAAAAAGGATATTCTACATGTGAGTGCCAAGAGTTCGTATTATGAAGTCTGTAGTTGCAACTTGCAGGTGTAAAATGTTTGCACAAGATAAGATGAAATTGTATGGGGGTTTCATGTAATTCTACACAAGGATAAAATTGTAAATTCAAAGAAGAGGTTTCATTAGGATATTAAAGGGGTGCTAATAGCATCACTCTTATTATTATTTTTTTTGCTAAACCATTTTTAAAGCGACTTCTCTCAGCCACTCAGCGCTGCTGCTCTCTCATACAATAGCTTGAGTCCTGATATTGTAATAGGGGAACTCAATTCCTACCTCAATTAAAAAGAATAATTGAATAGAGACAGTTTTCTCTCTTACGAAATACGAGTTGAGTAAACATTTCTCGAATATTAATAATGATAAAAAATTTATTTAGTACTTTATAGGATTTAATGTAAACTCTTCTTAATAATTGTATGATTATAAATATTAGTATAAAAAAAGTAGCTTCTCTCTCGCATTTAATTTGATTGATTTTAATTATAAGTTATTGGTTTTCTTGATTCCGTAATATTTTCAGAAAACATTATGTATCAATAGCAAATAACTAATTATGGTAGTTCATGGTTGGCTTGTAACTTTGGTCAACCAAATTCTTGAACACATTTAATTCTTTAAAACAAAGCAACTGTTGCCAAGTGCTGATATGCCCCCCCTCAACAACTATATTCAAGGCGCAGATTGAAGTTGTAAGTTTTAGGGTATGTTTAAGAGTGAGGTGTTGTACCTTTTAAGCTGCAGTTGCGGTGGAGTAAAAACTATAGCGGTGGAGTAGAAGCTAAAAAAAAAAAAATCTACTAAGTTGTCAAAGCCCAACTACAAGTGTTACCAAATACCTTAGTAACTGAGTTTTGGCAGTACAACTACCTCACCAGTCACCACACTCTCAAACGGGCTCTTAGTTTCTCAAAATTATTAAGGTAATTATCTCTTCGCGTATTTGTGAGAAATGAGAATAGACTATTAAGTTAATATTTAATAGATTTTGGTAGCTAGAATACATAACATATGTAATTAAATTTTCCGATAAATTTCAGATCGTATGCATCTATTATAACAACTTAAGGGCAAAAAATTGAAACAGAACATATTTAGTTTTTAAGAGAGAACTTGATGGAATTCAGGTAGAATTGCAAGCGACTGATCCTACTGAGATGGGCCTTGATGTTATTAGAAGTCGTGCCAACTGAATTTGAATGGCCTTACCATATGGAAATTCCTCCATTAAGCCGTCTTTACATGAGTGAAATGTTTATATTGGATGGTAAACTTGGCTAATTATGTTATCAATTTCCAAGTTTTGCCATAGTCTTTTGTTCATCTTGAATATGCTTCGCTGGTTTCTGGTATATTTTGTGATTTGTTATTTATAGAACCTATGTGTTTGGTGTCCTGTCGTATGATCTCTACAAGCTAATATGTAACTGTTTTGCGAGGGATTAGATATCTCACCCTTAGTTTGGTTTCAAATTTTAATGTCTGACCCTTGTCATTCTGCCTTGAGAGTGTTGAAGGGGCCTGCTCTTATTACCAGTTTGGTTGCATATTGACCAACTCGTTTTGTACTATTGAGAAAAATTATGTGAAGAGAGCAAATTACTTCTTCTGAAGTACCATGAACAATGAAAAGCAATGATTCTTTGCAGTGAGTATACTCAGTGTATGGAAGGACGCTTTGGAAAGGTCCATACAACTTCATGAATATTAGCCTCTAGTATTTTAAAGTGGTAATACATACAACCAATTTATCTATTTATGATATGTGTAATTAAATTTAACATAAAAACTAATTGGACAATGATTTTTCAAAATAAATGCATACATATCATAATGTCATTTACTTATTATATGGTCGATATGGTACTTCTGATATATTTAAAAATTTCTTTGGTGCTGGATGCTTATAAGTTCGTATTAATTCATTATAGCTTAACTACTTAACTAGCTTGTAAACTAGACTAGAATATTGTGTGCACGGTATTTTTGATATATTGTAAATTTTTTTTGGTGTTAAAGGCTCATAAGTTCGTATTAATTCACTATAGCTTAACCAGCCTGTAAACCAGACGGGAGTATCATGTGCACAGTGCAATCTAGGTGTTATTGATAAGAGCAAAACTTTTGCAAGTAAATACAAGTAGATGCACGTTCAATGCAGCGTTTTCTAACTGCTTAATGTCTGGTGCGTTGGAAAAGGAAAGGACTATGTTTATTCTAGCACAGTGTGTGAAGCGAATTTTTGTTAATCTCGCACGGCCTTCCAATACATATTCGTTGGTGCCCGAAGTTATGGATGTTTAATAGCCTTAATTATAACTACGCAATTCGATTTCTATTTACTTTGTTTCCTCAATATTCTAGTTGTCTATTTGATAAGATTATGTTGACTCATATGTCCATCGATAAGAATTCATTTCAATAATATGTTAGGGGTCTCAGTATTTGAATCTTAACTCTTATGCGGAGTCCTAACTCTTGAATTTCAACTTATGTGACAACCGATGTGATTAATAAATAATTTAGTATGATTTCTACAATTACTCTAAGATGCTTTTTTTAGATTTTGCGGGATATGATATGAGAAAAGTATAAATACACTGTAACCTCAATAAATTAATAATATTTTAATATTTGAAGATAATATCAAGCTCATAATAGAAGCTTTTATCAAGTATGATAGTATAATTAAATAATACAGTGATTCTGTCAAACTATATCATATGACTTTGATTTAATCTTAATTGAAAGAAGCAATCATATGATATTCCTTTCGCTCGATTGCATGGTTGGATCACAATTAAAGAGTAACTCATCAGAGAAGACTTTTTGGAGGTAGTATATTTACTAATTTCTCTCTTATTTTTCTTAATATAGCACATAGAATACAACAATAACCAATGAAATATGTAAAGTATTATGTCATTATAACAAAGAAAATTATAAACATATCATATGTATTTATTTTCAAATTAGTTAATTATTAATTTTTATATTAGTTGGATATTATAGAAAAATAAGATTTTTTTTGAAAAAAAATTATTATATAATAAATTTATCAAATTATTAATTACCACATTGGCTTGAGATCGATAAAATTATTATTTATATCGAGATTATCGATTTATTGAGTATTAATTTATTAAAATTCTACTGTACTGTAATTTCAAACAGGAACACAGGGTTTGACTCAATTCGACTGGGAGGAACCTCAAGAAGCTGTGAAAATGTTTAACATTGGGTTAGTTGGACCCAAATTTTGGGCCTGGGAGATTAAACAGTCCAAAATAGTTCAACCATCGCCCACTGGCGTTTTGGTTGGTAGGCTTTTAAAACACTGCTAACGACGTCGTTACCATCTCCTCTGCCGCCTAAGTTAAGGATTCAGGATGGGTTTATTCAATTGGCAGAAAAACGCCCGGAAACGTACGACCTTGAAGGGAACCAAAAAAAAAGAAAAAAGAAAAAAGAAAAAAAGAAGGAAAATCCAGTTCTTTTCACTCCAGCTGCAGCTCACTAGCTCATTCCTGAAAGAAAGAAACTTTCTTTTCCAAATTTTCATGTTCAATCTCCGTCAAATCCCCCGAAATGTCATTCTCTTCGTGTCTCAAGAGTCACCCTTGGCCTCTCCCACGACAACCCCTCCTCCCTTTCTCTTCCAAACCCACCACCATTTCTTTTGCCTCCACACAACACCACGACCATCGGCAACTCACCTCACAATCATCTTCATCTTCCACAATTAGTCAATTATTCAAGATCACGTGGCAAGATTCCCTAATGAGATTCGATTTTTTTTCCTCAGATATTGATAATCATATTTCGAAAATATAAATTCTGTTGCGTTTGCATAATTTTTTTTTTTTTTTTTTGTGCACACAAATTCCTGTTTTATCCAATAGTGATGCATGAGTATTGCTATATGTGCATGAATATTTTGACAGGAAGACTCATTATCTCGCCCAAGGATAGTCATTCTTTCCTTATGGTGATTTACTCGAAAGATAATGCTGTGAAATATGAATCTTAGCGCACGTCACGCAACGGATGAAGCCTTTGCCTGCCTTTGAGCAAACAGGAAAAGAGAAGATGGGATAAAAGTATTGTAGCGACTGAAACAAATCTATCAACAATGTAGAGATATTTTATTAATCATAGAATCATGATGTTCCTATTAGAGAAATATGTAACTGAAAAAAATCCTGAAGAGAGGATACATATGATTTGCCTTCTTGAACTTGATTTCTCCTTGTTTCATTAAAATGCAAGGAATTAATATGGATTAGGCACTGAAGCTGCTGGCTATAGTAAGCACGAATGCCCAAATAACACAATAAGTTAATTAATAATTATTGAAACCAAATAGAGTAATGCATATTGCCCTTCTGTAACTGTTTAAATAATATATATATTGCTACTGTTACATAGGTTTAATGCATATGTGAACTTAATTAGCTATTCTATTGTGCTATTAGAAAGTAAGTAATTATAATAGGAAGAAAGATATTAATTAGAAAATATAATGAAAGAATGTTATGACTTTTCTATATCGAAATTAATACTAACGAATATGGTTAATCAATTTAACCAGATTACCTCATAGATGAAATTGTTATCTTATGAAGGCTAACTAATAAAGATAATTAGTTCTCACTAATCAAGCATTAAAGAATAAAATTTGGTAACTCGCAAATCTTCAATTAATCACATAATTAAGTTACAAGGCAAACTTCAAGTAGATTAACCCTATAAATACTATTGTGTTTCCCCAACAGCTACCACAAGAAATTATATATATATATAAGAGAGAAAAGTAAACGAACATTTTATAATTTTTTTAGTATTCTTTGATTTTAATTTGCATCAATGGAGATGAAGAAGCCTTGTGCGGGTCGCCAAAAGATTGCAATTTCAAAAATACCAAAGAAAAATAATCTTCAAGTAACTTTCTCCAAACGCCGTGCGGGCGTGTTCAAAAAAGCCAGTGAACTTAGCACACTTTGTGGTGTTGATATTGCCCTAATAGTCTTCTCTCCTGCCAACAAGGCCTTCTCTTTCGGCCACCCTAATGTTGATTCAATCCTTGATCTTTATCTTGCCCGAAATCCTAACCCGCCTTCAGAGTCTAGCACAGATAGGCTTATCGAAGCTCATCGAAATGCTAACATTCGAGAGCTCAACATGCAACTAACACAAGTGCTTCATCAACTAGAAGTTGAGAAGAAGCATGGTGAAGTGCTGAGTGAGATAAGGAAAGCAAGTTGCCGCCAATGTTGGTGGGAAGCTCCTATAAACGAATTAGGATTGCATGAACTTGAACAATTGAAGACCGCGATGGAAGAGCTAAAGAAGAATGTGGAACAACAAGCTAACAAGATTTTGATCGATTCCAAAAATAACCCTTCACCATTTTTTGGTGTGAATAATCAAAATATTAATCCTCATCATCATCAAAGCAAATTACCTCTTGGGATTCCTCCTTCTTCCAACGATGCTCTTCCTAATTTTTACAGCTCGGGTTTTGGACATTATCATGATCATCAGCAGTAGTTTCTTTGAGTTTTGCTTAATTAGCATTAAATGGAGGCAGTTACAAGGCTAGTACCTTGCTAGCTAGTCTGTCTGTTCATTTCGGTTATTGTCGTGGATTGAAGTTAAATTATGAATTAGCTAAAATTAATTTGTCAGTAAATTTTTTTTTGACAATAACAAGGTATTTAGAGAATTTCTTAATGACCCTTGCATATAACATAATAATATTAGCTTGTTAAAAAAGAAAACAATCATCATAGATCCATGATTTTTGTTTTATCTTTTTCTTTTTCACTAACTTTTCAACTCAATTAGCATAATTGCCCAGTGATATATAATACGTTACAATTTAATAACGCATTAATATGATGAAATCAAAATTTATAACGTACATGAGAAGAAATTTTTAGCTGATTTAATTGTTATTATATGATCAAAACGTACCTTGCTTTGTCATTGATCTTCTGAAACCGAATGCCACCTTTGTATGTGTATTGGTGGGCTATTGATGGTAGATTCACTATCCTCCCCTCAATACCCGTTTCTTTGGCCGTGCGCTTCATTGTGTCCGGAAACAAATTTGTTAAAAGAAAATGCCCTGCAAAAGTAATATTTAAAGTTGAATACTAATTTAGCTAGTCAATTAATAACAGCCAATACAGCATCAAATTAAAGTAATCACCAATATGATTTGTTGCAAATTGCATCTCTATTCCATCTTCAGAAATCTGGTAGGGACAGAACATGATTCCAGCATTGTTTCTGCATTAAATTAATTTTTGCATGTTATAGTATGCTTTTATTGTTTCTCGGAAACATCAGTAGATAGTTATGTAATATTTCGAGAAAGAGGGGAGAGTAAAATTACATTAAGATGTTAAGGGGAAGATTAAGAGCAATGAAGTTTTGAGCAAAATCTTTAATAGAAGCAATAGAGGAAAGATCAAGTTTCAGAATATCAACACGAGCAGTGTCATCTTCTTTTAGAATACATTTGCAGCTGCCATGTTTCTTGCAGCAATAATAACATGAGCTTTACGTAGAGCCAAGACCCTTGCTGTCTCCAAACCAACTCCACTTGCCCCTCCTGCAAGCATTTTCCCTCATCAATTAATTATCCCCAAATATATATATCTTAATTGTGTTCAAATATTTTTATTTGAGTTATTATCTTTTTACTGATTAGGTTATCTTTTTACTGCTTAAGGGCATGTTTGGTTGCTGTATTATAACTCCTCATTGCATTAGCTTTATACAAGCCCATATTTGGTAAGTTAAAAGCTACAGAAACACTGCATAATGGGCCAATCTAATGCGGCAAACTGCCGCTTGCTCTTTCCTTTTTTTATTTTTTCCTTTTCGTTTCCAACTTTCCAACTTTTGCTAACTTTTGCTTTTACTTTAATTTTATAATAATAATAATAATAATAAATATTATTTTTTAATTTAATATTATATTATTTAATATTTGTTTCCTTTTCGTTTGCTCTTTCCTTTTTTTTTTCCTTTTCGTTTCCAACTTTCCAGCTTTTGCTAACTTTTGCTTTTACTTTAATTTTATTATAATAATAATAATAATAATAATAATAATAATAAATATTATTTTTTAATTTAATATTATATTATTTAATATTTTTTATTTTTTACATTATAATTATTAATATAAATAAATGATTTATTGTTCAATAATATTATATTCTATTTTTTATTTTTACATTTTAATTTATTAATAAATTTACAATTTATTATGACTAATAATAAATATTTAAATATGAATAATATTAATTTAAAATTAATAATAATATAAATAATAATATAAAATATTAATACAATTTAAATATATTAATATAATATTTAATTTAATTTAAATTAATAAAAAATTATTACAGTACAGTGTAGTACCAAACATTGTACAGTATTATTATAATACAATGCTAATGCAATACAGCATAATACAATACACCAGCATTAAAATAATGCAATACAACATAATACAATACGTATACCAAACGCACCCTAAGTGCACTAATGACTGTACTATAACACTTTACTACTAAATAATTATAAATTTAATTATAATGATTAGTTAACTGTTAATTGATCGCAAACATCATGTAGATGTAATTGGGGTAGAGTAAAACCAAAACAACAATTTCATTGGATATAAAGGGTAAAATTATCAATTAGAAACATATTACGATCGGTAGTATTAATCATAAAATTATTTTAATTGGTAAGCTTTTTTAAAAATATGTTATGAAAGGAATGAAATATGTTTGACAAATAAGTAAATGACATTTTAGGTATTTTAACATTTTAAAAAAGAGGCTGAACTATATGACATATAATTTAAAAATAAAATTTAACATCTATTCTCAAAAACCTAAAATTTAAGCGCAATATAGCTTATTTAATATTCAAAAGCTCTACTAAAAAATAATTAAATTAGCGAAAAATTTAAAAAGAGCTTGTGGAATTACATAAGTATTTATGACTATTAAACCGGTCTGATTACCCTACAATTGTTGTATAATACCCCCAATTTTATTTTTTTTTGGTGTTTATGTTGTCACCATTAGATTTTATGGAACAGTAGTTTTAGTAGGTGGATGCGTGAAATTGGTTATTAACATTGCAGCCCTTGTTGTGTACTGAAATTATAAATAATAAAACATTTCAATAAATCTGGACTATTTCAAATTAGTAAATAATTAGATAATTAAAAAATTGGATGAGAGTAATTGCACCCTACAAAATACTCTGCAAACTAATATTTTATCAAAATTTTAATTACAAAATACCCAAATGTGATTTACAATTAAGGGCATTGCATTTTTTTTTTTAAATGTTGACGCTAATTTCTAATCAACTAGAGAATAATGTGATGATATAAGAAAAAATAAAATAAAGAATTTACGTGATTTAACACTTAGCTATATCCATGGGTATAGAAAGAGTAATGTTCACTATTAAATAAGAATTACAATGAAGCTCTTTTTCTTTTTTGGGTCTAACTATTTACTCTTATACCTCTATCCATCAGGGATTCTCTATTTATAATAAAATTTATATCCCGATTCCTCGATAATTCCTCGTGTTGATCATCTTTATCACTTAGACTTTTATCTAATATCAATATTTATCTCCTTCTTAGATTGAGTTTTATCTTTTATCAATGTTTATCTCCAACATTTAATCTCCTTTTTTATCTCGCTTTGTGCTTCAAGAGCTTCTAATTTCTTTTACTAGGCTTTGATAATGTTTCCAACTATTGTTGCCTAGTTATTAGATTCAGCAGCTGGGCTTTTTTAGTTAAACTCATCTCCCATGGTAGCGCTTTTGTGCTATTATGCTCGCCTACAACAACAATCTCCCGCAATCATACTTTTTTGACTTATTAAGTGTTATCACAATGCTATGTTGCAATCATGCTCTCTAACAGTTGTGCTCATTTGACTTTATGCTCTCATTTAACTGAGCTTAATTAACTTATTAAGCTTCTTATTGAGCTTGTATGCTCTTATGTAACTGTGTTTAATTGACTTATTAAGTTTCTTACTAAGTGTAGTTGTGTTTAATTGACTTATTAAACTTCCTACTGAGTGTAGTTGTGCTTAATTGACTTATTAAGTTTTCTACTGAGCTTGTATGCTCTCATGCTCCGGTACATGCTCGCGTGCTCTCATGGTCCCATGGTCACATGCTTTCATGCTCACATGCTCTCATGGTCATGTGCTCTCATGGTCTCATGCTTTCATGTAACATGCTTAATTGATTTATTAGTTTCCTACTGAGCTTGCATGCTCTCATGCTAACATGTTTTCATTATCTCATGCTTGTATATAGCTATGTTTAATTGACTTATTAAATTTTCTACTGAACTAGCATGCTCTCATGCTCATCTGTTGTCATGCTTACATGCTTGATGCTCTCATTATCTCATGCTCACATACTCTCATACTCATATGCTCACATGCTCACGTGCCCTCATGCTTACATGCTCACATGCTTAAATGTTCTCATGCTCACATCCTTTCATGCTCTCATTATTTCACTTGCCACATTTTTCCTTACAATAGAAAAAAATTGAACAAATTAATTATTCGCCAAAAAAAAGTAGTTTTGCAGTTAAAGTAGAAATAAAAGAAAATGAATATAAAAAAGAAGCAACAATATCAGTGCAAGAAAATAGCATGGTGCAATTAAAAAAAAAAAGGAAATTAAGGGGCAAAATAAAAAAAATCAATCGATCATTAGAAGAATTGTGTTGTTGACTTTTTTTTGGGGGGGAGGGGGGGATGGGGCCAAAACATAAGTATGGGCAAATGGCTACTAGAGAAAACAAAACTGGAGAAAAATGGATTTGATTTAGAAAACTAAAACAAAAAATCATAATAGTTTTCTCAACTACTCTAAATGAAGGCATTTTTGTAGATTAATAAATGTGTCAACATAGGAATTAGCTAAAGCCTAAATGTTTTATAAGTATTTTTAAGGATGTTTGGAAAAAAAATAGTCTTATTTAGCTAATGTCAATTTTGGTACTAACAATGTTGTTAATAAATGTGTCAACATAAAAATTAGCTAGATATGTTTAAATACTTTTATAGGTGTTAAAAGAAAAAAAAATAGTCTTAATGAAGAATTGACAATCTTTTATGACGAAAGAGGCATGTAACCTGATTGTCGGGGGTGGGTCGTCCATGTGGGCTATGTGATAAGTCCTTCATATTTATACCGACACGCACTCACGCGTACGTGGAGAGATCATCCCAGAGTCAACGAGTTTTGCAAATTGCGGTCAATACATTCCCAATTGCTTATAGGTTTCCATATTCCAGCAAAAAATTTCTTAATAGAAGATTAGAAAACGGTTAATAACATTAGATCTTTAATTTTTTTTTTCAAATTAGTCCACTAACTTCTCCATTTGAATGAATATTGAGAATGTAAGACTATGCCAAAACTATTACAGAATAAAGAGCATTTAGATACTTCTCAAATGGGGTTAGGGCCTTCATTTCCTTTTTTTTTCTTAAAAAATTAAGGGTTAAGAGAACCATCCAATAACCTAATAGTAAATCAATTCTCTTTCCACAAAGTTTGAGTTTACTTATGTGTATTTGTGAGGTTAATTTTCTTTTAATCATTCAAAAATAGGTTCCATTTATTTTAAATCCAAACTAAATATTTAAATTTTGCCATTATAGAATTGATTAAGAGATTGTGGTAATGTGATATTAAAAGAAGAAGAACAAAACAAAACTTGGGAGGAATTATGGACCTATTTGATGTAATTGGATGAGTTACATCCGTACTTGAAAAATAACATTGGAAACTACTGAACCGAAACGTTCTTGTCCCAAAATTACTTCAATAAAAATTTCTCCTAAAAAAATTACATATTGTTTTTTTGATGATTGTATAAATAGCATGATTTTATTGAACGATAGTAAAAATAAATATAAGCTTTATGTATACTCTCGGCAAGACATATATGTTCATATCCAAAGAAATATTGTATCGTAGGAATAGTTAGCTAGGGCCAAGAGGCCCAAGCAGATCAACCTCTTTAACACGAATAATAAAAAGTAAAAACTTTCAAGGGCGAACATTGTGGAATTTGATGGTGGCAATAAATGTTGAAGAAGGTGAGGTGGAGATAATAAATGCAGGACACGTGAATGAATGAATTGGATGGGTTTCATACCCCCATACTTTATAGCATCAATCGCCAATGTATTATTGCATGGGAAGTGAGAATTAGGGGTGGTAAAATTTGGATTTAGATTGATATTTTTATATTCGGATTCAGATATGCATCTGTAAATTTTTTACGGATACGGATGTGAGTAATATCCGTTCGTATTGCGGGCGGATATCCCGAATATCTGGATCCGCAAAAATTTAAAATATAATTTAAAAATTCAACAATTTTTCAAATTAAAACCTAATCCCAAAACCTATTAAATATTTACATTATATTGAAAATTAATGCATTTAATTAAAGGGATGAAACGAATCAGCAAAGAAATTTATTCAAAATTAAACTAAATTGAATCAACAAAGGCCAAAGGATTCAACAAGGCTTGCCAAGACCATTTTAATTAAAGTGCTCAAACGAGGCTTCTTCGATTGCAAGGATTCGACGGCGGCGAGGCGAGGTGTGGCAGCAACTAACTCAGATCGAGGCGTGTGTTGAGTGTTAGAAAATACATATTTATAAAGGAGAAAACCGTCATTTTACATTTCAAGTCTTACTAACAACCCTTACTTTTATGTATTTAACCTTCTTGTGATGTAATTACGTGTGTGTTATTTTAATTAAGTATTTTATGTATTTTAGGGGCATTATAGTCATTTCACAATAAAGGAGAGATCAGACGGCAAAACGGACATCACTTTTGAACTCAGGACGGTCGAAAACCTTAGGAGGAGCATAAAAGGAAAAATGGCACTATTCACGTATACGGTACTGTTCACGTTACTGTTCACGACACTGTTCACATAGACGGATCGATGACGTGGCATTGATCGATGACGTGGCATTGACCGATGATGTGGCATTGACTAATGAGGTGTCACGATCCTGTTGGACTAAAATTCTTATGTACTGTTGATGGTGACGTGGCAGCATATCAGTGGACGAAAAATCTCGCGTACGGTGCATGCATCACACAGGATTATTGTCAACCAAACCGCGTTACTGTTCATCCGGGTCAAACCGTGTTACTGTTCATCCGCGTGGTCAAACCGTGGACTGTTGACTGATGACGTGGCGCAATCCTGAGCGTCCAAACTGTTTTTAATCCGATGGCCATGATTTACTCCATGTATCTATAAAAAGGGGGCCTCTCCCCCCTAATTTGATATCTCTGAATCCATTTTTGGGATCCATTTTCTGTAATTCCCTCTCCATCTTGTATTTTCTTTGTATTTTAATAAATTCCCATTTTGCCCCTAGTTCAATTATGAGTAGCTAATTTCTTTTCAAGCTTGGGTTGAAGGTGAAGTCTCAACATGTGTCATGGGCTTTATTTGGTAAATTTATTTTCTTTTCCCCTCTAGTTTTTGTGGATGATTTGACTTATCGTCGACAAATAATACTGATCTTGTCTAGATACCGCCTTGGTTACACCGGCTCTCTAGTATAAGGTTATTATTATTTGGCACGATAAGCCCTTAGCACCATATTGATTAGAGCGTGGTTCATGAGGTGTGGATTCCCCCCTCATGATTTAATTGGCATTAATACGAATTATTTAGCCCATGATGCATGTTGATACGGATCCAGATACCCAAGTACGTCATTTCAATAGATTTCGCTTCAACTTATTCTCGCCATTGCAATTCCAATTTTAGAATTTATTATCGCAATTTCAATTCCAATTTTAGGATAACTTAAATCACTTCCACCACAATTCCAACCACCTATTTACAGAATTAATTCTACACATAATTAAAATCCACCTCCTCCTGGGATCGACACTCGTCACCATTGATCTACACTACAATAGATTCGTGCGCTTGCGAGTACATTAAAATTTGCACAACAAGTTTTTGGCGCCGTTGCCGGGGAGGTAAGTAATTTTAATTCATAGAATTAATTTTTGTGAATAATTTCTTTTATTTGTTTTCTTGTATTTTTTTTTCTTATTGAAAAAAAAAAAGAAAAAAAAAAGAGTAAATCTACATTTAAAGGTTAGTATTTCTTTTCTTTTTCTCTTCTTTAAAATTCTGTAATTTAATTTTCAATTTATTTTTTCTTTGTAATTTTTGTTTATTTTATTAATTTAATTTTTAGTTAATTTATTTCACGTATTTGTTTTTGTGTATTTTTATAGAAAGGTTGTAATAGCGCAATAAGGTTAGTATCATAATTTCTCCCTCTTCTTTATTTTTATTTGTTTTGTTCCCATCTTTATTTTTTGTTTTGTTTGCATCTTTATTTTTATTTTTATTTTATTTTGCATGCATGGTCGTAGGTCATTATTACCTAATCTTGAACCTATAGACCTTGAATTAGAAAAAACACTTCGCACACACAAGAACGATAAAAATAAATTTGAAATGGATTTACAAGCACCACAGGAGAGGCCATTTAAGGACTATTTTAGTCCCTTAGCTAATTTGAGCACATCATGCATAAGATACCCAAATGTAGCTGCTAGGAGCTTTGAACTAAAACCTAGTGTGCTAAATTGTCTCCCCACATTCTATGGCTTAGAAAATGAGGACCCATATAATCATCTGAATGATTTTCATACCATTTGTCAAACTTTTAAATATGAAAATTTTTCAGACGATGATGTTAAACTCAGATTATTCCCATTTTCTTTAAAGGATAGAGCTCGTTCATGGTTAAATACTTTGCCTGCTAATAGCATTGCATCATGGGAACAAATGGTTACAAAATTTCTAAATAAATATTTCCCAGTGCATAAAACCAATTCTATTCGCAGGGAAATTTCAGAGTTTACACAAAGAGAGGACGAGCAGTTTTTCGAAACGTGGGAGCGATTCAATGGGCTACTCTTGAAGTGTCCACATCATGGGTACGAGAAATGGCACCAATGCCAATACTTTTTGGAGGGATTACTACCAAATGTGCAAGAATGGCTAATGGCAACAAGTGGAGGAGAGCTAATGTCAAAAAGCGCAACAGAGATTTGGGAATTCTTCCAGCGACAAGCGGATAATTCCCAACAACGGAGTCGATCACTCAGGAATACTAGAAGAATTAAGGGAGTAAATGAGGTTCAAATTGGCGAGTCAACTTCGGGAATCAAAGAAGTCAAGGAGATGGTTGAAGGTCTTGCTCGACAAATAGCATCGTTATCGACTGCTAAATCAACAGAACCACATGACCATGACTCATACCCAGATCAAGCCAATGCCATAGGTGTAATGAGAAAGCCATCAAATTACAACCCATACTCCAACACATATAATCCTGGATGGAGAGACCACCCCAATTTTTCATGGTCCCAAGGATTCCAACAGAATGGACCAGCAGCTCCAGCTCCACCAATGCAACCAATTCCTCAAAATCCTCAAGCCTCTCAGCCCCCATTTAGACCATTCAATCAAAACCAAAACTACTCTCAACCCAGACCATGGGAGGATTCATTCCAGAATTTCAAGAATGCTACTCACTCTACGATTGAGCAACAGAACCGCACCATTGATGGACTACGAAATGAGTTGAGAGCAGGCTTTAACTCACAAGCTCAATCAGTTTCAAGCCTCGAGAAGATGGTGGGACAACTTGCTTCTTCAGTTCAGACCTTGGCAATGACTGTTGAGAAAGGCAAGTTTCCAAGTCAACCAGTGCCTAATCCTAAAGGAGTGCATGAAGCAAGTACCAGTTCACCACAACAGTATGGAGAGGTCAAAGCAGTCATGACCTTGCGAAAAGGAAAGGAAGTCGACAACAAAGTGGAGATGCCGGTGACAAAAGAAAATCAAATTGTACCTGTAAATGCTGAGGACTCACCACCGGAGGAAAAAGAAGAAACCAACCTACGAGAATACGTTCCCAAAGCTCCATTTCCTCAGAGGTTAGTGAAAGGAAAGAAGGGAAAATCCACAGGTGAGATTCTCGAAATCTTCAAACAGGTAAGTGTTAACATCCCTTTACTTGATGCTATTAAACAAGTTCCATCTTATGCCAAGTTTCTTAAAGACCTTTGTACTAAAAAGAGAAATATGCATGTTCAAAAGAAGGCATTTTTAACAGAAAACGTTAGTTCTATACTCCAACATAAAATTCCTTTAAAATGCAAAGACCCAGGCTCCCCCACTATCTCATGTAGTATAGGGAACCACACAATTGAGAATGCTTTGTTGGATTTAGGAGCTAGTGTAAATTTGTTGCCTTACTCTGTATTCGTGAAACTTGGACTGGGAGAATTACACCCAACTCTAGTGGTGTTACAACTTGCAGATCGGTCCACAAAAATACCTCGTGGTATTGTGGAGGACGTGCTTATCCAGGTAGACAAGTTTTATTTTCCTGTTGATTTCATTGTAATTGACACTCAACCAATACAGGACTCAAGGAAGCACATCCCCATTATTCTAGGCCGACCTTTCTTGGCAACTGCGGATGCTCACATTCAATGCAGGACTGGAAATATGCAGTTGTCCTTTGGCAACATGACTATGGAGCTAAACATCTTCAACATTGCCAAACAACCTCACAGTGCAGATGATGGAATTGTTGATGTGGATTTAATAGAAACAATAGTTGATAATACTTTTCTTTCAAACCTTAGTGATGATCCTTTACAAACATGTTTAACTCACTTTGGTTTGGATTTTGATATTGACAGATCGGTCGAAGAGGTCAACGCCCTACTTGACTCAGCACCATCCATGGACACTAATAAATGGAAGTCAAGAGTTGAACAACTAGCACCATCAGAGAAGAAACTCATTCCATCATCAGAATCACCACCGAAACTCGAGCTCAAACCATTACCCAACACATTGGAATATGCGTTTTTGGGAGAAGAAAGCACTCTACCGGTAATCATCTCATCATCCCTAAACGACGAACAAAAAGGTAAGTTGTTGGATGTTTTAAAAGAGCACAAAGGAGCATTAGGATGGACCATAGCAGATATTAAAGGTATAAACCCAGTAGACTGCATGCATTACATTCACCTTGATGAAAATGCTAAAACTACTAGGGAAATGCAACGTCGGTTAAATCCTAATATGAAAGAAGTTGTTAGAACAGAAGTCCTTAAGCTATTAGACGCAGGTATTATTTACCCAATTTCTGATAGTTCATGAGTCAGTCCTGTACAAGTTGTCCCCAAAAAGTCAGGAGTCACAGTAGTTACCAATGCTGATAATGAATTGATACCAACTAGAGTAACTACAGGATGGCGTGTATGCATTGATTATAGAAAGTTGAATTCTGTCACACGTAAAGACCATTTTCCTTTACCATTTATCGATCAAATGCTTGATAGATTAGCAGGCCACGAATTTTATTGCTTTCTAGATGGCTACTCAGGATATAATCAGATTCCCATAGCACCAAAAGATCAAGAGAAGACCACTTTCACTTGCCCTTTTGGCACATTTGCATATAGGAGAATGCCATTTGGATTATGTAATGCACCTGCTACATTTCAACGATGCATGTTGAGCATTTTTTCTGATATGGTTGAACGATTCCTTGAAGTCTTTATGGATGACTTTTCTGTCTTTGGTGACTCGTTTGATCAATGTTTACATCATCTAACGCTAGTTCTGCAGAGATGTACCGAGAAGAACTTAGTCTTGAATTGGGAGAAGTGTCATTTTATGGTAAAACAAGGTATTGTTCTCGGTCATATCATTTCGAGCAAAGGTATTGAGGTTGACAAAGCCAAGGTGGATCTCATTTCTAATCTTCCTCCACCTAAAACAGTCAGAGAAGTAAGATCTTTCCTTGGACATGCTGGTTTTTATAGATGTTTCATTAAAGATTTTAGCAAAGTTTCTAGACCCTTATGCAATTTACTTGCTAAGGATGTACCTTTTATCTTTAATGATTCATGTCTCATGGCGTTTGAAAAATTAAAGCAGTTGTTGACATCATCACCCATCATTCAGGCCCCAAACTGGAGCTTACCATTTGAGCTCATGTGTGATGCATCTGATTATGCCGTAGGAGCAGTATTAGGACAAAGAGTTGATCGAATTCCCCATGTTATTTACTATGCTAGTATGACATTAAATGATGCACAGTTGAACTATTCAACTACTGAAAAAGAAATGCTAGCAGTAGTGTTTGCATTGGAAAAATTTCGATCTTATCTCATTGGTTGTAAAATAATTATATTCACAGATCATGCTGCTCTTAAATATCTTCTCACAAAGAAAGATGCAAAAGCTAGACTAATTCGTTGGGTGTTACTTTTGCAGGAATTCGACTTGGAATTCAAGGATAAGAAAGGCACAGAAAATGTTGTGGCGGACCACCTCTCTCGTCTCCATTTTGACACAATTACAGAGCCATTAATATTAAATGAGTCATTCCCAGATGAACAATTGATGCATGTGGAAGTATTACCTTGGTATGCTGATATAGTTAATTATCTTGTTACAGGTAAACTTCCAGAGCATTGGACCAAGCAAGACAAGGCTAAATTCTTTGCGGAAATAAAGAATTTCTTTTGGGATGACCCATATTTGTTCAAGTATTGTGCAGACCAAATTGTTAGACGATGTGTCCCTGAAAATGAAATTCAGAATATTCTTTCATTCTGCCATGAACAAGCTTGTGGAGGCCATTTCAGTGCTAAGAAAACAGCGACTAAAGTTTTACAATGTGGTTTCTATTGGCCAACTATATTTCGAGACGCTTACACTTTCTGTTCTTCATGTGATAGGTGTCAACGAATGGGGAGCATTACACGAAGGAACATGATGCCACTAAATCCAATTTTAGTGGTTGAGATTTTTGACGTATGGGGTATCGACTTCATGGGACCCTTTCCCCCTTCTTTTGGCCATCAATTCATATTGGTTGCTGTTGACTACGTCTCAAAATGGGTAGAAGCAATTCCATGTAGAACCAATGATCACAAGGTGGTGATAGGATTTTTGAAAAGCAATATTGTTTCACGCTTTGGATTCCCTCGAGCGATAATCAGTGATGGTGGTGCCCACTTTTGTAACAAAGCATTCAAAGCTCTTTTGACAAAGTATTCAATCACACACAAAGTGGCGACCCCGTATCATCCGCAAACCAGTGGCCAAGTTGAGATCTCCAATCGAGAAATCAAGCACATATTAGAAAAAACGGTGAGGCCAGACAGGAAAGATTGGTCATTACGACTTGATGATGCATTATGGGCATATAGAACGGCTTTCAAGACCCCGATTGGGATGTCACCCTACAGGCTAGTGTATGGAAAAGCTTGCCACCTACCTGTGGAACTCGAGCATCGTGCATATTGGGCCATCAAGAAATTCAACTTTGACATGCAGCAAGCCAGCTCAGAGAGAAGATTACAACTGGCAGAACTTGAAGAAATTCGCAATGATGCATATGAAAATGCCAAAATTTACAAGCAGCGGATGAAAGTCTTCCACGACAAGCACGTTATGAGAAAATCTTTCACTCCAGGTCAGAAAGTACTTTTATTCAATTCTCGCTTGCACTTATTCCCAGGTAAGTTACGCTCTCGATGGTCTGGTCCCTTTATTGTTCATACTGTTTTTCCACATGGGGCAATTGAAATTAAAGACCCAAAGAACGGTGTCACGTTTAAAGTTAATGGTCAAAGATTAAAGCCATATCTAGAGTACCAACCACATGAAGAAGACACCGAAATAAATTTGAGTGACCCACCAGATTTGAATTAATTTTTTTTTTCTCTTTTTATTGATTTGATTTTTCTTTCTTTCTTTTTATTATTCTTTTGCTATTTGAAATTATTTTTGCATAAGTGTGTTTGTTTAACAATTAAGTTTTCTCTTATCATTTTTAATCATGAGTCTCATACTTAGACCGTTCCTCCTGAACATTCTTAAACCACTTCAACGTGTCAAAACTCATCTCAAAAGGCAGATTCTATTTTGTAAAACACAACGCATTTGGGCTCTACAACCACCAGAGTTAGTAGCCTATGTTGAGGGTTTAGAACGCCAACTCAGAGACATTGAGAGAAGTGTTTACGACATCCAGTTGGAGCTTGAGGTAAATTCAATAAGAGGACGATTTTAATTTTCTTTGTGTGTTTTAATTTGTTTTTCTGTTTGTGTGCTTTAGTTTGTTACCCCGGTGAAGTGGCGGATAACGGTACTCCGTGACAATCAAGTCGGTTAACTTCAGTTTCCCATAATAACTGATATTCTGAGGCGAAGGTATGGATAGAAACGAGATTTTAGCAAAGCTTCACAAGCGATTCCCTTCACTTCCTCAGAATGCCCTCCTTACAATCTATAAAGCCCGGTCCGAACGCATGCGATTGCTCATGAAGAATAACATACCTGCTGACATCCGTTGGTTAATCGAGGCTAAAGTACGATCGGCAGGTGAGTTACCTCCAAAATTTATTGCATTCATGCCTGGTTGTGGTAAAGGAAATTATGCAAGAAAACGACGAGCTCGAAGAATTTCTGTTGCTTGTCATAAGTGTGCCAGAATGAGTTGCGATAGAAACCTATGTTCTTTAGGAATGGTGTCTGATAACAGGGAAGATAAGATTCAATTCATTAGGGATGGCTTGAATAAGGAGTCATTGGATGATATTCTTTTGTCTCTTGAAACGCATCCCAGTGGATATGTGCAAGGAGCGATTCTCCAGTTGTGGCCATTATTCCAGAAAGAGCATACACGATATAGTCTCGGGAATCTGACTATAAACGACCCTGTTTGTCAGTTTATAAGAAAACTGGATGGGAAGCCGATCCTCGACCCATAGAGGGCGTTCAAGCCGTTTCTGGACGTAAAACCAGAGGAAGATGTGAGCCACAGTCGCAACTACCTGTAAATATCCTTTTACTTTATTGTTATTTTATTTCACTATTGTCTTATTTTTGCATTATTGTCTTTAATAATTTTATTACTGTTGGCTTTTTCCTTTTTTTACTGTTTTCTTTTTGACTTGCGAGCCACGTGCTTTACGCGTTATTTGACACTGACACATTACCTCATACACAACCATGACCCACTATCACCAAGACTCTTAAATGTGATATCTTTTGTCAAGCACTCACAAATTATTTTTTTTGAGAAGTATCACAATGACAGCTACTCCAAATAGACAATTCAAGAACATTTGTGTGCTTTCTGGATTTACCTATGGCAAACATAAAGAGTTCGTTGAGGCAGCCATAGATCTTGGTCGAAGCATAGCAGAGAGAAAATTACACTTGGTGTATGGAGGAGGTAACCGAGGGTTATCAAAAATGGTCTCAGAAGCAGCTTTTATCAGAGGAAGTCAAGTGTTAGGCATCATCCCAAGAGTCCTAAAACCATTGGGCGGTTCGTCTGACTCATCAACTGGAGAAGAGTTAGTCGTCTCAGGTATGCAAGAAAGAATAACTGAAATGCTTAATCATGCTGATGCTTTTATTTTCCTTCCAGGAGATCTTGCAACACTAGAGGCACTTATGACACTAGCATCTTGGGCCCATCTGCACATCCACCAGAAACCCATCGGTTTGTTAAATGTCAATAACTTTTATGATGGCTTTATCGCATTTCTTAACCATGCAATAAAAAACTATTTCATTCCTTCTAATGTGAAAAAACTCTTCATTTGTGCTCACACTGCTAATGAGCTACTTGATATGTTACAAGCTTATAAACCGGAGCCAGACCCCTGGACCTTTGTGTTGGAGCGACCAAATAATGATGGTAACAGTAGCCGCAGTAAGAAGTACAAATTAGATTTAACTCTCCGCCTGTAAATATTTTCTTCTGTGTTGCACCACCCAGGTGATGTCTTCTAAACTCTACTTCTTTCCTTTAAAACATTGAGGACAATGTTTCGTTCTGGTTGGGGGGAGGGAATAGTCGACAATTGTGGAATCTTGGTTAAGTTTTTACTAATTTTTTGTTGTAGAAACTAACTGTTGCTAACATTTTATGTTGAAGATGGCTGAATATGGAGTGTAGTTACTCTAGAAACGCATCTTCATCGTTTAAAAAAAAAAAAAAAAAAAAAAAAACATGTTTTCTTCCTCTTTCTCCTTTATAAATATGTAGTTTCAAATTTTGAGTCGAAGATGGCTGAATATGGAGTGTAGTGCCTCTAGAAACGCATCTTTTTAGTTTTAAAAAAAAAAATAATTCTTTTTCTAATTAATTTTTCTACATCATTTTCACATTTCTGCATGCATATTTTCCTTTCATGTTTAGAATAGGTTGGGGGGTAGAATGTTGTTTAAAAAAAAAAAAAAAATTTGTGTTATTTGTTTTAACATTGGATGACATGATTAATTTCAAATTTTAGTATTTGTATTATCTTTGGTCTTAAGTGATGTTACGCTATGTTTGCTACTTTACATGTTGATGTCGGAGACAAATATGAGTTGCTTGAAGGAATGAACATGTCATAAATAAGTGCCAAGTGAGTTGTTGGGCCTATCATTTTCTTGGAGAGTAACCCTTTTGCCCATTCTCTATACAGCTTAGCAGTTTATTATTTTATACACGATCTCTAGATTTCTTTTAAGTTAACCCTTTAAAAAAAAATATGGTAAAATTAAAAAAAGAAAAAAGAAAAAAAAAAGAAAAAAGAAAAAAATGTGTGTTGCTACATTGGGAGGCCCATCTAACTAGTAGATATGGATAATTATTTAGAGCCCTAAAAGACGATGGAAAGGCCATCTTTGATCCGTTTGAGCCTTTCTAGCCATCCCTTTTATTAAATATCCATAGTTACCCCTTTTGAGCCTTTAAAAAAAAAAAAAAAAAAAAAAAAAAAAAAAAAAAACCTTTTCTTTGTCAACTTATCATCTTGACCCACTCCGATTTTGAGTATTACCCAATGTCTTTTAAGTTCCATCACCTATTTATGTTTGAGAAAATGTAAATAATTATGTTGTTCAGTGAAGTTATGCCAAATAAAAGCAAAAAGAAAAAAAAAAAACAAAAGTTGTTGTTTCAAAAGAATAAAAATAACAATAATAGGTGAAATCCACCTTGCAAGTTCCAAAAAAAAAAAAAAAAAAAAAAAAAAATTCTGCATTTTTCTCAAACATACACTTTGTTTTCCTTATTTCCTTTCTTTGTTAGCCATATCCCTAGCCTACGTTACGTTCTAATAAAAGTCCTTCTTGATTTTCGGGAACTATAGTTTGAAGTAGAAGCTAGTTATATGGGCTAAAAAGATGTAGTGATGCATAATATATAAAAAAAAAAAAAAAGATAAATAAAGTGGGTTGACTAACATTTTTTTATTTGACTTGAGATTGTATTATTTCTAAGCTGATGGCATATTTATTTCATCTTGGTGAGAGCATGTGATATCACTTTTTCATTATTTTCTCTCAATTACCATTCATTGGAGTGACTATTTTTTGGGTTTAATTTCTTTGTGAGAGTGTCACTACTTCCAGTGAGATTTTGGGGTTTGACATGTCATTCTTGAAAGTAGCTATAACAAAGTCTACTGGGCCGATTCATGTGGATGGTTGATGTGGGTGTGATATTGCTTTAGACTGGAGATAATGCTTATACTTTTATTTGATTGCTATCATTAATCTGATTGAATAAACACGAGTGTTTCTAAAAAAAAAAAAAAAAAAATCATTTTGAATTTGAATTTTGTTTTCGCTTTATTTGCTAGGGACTAGCAATAAGCTGGTTGGGGGGTGTGTTGAGTGTTAGAAAATGCATATTTATAAAGGAGAAAACCGTCATTTTACATTTCAAGTCTTACTAACAACCCTTACTTTTATGTATTTAACCTTCTTGTGATGTAATTACGTGTGTGTTATTTTAATTAAGTATTTTATGTATTTTAGGGGCATTATAGTCATTTCACAATAAAGGAGAGATCAGACGGCAAAACGGACATCACTTTTGAACTCAGGACGATCGAAAACCTTAGGAGGAGCATAAAAGGAAAAATGGCACTATTCACGTATACGGTACTGTTCACGTTACTGTTCACGACACTGTTCACATAGACGGATCGATGACGTGGCATTGATCGATGACGTGGCATTGACCGATGATGTGGCATTGACTAATGAGGTGTCACGATCCTGTTGGACTAAAATTCTTATGTACTGTTGATGGTGACGTGGCAGCATATCAGTGGACGAAAAATCTCGCGTACGGTGCATGCATCACACAGGATTATTGTCAACCAAACCGCGTTACTGTTCATCCGGGTCAAACCGTGTTACTGTTCATCCGCGTGGTCAAACCGTGGACTGTTGACTGATGACGTGGCGCAATCCTGAGCGTCCAAACTGTTTTTAATCCGATGGCCATGATTTACTCCATGTATCTATAAAAAGGGGGCCTCTCCCCCCTAATTTGATATCTCTGAATCCATTTTTGGGATCCATTTTCTGTAATTCCCTCTCCATCTTGTATTTTCTTTGTATTTTAATAAATTCCCATTTTGCCCCTAGTTCAATTATGAGTAGCTAATTTCTTTTCAAGCTTGGGTTGAAGGTGAAGTCTCAACATGTGTCATGGGCTTTATTTGGTAAATTTATTTTCTTTTCCCCTCTAGTTTTTGTGGATGATTTGACTTATCGTCGACAAATAATACTGATCTTGTCTAGATACCGCCTTGGTTACACCGGCTCTCTAGTATAAGGTTATTATTATTTGGCACGATAAGCCCTTAGCACCATATTGATTAGAGCGTGGTTCATGAGGTGTGGATTCCCCCCTCATGATTTAATTGGCATTAATACGAATTATTTAGCCCATGATGCATGTTGATACGGATCCAGATACCCAAGTACGTCATTTCAATAGATTTCGCTTCAACTTATTCTCGCCATTGCAATTCCAATTTTAGAATTTATTATCGCAATTTCAATTCCAATTTTAGGATAACTTAAATCACTTCCACCACAATTCCAACCACCTATTTACAGAATTAATTCTACACATAATTAAAATCCACCTCCTCGTGGGATCGACACTCGTCACCATTGATCTACACTACAATAGATTCGTGCGCTTGCGAGTACATTAAAATTTGCACAACAGCGTGCAGCGGCAGCAACCGACTCAGATCGAGGCTTGGACACGAGGATTAGGCGAGGCCATGAGACAAATAGCAACATCCTACGGAATTGGGGGGGATTTGGGTGTTAGGGATTTGTGGGTTGTGGCTGCTGGTAAAGTGTTGTGAGCGTGTGTGTGAATGTGAGAGTTAGGTTAAATTTGTTTTTAAGTTAAGTTAATATATATTTTTTAATTTAATATAAAAACTAACCGGATCTGGATATCCGGCTTTCCGGATGCACTTGTATCCGGATCCGGACCCATACAGATTTTAATTTCTTACATCTGGATCCGCATTTTTTAACATGCGGATCCGAATTTTTCCTGATTCGGATCTTTCGGATCCTTGCGGATGCAAGCTGGATCCAAATTTTATTGCTATCCCTAGTGGGTACCATACTACTATTACAAAAATCATTATTGGTTACCAATTATGGTGAAAATCATCAATCATGTGGTGGGTATTTAATGCTATTGATAACCTTATTTCAATTTTAAATTACAGCAACCGCCGCAATGAGCAGCAAAGCAACATGATGTAGAAAATAAATACAATTAACACAAATTGCTGCAGCAAATACAAAGCACCACGAATATGTCAGTCAAACATCCATTAAGATCATTTATAACTCAACTACAATCAAATTTATTTCATGATTTGCGAAAGAAAAATAAATAAAAGAATTTTGGCCACTAAATACATCCCCATGAATAAATAAAAACAAGAAAATAACAAGAATGACTGATTTTCAATGGATCTCTGTGTTTTCTCCTCTGGTGCAGCATTTAATCTCTCTCTTGAATTCTGTTTTTCTTTTGTTTTTTTGCGGTTTTTCTCCTTGGGTGACGACTTTCTTCTTTTCTTTGAGTGTGTGCTCTTTTATATCTTAAAATTAGGGCAAGTAAAAGTCTAGGGCACATATCTTCCATTTTAAGAAACTTCATATCGCAATCTTCTAAGTATCTTGTGTGAAATCTTCTCTATCAATGGTCCAGAATTACTACAACAACAATGCTATAGTAATGGCTTTAGCACATGCACTGTTTCATACTTATTTCAATTCTTCTATAATCATGTTCTTTCCTTATTTTTGCAAGCCTATTGCAGCAGCATTTCTCCCTTGAAATTTGAGCTTCCGATCACCTACAATTATGCATACGATCTAGGCACACAAATTATTATAAAACAATGCAATTTATTAAAAATAAACTAAAATGGATATTCATGCAAAATATAACTAAAATGCAATTAAAAAAATATCATTTACTCTCTAAGTAATCTTGATTTAAGTCTAATAGTGTCATGATAACTCTCATTTCATAGAGTTATCAGCAAGGTATTTTTTATATATTCTAAACTTTTTCTAGTGCTGAAGGCTCATAAGTTCGTCCCAATTCGTTACAGCTAATTTACAGACGGGAGTATCATGTGCACAATGCAATCTAGGTGTTATTGATAAGAGCAAAACTTTTACAAGTAAATACAAGTATATGCACTTTCAATGCAGCGTTTGCTAACTGCTTAATGTTTGGTGCATTGGAAAAGGAAAGGACTATGTTTATTCTAGCACGGTGTAGGAAGCGAACTTTTGTTAATCTCCCGCGGCCTTCCAACACATTCGCTGGTTCCCTAAGTTATGGCTGTTTAATTAATTATAACTACGCATTTCGATTTCTATGTACTTCGTTTCCTCAACATTCTAGTTGTCTATTTGATAAGATTATGTTGACTCATATGTCTATCGATAAGAATTCATTCCAGTAATATGTTAGGGTCTCAGTATTTAAGTCTTAACTCTTATGCGGAGTCCAAACTCTTGAATTTCAATTTATGTGACAACTGATGTGATTAATAAATAATTTAGTGCGATTTCTACAATTAATCTTAAGATACTTTTTTTAGATTTTGTGGGATATGATATGAGAAAAGTATAAATACACTATAACCTCGTAAATTGATAGTCTTAAGACCATGAAAATTTTGTTAATTTAGTAAATATTAATATATCGATAAATTAATAATATTTTAATATTTAAAGATAAATTCAGGCTCATAATCTAAGCTTTTATCAAGTATGATAGTATAATTAAATAATACAGTGATTCTATCAAACTATATGATATGACTTTGATTTGATCTTAATTGAAAGAATCAATAATATGGTATTCTTTTCGCTAGATTGCATGGCTGGATAGCAATTATTCAGTAACTCATCAGAGAAGACTACTTGGAGGTGACATATTAACTAATCTCTCTCTTATTTTTCTTAACATGTCATATAGAATACAACAATAACCAATGTAGCACATAGAATATAACAATAACCAATGAAATATTTAAAGCATTATGTCATTATAACAAAGAAATCATAAACATATCATACGTATTTATTTTTAAATTAATTCATTATTAATTTTTATATTAGTTGGGTCTTATAGAAAAATAATTTTTTTTAAAAAATTTATTATATAATAAATTTATCAAATTATTAATTACCACATTGGTTTGGGATTGATAAAATTATTATTTATATCGAGATTATCGATTTATTGAGTATTAATTTATTAAAATTCTACTGTACCATAATTTTAAACAGGGACACATGGTGTGACTCAATTTGACTGGGGGGAACCTCAAGAAGATGTGAAAATGTTTAACATTGGGTTGGATAAGGGCCCAATAACTCACAGTGGATGCCAGGGTTAGTTGGACCCAAATTTTGGGCCCAAAAGATTAAACGGTCCAAAATAATTCAACCATCCCTGAAAACCAACGAAGCGTTTTGGTTGGTAGGCTTTTAAAACACTGCTTACGACGTCGTTGGCATCTCCTCCACCGCCTAAGTTAAGGTAGGGGTGGGCATGTGTTGGGTTAGATTGGATTGGGTTTGTGAAAACTACCCAACCCATTATTGAATGAGTTGAGATAAATTAAACTTAACCTAATTAAATAAATATGTTTAGGGGTGGGCGCGGTTCGGTTCGGTTCGGTTTTTTACTAAATTTTTTATAATCGTTCAATTATGATTATTTTAAAATCATAATCGCGATTAATCAAATTACCGAAATAATCAAATACTCGATTAATTGAAATAATTCGATTCGATTCGGTTCGGTTATTTTGATTATGGGTCTATTGAGCCTATTTTGGGTTTTTTTAAAATTTAAAACCTTAAATTAATAAATCTACCACAAACATAAAAAAGTTAACAAATAAAAAATCAATATATATGCTAATGACATCTCACAATAATTAAGGGTTAATGGAGATGTTTGTTATACAGGGATCTTGATTATTGTGATGTTGTTACATAATGGATGGGTAGTTTCATGGATGTTACGACTGGAGTTAAATTAAATTATAATTAATTACCAACAAAAATAAAAAAGCAAACTCATGACTCATCCACCTTTAAAGATAACCACCGCCAGAACAATTACTTGTACAGTATCAAATTTTAAAAAATAACAATTGAAATAAGGACATGTCTACCTTACAGATTCTGTAACATACGCACCCAATGCATGCACCACACCTGTTCTGCATATGGAGAAAAAGCATGCAATTGTTTTTGTTTGGTAGCTAGCTAACCAATCAGGAGCTGGCTAAGTTGGATCTGTATGTTACAGAATCCGTAACTTAGCCAGCTCCTTGAAATAATGGTTAAGAACAAGTGCATGCATCAGGATTCAGGGCATCCAGGAAGCATCAACAATAATACACGTGGCAATTGAATGGCTTAATAAAATCAAATAATTAATGAATTAATTATTATTATGCGAAACTTTGCGCAATTGATCAAGCATTAATAACTTTGTTAATATGCAATCATAACTAGCACAGATTATATTATACCATTTACCAAGTCAAATAACTCTGCAAAAACAGCAGTTACCAGCAGCAGCTCACAACAGCAGTCAGATGGCAGCAGGGGAGCACCGTGACAGCACCAACAGTTGATAGTAGGTGACAGTGGCAGCGGGGACGAGAGTCGGCGATGAGCAGCGGTGGCAAATCAGATTCGTGAAGGATGAGCAGCAGCAGCAGCAGCTACAGCGGGGACGAGATTCCAGCGGTGAAGGTTCGTGAAGGATGAGCAGCAGCAGCAGCGGGGACGACACTTTTGAAGAGTGAAGTCTGTGAAGATCAGAAGATGAGAAGAATCAAGAATGTGTTAGATTAGGGATTGTGTAAAAATCAATTTGCGTTCGGTTTTTTCTTGTGATCGGTTCGGTTTTTCAGTTTTTTTTTAAAAATTAAAAACCGAACCGACTGATTTTACTACTATACTAAATTACTATTTTGGTTTTTTAGATGTAAAAAAACTGTAAAGAAATCGAACCGAACCGAACGGTTCGATTCGATTTTTGATTAATCAGCTTTTTTTGCCCACCCCTAAATATGTTCAACCTAACCCCGATAATTTACGGATTGGGTTGGGTTGGGTTGAAGATTTGAAGTCAAATTAATATTAAAAATATATGAAAGTTGAAATAAAACTTATTGAAATCTAATATAAAAATATTATATTATGAAAATTCTATTCACTATCTAATATTTGATAAAGAAAATTAAAAGAATATAGAATGAACAAAATCGAAAAGTATCTTAATTGATTGAGAATTGAGATTTGAGTAGGGATGGCAAAATTTTCCACGAGTTTGGGGCCCTATGGAGCCCCACCCAAAATGGGGAAAATTTTGAATAATTTTTGGGGGAATGGGGTGGGGAGTGGGGGAAAATAATTCCCAAATTCTTAATGGGGTTGGGTTTGGTTTTGTACTCCCCACCCCAATCCCCATTATATATAAATATGTTTTTAATTCTTATTTAATAATTTTTATTTTATCAATTATAATGTCAATTAATAATTTTTTTTTAATTTTTATGCAATATAAACAAGATATGAATGAAAGAAAATCCTATAATATTTTTCAACTCTGAAACATTGTTATATTTTCTTTTCTCTTTTAAGGTGCTACGCTCTTTAAATATTTTTCACTTTTAATATCATTTTAAGATATTGTTTCAAATTTTTAGATATTTTTTTAAAAGAATTTAAATATTTTATAATATGATGATAATTTTATTTTAAGTCTCTAATTTTTAACTTACTAAAATAATATATTTATACATATTATAAAATAGATAAATGGGGAATGGAGTGGGGATGGGGAAATCATTCCCCACATGGGGATTCTCTATCCCCACCCCACTAAATTTATTGAGGAATGGGGTGGGAAATGGAGGTAAAAATTTCTAACGGGGTGGGGGAATGAGGTAGGCCTCTCCACCCCCACCCCACCCCATTGCCATCCCTAGATTTGAGAGAGTGATTTTAGTTTTAGAATTAGAGTCAGGAAATACAAGAACAAAATAATCTCTTTTATAAAAAAAAAAATAAAAAAATGATAAAAGTATAGATTAACTGTTTCAATTTTTAAGATTTTGTAATTAAAAATTATCTTATTCTTCTTCTTATTATTATTTATGTGGGTTGGGTTTGGTTACATGAGTTCATCATAATTGATTCAACCTAACTTAATTGTTGATTGAGTTTAAAAAAATTGACCTAATTAATCTATAATAATTTACTCAATCCGTCAAAATTAAATTAAATTGGGTTAAATTGGGTTGAATCAATTGGATTGGATTGGGTTTGCCCACCCTAGTTAAGGATTCAGGATTGGTTTATGCAATTGGCAGAAAAACGCCCGGAAACGTACGACCTTGAAGGGAACCAAAAAAAAAGAAAAAAGAAAAAAGAAAAAAAGAAGGAAAATCCAGTTCTTTTCACTCCAGCTGCAGCTCACTAGCTCATTCCTGAAAGAAAGAAACTTTCTTTTCCAAATTTTCATGTTCAATCTCCGTCAAATCCCCCGAAATGTCATTCTCTTCGTGTCTCAAGAGTCACCCTTGGCCTCTCCCACGACAACCCTTCCTCCCTTTCTCTTCCAAACCCACCACCATTTCTTTTGCCTCCACACAACACCACGACCATCGGCAACTCACCTCACAATCATCTTCATCTTCCACTTTCTCTCGTCAACTCCCTTCCAATTTCACTTCTACTCAACTCCTCGACGCTCTCCGTCGCCAACGCGACGAGTCCTCAGCACTCCGCTTGTTCACTTGGGCCTCTAAGCAGCCCAATTTCGCACCCAATTCCTCTCTCTACGAAGAACTACTGACCAAACTCGGAAAGGTCGGCGCTTTTGATTCCATGAGACGCATTTTAGAAGATATGAAACTCTCCGGCTGTCAAATTCGTACAGGTACTTTCTTGATTTTCGTAGAAAGTTATGCTAAATTTGACATGTACGATGAGATTTTAGAAGTAACCCAGTTGATGAAGGACGATTTTGGATTGGAACCCAACACCCACTTTTATAATCACTTGTTGAATGTTCTTGTTGATGGGAATAAGTTAAAATTAGTTGAAACTGCTCATGCTGATATGGTTAGTAGAGGGATTAAGCCTGATGTTTCTACGTTTAATATATTGATTAAGGCTTTATGTAAGGCTCATCAAATTAGGCCTGCTATTTTGATGATGGAAGAGATGCCTGGCTATGGTTTGGCACCAGATGAGAGAACGTTTACGACGTTAATGCAAGGGTTGATTGAGGAAGGTAACTTGGATGGTGCGTTGAGGATTAGAGAGCAAATGGTGGAGCACGGATGCCTGGTTACTAATGTGACTGTTAATGTTTTAGTTCATGGGTTTTGTAAAAAGGGAAGGATTGAGGATGCATTAAGTTTTATACAAGAGATGGTGAGTGAAGGATTTAATCCTGATCAGTTTACGTACAATACTTTGGTGAATGGTTTGTGCAAAGTGGGACATGTCAAGCAAGCGTTGGAGGTCATGGACATGATGCTTCAAGAGGGGCTTGATCCTGATGTTTTTACATATAATTCTTTGATTTCTGGATTGTGTAAATTGGGTGAAGTTGAGGAGGCTGTGGAGATTCTCAATCAGATGATTTTGAGGGATTGTTCGCCTAATACCATTACTTATAATACTCTGATTAGCACCTTGTGCAAGGAGAACCAAGTTGAAGAAGCTACGGAACTTGCTCGTGTCCTCACAAGCAAGGGAATTTTGCCTGATGTTTGTACATTCAATTCCCTGATACAAGGTCTCTGCTTGACTAGTAATTTTGATGTAGCAATGGAATTGTTTCAGGAGATGAAGACTAAAGGGTGCCAACCTGATGAATTTACTTACAATATGTTGATAGACAGCCTTTGTTCTAGAGGGATGCTGGAGGAAGCTCTAAAACTGTTAAAAGAAATGGAATCAAGTGGCTGCGCAAGGAATGTGGTGACATATAATACTTTGATTGATGGGTTTTGCAAACTCAAAAGAATTGAAGAAGCAGAGGAGATCTTTGATGAGATGGAAATCCAAGGGATTTCACGAAATTCTGTGACCTACAACACCCTTATCGATGGTCTTTGTAAGAGCAGGAGGGTGGAAGATGCTGCTCAGCTTATGGACCAGATGATAATGGAAGGGTTAAAACCTGATAAATTTACCTACAATTCCATTCTTACCTACTACTGTCGGGCGGGCGACATAAAAAGGGCTGCAGATATTGTCCAAAATATGACTTCAAATGGGTGTGAACCAGATATTGTTACGTATGGAACCTTAATTGGGGGGCTGTGTAAGGCTGGTAGAGTTGAGGTTGCAAGTAAACTCTTGAGGTCAATTCAGATGAAAGGAATTGTTTTGACTCCACAAGCTTATAACCCTGTGATTCAAGCTCTCTTTAGACGAAAAAGAACAACTGAAGCTATGAGGCTTTTCCGAGAAATGATGGAGAAGGCTGATCCTCCAGATGCTCTTACCTACAAGCATGTTTTCCGTGGGCTCTGTAATGGTGGAGGACCAATTGGAGAAGCCGTTGATTTTGTGATAGAGATGTTAGAGAGAGGATTTCTCCCAGAGTTCTCATCATTCTACATGTTGGCTGAAGGACTTGTTTCTTTAGGGAAGGAGGAAACTTTGGTTGAGCTTATTGATATGGTCATGGATAAAGCAAAATTCTCAGACCGAGAAACTTCAATGGTAAGGGGATTTCTCAAAATCCGGAAGTTTCAAGATGCATTGGCCACTTTTGGTGACATCTTGGATAGTCGGATGCCCAGAAAAACTTTCCGGTCAAGATCAAAATATTTTTAGTATTGACTGACTTACTAGTGGAATGGACAGAAGCCACATATTTTCCTCCCTCGTTGCTTATATGAAGTTTGGTATTGAACGTTTTCTCAAAGAGAACTCTCGGGATGTTGATGCAGAGCAGACATAATGAAAGAAATGAAAAAAAATTTGAGTTTGCTCAATTGGTGCTCGGGGCATGACCTGCACACCGTGGTAGTGTTGGTGTTGTTTATATTTCTGGCTTTAAGCTCAGAGCGGTATTTACTTCTGTATCCAATTTCTGTTACTGATGTCAATTTTCCAATCTCTAGAAATGTAAGATCGGCTATTTGGCTTATTAGATTTATTGATATAATTGGCAGGCTTGACCATGAATCATAGCTTTTAAATCACCATTCTTGATTAGGTAAAAAATCCTGAAATCAGGGAGGCATCATGTTCTTTTTAAATTAAATTTTATTTCAGTAAAAGTCAAATTTATGTCTGTACTAATTTGACCCTTCAAAAAATGGGGGAAAAAAAATGTAACCACATAATTTGATTGGAGATACCCTCATCATATGCACTCATTCATATTCATTCACATTTTTCATTTAGAAAATTATTTTTATACCACCTCTATTTTGTCATATATATATATTTAATTATCACAAAATTTTAACATTTTTTGTACTATTTTTATTTTTAAACTTGTATCAATTAATTACTTTAACACCAATAATCTAAATAAAATAATCATTTTATTCTTAAATGAATTAAAAAATATTTATCCTTTAAAATTTTGAAAATAAAAAATTATAACTACCATTTAATTAGTTGATAAAATATCTTCAAAAACTGGGTGTGTGAGTACCATTTAATTAATTGATAATATATATTTTTTAATCCTTTTGACTTTAAAAACGCGTGATACTCATCTCAAATATATATTTTTTCTATTTAATCAATCATACAATCACAATTATCAATCGATTTTCATTGTTTAAATTAATCACCAAAGTAATAATAGTCTAAACCAACTTTGAATAATAAAAAAAATCATTTCAAAAGTTATCATTTAAAAATTATAATTATAAAAATTACCATCATGAATTTTTTATATTTATCTTAAATTTAAAGGTATTCTTGTTATTATAATTTTTTATTTTTAAAAATTTTGTAGGATAAAATGATCTTTTAATTCATGTAGGATAAAATAATTATTTTATTTAATTTCTTAGTGTTAAGTGGTTAAATGATACAAGTTTAAAAATAAAAGTGGTGTACAAAATATATTAAAATTTTATGATAGTTAAATATATATATAATAAAATAAAATTATAATATATATATATATTTCAGGTCAACATTGTCAGGTTGGCCTTCACCAAATAATGAAATAAAATAACTTCGAACTTGGAAATTAAACTATTATTATTATATGATCATAGAACGGCCATAAATCTTTGAAAATGACCAAAAATATATATATATATCAAAGGAATCAATTGCGTAGCGCTTGGTTTCAACGAGGGGCAAATCAGATTCCAGAATCAAGAGATTCAAGAAAATATCATGGCTACCAAAAGAAACAATAATTCATAATTTATTTTAATATAAATATTTACATTTAAAATAAAAAAAAACGACCATCCACTCTGCCGTCGTTTTCTTAACCGTCGGTTGTTACTCTTAAAAACACTTTCCACGCTTCGATTATTTCAAAGCGTCCCTCCCTCCTCCGTTTGATTCCCAAATAATCCTTCCAAATATCAAAAACAACAACATTTAAAAATCCGATGAACTTATTTTATAGCTGAACCAAAACTCTTTTACATGTCTTGTAGTACACAAGATTCTAGCCGGCACTCGCCGTGTTTTTGGTCCCACTCGTTTGTACTACCTTCACTCGCTTCTCGTATATATTATGTAGCGATTTCACCATCAGATTGATCTCGAAACTCCAAGCGAAAAAAAAGGGGGGGAAAAAAGAAAAAAAATGGAGTCCGTAGATTCTCGCGATGAAGAAGCACCTCTTGTTGCTGATAGCTTGCAAGTTCTTACTCCAAAGAACTACACGCGTGATGTTCACATCCTCAGCTGCGCGTTTCTTTTGATTTTTCTCGCTTATGGAGCTGCTCAGAATTTAGAGACTACTGTTAATACCGTTGAGTAGCTGCCCCTGCCCCTGGACGCGTTCTAGTTTTTGAGCTTACAAATTGATTTTTTATTTGTTGCAGGAGGGGAACTTGGGAACGATTTCGCTTGGGATATTGTACACGTCGTTCACGTGTTTCTCTCTAGTTGCTTCATTGGTGGTTCGAGTGTTGGGTTCCAAGAACGCTCTGATCCTTGGGACTACTGGGTATTGGCTATTCGTGGCTGCCAATTTGTTCCCTTCGTGGTACTGTGCACTCACCTCACGTCTATGTTTCAATTTAGAATTTGGATCTAATACTGAGCTGACCTCTGCCCTACCGAGCAATGAATCCTAATCGTTTGATTAAATTTTGTAGTAGTTAAAATGTTATTTAGGACAATGTTCGTAACTGTTGTGCTTCTGCTTAACTTTGAAACCACACCAGCTAATAAGTTTAGTAAACACTCACTTTTACTTCCCAGTCCCCCCCAAAAAAAAAACACTAAAACTTTATTTATTTATTTATTTTTTCTGAAGGTACACTATGGTGCCGGCATCGTTGTATCTTGGATTTGCTGCTTCTATAATATGGGTTGGAGAGGTGTGGATGCTGTTTTTGGATTCTCTTATTTAATAATATTTTCAAATGGGAATTATCTATGAAGTTACTAAAGTCATAGAAATTTGTTATGGTCTATTAGGGAACATATCTCACTTCCGCTGCACTCAGTCATGCAAGCAATCACAAGTTGCATGAAGGAACCGTGATTGGCAGCTTCAATGGAGAATTTTGGGGAATGTTTGCCAGCCACCAGGTGCTCTTTCAGTCAAAATGCATTTTCTTTAATTGATGATTTTTATGTTGTCGTCGCTGTTCTCAATGTTGAATACCATTTTCCTCCCAATTTTGGCAGTTTGTTGGAAATCTTATCACACTTGCGGTGCTCAAAGACGATAAGGTATGTGCTGCCCTTCTAGTTAAGCTTTTGGTTTTGGACAATAAGAAGATTATATTCTGAGTAACATAGAGGAAATTCATGTTAGAATTTGAACATAATTATGTGTACAGTTGTGATGTTTGTTACAGATCTGACCTTCTCAATCAAGACTGATTCAGGAACATGTTTAATTTAGACAGACATTCTGGCACATAATTTGCTAGATGATTAACTTTTTAAGCCTGCCATTGCAACTTATTTATTTCCTTTGTAAACTGCTTCCTATTAATTTTCTATTACATACTGCAGGGGGGAAGCACCAGTGGCACCACTTTATTGTTCATTGTGTTTCTTGGCGTTATCACATTGGGCACTATACTTATGTGCTTCTTACGTAAAGAGGAAGATAAAGGAGAAAAGGAAACAGCAGATGCTTCTGTAAATTTCTATTCGTACTTAGTGTCTTTATCGAAGTCAATTACCACTCTTCTGGCAGACGTACGGATGCTACTGATCATTCCCCTTTTTGCATATTCAGGATTACAGCAAGCATTTGTATGGTAATAATCAGTAGAACTGCATATCTGTTCTTTGTATTGCCTTTCCATTAACATTTTTATTCTTTATAGTTCAATTATCTAATTTAATTTGTCCAATAAGCGCACTATGTTTTCTTTTGTAGGGCTGAATTTACAAAGGAGATCGTAACTCCAGCACTTGGTGTTTCTGGTGTAGGTGGTGCGATGGCAGTTTATGGAGCTTTTGATGCAATAGTAAGTATGAGACTGCAGAAATCAACGATTTCATGTAATGAACAGCTTTGCAATTTTTGTGTTCCAAAGGAATCTTTTTCTCATTGCCAATTGTTTATGCCCTGCGCTGTGCTATATGCTGTTGTTTTGGTCATCGTATCTTCAGAACACTGTCTTGAGTGCTCTTGCAATCACAAACATTTACCTGCAACCAATTGATTCACGGTGAAAATATATTTTAATCACAAAATATAGGGTCTTGATGCTCGAAGCAATTGTTCCAAGATTCTGTCTTTGGGAAAGCTGAGTATTGTCATACTTGCATTGGCTGTATATTGCTAGTAATTTAAGGTTTATGCTGAAGTGCTGTTTGCATTTCTGTTTGAGTCAATTTGGCAAATAAATATCCATTAATTGGATCAATTTGGCAAATAAATATCCATTAATTGGATTCAGTCTCTGCTTGGTTTCGCCACTTTTTTCAGTGTTCACTCGCTGCTGGTCGGCTTACCACTGGTCTTCCATCTATCACTTTTATAGTTTCTGGTGGAGCTATTGCTCAGGTGGTTGTATTTCTCTGGATTCTGATAAATTACAGGTTAGTGTTGTGTACTTCTGTTACATTGAAGTTTTTCAGAAATTGAATGTTTTGTAGTAGTGTGAGCTTGAAGGTATTAATATTTTTCCATCTCCTTGATTCACTGTCTTCCTATAGTGTAACTAGTGGAGTACTTGGCACTCTATATCCACTTATCATGGCAGCTTTGTTGGGCATTGGTGATGGAGTGCTCAATACACAGCTTAGTGCTTTGCTTGGGATACTCTTTAAGCATGATACGGTAACAGCTAATCCTACTTTAATTAGACAAATATTTGTTTGGTAGGTGACTATGAATATGAATTTCCCTTTAGTAAGTCAGTCTACCTCATATTCTTCAGGAACACCCAAGGATAAAATGGCAATGATGAAACTAGTCATATCAGCAATATCCTGCATCAAACTTGCTTATTTTATTTTACCTGGCAAATCTTGTTCTATTAGGTTCATATTTTTCCATATCTAATCATAAAGGGAAAAAAAATGTAAAAAAATGAAAATTCCACCTACTGTATTAGATGGTGGTTTGTATATAGGTCTAGAATTCTTGCAAGATGGAGGAGAGACTTTTCTTTTGTGTTATAAATTAGCCAATTAGCTACTATATTGGTTGGCATCCTCACTTAACAGATTACGGTTAAGTTTATACATGATTCTTTTTATTCTGATTAGTAAAAGAAGCCTAAATTAGTTCATTGTTTTCTTTTTATTTAATTTGTAATCTCTCCTATAAGTTCTTGTTATTGTGATTTCAATATCTAATTATGAGAGAGATTGCTTCTGGGAACAGGAAGGTGCATTTGCACAGCTCAAGGTCTGGCAGTGTGCTTCAATTGCGGTTGTCTTCTTTATCGGTCCATATATCTCATTGCAGGCAATGCTGATTGTTATGGTTGTGGGTATCTGTGTCGCATTGGTTGGCATTCTGTTTCTTACCATTCAGGTAGAGAAAGCATTCTACTCCCCCAGTTCGTGATAATTTAGCAAGCCAATATGAAATTATGAAATCAATGTTGCCATGAGAATTCATGTGATAAACTTTCATCAAGTAAAATCAGTTCTGCGCTGATTGTATCTCTGGCTCTGCGTGTAAAATCAGTTCAATCACAAATCTGGTTTCTGTAAAATTTTCATCAAGTAAATTACAGCTTGAAAATCCATGGTGATTGGATCATACATATGGGAAATATGCTTTCATCAAATTGCAGTGGCTAGCTGGAACCTGTTTCTCCAATCACCAATGTGAATATCTCTTCCTTTTGTAGGCATCAAATTCAAGCCCCCGAATATCCCTGAGGTTTCAACTGAAGTCTGGCTGGACTGCACCTGAATTCCTTTTCAGAATTAGGAAAACAGAATATTAAAAAAATATCTGAAAACTTAGAAAAGGAACTAACGAGTCTTTTTGTAACGGTTGTGTTTCAGTATCATTTCAAAGAGGAATTTTGCATTGTTCTAGTATCGCAGCTACCGTTACAAGCATAACATTTAAAAAAAGAAAAAAGGAACAACATTAATTGCACATGTGACCCTTCAATTCAAATCTTAAATCGTCATTCCATTGAGATTAAAGTTCCATTTGAGATTGAGCTTAAAATTTATATGGTGCGGCAGAGTCATTCAGTTGTTCGAGCCCCACAATGCTTAATTCTTTCTTCAATTATGAAAAATAATTGAGTGAAAATAATTTTTTCTTTTTTGAAATGTGAATAGTATAAATATCTCTCGAATATTAGAGAATGTTAAGATATAAAAGTACTATATAATATTTAATAATATAAAACTAGCAATAGTAATTGTCTAATTATAAATATATTAGCATTATTCTCATATAATATGAGTCATAATTCGAGTAATAGTCTTATGTAATTAAGAAAAAAAAAGTCTGATTTGGGATTAAGGTTAAAATTCAATAAACGGTTTATTTTATAATTTTTTTAAAAAATAGTGTTTGATAGACTTTGTAAAGACTGCTTATTTTATAATTTTCTTTATTTTGACAACCGTTTTTAAAAACAGATAAGAGATTGCTTTTCATAAGGAACTTATTAAATTAAAAATTTGAGGATTATTATTGTGACAAGTTTAGGGTGAACGTAATGCATGTTACTTTATATTTTATTTTGATTTTGTATTAGCATGAATTTTGTTATATTTTATGTAATAAATTAGGAAATTCATTAGATTTTATTAAATTGAGTTTTTCACTTTATGTAATTTTATGTGTTTTAAAAAGAAAAAGGGCATTTTGACTCAATTTATTAAACACACTCTAAAAAATAAGAGGCAATTTAAATTTATGTTTCTTTTGGTTATTATATAATAAAACAACACTTTTATAATAAAACTTACCAAATACATATACTTTGTTTTTTAAACTCATAATAGCATAGTTTATCAAATACTAAACTAATTTTTTAATCAATTGTCTTTTTTATCCGTACAGTAAAAGCAGTTTATTTCACCAACCACCGCTATCTCATATTGGCCCTATATTTTTTCCATGCTGCTATATTTACCAATCATTAAAATAATGATAATGACATCAAGATAAAAATTGAAACAATCTCATTAGAGAGAGTTCTGTATTTGTAGTACATTATCTAGCATAAAATTTATATGCTTATAATTAGTCCATTAATTAATGCATATAAAAATGTTAGTTAATTTGTAATCTGACTTGTTGTATATATCTTAAAATTTTCTCTCCATATTTATTGTACGGTGGAATAATATGATTAATTTACTTTAAAATTATTTAAAAAATTAATTTACTACATGCCAGCTAAAGTTTTGCAATGTGTTTAACTGTTTATCATTAGATTCATTACTCTTTGCAATCTACCACGTAGGCTGTAACTCCCCTAACAGCTATCTGAAACGCCAACTGTTAACAAAACGACACGTGTCCCAATGCCCCCTGCTACCGGTCAGAGAGTCGTTGAAGCAACTAGCAGGTGAGCAACGACACTCACGTCATTCCACGGCTCATCAGTCAAGCCACATTATTATATCACTCAACCAGTAGTTGAAGATTAGGTCCCCTTCCACTCCCCTTTGTTTTTTCATTTAAAGCCGCCCCCCTTAACGTTTTGGTTTTTTTTCGGATTGGACAACAAATGACGATGTCTCTATCTTTCTTTACTTCCCTGTTTCACAAGATCACATCACGGTGGCCCCTCTTCCTCTACGCTGCCGCGTGGACGGCTCTCCTGACCGCAACCGTCGCCGCGGCGTCGTTTTGGCCTGAGGTCACGTTTGTGTGGTCGATATCTCCCTCGTCTTCATTTTCGAAAGAGTGCGAGGGCGCTGCCGGTGATGCGTCCGTTGCCGTCAGGGTTCCGTTGGACCTGCCGGGAGAGATACTCTGCCTGCCGGCCCACCTGTTTAGGAGATCCAAAATTGACTTGCTTGTCCCTCCGGTTTTTGCGGCCGTTGTCGTGGCTGGGTCCGCTTGGGCGGTCCGAGCGTTAGGCTTGTTTGAGAACGACGACTCCTCTTGACTCTTTGATGAGTAAGTTTTAGGTTCTTTTTTTTTTTTTTTATAAATTTAATTTCCACCTTCGATAGCAGCCACGTGCAATTTCGTCGTAAACAATTAATTTTGTTGAAAGAAAAAAAATTAAAAGAAAAAAAAGAAGCTTGTACATGATACATCATTTCTTACGACATGAATTTGATTTTATTATAACGAAATAGGACGTTGCTACAAAATAATCAAACACTTGCATTTTACGTTATAAAGGGTATGTCTGGAATCATAAAATAAGTGATTTGATAAACAGAAGCTGATTTAACGTCGTGACCACGCCATTCCGATGGCCTGTATTTGCTTGCACCGTCAGATAATTATTTTATTGACTTTTCTGATCATCAGTACACGCTATGGGTGCCGTAGAGGAGAAGCAAAATGTGGGTACATAGACTGTGACTATCGTCGATTACAAGCAACACGTTTATGCGATTGATATCAATCAATTTCTCAAAGCCACTTATGCTTCCATACATAACTAAGCAATTCATTCACACGACACCCCCTTCCATTCCAATCGATTCCATATATAAATACTAGAAGTAACCAGCACTTGAGTCTCTAATTTCACTCGTAGTAAGTCTGTAGTATTGCAATAACCTTATGCTGAGGTTTTTGAAGCCGAGTTAATCATTTTGTTGCTGAAGTCCCACAGTTTTTTTGCCAGCGTTTCATCTCTAGCAAGTGCACTTGGCGGCATCTCATTGCAGTCCAGGAAATATTTTCCGGTTACGCCTTTCAGATTTGGATGTAGAGCTACATAGCACGTTGTGGCTGCCCCCTGGAGCCATTAGTTTCAAAGGTAACGTTAGTTAGTTAATAATCAACCGACAAATTTCAATGAGCTCTTAGGAAATTAAGTACCTGAGGTACATTTTTCCACAGGAAGAATGAGAAAAATTTCAAAAATCCTGCACAAATAAAGATAGTAAGAAAACAAACATCTTAACGCGGCTTGTTTTTACTTTCTGGGATTATATATGATAGAACATACTCATCACAACAGCAGAATGCTTGAAAAGATTCGTCATTATTAGCCCCGGATGAACTGAATTTGCTGTGATATTCACTCCCTCTTCCTGTAACCAAGTTAGTAAAATTATCATGTGACGAATGTTCATGGGCTACTAAGGTCCGAGTGGTATTGAAATACTGTAATTTATAAGATAAAACTACAACTACGAAATAAAAGTTAATGGTGTATAGTGAATGTGACTTTTAAATAATAACTTTTCATGGATCAAATTATTTTAGCTTCCAAACCCAACTTCAAAACCAAGCAGGGCTTAACTCAGGAAACAAAAATGATCATCAAATCATTTACTGCGATTACCTGAAATCGTCGCGAGAGCTCATTGGCGTGTAATATGTTAGCTAATTTAGATTGCCCGTAAGCCTTTTTGTCAGAGTAACTGAATCAAAATTTATGACGTACATGAGAAGAAATTTTTAGTTGATTAATTATTATTATATGATCAAAACATACCCGGCCCTGTCATTGATCTTCTGAAACCGAATGCCACCTTTGTATGTGTATTGGTGGGCTATTGATGATAGATTCACTATCCTGCCCTCAATACCCGTTTCTTTAGCCGTGCGATTCATTGTGTCCAGAAGCAAATTTGTTAAAAGAAAATGCCCTGCAAAAGTAATATTTAAAGTTGAATACTAATTTAGCTAGTTAATTAATAACAACCAATACAGCTTCAAATTAAAGTATTCACCAATATGATTTGTTGCAAATTGCATCTCTATTCCATCTTCAGAAATCTGGTAGGGACAGAACATGATTCCAGCATTGTTTCTGCATTAAATTAATTTTTGCATGTTATAGTATGCTTTTATTGTTTCTCAGAAACATCAGTAGATAGTTATGTAATATTTCGAGAAAGAGGGGCGAGTAAAATTACATTAAGATGTTGAGGGGAAGATTAAGAGCAATGAAGTTCTGAGCAAAATCTTTAATAGAAGCAATAGAGGAAAGATCAAGTTTCAGAGTATCAACACGAGCAGTGTCATCTTCTTTTAGAATAAGCTGTTTTGCTTCATTTGCAGCTGCCATGTTTCTTGCAGCAATAATAACATGAGCTTTACGTAGAGCCAAGACCCTTGCTGTCTCCAAGCCAATTCCACTTGCCCCTCCTGCCAGCATTTTCCTTCGTCAATTAATTATCCCCAAATATATATCTTAATTGTGTACAAATATTTTTATTTGAGTTGTTATCTTTTTACTGCTTAGGTACAGTAATGACTATACTATAACACTTTACTACTAAATAATTATAAATTTAATTATAACGATTAGTTAATTGTTAATTGATCGCATACATCATGTTGATGTAATAGGGGTAAAGTAAAATTAAAATAACAATTTCATTGAATATGAAGAGTAAAATTATTATTAGAAACATATTGAGATTGGTATTGATAAAAAAAAATGTTAATATACTTTGTATTAATGTTTTTTAAATTCATCAATATTCTTTGTATGTTTTTTCAAGTAAGGGCAAAATTAATATTTTAAAGGTGTTATAACCAACGATTAAGTAACAATTTTAACAGAAAAATAATAAAATCTAAGATTTTACAATTCTTTAGTAGTAAAATGTTATGCAACAATACTTGTTACACTTATATATTATATTTCCCAATAACTTAAGCAATAAAAAGATAATAACTTTTTTTTATTTATACATAAATTCCTTTTTATATAAAAAAGATTCTAGTGCTTTCATTCTTGAGAGAGAGAAAATCAGAGCAATTCTTAAAGCAGAGAGCAATATGAAGAACTAAAGAAAATTTATAAAAGCATGCTATTAATATATATTATGAACATTAAAACCTGAGAGTATTTAAAAGAAAGAGAGGACAAAAAGCATAACCAGGTCCCTCTTTTTGTTTTGTTTTGTTTTTTGTTTTTTTTTTCTTCCCTCTTTTTCTAAGTGTCTACAGTTAAGACACGCTTTGCATACAATAGTTCTTTATTTTTGGAAAAAAAATACAAAAATAATAATTTAGAAATCACATTGGGTTTAATTATTTTCAAATTGAGTTTTTATAAAACGTTTATTATATTTTGGTTAATTTCTGATCAAACCTGTACTAATGGAAAAATGTCATTTCCCCCCTCATTATAAATCAAACTGGTCAACATATTTTCAATTTAAAAAATGTCACATTAAGAATATCATTTTCTTTTTTCTAAAAGTAGTATATAAAACACCAATTAAAAAATAATACCAAACACACCTAATTTTTAAAAATTATTTTTGAATCATCAATATGATTGGTAAGTTAAGGGTGCATTTGGTATTATTTTTCAAATGGTGTTTTTGTATTTTTTAATAATAAAAAATTATTAGTTTTGGGTGAATATAAAAACACGATTAGTAACTTATTTTAAAAGTAGTGTTTAAAAAAAAAATTATAAAATTATACTTGGTAGTTTTTATGAAGTAATTATATTAAATAAAAGATATTTGGGACTTTTTTTTCTAATTGCTGTGAAATTTTAAATAAAAAAGGATGACATATGGGGTCATAGTAATTACGATGAAGTAAAACCAAAAAGTTTGTGGAGCCTTTGTGCAATTTCCGATGCAGTAAAATTGAAACGACAATTAATCCTTGTCTGCTTTTCTAAACAAAAAGTAGAAAGTGGATACCATCAATTTCTATCAAATGAAAAACGATGTTAAAAAGTGTTCTACAGAAATGTTTTTCATTTTATTATTTTCGCAAAACAGAAAATGATTGGCGAAAGACAATGACGAAACAAGCCTAATACTTCTCCCTCTGTTTTATTATTTACTCGTTAATGGGTTAGATTGGGGTTGGGAGGCATAAGACAAACGTCAGTGAGATATGGATCCAAATTTGCATGATCGGCCGAAAGCCCAGGCAAGTAAGTGCTTCAACGGATGCAATTAAAGACCCCATTTTCTTATATTTGAAAAATTCAATCAAAATACTAAAACTTATATTAATAAACTTTTTCTTACATAAATTCTTAAATTATACTTTTTTTAATAAATTCCTAAATAAATATGAAAAGGAGACAGTCTCTCTGTGAATGATATATAGTTTTGAATATGAGAACGTAATGCAGACGATTATATATTTTTATTTTTAGCACATAACGATTGATTTTTCATGTGAAGAAGCAAGAAAGGAAAGCTCTAAACTACAATTTCAATTTTAAAAAAAAAATTTATTTTGACAAATAAATAAATAAAACCCTAATGTGTAGTTTCCCCAAAGGCCTCAAGTAACGTGGTAGAGCCGGCATTACGAATTAGTTGAATAAAAGTTCCATATTCTTCACCACAAAAAAAGATTTAACAATAAAGAAAACAATAAGTTGATCGAAAGATTGGCAAAAAGAGTCACATATATCAAAGAAACAATCAAGTACCATAATGTTGAACTTTTGAATATTAAAGCTATAAGCGAAGCTAACCTGTGATGACAGCAGTGAGATTGGTTGCATCAATCCCATCAGTAACCTGCTCAGCAGTGGAAGCTGAACCAAACCCACTTGAGCCAGGCCTTCCTGTTATCAAAGAGACGATACCCATCTGCTTAGATCACTCAGATACAACCAAAAGGAAAAATATATTTAATAAATATAACCTCAATCTTCCTCTTAAGCTAACTACAAAGGAAAAAAGAATAATCCGCGTTTGTTTTGTTTCGTTTTGCCAAAGATGGTGTAAGGTTAATAAATAGGAGGGGGATGCATTAGGAATTTATGAGTGTTTGGAGGTTTGTAGGTGGGGACTCGGGGAAAATAGAAAGCTTCATGTGCAATGAGGAGGTGGCCGCATTAATTAATTCGCGCTGGTGAAGAGCTGTTAATAGCTTCAACGACCTTTCAACTAGTCACACTTGTACCATTATTGTGGGGTTATCTCAGAGAATGTAAACACTGTTACTTTGATGTTGCCGAGTTATTAGACTTTTATAGTGCATAATACAGCTGCCTTTTACACACACACACACACATTCCTATTTTCTAATTCAATAGAGTTTTGATATGGTGGTGCGAGGAGGTTCTTATAGACCTATGGCCGTGGTTTTTGCGTAGGCTCTTTAACGAAATATTTTCTAGGAACGACTTCTATATGGTTTATTGTGTTTTGTGTTCATTTTATTATGAGTTTTTTTTTTTAATTTTGTTTTAGTACTTTTCTTCTGTAAAATAAAGTCATTGGGTTTTTGACTTCTATATTTTACTCTCCTATAATCATGCTTATTTAACGTAGGAAAATTATCAGTTATATACCCTTAAATGACACCAGTATTAAACGTGTTACAACATTTTTCAAATATATCACTCGTATACCTTAAGTTGACAAAACACTTCTGCCGTCCACCAATCCGTTAACTGCCGTTTGCAAGCGCTGACATCATAAGGGTAATTTAGTCTTTTTAAAAAAAGACATGTCATCTCATTTACCTAATAAAAAATAACATGTCATATGATATATATTAATAAAAATAACATGCAATCCCATTTATCGGATAATTATTAATAATTGCTAAAAAAAAGTTACTTTACAACCGAATCTACTCCTTCAAAATTTAACCTAAATTTTTGAAGATCTGCTCCTCGAAGCTCCAACTGGAATTTTTTATGGTATAATATCTATAATTGTAAATAATATGTTGTTAATATTTTTTATGTTATAATATGGATATTGTTTTACGGATAATTGTTAATAATATGTACCATTAATCATTCATATTTTTTTAATAAAAAATGTATTGTTAATAACACAATAAAAGAAATTGTGTATTGAAAATTTAAGTTAATTTTTGGGGTAAATTCATATTTTTACCTTATTTTGAGTTTCAAGGGCAAAATAATCAATTTGCCACAATTATGTTAACTTTCTAACGGAAGTTAACGGATTGGTGGACGGCAAAAGTGTTTTATCAACTTAGGGTATACGAGTAATACACTTGAAAAGTGTTGAAGCATGTTTGATACGGGTGTCATTTAAAGGTATATGACTGATAATTTCCCTTTAACTTATTAAACTTTCAGGTACTAAACTCTCATGCTATCATGCTCTCTTGTAGTTGTGCTCTCCTGCAGTCGTGCTTATTTGACTTATTAAGCTTCCAGCTATAGATCTCTCATGCTATTGTGCTCCTCTATAGTTGTGTTCTCCTGCCGTCATGCTTATTTAACTAAGCTCTCCTGTAGCTGTCTTGATTTATTCAAGTTTCTAGTTCTCTCTTGCTATCGTGCTTTCTTGTGGGTGTGCTCTCCTACAGTTGTACTTATTTAACTTATTCAAGCTTCCAACTACTGAGCTCTCTTATAGCTGTGCTATCTTACAGTCATGCTTTTTTTATTTATTCAAGTTTCTAGTTATTGAATTCTCTTGCTATCGTGCTCTGTTCTTGATGTGCTCTCCTACAGTCATGCTTATTGTGACTTTTCACATTTCTTATTACAACAATTATAACCATTAAATTATCAATTACATGATATATCCATATATATGTTCATTAAAATATTTCTATGAATTATAAAGTTCAAAGAATTTTCAATTAGTGGTTTAATTTTTCATATGGTGCAAAATTGAGTGTTAGAATTTTTTTTTTTAAATGTGTGTGAGCAATTTATTCTTTGTTTCTTATGGTCATTATATCATATCAAAGCACTTTAATAAGTAAATGCATGCAAAATGTTTTTGACATTTATAGCACCTTTAACAATAAAATTAACCAAACTCCTAATTGTTGTATGGTATAATTGATTTTTTTTTTCAGCAGAGCATAATCATATTATTCTTTAAATTACAACAAATTCCAAACATGCCCTCAATCTTCTTTATTTTAAAAGTATGTGATGCAGGGTTATAAGGCTAAGTACTAATTTTGGTACTTGATGCCAATATTATACCAAATTTTTTTGTCTTTTCTTTTATTGTTAACGCATTGAATTTTTGCCAATGTGCGAAAATGGCAAATATCCAAGGTCATGTTTGGGATTGAGGCGTTATAACTTTTAACCTACAACTGTTGTGGAAAAAAACTATAATTATGAAATAAAAGTTAATCATACGTAGTAAATACAATTTTTAAATAATAATTTTGACAAAATTAGTAAAGATATAATCATTTTTTCATTATATAAGTGTAAAATCAAATCAACTTAATTTGAAAACTAAGTAGCTAGTGTTTACCAAACATTTTAGTACTGTAACTTTTACAGTTGTCTAACTTCAATTCCAAATAGAGTACAAAAAACCAATCATAGATATCCGATAATACAAACTAAGCAGCTAGTGTTTACCAAACACTTTAGTACTGTAATTTTTAAGTTACAATTGTCTAACCTCAATCCCAAATAGACTACAAAAAGCCAATCATAAATATCCGACAATACAACTGTGTTAATTAAAATTAATTTTTTAATATTATTCGTTCTCATTAATCATACCCACTTCCCCTCACCGATTATTTACCCCATCCAATTTGTTCCAGCTTAAATATATTATTTGACTTTGATTGTCATCAAACATAATGTTTTGCATGTTTCAATTAATATTTCCACACTACTAAGGCTTCCCCTTTCAGTTCAAAGTCTCTTAAAAATTAGAGTTTTTATTAAAAAAATTAATTATTTAGTTATCATTGAGAATTTTTATTAAAAATTATAAAAGATTATTTTCAATTGATAAATTTTCTAAAGTTATATTATAAAATAAATGAAATAATATTGTGTAACAAATAAAGAATATATTAGACAATTTAACTATTAAAAATGCTCTTTAACATCTATTTTCAAAAGCTCAAAATTTGAGTTGTTGATAGAGGTAGAATAGCTTGTTTGGGCTCTTTTTAGTATAACTTTTTATTTATAGGTTATTTAAAGCTTTTATAAATAAAGTTTTTACCAATTTTTTTTTTTTTTGGGTTGTCAACAAGAGCTTTCATTGAAATTATAAAATTATTTTGAAGGAATGAAATATGATTGACAAATAAGTAAATGATATTTTAGATATTCTAACATTTTAAAAAAGAGGTTGAACTATATTACATATAAGTTAAAAAGAAAATTTAACATCTACTCTCAAAAACCTAAAATTTAAGCTCAATATAGCTAATTTAATCTTCAAAATATCTACTAAAAAAATAATCAAATAATAATGAAAATTTTAAAAAGAGCTTGTGGAATTACATAAGTAGTTATGACCATTAGATAAATTATAGCAAACAGGTACTTAATCTCCAAAACTCCTCTCAAAGTATAGCTAGACAATGCAAAAAAATAAAATAAAATAAAGAAGAGCTTTAGGAATTACATAATCACTTATGATCATTAAATAAGTCATACCAAACATGCACTTAATAAGAATCTTCTCTTGCAATTATGAGCAATGGTAAATATACTTTCTCAAATATTATTAAAAGCATTTATATTTTCTTAAATAAAAGGGTGAAGCCTCGTGTCCAGTAAACATAAATTTTCCAATTATACTCATATTTAATTTGTAATAAAAGTACATGTATTTAACTTGTTAATAGACCAGTCTAACTACCCTACAACTGTTGTGTAATACCCTCATTGTTTTTTTTTGTGTTTGTGTTATCACCATCAGATTTTACGGAAGAGTAGCTTTAATGGGTGGACGTGTTAAATTGGTTATTAACACTGCAACCCTTGTTGTGTACTGAAATTATAAATAATAAAACGTTTCAAAATTTTGTCACATAAATCTAGATTGTTTCAAATTAGTAAATAATTAGATAATTAAAAATAGGATGAGACTATTTGCACCCTACAAAATACTCTACAAACTGATATTTATCAAAAATTTTAATTGCAAAATACTGAAATATTATTTGCAATTAAGGGCATTGCATTTTTTTTTAAAAAATTGACGGAATTTCTAATCAACTAGAGAATTAAATAATGGGACGATATAAGAAAAAAATAGTGAATTTACGTGGTTAACACTTGGTTATATCCATGGGTATAGAAAAAGTAATGCTCACAATTAAATGAGAATTACAATGAAGCTCTTTTTTTTTTGTTTAACCATTTGCTCCTATATCTCTATGCATCAAGGATTCTCTATTTATAATAAAATTTATATCCCAAGTCCTCGATAATTTCTCGTGTTGATCATCTTTATCACTAAGACTTTTATCTGATGTCAATATTTATCTCTTTCTTAAATTGAGTTTTGTCTAATATCAACGCTTATCTCCAGCATTTATCTCCTTCTTTATCTTGCTTTGTGCTTCAAGAGCTTCTAGATTCTTTTACTGTCTTTGATAATGTTTCCAATTATTGGTGCCTCGTTATTAGATTCAGCAGGTGGGCTTTTTTAGTTAAACCCATCTGCCATGGTAGCGCTCTCGTGCTATTATACTCTCTTACAGCCACAATCTCCCGCAATCATACTTTTTTTACTTATTAAGTGTTACCACAATGCTCGGTTGCAATCATGCTCTCTAACAATTGTGCTCATTTGACTTTATGCTCTCATTTAACTTAGCCTAATTGACTTATTAAGTTTCTTAACGGAGCTTGCATACTCTAATGTAATTGTGTTTAATTGACTTCTTAAGCTTTCTTCTGAGCTTGCATGCTCTCATTTAACTGTACTTAATTGACTTATTAAGCTTTTTACTGAGCTTGTATGCTCTCATTCTCCTCTACATACTCACGCGCTTACATGGTCTCGTGGTCCCATGGTCACAAGCTTTCATGTAACATGGCCTCATGCTCACATGTTCTCATACCTTCATGTAATGTGCTTAATTGATTTATTAAGTTTCGTACTAAGCTTGCATGCTCTCATACTAATATGTTATCATTATCTCATAATCACAAGCTCTAATGCTCTTACATAGCTATGCTTAATTGACTTATTAAACTTTCTACTGAACTAGTATGCTCTCATACTTGCATGTTCACATGCTCACATGCTGTCATACTGACATGCTCTCATGCTCATATGCTCCTATACTCACGTGCCCTCATGCTCACATGCTCATATGCTTAAATGTTCTCAAGGTCTCATGCTCACATGCTTTCATGCTCTGGTTATTTGACTTGCCACATTTTTCCTTGCAATAAAAAAAAAATTCAACAAATTAATTATTTGCAAAAAAAAGTATGTTTTGCAGTTAAAGTAGAATAAAAGAAAAAGAATATAAAAAAGAAGCAACAATATCACTGAAAGAAAATAGCATTGTGCAATTAAAAAAAAGGAAATTAAGGAGCAGAATAAAAAATCAATCGATCGTTAGAAGAATTGTGTGGTGGGCCTTTCTATTTTTTGGGTGGGCGGGGTCAAAACATAAGTATGAGCGAATGGCTATTAGAGAAAAAGACTGGAGAAAAATGGGTTTGATTTGGAAAACTAAAACAAAAAAATCATAATAGTTTTCTCAACTACTCTAAACGAAGACATTTTGTAGATTAATAAATGTGTCAACATAGAAATACTTGATAAGAATTTTTATGAATGTTTGAAAAAAAAAACCTTATTTAGCTAAGGTCAATTTTGGTATTAACAGTGTTGTTAATAAATGTGTCAACGTAAAAATTAGCTTGATATGTTTAAATACTTTTATAGGTGTTAAAAGAAAAAAAAAAACAAAATTAAAAGTCTTATTTAGCTAAGGTCAAATTTGGCATTAACAATGTTGTACGGAGTAAAAATAAATTTTAATGATCAAGCTTTTGCAATTGAGGGAACGAACCAATAGTTGCAAAGAAGTTGGCTGTTGTTAATTATAATTGGTTGATTAATACCTTTTTTTTTAATCATAAGAGGTTCATCACTAGCAGTTGATTAATTAGTAAACAGAGAAAATTAGATCACATGGAGAAGAAGGGAAGAAGAATAGAAAAATAAAATTATCGTTGTACTTATAAGAAATTAAGAAAATAAAGGGTTGAATCATAGAAAATGAAAGAGGATTACGATACGATGATTATAGCATAATTTTATCGTTAGTATACCCCATGTATTTTGAAAAAAGGAAGAAGAAATTTTTGCATTCCGTGATAAAAAAAAATTGAATTCAATCAAGAATGGAGTTGCTGTCACCCTTCAAAATCCCTTCTCTATAGTTACTACTTAAGTCATGATTAAAAGCATATAAAAGAATAACAATCATCTCTTTAATGCTGATTATGTTTTTTTGCAAAAACCAAGAACATCTAATAATTCATTATAAAATCAACAAGTTTACTTACTTCAATATTTAGTTCCTAGTTAACTGGTTAATAATTTTTCTATAACCACTCCACCTTTTATCATTAAGAAAATTACTCATAATATTTTCATAAAATATTTTTTTTTTTAAATCATATGGGTTTAAGTAGTGAAAAAAAATATAGACGGACAAATTATTGATGATAATGTGGTTTTATTTTCAAATTTTAATGAATTTTTTTAATAAATAAAATTCCAAAGAAAGAAGACCATATTTGGTATTCTACACTTATACAACGAAAATGTAGGATTTTATTAAAGAAGAAAATGAAAATAAGGGTATTTAAGAAATAAAAATAGGTGTAAACAAAAAGTTTAATTTATTCTAATTATTAAATGGGTGGCGTTAAGAAAAGAGTTTTAAGAAGTTATTAAAGGGGTGCCAATAGTTTCAAACTCTTCAATCAATTCGAATCTAACTTTGGAAATTTTAAATTTTTGGGAAATTTACACCAATAGCCATAAAAATTTTAGCTTTTTCCATCTTAACCCCCTAAACAAATTTCTATCAACATTAGCTATAAAAGAACCTTTGAGACCAAAATACCCCTCTTTCTCATCTCTCCCCCAACACTCTTTTTCACACATCTCTCCCAAACCGAACAAACTCCCATCATCGTCATTATTATTGCTTTTACCAGGGTTGCTTTTGCGTTCTGAATTCAATCTTCTTAACAAATTGTAAAAGGTGATGTAAGCCGTTAAATGTCCATATTATAGTTTCCACACTGCTTATATCTCATACGATTACACCCCAATTTTTTTTCTTAGAATTGCTTATATCTCTCAACACCACTTCAAATTTTTAACATGAGCCCATCATCAAAATCAAAGCATGATACTACGGTGATCAAGTGCAGGAAGCATCTTAAACACAAGCAATCACCAGGGGTTTGTTCGCTTTGTTTAAGGGATAAGCTCTCTCAACTAGCGGCTATTTCAAGCTCCCCATTGTTGTTTGGCAATTGCAAGAATAATGTGTTAACTAAAAGTAGATCGTTAGTGTCTTTTGTTCCGAGGGTGAGAAATCAAGAAGGTGAAAGCAAGAAGAAGAAATGGCATGTCGCACCAAGTGGTCACCAAATGGCCTTGGTGCGACAGGCACCTGTCGCACCAACACTTCCAGGCAACGGGCTCCAACAGATGCTCTTCAATTCTTCTAAACCAAACTTATATCTAGCTGCTGGAGGTTTGGAACAAAAACAAGCCACGTCAAGTCCTTCACTTCGCACCCATTTATTACAATTTTGCGAAGACTGCGGAAACGACTTTGAAGAACTTTCTCTACATCTCATGTGCTCTTAAACTCTTCAAAATTACACAACATAAAATTCAACTCCCCAAGCTTTTCCATGCTAGCCAGATTTGCTAGATCTGAGGCATTGAGCCTTGGACCAAACCAGAAGGAACTAATCTCCAGAGATTGAGTAACGCTCACCAGCTTTCGATATTTGAAAAGAATTGGGATGACATTGGCACGTGAACAATCTAATGTCAAGCTGATAACATCCAAATGTTCCAAACAGAGCAATTCCTTCATCAAAGGTTCTGCATCGTCAGATAGAACGCTTCCGCTGCATTTGAGCATCCTGAGTACCTGTAACTTCGAAAGGCTGGATATCAACTGCTTTGGAATCCTAGACATTTTAGATGTTTCCTCCAAATTCAAATATCTCAGATTCACCAACGTCTTCATCTCTTCCGGCAGCCCACGTAGGGAAGTCCGAGACAGAGCGAGCTTCTCTGATCTTGAAGATTACGAGGTCAGTGAAACCGAGTCCAAAATCTCTGACGACGCCATTTCCGAAATGGAGCGTGTTTCTACTGTCGCCATGGCTGATTTAAAGGCTTGACAGAATCGGCGAGTTGTTGCGCCAAGGCAAGCTCACCAACATTATGGAGATGAGAGAGAGGGGTATTTTGGTCTCAAAGGCTTTTTTATGGCTACTGTTGATAGAAGTTTGTTTGGGGGGTTAAGATAGAAAAAGCTAAAATTTTTATGGCTATTGGTATAAATTTCCCATTTTTGGAAGGCAGAAAAGAGTCAAATTTATGAAGAATTGATCATCTTTTATGATGAAAGAGGCATGCAAGTAACCGAATTGTCGGGGTGGGTCATCAATGTGGGCAATGTGACAAGTCCTTCGTATTTGTACCGACACGCACTCACGCGTACGCGGAGAGACCATTCAAGAGTCAATGAGTTTTGTCATTATAGAATTGCTTTAAATTTGGTGAATCATTGCTTTAAATTTGGTGCCAAAGACTACATCATTAAGGGGAAAATTGTGGTGTAACTGTGGTACCATACTATAGTTGCATTCAGTCGTTGGATCTCAATGGACCCCACCAATCTAAGTGGATCCAACGGCTGGATGCAACTGTGGCACGGTACCACAGTTGCACTGTAACCGGACCCCAACATTAATACTTGGTGATTCACCATGACCATCTAATAACCTAACAATTAATTCTAGGGATGGCAAAAATCCCCACGGGGACGGGTACCCTCGGAGATTTTTCCATTCGGGGAGGGTATGAGGATAATTTCATACCCAATTTCTTATTCGAGGAAGGAACGAGGAAATTTTTTTACCCAATTTCTTATTCGTAGAGGGGACGGGAATGAGGTGGAATCCTCATCCCCTACCCATTTCCCCATTTTAATTTTTAATTTTATTTTTATTTTTTAAAATTACTAGTAAATAAATAATAAAATTTGAATTATAATTGGTAAAAATAACAAATATCAAAATATTTATATTATTGAACTTTTAGGCCTAATTAACTAATTAAAGTCCTAAATTTTTATTTAGGACATTAAAAAGACCGGGTAGATTCTATTAGCCCAATTTTTTTTTTTAATTTTAATATTCATTAAATATTTTAAATTTAAATCTATTTATTTATTTATTTTTGATGTTATAATTGCCCACAGCGAATCACAATTTTAAAATATAATCTAATCTAATATTAATTCTTGATTTGCTCCGACTTAACTATTGTGCTGTAAAGGGAATAGTCCACATTTATAAAGTGCCCACGAAACCATTAAAAAAGTTAATTTTGAATTTAAATTTGATTTTATTTATAACAATTTTGTATTAGACTATTAATTTGTTCATGATAGTTTGTAAAAGAGGTTTGTATTCCTTGCATGCTGCGGTACTTACTAATTTAATGTATATGACTTTTGTAATGGATATTAATGTAAGATATATTTCGAACTTTACTTTTATTTGAATTTTTTATTTTAATATGATTAACTCAAAATCGAAAACAAAAAAATGTATTAGTTATTCGGGGATCGGAGACCCTCAGGGATCCCCTGTTATTATTCGGGGAGGGGATGAAGATTCTCTCAAGTAATTCTGACGGGGACGGATATGGGACATGGACATACACAAAATATCGGGAATGGGTACGGGGAGATTGGTCCCCTCCCCTCCCCTCCCCATTGCCATCCCTAATTAATTCTCCTTCAACGAAATTTGAGTTTACTTATGTGTATTTATCAGGTCCTTTAATCATTCAAAAATAGGTCCCATTCATTCTAGATCCAAAATAAATATCTAAATTTTGCCATCATAGAATTGATTTAAGAGAATATGGCAATGTGATATTAAAGAAGAAGAACAAAACAAAACTTGGGAGGAATCATGGACCCATTTGATATAATTGCACGAGCTACGTCCGTACTTGAAAAATAACATTGGAAACCACTGAACCGAAATGTTGTTATCCCAAAATTACTTCAGTAAAATTTTCTTTTAAAAAAATTACATATTGTTTTTTTTTTTTATGATTGTATAAATAGCATGATTTTATTGAACGGTAGTAAAAATAAATAGAAGCTTTATGTACACTCTCGGCAAGACATTTATGTTCATACCTTAAGAAATATTGTATCGCAGGAGTAGTTAGATATAATGATAAAAGTTCTATTAAACGATCAACATATGCAAAATTGTGTGTACCAAAAGACTTCTCCATGCCAATGATTTGATGATGCTGCACTAGCTAGGGCCAAGAGGCCCAAGCGGAACATTCCCTTTAACATGAATAATAAAAACTTTCAAGGGTGAACGTTGTGGAATTTGGTGGTGACAGTAAATGTTGAAGAAGGTGAAGTGGAGATGATAAATGCAGGACACGTGAATGAACGAGTTGGATGGGCTTCATGCCCCATACCTTATAGCATCGATGGCCAATTTGTTATTGCATGGGCCGTGGGTACCATACTACCATTACAAAATATCATTATTGGTATCATTAATCATGCGGTGCGTATTTAATGCCATATTGCCATTGATAACCTTCTTTCAATTTTCAATTTGACCAACTGCTGGAGCAAAGCAACACAACATAGAAAATTGGTTATATCTTCATTTTGATGCAACAAAATACCGCAATGGGGTCCATAGCTCAGTGGTAGAGCATTTGACTGCAGATCAAGAGGTCACCGGTTCGAACCCGGTTGGGCCCTTCTCAAAACTTATTTTTCCCATAAATTTTTGGTGATGCATATGTTGCGAGACCCAAGGCAGGTGAGTTCTAGACAATTAACATATTATTATATAATGCAGATGCAATTGTATTTTTTTTTAAGTGGTACTATTATGGAGGATTGTAGGTCAATGTGTGTGTAGGAACTTGAGGGAGAGCAGCAATTTTGCAGGCAAGTTTTGGGGTTACATTTATTAAGGGGAGAGAGCACATTCTTGAGACTCTGCGGCACCACACTAGATATTTGAACCAATCGATTTTATAACATACAAATATTGATTATAAATATTTAGTTAGTGAGTTCATCATATTAAGTTCAAATTTGTGTGTGTGTGTGTGTATTTTCTTTTTTAAAAAAAGTTAAAATACAAATTTAAAGACAATTATCATCGTTTAGCTTTAATACATTATTATACAAGTAGAACCTTAAGCAAAAATGGACCTCGGAAATTGGGCCCTCGTGATATCCACAACGCATGCTCAAGTTCATGCACACCGGGGGTACCGACATATTTTTCATAAGCTTTTGAATGCCACAAATAGATTACTTCTAAATTCTATTAAATATTTTGACCCTAACATTGTTTATCCAGCCCACCTTTTTTTTTTTTAATTGTAATTATAAATAATTATAGTATGACACTCCTATGTAAGGAGAAAGTAAATTGCCACTAATTAGAGTATTTGACCATGTAGTTTTCAAATAATTTTATTTAATTAGTTAATTGAGTTCAAGTTAAAAAAAAAATAGGGGAATAAAAAATAATTGATATGCACTTTGTGCACTCCCTTATTTTTAAAAAAATAAAAATAAACACAAAGACTCTAAATCACTCGATCTCTTATGAACCAGAGGGAGTGAGTTTTATCACTAGCTGTGATGCATGTGTAGGGATGGCAAAATCCGGATCTGAATCCGCATTGAATATCTGGCATCCGGATCTACAAAAAAATATGCGGATCTGGATGCGGGTAATATCCGTACGAATTGTGAGCGATTTTTTTAGATATTTGGATTTGCATAATAATAAATTAAAATTAATTTTAAATTTAATAATTTACCTAATAATATCAAATAAAATTCAATTATAATTTAACAATCAACAATTCAACATAAATAATATACAACAACACCATAAATTCACAAACGATAATTTCACAACATAAATCAAACAAAAAAAAAATTAAGGTAAACCGATTCATTACAATATTCTATAATTATTATTATTTATTATTTTTAATATATTTTTCATAGTCAATAAAGATTATAGAGTTAATTATGCTTGTATATTTAAATAAATAATTTAATTTATACATTTTTCAATTGAAATTTAAATAAATAAATAATTTAATTATAAAATAATGTGAATCCGGATACCCAATTTTTCGAACGCACTTGCATTCAAATTCGAATTTTTTAACATACGGATTCAGACTTTTCTGGATCCGGATCTCCCGAATCTTCGTGGACCTGGAGTTTATTGCCACCCCTATGCTCGTGGCTGTCCAATCCTCATTAGTCTCGGAAGAGTTACAAAATTCACGAGTTTCTAAGCTATTTGTTGTACGGGGTATTTTCCTCTTATTATCTAAGTTCAACTAGTGTTGTTTCCTAATATTTTACTATTAAATAATTACAAAATTTGATATTTTATTATTTTTTTCATTAATTAAACATATGAAATACTAAGGGTGCGTTTGAGATTGATGATGGACATCGGTAACTTTTAATCTACAACATTAAAGTGTTTGTTAAATATTAATTACTGTAGTTTAAAAATTATGTTAACATAATTTTTTACTTATATAATAAAAAATTTATTATGTATTTAATAATTTTATCAAAATTATTATTTAAAATTTATACTTACTTAATGTTATTAACTTTTATTTTATATTTATAATTTTTTTTTCATAACATATATAACTTATAAGTTGTTTATAAGTTACAACACTTTAATTCTAAATAGACCTAAGTTATCAATAAAAAATTAAAAATTAATCCACCTCTTAAAAGTTATTTTAATGACAGTTATTGGACTCGTGGAGTTTACTCGTTCTTTTATTCCCTTCCAGACTTCCAGTCCAGCATATGACATGCCTAGAGAATAATGACTCAAGTAATTTATTTGTTATGTTATTTTCCAGAAATGGAAAGATCCGCGTAAGCACAGAGATGCAAAGTGCTGGGTCTTAACTGGCAGAAAGCACACGCGCCACATCATCAGCTGGTACTGCAAAGTGCAAACAAACAGAAAAACTGGACCCCAAACAGAGTACCCACTGTACCTTTCTTTCAAACGACGTCGGTGATCCCTTTACATTCCCTCAATTCCCTTAAAAAAATAAAAAATAGTAAAAAATATTATCACATTTTTCTTTTTCTTTTTTCCCTCTAATTTTTATATCTTATTATCATCCATTTGCCTTTCGCTCTAATCACATACAACTCATTTTTCTTCCCCGTCGATTCGATTTTGAGTGAATCCGATACAGATCGATCGGATCGGACCGTAAAAAATGGCGGCAACGAGGCGGCTACGAGATCTCCAATCACAGCCAGGTAACAAGATCTGCGTCGATTGCGCCCAAAAGAATCCTCAATGGGCCTCTGTTTCCTACGGCGTCTTCATGTGCTTAGAGTGCTCCGGCAAGCACCGCGGCCTCGGTGTCCACATCTCCTTTGTCCGATCCGTTACCATGGACTCCTGGTCCGAGATCCAGATCAAGAAAATGGAAGCTGGCGGCAACGAACGCCTCAACACGTTCCTCTCCCAATACGGGATCCCTAAAGAAACGGATATCGTGACCAAATACAACACAAATGCCGCCAGCATTTATCGCGACAGAATCCAAGCTATAGCCGAGGGCCGCCCCTGGCGGGACCCACCCGTGGTCAAAGAAACTTTGAACGCTGGGAAAAGTAGTAGTAGGCCTCCGCTGGCACAGAGTGCTTCTGTCGGTGGCGTTGGCAGGAATGGTAATTATGGCAATCATGGAGGGTGGGATAGTTGGGACAACGACGATTTTAGATCGTCGAATGATATGAGAAGGAACCAATCGGTTTCCGATTTTAGAGGCGGGAGTGGTGGCATGGGAGGCATGCCCGCTTCCAGATCAAAATCGACTGAAGATATTTACACACGTGCGGAATTGGAGGCGTCTGCTGCTAATAAGGAGGGTTTTTTCTCGCGAAAAATTGCTGAGAATGAGGCTCGGCCCGAGGGGCTCCCGCCTTCCCAAGGGGGGAAATATGTCGGGTTTGGATCCACACCCCCGCCTACACAGAGGAATACAAATTCGCAGGGAGATGTTCTCTCTGCTGTTTCTCAGGTCATCGATGGGATTTAGTGATTGATTCAGTTTCATTTGTTTTATTTGATTTTGGTTGACTGATTGATTGATTGATTATGTATATTTGTATGTGATTGTTTAGGGGTTTGGTAGGATATCTTTGGTGGCGGCATCTGCAGCTCAGTCTGCTGCGACTGTTGTTCAAGCGGGCACAAGGGAGTTCACTTCTAAGGTAATTTTGCGTTTTGATTGTGAATGCTGATAAATTTATTTTTTGCATTGCAACTTTGTGATTTCTAGTTTGTGGTATTGTCCTTGTTTTGATTGCAGCATTGAGATTTATGTTATTGCACTTATTTTGCTAGCTAATGCATTCGGCTAATATGTGAATGGTTGTATTTATTCTATCATTAGAAATTCATTGCGTAAGATATTTGTTTGTGAAATATTATGACTAACGCTTGGGAAGGTAGTCTGTTTAACATGCAATAATGCTGTATTGTTGAATTTCTTATTTCAAACATCATAGAAAGGACTTATATTTAGGCAGAGGTAGCCTATATCTCAGCTTTATAGAGTGATGTTAGAACTGCTCTCCAAATTTAGTCATCGTGAATCCCATATCTCAGTTTTATAAAGTGATATCGAATTACCCTCCAAATTTAATCATCGTGATTATTGAACTGGCAAAGTTTTGTTTTTGGATGGAGAAATTTTCTCATAGTTAACTTGTCTATTGGATTCATGGTTTTTAGTTGTTTTTATCGGAAGAAGATTGTTTTTATTGGAAGAAGAATCCACGTGGTTGACTGGCTAGGTCAAGCTACTATTTTCAGAAACAAGCTATTTCTGTTGTCACTGAAGCTGTGGCATTGAACACGAATGCTATTCTTGTATGTCACGCCCCAAATCCAAAAGGTGTCCAAGGGTGATCATTTTATCGAACAATATCTCAAAAGTGTGGAAAACAATTTATTAATGAGACAACTTAAACAATTACCCAACACTTTTTGTACTTCAATGATAAAAGCCACCTAAAAAGCTTTGGCCGCCGCTGTTAATTTCCTAATGGCCGACTAAGAGGAGGTAAAAAAAAGAAAAAAGTATTCTTTTCTCTTCAATTTCTAGTTTCATATGTAAGGTAAATTTAGCTAATGGGCTTGATTTAGGGAAAAAAGACTCAAATGGGCTTGAATTTAAACATGGCATTAAGCCCAATGGCATATTCTGGGACCAAAAAATTAATAAAATGAAACTAAGCCCAATGACCTCCCAATAATAAAAAAATAATGACATAAAAAAAAAACAATCAATTAAGAAAATAACTGATAATCATAGCAACTAAAAAATACTAAGTAGTCACTTGATTCATATGCATTACAACCCTCTCCTCTCAAAAGAATTTCATCCTCGAAATTCAATAATTTATCTCTCAAACAATTGGGGGTAGTTCAAACACATTTCCTCCTCTCTTTCCCAAGTTGCCTCTTCAATCGAATGATTCCGTCATAGAATCTTCAACAAAGATATCTCCCTAGTAGGCAAAGCTTGTTCCTTCCGATTGTATAGGCATCTTCTCATAAGTGTGATCATCACTAAGTTGGAGTGGCTGAGAACTCAGCACATGAGATGAGTTAGGAACATACTTGAGTGGCATAGATACATGAAATACTCCATGAACTCCAGATAATGATAGAGGAATCCGGAAAAGGGAAAGCCGAGAAGACCTTATTCATGTGCGACTGATTATGAACCCAAGAGCGGATAGGTAAGAGCAAGTTGAAATGCCACATCTACTACCCTCTGAAGAATCTCAAAAAGGCCAACAAACCTCGGGCTCAACTTTGCCTTCTATTTCTACTTAAAAATAGAAATTGAAGAGAAAAGAAGATTTAGTTTTTCTACCTCCTCTTGGTTGGCCATTAGAGCATCAAGAGAGGTGGCCAAAGCTTTTTAGGTGACTTTTATCATTGAAGTATAGAGGTGTTGGATAATTGTCTAAATTGTCTCATCAGTAAATTGTTTTCTTCACTTTCGAGACATTGTGTGATAGAAAGATCACCCTGGACCCTTTTGAGGTTTGGGGCCTGACACTGACTTACCAAAGCCCTCTCTTTAGAAGTCTTTATTATTGCAGTTCTTTCATCAAATGTTACAGTGGGACATAGGAAGGGGGAGGGGTGAGTGAGATTGTTAATTTATAGTTCTGTTATTTTGATTGCTTAGAAGGCCCAAAAATTGGTTTCGTTTTTGGTATCAATGGTGGAAAATGTTAGTATTAGCAAGTTGGGATTGCTAAAATTCAAGAAGGACGTGGCTTCGAAAATTGATTATCAACAACTTTGATAAATTGTGGTGGTTATGATTTGGTGAAGGGGTTCGTAATTGGTTTTGGGTGGTAGATGATAACTGCAGTTGCAGAAATATTATTAGCATTGTTGAGGTAAATTATTTATGGATTTTTCAGTGGGTTCATGGTTATTTCTAATGGTTTTGAGTGGTTGTGAAGTCAGAATCGCTACAGAAGTAGGAAATTCAAGTGATCGGGTGGTTGACGGGCAAGTTTCATCTGTATAGGTTTCTATTTTCGATATTTTGGCTTGAAGTTTTGAATTGAATGTGGTGGTTTTCGATGATCTGCAGATTGAGAGTAGTCTATTGTAAACCTACGATTCTAGTGCTTGGAAGGGAATGATGCTTATTTTTGTGATTTTGGCAGGGTTTTATTCGACATTCAGAATATGTGGGTTGGTTAAGATTGAATTTAATGGCTTGTTTGATGCAACAATTCTTGTCGGCCCCCCTGTCAAAGCTTGGAGCCATCAGTAGCTCAAGTAATATATACAAAGTTGAAGCCCCTTTGCTCTGGCATGCTTGTCTCTCTCTTGATTCCTGTTATCTTGATTACCTAATGGGAAGGTTCTGCTTATCATGAGATATGCATCTGTGTCGGTTATCCATCTTGGGATCTAGATCCATTAGTGTTTTTAGGTATTGGGTCTTTTGTGTGATTCACGTTCTTGTATTCTCAGCAACAAGAGCTTCCATATCTTATTCATTTTTAGCTATTCCATCAACCTTTTTCAGCTGCTGCTCATGTTCAGTTTCCGCACGCATAACCTTTTTAGCTTTCTGGTATCTCTTGCATTGATCTGTTATTGGAAAGACATCAGTATCTATTAAAAGTGACTTCGTGGAACATAACAATAGCTGGTATCTAACAATGAATTTGAAATGGATATGTTAATTCTCGAGAACTCTCAGAACTTTTGTTAAAAGAGAAGGTTAGACTTTATGTTTTAACATCTGCAAAGACAAGTATTCTTTATGCCTTGAGGAGGCAAAAATATCTTTCTTGAATGAATGAAGACAGGTTTTTAAAATTTGAGTTACTTTAATCAGTGGAAGTACATTATCATATGTTTTGGTGAGTTTGTTTTAGTTTCATTTCTTCTCTCGATGACTCTTTTAATTAGCGAGTGAATGTTTTACTCTCACATGCAATGAACATTTCATGTCTCTGTTTATTTTTGGTTCTTGAGTTTCTGTCATTGTGTTTGGGCTTAAGTTTTTATATTTTGGTCTTTTCAATTTGTAAATTTTGTCTCTGTTTCATAACTGTGTGAAATGTATTAACAGGAAGCTTTCATTATGGTGGATATAATTGCGTGATTCTTATCTTTGATACTGCTTGATTATTAGAATTGCCATAATTTGAAATTATATAAGATGCATGAAATAACCTTTATTGCAGGTGAGGGAAGGCGGCTATGATCACAAGGTTAATGAAACCGTCAATGTTGTCACTGCAAAGACATCAGAGATCGGACAAAGGACGTGGGGCATCATGAAGGGAGTCATGGCAATGGCTTCCCAGAAGGTTGAGGAGTACACTAAAGAAGGCTGGAACAATGATAACTGGCAACGAAATGAAAGTGAGAGTAACGGATATTATCAGGAGTTTAACCATGGTAACAAAGGTCGGGATTCTCCTGCTGGTGGTGGGCAGTACTCGGCTGGGCATCATAATTCTTATGGCTCAAGTTCTTGGGATGATTGGGACCAAAAAGACAAGAAGGAAGATACTCCCAAAGGAACAGGGTCCGGTAACAATGACTCCTGGGCTGGCTGGGATGATGCCAAAGACGATGGATACGATAATTTCTACCAAAGCGCATCTGATAAGAAAGCCTTGGGTCACAATGGGAAGTCAGATGCCACATGGACAGGAGGAGGCTTTCTCTAGTGTGAGTATATATATTGTGCAACTCTAGGCTTCTAATATCTTGACATGTTTCGCCTTGCATTTGATTTTCTTTTCAAATTATTTTAAATTATTGTTTTAATATTGGATGCTTCATTTTGATTTTTATCATTATGTTCAGTTGTTTGTCTCATTTGTTTGATTTGTAGTTTCTAAATTGTATGATTTGTAAGTGGCTGGGTAGAATGACATTCACTCTTGCAAAACCTTTCTTATTGCAGAAGTGGTGATTAGTTTCATGAATTGGTGGCTGGCTGGGATGCTGAAGATGGTGGTTATGACAAAATCTACCATAGTACAAATGATAAGAAAGTTGTTTGGATAAAATTGGACCCGCAAATGCTTTTGTGAAGGTTAGTCTATGTTTAGTCCTTTCTCTCTTTTCTTGTTTCAAAACTTTACATGACCACTTCGTGAGGTCTTTGTGTCTTGAAGTAGTTTATATATGTACACAACTATTAAGCGGGGTAGATTGCCCCATCCAAAGAAGGACCGCTGTTTCGTGTGAGGAAACATTATTTGTGACTTTGAAAATTCAAAGTTGTTTCGGACCTGCAAGGGCTTGTTCAATTATTATTCATTCATGTTTCGTTTTTTGCCTCACATTAATTTCCCCATTATAATCTCTTATTTCCCAATTAGTTCTTGATATCAATCATGTATTCTTCTTGTATAGATCTGTACGATCTCTCAATCTATTATTTATGCTGCTGGCCTCTCTCTCTCTCTTGTTTTTTTTTTTTTTTTTAAATTTTAAAATTCTGCTATGGGCTTAAGTTTTTACAATCATCAGTAAAATTGTTTTTGAATGCAGACCAAGATAATAAAATTAAGTTATGTCTTCAAACATTTTTGCTCTTGAGCCAATTAAGCTGGACCACTCTAGTGAAAATCAATGAATTTATCTTTAGAAGGAAAAATTGTGTATTACACTTAAAATCTATTTGAAAATTTTAAGTCAAAAGTTTAAGTTAAACTTTATTGTTATGGGCATATTATTTATGGACAAAATTATGGTGCAACTGTGGTACCATACCACAGCTGCATCTATCTATTGGATTTAATTATAGTGGCAATTGTAAGCTAGATTTAATGGTTGGATGCAGCTGTGGTATGATACCACAATTGCACCATAACTGGACCCATTATTTATGCAGTATAATTATGTACGAGAACGTATATAGTGTTTCTCCGACTCTCCTGTTGATGTTTATGTTTATAACAAAATGCAAATATCCAATTTCAGCCGTTGGATTCAATAAAGGATCACTCTATGTTACGTTAAATGTAACGTACACACACTCACAGCAACAATAACAGGCCTCATCATTAAAACTGTTAGCAACAATAACAGCCTCACCATTAAAACTGTTGCTGTGAGTGCATGTTCGATATGTTTAACGTAATATATCACTGGTCTTCAATAAATCCTATAAGTTTCTGACAAACTTCTGCCGTGCAACCCACTCGTAAGTTGAAAAAAATTAATAAATACTTTCCTTTTGACTAAAGATGGTGTAGACCGGGTTCAACCGGCCCGAGTGTAGACCATATGAGGAATCCGGCATCCATGGGTTTCAAAAACCCGGGCCCGGAAGTTTCAATTTTAGAACATATCAATAAACAATTAATTTTTATTTTAAATTATAATTATAAAAGCAAAAAAGAAAAAATAATAATAAAGAAAATCCGAGCTTCGTTCCTTTTTCTTTCCCACCAGCAGCGGTCTCAAACATAAAATACCCTTAGATAAAATAAATATATAAACATTTTAAAAGAAATATGTGCATGTTTGTTATGATATTAAACGTAATACTATGTACGAGTCATCATCAACTCATCCTCAAGCATCGGATAATTGCTAAACAGTGACAAAGCGTTTCTCCTCCATTTGTAATTCATCCCTCTTTTAAAGAAAAACAACTGCTGTAGATGGAGCGTGACGAATCATTTCTTAGGTCCACTAGCTTTTCCCTTTCTGCTGCTCCCGCTGCGCCGCTTATGGTACGTTAAAGCTTTTTTTTTTTTTTTCCTTCCCTCTTTTTAGGATATGTTTAGTCGAAAGAAAGGGAAGGAGAGAAGAAGAGGAGAAAAAAGAAAAAACGAAAAAAATATAAGATAAAGAAATAAATTTTATATTAAATTAAATAATGAAATTGAGATCGACTATTTTTTTCCTCCGCTCTCTTTTTATTTATTCTTATCCTTTCATTTCATTTCTTTCAACTAAACATGGGGTTAGGGTTTTTGTAAGTAAGTTGATGTTATTATTGAGGTTTTTACAAATGGCTATGGATTAGCTCTTCAAGATAACGGTATGGAGTGAGGCTTGGGACATGGTTGTGAGTGCAAATCTCTTCATTTTGGGGACGGGGAAAAAAAATTTCGGTTTAAGATGTTTTTCCTTTTAAAATTAGACATATATAATACATTATCGAGTTAAACCATGTTGATGGATTTGGGTATAAATGTGATTTTTATTTGTTTATTTGTAAAATTACTTTGAGAGAAGTGAAATTTAGTAAAACATAATTGAGATTCCAGGAAATAAGAGATAAAGATTTCGGTTTTACGAATTAAGGTAGCGTTTACTTTTTGGATTGGATTGGAAATCCTGAGGAGTGGGAATCCTAGGATTGGGAGTGTGGAGTGGGAGTGGGAGTGGGAGTAGGTTGTTTACTTACACTGGAATGGAAGCATGGAATGGAGATCAGAATCCAATTTATGTGTTTACTTTGTCTTGGATTGGGAGTAAATAGTTTCAAATTACAATTTTATCCTTATTTAAAGAATTATAGTTTTTAATTACAAAACTAATAAAAAATATATTTAATGAATAATATTTATTTTATTATATTTGTAAATTTATTATAATTATTAATATTCTTAATTATGAACAATAAATTATTAATTTTAATTTTAATATAAAATGAAATGTTATTTTATTTTATTCAATATAATTATATTAAATTTATTATTATATAAAATAATAAAATAATATTATTTAGTACAAAATTAATATTTTCTTAGAATAAACTATTTATTATTATTAAATAAATATAGTACTATTATTTTTAAAATAAATATAATAATATTATATTTATTAATTCTCTATTAATATAATAATATTATTTTAAAATAATTTTAACTTAGAATCAATATAAATTATTATTTAGTTAAATATAATATTATTATTCAAATAAATATAATAATATTATTCAAATAAATATAATATTATTTATTTTATTTTATTAATTATAAAACATAAAATAAAAAAAAGGGTAGAAATGGGAGAGGTGGGAGTGGATTCCCACTCCCACTCCCCACTCCAAAAATAAGTGGGGCCCACGGAGTGAGATTCCCAATCTCTCCTTATTTTGAATAAGTAAACACTGGAATGGGAGGAATCCATACTCCTCACTCCCACTCCAACAAGTAAACACAGCACACTGGAGTCCCTCCTCACTCTCCATGTGTATTGAGAGAGAGAGTATTTTAATGTGTATTATGAGAGAGAGTGTTCACAATTTGATAAAGGAAACACATAATCTTTTTATATAAACTCTAATTGAAGGGTCCTTATAATTAATACACGTATTACCAAACAAAAAGTAAAGCAAAGATTACACGTGTTATGACATGAGACTGGGGGCTATCCAAGTAAAATATTTTAGAAGAATGTGCACAATATGATAAAGATACACACAGTATTTTTTAGTGAACTCTAATTTAAGGGCACTCATAATTAGTACATGTGTTGCCAAACAGAAAAGCAAATAAAGATTACACGTGTCGAGACATATTACTAACATATTACTAGCGACTATCCAAGTAAAATATTTTGTAAAATTACACATACATATGAATACACATTTTTTTTTTTATATAAACTCTAACCGAAGGGGCTCATATAGTTTGATTTTAGGAATCCTCGTCCCCCATTCGATGCATGCGCATAGTATGATTCTTCGCCGAAAACATATTTCACACGGTAGCCTCATTTACGTCAGCTGCATTATGTTGTTGGATCACAAGCACAGATGCCAAAATGCCGTGGTCTGATGAAGCCAGAATGTTTCCGATTGGTCCCAAACCCACATTTTCAGGCTGATGGTCTGCAAGTTCTGCTAATGCAGTTGATGGGAACCTTCCTTTCCCAGCTACAACAAGCTCATAATCCCGGCTTTGCCCTATCTTTAGCACTTCGTCTTTCACGGTGCCCATCACCTTCTCTTCACACTCCACTGACCCATCGCACTTCCTCATGAAGTCGTCCACCGCAGCCTCATCCAGGCTAATGCCATTCTCTGTACTTATGTCTGATGTTGCCCTTTCAGCAATGCCTCCCGTTGCCGCCCCACTAGCTTGGTGGACGAACCTTACGAGAGTCACCTTAACACCTGAATTTTCCGCCATCCTTCCACCTAAATCCAGAGCTCTGCGATCATCTGGTCCCCCCAAGAACACAATGCATACCATTTTCGGCACGGTAGCAGCTGGTTCTGCCACAGTCTGATGAACCCCACTACCGAATCCACGGTCCACAAGCACAGCCACCGAGCATGGTGCATTCATTAGCACCGTCCGATTGACCTCTCTCCAGCCGTGGCTAACACTATCTATCTCCTCTTCACCCTCTCCTCTCCGTTGTTTATGGAAGGGTAAGACGATCATTGCCACCCTCTTCTCCTCCGCGACATGAAAGATATCCTCATGCATGGTTGACAGCGCCGAGATTGCTGTTGAATGACGAATAGTGACTCTTCGCAGCTGGTTGTATGCTTCTAATGAGGCGACAATTTGATCATGTGACATGCCAGCTCGGCGGAACCGATTAACGAGTGGAAGGCCATTCTTTCGAGTTTTTTGAACCGTAAGGATGGAAGACGAGCGATCAGTGAGTTCAACAAGTCGCATGACATAAAGTTTGAGTGTCGATTCCTCGGTAGTCCTGATTAATTCCGTGAGGTTGATGAGTGCAGGCACATTTTCAGGACCGTGTACGCATGCTTGGATTTTAAATTCATCCTTTGAGTTCTTGGAAGAAGGCGATTGTCGCTCTAATCCTTGTTGATTTTGAGGAGTGAGTCGACGCAAGGGTTTGTAGATGGCCATGACCATTGGAGTTGTCATGAAAGTTGTGAAGAGCGCCATCACGACCAAAATTGCAAACATCTCGTCGTTTAAAACCTGCAAGTCAAGCAAATGCAGTCACCTTAATTAAAATTTCCTGCCTTTAAATTCATTATTGATTCTTTATGTTCATCACCTTCGTTAGCACGCCTTTGGCATTTTACCTAAGCTTTAAATAAATATATATCTTCGTTACGGTTATTCTAGAAATCTTTTTATTTATTTATTTTGTTTTCTCAACAAACTCCATATGCAAGTTCTCCCTCTCCGATTATTATATTTTATTTCTATTAAAGAGGGATGAAGATAAAACAACATGAAATTCTAGAATATCTCCGATGTATTACAACTAATTGATGCATGCATATCATGTATATTTGAATTTAATATAACCACAACTTACATGATAGTTTTTCAAACTAAATATACACATGTCAAAACAGTATTTGATTGTTGCATAACGATATGATACTTCTAATGTATTTTAGAAATTCTCTAAAACAACATTGCTTTCATCAATAAAATTTTTTTTAGCTATATATTGACGACCTCGACTTTCACTACTATAAGGTAGTGTTTACTTGTTGGAGTGGGAGTGTGGAGTGTGTATTCCTCCTACTCCAGTGTTTACTTATCTTAAAAAAGGGGGGAGTGGGAGTGGGAATCCGTGGGTCCCACTCAATTTTGGAGTGGAGAGTGGGATTCCCACTCCCATGGGGGGAGGTGGGAGTGGGAATCCACTCCCCCCTCTTCCTATTTTATCCTTATAATTAAAATTAAAATAAATAAATAATATTTAATAAAATAAATAATATCATATTTATTAAAAATAATAATTATATCATATTTATTTATTAAATTTAATAAAATAAAAATAAATAAATATTATATTAAATTAATAATATTAAACATTAATTTTAATAAATATTATTTAATTAATAATAATAAATATTTTATTCTAAAAAAATATTAATTTTGTACTATATTATCAATAATAATATTTCATTTGTGTTGCTATTATTAATAATTTTTATTCACATAATTTAAATTAAAATTAATAAAAAATTATGATTTACATAATTAAGAATATTAGTAATTATTATTAATTTATAAATATAATAAAATATTTATTTTATTTTCCAAATATATTTTTATTAATTTTTTAATTATAAATTATAATTCTGTACATAAGGATAAAATTATAATTTAAAATAATTTACTCCCAATCCAAAACAAAGTAAATAAATAATTGAGATTCTGATTGACAATTCATACTTTTATTTAGTCTAAGTAAACACCCTACTCCCACTCCCACTCCACACTCCTAATCTAAAGATTCTCACTCCTCAAAATTCTCACTCTAATCCAAAAAGTAAACGCAGCATAAAATAATGTAAACTTCGATCAGTGAATGGCTGACTATTGAATCTGTAGCTTAATAGTAATGATGAAACTGACAGGAAACCGAAAGAATAATAATATATTGAGCCACAATATAAAGCAAGTCTCAGCAGTCATAATGAAGATGAGCATCCGATGATATCCAAATCAGAATATGTGCGCTGGCATTATTTTTTACCTGCCCCAAATGTTTTGGCATTTTGTGCCGTGAATCCAAATGTTCTGACTCGTCGCATCATGCACTCTAAACCGTTAGTTTGGCCGTTAACTCAATCAATAAAAGGAAAATTCAGAAGTTCATGTGTTAAATTATTTGAAAAAAGTTTTGTCATTAATTTCTCTCTCTCTCTCTCCCTCTTTTTTTTTTTTTTTTTTTTTCAAATTCTCTTCCTCATGTTTGAAATTTAGAATTGATCTGATTTTGATTTTGGCAAAAAGAGAATTGGAGTCGCTCGCGCTATGGTCTTGTGGCGAGTATGGAATTAAAGGAAATTAGGAGTATTTTTGATACTTATAATAGTTCTATTAAAAATAACATCTGAATTAAAGGAAATGAGAGTAAAACATCAGGGTGCATGATAGAATATATCAAATCATTTGGGAGAGGTAAAATATTAACTAATGTTCATAGATAGATTCGAATGAGCAAACTTCACCGACCATCTTTAACTGTGTAGAAATAATTTTGATATCCTAATTCTTGATTACCCCTTTTTAACTTAATATACAAACACTTGGCAATGCTGCTATTATTATTATTATTATTTGTAAGTAGGCTCTAGCACTAATATTATTGTGTTTATTTAAACTCTCAAAAGGAGGTTATGTTATAATTGTGTCTATATAGACTTTGAAGGTGCTATCATTGTATTTGTCAAAACAATAATGCTAAGTTATAAAATTGAGATGTCAAGTTTGCATCTGTCCCTAAGAGCTTCTTCAAATAGTTTCTATTTGCTGGATATCCGTTTCTGAATTTTAGGTAGGAGCTCAAAAATTAATTTAGGATTTTGTACACTACTTTTCTTTTTAAATAAATAAAATATAAAAGAATATACAAAATACATATATTGAATGATGAGTTATAAACTAAAGAAAGAAACATATTGTTAGTTAACCTTTCATGTCATTATTAATATGATAATCATAACATCAAACACATCAAATATCACATTATTTTTTATATAAATTTTATATTCTAAGTACAAACATTACTACATATTTAAATCAAACAATCTAATTTTTTTTTCACACACAAATAAGCAGATTTAAAGAGTAATAGAATAGTAAGGACAATGAGTTGTTATAAATAAATTTTAGTGTTAAAAAAATGAGTAGGTAGCTATTTCCTTTGAAAAAAAAAAAAAAATTAGCAAGATATATGCCAAGAAATTTACCTTAAAACTCCCTAAAGAAAAATAAGTGATAAAAAGTAATAGAAGGGCAGAACAGAAACTCACCTTCTTCTCCCTGCCAATGTTAAGAACAATGAGCTCCACCAAGCCCTTAGTATTCATCAAAACTCCAAGCGCTAAAGATTCTCTCACTGGAATCATACACAGCAGTGCCATTACAAAAGTTCCCAAAATCTTCCCAGCACACGCCGTTGATATAACCAAAACCAATAGCCCCCAAGCCTCGACGCCCCGGATCTTCGCCACGTCAGTTTTTAGCCCGCTTGATGCAAAGTAAAGCGGCAGGAGCAAACCTGACACAAAATCCTGAATCTTCTTCATTAGTCTCACCGCAAAGTCGCCACCTTTTGGAATCGTCAGCCCGAAAACGAAAGCACCAAATATTGCATGGATCCCTATGAGGTCAGTTAAAAATCCTGACACCATAACACCAACTAGAGTTAAGCAAATGTACGCATCATCAACTAAATCGTTATCAGATGAGCATTGGCGGGCAACCCAGTCCATAATAGGACGTACAACAATTAGCATGAAAGCTACAAAGGAAACTCCGGAAATGAGAACCCAGATGGATATTAATGAGCTCGGATGATGGGATTCTGTACCAGAGGCTTTGCCGGCCAGGGAAACGGCTAGGGCTAAAAGAATCCATGCAGCAATGTCGTTAAAGGCAGCTGCTGCCATGGCGGTTTGACCCACTTGGGTGGTTAAGAGTTTGAGGTCAGCTAAAATGCGGGCGAGTACAGGGAAAGCTGTGATGGAAAGAGAGACGCCTATAAAGATGATGAATTGGCCATAGCCTACTTTGCTCTCTCCGTCGACGGCTTTTTGGAGAAATAAAGAGACTCCAGCTCCGAGGAGGAAGGGCAGTGTGATTCCCACAAGTGCTATTTTAAAAGCGCTTTTGCCGTTCCGGCGGATTGAGCTCAAGTCGAGCTCAAGGCCTACGAGGAAAAGAAAGAAGAGTAGGCCAATGCTTGCTACTGATTCAAGTATGGGAGTGCTCCATGAAGGAAACATTAGGTGCAAATATTCTTTGTTTCTTCCTAGAGCTGATGGGCCAAGCAAAATTCCACCCTAAAAAAAAAAAAACACAAATCAAGAACACCAAAATAATATATGACTAAAAATCCCAGTCCAAATTTTAGATCGAGAACTCTCTAAAACAAAAGAAAATCTTTTGTACATCGGATATATATGCAACCAACCTATAAATAATATGACTATTAACTTACATATCTGTTAGCCTTTTAATGTAAAGGCACACATAATATATTGTTATTGGGTAGTAGTAAAAGTTGATGCGGTATTTTAATGAAGCATATAAGATTTTCTTAAACTTCTAACAATTTAGCAAATTTTAAGTTTTCCAGTAATTCTTTGTACAAAGAGTTATTGATCCGATGTCTGCAAGTAGAAATACTCTATATGATGACGACTATTATGATGAATGGAGAACGAAACGTACAAGAATTTCAGCAATGACTTTGGGTTGTCTAAGCGGTTTAATCAGAAAGGCAAGACAGTGGCTGGTGAGTAGAACTAAAGCGGTTTGTATGATCAGTAATGGGAAGGCGAAATTGAGAGGATTATCGCCTTGCCATGCACCGTCTGATGAGGTATTGATGCTAGTTATGTTGGGAGGCAACATGATTGCTTACAACGTGGATTTTGTTTTTGAAGGTTAAATGAAGGAAATGTCTAGGGCTTTATAGAGGAAAGGTTTGGTGGTGTCTTGCCATAATTTTGGTAATTTTTCTTTTCTAAATGGACTCCATTTTTAGTGGATATCTTTATTTAAAGAGCCATTATGTAATATGATATTATTTTTGCAAGCGCATACATATATGTATATTATTTGATTAAACCCCAAGAGCTATCTAATAAACTTAAACAAGTTTATTAATCATCTTTTTGGGAGGCACTTAGTGCTTCCATGCATCAAAGTCAAACTCGAATCTGTGCTCTGTACATGCGAACAAAAACTGATCCACAGAAATGCAAGATAATTGCTTCTTCCACAAGCGATTCATAAATCTTCAGTATTTAATTTGATCATAAACAGTTTATTTGAATTAATTTTAAGGAAAAAAAATGCATGGATGAGATTGCAGGCAAGGTCTCAAGTGTCAAATTTAAGTTGGCTGAAGCAAACTTTGCGGTCATGATTACGGAAGGTATCAATGTTAATGCTCTAATATTGGCGAATGAAGAATGGTGCTCTAGTTATTCTGAGGGAGGCTTAAACAATGCAACAGTTCAAATCAATATGGCATTGGAGAATTTTGTTTAAAGACTTTTTTAAATGAAATTATAAGATTATATATTTGTGGTTATATACAAGTAGTCATTATTACCAAAAAGAGATATTTAACTAAAGCAATTTGTCTTTCAGGGCTTGAAATCAATTTGATACGAATATTATATTATTCAAAGAATTTTGGGATTCTAAATTAATTTTATTGATGAAACCCATCCTGTTTTTAGTTTCGTTGTGTGAGATACAGATCGACGAATAAATTGCTTTCAGTACTAAGATCTTGGAAATGATTTAATTAAGGAGCAATTTTGTTATGTTAAAATCAAGCTACGATTCTTTGTTATGTTGATCATAATAGAATATGTAGTACTTCATGTGATTAATTCCTCTTTATGCATACGCTCCTTTAGAATTTATTCTCCTTTGGGAATGCATTCCAATTCTTCTTAATGGGATGTTTGTTTCACTTTTGAATGTGCGAATCGCCAGGCTAATCGATATACATGTATGTTAAGAAGGTAATAAAAGAAGAAACAATGACTTGACTGTACTAGAAGAAGCTATTGAAACCATCAGAAATCAAGCTCTGATACTATATTAAGATTTATAAAATTCTTTGTAATCTGAACAAATTTTGTGTGGGAAATAATTAAAGTTTTATGAAGTTAGCTGCCTCTAATTACCAACTTGCTGGGTGATTAGCCCAAAAAAAAAAGAAAAAAAGAAAAAAACTGCTTAGTTAGCTTCCATGTCATCAAGACTAAATAACTACCTTAATATCTACCCTTGAGCGAAGAGTCTTGGCAGAATATTGAGCTTGAATCCGAGGTATATATGCAAACTATCAAAAGAGAGAGGCTTGGTAAGGATATCTTGCAAATTGATCATGACTGGACACATGCTGAACTACAAGTTCCTTGCGTTCTAGGTGTTTTTTAACAAAATGAATATCAAATTCAATGTGTTTAGTTCTCGAATGATAACGAGAGCCTCTTCTCTTTGATAATCAAATTGAGAAAAGGAGCATGGAATAATAATTAAACCTAAGATGTTGCCAATGCAAGAGCCCTACACTCTGATCCTGCTTTTGAATTAGAGACTATTTGCTACTCTTTGAGGATCAGGACACCAAATTATTGTCCAGATAACACAAGTCTCCCACTAATTATCTATCATCAAGATCAAGATCCCAGTCAAGCAAATGAGAATGTTGTAATAGGTGTGAAAGATCCAGCTGTGTTGAAAAATTGAACACCACAATTTGTTGTGCACTGCAGATACCTCAGCACTCTTACAAGAAATTGACTGAACTTGTCAATAGAGAAAGTTAATTCAGATCTTGTTAATATAATATAGGTTAAATTTTAGATTATCACTTTATGAATTGGTTATTTTCAAATTATCTCCTTATTTTTTTAAAATTTAAAGTTATCTCTATTTTTGTTTAAAAGATGAGGAAAAAAATGGAGGTGGGTTGATGAAATTCTTTTGTCTTTTCAATAAAAATGAAGGTAAATTAAAATTTCTAAAAGTAAGAGAGGTGATTTAAAAATTATCAACTTACAAAGGAATAATTTGAAATTAATTAGCCCTATAATATATTGCAAAGATCCCATTATCTTCATTACGAAGATGGATTCTCAAAAGCTTCTCCTTAGATGAATTCTCAAAAGCTTCACCTTTTATCTTTGACCAACTTCTTTGTACTTTTCCAATAATAATAATGAAACGAAAAAAGAAAAGAAAAGAAAAGAAAGCTAGCTTCTTTCTGCTACTCACAGTGCAAGAAATCCTCTACTATCTATCGTCTTAGCTTTATTTGCCTATAAACTTTGTTACGCAAATTCATGGAAGAGTAATGCTATACTTTCCAATGACCCAACTTCATAATCCTAAGTAAAATGACATCTATTTTTTTGGAGGATGGGATGAAGTAATAAATAATTTTATAAATATAAATTAAACTTTCATTTATTTAATTTTGTGATTATATCTTTAATTTCAACCATAAAACAATTTCATTTCTCATTGAAGCTAGGTTGGTAGAAAAAACTAAATCCCGATTGAGATTCAATACAAATTTTCAAAAATTAATTTGAAATCGGTCGGAATTTGAGACAAATTTGATTCTAATTATTATTTAGGAGGGGATTCAAGATATTTAAAAATCCTATAGCGATCTTGAATGTCCCAATTGTCCCGATTATTATTTTAATTCTTAATTAATAATAGATAAGATTGGAATAATGGAAAAGAAAAACATTTGGTGATCGAAGAGACAACATCACATTACACATTATAATTAACATGCATTCCACTTTCTTTTAGTAACTTTCTTTTAGAAGTAGAATTATTATTCTAATGACTATATTCTAACTCACTATAAGAAGATTCGAATCCTTCTGTCTCAGACCGGGTAGAATAAAATTTTCAATTTCCTTTTAAATAATCAGGTCCAAGTCCAACAGGTTCACTACTTTGCAATCACTTTTAAAGTTTAATTGAACTAAACAAATGAAAAAAAAAATAGTTTAACTAAACAAGTGAAAAAAAAAATTGGTTGGCAATTCACACATTAAATTTAGATACTTAATGGATAAAATTGGAACATTCCAAATTTCAATCAAGATTTAAAATTTCAATCGACTGGGGCTCGGAACAAATTTTGGTCTTGATTTACTATTTGAGATGGGAGTGAAATCGGTTAATCCCGATCACCGACCCTACCGAAAACTAACCTAGCTAAGGAATGGTATGCTATTATCGGGTTAGTCTGTTATGGATAGGCCCAGCTGTACCATGAAGCCCGGCACGGCCCATGAATTGTGGGCAATGCCAACCCAGCCTGCAATGTGGGCTATGCCTGTGCCAGCTTGGAGGCCTCAACTTCAATTTTTTTTTAAAAAAATGTTAAGGCTAGAACATGAGAATTCAAGCTAACTAATTTGCTCATACCCATTAGGCCAATCAAACTTTAAAATTAAACGTCTAATAACGATATTTAAAGATAACTGAACGAGGGTGCTTTCAACACAAAAAAAAAATAAATCCAATTTTAATTTTGCTTTGACAAATTACTATTAGGTTTAGAATTACTAAATTTAATTACAATTTAAATAAGTCAACAACAATAGTAAATATTTATGTTTGATCAGCAATAAACAATAATAACTTATGAATTATATTACTTTTTTTTTTAAAAATTTTATCAACTAAACACACATGCACACTAAAAGAGACTTAACCCAACACCTATGCGGCTAAGGAGATGACAACTTCGAATATAGGGACCGTTACGATTGATGATGGTGATTGTTATGCAAAATTTTAATATATTTATAAGTGCATTAATCTTTACAATATAACAGTGATAACGAGGTCGAATAGGGATTTGTAAAAATTATAAAGTCTAATTTAAATCTAATCAATATTAACCATAAACCTAGTTGAACAAATTGAGTTTTAAGGGAATTAAACTAAGCAAATAATTAAAGAAAGGAAATTATAATAAGAAAAAGGTTATCATGATTTCAGAAATCACTACTATTCAACTAGTAATTATTTAATTATCAATTAATTCTCAATCTTGGAGTGACAACCTGAAATCAATCTATGCCATCTCATGACATAAAAATTAAGCTCAAGTAATTAAACCTAATGTTGGTTCTTTTTTTGCTTCAAGGTAGAATTTTTAAGCATTATATGTATCCTATTGAAAAACAAAGAATCAAAGTTTCTTAAGTATTATTCTATGTATCCAATTTATTAAAAAATACATAATCAAAGAGAATCACATTAATCATTATTTTACCAAGCTTGGATTTAATCAAATAACCTCTTAACTCTCAAGAATAAATGATATTAAAGATTAAAAGACAATTATTTAATTAATCATGTTAACAAGAACAATAATCATCAAAGAACATATGCAGGGAAGTAATTAAATAAAAAGATAATTGAATAGGGTTCATTCTTAATCTCAATATCAACCTCAATATAAGAAAATTAACTAGATATACTTGAGTGAAGAGTAACAAAATAAATAAAATCAGTCATAGAAAGCTTTGGAGAATATTGTTGTTGCTCATTCTTCTTTTCTGTCTTCTACATCTGGCTCCTTCCCTTCTTAGGTCTCATTTTTGGCTTCTTTTATAATAATGCCCATTACCATAAGTTATGATAGGATTCCATATGCACTGAATCCAATTTGGATTCTAATTTAATGTGGCATTTACTTTTTGGATTGGATCAGGAATCCTGAGGAGTGAGAATCTTGGGATTGAGACTGTGGAGTAAGAGTATGAGTATGTTGTTTACTTACAGTAGAATGAGAGTATGGAATAAGAATCAGAACTCCATTTATGTGTTTACTTTGTCTTAGATTAAGAGTGAATTGTGGCAAATTATAATTTTACCCTTAATAAAGAATTGTAATTCTTAATTATAAAGTGAATAAAAAGATATATTTCTACGATAAACTATCGATTATTTTATTAATTTTAATCATATAAGTTAATAATTATTATTAATATTCTAAATTATGTAAATCACAAGTTTTTTTATTAATTTTAATTTTAATTATGTAAACAAAAAATTATTGATAAGAGCAATATAAATAAAACATTATTATAAATAATATAGTAGAAAATTAATATTTTCTTAGAGTAAGCTGCTTATTACTATTAATTATATTATTCAACGAATATGATAATATTATATTTTTAAATAAAGATATTATATTTTAATATTATTAATTCTATGTGAATATAATAATATTATTTTAAAGTAATTTTAACTTAGAATTAATGTAAATTGTTATTTTTAATAGATAAATAAATATAATATTATTAAATAATATAATAATATTATTTAAATAAAGATTTCTTTATGATGTTGTATGTGTTTTTATAGCATTGACAGTGAGATTAGCGTGGACTCTTGGTTTAAGTGTCTTAATTTCAATCGTTTATTTAACATAATAGATGATTAAATAGTTAATTAAAAAATAGAAGGTAACTTACAAGTTGCTAGTAAATATTTGTTTTTTAATTTCAAATTAAAATTAATATGAGAAAAAGTCACCCACATCCCCAATATTTGCTTAAATGTCATATAAATCTCTCAGTTTCATAAATGAATGGTAACACAGACCCCATATATTTCATAAATAACTGTTATACCTTTTGATTAAAACAACCTAAATAAATATAAATATACTAATAGGATAAAAATAATAAATAAATATCATATGATACAAATAAAATATTACAATTAGTATAATTAATAAAATAGTGTGTACAGTGAACTTTTTTTAATATTAAATTATTATTAGTCTATCTCGATGGATTTACTATAAGTAAGACAATATAAATTTTATAAAAAATTGTAAATGTTAGGTATAATTATTTCAATATTCTATATCATACATCACACTTAAAATGTTAATTTTGTTGAAGTGTGATGCTACTAAAAATTAAACTTTGCATTTATAATGTACTGCAATTTTAATGTAAAATGTAATAAAAAAATCTAAATGCATATTTGAGTAGTCAATTGTAGGAAATACTATTCAAGAAAGACAATTCAATCCACAAACACACACACACACACACACACACCCCACACACACAGAGAGATTGCGTACTTCTATCTACCTCTATTTATTAATAGAAGGGCAATTAAAGTCATAATTACCCCAATCTATTATAAATTGATATATGTAATATAAATATTAGAAAAAATTAATTTTGTAGGTTAATGAAGTAATCCATATTTTATGGGCATTTAATACATTAATCTAAGGTCAAATAAGATATATCACATGATATTTTATACAGTTGTCTAATTTTTAGCATTTGTATATAGTTTTGTAAGCTAGCAAGCCAATGAAATATACCACATGAAAAATTGAAGGGCTATTATTTATATTTCACCATTGGGCAAATATATATCTTCCGATACTCTTCCATGGCCATACATTAGAATAAAAAAACTCACATAAGAGACTATATCTGTTTACATGCTTTCAAAATAGATTTTGAAATTAGTTTTGCATGCTTTCATAATAGATTTTGTAAGTTAGTTTGATTACATGATAATCAAATTATCTTATAACACTAAGGATATAATTTAAGTACTATTTTATCAATCTTGAGTTTCTCAATAGATCTTCAAATTAATTAAAATTAACACTCTTTTCCTGTTTAGCTTGAAATTACTACTTAATAAAATTGAGAAAAAGCCAATAATGAATGATTTAGGACACATAGATAAAATATGCTTTAAAGTCTAATTAAACATTCCCATGAATGTGTGTTTCCTATACGTGTTTATATATTTTATTGAAATAGTATATTTTATTGAATTTTGTGATAATAAATGAAATATGTTATTCAAGTGAAAATGTGAGAATGTTTGAACTTGTAGAGGTGGCCATTAAAATTGCCCATACTTCAACCAACTCCACTATCCAAACAATTTATTCTAAGTAGGGGTGGCAAAACGAATAATCGAAATGAATTCAAATCAAATTCTAAATGAAATGGGTCAAAATTCTGCTTATTTGGATTCGATTCATTTATTAAATGAATATCCGGTTTGATTCATTTAATTCGTTTAATAGAATTAATAAACAAATTGGATCGAATATGAATTCGTTTATTATTCATTTATCCTATAATAAATGAATGCATGCATAACGAATCGAATTGAATATGAATCCGTTTACAAGAATTAAATAAATAATCCAAATCCTAAGATTAAAATGTTTTCAAAAACTAAGTAAATAATCCATTATAGATAGAGACAAACTGAGAAACCATCATAGATAGAAACAAAGCATAAAAGTTTCAAAAAAGAGGAAAATGAATTGATGACGAGAACGTGATCGTCAGTGGGAGATGGAGATTTATGCAGGAGGGTCGTCAGCGAGAGATAAAGATTTGTGCAGCGGGATCTTTAGCGATTATAAGCATCAGGATTGTTAGTAGGTAAAGAGGATGATGATAGGAATTGGAACAGATGGAGATAGAACAGCAATGGGATCATCGACGGTTATCAACATCGAGATTGTCATCGCGAATCAACAACGGATCGTAGATGATGACTGGGCTTGGATGGCAGTGGCTTGATGTTGGTGATGGAGGGTTCGGTTTAGAACCACAAATAAAGGTGCAAAAAAACTTCAATACTACCTTGATTTTGGTTGTGATCCAAATAACAATAACAGTTGAACTAACATAGCTTAGGAGCAACAGAAACTGCATAAAGAAATTTCCATGAGAATTGAGAAGACTGAAAAGTGAAAAGCGGGTTGAGAGAACTCAAAGAGAAAGAAATTGGGGCCGGCTGCCCTAATTTTTCATCTCATTTATATATTGTCTTATTATTACTTATAATTACTAAATTAACCTTCAAATTTTAAAATATTTTCTTCTATAATTAAGGATAAATAAGTGATTTAATTAAACGAATACTAAACGAATAGACTGTATTCGATTCGTTTATAACCCATTTATTAAACGAATTCTAAATGAATTAGTGAATCAATTTCTATAAACTCGGATTCAATTTGTTTAATTAACGAATCGAATCAAATCACTACAAGAAATTTGACATTTTAAGACGATATTTTTTACAACAATTTTAAATTTGGTCACTCAATGGTACCTATTATGACGAACTTTTGAAATTGTTACTAATAGTCTCATCTTGATTTGTGTTATATTTTGTAACCAATAGGTTTTATTTTGAGACTCATTAATTGTTCACTGATTCGACCTTTTTATAACAAACATTATTTTAGTCGCAAAAAGGCATATATTTTTTGGCACAAAAATTTTCCTCTGAGATTGAAAATTTTGGGACAAATTTTTGTCATTTATGACAAAAATAATGGTTGCAAGATATAATTATAGGTGATAAAACTATTTTGTAACTAAAAGAGGGGTTTGAAGTTGGTCAAACAATTTGTGACACAAAATATTAGTCTCTAAAGCTATTCTGGTTTTAATTGATTTTAAGACCATATTTTTTTGTCATAGATAATTTTCTATAGTGACAAAACAAAAAAATAGTAGTTGAAAATTTTGTCGTGAATAATTTTATATTTATGACCAAATTTTTTTGTTTTTGTCATGAATAATTTTATATTTAGTACCCGATTCAATTTTTTTGTGATGGATTTTATAATTGCCACAAAAAAACATATTTGTATAGCATACAAAAATCTCTCTAAAATTAACTATTTTGGGACAATATATCATCTTTTATGACAAATTATATAGTGGCAAAATATATTTATTTTTTATAAATTTACTTTGTATCTAAAAACGAGGTGTAAATTTGGTCAAATCATCCATGACATAAAATATTAGTCTCCAAAGTTATTATGATTTTAGCAAATTATTCCATCTAAGGGATGAATGGAACTTTACCCTTTACTTTATTAAGTATTGATTTATTTTCCTTTTTTTTTTGTAAGATTTATTTATTTTAACATAACTCAAACTAATATATTTTATCTTTAAATTAAGGATGTCATAGTCTTTTAAACATTTTTAATATGTACAATTATTACCTTAATACTGTAAATTCATGTATGTTAGTAGAAAATATACAATAACCACTGAGATTTTTTGGTCAAATTATATAATAATCAGACTGTTAATTAAGTTGCTCGAGGCAATGATCGAACTAATACTGATATGGGATATTGTCACAACTACAATACCAATCAAGCGGACAATTAAATTTATTAGCAGTCCCTAATATTTAAACACTACAACAAATATCACTTATTTTGGTAGCATTTTTTTTTCACAATGCTATTAAATGTCAACTATGATAACATTTCCTTAAAAAAATGTCACAATTAAATATCCCAATTATGCAATTTTATTTTTGTTACAGTTTTTTTAATATAATTATTTTTGTTATAGTTATTATTCAATTAGTAGTGTATGTTAAATGCTACGTTTAACATAAAATAAAGAAACATTAATTTGGTGACAGTATACAAATGTTACCCCAAAAAAATTAGAAAAATAAATTTTTTTTAATAAACCGCCTAAAAAGAAAACAAGCGCTTGTCTTATATTTTGCCCAAAATATTTTACTTTGATTAAAAAAATTCCTAAATCCCTACTTTTTTGTCTCTGCTAATCTCCCAAAATCCCTTTTTTTTTTTTTTTTTTTTTCATGTCCTTCCTCTTATTACTTAAAATCAGTTAATCAAAACAAATCTTGCGGAGGCTGCCATGGAGTGCTTGCTTTCAATCAAGGCAACCTTAGGCTACAAGTTCATTGGTCAATTAACTATTGTTAAATCTGATATTGGACTATTTTGTGCGAAACTTTGACCTCGCATTTCATGGGTAGATGCATTCAGAGGAATCTACAGAGATAGGGCCGAAGATGGAAAATTCACCTTTCTAAAGATTCATGTTTATGGATTCTCTAAAGCCCGAGATCCGGAGTTTGATTTTCACGAGGTTTAGTACTGAATTTCCCCCCTTATGTTTGTGAATTAAATGAATGTTGGTTTATATGTATTCTTTGTTTTTATTTTTTATTTCACTGCAGTGCATAAGAATCGCTCTTGCTGAGGTTGCTGAGGTACATCTTGTAGTTCCAGGAAAATGGATGTTATGTGCATTATTTGTCCTCCCTGAGAGCGTACCATTGCAAGAAGATCACCCAATATGTAAGTAGTTCAAGTTAAAGCCAAGACGATTAGCTCCAGGCTTGTATCATAATATTCAATACGTTCAATTATAGTATTATAAATTTCTTTTACTTCATAGTTTTATTTATTTACTTTCCACTTACTTCCCTTGTTTGGAAGAACTGCAAATAACTATATGAGAATCCATAGGGAAGGTGAAGAAACGTTTTGCTATATGGGTGGCCTGTTCCTTTGTTTATTTCCTAGTATACTACTCCCTATTGATCATTTTTTTGATAGGCCATACTCTTATTTTGCTTTTATTCTGCATCAATCCCTGGTCAATTAACTTTTTTTTTTTCTGGTAGTCACTTGATTTTTTAAGAGTCAAAATTAAATGCTTTTTCCCTTGAATTCTTTTTTTTTTTTTTTTTTTTTTTAATTTACTCTTTGTGCGTTTGATGGTGTGGATGAATAGCACGAAAATAATAGAACAATGGGGATACATATCAAAGAAGCAACATGCATGCCCTATATTGGATGAACAATGGAGGTGAGGTTTCAAAGTACAAAACTTTGCATGTTTTAATTGTCGTTTACGTTGCTGCAAGCCAATTGTTTGATAAAATACCGCAACGAATACACTTACTTGATTTTCTTGTGAATTTATTTATTTTTCTAATCTGAAGCCACTTGAATGTTCAGAGAATTTTGAAGGTTTTAGTATATTCACTAATATTTTTATTCAATTTATATTGTTTAACTAGAAGAAGATGATACATAAGCATCTTTTTTTTTCCTTTTTCTTTTTTCTTATGCTTTTATATATGGTTCAAGTGTTATATTTTTTATTTTTCTTTTATCTACGGGGTCTGATATATCATTGTATATGGTATTGCTTGAAAAATTGGTGTACTATAATATTTTGTAGAAACAAGCTTTTATTGTAATTTATTCTTTAGATCCACTAAACTAAATTCAGGAAAAAAGCAGAATAATAGTAAAGTGTCTTCTATATATCGAGGTGGATCGAAGTCTCATGCGTAATATTTGAATGGAATGGTACTTGAAACGATGGAGACTTTGTTTTAACTTTTTCTATTACGTGCTTATATCATGTTTATAAATATTAAAATGCTTTTCTTCTTTTGTATTGGGAAGACTGAAACACTTGAAGAATCTACTGGATTCAAAAGATGTTCTAGAATGAGGCCAAAGGGTGGAGTAGTATGGAAGCAAAAGCTTAATATGTAAGTTAATCCAATTTATTTACATTTACTTGTAGAAATTAAATTTACATATTTATTTTGAATGCAAAGTATATTTGGGATTGAGGACGTGTTTGCTTGAAAATTTTAGTTAATGTTTCATTTTAGCTTTGTGTTATTTTTTTACTCATTTTTTCAAGTGCTATCGGTCTTACTATTTACTATTTATTTATTATGGGTCAATGGGACTTATTATTCAATAAGGACATGATTACCTTTCTTTTGTAGATATGTTTAGTATTATTTTTAAAGGTATATTAATGACAGGTCCTTAAAAGTTAGCATCCACCATAGCATTGTCCTAACAAAATCAAGAGATTGCAAAGACGATTAAGGAGCAAGCAAAAAAGATTGATGAACAAGATAATAGACTACAAATAGTTGAAGATTTTGTGAGATTCATGAAAGAGCAACCATCATTTTCACTCACACATTCTTTTGATCCTGCATTATTTCAATGTCATGCTTTGTGTTTGAATCTTTTGGATTATAAATAAATATTTTAAAGTCTTTTTTTTATGTTAGTCTCATTGTTCTTTGTTTATTAATGACTACACTTGTATTTAATAGTCATACCATTTTTTCTATTACGATGTAACTAGTTGTAACATAATAAAATACATCGTCCTTAAAAATAGTGTGAGACTATATTGGTTTTCATTTGAAACAAAAGTAATTTTCATGGAATAACATTTTTTGAATCAAAATTTTTTGGTCACTAGATATCAATCTATGTGACTATAATATGTCGTTGTTGGTGCTTTCTTTTAACGACAATTGGAAGTATTCATTTTAACTTTTTAAATACAATATAAATAGTCATTAAATAATAAATTATATTATGATTAAAATTAATTTGAGACTATAATACCTATATTTTGCAATGAAATTAAGAATTTGTTGCAACATGTTAATTTTTCTAACTAAATGTTATAGTTGCGAATGCTTACATTTTATGACAAGAGATAATGGTCACTTAAAATTTTTTGATACAATATAATTAGTCATGAATAGTAAAATGAATTGTCCTTAAAATAAAATTGAGACTAAATTAATTACCAATTGTATTTGAAAAAATTGTCACAAATGACAACTACTTGGGACAATTATGTAAGTGATATGTAATTTTCAATGACAGAAAAATAGCGTTGCTAATTGTATCTTCGAACCTCTAAAATGATGATTTTTAGTAATTGTTGCGACTCTATTTATATACTCTTGAGACAAAATTATTGTCACCATAAATCACATGTTATGACAAATGTGAAGTGTCATTAATTGCATTTTTAAGTCTTCAGTTTGCCCATTTAAAATACCATTTGTGACAATTTTAACTTAATTTTAAGACAATTATTTTTGTCACAAAAACATATTTTTAACATGACAGAAATAATTTTAGTCGCTAGAACCTTTTAAGATGGTATTTCCATGATTATCGTGTGACAATTTATTTTTTGTCATAAAAAATAAAAGGTGAATAATTTATTATCTTTAATGACTAATTTTTTTGCAATAAAATGTTATTTTTCTTGTAGTGAATTTACCCATTTATTAAATCAAATTTTTCAAACCCAAACTCATTTAATTCATTTCAAATCAAATCGAATAAACAAATCTTGACCCAATTTGTTACCCTTAATTATAAGAATTCTCAATATTTTAGCCACTTTGAGTGTATAAATTCTATCAGCAATGAAACACAATTCAAACTCACATTTCTAAACAACAAACAATATTTCATCAAAGATCAAATTTGAGTGGAGCATTTCTTCATCAATTCGATAATTTTGAGTAGAGTTTTTTGTCAATTAATTAAATTTTTTAGTTTTGAAAATGTTTATGTTTAGGATAAATCTGGGAGCTTTCACTACAAGAAAGCCATGAATATTGATTGACAAGGCTACTACTGTGTAGATTCTTTATAATTTGATGTTTAGAATTATTATGTTTATTTTGTTGTTGAGTGAAGAGATGGTTATGAGGAGATTTGGGCTATGTAATCATGTAATGATCATATGATATCAGCCAGTTGCATTCCTTGAGGAGAAAGGTTGAAAGAAAGAACTAATACATATTCTAAGTTGGTTAGCTTTAATACTTTTGAGCGGTCAATATTTTTAAGTCATATCTTAATGTACGAAAATTCAAATTGAACATTGTAAAATTATTTGAACTCCTAACAAATAGACCTTTGTGGGATATATAGCTTGTAATTTTATTCCTGAAGAATTGGTATCAGTTAATTCAAAATTTTTTGGCCCGTGTAGTTTCGCGATAACTATGACCTTTTGGCACTAAATCCTAAATATCTCTAAGAAATGAAGTCCGAACTTGATTTTGTAAAATATTGTGCAAATTTTATTGAACTCGCAAGTGCGCAAATCCATTGTAGAATAAATCAATGATGACGAGTATCGATCCCATGAGGAGATGGATTTTAATTGCATGTAGAGTTAATTTTCTAAGTGGGTGGTTGGATTTGTGGTAGAAGTGATTTAGATTATCTTAAAATTTAAATGAAAATGATAAGAATCAATTAGAGTGAAAACTATTAAAATGAAGCGCTTGGGTCTCTGGATCTGCACTCAACATGCACCATAGACTTAATATTCTTTATTAGTGTCAATTAAATCATGAGGGGGGGGTCTACTCCTCATGAACCATACTCTAATCAATATGATGCTAAGAGCTTATCGTGTCAAATAGTAATAACCTTGCACTAGAGAGATGGTTACCCAGTATGATACCTAGGCAAGATTATTACTATCTATGAACGAAAAGTCAAAATATCCACATAAATTAGAGGGAAAGAGAAATAAATTTACCAAATTAAGTCCATGGAATATGTTGAGACTTTACCTTCAACTTAAGATTCAAAGAAAATTACTCATAATTGAAATAAGGATAAAATGAAAATTTATTAAAATACGTAGAAAATACAAGATAGAGAAGGAATTATAAAAAATAGATCTCAAAAATGAATTCAGGGGTGCCAAATTAGGAGGGGGAGCCCCCTATTTATAGATACAATAAGTAAATCATGACCATCAAATTAAAATAGTTTGGACGCTTAGGATTGTGCCACGTGGTAAGTTATGATTGGATAGAACACATCATCAGGGTTATCATTATGTGTAATGCATATATCGTACGCACGTTTTTCGGTCCACTAACATACTGTCACGTCACCGGTCAACTCAACATAATCATTTAGTCGAATAGGATCGTGACACATCATCGGTCAATGCCAACTCATCAGTCAACGCAACATAAGCAGTCAATGCCACATCATTCGTCCAATCGAATGTTGCCACATCATCGGTCATTGTCACGCCATCGGTCCGTATATGTAAATAGTGTCGTGAACAGTGTCGTAAACAGTATCCTATATGTGAACAATGTCGTACATGTGAACAGTGTCGTACACGTGAACAATGCCGTACACGTGAACAATGCCGTACACATGAACAATGTCGTTTACCCTTTTATTCTACTCATAAGGTTTTCAACTATCCTGAGTTCAAAATTGTTGTTCGTTTTGCTTTCAAAGTGAGGATGAATAAAAAGCTTGATATTTGAGTTGTTAATCAGTTTATTCCTAAACATTTGCATGAGTTGGCAAAGGATTATGAGGTTAAATTCCTTCAATCTCATCGATCAGTTAAAGATTGTGACATGACTTAAGCTATTTCAATGAAAGCTATTGGTATTAAGACTAGTCAAATTATGGACCTTTTAGTCAACCAAGCTGCAATCATGATAATATGGGCTTCATACTAAAGGATTTGTATTAGATGTTGAAGTTGATCTATGATTCTTGAAATAGATTCAAAATTTGCACTTGCATACTTAAAAGTAAAGGCTCACATAAATATGAATTTCTTCTATGAATATATTATAGACGAGGTGAATATAATTGCAAATTTGTTTTAGGCTAATGCTATTGCTCATTTAGATTATTTCCACTTCGGGGACGTATTAGCTTTTGATAATATGTACAAGACAAATGAGTATAGTGTTGAGTATTAGAGAATACATATTTTATAAAGGGTAAAAGTGTCATTTTGTGCTTCGAGTCTCACTAACATTTCTACTTTTGTGTTTAAATCTTCTAAACTTCATTTTGGGTGTTTTGTATAATTTTACTATTTCAGGGGTATTTTGGTCATTTCACGATTAATTAGAAGTCGAATGGCAAAACAAATGACATTTTTTTACTCGAAATGGATTAAAACCTTAGAAAGAACATGAAGGGGTATGCGATACTATTCACATATACGATACTATTCACATATACGGTATGATGATGTGGCATTGACAGATGATGTGACATTGACCGATGACATGACAATATCCGATTGGACCAATGATGTGATATTGATTTATTCTATGCCGTTGACTAATCATGTGGTAGGAGTTTATTGGACAAAATGCTGATGAGGCGTTGATCGATGACATGGCAACATATTTTTGGACCAAAATGCTGATGTGACATTAACTGATGATGTTTTTCATCCAATCAAAGCTTACCACCTGGCGCAATCTTGAGCATTTGAATTGTTTTCATCCAATAGTCATGATTTACATATTGTATCTATAAATAAGGGCTCTCCTTAATTTAGCACCTTTAAATCTATTTTTAAGCTCTATTTTTTTTGTAATTTTCTCTCCAGCTTATATTTTTTAAGAATTGAGAAAAAATAAAATTCCAGTTTTAACCTTAATTAAAAAATGAGTAGCTAATTTTGTTTCAAACTTGAGTTGAAGGTGAAGCCTCAACATGATCCATGGGCTTAGTTGGTAAGTTTATTTTTTTTTTCTCACTGATTTATGTGGTTGTTTTAATTCATTATCAATAGACAATGTATTTTGTCTAGATTTTGTATGATATACTGCCACCCAAGTGAAAGATCGTTACTGTTTGGCACAATGAGCGATTTACACCATATTTATTATAGAGAAGTTCTCCTCTAATATTTTGTAAGTCGTCTTGACTCAGTGTTAACAGAGAGTGCATCTAAGGTATTTAATGGATGGTATTGCTATGTTATTGACAGAAGGATAATTATCATCTGGCACATGTTCTTGACACAAAACTTAGCAGAAGATCATTATCCTCTAGCACATTAAGCACTTGATACTATATTTATTAGAGTGAGAATTATGAAGAGTGGTGAAGAGTGGAAATACCTCCTCATAAATTAATTGAACTAAAAAAGAAATATTAAGCTCATAATGAAATATTGAGTGTGAATCTAGAGACTCAAGCACCTCATTTATATTGTTTCATTTATAATTCATTCTCGCCATTTTATTTTAAATTTTAAGATAAAAAAATTGCTTTCAACCAACCCATATACACACTTAGAAAATTAACTATATACATAATTAAATCTATCTCCTTGTGGGATCGACAATTGTTGCGATAAATCTATTCTATAATAGAGTCTTGTGTTGCGAGTGTAATAAAATTTGCACAACATATGATAAACCATTAGTCATGTTAGTGGAAAACAATTGATAAATGCATGTTTTTTTGAATGTGGCTTACATCTGGTGAGACAATTGATACATCCATGTGGGTATTAGAAACATTTTTGTATGTTATGAATAATAAAAAGCTTATTTTTGTGATGACTGATCGAGATCAAGTAATGAGAAAGTCAATTAAAAAAGTGATTCATAAAGCTCGACATCATTTGTGTGTTTAACATCTACAAAAAAATGCACAATCTAATGTACGTAATAAACTTAATTTCACAAAAGTATTGACGAAGTGTATTTTTGAATTTGTTACACCTTAGAGTTTGATAAATTGTGGTAGAATATGATGGTGGCAGAAGTTTTCAAAATAATGATTAGGTCAACAAAATTTATAGACAATGAGATAAATGGGCAGAAACATTCTTAAAAGTTCATTTCTTTGTTGACATGCGTGCTCCACAATGGTATGAAAGAATGAATGCGTAAATGAATAGATTTCTTCAACAGAAGTTAAAGCTGCAAGAATTTGTTTGACAACTTGATTGATCCTTGTCGCACAGAAGATACAAAGAATTACAACAGGTATTTAAAACAAAACATTCTAGTTCTTTGGTCAATACTTATCTTGAAAGCTTGGAAAAACATGCTAAAAGCATTTACACTCAAAATTTATTTTCTATGGTTCGTGATCAGATTTGCAAGGAAGCTCAGTTCATGGTGTCAACTTGTGTGACTTTATGGAGGGGCAAGTGTACTAATTGACTAGGTTCTAACAAGCAGATAAGAGGTGGATTATGGTGTACCATCTAAAGGGTCAAAATTGTAAGTGTAAATGCATAGAGTTTCAATAATCTGACATTTCATGTTCTCATTTATTTTGTGACAAAGTCTTTACATTTTTCTAAAATATGTCATTTGTTGTTTAACAGAAGATGGAGGCAAGATGCAAAAGTAGTTGAATGTCCGTTGAAGTCATTGAATGATCAATCTAGGGATATTATTAAACTGATGAGGTATAGGTCACTAAATATCGAAATCAATGAGATTTGTTACAATGCCTTGATCACAGATGCTGGATGCGTGAAATTAAAGGGTCATATCACTCAAGTTAAGTTTGAGATGATAAAGTTGAGTGAAAATTTTGAAGAGAACAGAGGTAGATGGTCCACTGAGAAGAGAAATGCTACTATCATAAAAGTTCCATTAACTGTAACGATGAAATGTGCTGATAATGTAAGAGTTAATAAAGGTGTGAACTTGAAAAAATGTGGGTGTTGCAGATTACTTGAATACAATAGACATAAATGTCTTAACACTTAATGAGATATTCTTTATATTAGCATAATTCTTACAAATGTTGAATATTTTAGTTGTTATCGGAATAATATTAAGAAGCGAATAACAATATGTCACTTTGTCATTACAATTTTTTCTCGATATCAATTATACAGTCACATTAACAGTAAATTAAAACAAATAAGAACATCAAAATACAAACATATCAAATATGATCATATTTAAATACTTCCATGCCTTATATCTACTTGTTCATGAAAAATCTATTGTAAAATATACCATTCTTCTTTTGAAAAAGAAGCTCCATGTTTGGATGAACCAAACTCTTTATTACAGGGGCCTTTTTTTTTTTTGGTAAAATTTTCATAAGGAGATTTTTAGCAATGGGCTTTTAAGGATGATATTTTTACTCTCAATTATATTTAGTTTCACCAATGATACCAAATCCACAAAATCAACCGATCAATGGTTTTATCCTACATACATAAGAAGATGGATTTTATTATTATTATTTTTAATGAAAGTGCCAGTACAAATAATTTTTGAAAAAAATGAACAGTAGTAGTTTATTATTATACCTTTTTAACAACATCATGGAAGATTTGATTTTGTTTCATTTCTTACATGTGAATAAGTTTTCCAATGACAAGTTTTCACCACATGCATCTTCAATCTTCTCGATAACTTTTGCTTTCTTCACCCCCCCAAAACTTATCTCCTTTTCCCATGAAAATTTGACTACTTGATTCATTCTTGCTAATTTGAACATCTTTACCATACGTGGTAATCTTGTCCTTCCATAGATGTGATTATGTCTTAGATATGTTGTGTTTGAGTATTTTAACTACACTATACAAGGAAAAGAAAAGAATTGACTACAAAAGTGATAAATAGGAAAATTGGGAAAATTAGCTCAAGAAAGTATCATCGTGTAGCTTAACTCAATTACAAGGTGCTAAGAAGAGAAAATGAAGGCCAAAGGTTACAACTTGTTAAGTTTATGGAAAACGAAAAAATGGACATTCATTAAAAAATTACATTTTAAAAGACACTTAAATGAAAGTAAATAAAATTACCACCAGACAATTGAGGTAGAATTTTACCATGTTTAGAAAAATATTGTTAACATGTTGGTGAGATTTTCATAGATGGGATTTTGATTTCATGTAGATTATTCATAATTTTCTTCATTACTGATAATTACTATTTAACCTTAACATCAAGGAGAGAGCATTTCAATTAAAAGATACAAAAAATCCACAACTTAGTGCATAAAAGTGGAACATCAAATTACAAAACAATGATGTAAAGCAGCTTATGATAACATAGATAAGAATCAAGTTTAACTAGTGATCATGTACAAAAAGCTACAATATCATTAAGATTCTCATTTTCTATAAATTAGAACTTAAGAGTGGATAAATAAATTGTGTATGTTAAATGTTCAAAAGGACATGGGGAGGATATATACACACATCTAGGGCACTTAATGGTATAACAATAAGAGCTTTAGTAGTAAGAAACGTAAATTTATATAGACCTAGACACATCAATTGAAGCATTCAAAAAAATGTAGTGGATTAATATGTTTTAATAGAAATCTAACAACTCATTTATCACCTTTCAACTTAGAATCTTCAAACTCTTAAATAAGAAAAACGAACTTGAAAATAAATATAGATAACAATTGGATTCATACATCTAAACTAGGCATTCGTGTTGGAATCCCTTCTCCTTTACTAACTCTTTTGAGAAAGAAATAAAATCAATCTAAACAAACTTAAAAGTAACCAAACTATACATTTAACCAACAATAACATAAATAAGAAAAAAAATTCAAGCTCAAAAAATAAAGTTTACCAGCATATTCTACTTCAATAATTGTTTACAACTTTCACCAGTGCCATAATCCACAAGAACCACATCAAGGCCAAAATTGACTGGCTCCTCACCTTCTTTGACTGCTTCAATATGCAAAGTAAGAGGGCTCCCAATATCCAACTTCCTGTTGATCAAATTCACTGCAAAAGTCATTTTTTTTCCTATTGCATAGCAAGTCTTTTTTTACTGGAACTTTTGTAACCACCAAAAACTAGTTCAAATAATAAATTAACATCACCATGAAATCAATAGAATATCCCACTAGCTATATTCATATTGCTATTGGTTCAAAAATAAAAATTAACAAAGTGACCCATATATGACAAAATAAATCAATAACAAATAATGCAAGAGCACAAACACACAATTTTATGTCCTTATAAGAAAATAAAGAGATAAAGATTTAGGGGGAATTATAGGTGGGCTTAGAAGATTGACTTTCGATGACTCTTCATCTATCATTACAAAATAGTTGCAACCGAATTATGTTTTTCACTTCAATTATTATTGTTACAACTAATAATTAGGATTTCTTCATCATTATCGATCATTCACTCAAATTCAATAGCCGAAGTTGCAGGTGGGTTGTGCTTGGCTGATCAAAAGTAAGCAATATAAGTAGGGTTTAGCCTTAGATATAAGTTTAAGTATATGGAAAGTGATCATTGATAACACCTTGCACACTCACCTTCTCCATTACGTTTTCTTTCACTTTTTAAAAAGTAATCCAATTTGACAATTGGACTCAAATTTACAAGGATTCACTATCAGATCGATTAAAATGACAACAATAATTCAGATTAGCAAAGAAGTATTATAGAAAAAAAACAATACTTGTGAAGAACCCAATTTCAAATACAAGAATTTTAGATATTGTATTTATCATATTTGATTTTACTTTTTTTTTTAATTTAAAATTTAAAATATTTAAAATAACCCTTTTAACTGGTTATATTATTTTAAAAATAATTAAATTTTTTTATTATAAATATAATGTGCATCTTTGATTAAATCTAGTGGTTCATATTTCTTACAATATTGATACTGTAAAAAAATTACAACATCATAAAGGGGACCCTTCAACTAAATATGATATTATTATTTTTAAGTAAATGTAAAATTATTTTATTTTAATAAATACAATTATATGATATTTAATATTTTATTTTAATAAATATAATTATATTATTTTTAAAGGGAAAGATAAAAAAAGAATAAGTGGGAGTGGGTCCTATGGGAGTGGGAATTCCACTCCTCACTCCAAAAGTGGGTGGAATTCACATAATTGATTCCCATTTCCATCCTAAAATAAGCATATAAATACTAAAATAGAAGAACTCTACACTTCCCATTCCCGCTCTAGTAAGTAAACACATCTTAAATCCTTTTCCAATTCTAAAGTCAATTTTCCTAATTTATGCCACCATTACTTGTCAACACCATAAACCCTCATGACTTTCTCGCCACTTCTAATTGCTTAGTATGGGCTCTCCTCAAAACTTTATGGAATTGACTTCCAATTTCAGTCTTCACATGCTTGCTGGCTATGGGTTATTCTAATTCTTGGCTTTATTTTCTTTTGTCTTCTAATTTGTTTCCAATTTACTCTTCATTGCTTCCCAAATTGAACTTCTTCACGCATTTTTTATCCATAAACTCCAATTGAATTGCTATTCAACAAAATAGATAAATTAATTTAAAATAACAAATAATAATTATATAATCAACGATAAAATAAGTATATATTATATACTTATCAGTGATTCAAATGTTGATGATGATGACAATGATGATGTTCATGTTGAAGTTGATGATATGGGTGTTCGATTGTTCAAATCAAATGGATTTTGTTAAATCCAAGTCCAATCCATCATATATTAAATTTTATATTTTGCATCCAATCTGATCCAATCGTTAATTAAAATAGAATATAATCCAAACCAATAAAAAATTAAATCCAATTCAATCTAATCCAATTAATCCGGTCAATCCTATGAAAATAAAAATCATCATTTTGTCTCCAATGTTCCACTAACAATTGAGAAAAAAAAAACCAACTCCTTTAATATTTCATTATTTATGGAGTTTGTTATCATATGTATGCATCAATTCTCCATAAAAGAAAAAGAAAGTGGCTACTTTAAATTTTGAATATTGAAAGAAAATATTGGTAATGGCTTGCAATTTGCTATGTATTATTATCATATACTTATAATTATACAAAATTAAGTTTTTTTAAGGAAAATTAGGTTTTATATTTTAGAAAGTTAAAAATAAAAGTGACTTACTAGCATGAGCTTTCATAAAAAAAATTAATTAGTTGGATTTGTTTATATTGGATTTGAACACATAGATCCATAAATCAATCCAATAATATTAAATTTTCCATATTGCAATCCAATCCAATCTAATCAAAAGGTCGATCCAATAAAAATTGGATTAGTTTCAATTGGATTGATTGGATTGGATCGATTTTTGAATACCCGTAGTTGGTGATAATGATGACAATGACAACGAAGATTAAAATTTAGGAATGCTTTTAGTGTTATAGTTTAGTGGGTATATTAACTTGGTTGGGATGTCACTAATTTATTTTAATGATGCAAATTACGCCAAATTTTATTTTATTCGTAATTTGCAGTTTTTCATTTCATGAAAATAAATTTTATTTTATTTATCTCTCAAAGCTAGAAAAGGAGAGCTCCAATGGTTGTATTCAACGAAGTAATATTCTCGTTCCCTCTCCTCTTTACTCATCAAAATAACAAATACATGAATTTATTTCTGTGTTTTACAAGTTGTTCTTCAGCAGCAGTATCTTCGAGTACGCTATTACAAATAAAACGACATTAAATCCTAGAATATCAAGCTGATTTCAATTCTCTTTCCGTACCTGGATATTATCTGAGAAGAGGTGGAATTTGTTCTTTAAGGACCACTATTAGAAAAAATTGACTATCATGACAAAGAATATCTGTCATCCGAACTTATTTATGATAGAGATTCTATTTGTTATTGTAGCTGTTGTGCAAATTTTATTGAACTCGCAAGTGCACGAATCTATTGTAGAATAGATCAATGGTGACGAGTGTCGATCCTAAATTGAATAGATTATCCTAAAATTAGATTTTAAATGGCGAGAATAAATTGAATAGAAATTTATTGAAATGACGTACTTGGGTATCTAGATCCGTATCAACATGCACCATGGGCTAAATATTCCTTATTAATACCAATTAAATCATGAGGGGGGAATCCACACTTTATGAACCACACTCTAATCAATATGGTGCTAAGGGCTTATCGTGCCAAATAATAATAACCTTGTACTAGGGAGCCAGTGAAACTAGGGCGGTATCTATACAAGCTTATTATTATTTGTTGACGAGAAGTCAAAACATCCACAAAAACTAGAGGGGAAGAGAAAATAAATTTACCAAATAAAGCCCATGACATATGTTGAGACTTCACCTTCAACCCAAGCTTGAAAGAAAATTAACTACTTATAATTGAACTATGGGCAAAATGGAAATTTATTAAAATACATAGAAATTACAATATGGAGAAGGAATTACAGAAAATGGAGTCCAAAAATGGATTCAGAGATATCAAATTGGGGGGGGGGGGGAGAGCCCCCTTTTTATAGATACATTGAGTAAATCATGGCCATCGGATTAAAAATATTTCGGACGCTCAGGATTGTGCCACGTCATCAGTCAACAGTACGCGGTTTGACCACGCGGTTTGAATATTAACACGGTTTGACCCGGCTTGAACAGTGACACGGTTTTGTTGAAAATAATCCTGTGTAATGCATGTACCGTACGCGAGATTTTTGGTCCACTGATATGTTGCCACGTCATCAATCAACAATGCATAAGAATTTTAGTCCAACAGGATCGTGACACCTTATCAGTCAATGCCACATCATCGATCCGTCTATGCGAACAGTGTCGTGAACAGTAACGTAGACAGTACCGTACATGTGAATAGTACCGTACATGTGAACAATGCCATTTTTCTTTTTATGCTCCTCCTAAGGTTTTTGGCCGTCCTGAGTTCAAAAGTGATGTCCATTTTTCCATCTGATCTCTCGTTCATTGTGAAATGACTGTGATGCCCCTAAAATATATAAAATACTTAATTGTAATACAACACACATAATTAAATGACAAGAAGTTTAAATACATAAAAGTAAGGGTGTTAGTAAAACTTGAAGTGTAAAATGACGATTTTCTCTTTTATAAATATACATTTTCTAACACTCAACAGTAGTCCTTGTAATAAATCCGTGACAATGTTTTATCTATCACATGATCCTATGACAACTTATATATATCACACATGTGTCACGAATCAAGCATCATTTTAGGTTAGTGTTAGGGCGGTTATTATTATTATTTTTAAATTAGTGGGTATTATGAATTCGGTTTTAAATTATGACAAGTCATTATTTGTCACTTGTTTATGTTCTTTATATATATATATATATATATTATTTTTAAATTAGAAATTATTTTAATATTTTATAAGTTCCATTGAAATTTGAAAGTTAAAATATGTATCAAATCAACACATCTTAAACAACAATATCATCAAAACATCATATGAAATAACTATAATATTATCAAAGTATCATCTATGACCAATTATCACAACAACAACATCACCATATTATCATATGGATCACTATTAGTTAGTCTGATCATCATCTTAGTTTTGCAACAAAACAATATCATTTTCTAGCAACAAGAAATTTGAAATTCCATAAAGACTTTATTAAATTAAAATTAAACTATTAAAATTATATTTTTATTTATTCAAATAATTTAAAGTCAAAATTTTTAGTTACTATCTACAAAGGGTGTTATAGTTAAAAAAGAGTTTTGATTTCCTTTATTATAAACTTAGAGATTCATTTAATTATTTTTTTAAACTTTGGAGTGTAAGTATTTTTTTTCCTTGTATCTTATTAAAGAGGGATGAAGATAAAACATTTTTTCTTGGATCAATGTAATAGCTTCTCCGAAAAAAAACAAAAATTTTATAGCTATTGACCTGGACTTTCACTACTATAAAACTATGGAAACTTAAATCATTATCTGGTTGATTATTGAATTTATAGCTTAATAGCAATGATGAAACATTGAAACTAACAGGACACCCACGAACAATAATATAATGGGCCACTATAAAAAGCAACAATCATAATAAACATGCGCATTTAATCATATTCGACTCTGAATCTGTGTATGGATAGATTTGTAAGAGCAACTTCATCCACCATCTTAGTTGTCTAGAAATAATTTTTTTGATTGACCACTTGTTGACTTAAAATATAGTCCCTCGGCAATGCTATTATTATTGTTCCTGTTTAGGCTCCAGCACTGATTTTCTTGTATGAATTCAAACTCTCAAAAGATAGTTATGCCATAATCATATCTATCTAAGACTTCGTAAGTTGCTATTATTGTTAATTATCAAAATATTAATGCTAAATTGAGATGTAAAGTTTGTATCTGTTACTAAGAGCTTGATTAAATAATTTTCAATTAGTTTTTTCTTTGGTTGTTTACCCTTGTCTGGATCTTGAGGGAGGAGCTAAAAAATTTAATTTGCGTTTTGGCCATTGACTTTTTTTAATAAATAAAATATACAGGAATATACTATGTTTGTATCTCAAATGATGAGTTATTAAATAATGACAACTGCTCACTATTGAGAAGTTCTTGGGTACTTCTGGAGCATTGCTTCTCTATTATTCACTTCTTGTCATCTATACACTTCAACTAATCATGATAATATGTATGATCATAATTCATGTGCTAAATAGTGAATGGATAAGAAACATTATTCTAAGAGCACTCAAGTCTTTCTCCATATTTATTAATTAACCTTTTATTTTCTTATTAATGTGATATTATAGTTATAACATCGAACACATTGAGTGCCACATCATTTATGATACAGATTTTATGCCGTAACTTTATAACACTGGATATATACCCTGAAAATGAGCCCTGCTTAAATGCCACGAAGGCAAAAAAAAAAAGTAAAATAAATGAAAAATAAAAAAAATAAATTACAGTTTGGTCAGGTTCAGTCGTAAAATACCTTAGCATCTTTATGAGCTGATCCAATAAATCATTATTTATTTATTTATCTAGCCAAACAGCAATCTAAATTCTTCCCCACCCAAACAAGCAGTTTCAAAGGAAAGTAAGAATAATGAGCTCTTTCTTCTAAAAAAAAAAAGGAATAATGAGCTCTTATAAATGATTTAGTACCTATCACAAAAAGACAATATGCTTCGATTGGGTCTTGCAGGCAGACAGGCTAATTGATGAGTGGGTTGAAAAAAAGAAAAGAAAAGACAAGATGCCAAGAAATTTACCGTTAATACTCTCAAAAGAAAGATAAGTAATAAAACTAATAGAAGGTCAGAACAGAAACTCACCTTCTTCCCCCTACAAATATCAGGAACAATGAGCACCACCAAGCCCTTAGTATTCATCAAAACTCCAAGTGCTAAGGCTGTGTTGGGTAGTAAGAAAGGAGGGAAAGAGAGAGGAGAGGGAAAGAGAAAGAAAAAGAGAAAAATGGAGAGTTCAAATTTTTCTTTTTTTACTGCAATAATAAACAGTAATGCATGTAAGAATACGTGGGAAACGCATGTAAGAATACACACATACACGTACACATACATACATGTACACACACACACACATATATATGTGTGTATTATTCTCAAAATTAATCAAATCCTTTACTTAGTTCTAACTTCCAAATATAGTCTTAAAAAAAATTAAGAATTGCATACGAATGAAAATGTTCGTCCAAGTTTGTGGTGAATTATATACAGAGTCAGGCGGAGTTGTGAGGAATCAGTGGGACCAAGGCCTCCGTAAAATTTTTAACTTTTCACAGTAATTTTGTCCTCCAGGTTATGCATGAGTGATTGGAGGATGGATTAATAAAGGTTTGATGCTATTAAAATGGCCAATGAAGGAGTAAAATGGTAGATAAGGTACTAATTAATGGTCGTAATAATTAATAATTAAAAAGTAGTGACAGCCTCTCTATTAATTAATATTTTTTGCTTTTATACGTACGCTCTGCTTATCAATTTGATACTGACTTTTGCATGCTTTGCCCTTAGGCTTTTCTTCCTTGAGGGACACTTTGGACGCTAAATTGCTTATTGTGTACGTCTTTTGGGTAAACTTTATTTTTCTTCTACTTACAAAGATAACTTGTAATTTACTCCTCAACAGCATAAAAGATGGATTATCAGTAACATTAAGTCTTATTATGTGAATTCTAACTGCGTTAGAGCAGTTTCGCCTTCCAATTATAATGTTAGCGGGGGAAGAATACTAAAGCATTTGCACCGGGCATCGGTTCCACACTTCTTCAATACAAATTGTTCACAACTTCTCAGCAGGAGATGTTGTTTTCAGGCTTGTAAATGCTTCTTTGATAATCAACTTTAATAATGCAAAGGATCATCATCTTAAACTCACATGTGCGACAATATTCTACGGTAACACCAAATCCTACTCTAAAAAATTGGATAGATTCTATCCCGTTCTTACTAACACATGCTTGATAAAAATGCAAGAAGCATTTATTCCAAGTCCAAATCATTGATGAGAGCGACAACAAGCATTTTACCGTGACAATGAATGCATATTGAAAAGCAACAAGTGTCTTAAAACTGTTGAAATATTAAATTTTAAATATTCAATTATTCGTTTCTAAAATGTCCATTTGTGAACCTATGGATGCTAGAAAATTAAGTATTTAGAAAATGTGTTCGATAACATCTCTAACTAAGGGCACATTTGAGATTGTTTTTTAAAGATTCAAATGTGATTTTGAAAAGATAAAAGATAATTTTCATGTTTGATAAATTTTTTAAAAATCATTTTGGTAAAATTAAACATATTCTACAGTAGATTTCAAAAAGTAAAGAAGGAGTCATTTTTCAAAATTTGATTTTGAAAATTAATTTTATACTTAAAACAATTCTAAATATTTCATCACATACATTATAAAGATCTAAAATCATACTTATTAGTTAGGAAATAAAATCATTAAATATAAAGAGATTATTATTATTACTAATTATATTGAGATAATAAAATAAAAAATAAAATTAAGAATATAAAATAATTTAATTTAGTTATCAATTATTTTATATATATGTACATACACACACAATATATATATATATATATTTATAAATGTGTAAATAAAATTTATTCGACATTATGTCTAATTTAGTTATTTATATTCCTACAGTAGTTTAAATAGTAAGATTTACTAAACACACACGACTGTTTTTAAAACTCACAGTACTTTTAAAAATATGTTTTATTAAATATTTAACTGATTCTCTTAACCGCAGGTCATTTTTTCAGCACAACTACTAATAATTATTTTAAAAGTTATAACATTACCAAAATGGACTTTAAGTGTTAAATATCTTAGTTGTGGTTAAAAATTAGCAATATTGAAAAACCTAAGTGTTAGTTAGAATGTGTGGTGAAAAGTAAGTTTAATTGAGTGGTTAAAAAGGTGGTTAGATATAATATTTGGCTTGCATGCATTGCATTGCCGGTGGCATGCTTTGTAATTCTAAGCATTTGCTCAATTGTAAAAAAGTGAAAAGTAACATCAACAAATAAATGTTGCTTAATAATAAATTGAGAGGAATATAAAATATGAAGATTAAAACTCTATGAATAGTAGTTGGTAGTACTATTTACCTTATTGTTCATTAACACTGTTCATTCATTAGTATTCACGGCACTCTTCACCCCCCCCACCCAAGAGTAACCATAAATTCATAAAGGCATATACGAAGCACTGTCTTTACAACCAATTTTTATATGTCAATCAAAGATTTTTTAATAAAAAAAGGACTAGTAAGGTAGTTTGATCTCTATGATTCAATGATGATTACTGCGAGAGGTGCACTCCAAACACAATATTCTGAATAAAAAAAAATCAATGAAGAAAAATATGAGATAGAAGTAGAGAGAATTAATTAGAACAATTGAATCGTTCTTTTTTTTTGGGTCCATTAAAGATTTTGTATATCTTCCTTATGTAAAAATCTCCTTATATGCCTCTTTCTAGTTCAATTTGAATCAATTATTTACTTTCCTTATTTAATTTGAATTATTCATTCATGTGCCTTATAATTTAATTCAACTTCAATAATCTAAATAAAATATCATATTTGACTTATTCAACTCTAATTCATAATTAAATCAAACATATGACTAATTTTAAATTAAACATAAAATAACTACTCTAACTTTCCTCCAATGTGGGATATTAATATTTTGAAATATTCTTATAATTCACCAACAAAAGAAATTGGCTTCATTATAAATAAGATGAAAAAAATGACTTAATTGTCAATATTAAAATCTAAATTCAATCTTAACTACTTTCACTAGAAGAGATTAGAAGAGGAAAACATTAGGAGAAGAGCCGTGTACAATAAAAACCAAAGTGTCCTCTCTCTTGTACCAATTACTTCAACTTTAATCAAATAGTTTCAACCAAAATACTTTCTGCTTTAATACTACAGCCCACTAGGTTCCCCTGCTCCAACAAAAAACAGCAACTCAACTTCTTAGTTATCTCATAAATCTTATGGAAAGTCTCCTTAGCTTTCTTCCGATTAATTCAAAATAGTTTCTTAGATGGAGCTGTTCATCAAGTTTGTGAGTAAGATAGTCTCATTGATCCGTGGGGTATGTTGTCCTGAGACTCGACGATTAGCAGCTGCAGCGATGGTGGATGGAGCTCCCGCTGCCTTAGCCATTAGGGTACAGGTCACTTTTAGTGTGGCATATCAAGATGAGTGTCAACCGCAGGCGCAGACCCAGCACATGACCAATGGGAACTAAAGACCTCGGTGGAGAAAACAAATTCTAAAAATCAAAGAAAAAATTACCTGAGTTTCTAATTAGCCCCCTTAAATCTCCCCTTAAACTTATAAATTATTAAATAGAAACTTTAATTTTAAGAATTATAAAATGTCATGCTTTAATTGAAAACATAAAAATCCATAGTATTGTGATTCTACAATTATTTAATATAGCCCATTCAATGTACTAAAATAATATTCATAAACTCATAAATCCATAAAATTTCAATTTTTGTATCTTATTGATATATAATTTAGTCTCCAGTAAATTATTTTTTAAAAATTTGTCATTGTTGTCAACCCACTTGATGCATGCCATTTCATATGGTACAATATTGGTAGACCAGATTTTTATCATTATAATTTCCAATTAACATATCCTCAATTAACATGTTTCATATTATATTGATCGCTAAGTTAAGTATCTAATGTATTTGATGTGCAAATCCATTTGTCACACCCAATGGTGGCTATTGTTGCTTTCCATGATTAGGCTATGCGATAATCATAACTTACAGAAAATACTAGGTGTTTTAGCAAGTTGAATTATGAGTCAGATTCAATCCAATTAGAAAGTGACAGCTCTTTTAATCCACTAATTAGATTAAGGAAATGAGTGTGCGTGCTTTATCTATCATTTGTCGAAATTATTAAAGACAAGGGATATGTAGTCTTTCTATAATGTACATTACTCTTCGTATCCAATGTCAGCCTCATATGAGAGATATTATTTAAATCGGAAAGTTAAATAGAAGGAAGATAGAATTAATGGTGTAAGAGGAAAAAGATAAAGTAATCAATTAATATTATAACATTGTGTTTTGTCATCTTTCTGTCATCCGTTTCTTTAGCATTTTTTGTCTCAAATATGCAATTAGCAAAATTGCTTTTACCCAAAACCAATCACTTTGCCTTTTCATTTTGTGCTTTGTTCTTGGCTTTAATTGCACATTACGAGTATATGTATTCATTTACGAAGACAGAAATTAAATCCAGCGGGGCAAATTTAATTTATATAAAGAATTAAATTTTCTTTAAGTGTTATTATTTAGTTTTCAATTTAATATGCTCATTTAAAGTGAATTTGGTGATAAAATTATAATTTCAAACCTATTTTTTGTACATTGTTTAAAGCCAATGGGGGAAATTAAAATTTTTATTAGGGAAAATAAAATTTTTACTTAAAATTACAAAATAATTTTTAAAAAAATTTAGGACGTAAGGTCATATTTGGTATTAATGTTGGATAGTTGTAGCATGCTATATGCTAAATTACTAAAGTTTTTAGTAAAGATTTACTGCTTTGACTTAGAATCTACTTATATAATGAAAAGCTATAATATTTTCTCAGTTTTTTTTTTTAAGTATAATTGAAAATTTATATTTACTACAAATTATCAACTTAGTTATATTTTTTTTTATTGAATTCTTAAAAGTTACAACATAAACTCAATATTAAATAAGACCTTAATAATTTATGCAGATAAGTGCAGAACACGTAAGAAGCGCCAATAACAGTTCATATGCCACTAAATTTGTCGTTTTAGGGTAAAATGGCTGTAATTTTGCATTAAAAGCATTTAAATTGGTGCCGTTTATGTCAACCAGAGACTACCAAGATGGTATGTTCATATTGCAATGCCGTATCATGGTGCACGAGTTCATTTCTATTATTCCAGAAAAGACAGCACTTTAACATACAAGCATTATACTCCCATTCGCTTTTGCTTGTGTAAGAAAAGGAGTAATCTTCTTGGTAGATGTTCTTTGAAATCCATTAAAAAGAATACAAATTAGCAATTTACATGCACACATAAATTAAAATGTGGTTCATCAAGGCCTCGAGAGGTTAACATGCACCGGCCATTACCTAATTAGTCGTCCCCACTTTTAAGCCACCATTTAAGGGGGAAAAAAAAGAATAGGAACTTTTTAGTGCATTAAAACAGTACTACAGTATTTCATATTTTATTATGAGCTGCAATATAAGTATATTGTTATGCATATAGTTCCAGTTTAGTGTGCAATTGCACGTGTGGTTGGTGTTCATTGGCGGAACTATAAGTCAACGTTGTTAAAATTACATTTGAAAAGTCAAAAGAAAACCATGCCACTATATGCGGCACTAATCCTGCAATAAGCTACATAAATATTAGTATGTATATGCCGTGTCATCTAAACTTTTTGCTGATGATTGTTATTAAATGTACACGTGACAAAATTTTATCAAATTCTATCACAAGATTCAAATTCCAGCAGAAGTGTTTGAATCAATCAAGATGATGGTGCTCAGTGTGAAACCTGTAGTTAAAGATTTAAAGATTTTCCCAACGCGGAATAAATTTGCTGCTTAATTCGCAGCACCGAAAGCAACTTATTCATCGATCAGTATCTCACATAACGAATCTACAAACAGGATAGGATTGATCAATAAAACAAATTTAGAATCCCAAAACTCTTTGACTACTATAATATTTGTTTGAAATTGATTTCATGACCTGAAAGGCAAATTGCTTTCATTATATTTCTCTTCTTTAGTAATAAAGGCTACTCATATATAACCACAAATATATAATTTTATAATTTAATTTCAAAAAGTCTTTAAACAAAATTCCCCAATACCATATTCATTGAACTGTTGCATTGTTTCACCCTCCCTCAGAATAACTAGAGCATCATTCTTCATACACCAATATTAGAGTATTAATATTGATACCTTGCGTAATTTTTACTCCCAAGAAAGCAAAGTTTGCTTCAACGAACTTAAAATTGAGACCTTGTCTGCAATCTCATCCATGTACTTTAAAAAAAAAATTAATTCAAATAAACTGTTATGATCAAATTAAACACTGAAGATTTATGAATCTATTGTGGAAGAAGCAATTATCTTGCGTTTTGTGGGATCAGTTTTTGTTCGCATGTACAGGGCACAAATTTTAGTTCGACTTCAGTACATGCAAGCATTAAGTGCCTCCCAAAATGATGGTTTATAAACATATTTATGTTATCAGATAGCTCTTCCGCTTTAATCGTGCATATATATATATATATATATATATATATATATGGGGATTGGTTTGAGTTCAAGAAAGCTATTAAGCCATATGGTTTAATAGTTTTTCTAGATTTTAATAAAGTTTAGGATTCTAGACTCGATTAGTACTCATATATATAAATGTGTGTGCGCGCACCTGCGCTTGCAATATTATATGTAAAAATGAATATCTATAGCCCATGTTATGACCTCAGAAAAGTACACTACTCATCATGTGCAACCATCCTACATCAGTCTTCCCACTTGGAAAAGAACTCACCCTTGAGTTAGGCTGATATAACTTCTCATCATCCGGATGATACTAAAACAGATTAACCACTTTGAAACTGTGAGAGATGTTCTAGTTGTTTGATAGTCGTAGCATATAGGCATTATTGTTAATTATTCTTCCTTGCCACACAAAATAGACCATATTTCTGCTTCTCCAACTTAGTGTGAATCCCAGCAAAACAATTATGCTGCAAATATGTCATCACTAAGTTGCCCTCCTAAAGCACTTTCCTATATCAGTGCTTGTTCGTATCAATTTTATACTTAGCATTAATAACTTCTAAGTAAACTTGCACCTCGGCATGAATCTACATAGCTTTGTTTGTTATATTATTCGCTGCTTTGCTTTCTCTAGTTACTATTGGTATGACAGCTAGATCATAGACGTGGCGTGGGGAAAAAGTATAAATAATCTTAAAATGATCATTGCTTGTAGATCGATTTACCATGCTATTGTAACTAATCTTGACCTAAGGCAAAGCAATTTCCAAGTTTATTGCTTGTCACTATAAACACAGCACAACATACTACCCAAAGTTTAGTCGACCACTTCCATTTGCATATCCGTTTGAAGATTAAAAGCACTACTAAACTGCAATTATGTATCGAACATGTCCCATGAATGACGCCAAAATTTGCTAATGAGCTTCAAATCTCTATCAGAAGTAATAGTCTTTAGAGCACCATACAAATGCACCACTTCTCAAAATAAAAAATGCGCCAATGATGAAGCATCTTTAGTCTTCTTGTAGGAAATAAAATGCGTTATCTTAGAAAACAGTTGATAACCACGAGTCTCGACCAGTCCTTGTATGAGGTAATCCTAACACAAAATTCATAGACAAATCTAACTAGATGTACTCTAAAACATGTAATGATGTGTATAATCTCGTGTTCTACGATTTTTCCTTGCCTTCTTGAAAAATTCAGCACCTTTATATAATCTTAGCACATCTCTATTTAGTTATGGCCAATAATATCGCTCCTCAACAAGCATCTTGATTTAATCTCAACTATCATGACCATTTAAACCACGTCCATGCAATTCACAAGTAGTCTGCTCTTTTAAAGAACTATGATGCACACATGCTTGATTGACATTAAATAGAGGTCCATCTTAAATAAGGAAGTCTTCCGTATTTTGTTGATTGATACACAGATCTCAAATGTGTGTAAAGTCTGTATCTTTAGCATTTAAAACCAATAACTTCATTCACTAGAGTCACCAGCAATGTTGCTTACCTACTTAGTGTATCTGCCACCTTATTCTACTACCCAAACTTGTGTTTCAGAAAAAAAGTAAATTTTTGTATATAACTCATCCATCTCACATGTGTTTTACTCAAATTTTACTGTTGATGAAAGTACTTAGATACTTGATGGTCACTGCATAACATGAATCCTTTTTGAATCAAGTAATGCTCCCATGACTTCAATACTCTAAGGATCGTATAGAATTATTGGTCGTAGGTACATTACTTTTGACGTGCTTCATTCAATTTCTCACTCATGTACTTAATTGGTTGGTCCTCTTAATAAAGAACAACCCTTATACCATTACTAGAGGCATCACACTCAACCTCAAACAACTTATCAAAATTTGGTAAAGCTAACATAAAAGTAGTAGACAACTTCTCTTTTAATAAAGAAAAACTCGCCTCTTGCTCTTCTACCCCGTTGAACTTCTTTTTCTTTAAGCATTTAGTAATTGATGCAGCTACAGTGTTAAAGCTCTGAACAAATCTCATATAAAATATCAACAGTTCATAAAAACTTTTAACTTCACCCATATTCTCGGGCATAAGTGATTCTCTAATGGCTTGTGTTTTCGACTCAACAGTTCTTGTCCCATCTACAACTAATTATAAAACCCAAGGAATCCACATTACTCCGCAGAATGATATACTATTACTTTGTAGAATTCTATACTTTTTTTAGATTGAGGTAAAGTTATTTTTTCGCAATACCTACATAATTATCCTTAAATGCCTTAGATTAGTCCCTATATCAACAAAATCAGTCAAAATATCTTTAAAATACACTACAACAAATATGCAAGAGAAAGGATTAAAGACTTGATTTATCAAACCCATAATGCTATTTGGCGCGTTTGGTAACCTAAATAGCAACATAGGCCATTCATACAACCCTTCTATTGTCTTGAATGTTGTCTTTCACCCATCTCTAGGCCAAATTCTAATATAATGATACCCATATGTCTATCTTTGAGAAAATCAGAGCACCGTCTAATTAATCTAACAAATCTCGAAACTTTAAAATTAGAAATCGATACTTTTTGGTTATTTGATTAATCCGCTTTTTGTTGATACACTTACATTAGCTTCTATCTTTTTTGGGCACCATAAAGCTGGTATAGCACATGGGCTCATACTCTCACGAATAAATCCTTTCCATAATAGCCCATCAAATTGTTTTTATAAAATTACATACTTTTGAGGACTCATAGGCAATTTAAGTAAACTCGCACCAGAACTAGGTCTATATAATGTTATATATGTCGTATAGGTGGTAAGCAATTTGGCATCTCAGAGGGTGTAATATCAGTAAACTCGACTAATGGTTGCTCTACTGTATTAGGAATAGTCTTTACCTCGAATTCCCTTTTTTTTTTTTTCCAGCTTCTTATGACTATCGCAATCTTCCTCTAAATGACTCTTGACAATAGTCAAAAGTTTCTTTCCTTCATTTTTTAAATTATTCTTTTAGTTTGTTAAAAGCATTAAATAAACTTTCTTACTATTCGACCAAAATTTGTATACGGTGTCCTTTCTTCTATGAATTTTATTAATATTAAAATGCTAAGGTTTACCTACCAAAAGATGACAAGCATCTATATCCACCATATCACTTTTATAAATCTTTTCAATAGAAAGAAACATGACAAACCTCTCTTAGTCACATTTTTGCCCTTTTCTTTATCCACTTTGTCCTGTAAGGTGCTGATTTTTTTTTTTTTTTTTTGGGTTCAAAATCCTATCATGTTAATCAGTGCCTTTGAAAGTATGCTCTTACTATGCAACTATCAATTATTATGTTGCCCATTTTGTCATTAATAGTGCCACATATCCTGAAAATCTTATGGCATTGGTTATCCTCTTTAAACTTTGGGACCATAAAGTATTTTGCATAATACAATTCAATATCTCTCCCTCATATGCACCCAATTCCAATGCCTCTTCGTCATCTCCATCCACAACTAAATGAACATCTGCCTCATCAGCTTTGGCTTCCACTAAATTCAAATCTCTACCACGATAATCATTTGATCTGTGCCTTATTTTTCTGCACTTTAGATATTTATAAGCATAAGTTTTGTATATGAATTACTTTGCAACTATTGTTGGTGCTGTTGATGCTATCTAGGTAGCTACTACCTTATTGTTTTTGTTGTGGCGGCTGTTGTGACTGACTACTTCCTGCCCATGTCTCTTACTTATTCTCAAACCCAACATTGCTTGGCTTATTATGCAAACCAGTGAATTAACACTACTATGTTTTAGAAACAACATGCTGCTTTCTTCCAACTTGTTTGCCTTTACAATTGCAGTGCTTATAGTTCAAAGTGGTTCTAAATTCTCATCTTGAGGCTCTTGTCTTAATCCGCTTGCAATTATTTTAAAATCTAGTTCATCCAAATTATTTCTCATATGCAGATAATAAAATTCATCTGTATATTTGATAACTCTATGAAATGAGAGTTATCATGATACTTTTAAACTCAAATCAAGATTACTTAGAGAGTAAATGATGTGTTTCTATTGCATTTTTGTTACATTTTGCATAAATATTCGTTTTAATTTAGTCTTAATAAGTTTTGCTTAATTTAAAGCAATTCGTGCTCAAATTGTGTGCATAATTGTAGGTTTCCAGAAGCTTATAATTCATGGAAGGAATGCTAATGTAATAGGCTTGCAAAAATAAGAAAGAACTTGGCTACAAAAGAATTGAAACAACTCTGGAACAATGCATTTGCTGTAGCTATTGCTGTAGCAATCCTGGAACAACGACAGAGAAAATTCTGCGCGGGATAACTGCAGAATTGCGATCTGCAGTTTCCTAATCTGACTTATGCGCGACCTAGGCTTCCGTTTACTCTAATTTTCAACTATAAAAGGAACACACATCATAAGGAATGGAGAGAGCCGTCACCCAAGCAGAAAAACACAAAGAAACAAAAGAAAAACAAGATTTAAGAGAGAGATTAAGGGCTGCACAAGAGGAGAATTTACAGAAATCAATTGGGAGCTCAATCCTTCTTATTTTTCTCTTGTTTTCTTGTTTTCTATTTATTTATGGGGATGTGTTTCATGGCTGAAACTTTGTTCTTTATTTTTCTTTTACAAACCATGAACTAAATTTATTTGTGGTTGAGTGATAAACAATCTTGATGGTTTATTGACTGAATATATGTGTTCCTGCATGTTTGCTGTAGCAGTTTATTTTGATAGTATTTATTTTATTTATTATTTCGGTTGATTACCCATTTAATGATACAAGTTAGGAGAGAGCCGCAAAAGGGCCTATCTTAGTGGAACATATCAGAGCAATACTTGATTTTAGATTAAGTTTCATGGATTGAGTTTAACTTATTCCAAAAGGGTCATGCTTAATCTAAAATTAGTGATGAACTAGACATATGGATTCACCTTGTAGGGTAAATAGAACCTAAGCGTGTAATGCTATATCTTATGTTGGCATAACAACTGATCACTGTTAGGTTGCATATAGATACAAGATATTCAACATGCGACGGCTGAGGATACATAAGGATTCTGCTCAGTGCTGTAGCAAATACTGCAGCAACCGAGCCAACCATTAGAAAATAGTCAAGACCATTAGGAGAGGTTATTCACTCAATTACTTTATATTCCCATTGATTTTATCCTTGAGATTGACGTGATAATTTACTTTGTTGCATTTTATTTATTACGTTTTTATTTTAATTAGTATATTAGTTTCATTAATTGTTTATTTTAATTTAGAACAAAATTTGCACTGTTAAGATTGCTGTAGCAAATATGATAACATCAATCCCTGTGGAGACGATCTTGAATACTCATAACTTTATTACTTATTGTGTACACTTGCACATTGACACCAATAGCATTAGTATTTATACCTAACAATATTCATTGATGCTATGATTTCCTCGCCTATAGTTCTAATATTGCAAATAAAGTTGTTGCTTGTAATTTGACAAAAGGAAATATTCTTTCACTATTCTCTGCATTTTAACCCATGATCTGACAATTGGCTTTCTTGTAATTTTTCTTCAATTCTGTATCAATTGCCACTATGCGATGCTGCGCCCTTCAATTTAAACACCAGTAGCTTAACCCACTTCTCTTGAGGAATCTCCATATACCTGAAGAAATTCTCTACTTGTGATATTACATCCATAAATCCTTCAATATGGCTCCCACCATAGAAGTTTGGAAGATCCACGTTAATCTTGTACTCTAAATTTCTTCCATGCTTTCATAATCCACCAATTTTTCCTCCACTGAATCGCTTACTAAGACCTAATGCATGCGCATAGGCATTCATCTCGTAGGCTCAGGATAATGAGGTATTACATCATGATTGGTGCCCTGAGGCACTACTTCACGATTAACTCCCTAGGTACTTCCTCACGGTTCATTCTTTGAAGTACTTTCTTGTGATTAACTCCTTGCCCTTGATCAATCTCCCAATTCATTTTGTCGAGATTAAGCCTAATACTATTGAGTGCTTGCTCTATTGCCTTTATTCTTAGGTTACTAGCTTCCTCATTGACTTGCTAAGTTGCTTCTCTGGCTATCTATCTGACAACATCCGTAATCAATGCGTGCAACCCTTGATCATTGCCATTGAGATGGTTGCTCCTTTAATTGTTTAGTCTTACCATGGTGACAATTGAAGTTGTTCTGATACCAATTGATGATGAGAAAGCGTCAAAGATTGATAAATAAGAGAAACAAGGTTTTTAAATTATGAAAATATTATTGAGAAATTTGAATGAACAAAACTAGGATTTTGAGGCACTTTTACACTAACCTTAATCACTAGGAATTTACCAAAATAGTCAAATCCAAAATATTATTCTATAGTAAAATTCTCCTAATCTAAATAAGGAAAACAAAACAAATAGCACCCAAATCTGATATTTAAAAAAAAATAAATCCCGAAAGCAATAGGAAAAATAGAAAAATAACTTAAAACTACAAATGACCAAGAAAGAAATAAATTTTTTTTGACTTGACCACAAGGCAACATGGTAATAAGTTTTAGTTCATCTCATCGCACGTTTCGAAACAATATATTACACGCAAAAAATAAACATTTATAGCCCAAATTACCACCTCCAGAAAATGCATTGCCCATCCTACTCAACCATCCTACATTAAATAAAGATATTCACTAAAAATCATTTAATGGATCTTTAAATAAAGATATCCACTAAAAGTGGACTCCATTAAGAAAAGGAAAAATCACCAAACTTATGGCAACATACCACCAAACCGTTTCCTCTATAAAGCCTTAGACATCTCGAGCTTGTAACTTCAAAGGGAAAATCCAGGTTTTAAGCAATCATGTTGCCTCCCAACATAACTAGCATCAAAACCTCGTCAGACGGTGTATGGCAAGGCGATAATCCTCTCAATTTCGCCTTCCCATTACTGATCATACAAACCACTTTAGTTCTACTCACCAGCCACTGTCTTGCCGTTCTCATCAAACCCCTTAGACAACCCAAAGTCATTGCTGAAATTCTTGTACGTTTCCATCTCCGTTCATCACAATAGTCATTATATAGAGTATTTCCGTTTGCAGACATCTGGTCAATAACTCTTTCTACAAAGAAATACTGGAAAACTTAAAATTTGATAAATTGTCAAAGAATTGCATAACAATACAATAAAGTTATTTTTTTCTTTTTTGGGTCTTCTAACCATATTAGAAGTTTAAGAAAATCTTATGTGCTTCATTAAAAATACTGCATCAACTTGTACTACTACCCAATAACATTATATTATGTGTAATTTATGTTACAAAGCTAACAGATATATAAGTTAGTAGTCATATTATTATAGGTTGGTTGTATGTATATCCAATGTACAAAAGATCTTTTCTATTTTAGAGAGTTCTCGCTGAAATTTGGACTTGAATTTTCTATCATATACTATTTTCGTGTTCTTGATTTGTGATTTTTTTTTCAGGGTGGAATTTTGCTTGGCCCATCAGCTCTAGGAAGAAACAAAGAGTATTTGCACCTAGTGTTTCCTTCATGGAGCACTCCCATACTTGAATCATTAGCAAGCGTTGGCCTACTCTTCTTTCTTTTCCTTGTAGGCCTTGAGCTCGACTTGAGCTCAATCCGCCAGAACGGCAAAAGCGCTTTTAAAATAGCACTTGCAGGAATCACACTCCCCTTCCTCTTCGGAGCTGGAGTCTCTTTATTTCTCCAAAAAGCCGTCCACGGAGAGAACAAAGTAGGCTACGGTCAATTCATCATCTTCATGGGCGTATCCCTTTCCATCACAGCTTTCCCTGTACTCGCCCGCATTTTAGCAGATCTCAAACTCCTAACCACCCAAGTGGGTCAAACCGCCATGGCCGCAGCAGCCTTCAACGACGTTGTTGCATGGATTCTTTTAGCCCTAGCGGTTGCCCTGGCCGGCAAAGGCTCTGGCGCAGAATCCCATCATCAGAGCTCATTAATATCCATCTGGGTTCTCATTTCCGGAGTCGCCTTTGTAGCTTTCATGCTAATTGTTGTACGTCCTATTATGGACTGGGTTGCTCGCCAATGCTCATCTGATAATGTTTTAGTTGATGATGTGTACATTTGTTTAACTCTAGTTGGTGTTATGGTGTCAGGGTTTTTAACTGACCTTATAGGGATCCATGCAATATTTGGTGCTTTTGTTTTCGGGCTGACGATTCCGAAAGGTAGCGAATTTGCTGTGAGACTGATGAAGAAGATTCAGGATTTTGTGTCAGGTTTGCTCTTGCCGCTTTACTTTGCATCAAGCGGGCTAAAAACTGACGTGGCGAAGATCCGGGGCATCGAGGCGTGGGGGCTATTGGTTTTGGTTATATCAATGGCGTGTGCTGGGAAGATTTTGGGAACTTTTGTAATGGCTCTGCTGTGTATGATTCCAGTGAGAGAGTCTTTAGCGCTTGGAGTTTTAATGAATACTAAGGGCTTGGTGGAGCTTATTGTTCTTAACATCGGCAGGGAGAAGAAGGTGAGATTCTCTTCTAATCTCGTTATAGTTTTATCACTTATTTTCTCAATTTATTAACCACTAATCACATAAATAAAATTTATTTAGAAGAAAATCATATTATGAGAGGATCCAGATATAAGTTTATTGGCATATGTCTAGCTATTTTCTTTAAAGAAAATAGCGACTGCACCTTTTTTGCGCATTATTTTTTTAAATTTTAATAAATAGTAGTGTTATAAAGTTAATATAAAATTCATATCATAAATAATGTGGCACTTAATGTGGTTGATGCTATAACTATCACATTAATAATAACATAAATAGTTAACTAATAACATCTAGCCGTAATTAATTAATAACTCATTATTCAACATACAAACTTTATATTTTTTTATATTTTATTAATTATCTAAAAGGAAGAGGAGTGGGCAAAACCACAAATTAACTTTTTTCGCTTCACTCTCAAGATCCGAACAAGAGTACATAGCCAAAGAGAAAAGAATTGAAAACTTTTTAGTGAAACACTTGAGGTTAGATTCTTCTTTTATACCTCAATTTTGTAATGTTAGCATTATTGTTTTGATAAAAACAATAGTAGCATATCCTATACAATTATAGTATAATTGTCTTTTGAGAGTTTAAATAAATACAACAATATCAGAGCTAGAGCCTAAATACGTACAATAACAATAGCACTTGCTGAGTGTCTATATGTTAAGTCAACAAGAGGTCAATTAAGAGCCACGTTGGATAACAAAACTATTTCTAGACACTTAAGATGGTGGTAAAGTTTGCTCTGACGATTCTATCCGTGCACATATTCAGAACTGAATATGATTGTATGCGCATGTTTGTTATGAGGGCACGGCTGTTATGATTGCTGAGATTTGTGTTTTATAGTGGCTCATTAAAATATTGTTCTTTCGTGTCCTGTCAGTTTCATCATCACTGTTAGGCTATAAACTCAATAATCAGCCATAAAATGATTGAAGTCTCCATTATTTTATAGTGGTGAAAGTCGAGGTCAAAATAGCTACAATTAAAAGTTTTGGGTTTTTTCAGACAAGCTAAAACATTTTTCAAAGCAATGTTGTTTTATCTTCATCCCTATTTAGTAAAATAATAATAATAATAATAATTAAAAAAGTAAAACTTGCATATGGAGTCTGTGGAGAAAAAATAAATAGATTTATGGAGTGACATAAAGCTTAGGTAAAATGCTATATGCGTACTTAATGGTGACACGGGAATCATATTCGAAGTTTTGGATAATACAAATGATAAACTGCTAACGAAGGTGATGAACATAAAGAATCAACAATAAATTGAAAGTTGGAAAAGTTAATTAAGGCGACTGCTTTTGCTTTACTGCAGGTTTTAAACGATGAGATGTTTGCTATTTTGGTCCTGATGGCGCTCTTCACAACTTTCATGACAACTCCAATGGTAATGGCCATCTACAAACCCTTTCGTCGACTCACTCCTCAAAATCAACGAGGATTAGAGCGACAATTGCCTCCTGCCAAGGACTCAAAAGATGAATTTCGAATCCAAGCATGCGTACATGGTCCTGAAAATGTGCCTTCACTCATCAAGCTCACAGAATTAATCAGGACTACCGAGAAATCGACACTCAAACTTTATGTCATGCGACTTGTTGAACTCACTGATCGCTCGTCTTCCATCCTTATGGTTCAAAAAACTCGAAAGAATGGCGTTCCATTCATTAATCGGTTCCGCCAAGGCATGTCACATGATCAAATTGTCACCTCATTTGAAGCATACAAACAGCTGCGAAGAGTGACTATTCGTCATTCAACAGCAATCTCGGCACTGTCCACCATGCATGAGGATATCTTTCATGTCGCGGAGGCGAAGAGGGTGGCAATGATTGTCTTACCCTTCCATAAACAATGGAGAAGGGAGGGTGAAGAGGAGATAGATAGGGTTAGCCACGGCTGGAGAGAGGTCAATCGGACGGTGCTACAGAATGCACCATGCTCGGTGGCTGTGCTTGTGGACCGTGGATTCGGCTTTGGATCTGATCAGACGGTGGCAGAACCAGCTGCTACCGTGCTGAAAAGGGTATGCATTATATTCTTCGGGGGACCAGATGATCGCAGAGCTCTGGATTTAGGTGGAAGGATGGCAGAAAACCCAGGAGGTAAGGTGACTCTCGTAAGGTTCATCAGTCAAGCTAGAAGGGCGGCAACCAGCAGCATTGCTGAGAGGCCAACATCAGACATAAGTACAGAGAATGGCTTTAGCTTCTCAAGAGAGAGGGAGCTGGATGAGGCTGCGGTGGACGACTTCATGAGGAAGTGGGGTGGATCGGTGGAGTATGAAGAGAAGGTGATGGCCAACGTGAAAGACGAAGTGCTAAAGATAGGGCAAAGTAGGGATTATGAGCTTGTTGTAGTTGGGAAAGGAAGGTTCCCATCAACTATCGAGGCAGAGCTTGCAGACCATCAGCCTGAAAATGTGGGTTTGGGACTGATCGGAAACATTTTGGCTTCATCAGACCATGGCATTTTTGCATCTGTGCTTGTGATCCAACAACATAATGTAGCTGACATAAATGAGGCTATTGTGTAAAATACGTTTCCCGACAAGAATTATAGTACACTAAAATCTCTACAATATCTCTCTATTATGATACTTTATATCAGAATAACTTATACATATATATATATATTGATGCACACACACATTTATATATACATGTATGTATATATATGTTAGACCGAAGAGATATCTAATACACTTAAACAAGTTTATAAATCATCATTTTGGGCCACTTAATGCTTGAATTGCATATATCAATGTCAAACTCAAATCTTTCTCTGTGCATACGAATAAAAATTGATCCACAGAAATGCAAGATAATTGCTTCTTCCACAATGGACTCGTAAAATCTTCAGTATTTAATTTGATCATAAACAGTTTATTTGAATTATTTTAAGACAAAAAAAATACAAGGATGAGATTGCAGGCAAGGTCTCAAATTTAATTTGGTTGCGGTCAAGGGAGTAAAAATTACTCAAGGTATTAATATTAAGGCTCTAATATTAGGGTATGAAGAATGATGCAACAGTTCAATAAATGTGGCATTGGAGAGTTTTGCTTAAATACTTTTTGAAATGAAGTTATATGTAAGTAGTCATTATTACAACCAATAAAGAGATATATAATGAAAGCAATTTAAGGGCTTGAGATCAATTTGATACGACAATTATACTAGTCAAAGAATTTTCGAAATATAAGTCCCATCCTGTTTGCTAGATCCGTCACGTGATCAGATACTGATCGATGAATAAATTGCTTTTGAGTACTAAGACCTTGGAAATTATATAATTTTTTTTTTCTCTTAAAATCATCAATAATTCTTTTGCATGTCGATCATGATAGAATATGTAACTTTATATGATTAATTCCTCTCTTTATACATTCGCCCCTTTAGCATCTATTCTCCTTTGGGCATGCATTTAAATCTTAATGGGATTTTGTTTCACTTTTGAATGTGCGAATCGCTTTGTTAATGTCGTGCACCTGCTTGTGCATTAAGAAGCCACACGTGGCTTATTAAATTGAAAACAGTCAGCGACCTTGTTGCGCTATGGTCTCATGTATGCTTCACTTATCTTAATGGGATTTTGTTTCACTTTTGAATGTGCGAATCGCTTTGTTAATGTCATGCACCTGCTTGTGCATTAAGAAGCCACACGTGGCTTATTAAATTGAAAACAGTCAGCAACCTTGTTTCACTAACACTACTAGAAAAATAACTTTTACTGATATTTATTTTGTGATATTTTTTTAAAAAGTATCAGTAATTACATATATTTGGGCTATTTTCCGCGTTTAACAAATAAGTGTCACAAATTATTGATTCTATGGTGTTTGTATATTAAACATCAGAGATCGTCGACACTAAAGTATCATAAACAACAAAAAATAATTTTAATTTTGTTTTAGTTGCGACTCGAACCTAAGACCTCAAAACTAAAGTGCTTTATATTCAACCAACAAACCACCAGACCAAATTCATAAATTAGTTTGTGTTGAACATGTTGAAATTATCAAATTAAATTAATATAGAAAACAACAATATAAAAGCAAAAGCAAAAAATCCTAAATCAACATAAACATAAAATTCCCTAACTCCTAAATCCATGGCCAGCCGCCTCATCTCTCTGGCGATATCTTTCTTCTTCTTCATACCTCTAAAACTTCAAGCCCTAAAATTCAAGGGTCCATGCCATAAGAAATCCTAACACCACTGCTCAAATTCTAAGACCCATACCATACGAAACCCTAATGATCTACATTATGCAAAACATCCACCATGCCGCTATGCCACAAGCTCACAAGACCCGCTTTAGATCTCCACATTTTGCTCATCCTACTCGAGTGCACACCGCCCCTCTCGCTTCGACTTCTCGGGATTTCTTGTTAGATGAAGTTTTGTTTTCTTCTGCTAATTCGATCTTCGAAAGGTCTCGAAGCTCCAAGTAACTCAGTAAGCTCGGTTTTCTTCTATTCTCTCGGATACTTGCGTACACATTCCTTTTTTTTTTCGTGTTAAAGTTTGTTGTTTCGTTGTGTTATATGGATCGATGAGAGTCACAGACTTTGACGAGACAATGACGATATTGTTTTGGAGTTTCGTTTCCTAGATATGTGATGAAGTCTCCTTTTTTAGACATTTCCTTTCATTTACCATATTTGCACAATTTTTTTTGTCATTAAATTATTTGCGTTTGAATGTGCAATTTTTGTTTTCGTTTTATATTTTCAAATACTGTTTCCTAGAGCAAATTAGTGGAGGAATTTTTGGTTGAAGCAGAGGATGGATAACTTTTGTATTTTTAACTTTGTATGTTTTTTATTATTTGAACTTGAAGCTAAAAGGTGACCAAATTTTCCAGAGGTTAGGGTTTGGTTGGCTTATGTGAAAATGCCGAACGAATGTGTATTATTCATACTCCAATATTGTAGGTGCGTCAATGCACCTCCTTGCGATGGTTGCAGCAACGAAACTGTAGGTCAAGGTTTGGGTACCCCATTTCCTTCAAAGATCCAATATGGAGCAACTCGAGTCGAGCTTTTTCGGTCAGTTTAAAGAAAACCTTTACTTATAATTTATTGTCTTTTGCTTTCTGTTTGTACCTGTGGGAGTTCATATTTTGTAATGTTCCGTAAGTGTCCAATATCTGGTTAAATTATGACTTATGTTAGGTGAAGATTTTGTGTTACAATCCCCTTCGATAGGCAATCACTCTTTCTGTAAATGTTCATGGGTACTTGCTTTGCCTTTGCTTCTGTTGTACTCTTTTTTTTGTGGGGTTTTAGTTAATGGATGTTGAGTTATATTTCAATCAGTTTGATTTCTCTGCATATTTTTCATATTTTAGTATTAGAAGAGGTATTTAATCAAATGAAGACAAAAACAATTGTCAGCCAACCAACAAACTCACTCTAGTTTGTTGTGAAATGATTCTCTCTCTCTCTCTCTCGATTTTCACTGGTTATGTGGTTTTTTCCCTTCCACAATGTGATTTAGTTCTGTTCTATTTATAGATGTTACCAACATTTTAGCTTTTAAGAAACAGACAAAAAGATTCTGAAGTTTGTTTCTTGTTTCTTACTCTGAATTTCCAAGGCATCTTATTTGGAGAAATGCATTCTGAATGGAGAAATTTCTCTAAATTTATGAGATGTGGTTCCGTCTTGCTGAATGAACATTGTATCTCCTTTAATGGTTTGCGAGCCATTAAGTTATTTGAGCAAACAGAATTAGCAATATGGAATCCTGTTTCTACAGGATTATAGTTGTAGGACTCTAGAATTTAGTCTAGGTAATGTTTTACCATTGTAAAAAGTATTTGACATTGGTGATGTTTAAGCACATGTGTCATTTCTTTTGGGCTTCACTTTGGATCCTTTTTCTTTTTTGTAGAAACAATGGATGGTTAAAACCTAAGAGACTGATTGATATTTGTTTTAAATCCAGTGGTTATGCCCTGTAAACTTTTGAGTTGTATCAATTTCTTTTCCTGGCCTAACTTGGCTAAATTTATGCTATATAATTGAATTCTAGAAATTTTGGCTATGTATGATGTAAAGGTCATAAGTCTTGTATCTTCATTTATTCACCGCAGGCTTGATACTTCACAACTACCATAAGTTATGTCATGCCATGTCTTCTTTAGCAATATTGTGTGGCTTTGAGTAGTATTAATGTTTCTATTTGTTAATTCATGACTTGATGGAACCATTTTCCTTGTAATCGAGAACCTTCGTGCGAGTGTTGTGGAGAAATCTTATGATTCATGCGTGGGTGTGTTTGCTTAATGTGATGACTTTTATTATGTGTTGTAGTTCTTGTGTCTATAAGAGGAACCTTTGCTCCTACGTCTATTTATCTCCGAGTTTCAGTTTAGGCGTAAATAGGTTACTCTTCTTTCTTTCTCATTTTTTAATTTCTATGTTCTCTTATGTCTATTTACATGGACTACTTTGCTACTTCTCTGCAGTGAAAACAACCCTGGTAATTTACAGGAGCTTTTTTCACTTCAGAACAATAGCAAGACATCCCCTGCACATTTTTGATTGATTCTGCATAGATTGGTTTGTTGCTTTGGGTTGGAATGCTACTGGATATATGTCAGAATTAGAGTGTTATTAGAAGATGGTGGATTGTTGCATATGAGTTGGAGTGTTCCTGGGTATGTAGCTAGAATTAGAGTGCTGTTGGAAAATGGTATTGCTACTGGAAGTTTTGCTCAAAAACTTGCCGTTGGAATACTTGCATTAATTTTTGGAAAATTTATTGGGTAACTTGGCTTGGTGGCTGAAATTTTAATTGCTTTTGTGTATTGAAGTATTTGGATTGTGTAATATATATTGATAATATTTAAATGTTATGAAAGGTTTTGATAAATAAATTGATTTTTGTTCTTATTTCTCATAGCCTTTTAATTCTATCAAAAAATCAATCGGCAATATGTCATTTTGTATAATTATTTTTTTAAATAATACATAAAGTAGTGATACTATAGTAACAGTAATCACAAATACTATAGTAACAGTAATCACAAATACTAATATAGTATTGTAATATTTTGATACCATGGTGTTATGATTTTAGTGATACTATAGTAATAGTAATCACTGACACCACTTACAAGTGTCACTATTTTTCTGACTGCCATATTATTGACACAATTAGCAAGTGTCACTAAAAGTAATTACTAACACTATTCTAATGTCAGTAAAGACCATTTTTCTAGTAGTGTAAGGTCTCATGTATGCTTCACTTATATGCTTCTCCTGCTTCGCTTGCCAACTCATGCTTGCCGCCTCCTACTTGGTTCATTCGGTGTGGCATGTAAAGTTGAAATAAATTGCAAGCTGCTTCATATTTCTTAATTTGGAGAATCCAAAATCGATAGCAAACAAAAGAAAAATACAAGAGAAATAGAAAAGCGAATAAGCAAACCGAGAGAGAAAGAAAGAAAGAAATTAAAGAAAATAAGAAAAGTGTGAAGCCAAAGTTGAAAAGTCATAGGAAATGGAATTGGACAATTAGATTTATAAATGGTAAATCAGTTGGAGAAGTCTAAGTACCTAGGAATTTATAGGAGCCCAAACGAACCCGCCAATGAGCAAGGATATGTTTTTGCAGGATTTTCACGCAGTTCAGTTTTTAATTAGTTGAGACTAGGCCCGCGACACATATTGCTACATGACTTACATTTTGAGCATGTTTATGTTCATATATGTATATATTTAAGACACATGCATTTATAGTGAGATTTGAAGTGTGCAAGTTTCGAATATGTTTGCAAATGAGACACATATGTGATTATATGTTTATACTCTATAGTAGAGGCTTAAGGCCAATTTTATATACTTATGGATTAAATTTTTGTTACGAGCTTTAAATATGAGCATGAAGTAAGTAGTATGATGAGTTTTTACGTCGTCCGTTACTGATCCGACAAATGGGTTAGGTCGGTCATGTCATGTCAATTTGGTATTAGAGCCTGGTTATAGATTCTGTACACTATAACATGACACATGCAGGTTTCATACATCATTAATGATATCATGATGACACAACATGTGAATACATGGCCAACCTCGCAGGAAATCTATAACAGAACTGGGTTCAGTTTTGCAAAAGAGGATAAAAAGAAACCTTAATAAATGAGATGTGCGAGTCCATTCCATATGTATTCTTATACATGTGATCACACAGATTCAGCACCTGATAAATTTATATGTTAATCAGAAGCCAATAGTCAGATCTACTCTAGATCGATTTTTAGAAAGATTAACAGTATATTACTCTTATTGCTCATATTAAAGTTGAAATTCATACAGTCACAGAAATTATGATCGAATGTATAGTAATTTATAGATTAAAACCATTTAGAGCATTAAAGATTTGGCGAGTTCAGAGTTTTAATTAATCCAACTGAGGAGGGTCTTCAATGTGATGAAATATAACAATGAGAAGAAGTTGTCCTCCATTGGATTTTTACACTAGAGATCAATGCGTATCACTGGTAGATGTTTGTGTTACATTGATGTGACAGACATGGAACTATTACCTGGATAGATTTTCAAATAGAATTCACTGATAAATTCCTTCATATTATTTATTAGGAGGACAAAATGAATGAGCTTGTGATAGTTGTACAAGGATCTATGACAATAGAGAAGCACGAGTATAAATTTTCTAAGTTATTGATATTTTTGTCTTATTTACTGTACCAAGTGAGAGAGAGAAATGTATAAGACTTGAATGAGGATCTTCGAAAGGATATACAAACTATAGTAATCAAATTAGAATGTACAGATTTTGACACACTGGTTAGAACTATTACGAGAATCTAGAGGCATGTAGGGTTAAGTCACAACAGCACAAATGAGGCCTTATCTGGCCAATTTGTGAACCCAATAGTAAAACTCAAAGGAAAGAGATGAAGCATGGAGATTTCTTAGCTAACCAGTAGTACAATTGATGACTAAAGTTTTCTGGGGGGAAGAGACCCTTTAGTAGCAGTGACAAAGTCCATTAGAGCCATAGTGCTAATAGAAGTAATTGCCGTCAATGTAATATTTATGGCAGATATCATAGGGGACAATGCATAAGTGGTTCGTCGTGTTACTTTTATTGTGGACAGCAGGAACACTTAAAAAAGAATTGTTCGATCTTAACATTGAGCAGTAGTTTTGTTGATGCGGGATTCCGGTTCTCCTCGTTCTACGACCAGGATCTCTGCCCGATCAACTTCTTCATGACCAGGAGGTCTCCTCGTGAGGCTTCTTCTCCAGAGGTTCCTGCGCACACAGACAAGTCAGAGTACGCCGGTTGTTTTCCCGGCGCAAACCCTCCGACGCTCAAGTCAGATATGAAGGTTCGGGGAACGCTTGCCACAGATCTTATGGCTTTTTCGCGGTTTTCTCTTCTTTTTTAATTTCTTTTCTAATCTCCAAAATGCTAACCCTTTTACCTTCGTTGGCTACCTTTTTATAGGCTTCCCCTGAATCCCAGTTTTTTGCTTTTTTCGAGACGGTATGGGACTCTGACTGCTGCGTTATGGGCAAACGTGGGATCTTGCTTGTTACGCCACGGTTCTGGGGAAAGCGTGGCTGTCGTGGTTCTGTGAGATCTTGCGTGTTACGCCACGGTTCTGGGGAAAGCGTGGCTGTCGTGGTTCTGTGAGATTTTGCGTGTTACGCCACGGTTCTGGGGAAAGCGTGGCTGTCGTGGTTCTGTGAGATTTTGCGTGTTACGCCACGGTTCTGGGGAAAGCGTGGCTGTCGTGCCTAGATTCTCGGGCTGGGGAGCATGTCTTGCCAACTGCCGTCGACCGGGTCTCCTCGCCTCTCGACCTCTAGCCGGAATGACCTTATGCCTCTTACAGGAAATTGGCCTCGCGGATGACGTGCTCGTGGACGAGCAGGATACTTCTGCTCCTGTTCCCCCGCGCACCAGGCTTTTACGGAACACACCGGTTCGCAGAACTCTGCCATCAGATATCTGCTCACCATGCCTGGTCCTCTTACAGGAAATTGGCCTCGCGGATGACGTGCTCGTGGACGAGCAGGATACTTCTGCTCCTGTTCCCCCGCGCACCAGGCTTTTACGGAACACACCGGTTCGCAGAACTCTGCCATCAGATATCTGCTCACCATGCCTGGTCTCGTCGACGTATTTCTCCCAAACACCGGTCCCCCAGTTTCTGGTGTTGGGTAATGTAGTGGACCAGCAGTAGAAACTCGTTAGTACTCGCCCGCGTGGGATTGGAAAAGGCTGCCAAGAGTCATGTCGCATTTAATTGCGGACGAGGTGACGTGGCAGAAATCCCCCCCTCCATTTGAATTTCAAACCGACGGTTATGAGACCCTCGGGATTCGGCGCCGTTAAATGCTGGCAACCCAAGAGTCCGTCCTCATTAGGAAAACCAAATCCTCTCGAACGGCATATTCATCATTCACTCCGTCTCCGTCTCTGTCTCTCCGGCAAAGAAGTTCCGGCATAAAAGGCCTCCATCTCTGACTTTCACCGACTGAACCATTACTTCAGGTATTTCTTCTATCTCCTTGGTCTCGGATAGTTGTAGATAATTTCTCTTCTCTTCTGTTTGGGTAGTAGTTGGTGGTGTTGTGGTTAGAGCTTAGGGAATGTCGAAAGGTAAGGAGAAAGTCGTTGAGATTGATGATGACGAACTAAGTTTCCTGCCTGGTCTGCTCACTGATCCTGCTTTTGACCCCGGGATCCCCTTAGAACCCATTAGGTTTAGTGTCGGGACTAGTGCTAGGAGGATGTCCCCCCAAACAACCTCCACGAGCGGAAGCAATGGTGAGGAGGGACCTTCTGGCTCTGAGGACACCTTAAGTGAGAATGGGGAAGGTGACTCTGGTGAGGTGTCTCCATCTGGAACATCACGACCAGAAGAACGGGGTACAGTAGGAGGCAGAGCCTTGTCGCGCGATTATGCCATTGATTACATGACGTGCACGACCTTGTTTGACGAGCTCAATGACCTCCGGCTTAGGTATAGCATTCCTGGTGAGATACCTCTCAAGGTCCCAGGAAAGAAGGATGCACCCAGCCGGCCTCCTAGGGGATACGTTACCCTGTTTCTAGAGAGCTTTAAGTACGGGCTGAGGTGTCCCTTGCAACCCTACTTTGCCCGGATACTTAACGGGCTAAATCTAGCTCCTGGTCAGCTGAATCCCAATGGGTGGAGAGTGCTCTCTGGTCTGTTCATATTGTGGGACAGATGTTGCCAAAGCGAGCCCACGGTTGATGAGGTGAAGCACTTGTACCAGCTAAAGAGCAGCCCCAAAGATGCCGGCTGGTACTACTTCCAATCTAGCACCAAGAGCCGGAAACCCATAACTGATCTTCCAACTGGTGGTGGTGGAGCTTGGAAGAGGAAATTCTTTTTTGCTGGGGGTCCTTGGGGTCAAGTTGCGCAAATAGGCGGGAAGGATTGTCGCGTCCCACCCCGTTTCACGGTCCCAGGTTGCCTGCTCGCTCTAGATGTCTTGCATCCATAATTGTTCTTGCTTTATTGGCTTGTCTCTAACCAAGTGTCTGTTTGTGTTGTAGTTTCTTGGGGTGTCCACTTCCCGCTTGAACCTGACCAGCTCAAACGGGTCGAGGCTGTACTAGCCAATTCCTGCTCGAGCCGAGAACTGTTAACTACATACAACTTGCTCGAGTCTCGCTTGATACTTCCTGGCCATAGGATGGAGGACGCTGTGATTGGGGCTCTGACCCGAAAACGTTCCCGACCTCCAACCACGAAGAGGCACCAGAGTAAGGATGCCCCTGCTGCAAAGCGGGCCAACATCGTGCAGCAGGTCCCACCCTTGAAGATTTTACCTCCTGCTCCTGTAAAAGTCGGGGAAGCTAGTGGAGCAGCCACAGATCCTGCTTCTTCTCCTCCTCCTGTCGGGCCTCGATCTCGCTTACCTGACAGCCGAGCAGAACACCTGGTCCCCTACCTCAATGAGTTAACTAAACTCGTGAGCAAGAAGGACCTGGAGGACTTTGACGGCCGCACCTTGGGTGAGCTGGTGGGGGCCATGCAGCATAGCGCTTTCCACCTCAGCTGCATGACCACCTATTACAAGGCTAAGGTTGGCCGCTACGACCGGAAGATGAAGGAGGATATTCAATCGGCGACGACCAGAGTTGACGTTGCCGAGAAGAAAGCAGGGGAGCTGAATCTCGAGAATCTGAAGCTGATAGAGCAAGAATCACTTGCTCAAGCAAAAGCCATTTCCCTCGAGGAGGAGCTTACCAAGGTCAAGGAGGATCTGTAAAGGCAGAAGGCTATGTATGAGGCTCAGCTCGAATCTCTCCGCGACTCCCACCGAGCTCAGGTCGAGAACTTGGAGAGGGAGGCTGACAACCAGTACGACCAGGGACTTCGGCATTCCTATCGTTGCATCATGGCCGTCCTCGGGAAGCAACACCCTGATCTGAAGATGGATGACCTTGCAGCTGGTGTTGCTCAACATATGGACGAGGAGGCGGCCAAGGAAGATGCCGATGGGGTAGAGCCGATCGTGATTGAGAAGGAAGACTCTCCTGCTCGTGCAGTCCCTGCTGATGTTGGCGAGGCGAGCACCCCCCCGGACGCAACTGGTGATACCCTTCCTGCACCTGAGGAGGTCCAGCCAACCGATGCTGCCGGGCTTACTGGTCCACCATCTTCTTGATATATTTCTTGTATTGTAATGAACAATGTTCATGAAGATTATCCCCTCTGTTAATTATTAACAAATTAATAAAAATGGTTTTTGATTACTTTCTTGTGTTGTAATTATGAATTAATTTTCGGTTGAGAATCTGCTTGTCTCTGTCTAGACGAGCAGGTTCCGGCTTGGCTCATGGTTTTGCCACATGCCTTTGGAGATTCTTCAATGCCTGGGATTCGGCTCGCCTTCGCGCGGTCGAGCAGATCCTGGCACGCTCGGCTTCTGTCTCGCCATAAAACAGGCTTTGAGACTTGGTGAGTCTTTGCATGCCTTAGGCATTTCTTCGAATGCTTTGGAGTCTGCTCGCATTCTAGTGGTCGAGCAGATCCTGGCATGCTTGGCTTCTGTCTCGCCATAAAACAGGCTTTGAGACTTTGTCGAGCCTTTGCATGCCTTGGGCATTTCTTCGAATGCTTTGGAGTCTGCTCGCCTTCTAGTGGTCGAGCAGATCCTGGCATGCTTGGCTTTTGCCTCGCCATAAACCAGGCTTTGAGACTTTGTCGAGCCTTTGCATGCCTTGGATTCTTCGAGGATTGGGATTCTGCTCGCCTTCTCGTGGCCGAGCAGATCCTGGCATGCTTGGCTTCTGTCTCGCCATAAGACAGGCTTTGAGACTTGGTGAGCCTTTGCATGCCTTAGATTCTTCGAGGATTGGGATTCTGCTTGCCTTCTCGTGGCCGAACAGATCCTGGCATGCTTGGCTTCTGTCTCGCCATAAGACAGGCTTTGAGACTTGGTGAGCCTTTGCATGCCTTGGGAATTTCTTCGAATGCTTTGGAGTCTGCTCGCCTTCTCGTGGTCGAGCAGATCCTGGCATGCTTGGCTTCTGTCTCGCCATAAAACAGGCTTTGAGACTTTGTCGAGCCTTTGCATGCTTTGGATTCTTCGAGGATTGGGATTCTGCTTGCCTTCTCGTGGCCGAGCAGATCCTGGCATGCTTGGCTTCTGTCTCGCCATAAGACAGGCTTTGAGACTTGGTGAGCCTTTGCATGCCTTGGGAATTTCTTGAATGCTTTGGAGTCTGCTCGCCTTCTCGTGGTCGAGCAGATCCTGGCATGCTTGGCTTCTGTCTCGCCATAAAACAGGCTTTGAGACTTTGTCGAGCCTTTGCATGCTTTGGATTCTTCGAGGATTGGGATTCTGCTTGCCTTCTCGTGGCCGAGCAGATCCTGGCATGCTTGGCTTCTGTCTCGCCATAAGACAGGCTTTGAGACTTGGTGAGCCTTTGCATGCCTTGGGAATTTCTTGAATGCTTTGGAGTCTGCTCGCCTTCTCATGGTCGAGCAGATCCTGGCATGCTTGGCTTCTGTCTCGCCATAAAACAGGCTTTGAGACTTTGTCGAGCCTTTGCATGCTTTGGATTCTTCGAGGATTGGGATTCTGCTTGCCTTCTCGTGGCCGAGCAGATCCTGGCATGCTTGGCTTCTGTCTCGCCATAAGACAGGCTTTGAGACTTTGTCGAGCCTTTGCATGCCTTGGGAATTTCTTGAATGCTTTGGAGTCTGCTCGCCTTCTCGTGGTCGAGCAGATCCTGGCATGCTTGACTTCTGTCTCGCCATAAAACAGGCTTTGAGACTTGGTGAGCCTTTGCATGCTTTGGATTCTTCGAGGATTGGGATTCTGCTTGCCTTCTCGTGGCCGAGCAGATCCTGGCATGCTTGGCTTCTGTCTCGCCATAAGACAGGCTTTGAGACTTTGTCGAGCCTTTGCATGCCTTGGGAAATTTTCTCGGTTTCAAGCGAAAGAAATTCCTCGACGTTCCATTAATGGCAGGATTCGACTTACATGAAATTGTTTGGACAATAAGCGTGAAAGATAAACGGTAATGAACATGAGCAAAAATAGTTTTCACATGTGAACAAGTCTTACTGGAAGTATTTTCGGAGGTGTGCTGCATTCCATGGGCGTTTCACCTCGTGGCCGTCCGTGCGAACCAGCTTGTAAGCTCCGGGTCCCGCTATCTGCTTGACTCTATATGGCCCTTACCAATTCGGTCCCAGCACTCCTTGAGTCGAATCTTTGGTGCTCTGATTCAGTCTTCTCAGTACCCAGTCTCCGACCCTGAATTGCCATATGTTCACCTTCTGGTTATAATACCGAGCAACCCTCTGTTGGTAAATGACTGATCGCTCGGCTGCTTGCTCCCTCCTTTCCGTTAGCAGATCAAGATTCAAACATATCTGCTCGTCGTTCTCCTGCTCATTGAAATGATTTGTCCGGTGTGTGGTCGTTCCTATCTCAGCCGGCACGACCGCTTCATGTCCGAAAGCCAAAGCGAACGGTGTCTCCCCAGTTGCGGTTTTGTGGGTTGTTCTGTATGCCCATAGCACACCTGACAGCTCGTCAACCCACGCACCCTTTTTTGCTCCAAGCCTGGTTTTCAAAAGCCTCTTGATGGTCTTGTTGGCTGCTTCTACTTGTCCATTCGATTGAGGGTGAGCAGGCGAGCAATACTTCAGCTCTATCCCGAGGTTCTGGCAGAAATCCCTGAAGCTGTGATTATCGAACTGCCTGCCATTATCCGTTACCAAGGCATAAGGGATCCCGTATCGACAGACCAGGTTTCTCCACACGAAGTCCGTTGTTTTCTTCTCTGTGATCCTGCTAAGGGCTTCTACCTCTATCCACTTCGTGAAGTAATCGATAGCAACTATTGCATGTGTTGCTGCTCCCCGTGCCTTTGGCAATGGGCCGATCAGATCAATTCCCCATTGAGCAAATAGCCAGGGGGAGGTCATGGAGGTGAGCTTCTCTGGTGGTTGGTTAGAGAAATTTGTAAAACTCTGGCAGCTTACACAACTCCTGGTCTTCTCTTGCGCATCCTGGTGCATTGTCGGCCAGAAATATCCCTGCCTTAGAACCTTGTGGGCCAGGGACCTCCCGCCAGAATGATTTCCGCAAATTCCTTCGTGTACTTCTCTCAGTACGTAATCCGCGTCGTCCTCATCCAAACACCGAAGGAACGGTAGTGTATATCCTCGCCGATACAGTACCCCATCAATCATCGTGTATCTCGAGGCCTGGGCTCTAAGCTTGCGAGCTCGCACCTTATCTGGTGGTAATACCCCGTCTCTAAGGTATGAAACTATCGGGTCCCTCCACGAGTATTTTTGTTCTATCCGCAACACCCCCAAATTCTGATCAATACTTGGGCTGGACTTTACCTCCAGAGGGACCGACTTTGGCATTTTTGGGTTGGCTACTGCTGCCATCCTAGCCAAAATGTCTGCTCGACTATTCTGCTCCCTGGGGATTTGTATCACCTCCACTGCTTCGAACTTCCCCACCATCTGCCTGACTATCTTCAGGTACTGCTCCATCTTCTCCTCTCTTGGTTGGAATCTTTCACTGACATGATTCGCAACCAGCTGGGAATCAGTTCTGATCTTAACTCTGTCTGCTTTCACGGCCTTAGCCAATTCCAGACCTGCTATCAAGGCTTCATACTCTGCCTGGTTATTCGTGGCTGCAAATTCCAATTTTACAGCAAAAGAGATCTCCTCCCCCTCTGGGCCTTCCAAGACAATCCCTGCTCCTGAACCCCGCTCCCCTGATGACCCATCCACAGACATCTGCCATACTTGAGTTTCGTCATTGCCTATATCTGCATCTTGTTGATCTAAGCATACTTCGGGCTCTGTGAATTCAGCTACGAAATCGGCCATTGCCTGGGCTTTTATCGCTGCGCGGGGTTTATAGTCTATGTCGAACTCGCTCAGCTCTACAGCCCACTTGACGAGCCGACCAGAGGCATCTGGCTTGTGCAGAGTTTGACGCAATGGCTGGTTTGTTATTACCGAGACCGGGAATGCTTGAAAATATGGCCTCAACTTCCGAGCAGCAACCACAAGGGCAAGTGCCCATTTCTCCAACGGTGGGTATCTGGTCTCAGCGTCGAGCAGGGCCTTGCTGGTGTAGTATATCGGATACTGAACTCCTTCTTCCTCTCTCACCAGAACAGAACTGACGGCCCGATCCGATACCGCCAAATACAGATACAACTTGTCCCCATCCCTCGGTGTGGACAGCAGCGGAGCTTGCTGCAAGTATTGCTTCAAGTTCCGGAAGGCTTCCTCGCATTCTGGGGTCCATTCTGTTTTCTTTCCCCTCCTTATCACTTGAAAGAATGGCTGACACTTATCTGTAGCCTTGGATATGAATCTGCTCAACGCCGCCAACCTCCCCGTGAGGCTCTGCATCTCCTTCAGGTTATGAGGAGACGTCATTTGCACAATCGCCTGGATTTTCTCGAGATTTGCTTCAATCCCCCTATGGCTCACCATGAATCCAAGGAATTTCCCTGACTCGACCCCAAAAGCACACTTCTCCGGGTTGAGCTTCATCTTATACTTCCTCAAAAGCTCGAATGTCTCCTCAAGGTGTCTGACATGTTCCTCCGGGATTTTGGACTTGGTGATCATGTCATCCACGTACACCTCCATGGTTTTCCCAATCAACGGCTTAAAGACTTTGTTCACCAGCCTTTGATAGGTCGCCCCAGCATTTTTGAGACCGAATGGCATTACCCTGTAACAGAACAAACCTTGGTTAGTGATGAAAGCCGTGCTCTCCTCATCCTGCTCGTACATGGGGATCTGGTTGTATCCCGAGAACGCGTCCATGAAGCTAAGCAGACCATGTCCAGCCGTTGAATCTACTAGCTGATCAATCTTTGGTAAAGGGAAGCTGTCTTTTGGGCACGCCTTATTGAGGTCTGTGAAATCCACACACATCCTCCACTTGCCGTTTGCCTTCTTTACCAACACCACATTCGATATCCACTCAGGGTAACTGACTTCCCGAATGAACCCTGCTCTCAAGATCTTCTCCACCTCGCCATTTATAGCCTCATACCTCTCCTGGTTGAAGCACCTCCTCTTCTGCCTTACTGCCCGAGCACCTTTCTTTATTGCCAGCTTATGACATGCTACCTCAGGGTCAATCCCTGGCATGTCTTCATGTGTCCAAGCAAACACATCAGCATGAGCCTGTAAGCATTTCACCAACTCCTGCTTTTGCTCTCCCTTAAGTCTCGACCCGATTCTGATCGTCTTTCCCGGGTTCTCTGGTCCCAGGCTTACTGTTTCCAGATCCTCTACAGGTTCTTGTCTGCCCTTCTTGCTTTCCACTCGGGTATCGAGGGATGTTATCTGCATTGCTTCCCTTGCTGCCGAGGAGTAGCAGCTTCTTGCGATCCTCTGGTCTCCTCGTACCACTCCTACTACCCCATTCACCCGGTACTTCAGAGCCAGATAATGGTTGGACAACACCGCTTTGCTCATCCTAAAAAATGGCCGACCTAGGATCATCTGGTAAGGACTTTCCTCATCAACTACGACAAAGTCCAGTATCATTGTTCTTTCTGTCGGGGAGCTCCCAATTGTGATAGGCAGCTCGACCACGCCCAGAGGGACCAGCTTCCCTCCTCCGAACCCCTTTAAGGAGGTATTGGTGTATTCCAACTCCCGGTCGGCTATTCCCATCTCTTCCAGGGTTGACTTAAATAACACATCAACTGAGCTCCCTGTATCAATCAGTATCCGGTCAAACTTCTTGCTAGCGACAGTAGCCTTGATGACTAAAGCATCCTCGTGGGGGTATAGAATCCCTTCCTCATCCTCATCCGTCCACATGATTGGCACTTGCCTGACCCTTGCTCGTTTGGCTGCTGGGGTGTTGAGGAGTACCTCTTTACTGGTCATGGCGTACCTAGCATAATTTTTTCTCGATCTGTTGGAATCTCCGGCCAATGTCGGGCCCCCAGCTATCACCCTTACTGCGGGCTGCTCGCGCCTCACGTTTCCGCCACTCTGCTCCCCTTCACCTGTTGTGGCCCCCATCGGGAAAGTCCCATCCATAAACTCGTCCAGGTACCAATTTCTCACCAAATCTTCGACCTGGGTCTTGAGATCTCTACACTCTGCTGTGGTATGGCCATGGGTGCCATGGAACTTACAATAACGTCCTCTATCCCTCCTGTTGGGTAGCTTTGTTATTGGTGTAGGGAGGTGCAGTAGCCCTCGATCCTTTATGGCCTCGTACACCTCATCCAAGGACATCTTCAAGGAAGTGTACCGCCCATAGTCCGGGTTCTGGTCGATCAGGTGCACTGCTCTTTCTCTGTTTACCCCGCTCTGAGTTGGGGGCGGTGGAAGTACTTCTGGTTTGCTCGCTCTGCTACCGTGGGGGTGTTGATGGAGACCACCAGATGCCGACTCATGCCTTCTCCAAGGCTCCCTAGCTGGGGAACGAGGAGGTTGCGCCCTGCTGCGCTGATACTGTGGTGGCCTTTGATGAGGCTGGTAAGCGACTACCCGACCTCCTGCTCCACTACCGGAGGCCTGGTGGTCCCTCCTCCTGATCGGCCCATTCCCCGGTAATGCTTTCTTCTCTTTCCTCCCCAACCCTTCTAACTGGTCTGTCTTAATCCGTGCAGCCTTCTCCTCTTCAATCTCGATGTCTCTCTTAGCCTGTTCGTATGCGGCTGCATACGTTTGAATAGCTGGGCTTCTCAAATTGTACCACAGTCTTCCTATCTTCACCCCTTCTTTCAATCCCCTTAACGCCTGAGGGTGGTTGAAGGCTCCCAAGTCGAGGACAGCCCGATGAAACCTCTTGATGAATTCCCGAAGGGTTTCTTGCTCCCCCTGTTTCATGCTTTTCAGCTCCATCATGTCATCTTCCGGCGCCATTGCCCCACTGAACTGCTCCGCGAATTCCTGGCACATCTGCTCGAAGGTTTTAATGCTGCCCTGAGGAAGTTTCCTGTACCATTCTCGTGCACGTCCCTCAAGGGATAGTGGGAACACTCTGCACCTTTGGGATTGAGATAATCCTTGTACCCCAGTTATGTCGTTGAAGCGCTCTATGTGCACCAACGGATCAGTTCTTCCCGAGTATCTGAGGTCTGGGAGGCGGAAATCTCTCGGAATAACTGCCCTCATGATCTCTGCTGCGAGCGGTGATTCTCCGTCCAGCATTATCCTCCAACCAGGGGCTCTGTTCCTTCCTTGCATGTCGTCGATTATCTGCGCTAGTCTGCGCACTTCCTCCTCCAGCTGCACTGCACGACCAGGGTCACGTGCTGCAACTTGATCCCGCTCTTACTCTACATCATGCAAGTGTTGCCTCAACTCTGTTTCCTCTGCATTCACCACCCCGTCGTCCTCGTCGCCAGTCTGTCTTGCCGGGGACTGCTCTCTTTCTCTATGAAATTCTCCCCGCAGAGGTACGTTACCTCTCTCACCACCAAATCTCCCGGTGGTTTGACTTCTCCCCGCACTATCGGGACCTGGTGCCACTCCACCGCCTCTCACCCTTCCCTCTTGGATTATACTTCGCTCGCTCCGCAGCTCATGCAGGATGGTTGTCAAGGTCTCCATATGCTTTTCCATCCGTTCCATCCGGTCGAACATGACTTTTTCCCGTGCTTCACTGACTATCTCCCTCAGCGTCACGGAATCGTTAAGCCTCCTATCACCCCCTTGTCCACTACTTCATCCTGTCTCCATTGCTTTTCACTTGCTTCACCCCTCTTCTTGCTATCAACAGAAGCTTTTTGCTCTGCTCCCCACAGACGGCGCCAAAATGTTGATGCGGGATTCCGGTTCTCCTCGTTCTACGACCAGGATCTCTGCCCGATCAACTTCTTCATGACCAGGAGGTCTCCTCGTGAGGCTTCTTCTCCAGAGGTTCCTGCGCACACAGACAAGTCAGAGTACGCCGGTTGTTTTCCCGGCGCAAACCCTCCGACGCTCAAGTCAAATATGAAGGTTCGGGGAATGCTTGCCACAGATCTTATGGCTTTTTCGTGGTTTTCTCTTCTTTTTTAATTTCTTTTCTAATCTCCAAAATGCTAACACTTTTACCTTCGTTGGCTACCTTTTTATAGGCTTCCCCTGAATCCCAGTTTTCTGCTTTTTTCGAGACGGTATGGGACTCTGACTGCTGCGTTATGGGCAAACGTGGGATCTTGCTTGTTACGCTACGGTTCTGGGGAAAGCGTGGCTGTCGTGGTTCTGTGAGATCTTGCGTGTTACGCCACGGTTCTGGGGAAAGCGTGGCTGTCGTGGTTCTGTGAGATTTTGCGTGTTACGCCACTGTTCTGGGGAAAGCGTGGCTGTCGTGGTTCTGTGAGATTTTGCGTGTTACGCCACGGTTCTGGGGAAAGCGTGGCTGTCGTGCCTAGATTCTCGGGCTGGGGAGCATGTCTTGCCAACTGCCGTCGACCGGGTCTCCTCGCCTCTCGACCTCTAGCCGGAATGACCTTATGCCTCTTACAGGAAATTGGCCTCGCGGATGACGTGCTCGTGGACGAGCAAGATACTTCTGCTCCTGTTCCCCCGCGCACCAGGCTTTTACGGAACACACCGGTTCGCAGAACTCTGCCATCAGATATCTGCTCACCATGCCTGGTCTCGTCGACGTATTTCTCCCAAACAAGTTTTATGCCAGATCAGGACTCTCGTCACTTTCAGAGTAGTAGTAGTCAGTTTCAAGAGCAAAGAGGTTGCTAGAGAGGAGCATCCATATTTACCAGTAGGCCTGAGTCTAGTACAAGAGAGACTAGTGGCAGTCAACAGAGGAGTCAGCAAGGCAGACCATATACATAGGCACTTGTATTTACTTTGAATTAACAGGAGGCCTATGCCATTTTGAATTTTGTGATAGAGAAATGAGGCCACTAGATTATACTTTATTAATAGCTATATTGGTTAGTGATTCTTTGTTGACTGAAAGTATACTTCGAGATTATATAGTAAGAGTGGGTCATAATGACATGGTATCAGGCTTGATTCCCGTAGACATTTATGATTTTAACGAAAGAATAAGAATATAAAGGCTTGCAAACCATCATACTACAGTGGTCTGTTTTAAAAAAAAAGTGGCTTTCAGGAAATTTGGAGAATCTAATATCATTTTCTGTAAAAAACAACAGACCATTCTTTCTTATTTAATATATGTATTTCTTCTAAACGATCACTCATAAAAAGTTGTTTCACTTAGTTAGCTCATGTTATTGATACTCGAGTCAGTGATGTGAAATTAAAAAATATTCCTTTAGTTAAAGAGTATTTAAATGTCTTTCGTAAAACCCTTCTTGGTTTGCCACTGGCAGAGATGTAGAGTAGAGTTTACTATCGATTTGATTTCAAGTATGACCCCTATTTCTATGGCCTCATATAGGATGACTCTATTAGAGCTATGAAATTTAAAGTTACAGTTATAAGAATTAAATAATAAGGGCTTCATCAAACATAATATATCTCTGTGGGAACCAACATTATTTATGAAGAAAAAGGAAAAGACTATGAGATTGTTTATAGATTACAGACAATTGAATAAATTCAATATTTATAACAAATATCCAATTTCTCATATTGATGATCTATTCAATCAGTTACAGGGTGCAGCAATTTTCTCGAAGATAGATTTATGCTCAGGTTTATCATCAATTAAATATTAGAGATGCCGATGTACTTAAAACCATATTCAGGAATCCTTATGGGCATTACGAGTTTCTAATGATGCAATTTGGGGTAGCTAATACCCCATCATTATTTTGTGAATCATCGGGTGTTTTATTCCTATTTAGATTGGTTTATTATTGTATTTATTGATGACATCTTGACATTTTCAAGTAATAGAGAGGAACAAGTAGAGCACTTGAGGATTTTTTTTACAAATCTTGAGACATTGGTAGCTTTATGCTAAATTTAGTAAATGTCAATTTTGGCTAAATAGAGTTGTACTCTTAGGCCATTTGATTTTGGTTGAGGGTATTTATGTGATCCTTAAAAATAGAAGTTGTAGTGAATTAGGATTGTTCGACTATTATTGTAGAGATCAAGAGTTTTCTTGACTTGGCAGGGTATTACTGAAGATTTGTTAAATGCTTTTCTAAGATAGCTTTACCTTTAACGAAGCTGACAATAACGAAAGTGAAATTTGAGCGAACTTATGAACAATGTTTCCAAGAACTCAAGATAAGATTGACTTGAGCTCTAATTCTTACACTTCCATTATGTATTAAGGGATTCATTAATTTACAGTGATGTGTCCAGATAGGAATTAGGTTGTGTATTAATTTAGCTTAGAAATGAAACTATCTAAACTTTTTGATGGTTTAGACATTAGAATTGAATTGTCTGACACACGATCTAGAGCTCACAATAGTGGTGTTTGTATTGAAGACATATAAGCATACTTATATGGAGTTACTTATGAGATTTACATATATCACAAGAGCTTGAAGTACTTATATTCACAAAAGGTATTCGATCTGAGACAACAAATGTGGGTTGAGCTGATTGCAGATTATAATTGTATTGTTGATTACTATCCAGGTAAGGCAAATCGGATAGTTGATGCTCTTAGTAAGAAGTTTTCGAGTTTAATATCCCATTTAAAAGTGTTGTATCTTTCATTTCATTAATTTGAGAATCTTTAGGAGCAGACTTAGTAGTGGTTTATTCTAGAGCACTTTTACCTCATTTATAAGTTTTGGCCTTGTTTACGATAAGTTATGGGTATTACATTAAATTTTACTAAAGCTTTTCATCCACAGACTAATAGACAATCAGAGAGGGTTATTCAGATTTTAGAAGATCCACTTCAGCATGTAAAAGTAATTTGGATACATACTTGCCCTTGATATAGTTTACTTATAATAATAGTTATCAAACTAGTAATCAAATGCAGGATTCCAATATGTTTGGATGATTCCAAGAAAGACAGTTGTTAGATCCACAAATTGTTTAGATTACTAATAACAAGATTATATTCATTAGAAAAAAAATTGAATGTAGCACAAGACATATAAAAGAATTATGCAGAATAGTGTCAGAAACCACTTGAGTTTTATAGAGGGTAATAGGATTTTCTTACAAAATTCTCCCTGAAAAGGTGTACATCTATTTGCAAAACTTAGGAAGTTGAGCCCAATATATAGGCACATATGAAATTATTCAGGATGTTGGTTGAGTTGCTTACTAAACTCTATAGTTATCACGAGTTTATAATGATTTTCATATTTTGATGCTATAGAAGTATATTTATGATCATTCTTATGTTTTAGATATAGAATCAGCCCAAATAGCAGTGGATTTTAATTATGAAATGGAGCCAATTCAGATCCTTGATTGGAAACAACATGTGTTGGGCAGTAAGACAATTTCATTGGTTAAGCGATGTGGAAGTGTCATACTACAAAGGAGGCCATTTGGGAGCATGAGGAATAAATGCAGTTACAATACCCATATTTATTTCAGTTACATAAATTTCAAGGATACAATTTTTATAAGTTGGGAGAAATTGTCATGCACCTACTTCTGCCTTAATAAGCCACATGTGGATTATTAGATTGAAAGCAGCCAGCTGCCTACTACATTAAAGTCTCATGCATGCTTCACTTTTATATTTCCCCTACTTCACTTACCACCTCATGCTTGTCGCCTCTATTTGTTTCATTTATGTGGTATATAAAGTTTAAATAAATTGGAAGTTGCCTTATTTTTCTTAATTTGGAGAATCTAAAACTGAGAGCGAATAAAAGAAAAATAGAAAAGAAATAGAAAAGTAGATAAGGAAACCAAAAAAGAGAAAAAAAAGAAAGAAGTTAAAGAAAATAAGGAAAGTAAGAACCCAACGTGGAAAAATTATGAGAAATGGAATTAAGAAGTTAGTTTGAATCCAATGAATCAGTGGGAAAAGCATAAGTAAGAAGGAATTCAGAAGAGCCTTAACGAACCTACTAGTAAACCATGATCGGTTTCCGTGAGATTTTCATGCAATTCAGTTTCTAATCAATTGAGGTGAGCTCATGATACGTATTGCTGCATGACTTGCATTTTGAGCACATTCATGTATATATATTTAAGTTGTTTGTATGTATAGAGATATTTGAAGTGTGCAAGATTCTAATTTGTTTTCGAATAAGGCATAAATGCTATTATATGTCTATAATACAAGCTCGAGGCCAATTTTATATATTCATTGATTAAATTTATGTTATGAGCTTTAGATATGAGCATGAGATAAGTAAGAGGGTGAGTTTTCACGCGATCTGCCTCTTACCTGACAAACGAATTTGGTTGAGATGTGTCAATTAATTTGATAGTAACACGTTAAAAGGGTAAGAGAGGAAACAATGACTTCACTATTACTTGAACAAGCTATTGAAACAATTAGATAGCTCTAATACTAAATTGAGATTTATAAGATAATTTGTAATCTTTAAAAATTTTGTGTAAGAAATAGATATAACTTTATCAAATTAACTTTAAGCTCTAATTAACAACTTGTTGAGTTATCAAAAAAAGAAAAAAAAGAAAAAACTGAGATCACAATGAACATATATCGTGGAGACGTGGCCAATGGTTTAAGCGAGAGTGTGGCCAAAGTTTATTCTTGGCATTTATCATTTAAGTGCAAAAGTTATTCGTTAATTGTAAAGATGCTTAAGTGATTAGTTTACTAGTTAATTTTATTGTTGCAGCCACTAAGAAATAAGTAAATTATACGTTAAGCTAATATCACAATGAACATATATATTTGTGTGGATTTTGGAAAGATTAGTAATGGAAAAACACAAAGTAATCTGTCCAACCAAATGAGCTCATCATCTCAATGTAAACTTTAAATAGGAAAGCCATTTTGCTTCTTTAGATAAAGTGCTGCGAATTATAGATTATAAAGAAAACAATTGAATGATGAGATGAACATATTTTTATTCATTGAGATGTGAATATTTATATACAGTCAATCTTGGAGATATAATTACAAGAATTGATACAATCACAATCCTAAATTGGTGTCATTATATTTGATATGGCTTGATTTGTGGGATGAGAATCTAGAGACTCCCTTGACTTGGCTTGATTTGTGGGATGAGAATCTAGAGAAGAATTAAAGAATGTGCTTAATCCATTATGCCCCCTCAAGATGGTACTCCCATTAAAGATAACAATCTTGTTTCGAAGAGTAATAATGAGTTAGTGATATAGTGGTTTAGTAAGGGCAAGCTAATCCTTGATAGAGATATAAGAGACACCAAAGTTACTTATAGTTACATGATCACGATCAAAATCATGCTATATGCTTCATTTTTTAATGAAAAATGGGATTGACCGAAAGATATGTAGTGCAAATATTATCGCAATAAGTGGTGGGGTAGTGGAAGAGAGAGATGCAAATTTTTAGCCAAATACTTCTATCGCAGTGGATATAAGAGCACAATACTCAACCTTTGTTGAAGATCGAGCAACTGATTTTTGTTTATAGGAGCACCAAGATATTGCATTTCCACTAAGGTTAATGATGTAAGCTGTTGTAGAACTATAAAGGAAATTATCATTCATATACCCTATATTTACTCTGTTATAAAAAATACTACAACACTTTGAGGGTGTATCAATCGTCCACCCTTAGTTGACAAAATGTATCATCCGACCACCAAACCGTTAGTTGCCGTTTGAAAGTTAACGGAGTTACAGTGAATTGACGATTTTACCCTTGAAAATTATCACTTGTATACCCTTAAATTCTCTTTTTATCACTTGTATACCCTTAAATTCTCTTTTTATCACTTGTATACCCTTAAATTATCACTTGTATCATATGAAAAGACCAAATTATCCTTCTGACGTCATCATATTTAAACGTCAACTAACGGTTTGGTAGTCAGCTGATACATTTTGTCAACTTAGGGTGGACGATTGATACACCCTCAAAGTGTTGTAGTATTTTTGATAATGGAGTAAACTAAGGGTATACAAATGATAATTTCCCGAACGATAATCATCTTTATTACTAGCCCAGTTAACATTAAAGAAGGCACTGAAATGTAAAGGTTGATTGTGTTTAAGAACGAGCCCATGATGAGTGGTATACTTTAAATATCAAAGGAGCCGCTTGACTGTAGACCAATGAATTTATGAAGGTTGATGCATAAACTGAGCAAGTTTATCCACTGCAAAGGAAATATCTAAATGTGTAAGTGCAAGATATTAGAGTCTAAAAAAAGATATTAGAGTCTAAAACTAACTTGTTGGTATTGAGTAATGTTGTGGAAATTTTATTGAACTCGCAAGTGCACGAATCTATTGTAGAATAGATTAATGGTGACGAGTATCGATCCCACGAGGAGGTTGATTCTAATTGTGTGTAGAATTAATTTTTCTAAATGGATGTTTGGATTTGTGGTGAAAGTGACATAGATTATCCTAAAATTGGAATTGAAATAGCGAGAATAAATTGAAGAGAAATATATTGAAATGACGTACTTAGGTATCTAGATCCATATCAACATGCACCATGAGCTAAATATTTCTTATTAATGCCAATTAAATCATGAGGGGGGATTCCACACCTCATGAACCACACTCTAATCAATATGGTGCTAAGGGCTTATCGTGCCAAATAATAATAATATTGTACTAGGGAGCCGGTGAAACCAGGGCGGTATCTAGACAAGATTATTATTATTTGTCTACGAGAAGTCAAAACATCCACAAAAACTAGAGGGGAAGAGAAAATAAATTTACCATATAAAGCCTATGACACATGTTAAGACTTCACCTTCAACCCAAGCTTGAAAAAAAATTAGCTACTCATAATTGAACTAGGGGCAAAATGAAAATTTATTAAAATACGTAGAAAATACAAGATATAAAAGGAATTACAGAAAATGGAGCCCAAAAATAGATTCAGAGATATCAAATTAGGGGAGAGAGGTCCCTTTTTTATAGATACATTGAGTAGATTATGGCCATCGGATTAAAAACAATTTGGACGCTCAGGATTGCGCCACGTCATCAGTCAACAGTACGCGGTTTGACCACGTGATTTGAACAGTGACACGGTTTGACCACGTGGTTTGAACAATCAACCGGTTTGAACAGTGACACGGTTTGGTTGAAAATAATCCTATGTAATGCATGTACCGTACACGAGATTTTTGGTCCACCGATATGCTGCCATGTCATCGATCAACAGTACATAAGAATTTTAGTCCAACAGGATAGTAACACCTCATCGGTCAATGCCACATCATCAGTCAATGCCACGTCATCGATCCGTCTATGTAAACAGTGTCGTGAACAGTAACGTAGACAATACCATACATGTGAATAGTACCGTACATGTGAACAGTGACATTTTTCCTTTTATGCTCCTCTTAAGGTTTTCAACTGTCCTGAGTTCAAAAGTGATGTCCATTTTGCCGTCTGATTTCTCGTTCATTGTGAAATGACCATGATGCCCTTAAAATACATAAAATACTAAATTAAAATAAAACACACGTAATTAAATTACAAGAAGGTTAAATACATAAAAGTAAGGGTGTTAGTAAAACTTGAAATGTAAAATGACGATTTTCTCCTTTATAAATATACATTTTCTAACACTCAACACACCCCCCAACTAACTTATTGCTAGTCCCTAGCAAATAAAGCGAAAACAAAATTCAAATCCAAAATATATATATATTTTTTTAACAATCATGTTTATTCAATCAGATAAATGATAGTAATCAAATAAAAGTATAAGCATTATCTCCAGTCTAAAGAAACATCACACCCATATCAACCATCCACGTGAATCAGCCCAGTAGACTTTGTCACAGCTACTTTCAAGAATGACGTGTTAAACCCCAAAATCTCATTGGAAATAGTGACACTCTAATAAAGAAATTAAACCCAATAAAAATAGTCACTCCAATGAATGGTAATTGAGAGAGAAAATAATAAAAAAGTGATATCACATGCTGCTCACCAAGATGAAAGAAATATGCCATCAGCTTAGAAATAATATGATCTCAAGTCAAACAAAAATGCTAGTCAACAATTTATTTATTTATTTTTTTATTATGCACTACTACATCTTTTTAGCCCATATAACTAGCTTCTACTTCAGACTATAGTTTCCTAAAATCAAGAAGGACTTTTATTATGACGTAACGTAGGCTAGAGACATGGGACATGGCTAACAAAAGAGGGGAAATAAGGTAAACAAAGTGTGTGTTTGAGAAAATTGCAGAGAATTTTTTTTTTTTTTGGAAGTTGCAAGGTGGATTTCACCTATTATTTTTTTTTCTTTTTTGAAACAACAATTTTTGTTTTTTTGCTTTTGTTTGGCACAACGTCACTGAACAAAATAATTATTTACATTTTTCTCAAACATAAATAGGTGATGAAACTTATAAAATATCGGGTAATACTCCAAATCGGAGTGGGTCAAGATGATAAGTTTGACAAAGAAAAAGTTTTTTTTTTTTTTTAAGGCTCAAAAGGGTTAACTATGGATATTTCACAAAAGTGATGGCTAGAAAGGCTCAAACGGATCAAATATGGCATTTCCATCGTTTTTTAGGGCTCTAAATAATCTTCCATATCTACTAGTTAAATGGGCCTCTACATGTAGCAACACACATTTTTTTCTTTTTTTTTTAATTTTACAATTTTTTTTTAAGGGTTAACTCAAAAGAAATCTAGAGATCGTGTATAAAAAATAAACTGCTAAGCTGTATGAAGAATGAGCGAAATTGTTACTCTCCAAGAAAAAATGATAGGCTCAAAAACTCACTTGGTACTTATTATGACATGTTCATTCCTTCAAGCAACTCATATTTGTCTCCGACATCAACATGTAGAGTAACAAACATAGCGTAACCCTACTTAAGACCAAAGATAATACAAATACTAAAATTTGAAATTAATTATGTCATCCAATGTTAAACAAATCACACAATTTTTTTTTAAACAACATCTTACCCCCAATCTATTCTAAACATGAAAGGAAAATATGCATGTAGAAATGTGAAAATGATGCCGAAAAACTAATTAGAAAAGTTACACTTAAAATGATAGAAATAGAAAACGATTTTTTTTTTGTTTAACTAAGAAGATACGTTTCTAGAGGCACTACACTCCATATTCCGCCATCTTTGACTCAAAAATTTAAAAATATATATTTATAAAGGAGAAATTAAAAAGAGGAAGAAAAATGAATATCAAAGCTTAATAAAGAAAAAGAAAATGTCTGATTTTTTTTATATTTTTTTTTTCAAACGATGAAGATGCGTTTCTAGAGTCACTATACTCCATATTCAACCATCTTCAACACAAAAAGTTAGCAACAATTAGTTTCTACAACAAAAAATCAGTAAAAATTTAACCAAGATTCCACAATTATCGACTATTCCCTCCCCCCAATCAGAACGAAACATTGTCCTCAATGTTTTAAAGGAAAAGAGTAGAGTTTAGAAGACATCACCTGGGTAGTGCAACACAGAAGAAAATATTTACAAGCGGAGAGTTAAATCTAATTTGTACTTCTTACTGCGGCTACTGTTACCATAATTATTTGGACGCTCCAACACAAAGGTCCATGGGTCTGGCTCCGGTCTATAAGCTTGTAACATATCAAGTAGCTCATTAGCAGTGTGAGCACAAATAAAAAGCTTTTTCGCATTGGAATGAATGAAATAGTTTTTTATTGCATGGTTAAGAAATACGATGAAGCCATCATAAAAGTTATTGACATTTAACAAACCGATGGGTTCTGGTGAATGTGCAGATGGGCCCAAGATGCTAGTGTGATAAGTGCCTCTAGTGTTGCAAGATCTCCTGAAAGGAAAATAAAAGCATCAACATGATTAAGCATTTCAGTTATTATTTCTTGCGTACTTGAGACGACTAACTCTTCTCCAGTCGGTGAGTCAGACAAACTACCCAAAGGTTTTAGGGCTCTTGGGATGATGCCTAACACTTGGCTTCCTATGACAAAAGCAGCTTCTGAGACCAATTTTGATAACCCTCGATTACCTCCTCCATACACCAAGTGTAATTTTCTCTCTGCTATACTTCAACCAAGATCTATGGCCGCCTCAACGAACTCTTTATGTTTGCCATAGTTAAATCCATAAAGCACACAAATGTTTTTGAATTATCTATTGGGAGTGGCTGCCATTGGGATACTTCTCAAAAATAATTTGTGAGTGCTTGACAAAAAATCATATTTAATAATCTTGGTGACAGCGGGTCACAGCTGTGTATGAGGTAGCATGTCAGTGTCAAATAACGCGTAAAGCACATGGCTTAAGAGTAAAAAAGGAAACAGTAAAAAGGAAAAAGTGATAAAATTATTAAAGACAAGAATGCAAATAATAAAACAACAGTAAAGTAAAAGGGTATTTACAGGTAGTTGCGATTGTGGCTTACATCTTCCTCTGGTTTTACGTCCAGAAACGGCTTGAATGCCTTCTATGGGTCGAGGATAGGCTTCCCATCCAGTTTTCTTATAAACTGGCAAACATGGTCGTTTATAGTCAGATTCCCAAGACTATATCGTGCATGCTCTTTCTGGAATAATGGCCATAATTGGAGAATCGCTCCTTGCACATATCCACTGGGATGCGTTTCAAGAGACAAAATGATATCATCCAATGACTCCTTATTCAAGCCATCTCTAATGAATTAAATCTTATCTTCCCTGTTATCAGACACCATTCCTAAAGAACATGAGTTTTTATTGCATCTCATTCTAGCACATTTATGACAAGCAACAGAAATTCTTCGAGCTCTTCATTTTCTTGCATAATTTCCTTTACCAAAACCAGACATGTATGCAATAAATTTTGGAGGTCACTCACCTGCCAATCGTACTTTAGCCTCGATTAACCAACGGATGTCAGCAGGTATGTTATTCCTCATGAGCAATCGTATACGTTCAGACTGAGCTTTATAGATTGTAAGGAGGGCATTCTGAGGAAGTGAAGGAAATCGATTGCGAAGCTTTGCTAGAATCTCGTTTTTGTCCATACCTTCGCCTCAAAATATCAATTATTATGGGAAACTGAAATAACCAACTTGATTGTCACGGAGTACCGTTATCCGCCACTTCACCGGGGTAACAAACTAAAGCACACAAATAGAAAAATAAATTAAAACAAACAAAGAAAATTAAAATCGTCCTCTTATTGAATTTAGCTTAAGCTCCAACTGGATGTTGTAGACACTTCTCTCAATGTCTCTGAGTTGGCTTTCTAAATCCTCAACATAGGATACTAACTCTGGTGATTGCAGAGCCCAAATACGATGTGTTTTGCAAAATCAAATCTGCATTTTGAGATGAGATTTTACACGTTGAAGTGATTTAAGAATGTCCAGGAGGAACTATTTAGCTATGGCACTCATGATTAACAATGATAAGAGAAAACTTAATAGTTAAACAAATACACTTATGCAAAAATAATTTTAATTAGCAAAAGAATAATAAAAAGAAAGAAAAAAAAAAATAAATCAACGAAAAGAAAGAAAAAACTCAATTCAAATCTAGTGGGTCACTTAAATTTATTTCGGTGTCCTCTCCATGTGGTTGGTACTCTACATATGACTTTAATCTTTGACCATTAACTTTAAACGTGACACCGTTCTTTGAGTCCTTAATTTCAGTTGCCCCATGTGGAAAAATTGTATGAACAATAAAGGGGTCAGACCAACGAGAGCATAACTTACTTGGGAATAGGTGCAAGTGAGAATTGAATAAAAGTACTTTCTAGCCTGGAGTAAAAGATTTTCTCATAATTTGCTTGTCATAGAAGACTTTTATTCACTGCTTGTAAATTTTGGCATTTTCATATGCATCATTGCGAATTTCTTCAAGTTCTGCCAGTTGTAATCTTCTTTCTGAGCTAGCTTGCTGCATGTCAAAGTTGAATTTCTTGATGGCCCAATATGCACGATGCTCGAGTTCCAAATGTAGGTGGCAAGCTTTTTCATATAATAGCCTGTAGGGTGACATCCCAATTGGGGTCTTGAAAGCCGTTCTATATGCCCATAATGCATTATCAAGTCTTAATGACCAGTCTTTTCTGTCTGGCCTCGTTGTCTTTTCTAATATGTGATTTTTTTCTCGATTGTAGATCTCAACTTGGCCACTGGTTTGCGGATGATATGGGGTCGCCACTTTATGAGTGATTGAATACTTTGTCAAAAGAGTTTTGAATGCTTTGTTACAAAAGTGGGCACCACCATCACTGATTATTGCTCGAGGGAATCTAAAGCGTGAAACAATGTTGCTTTTCAAAAATCCTATCACCACCTTGTGATCATTGGTTCTACATAGAATTGCTTCTACCCATTTCGATACATAGTCAACAGCAACCAATATGTATTGATGGCCAAAAGAAGGGGGAAAGGGTCCCATGAAGTCGATACCCCATACATAAAAAATCTCAACCACTAAAATTGGATTTAATGGCATCATGTTCCTTCGTGTAATGCTCCCCATTCGTTGACTCATATCACATGAAGAACAGAAAGTGTAAGCGTCTCAAAATATAGTTGGCCAATAAAAACCACATTGTAAAACTTTAGTAGCTGTTTTCTTAGCACTGAAATGGGCTCCACAAGCTTGTTATGGCAGAATGAAAGAATATTATGAATTTCTCTTTTTGGGACTCATCGTCTAACAATTTTATCTGCACAATACTTGAACCTTGAACAAATAGGGTCATCCCAAAAGAAATTCTTTATTTCCGCAAAAAAATTTGGCATTGTCTTGCTTGGTCCAATGCTCTGGAAGTTGACCTATAACAAGATAATTAACTATATCAGCATACCAAGGTAATACTTCCACACTCATTAATTGTTCATCTGGAAATGACTCATTCAATATTAATGGCTCTGTAATTGTGTCAAAATAGAGACGAGAGAGATGGTCTGCCACAACATTTTATGTGCCTTTCTTATCTTTAAATTCCAAGTCGAATTCCTGCAAAAGTAACACCCAATGAATTAGTCTAGCTTTTGCATTTTTCTTTGTGAAAAGATATTTAAGAGCAGCATGATCTGTGAATATAATTATTTTACAACCAATGAGATAAGATCAAATTTTTTCCAATTTAAACACTACTACTAACATTTCTTTTTCAGTAGTTGAATAGTTCAACTGTGCATCATTCAATATCATGCTAGCATAATAAATAACATGGGGAATTCAATCAATTCTTTGTCCTAATACTGCTCCTACTGCATAATCAGATGCATCACACATGAGCTCAAATGGTAAGTTCCAGTTTGGAGGCTGAATGATGGGTGATGATATCAACAATTGCTTTAATTTTTCAAAAGCCACAAGACATGAATCATTAAAGATAAAAGGTGCATCCTTAGCAAGTAGATTGCATAAGGGTCTAGAAACTTTGCTAAAATCTTTAATGAAACGTCTATAAAAACCAGCATGCCCAAGAAAAGATCTTACTTTTCTTACTGTTTTGGGTGGAGGGAGATTAGAAATGAGATCCACCTTGGCTTTGTCAACCTCAATACCTTTGCTCGAAATGATGTGACCGAGAACAATACCTTGTTTTACCATAAAATAACACTTCTCTCAATTTAAGACTAAGTTTTTCTCGATACATCTCTGCAGAACTAGTGTTAGATGATGTAAACATTGATAAAATGAATCACCAAAGACAGCAAAGTCATCCATAAAGACTTCAAGGAATAGTTCAATCATATCAGAAAAAATGCTTAACATGCATCGTTGAAATGTAGCAGGTGCATTACATAATCCAAATTGCATCCTCCTATATGCAAAAGTGCCAAAAGGGCAAGTGAAAATGGTATTCTCTTAATCTTTTGGTGCTATGGAAATCTGATTATATTCTGAGTAGCCATCTAGAAAGCAATAAAATTCATGGCCTGCTAATCTATTAAGCATTTGATCGATAAATAGTATAGGAAAATGGTCTTTACGTGTGACATAATTTAACTTTCTATAATCAATGCATACACGCCATCCTGTAGTCACTCTAATGGGTATCAATTCATTATCGGCATTCGTAACTACTGTGACTTCTGACTTTTTGAGGACAACTTGCACATGACTGACCCATGAACTATCAGAAATTGGGTAAATGATACATGCATATAATAGCTTAAGGACTTTAGTTCTAACAACTTCTTTCATGTTAGGATTTAACCGACGTTGCATTTCCCTAGTATGTTTAGTATTTTTATCAAGGTGAATGTAATGCATGCAGTTTACTGGATTTATACCTTTTATGTCCGCTATGGTCCATCCTAATGCTCCTTTGTGCTCTTTTAAAACATCCAATAACTTACCTTTTTGTTCGTTATTTAGGGATGATGAGATGATTATTGGCAGAGTACTTTCTTGTCCAAAAAATGCATATTCCTAAGTGTTGGATAATGATTTAAACTCAAGTTTCGGTGGTGATTCTGATGATAGGATGATACCGTACATGTGAATAATACCGTACATGTGTACATTGACATTTTTCCTTTTATGCTCCTCCTAAGGTTTTCGACTGTCCTGAGTTCAAAAGTGATGTCCGTTTTGCCGTCTGATTTCTTGTTCATTCTGAAATGACCATGATGCCCTTAAAATACATAAAATACTTAATTAAAATAAAACACACGTAATTAAATCACAAGAAGGTTAAATACATAAAAGTAAGGGTGTTAGTAAAACTTGAAATGTAAAATGACGATTTTCTCCTTTATAAATATACATTTTCTAAAACTCAACAAGTAACATTCGATAATAGAGAGCCATCGGATTAAAAACAGTTTGGATGCTCAGGATTGTGCCACATCATCAGTCAACAGTACGCGGTTTGACCACGTGGTTTGAACAGTGATACGATTTGACCACGCGGTTTGAACAATGACGCGGTTTGGTTGAAAATAATCCTGTGTAATGCGTGTACCGTACGTAAGATTTTTGGTCCACTGATATGCTGCCACGTCATCGATTAACAGTACATTAGAATTTTAGTCCAACATGATCGTGATACCTCATCGGTCAATGTCACATCATCGGTCAATGCCACGTCATCGATCTGTCTATGTGAACAGTGTCGTGAACAGTAACGTAGATAATACCATACATGTGAATAATACCGTACATGTGTACAGTGATATTTTTCCATTTATGCTTCTCCTAAGGTTTTCGACTGTCCTAAGTTTAAAAGTGATGTCCGTTTTACCGTCTGATTTCTTGTTCATTCTGAAATGACCATGATGCCCTTAAAATACATAAAATACTTAATTAAAATAAAATACACGTAATTAAATCACAAGAAGGTTAAATACATAAAAGTAAGGGTGTTAGTAAAACTTGAAATGTAAAATGACGATTTTATCCTTTATAAATATACATTTTCTAAAACTCAACAAGTAACATTCGATAATAGAGAGCCATTATAGAGATAAAATGGTTGAGATGTAGCCAATTGTGTCTTTGTGAGCAGGTTATGGATGTACTTATGTTGTGTGAGGAAAAGTCCCCTGGCAGTGAGGATCACTTCAAACCCAAGAAAATAATGAAGGTTTCCTCGATCTTTGATGGAGAATTTAATATAAAGAGCATGGACAAATTAACTAACGAAGAATCCACTATTACTTGTGACAACAAGATTATCCACATATACTAGAATGTATGTAATAACGTTAGTGCTCTTCCAAAAAAAAAAAAAGATGTCAAATTTTGAATTCACAAAGCCATGAGAGAGCAAGAAACTTTTCAATTCATTGAATCCAGCATGTGGTGCTTGTTTGAGTCCATGGATTGCCTTTTAGAGCCTGCATACATGAGATGGATAAGTGGAGTCAACAAAACTAGGAGGCTGTCTGATAACTAAAATGCACTTTTAGACCTAAATCAATATTATTTAGAGAGTATATGATATGTTTTTATTGCATTTTGGTTATATTTTACACGAGCAACCATTTAAGTTTATTTTTAATAACTTGATTTTCTTTTAGATCATTTTGTCCTCAAGATTATGTGCATTATTGTAGGTGATCAAAAAGCTCAAGTTTTAGGGATGAAATGCTGCTGCAATAGACCTGCAGAGATGACAAAAGAATTTGGCAGTAGAGGAATTAAGACAAGTCTGGAACAATGAAAATGTTGTAGCTGTTGCTGTAACAATCTTGTAGCAATAACATATTGGATTTCGCGCCCGATAACTAAAAGATTGCAATCCAAATTTCAAAAAATGGAAGATATGCGCCATATGCTTTTGGTTTCTTTAATTCTAAGTTATAAAAGGAGCGCGCATGAAAAGAAAAACAGTAAGAGCCATGACTTAAGGAAAATAATAGAGAAAAACAATAAGAAAACATAGACTATGAGAGATTTGAGGGCTGCAACAGAGGATTCACAAAGAATCAAAAGGAGAGATTGTGAGATCAAGCGGACTTCAGCTCCTTATTTTATTTTCTTATTTTATTTATTTATGGGAATGCATTTGATGGCTAGAATGACTTTTGTTACTGTTTCATCTCAAATCATGAACTAAATTTTATTGTAGTTGAGTAATAAACAATCTTAATGGTAATTTAACTGATATGTGTGTGTTGCTTTATATTTTGTACAACGTTTTGTCTTAATTGTATTTATTTCAATTCCTTATTTCTGTTGACCACCCATTTAGTGGATATTGGTTAAGAAATAGCTTAAAAAATGTCTGATTTAGTGCAATAGATTAAGACAATACATGATTTTAGATTGAGTTTCCCAAGTTAAGTTAATCTCGATTTGAATAGGGTCATGCTTGATCTAAAATTAGTGAAGAACTAGACATAGGGATTCACCTTGTAGGGCAATGGAACCTAGAACGTTTAATGTTATATCTAATGTTAGCGTAACAATTGGTCACTGTTAGGTTACATTAGGTATAAGATATCCAACAAGGGATAGCTGAGGGTGCATGAGAGATTCTACCCAATACTGTAGTAGATGTTGTAATAACGATACCGTGATTAAAAAAAATAATTAAGGCCATTAAGTGAGTTTAATCACTTAGCTACTCCTTTCTCATTGATTACATCCTTGTGTTTGACGTGAGAATTTTCTTTATTGAATTTTTTTATTTTAATTACTTCTTTAGTTTCATTAATTGTTTTATTTTTATTTAGCATAAAACTGCACTATTAAGATTGTTGTAGCAAATCTAATAACATTAATAATTGTGGAGACAATTTGAATACTCATTTGTATATTACTTGTTGTGTACACTTGTACATTGACACATATTGCATTAGAAATCACCCAACAAATTTTTGGTGCAGTTGCCGGAGATTGATTGCTTATTGTGATTTGTGAAATCAATTTTAGTTAGTGCACAATTTTTAGTTTTCTTTTAATTAGTTTGCTGTATTGGCAGGAGTGCTTTAGCAACCCTTGCATGCGAAGGAACAAACCTGTTGAATTCTAGTTTGCTATAGAAATTTAAAAAAATTGCAAGAAGATTGAGAAAAGAGCATTGGGAATTAAAAGCTACCGTAGACATGAATGATTTGCAAGATATGGGGAATTTGAACCTTCGTGGAGTAATAGAACCGATCAATGCACAAGGTGGTCATGAAGGTCAGAATGGGCAGATTATTCATAGGCAACTAGGGAACAACATTATTATCCACATGACAGATGATAGAGACAGAGTCATAAGAGATTATGTAGTGTTGACTCCTCAAGCCATAAACCCCAGCATAGTTAGACATGAAGTGCAAGCTGATAATTTTAAACTTAAACTAGTGGTGTTTCAAATGCTTCAAACAATGGGGCAATTTAGGATTATCATCAGAAGATCCTCGTCTACATTTTAAATTATTTTTTGAAGTGAATGATGCTTTCAGATTGCTGGTGAATCACAAAAAGCATTGAGACTCAGACTTTTCTTATTTTTTTTAAGGGATCGAGCAAGAGCATGGATGAACTCTCTACCACCTGACTCCATTACTACATCGAATGACTTGGCTGACAAATTTTTAATGAAATACTTTCCACCGACTAAGAATCCAAAATTAAGGAATAAGATCACATCTTTCTTTCCATCAACTTGAAGATGAAAGTTTATATAATGCATGAGAAAGATTCAAGGAGTTACATAGGAGATGTTCTCATCATGGTATTTCTTACTGCACACAGTTGGAAACTTTCTATAATGATCTCAATCCAAGCACTAGATTGATAGTTGATGCTTCAGTAAAGGGGGCCTTACTATTTAAGTCCTACGATGAGGCTTACATAATTTTGAAAAGGATAACCAATAATAACTATCAGTGGCTATCTACAAGATAAGCTATTATAAGAGAAGGAATAGGAATTCAAATATAGATGCCTTGACAGCATTATTAGCCCAAGTAACTTTATTAACAAATATTGTAAATGTTATGACTATTGCTCCAGCAACTGTGAACCAATTTGCTAATATATCTTGTGTTTATTGTGGAGAAGGATATTTATTTAACAATTGTTCTAGAAATCTAGCCTCGGTTAACTATGTGGCAACTTCAACAAAAAGAACCAGAACAATCTATACTCAAATACTTACAACCCTGGATGGATATATCACCCAAATTTCTCATGGAGTAATCAAAATCAACATGCTGCAACAACTAGTGGGCAAAATAGGCCAGCTCAACCACCTGAATTTCACCAGCTAAATCAAGGGCAAAGAAACACCAACAATGATCAATTCAATTCTTTTGAAGCTTTAATTAAGGAGTATATTGTGAAGAATGAAGCAGTTGTCCAAAGTCAAACGATATCCTTAAGAAATTTAGAAAATCAGATTGGACAGCTTGCTACAGCATTGAGTAATAGGCCTTAGGGTAGTTTACCCAGCAATATAGAGGATTTTAGAAGAGAAGGAAAATAGCATTGCAAAGTGATTAACTTAAGGTCTAGAATGGATGTTTATATTCCAGTTGGTGTACCAAAAAGAAAAGTTGAACCCGTTTTAAACCAAGAAGCCATTCAAGTTGAAGAAGAACAACATTATATTTTCCAGCCTATTTGTGTGAACAGTCAAGCAACAACATTTGTAGAAAATAATAATCCAGCGCCTGTTGGCAACGATGCTGCAGTATTAACCGAATCAGTCCAGAACATGTCAAAAGAGAAGTAGCCTGAACAACCTGCTACAACACAGTAATTTAGGTACCCACTGCCTTTTCCACAAAGATTTTAGAAGCAAAAGCAAGACAAGCAATTTAGTAAACTCTTGGAAGTGCTAAAGCAGTTACACATTAATATTCCTTTTGTGGAAGCTCTATAACAAATGCCAACTTATGTAAAGTTCTTAAAGGATATTTTGGCAAGGAAAATAAGGCTTGGAAAGTTTTAAACTGTTGCTCTAACATAAGAATGTAGCCATATGCTTCAGAATAAAATCCCTTAGAAGCTAAAGGATCTAAGAAACTTTACAATCCCATGCTCTATAGGAACAAAGTACAATGGTAAAACACTCTGTGATTCGGGAGCTAGCATTAATCTCATGCATGTATCAGTGTTCAAACAATTAGGAGTAAGAAAAGTTAGACCGACAATAGTAACTTTGCAACTTGCTAACAGATCTCATGTTTATCCAGAAGGCAAGATTGAAAATGTATTAGTAAAAGTGGATAAGTTTATTTTTTCCAGTGGATTTCATTATGTTGGACTTTGAGGCAGACAAAAAAGTACCAATTATTTTTTGCAGACCTTTTTTAGCCACGGGAAAAACTCTAATTGATGCGCAAAAAAGAGAACTAACTATGCACGTTAATGATAAACAAGTTACATTTAATATGTTAGAAACCATGAAGAGTCCTAATGAAGTTGAAGACTGTAATTTTATTAGTGTTGTAGATTTTGCTACAGTTGAGAGATTAAATAGTTGCTGCAGCAATGAAGAAATCAAATCTGTAACATTTCAAGAACTTGAAGAGGAAGACCTTGAAACAACTGACATAGCATGGTTAGGAAACAACTGACATACCAGTGAGAACTGACAAGCACTTTGAGTCTCTAGATCTATTAAACAAGGGAGTAAAACCCTTTGTTCCATCTATTGAGTCACCTTTTATTTTAGAATTGAAAATTTTACCTTCACATTTTAAAATATGTTTATCTTGGTGATAATGACACACTTTATGTAATCATTTCAGCAGATCAAAGGAAACGTTTTGTGGATATATTAGGAAGATACAAGAAAGCCATTGTATGGACCATAGCAAATATCAAAGGAATTAGCCCTTCCATATGCATGCGCAAGATTCTGTTGGAGGATTGCTACCCTATTATGAAAATTAAATCCCATCATGAAGGAAGTTGTGAAGAAAAAGATACATCAAGTGGTTTGATACTGGAATCATTTACCCAATATCAAACAACTTATGGGTAAATCCAGTATACTGTATTCCAAAAAAGGGTGGGTTAATAGTTGTAGCAAATAAAAAGAATGAGCTCGTTCTTACAAGAACAGTAATTGGATGGAGAGTTTGCATGAATTATAGGAAGTTAAATAAAGCCACAAGGAATGATCACTTTCCATTACCTTTCATAGATCAAATGCTGGATAGACTTGCTGGAAAAGAGTACTATTATTTCTTGGATGGATACTCATGCTACAACCAGATTGCTATAGCACCTGAGGATCAGGAGAAGACAATATTCACTTGTCCTTATGGCATCTTTGTCTTCACAAGGATGCCATTTGGCCTGTGCAATGCTCTAACAACCTTCCAGAGGCGTATGATGTCTATTTTTTAGATATGGTGCAATAAACACTTGATGTATTCATGAATGATTTTTAAATTTTTGGGGAATCCTATGATGACTGATTGTATAATCTGAAAAATTTGCTTAAGGGACGTGAGAAGACTAACTTATGCTGCGTTTACTTTTTGAATTGGAGTGGAAATCCTTGGATTAGGAGTGTGGAGTGGGAGTGGGAGTAGGGTGTTTACTTAGACTAAATGAAAGTATGGATTGTCAATCAGAATCCTAATTATTTGTTTACTTTGTCTTGGATTGGGAGTAAATTGTTTTAAAATATAATTTTATCCTTATGTACATAATTATAATTTGTAATTAAAAAATTAATAAAAAATATATTTGGAAAATAAAATAAATATTTTATTATATTTATAAATTAATAATAATTACTAATATTCTTAATTATGTAAATCATAATTTTTTATTAATTTTAATTTAAATTATGTGAATAAAAATTATTAATAATAGCAACACAAATGAAATATTATTATTGATAATATAGTACAAAATTAATATTTTTTTAGAATAAAATATTTATTATTATTAAATAAATAAATAATTAATATTTATTAAAATTAATGTTTAATATTATTAATTTAAATATAATTTTTATTTATTTTTATTTTATTAAATTTAATAAAATAAATATGATATAATTATTATTTTTAATAAATATGATATTATTTATTTTATTAAATATGATATTATTTATTTTATTAAATATTATTTATTTTTATAAGGATAAAATGGGAAGAGGGGGGAGTGGATTCCCATTCCCATTCCCACTCCCACCTCCCCCCATGGGAGTGGGAATCCTACTCCCCACTCCAAAATTGGGTGGGACCCACGGATTCCCACTCACACTCCCCCCTTTTTTAAGGTAAGTAAACACTGGAGTGGGAGGAATCCACACTCCACACTCCACACTCCCACTCCAGAAAGTAAACACTGCCTTAGTGTTGAATTGAGAAAAATGTCATTTCATGGTACAAGAAGGGATAGTCCTTGGAGTCTCTAGAAAGAGAATAGAGGTAGATAAGAAAAAAATAGAGGTGATTGACAAACTTCCACCACCTACTTCAGTTAAAGGCATAAGGAGTTCTTAAGACATGTTGGGTTCTATAGAAGGTTCATTAAGAATTTCTTCAAAATAACCAAACCTTTGCGCATGTTGCTAGAACATGACAGACCCTTCAATTTTGATGAGAATTGTTTAAAGGTCTTTTTTTAGTTAAAGAAAACTCTTGTTACAACACCAGTAGTTGTAGCACCAGATTGAAGTATACCTTTTAAGTTGATGTACGATTCTAGTGACCATTCTGTTAGAGCAGTGCTAGGGTAGAGGAAAGGCAAGATTTTTCACTTCATTTATTGTGCTGCAAGACTCTAGCTGATGCACAACTCAACTACACTACTACTGAAAAAGAGTTAATGGCAGTGGTTTTTGCATTTGACAAATTTAAAGCCTACTTGGTTGGCACCAAAGTGACTGTTTATATAGATCACCCAACTATAAAATATTTGATTTCAAAGAAAGATGCCAAACCGAGGTTGATTAAGTGAATTCTCCTACTACAAGAGTTTAACCAAGAGATTAAGGACATAAAAGGCACTGAAAATAAAGTAGTAGAAAGGGCACTAAAAATCAAGTAGTAGATCATTTTTTAAGATTAGAAGCAAATGCAAGCACCCTTGTTAAGCAAGACATCACATAAACTTTTGCTGATAAGCATTTGCTAATGATACAGCATACATAGATGCTGCAACAATCTAGATGTCCATGGTATACAAATTTTGCTAATTATTTGGTAAGTGGATTGTTACCCTCTGATTTGACCTACCAACATAAGAAGAGATTTCTCTGTGATGTGAGAAACTATCAGTGGGATGACCCTTACTTGTAAAAGTTATGTTCAAACTATGTGATCAGAAGATGCATTCTTGATAAAGAAATTCCAAACATTCAGCATTCCTACCATGCTGCAGCATATTGTGGACACTTTGGAGGACATAGAACAACAGCAAAAGTTCTTCAATCAGGTTATTACAGGCCTTCTATTTTTAAAGATGCTTAAGAGTTTCTTAAATACTGTGATAGTGCCAGAGAACAGGAAACACTCTTAAAAGCATGAAATGCCACTGACCAATATTTTGGAGATTGAACTTTTTTATGTCTGGGGAGTAGACTTTATGGGACTATTTCCACCCTCGTTTGACACATTATATATTCTAGTTATTGTGGATTATCTATCCAAATAGGCAGAAGCTGCAGAATTGCCAACAAATGATGCCAAAATAATAGTGAAATTTCTACAAAATAACATTTTCTCAAGATTTGGCATTTCTAGAGCCATAGTCAATAATGAAGGAACTCATTTTTGTAACAGGATGTTTACTGCAGCATTGGCTAAGTATGGGATCAAGCATAAAGTTGCTACAACATATCATCCTCAAACTAGTGGTCAAGTAGAAGTGTCCAACAAGGAGATAAAAAATATTTTGGAGAAAATGGTGAATCCCAATAGAAGGGATTGGTCTCTTAGATTAAATGACGTTTTATGGGCATACCGAACAGCTTACAATACCCCAATTGGCATGTGCCCATACATATTTATTTATAGAAAAGCTTGTCACATGCCCTTAGAGCTGAAGCACAAAACATGTTGGGCAATAAAGCAACTGAAAATGGATATAACTGCTGCAGCAGAACATAGTAGGCTACAACTATGTGAGCTAGAAGAGTTGAGGTTAAGATTAAAGGTCAATAAGTATTGCTCTAAAAGTCAAGATTAAAACTTTTTCTTAAAGTCTAGATGGTCTGGACCTTTCAAACTTATTAAAGTTTATCCTTATGAGGCTGTTGAGTTTCAAGATGAAATGACATGCCAAGAATTCAAGGTGAATGGACAAAGAGTGAAGCATTACACTAGAGCCAATATGAACAATCCCAAGGAGTATTTGTTTCTCAAATATCCAGTTTGAGAAACCATGAATGGTCAGGCTAAATGACCTAAAATCAAGGGTTGATTAGGAGGCAACCCAATAAGGGAAGTTCTTTTAAAATTTTAAAGCATTCAATTTAGTCATAATTGTTTAGTTTGTCTTTTTATTATTTTAAATTTTGCATCTAATTTCTTTATTTCCTTTTATGTCATTGTGTTAATTTGCAGTAAAAAAAAATTCTGGGCAAAAAAATTGACAGGATTTGCTTTAGCTTTACAGACAGCATGACAGTTAGACGGTGGTTCTCAACCAACAGGGGAATTTATCATTATTACTGCAACAACAATTTTTACCATTGCGCTGACAAGCCTTGGTTTTAACTGTTGGAAGACTGACAAGCTTACGTCAGTAGATCAAATTTGGTGATAAAGATGATTCTGAAATCCCTTATTTGTTGTGACACACATCCCTTCCTTTTCTTTTTAAAATTTGTTTTAAAATTTCAAAAATATATTTTCAAGATTATCCTATTAATTACCTTCCTCTTTTTATTTTTCCTTGTTGCTATAAAATGGGGATTGACTTTAACTATTTCACTTTCACTACAACTCTCTTTCTTCCCGTCTGTAATTCTCAACATCTTTATGAATTTTTTTTAGGGAAAATGACACAGACACCCCCAACATTTAGGTAAGAGACACAAAACCCCCTAATATTTTAAAAAAGACACTCAAACCCCTATTTGTTAACAAAAACCATTTCTTTTAACGGAAATTATAATTTTAATATGCAATTACCGTTATACCCTTCTAGCACATTAAAAAATAATTATTTATTATCCAATTTATCCTTATATTATTTATAAAATTATGAATATACCCTCATTGCCCAATTCCTCTATTTAATTTTTTGTCAAATTTTCTCTTCAAGCCAAATAAATTTAATCCATTACTCAAGAATATAAATAAATAAAATTAGTTATAAATGCCATAAGAATAATAATTCTCCATATGTCAATCATTTAAACTTGTATAATTAACAAAAAAAATATTGGTTACAACAATAATTACAAAATCTTAATTGCACTAAATAACATATCGAATAGACATAAAAACCACCCGTCCTACAAACATAACAACAAATCCTTATATCATAATATTGTATTAAATTGGTACCGGTAAATATTACAACAATAATCATAATATTTTTGAAAAAAAAAATAATATTTTCACAAATTTGTATGACAACTCTGTCATCATTTGACCAATATGCTTCATCAACTTCTTGTTCAAAAAAATAAACTGGATTAGTATTCAGGTTTTGGGACGACTGATCAACCTCAGCTTGAAATGATTCTTGTTGGGCTATCTTTGTAGTATTATTTGAAAGCAAGCCATTATTTGTTACCATCTGAAAACGAGTACATACTTTTCATTAATAAATTAAGCACAAAATTCATATGCTCCATGACCATTAAAAAAAGAAAAAAGAAAATGCATAATATCCTACCTACGTAGCATTCTAACCCAACTGATTAAATATAACAAAATAAAATTGATTCATTTATTCCATGCACATCTAAAAATTGATAATAAAAAAATAACAAAAGTAATTAGCGAGAAATCTCCAATAAGCCAGATAAATTAAGAACTATGTTCATCAAACAACCATAACTCAAAAAATAAAAAATTGGTCATCATTTACTTATATTCTAGCATATACATCACATATGCAAGCTAGAAAATTTTTACATCACATATTAGAATTTTTTCTCAAATTTCAAAAGTATAAATTTTGAATGTTAATAAAAAGAAATGAAGTTAATTTAGTAAAAAAACGGAAATTAAAGAGAGAGAAATTAGTTTTAAGAGAATTGAAACCTGGATTCCAAAGCAAGAGCAGCAACCAAACGCGGGTTCCTCGATCGAACGAGCAGCAGCTAAACGCGAGCAGTTCCAGTAGCCAGAATCGATCTCGATCGACGCACGAGCATCACACCAGTGGCTTCCTTGATCGCGAGCAATTCCAGCAACAAGAGGCGGTGTTCTGGCAGCTTGTAGCAGTGCGAGCAGTTCCAGCAACTTCCAGCAGCCACAAGATCTGGGAGAAGTGTGTGTGTGATTTGTTCGTGTGTTAAGGGTGCGTGTGTGTTTTGTTCGTGTGTGTTAAGCGTGCGTGTGTGTTCTATTTGTGTGTGTCAAGTGTGTGTGGGTTTTTGGTCAATTCATTCAATATTAATCTGCAATTACGATATTAACCTTTCAATGATTTAACGAAACGATTTCTGTTAACAAATAGGGGTCTGAGTGTCTTTTTTTGAAACATTAAGGGGTTTTATATCTCTTACTTAAACGTTGGGGGTGTTTGTGTCCATTTCCCTTTTTTTTATGATTCTACTTTTCTTTTCAGCAAAATACAACTTTATTCATACTATTACAGCAATGCCAAAACTTAAAACTCGTGCTGCTAGATTGAAGGACCTCGCGCGCTTCCACAGTTACAAAGCCGAGGACAAGTATGAAGACATGATCGAGCCTAAAAAAACCTTGGAGGAAAAGGGTTTTCTATTCCCCAACAGCCAACGGGGATAATGAATAACAATTATACTGCTGTAGCAAACAGAGGATGGCTGAAGTTCTATGCTCACACCTAAGATCTTGTTATCCTAGCCATTAAAGAATTTTATTACAACATGTTGCAACGAGACCAACGCAACATCATTGTAAGGTAAGGGCAAGTAACTTTATACACTAGAGTTACTAATGCTTTTTATTATTTGCCTTTTATGATTGAGTGTGAGTACACAAAGTTTGCTGAGAACATGACTGTGAAGAAATATGGGGAATTTTTTAGGACCTTGACTGTTCAGGGGAGTGAATGGATGAATAAAGAGGAAAGAGTGGTTAATAGGATCGACTTGAAACCAATTGCCAAGGTTTGGGTTAAATTTTTTAAACTAGATTAATGCCAATCACCCACACCACTACTATTTCCCAAATCGACTTATATAGCTCGATGCTATAGTCAAGGGTTTAGCCATAGATGTTGGGAAATCATTGAGAAAGAAATTAGGGAGTGTGTATTCAAGAAACAAAAGATTGTTGCTTTACTGTTTCCTTTATTGATTGATTAGTATTAAAACTTGTTTAATTATAAAGCGATAAAAATATTATTTTGTGCTTTTATTATAATTTATATTTTTGTTTATGTAATATATTGGGAATTACTAATTATGTCTTAATTATATTTAATTTGTTTATTTTTTTGTGTTTATTAGGTAAAATATTAAATTCACGTAATTTGAAGCTCCAAACAGATAAACAGATGTCAAATTTAGATTCCGGAGGTCCGAAAACCTTAAGATGAGTCAAGACCGGCTTAAAGTTAAACTTGTGCAAAAATTTGAATTTTTTGTTGATCGAGCTTTGACTGGATGATAAAATGAACTTACAATAAATATGAATACATTGGATAACTGGCAATTTTGACTAAATCTCAACCATTCATGATTTAGTGGTCATGATTTTGTCACGTGGTAATGGTTAGTGAAGCAAATTGTAAGATCCGAATCTTTGCATTCGAGTCGACCCGATCCACCCATTAATCTGCCAAATCTCAATCGCTCTTTGACCAAATCAAATGCTTCACAAGATGCCACATGTAATGTTGACTTTTGAAGTTTGACCAGTCATTGGATCTTGATCGAATGGTTGTGAGGAGCACATGCATAAAGCTTATGATGGACTGCAAACCATTGGATTATGAATTTATTTTTCTATAAATAGAGTCTCATTTTAATGTTTTGATAATCTCTCTTCTTCTCAATTTTTCTCAATTTTCCTGTAATCTTTTTTTTAGGTGTGTTTTTAATATTTTGTATAATTATTTTTATAAATAAATTTAGTTTTATTTTCAATTTTAGTTGTTTTTATTACTTTTAATTATAAGTAATTTAATTTAATAATTATTTTTATTTCAATTATGCTTAGCTAAATAATAATAGTTAAGGTAAGGTGAAGCTCTTAGAAAATAAATATGATTTAATCAAATTCTATTTTTAATTATCTAAATTAAATTATTTTCTATTTAATTTTATACATATTTTATATTTTGAAATTTTGATTTATTGTAGACAAACAAGGGAGTTTGACACAATAAATTCTTAATATCTTAATATAAGGTATGGTAAAATGGTATTTTGACTTATTGTAGACAAATTAAATTTTGGCACAATAAATACTTAATCCACAATAAAATTAATGGGAAAATAATAATAATTTATATAAAAAAATGGTAAAAAGAATTTATTAAATTTTATTTACTACTAAGAGTGGATCCATAACCCTAAATAATTTCATAGTTTCATTTTAATTAAGTTGTTTATATTCAAGTTTTATTTTCATTTTTAGATAAAATAAAATAAAATAATTAAATATTTTCTTTGTGAATCGACCTCGGACTCACCGAGTTATAATATAACAAGATACTTTTATACTTGGAAGTTAGAAATTACTTTTAAGTTGTGTCAATTTTTTGACGTCGTTATCAAGGAAAAGTTTTTATTTTTTTGCTTTTCATTTTTCTCTTTCTGTAAATTTTCATTCACACCCTTTTCCTCTTTTTACATTTTGTTTTGTCCATAACATCTTTCAGAATCTTCACTTTCATCCCATATGGCTCTGTTCTAAACTTCTAAAAAATTACTGTGTGACCATAAAATTATAAAAAATTTGCAAAAAGATCCCTGAACGAAATTTCTCATAATAATCAGACTTGAACTTACATCTTGGACTTATTAGACTTAATTTGGACCAATTTGGACTAAATAAATTGAATATTGACTCTTAAGTTTTTTAGTTATTTGATTTTCGTATTTATTTTATTTTATTTTATTATACGGCTAGTTTGACCGACTAAATTGTTATTTAATTTTCAGTTTTTTATTATTTTGCATTTATTTTATGCTTTATTTTATATTTATAATTTATATGGTCTGTTCAACCACCTAAATTTTTATTTAGTTTTAATTTTAATTTTTCTTTTTTCATTTATTTTTTTACACTTATATTATTTGCATAATTAATTTTCATTTTTTTGTGCAATTTTCATTTAGTTCTTTTGTTACTAATTTCTTTGAATATTACCTTTGTGATATAATCATTGAATGAGACGTTCGTCTCGAACTACAAGTGGCAGGTTAATTCATAGATTTCAATCTCCACCACCAATCATGGACGAGATCCAAGATGAAAACTTTTTGGGCGAACCTAATTCTCGGATTTATCAGGGAGACAACCATTCTCAACATAATGCACTTGATCAAAATCAACAAAGAACTCTGAGAGACTACATGAATCCAACCAGACAGAACCGGAGCATTGTCGCGTATAGTATTTCATCCAGAAGCATCTCAATTCAACTTTAAACTAGGTGTTATCCAACTTTTACCAACATTTTAAGGTTTAGAATATGAGAATCCATACTTACACCTAAGAGATTTTGAGAAAGTTTGTAATACATACACATACCAAAATTGTAGCATGAACATAATTAGATTAAGGTTTCTTCCTTTTTCATTAAAAGATAAAGCTAAAACTTGGGTACAAAACCTTAGATCTGGATCAATAAGAACTTGGAATAACATGCAAGAACAGTTTTTGAAAAAATTCTTTCCGCCTCATAGAACCAATTCTTTTAAAAGGCAAATCACTTCTTTCACTCAACAAAATGGAGAAACATTATACCAATGTTGAGATAGGTTTAAAGAATTGCTTAACATATGTCCACACCATGGTTTTGAAACGTGGCGATTGGTCACTTATTTCTACGAGTGCTTAACACCCCAAAGTAGATAGGTTGTTGAAATGATGTGTAATGGTGAATTTAGAGTTAAAAATCTGAAGATGCACTAGATTATCTTGACCAATTACCTGAAAATGCACAACATTGAGATACTGTTGGAACTTTTGAATTAACAAATAAACCACAATCATCTCCATCTAGTGGAGGAATCCATAACCTTAGGGAAGATCATGATTTACAAGAAAAATTTGCATCTCTAGTTAGTAAATTTTTTTCAAGAAATTGCATGTAATATTTGTAGTTCGAATGATCATTTCACTCAAGATTGTCCCACTCTACCTGCACTTAAAGAATGTCTACATAATCAAGCTAATGTCATTAACACTTTTAATAAGCCAAACCCATAATCACAGACTTATAATCCTAATTAGAGAAATCATCCAAATTTTAGTTGGAGGAATAATAATAATGCACAATCTTTACAAGTATCACGTCTAAAAAATTTTCAAAATGCTTCGCCTTATGCACCATATGTTCCACCACCTTGAAAAAATCTGGAAGACACAATGCATTCATTCATCAGAAAGCAAGATGTTATTAACAATCAAAACGTACAAACTTTTTTCTGATTTGAAATATACTCTTACTAAAATTGCTTATGCACTCACAATTCAAGAAAAAAGAAAATTTCTAGCTTAACCCAACCAAATATTAAGATTAAAAAAAAATCCACCCATGGACCAAACCAAGTCAATTATAACCTTTCGTAGTGGTATGGTTATTGATAGACCTACGCCTGAACCTTGTAAAGATGATGAAAATTCAAAGGGTAAGGAAGGACTAAACAAACTTACATATAGTGAAGAACTAATTAGTGTTCTACTTGAATCACCATTTCCGCATGCATTAAATAAACCAAAGAAATCAAATCACTCTTATGAAATTTATAAAATCTTTAAGCAAGTCAAAGTTAACATTCTTCTATTAGATGCAATCAAGTAGATACCTTCATATGCCAAATTTTTAAAGGACTTGTGCACTGTCAAAAGGAAATTGAAGGTAAGAAAGAGTGCTTTCATGGCCGAACAGGTAAGTACAATTCTGTCCACTAATAATAAGTTGAAATATAAAGATCTAGGTTGTCCTATTATTTCTTGTATTATTGGTGATCACAGAATTGAGTATGCTTTATTAGATCTTGGCACTAGTATTAATTTGCTTCCATATTCAGTTTATTTTCAACTTAATTTTTGTGAGTTAAAATCAACTTCAACTACACTTTTGCTTGCCGATAGATTAGTTAAAGTACCAAAAAGAATAGTGGAAGATGTTTTATTACTAGTTGATAAATTTATAGACCCTATGGATTTTATTATCTTAGAAATTAAACTTGTTGTGAATAATTATAAGAGTAATGATATAACCACAAACTCTTGTACAAACTTATTTTGTACAAATTGATGTGGCATGATAAGATTGGTTGAATTAAATATCACTTGGCCCACATGATTTGTTTTTATTATTTTATATTTTCATTCAACCAATGAATTAATGCCATGTCAGTTTGTACAAAATAAGTTTGTACAAGAGTTTGTGGCTGTATCATTACTCTAATTATAAACCAATTCTTGTAATTTTAGGTCGACCATTTTTAGCAACTGCTAATGTTTTGATTAATTGTAGGAATGGTTTAATGAATTTGTCATTTGGAAATATGATTTTGGAATTAAATATTTTCAACATGTGTAGACAACATAATAAAGAAAATGAGAATGAATATGATACTGATGAACAAAAAGAATTGCTTGAATCTTGTAAAGAAGAAAATATTAAAAAAAAGATTTTTCTAAACTCTCTAATGTTTGTTTAGTTAATTCAATTGAGTCAAATAAGCAACTTCAACTTGATATTTCTAATATAAATTCGTTGTTTGATTCTGTACAGACTTTACAAAATCATGATAAAGAGCCAAAATTTGAAGAGCTTGAAATTATTGAAAAGACAGAACAACAAGAAGCACCTAAATTGGAATTGCAACCTTTGCCTAAAGGACTGAAGTATGCTTTTCTTGGAGAAGAACAAACTTAACCTGTTTTGATTTCTTCTACTCTAACAACTAACTTAAAAGGTAAGTTACTGACTGTTCTTAAAAAGTATAAAAATGCAATTGGATGGACTTTAAATGATATTAAAGGCATTAATCCCTTAATTTGTGTTAGCATATATATATTCATAATGATATTTTGATGATAACAAACAAGATTAATAATTATTAAGATTTTAAAAGCTCAAATTATTTTTCATAGAGTTTAAATAATTTCATAATATAAAGTTTTTATACTTAATGGAAAAATGATTTCATGAAATTGGTTATTTTCAAGTTAATGGTTTAAATTGAAAATGTTTTGAGAACTTTGAAATCAACAAGTATTGTTTTGAAATTCTAGAAATGAACCTATTTGAAATATCTTATAAAGTTTTGGGTCACACTATAATTTAAAAAAAATAGAAATCAACAAGTATTGTTTCGAAGATCTGGAAATAGACTTATTTGTAAAGTTTTATAAAGATTTGGGTCATATTATAATTATAGAAAGATTTCTTGCAAAACTATAATTTTAAAAAATAATGTCGCTATAGCAATCATTGTAGCGACAACTAACCGACATCGAATAGAATTGGAGTTTAGTTTCTGAAAACTAACGGCGATCCGACATCTAGAAAATGGTGATCCGATAATTTGAAATCATAGCACAATGGTAACTTGCTCAAGTCAAAATGTCGATCCGATCAGGGCCGGCTTTAGAGTATATGGGGCCTTAGGCAAAATTTTTTTGTGGGGTCTTTTTTTTATTTTGCAATTTTAATACTAAAAAAATATAAAAGACTAAAAAATTAATTCGACTCTTAACTCTTGAATTTTAATAGTAATAAAAGAGATCTTAAATTTTTTCAAAAACCAAGCCTAAAAAAATAACCAAGAAGATATCTTTTTTACTTCCATTAAAATTATTACAAAAATAAATAAACAAATAAATAAAAGTAATATTATTTTCAAATAGAATATTTAGAATAACAGAGAGTTGAGATGATGAATTGACTATCAAATAATAGATATGCACTTTATATTTTAAGAAACTAATTTTTTCTTTTTAAATAAATCAATGAATGTAATAATTCTCTTTGAAAAAAAGAGAGCAAGAAATCTATTTATCTATTGATTTTTTATATTACAAGGTTTTAATGGAAATTAAAAGGATTATTAAAAGTCAAAGAATTTAATTTTTTTTGGAAACTTAAAAGGTTAAAAATTTTATTTGTTTTTGAAAAAACTAATAATGAATGAATTAATGGCTAAACAAATTTATTAATTATATCTCTTGAACATTAAGGTTACCAAATATTGATTTCTATAAAAACAAAAATAAAATATTAGTTGTGGTATAACTGTTAATTATAAAGATGTGTAATAGGCTTTTCTACGATACATAATTTTAAAAAATCTTTATTAATTAAAGAACTATTAAGAAATACTAAAAAAAATAAGGCCTTAAAAAAATATAGGGTCTTAGGCAATCGCCTTGGTTGCATATACTTAAAGCCACCCCTGAATCTGATAAGGATTAACGGGGGTCCGACTTTGTGCAGAAAGTCAATAACAACTAGTTTTCAGCTCCAACTATAAAAAGACTACATTAGATCGAAATCAATGTGAATCCAACGATTACAAAAGAGCATATTATAAAAATACAATATTTCTTGAGCTTTAATTTGTTCATTCATTATTTAAATCACACCTTGGGTATACATTTGTAAACGCATAGATTGTGTGTGAGAAAAATCTTGTATTTGAGAAAGTGTGAGTGTGGGAAACACTTGGGTTAAGAAATTTGGGATAATATTTTATTGTAAAGGTTGATTGTGAAGTCAATTGTAAGAGTTCTTGAAGCCTTGGAGGCATGATTAGTGAAATCTTCAAGCCCGGCGAGATTGGAGGCGTGGACATAGGCAGGGTTGGCTGAACCACGTAAAAATCTCTTTGTTTGATTATCTCTTCCCTTCTCTCTTTTTATTTTGATTGCTTTATTTATTAGTTATTGTTTTTGAATTTATTTTATATTTGCATTAATTTTTATTCAAGCACTTCATAATTTTTAAAAACTCAATTCACCCCTCCTCTTGGGTTGCATAGCTAGTATTTCAATTTGCACACATAGAATTAATTTGGAAGAAAATGCTAAAACATGTCAACAACCTCAAAGAAGATTAAACCCGCACATGAAAGAGGTAGTCAAAACAAAAGTCCTTAAAATGCTTGATGTGGGAATTATCTATCCTATTTTTTATAGCAAATGAGTAAGTCCTACACAAGTTGTGCCTAAAAAATCTGGAAGCATTGTTGTTAAAAATGAAAAAGGTGAATTAATTCCAACACGAATTACATCTATTTGGTGCATGTGCATTGATTATAGAAAGTTAAATGAAGCCACTAGAAAAGATCATTTTCCATTACTATTTCTTGATCAAATCTTAGAAAGAGTAGCTGGATATCCCTACTACTGCTTTTAGATGGATATTCAGGTTATTGTCAAATTCCTATAGTACTTGAGTACCAAGAAAAGACTATATTTATATGTCTTTTTGGAACATTTGCATTAAAAAGAATGCCATTTGGGCTTTGTAATGCTCCTGCAACATTTTAAAGGTGTATGCTAAGTATTTTATGTGATATGGTTGAACACTGTTTAGAGGTCTTTATGGATGATTTGACTGTGTTTGGTAATTCTTTTGATGATTGCCTTGATAATTTTGAGAAAATTTAAAAAAAATGTGTTGAAAAAGAATTCGTGTTGAAATGGAAAAAATGTCACTACATGGTTACTTTCAGAATTATTTGGGGTCATGTTGTATCTATTAAAGTGATTAAAGTTAACAAAGCAAAAATAGAAGTCATATCTAAATTGCCACGACCAAAAATAGTTAGAGATGTGCGATCCTTTTTAGGACATGCAGGATTTTATAGAAGGTTTATAAAAAACTTCAGTTCTATATCTAAACCACTTTGTAATCTTTTATCAAAAGTTGCATCGTTTGAATTGACTAACGATTGCAAAAAATCTTTTGAGAAAATAATTTGTCTTTTAACATCTGCACTTATTATGCAATATCCTTATTGGTCTTTGCCTTTTGAGTTAATGTGTGATGCAAGTGATTTTTTTGTTGGTGTCATTTTAGGACAAAGAAGGGATGGCAAGCCCTTTGTGCTTTATTACAAGAGTAAGACTTTTGATAGTGCTCAAATGAATTATTCTACAACTGAAAAAGAATTACTTGCTGTAGTATTTACATTAAACAAATTTCATTCATATTTGCTTAGCTCTAAATCTATTATTTTTATTGACCACGCTGTTGTGAGATATTTGATGAGTAAACGGAATGTCAAACCAAGATTAATTCGTTGGATTTTGTTACTTCAAGAAGTTGACCTTATCATCAAAGATAAAAAGGTGCCGAAAATGTCGTTGTTGATAATTTATCAAGACTCACGTTTGAATTCTGTACTGACATAACACCCATCAATGATTCTTTCCCTGATGAATTTTTATTTTCTATTACTTTAGTGCCATGGTATGCTAACATTATTAATTTCCTTGTTACATGTAAAATACCTTTGCAATGAAATGCTCAAAAGAATAAGAAAATTTTGGTTGAAGTAAAGAAATTTTATTGAAATAATTCTTACTTGTTCAAATATTGCACATATCAAAATTTTTGCTATGTATTCTTAATAGTGAGGTAAGTAGTGTCATTAATTTTTGTCATTTTGAAGCATGTGGTGGACATTTTTCTTCAAGAAAAACTACTGCTAAAATTTTACAGTGTGAATTTTATTGGCCTACCATATTTGAAGATAAATATGAATTTTGTAAAACTTGTGAAAATGTCAAAAATTAGGATCAATTAATAAAATAAACATGATGCCTTTAAATCCTATACTTGAGATTGAAATATTTAACTGTTGGAGAATTGATTTCATGGGTCTGTTTCCATCATCGGATTTGTGTATATATTAATTGCAGTTGATTATGTCTTAAAATGGATTGAAGCAATTTCTTATTGAAATAATGATAGAAAAATTGTGGTTAAATTTTTAAGAGAAAACATTTTAAGTCAATTTGGAATCCCTCGAGCCATTATCAGTGATGGAGGTAAGCATTTTTGTAATAAGTCATTTGAGTCTTTGATGAAGAAATACGAAATTACATATAAAGTTGTTACTTCCTTATCATTCTCAAACAAATGGTCAAGTTGAATTAGCAAATAGGGAGATAAAATAAATTTTGGAAAAAAAAGTTAACCCAAACTAAAATGATTGGTCTCTTAGACTTAATAATGCACTTTGGGCATACCGTACTACATTTAAGACGTCATTAGGAATGTCACCCTATCGGCTAGCTTATGGTAAACCGTGTCACTTACATGTTGCACTTGAACAAAAATCATTTTGGGCTATTAAAGTTTTTAACTCAAATTTGGATGTGCTAGTAATGTACGAAAATTGCAATTGAATGAACTTGAGGAATTAAGGAATAATACATATGAAACTTCAAGAATTATTAAGGCAAGAACAAAAGCTTTTCATGATAAAAAAAATTTTCGGAAAACATTTAAGATTGGTCAAAAAGTGTTGATTTATAATTCTCGTTTTCATTTGTTTCCAGGGAAGTTAATGTCAAAGTGGAGTAGCCCATTTGTTGTAAAAAAAAATGTATATCCATATGGAGCCATAGAAATTTAGAATCCAAAAAATAGTGTCATATTTAAAGTTAATGGTCAAAGATTAAAATCATATCTAGAACATTGACCATGTAAAGAAGATACCGAAATCAATTTGGGTGACCCATCAAATCTTGATTAAGTCTTTAATGAGTGAGTCAAATTTTTTTAAATTTTGATTTACTTTTTTTATTTGATTGTTTGATTTTTTTTCTCAATTGATGTGCACCATACATTTTTTTTAGCATTATATTTCATGTTTAAGCTTGTTTGTTTGACAATTGTATGTCATGAGTACCTCAATAAGAAAGTTCTTGCTCACACATTTTAAAGCCTTTAGCTTGTGAAAGTTCACTTAAAAGGCTTGATGCAAAGTTGTAAATCACATCCAATTTGGGATCTGCAACCATCAATATTAGTGTCCTACGTTGAGGATCTAGAAAGACAACTAAAAGAAATAGAGAGTGGTGTATATGAATTTTAATTAGACCTTGAGGTTAACTCAATAAAAGAACGAATGTAAGTTCATTTTTCTTTTTTTATTATTTCTTTTTGTTGTTTTGTTCACTTTCACGTTTGATTTGATTTTGCAGTTTTGATTCTCTTTATTTTGGTGTATTTTGATTTATTTTCCTATATAAATGGCAGATAACGGTACTCTGTGATTTCTTAAGTCAATATCTTCAGTTTCCCACAATAACTAAAACCCCAAAATCAAACATGGAAGAAATACAACATAAACTGCATAAGCATTTTCCCTCTCTCCCTCAGAATACCTTCAGGAAAATTTACAAAGCTTGTTGTGAGCAACTGCGTTTGTTATTGATCAATATGGCCACGATTGTGCCACGTGGCAATGGTTGGTGAAGCAAGTTGTAGGATTCAAATCTTTGTATTCGAGTCGACCCGATCCACCCATTAACCGGCCAAATCTCAGCCATTCTTTGACCAAATCGGACGCTTCACAAGATGACACATGTAATGTTGACTTTTGAAGTTTGACCAACTATTGGATCTTAATCTAATGGTTGTGTAGAGCGCATGCATAAAGTTTATGATGGACCACAAAACAATAGATTATGAATTTATTTTTTTATGAATAGAACCTCATTTTAGTTTTTTTATCATCTCTCTTCTTCTCGATTTCTCTCAATTTCCCTATAATCTTGTTTTTCATGTGTGTTTTTAATAATTTGTATAATTATTTTTATAAATAAATCTAGTTTTATTTTCAATTTTAGTTGTTTTTTTTACTTTTAATTCTAAGTAATTTAATTTTAATAATTACTTTTATTTCAATTATGCTTAGCTAAATAATAATTGTTAGGGTAAAGTGAAACTCTTGGGAAATAAATGTGATTTAATTAAATTCTATTTTTAATCATATAAATTAAATTATTTTATATTTAATTTTATACATATTTTATATTATGAAATTTTAATTTATTATAGATAAACAAAGGAGTTTGGCACAATAAATTCTTAATATCTTAATACAAGGTATGGTAAAATGATATTTTGACTTATTATAGACAAATTAAATTTTGGCACAATAAATGCTTAATCCATAATAAAATTAATGGGAAAATAATAATGATTTATATAATTAATCTTTTGGGCATTAAATATAAAAAAATGACAAAAATAATTTATTAAATTTTATTGACTACTACGAGTGGATCCATAACCCTAACTAATTCAATTTCATAATTTCATTTAAATTAAGTTGTTTATATTCAAATTTTATTTTCATTTCTTAGACAAAATAAAATAAACAAATTAAATTTTTTCTCTGTGGATCGACCTCGGACTCAACGAATTATAATATAATAAGACACTCTTATACTTGGGAGTTAGAAATCACTTTTAAGTTGTGTCATTGATCACGGGTATTTATGAGGCCTTTGGGGTGAAATTTGAGGTAAAAGATAAGAGAGTAAAGAATGATGGGGCCATCACAACTAGGACAATTGAGAGAATTGTTGTGGAAACTACTGCTGCAGCAACCCAAAGCACCCTGCTACAACTCCAGCAGAACAAGCAGCAGGGATTGAGCACATGCTGAAGGAGCTCAATGACAACATAAACGCATGTGTCTAAGCACAAAAAGAAGAAAATCAGAGGTTTTGGACATACTTAGTGCACCTTAAAGCTCGGAAGCATCACTTTGCTATCTATATGAAGAACAAGCATGCAGATTTTCCATAGTCACTGTTGCAACAATTCAATTTTTAAAGAACCGAGGAGCCTGCTCCAGCAGCAGAAAGTGAAGAAATATAGAGTGAAAGAGAGTCAGTAGAAAAGCAACAGTAGGAACAAAGGGAAACTGAAGAGGTTGAAGCAGATGAAGAAAAAGAAAGTGAAGAAGAGGAAAAGGAAAAGAAGCCACCAATTGTGACACCCCAGAGCAAGGGTAAAGAAAAGATTTTGATTGATGAGGAAGAGACTGAGTATAAGTGGGAAAAAGATGTTAATACAGCAATTGAAGAGACCATCAACAGGACCACGAGGACAGAGGAAGCAAAGAGGAGGAGTTTAAGGGAAATCATTGCTAGCATCACTATTGAACAACCAGTAACAATAACTCTTACACTAACTACAACAAGATTAACTCCCACCACGTCTCATGTAGCAACACCTAGGCCATCCAATAATAGAAAAAGGGCACAACCTTTTGGAGGTGCCTAAAGTCACATAAGTTGTTGGACCTTAATTAGCCCGACCAAAAGCTAGAAAAAATAACAACCAACTACTGAACCACTTGGTTCACCTAAGAAACGGTTGCGAAGTAGATCAAAGAAGAAGTGAACCTTGTCAACCTGTGTTGCAACATAGATTCTAACAACAAGAGAGTAACCCCTACCAGCCTAGTTTAATTTTTATATTTCTAAAAACTTTTCTTTTCTTTTACTTATTTCATCATGTTTATTAAGCATTTATTTTTATTAGTTTATACATGTTGTCTTTAAATCATTTTGTTTGCATGGGGGGATTGTATTATTCTAAGATGTGTTTGTGAGTGAATTTGTTTGTGTTGTGTTATGTTATGTGTAGCTCTGTTATCCAGTATGGATTAAAAAACCTAATGAGGATAAATTGAGTGTTAAAATGGGGAATGAATAACTGCCAAGTAGGGATAATTTATAGATGAAGGTTGAAATTTTGTCTCAACACTTAAGTTTTGGTTGAGTTTTGTGAGGGTGTGGTTGCAAAACCAAATAGAGCTATAAGGTTAAGAATATCTCAAGTTTTGGGGGGCAGGGGGGAACCTATCACAAACTTTGCTAAATATGTAATAAATCATGCTCCAATGACTTAGTTACTGAGTAACTAGGGCTGAGTATGTACCCCATATGTAGACTTGAGTAAAAAGGCAGCGAGAGTTATAAGCATTTTTGTAGTAATTGAAAAAAAATATGGTTCTCTATCTAAGATATTGAGTAGCTAGTCTGTTCATGAGCCTCATGTTCAGTCTTGAGTCAAAGGTGCCTATAGATAAATGATCCTAATGGTTATTTGACTGATATGTGTGTGTTGTTCTGTATTTGCTACATTATTTTGTCTTGGCTTTACTTATTTTAATTCTCTATTTTGGCTAACCACCAATTTAGTGAATACTAGTTAAGAAAGAACATCAAAAGAATCTGACTTAGTGGAATACATTAAGACAATACATGGTTTTAGATTGGGTTTTCCAAGTTGAGTTAATCTCGATTTGAATAGGGTCATGCTTGATTTAAAATTAGTGAAGAACTAGATATATGGATTCACCTTGTAGGGCAAATGGAACCTAGAGTGTTTAATACTATATCTAATGTTGGCATAATCATTAGTCATTGTTAGGTTGTATTAGATATAAGATATCTAACAGGCGACAATTAAGGATGCATGAGGGATTCTACCCAGTACTGTAGTAGATACTGTAGCAACGGTACTGTGATTATAAAAAATAGTCAAGGCCATTAAGTGGATTTAATCACTCAACTACTCATTTCCGATTTTAAGTGAATTTAATCACTCAACTATTCATTTCCCATTGATTATCTCCTTATGTTTGACATGAAAATTTTCTTTATTGCATTTTTTAATTTTAATTACTTCTTTAGTTTTATTAATTGTTTTATTTTTATTTAGAATAAATCTGCACTGTTAAGATTGCTATAGTAAATATGATAATATCAATCCATGTGGAGACGATCTGAACACTCATCAATATATTAATTGTTGTGTACACTTGCACATTGACACATTGCATTAGAAATCACCCAACATTGATGTATAAACACCTCCTCACCAAGAATACAATGCAAAATAATTATTAACATCCAACTGTCAAATTTTCCACCCATAATTTAAGATAAGACTCAAAATTAGGCAAATTGTAGTTAGCTTGATTACATGACTGAAGGTCTTTTGGAAGTCTAGACGAGGCCTTTGATAAAATCCTTTTGTAACAAGATGGGCTTTATAACGGGAGAAGGTACTTAGGTTACGTTTAATATGAAATAGAAGTAGTAGATATTGATGTCGCAGTAGCACTGTGAGAGCTAAAGGCTATAAAAGAATCTATTAGAGAAGAAGGTGAGTTATGATTGTTAATTTTACAACTAATAGTAGAATAAGGGGGAAATAGGGTGGCTAGTGAAGAAGACTGAGTTGGCCGTATGTGAACAAGAGATGACAATGTTGTAAAAGGTGGTTGAGGTTTAAAATGAAAAGGAAATTCATGTTTAATTCATTAAACATGGCAAGAGAAAAAGAACATTGTTAAGCTACAACAATCTTAACAGTGCAATTTCAGTATAATTAAAAATAAAATTATTGATGAAATTAATGACCTAACAAAATAAAAAATGCAATAAGGAAAAATCTAAAGTCAAACATAAAGATATATTCAATGAGAAAGGAATAGTTGAGTGTTTAAACTCACTTAATGGTATTAACTATTTTTCAATTACGGTACTGTTGCAACAACGTCTGTTACAACACTTGGCAGAATTCTTCATGCATCCTCAGCTATCGCATATTGGATATATTATATCTATATGCAACTTAACAGTGACCAGTTGTTATGCTAACATTAGGTATAGCATTATGCATTCTAAATTCTAATTGCCCTACAAGGTGAATCACTATGTCTAGTTCTTCACTAATCTTAAATTAAGCATGGCCTTATTCAAATCGAGATTAACTCAACTTGAGAAATTCAATCTAAAATCATGTATTGTCTCGATTTGTTCCACTAAGTCATACATTTTTTAGGCTCCTTCTTAACTAATATCCACTAAATGTGTGGTCAACCAAAATAGAGATTTGCAATAAGTAAAGTCAAGACAAAATACTACAGTAGATTTTAAGCAACACACATATATAAGTCAAATAAACATTAAACTTGTTTAACACCCAACCACATCAAAGTTTAGTTCATGATACATGATAAAATAGTAACAAAACTTGTTTTTGCCATACAATACATTACCATAGAGAAAAGAAAATAAGAAAATAAAGATGAGGAATTGAATTCCGCTAGGTCTTTGTGATCTCTCATTCCTCTTCTTTGAAATCCCTTGCTGCAAGCCTCAACTCTCTTTTATTCTCTTTTTTCTTTTGTTTTCTCTATTATTTTTCTTGAGTGACGGCTCTCTCTTACTATTTTTTTTTCTTTCATGTGTGCTCTATTTATATAATGGAACTAGGGCAACAAAAAACATGTGGCCATGTATCTCTTTTTTTGTAAACCTTGGATCGCATATCTTTTTATGCCACCTGTCACTGCTTTATCAGTTAACACGTGGGTAGACTTGTCTGAGCTTGCTCCCAGATTGTAACAACAATTGCTACAACATCTTTTATGATTCAGACTTGTTTTAGTTCATCTGTAGGCAAGTTCTTTGTTATTTCTACAAGTTTGTTGCTGCAGCATTCCATCCATAAAGTTTGAGCTTTATACTCACCTACAATCATACACATAATCATAGCAAAAAATAATCTAAAACACAATCAATTTATCAAAATTAAACTTAAAGAGCTGCTCATGTAAAATGTAACTAAAAATGCAATAAAAACATATCAGTCTAAAAATATTATGATAACTCTCATTTCATAGAGTTATCAAAAGTGAAGGAGGCATTACAGAGAAAGTAAACCTGGTTTCAACAACATGTTGTGTCTTTTTTCAACAGAACCATCATCTTTGCAGTGTAGAGAGGGGTTTTAAGGTGTTGGATGTTGTGAGTGTTAAAAAAATATATTTTAAAGCGATATATTCTCCACCACCATCATAATATGGTAACTATAGAGGTTTTGAAAAAAAAAATCAACTATAAAATTAAAGCAAATAAAAATTGAAGCAATATCAAACTTTTTACGTAATGGATAAAGCCAAATATATTTTGTAAAATGATCCATAAAATTTACATAATAGCTAAATCCATCAGTTGACAAAATAAGAGACGGGCGCTAAAAATCTGTATAGATAAGATTAAGAGGTCTTCGAATTTATAATGAAGAAGTTTCGAGTAGCAAGCAATGACTCTTATTATAATGACACGACACATAATGAAAATCAGAAGATAATTTAGACAACAAGGACAATAAATTTGACTAGCTAAATAATTAGTGATTTTGTTAAATGGGTGACCAAGTCTGTTGTGCCAAATTTGAGGAGATATTCCAATACAAGCAAAAGGAGGTGACGAACATAAGATAGTTGATTTCACAGTGCTACGCCATTCATTCACATCATGGTTGACCCTGAAGTAGATGTGTCCCCATACATAAATTTTTCACAATAAAAGAGTTAGGAAAGAATTCAAGTGAAGCTTGGTTAGTTTTATAGAACTTTGAAACTAAAATCAAATTCTTGCGTATAGATGGAACACATAAAACATTATAAAGTGAATAAAATATTAGAACAAGTAGGTAAGGTAGTAGAACTAGTATAGAAGATTGACAGACCCGAACCATCAGATTACAATCTTATAGGTATTTCATAGCTTTGGTGAAGAGTTAGATTTGAGAGATCTGAAGTGACATGATGAGAAGTTGCTGAATTTATAAGCCAATTGCTATTATGAGGGGTGTAAGTGGTTGTATGATTTGGCATCGGAGCTCAGTGCAAGTGAGAGAAAAAAATATAACATTTTTGTGCTTCATGACTCTATTTAAAACAATATAGACAAACAACTAAAGTTTGGCTGCTATCATTTTGTGGTGGCTAATGCGAAGCGATTTAGGTTTGGAGAGATGGAAGGAGGCCACAAATTTGTTGAGTTAGGCTTGGTAGGAGAGGGAGAAGACCACGATTTTGCAAGGTTGGTTGCTTTTTACCACCTTTATAATTGTCATTGTGTTGTTTGGTTTGAGAATAATGATAATTGTCACCACAAGTATAATTTGTAATGATAGGAAATGACTCTGTTGGTACTTCTGAATGCTTTAGAAATCTTTATGCTCTACTAACTTGTCATGAAGTTCCTCAAAGGTGACTGAAGTGTCATGAGCACGAAGAGCGGTAACAATTTCTTTAAAGTCAAGTCTCAGTTCACAAAGGCAATAAATCAAGAAATCAACATCTCCTTGTGAGGCACCAATGGTAGCAAGTTCATCTACTAGAGCTTTAATGTCATGATAAAATTCTACAACAGGTTTAGAACCTTTGGTGATAGAAGATAATCTATCTTTGAGATAGACGATGCATGTGTGAGAATTATTGGTATCAAATTCGGCTAATTGATCACATGCTTCTTTATTGTTTTTGGTTGGTGATGAAATACTATCTAAGCAACCCAAGAGGGGGTGAATTGGGTTATTAAAAATTAAGTTAAGCAAACCACACAACAATTTAATCTAATGTCTTAATGGAATAAAAAATAATAAATTCAATCAAGCATAATAATAAAAGAGTAAGGGAAGAGAAAACGAATACAAGGATTTTTACGTGGTTCGGCAATCCCCGCCTACGTTCACACCTCCAAGCACACCGAGCTTGAGGATTTCACTATCCAAGCCTCCCAAGGCTTCAAACGCTTACAATTGACTTCCAAGGTGTCAATGGACCTTTACAACAAGCGATTATCTCTAATCTCTTAACCCAAGTGTATCCCAACATTTACAACCTCTCAAGGATAAAGATTACAAATGAAATTTCTCTCACACAATGTGTTTGACTACAAATGAATGCTCAATGTGTGAATCAAAGAAACAAAAACAAGTTCAAAGCTCAATAATAGTTTTATACTCAATAGCAAGCTCAATGATAACTCTTGGGTCTATCTTTGTTTGAATGTGATTGAGCTTATTTATAGTTGGAGCTAAAAACTAGTCGTTATTGACTTTCTGCACGAAAATGGTTCACCCTTAATCGTTATCGGTTAACCGGTTTGACTAGTCCAAGTTACCGTTGGGCTGAATTTCAAATAAAAGGTTTGTCGTTTAGGCTTACCCTTTCACTGTTAAATTCCAGAGACCTGCAAGATAAACTTCAGCTATCCGTTTTCACTAAACAGTTTAAGATTAGCAATCTGAAAATTATCGGTTCATCGTTTTTCCATAAATGGTTCATCATTATTTTCCAGAATTATCATTTTAACAATCCTTTGCAGAACATGCTTGCTGGAAATTATCAATTCGCCATTTTTCACAAACGGTTAGCCGTTTGCTATAATGACTGCTACAGTGAAACTATTTTCTAAAATTATATTTTTACCCCAAAACTATCTATAATTATACTATGACCCAAATCGTCATAAAACTTTACAAATCAGTCTATTTCCGTAGTTTTAAAAATTTTTCAATTTGACCATGAACTTGAAAACTAACCAATTCTATAAAATCATTTTTCCTTGAAGTATAAAACCTTATATTATCAAAATAATGATTTGTTTAAAATGTATGAAAAATCATTTGAGCTTTTAAAACCTTAATCATTCTTAATCTTGTTTGTTATCATCAAAATCAATATTATGGATACATATATGCTAACAATCTCCCCCTTTTTTATGATGACAAACCTTACATGTATTTAAACGATTGATTCCACAAATTACTCCCCTTAAATGTAAGCTTCTCTTACAATTTGCCAATTAGCTAAAATAACAAATTTAAATACATGCATTCTTCTCCCCCTTCATCATAAAAAAGAAAACTTAATTGGCAAAGAAAAAGGGTAGCAAAATTTTTATAAATTTAAAAACATGTATTCTTCTCCCCCTTCATCATCAAAAAGAAAACTTAAAGGAAAAGAATAAGAGTATTGTTACCCATGTTGTCCGAGTAGAAATTCGATAGAATCTCCCTCTAACAACAAGCATCACCTCAAATATAAGTTTAGTAATATCACTTTCAAAATATCATAAATCATCATACAAACTAACTCCATACACAAATCATCACATAATCCATCAACCATAAAAAGATCATGAACCATCATTTTATCAATTACCAAATTAGCAACGTATAATATAAAATCATCATATAAAACAACCATGTAATCAAATCATCATCATACCTCAAATTCATCAAAATCATCACCATAATCATATATCAATCATCAAAACAATACTCAAAGTGCATATTATTCTCCTCATTTTGACAACATCGAAATGATATATTACTTTGTCTCCCCCTTTGGATAACAAAAAAATTCAAAATGCATATTATCCAAAATCATATTGTATGCTCCCCCTAAATATATGGGTAATTTAATGAATGATGATATAATACAATAAATAACATAGGAATTCACACATACCTAAGTGATGAACAAATAAGGAAGATGAATAAATGACATGAAACATGATGATAGACAATTAAAAAGATGAAATGAAAAGTTCATACAATTATCAAAATCAAACAAAGGCATCATGATAAATCACTCAATGTTATACACAATGATAATTCCATCATGTAAACATACAAGCATACTTTCACAAATTCAAGCTATTATCCATCCATCATGATCTATTCAACAAAATCAATATGGCAAGAATTGTAACCAAAGCAATTAAATCATCTTACTCATCATTTTCTCTTAGATCATGATCAAATGATTATCCTCATAAGCTTTCATCAAGGAATTCTCCACCATTCCTTGATTGTGGTACCTACAAAGAAAACATTCACGTTGTGCCATTTGGTACCCAAATACTCTTGGGTCCTTGAGTGTTATCAATGATTCATTTTGGAATCCAAATACATTTTGCTCCATAATATACATTTCTCTTAACTGGACATCTAAAACTCATATGACCATTTTGATTGCAATAATGGCATACAATTTGATCATTAATGGAGGTACTCTTCATAAAGTAATTCTTATAATACTTTTGTTTCAAATTTGGCTTATAGCCAATACCTCCTTTGTCAAATACACTTTTTTTGTGAATTAAATAAGTTATCCAACATCTTTTGTTCATTTGTAAATTTTAAGACAATCTCATTTAACTCATTGCTCTTTTTCTTAAGCACTTCATTTTCTTTTATTAATTCATCAACATGTGATTTCTCATGCTCATATAAAGTGCTTTTTTTACATGTAAATGATGTAATCCTATCATGTAACATTTCATTATCTAATTCCAATTCTTTGATCTTTTCATCTAATGAAACATTGTATTTTTGCAGGGCATCTTTTACATTTTTCAAGTCATCTACATGTGATTCTATATGCTTGTGCGAAGTGCTAGATTTCTCATTTGATAATGCAACTCTATCATGCAATGTTTTATTTTCTAATTTTAGGCAACTACTCTTTGCACTTAGAGATTCATTTTCATTTGTGAGCTCTACCGTTTTCTTTTTAAGACATGCATTCTTTTTACTATTTTTCATCAATTCATCATACAATTCTTTAAAAGCATCATATAACTCATCATAAGTAGGAAGATCATTTACCTCATCAAGTTCATCATTTCCTATTGCCATAAGTGCTAAGTTTGACACTTCTTGCAAATCTTCTTCATCACTCGATTCTTCATCGCTATCGTCCCAAGTAGCCTCCATGGCTTTCTTCTTGAGTTTGTTGAGAAGTGGACACTCCGATCTTATATGGCCACGCTTTTTGCATTTAAAACAAACAATTGCCTCATTTTTTCCTTTCTCCACCTTAAGGTTTTCTCTCATGAGATCTTTAAAGTTTCTTCTCTTGATTTACTTCTTGAAGATCCGTCTAAACTTTCTAGCAATCATTTCAATGCCTTCATCTTCAAAGTCACTTCCATTATCATCACTTTCAATTATAGAAGATTTAAAAGCAAAGCTCTTCTTCTTTTTATCTTCATCAATTCTTTCATTAGCCATATCTTCTTCATATGAAATAAGTGAACCAACAAGATCATCAAGAGATAAAGTATTAAGATTTTTTGCTTCTTCTATGGCCGTTCTCTTTGGTCTCCACTCTTTTGGCAATGATCTAATAATTTTCTTCACTTTTTCACAATTACTAATGTCTTTCCTAGTGCTTCAATAGAATTTACAATATCGGTAAATCTAGTGTACATATCATGACCACACTCATATGATTCCATTTGAAACATCTCATATTGCCTAGTGAATCTACTAATTTTACACTCCTTGACTTGATTTGTTCCCTCATATACAACTTCAAGTTTTTTTCAAATTTCATAAGCACTTTCACAACTAGAAACTCTATGAAATTCTTTCTTATCTAAAGCACACAAAAAAGCATTCATTGCTTTGGAGTTTAAAGACATTTTTTTCTTTTCTAATCCACTCCATTGACTAGAAAGTTTTAGAATTTCTTCCCCTTCTTCACTTTTAGTAGTAAGCATGAAAGGACCATCATTAACAATTTCCCAAATTTCATAGTCTAAGACTTGTAAAAATACTCTCATCATACGTTTCCAATAAAGATAATCATCACCATCAAAAAATGGAGGTCTAATGGTGGATTTGCCTTCCATGAAGGTTGAGCTAATTTGGGTTGCTATGCATCTTTTCTTTAACTCTAGACGGTTAAGTCTACACAAGAGCACATTGCTCTAATAACAAATGAAATACTATCTAAGCAACAAAAGAGGGAGGTGAATTGGGTTATTAAAAATTAAGTTAACCAAACCACACAATAATTTAATCTAACGCCTTAATGGAATCAAAAACAAAAAATTCAATTAAGTATAATAATAAAAGAGTAAGGGAAGAGAAAACGAATACAAGAATTTTTACGTGGTTCGGCAATCCCCGCCTACGTCCACGCCTCCAAGTACACCGAGCTTGGTGATTTCACTATCTAAACCTCCCAAGGCTTCAAACGCTTACAATTGAATTACAAGGTGTCAATGGACCTTTACAACAAGCGATTATCTCTAATCTCTTAAGCCAAGTGTATCCAAACATTTACAACCTCTCAAGGATAAAGATTACAAATGAAATTTCTCTCACACAATGTGTTTGACTACAAATGAATGCTCAATGTGTGAATCAAAGAAACAAAAACAAGTTCAAAGCTCAATAATAGTTTTATGCTCAATAGCAAGCTCAATGATAACTCTTGGATCTATCTTTATTTGAATTGGATTGAGCTTATTTATAATTGGAGCTAAAAACTAGCCGTTATTGACTTTCTGCACGAAAATGGTTCACTCTTAATCGTTATCGGTTAACCGGTTTGACTAGTCCAAGTTACCGTTGGGCTGAATTTCAAATAAACGGTTTGTCGTTTAAGCTTACCCTTTCACCGTTAAATTCTAGAGACCTGCAAGATAAACTTCAGCTATCCGTTTTCACTAAACGGTTTAAGGTTAGAAATCTGAAAATTATCGGTTCACCGTTTTTCCATAAACGGTTCACCGTTATTTTCCAGAATCATCATTTTAATAATCCTTTGCAGAACATGCTTGCTGGAAATTATCAGTTCGCCATTTTTCACAAACGGTTAGCCGTTTGCTACAATGACTGCTACAGTGAAACTATTTTCTAAAATTATATTTTTGCCCCAAAACTGCCTATAATTATACTATAGCCCAAATCGTCATAAAACTTTACAAATCAGTCTATTTCCGTAGTTTTAAAACTTTTTCAATTTGACCATGAACTTGAAAACTAACCAATTCTATAAAATCATTTTTCCTTTAAGTATAAAACCTTATATTATCAAAATAATGATTTGTTTAAAATGTATGAAAAATCATTTGAGCTTTTAAAGCCTTAATCATTCTTAATCTTGTTTGTTATCGTCAAAATCAACATTATGGATATATATATGCTAACAGGTGACATTAGAGGGATCACTGTTTTAGACAAAGATGCAAGAATGACATGCAATATTAGTTGAACTTGTCGCATCCATGAAGTATACTGAGGATTGGGATTGGGGATTCCATTAGAGATAATGGTAGATGAAGGACATGATAGAGTGCCATCTATGAAACCAAGATGATCAAGACCAAAGAGTAGAGAATTAAATTGTGCTCTCCAGGAAGGGTAAATTAAAGGAGTTAGTTTCAAGGGCAAATGAGCAGCAATATTAATAGTGGGAAGCTTTGTAGGATTAAATGAAGATGAAGATGGGATTGAAGAATTGACAATTGGTGATTCATTGCTCTTGGTAATATCGGTGGCCATGGAAGAAAGAAAGGAAAGATATAAAGAAAGAAGGATTTTGCTCTGTAAAGCTATAAAAAGCTCTGATACCATATAAGGAAAACAATTGAGTGATAAGATGGACATATTTTTATTCATTAAGATGTGAATATTTATATACAATCACTGGAGCTACTTACAGCAAGTATAAATTAAGACCTAAAGTCTTAGAGATATAATTGTTGGAATTTTATTGGTATTTCAAAATACTAATTTCCTACATTGAAGGGAAGTGAGATTAATCACTTTTATATTTGATTTGAAATTAGTTATGTGTTTGATTTAATTATAAGTTAGAATTGAATAAGTCAAATCTAAATGTGATTTAGATTATTCAAATTGAATTAAATTGTGAATTAGGAAAATGAATTACTCATGGATGACTAATTTAAATTAAATAAAGAAAGTGGGTGACTAATTCAAATTGAATTAGGAAAATGATTATAAAGAGTTTCTCTATATAAAGGAGACATAAAACGCCTATTACCTCTCCTCCTATTCCATGTTTTCCTTCATAATTTTCTTTTATTGTTCTACATTGTTGTTTGGAATGCAACCTCACAACAATAGCGTCATTGAATCTTGGAGATCAATTCGCATTATTTGTGTCCTTACTGTATTGGGAAATCTTCCTAGAGGAGCGGAAATTGATCTTAAGGACAGTGCATTGCGCACACCTTGACGATTTTATAATTGCCGTCGTGAATAGTGCCGGATAAACAGTGCTCATGAACAGTACCCGCAGCCTTCTTTCTTCATGATGAAGGAGTTAATTCGGCTGGTTTTGGACTTTATAGAAACAATATCAACTCATATTTCTAACATATATAATTACAATAATTTGATACAATCACAATCCTAAATTGGTGTGATTACATTTGACATGGCTTGAACTGTGCGATGAGAATCTGGAGAATCATTTGACTTGGCTTGATTTGTGGGATGAGAATCTGGAGAAGAATGTGAAGAATGTGCTGATCCATTATAGAATGCCGCCATGAAGCTCCTGAAAATCAAGGCCGAGATTAGTTAGTGATCAGCAACGCTATTACACCCACGAAAGACATGAGTAAAACGAAACTCCATTGTCTTAACTAGCTCGAGGCAGTTCAACCAATGATTATGAATTCTCCAATGAGGGCTGAGAGTATTAAAGCAAGAACCAAAAAATCTTTGATCTTAGCCATTAACTTAGCATATTTACTTCATTCTAATAACTCACATTTTTATTCTTTCCTTTTATATATATTATTTGACTGTTTGATGCTTTTATTAGACTCTTAGTTAATTCCAGTAAATTTGTATATAAAGATCCTTGTACCCAGTGATTAAGATATTTACGAATTGAGTACTTTCACAATTCTTTACAGAGAGAGTGATTAGAGAGAAGATGAATTACTAAAATGGATTCAGCCTTTGGCCATAATTTCCACCTACAATCAGACAATTCCACTGCAAGAATAATTGCCTCTGCAAAGCAAGCTGTATTGACACCAGGGGAAATGCCAAAACTACCCAAAAAGGTGCCAATATTATCTCTGAAAACTCCCTCACAAGCTGAAAGCCCAGGATTGCCTTTGCTCAAGCCATCAATATTGACTTTACACCAACCAAAATCAGGAGGCCGCCAGTTTAAAATGTAAATACGCGGAACACCAAGGCTTTGCAAGATTCCACGATCACGACCATAACCTACGTATCCCGTGTAAAGAAAGGTGTAAGAGCGAAACAATCAGTCGTGACCCAACGAAAGGACGCGGGAGCATCTTCAAAATGCAACATATTCCCTGTCGTCCAAATCAGAGAGTAAAGATAGAAACAAGTGGTAAATCCAAATGTTTGCAACTTGAGGACTGAAGTCATAATTCACAATAATTTCCCAAAGGTCAACAACCGAATGCAGATAAGGAAGAGTAATTTGAAACTTATTAAATAATCAATGACAAAGCTTCTTCGCAAACATGCAACAAACAAACGCTTAGATCAGTTATGCTTTTAGCATACTTTTTGCATTCATCCCATTTCATAAGTTATATTTATTTTTTAAATTTTAATCGACAAAAAAATTGAGAAAATTTTAAGAGTTTAGAGTTGAGAAGATAGAAATTATACAATAAGAAGAAAAGATTTCAGATAAATTTAATATTTTAGGATTTGTTTGCAATTTAAAAGAAATATTTTTTTAGGGTAAAATTTTATGGGAAGATAGTTAATTTTAATACATGGATTTGTAATTTATCAATTAAATTGATGGTCTTTTAGGAAATATATTTAAAAGGGATGTCATGAGAATTTTAGAGGGGCGTTAAAAGCTCCACTCTAAATATATATTGTAAGTGTGACACGGTCCTCCAATAGTTTTATTCCTTATCTATTAATTATTTGTCATGTCTTTATATATCAATATGATTAGTTAAAACATACAGATTATAATGAGTTAAAAAAAAACAATACTTTAGGAGCACCTAAGAATTTACCCCTCAAGTACATCCAAAGTTGGGTGAACATATTAAAATCATGATTCAATTCAAAATGAATAGAGGTGGGCATCTTTTGCAATATTTTTTTAATTATTGACTTAGCGATTGAAGATTGCAGCAAAAATCCATCTTTCAAAAAAAAAAAAAAAAGATTGTATAGCACGTGAAGATGGTTAATCTTTGTGGCTTTTGATAATCAGTGAAATAAAATAAGGATGAGGTTAGTTGAACCCATCAAATTATCTTCACACCAATTTCAAAAATAAATTCATTATTAAAAATTAAAATTTTAAAGTTACTCTTCATTAATCTCTTTCTCTCTATCCATGATTGCGTAATCTCTTTCTATTCTCACATTTTACAAACAAAACTCTCAATTCCACTTTCTTTTGAATTTATTTTTTAAAACTTTTTTAATAAATCATAATCTCTATTTCATGCTTTTTTTATATAAGATTTTTTTTTAGTGGCTTTTATGTTGGTAAATATATTTCTTGATATTCATTAACTTTTATAGTTGGTAAAAATTTGTAATGTTTATTTTTTAATAATAAGTTTCACTCCTCTTGGTTTGTGATAGCCTACAACAAAACTAAATATTTGTAGTTAAAAAATATATTCTACAAAAAAAAAATCATGAGAATTGAAGAATTGAGAATGAAAAGAAAAGAAAAAGGTTAATATTAATTAATTTTATCAAAAATTATTTTGATAATAAAATCCTCATCAATTTTATTTTCTAAAAGGCCCACCCTTAGAATAAGGGTGAAAATATTTGAATCCATTAAATCATTTCATTTTTCTATGGAAAATTTTATTACAATGTTGCCTATAGCCTAAACTACTATTATAGACAAACAATAATTAAATAAAATTTTTATACTTTTAACTCTCTCTTAGAACCCAATGCAAAACTCAATCATAGTACACTTAATTTCTTCTTCAATGGGGAGCCAACTAGCATGGCAAAGTTTTTAAGTTTATCCCTCTCTCCAAAGTTGAGCCTTTTCCAACTTTTGTGTCTTGTTCTAGTAATTTGAGTATACAGTGTTTGATATTGAATATTAAAATTTAAAATCCATCTTCTTCTTTGATTCAAATCTCTTTAATTATAATTCAACATATTTCAGTTTTCTCGCGGGAAAGATGCAATTGTGGGTTCCCATCAAATTTTTGAAATATCCTGAAATTTTGAGAACCAAATGAAAACAAATTAATTTAATCCGTGGTACACTCTAAATTTCTGAATTTTAAATAATTAAAAAGCACTTGTCATCTATAACAAGGGCAAAGCTATCTTGCAACATGCGTTTGGTACCCCTCTCTTTTGTCTTTTTCAAGGTCAATTATAATAGTGTCCTGCTATTTGTTATAAAAATAAAAATGCTAAAATTTTTTAAAGTTTTACGCATTAGTCCTACACCTACATAACATCAATTTTCTCATCCATTTTGCACCATCAATGACATCATTTTTCTCACCCATTTTAATTAAAAGGTAATTAAAATTATTTTCCATATAGAAACAGAATAATAAAATAAAATTTTTTATTATTTATTTTTTAATTAATTATAAAAAGATATTTGTATTAAAAAATATAGACAATCACTAATAACCATTGTTTCTTCAAGTGCAATGACATTATTAATCGAAAGGGGATATGAAGGGTTCCATTAGCCTTGAAATTAGATGATTTACATAAAGATAGTCTCAATGCTAGCAAATGCTGATATATAAAGTTGCATGCTCCTTCTAAAATAGCTGCAACAATAACTATACCACAAAAACACAAGGAGTTACATTACACTACCACCTTTTTTTTGTTATTAATTTAGAGACCCTCAATTTGGTTGTTAAAGACAATGAACCTTAAAACGTGATGTAGGAAGCATATTAAATAAAATAAATTAGAATTTATTAGAAATTATAATATTTGGGTCAATTTAGAATTTAGTATTTTATTAAGATTTATCTTATTTTATTAAGCTTACTTGAGTCATATTTGTAATTCTAATCTAATTAAGATTTTAGATTATTTTTCTTATTTAAGAAAGATTAGGATTAAGTTAGCTATTATTATATATACAAGCTTGTTATTTTTAATTTATAATAACAGACACAAGTTTCTCATTAATAATATTCAATTTTTTCACAATTGAGATATCTTCTCTCTGCTGAGAGCTTTTTTTTAAAAAAAAAATTTCAAGACATAAATGATGTTAGAGCTTTTTAAGTTTTCAAGACATAAATGATATTAGAGCTTTTTTTTGTACCAAGCAGAGCATTCTTGACCACCAACTCCATACATTAGTTCCATCAAGTTAAAAAAAAAAAAAAAACCTAGCAAAACCCGAAGCCGCCATCACATCCGCCACACACGGTGTCGCCGCCACCGGTTTCTCTTCTTTTCGGTCGATCCTCTCTCCCATCCGAAAGCGCACACACCCAACCCATAACACCACCATCCCGTCACCGTAGCCACGGGAAACTAGCCAAAACAGCCGCTGAACCACCACGAAAATCCGCCTCTCCATTCGCTGCAATTCGCCGCGATTCACAGCCTCCACCACCACCCATTAGTCCACCATCATCAGCTCTTTCTTTTCAACCCACTCACGCTGCCAACCCCTGGTCGAATCGCCGGAAACCGAAACCAACCTCCACCCACAAATTTAACTCAACTTTTCGGTCAAATCACAACTATTTGAGACAAACCACCACCAGCATCACACTCAGCACCATCAAATCTTCCAAATCCACCTATCCTAGGCCAATTTTTCGACGGCCGTCGTTGGCGACACCAACTTTTGCCTATTTATAATTTTGCCCCTTTACTTTTCTATACTTATACTATTACCTATAATTTTATGTTCTTTAAAAAAAAAACAAAAACCAAAAACCAAACAAACTTATAAATAAATAAATAAATTAGAAATTTACTAGGAATTATAATATTTGGGTCAATTTAGTATTTAGTATTTTATTAGAATTTATCTTATTTTATTAAGCTTACTTGAGTCATATTTGTAATTCTAATCTAATTAGGATTTTAGATTATTTCTCTTATTTGAAAAAGATAATGTTTAAGTTAGCTACTATTATATATATAGGCTTGTTATTCTTAATTTATGATAACAGACACAAGCTTCTCATTAATAAAATTTAATTTTTTCTTAATTGAAATATATTCTCTTTGGTGAGAGTTTCTTTCTTGAGTTTTCAAGACGTATGCTAGAACGAAATCTAGTATTGCTTCCCCCCTGTGTTAAAACGTCATCTAATCATAGGGTCTTATTATAGTTGTTTGCATTGGAAGGCTCATCTATCGCCGGCATATCTAGTTATCCATCAACATTGCCACCATTACATTGATCAGAGAATTTTGAATACGTTGATAGTTTTTTTTTTTTTTGGTTTACTCACTTCTATTTCTTAGTGATGATACCGTTATTGTTGTCATTGATGGTGCAATAATTTTTAGCAATATTATTTTGATTTTTCATTTGATTTACAAAACTTAAATATTAAATATAATACTCAATTTTAGTCTCATACACTTAAATATTATTAATATTCAAGTTCATGGATGGATATTGAATAAACCAAATCCGGAGTATTTTAGATGGATATTATCCAATCTATTTGGATCAGATACTTAGACATCCAACTTGAATGGATTTGTTTGCTCTTTCTAGCTGTTAACTAGATTAATAATTTTATTGGGTTTGGTTTTAAAACTCCTAATATGATAACTCATTCATGACACAATTAATTATTCAATTAATTATATTAATTGACTTCTATTTTAATTGATAGATATGTGTTAAATTGACAACTCTATTGTTATCCATGTGTGATGTTAGCAAGAAAGAAGAAAGAAGAAAGAATAGAAAATACGTATTTTTAGATTATTTTCAAATAGAGTAATTGTTTAGAAATTTTTTACCCTTTTCTCAGATCAGTTAATGACTATTTAAACAGTTGGGGTGGAGTAACAAACACCAATTTATTTAAGTGTGCAATTAAATTATTATTTTTTATTTTAAGGACAAAAACTCATTGTTAAAAAAAAGATTTTACAAGTTCATAAACTAACACTTTATTATTATTAGTAAATTAACATATTTTTACTAAATCATTAAATAATTGATAGTATGTTTAATAAATATTATGTTACAAAAAAAATTAACTATATAGAATGTGAAATTAAATTTATTTTTGTATTTTGTATATTTCATCTACTTGAGATAATAAAATCTCTTGTGTTGAAAGAAAAAATTATGGGTTTTGAACCTTGTTCACATAGGTGAGAGGAAATTAGTTGCCATTATGTTAAATTAAAAAAAAGATCATATTTATACTTATCATTAATTATGGTTAGTACATAATATACATAGTTTAACTATATAATAAAGTAGTTAATTTATTAACTAATAAATTATTAATTTAAATAGATATTAATAAATGTAAGAAAAATTCATTTAATTAGAAACTTAGTTCAATAGAGTTAAAAAAAAAAAAGAGAATATTATTGACTTATATGTCATAATTTCAAAACTTTTGATTTTTTTTATTTTACATGAACAATAAGGGTCTTTGATGTTAATAACCCAATAATTACATCTCAGCCATTATGCAACTCTTACGTTAAATCCAACGGTAGATTTGAAAAAGACAAAAAATGGGGTACCAAACCCCAAAGGTATTGTAGCTGGACCCCTATAACAATAGTCAAATTGCAACGCACTTGGGCAAATAAGAAGAAATTGAGGCAAAGATTATAAATTTTCAGCATTTGTCTTGGGCAAATAAGAAGAAACTGAGGCTAGGTATTGGACTCCCAGAAATAAAAACAAAAAACAAATAAATAAAAATCTCTCTGCAGTCACTATTAGTCAAGTTCCTCTTGATGGAAATATATTGAATCAAAATCTCGCTGTCCATCTATACAGGTGGAATTCTAATAAGAAACCCTAATCATTGTTTTTGTCATTACTTTCAACGTTGCTGATTTGGAGTAATGCAAGCTGGTATGTGCCTCAAAGTTGCTTGTTCCTTTCTTAGGCAGTAAGTGAAGGAAGCAAGAGCAGCGGTTACAATAGACATATATTTTACTATGTTAATTAATATTTTTCAATATGCACATTAAAAACAAGCTTTATGTATAATTTTTTTTCGCATACTATGTCAAATTTTTCTACCATTGCCCCAAATTTAACAATATATGTGTGTGTGTGCGCGTGTATTTAGGGAGATAGAATTAATCTTACCAGAGCCCATTGCCATTTTAACTACTGAAAATAAGTAAAGATAGACGTGTCAAATTTTATCTCAAATGATATGTCATTCATTAAGCAATTGATAACTTTTTATAAAATCTAAGTAAATTAATTGTATTATTTTATCAACCAATTAATAGTGCCACATCATTTGGGATAGTTTTTAAAGAAGAATGCTAGAATACATCAGAGGTAACACATAATCAATTAATTTATGTATGATATGTATGTGTAATTGAGTTTTATATAACCACTAATTGCATATTGATTCTTCAAGATAAATGCACACATGTCATAATATAATTTGATTGTTGTATAGGTGATATACTATAGTTAAAGGTGGCCAACGGGCCAGGTGGCACATGGCACGGCATGACACGAGCATGTTTCGTCAAGGCACGTGGAACAGCACAGCACGGACATGGACCTTAAAAGCACGGCACGCGAAAAGGCACGTAATAAGCACGATTCATTGGTGGGCTAGCACTCAACCCGTGAGCCATCAATAGCACGTGAGGCAAAGTATATTAAAGTAAAAATTTTCAATAAAAAGTAAAAATAAAATGTTATGATTTTACAAATATTTTAAAATTAAAATTTTAATATATTTTATTAAATTAATTTAAGTCTTAGTTTTAAAAAAATTCTAATTGTTTTATGTTTATCATTTATTAAATGAATAAATAAATATCATAATTTTAATAATAAAATTATAAATATCACGATTTTGTAAATGATATATCAAAATTTTACGACAATTAATATTTCATTTATGAAATCGTAATTTAGTTAACAAATATATGTGTCATTTGTGATTTGTGAATAAAATAGTTTTCATATTTATACACAAAAAAAAATAAAATTATAAATGAATTTTTTTTTTGATAAATTAAAAGTTTTATTTTCATTCAATGGAGTTCAAGTCCAATTATAATATTAATAGTTCAAATAAAATTAAGTGTAATTTGTTTCACTGCAGTTTAAATAATATTGTTGTGTTATAATTGAATTGGTAATTGTGAAATTAAATATTTAAATATATAGTTGCGAAATTGTGATAAACTGATAATAAAATGTTAATTGTTCTCTTAATAGTTAATATTATTGTTGTTGTTGTTATTATTATTATTATTAGATGGGCTGATAGGCTTGGAAAAGCACATTAGGCACGTGGACCTTAACAAAACACGTCAGACATGTGGATTTAAAAAAGCACATGGGCTTGAATGAAAAAAAAAAAATACTGATGAGACTTTTTTGGGCACAGCCCAAGCACGGCACGTGTGGACTCGTGCAATGGGCCGTGCTGGTCTTAACAAAAAAATTGAGCACGGCACGACATGGCCCACCAAATTGCTGCCTTGTGGACCCTCACGGGCCTTGATTTGATAGGCCGTGCTATTGCCACCTTTAACTATAGCAGAGGTATTCTAAAATTTTTCTTTTTTTACAATAAAAGGTTAAGATATGTAGCACTATTCAATTAAAAATAAAAAATGAAGTCACCATATTACAACCGTAATCATAAATCCCAAATTTTTGGAAACTACAAAGCCAGTACAAACAGCATATATAATTTGCATGGATATCAATTTTATAATCTCTGTCTAAATATTGTTGCTTCAAATTTAAACATATATATATATATATATATAGTAATTTTCTTTTTCTTATTCAAGATCTTAAAGTACGGAAAAGTTCGAAAAAATTTTAAAACCACAGGGTTTTAAAGGCATAAAACTTAAAGGCTTAAACCGCATGATTTATACGTTTTTCCGAACGTTCCCGTACTTTAAAATTCTGGATTGGAACATTTATATATATATATATATATATATATAGTAGTTTTCTGGTTCTAAATTTTAAATATATATATATATAGTAGTTTTCTAGTTCTAAATTTTAAAACTGCGGGGTTTTAAAGGTATAAAATTTAAACGCATAAACCGTACGATTTATGCGTTTTTCTGGACGTTCCCGTACTTTAAAATTTCAAATTGATATATTTAGTAGTTTTCTAGTTCAGAATTTTAAAATGCGGAAAAAATTTGAAAAAACTAATTTTAAAGTATTATGAAATTAATACTTTAAAACCGTAGAGTTTTAAAAAAATTTTAAACTTTCACGTACTTTAAAATCGTTGATTATTTATGGAGACAGAATTGATCTGCGAGTGCCACTCGGCTTTTGGCCGAGTGGTGAGAGCTGCTGCTCTCCAACTTGGAGAGCAGCAGTTCGAACCACCACAATGCATTGTGGGGGTCTTCCTTCCTCAAGTAAATTTGAGTGAAGGCAGTCTGCTTCCTTACCCAAGTGTGAGGAGTAGACATCCCTCGAATATTTGAGAGGGTTAAAATCTGGGCAGCGCTCCATTAGTATTTATATATGTTGGTCCCAGTTATAGTCTGATTTGTAAATATCAGTTATATTCTCATGTAATATGAGTTGTAATTTGAGCAATAGTCTCATGTAATAAAAAAAAAAAAAAGAATTGATCTGCGAGCGCCCAATGCCACTACAAGCACTGAAAATTAAAAATGAAGTCACCATATAACAATCATAATCACAAATCTCAAATTTTGGAAACTATAAAGCCGGTACCAACAGCATGTACAATTTGCATGGATACCAGATACTCTCTCTCTCTCTCTCTCTATATATATATATACATAATTATAATTACACAGCCTTTGAAATTTCTCCCGCACCTGACGACTCATCAGCTTTGTACTTCTCACAGTCACTCTGCACAATCTTTGCCACCGGTGTCTCTTCAGCATGAGCCATGTCATGCTGTTGAACGACAAGCACAGAAGACACGACCCCCTGCCCCGACGACGCCAATATGTCCCCGATTGGCCCCAACTCCGCGTGCTCAGCCTGCCGGTCCGCCAGCTTTGCTATCATTTTCGACGGAAATCTACCTTTACCGACAATTATAAGATCATAATCGCCACTCCGGCCAAGCGTCAACACTCCCTCAACAATGCTGCCAGTCTCTTTCTCTGTGTAATCTGCCACACCATTCCACTTGCTCCTAAATTCAGCCAATATAGTCTCGTCTAGCTCCTGAATCCACAATAAATTCTTATATTAGTTTCACAATATTATAAATTTACTTTTTTGTTACCTCACGCAGGCATTTAAGCTGGAATCCAAACCTAAGCCTAGACCATTTAAGATTGAATCCAGACCTAAGGCCAGAATGTATGGAATTATAAGAGTTTAGAAATGAAGTTGCAAACTTGCCTTTTCTTTTTCTCGGTTCATTTCGGCAGTGGAGAAGCTGTAATTCTTTTCACTGCACCTAGATGGTGACGGCCGTAACATAACGCCGTCACTCTCCAATCCTTCTTTCTCGACGAACTTAATAACGGTCAATTTAACTGCCGGATGTTCGGCCATCATACCACCTAATTCAAGAGCCTCCCGGTCATCGGGCCCACCGAAGAATATTATACAGATCCTCTGCGCCACGGTGGCAGTGGGCCCTGGAGTCGGGGACCCACTACCGAATCCACGGTCCACAAGCACTCCCACGGAGCACGGAGCGTTCTTCAACACCCTCTGATTAACTCCTCTCCAACCGTGGCCCAGATTCTCCATTGACTCATCGTCCGCTCCCCTCCATTGTTTATGGAAAGGTAAAATAATCATCGTCACCCTCTTATTCTCCGCCACGTGGCAGATGTCTTGATCCATCGTTGACAAGGCAGAAATGGCCGTAGTGGGACGAACAGAAACCCGGCCGAGTTGACTGTAGGCTTGAAAAGCGCCTGCAACTCGGTCGTGCCACTCGCCACGCCGGAAGCGATTAATGAACGGGAGGCCGTTCTTTCTGGCGCGTTGGACCATGATGATGGAAGAAGATCGCTCAGTAAGCTCGACAAGGTGCATGATGAAGAGCTTGAGCTGTTTCTGTGTGCTTCTTGTTGCTTCAACGAGGCTGATGAGTGAGGACACATTGCCTGGACCGTGGAAGCAAGCGAGGATTCTGAACACGTCCTTTGAGCCAGCAGCTTCTCTGGTGGCAGAAAGATCACGTAGCTTGCGGTGAGTGACCGCTGAGGTGCCTTCGCGAGCTGGCTTGTAGATGGCCATGACTGTTGGGGTTGTGATGAAGGTGGTGAACAACGCCATGAGTACTAGAATTGCAAAGCACTCATCGTTTAGCACCTGTCGCACAATATTTTGCAGGAAAAGAAATGTCAGTATATTACTTCAGTCCATAAAATTCACTCACATAATCTTACTGTATTATTATTATTTTTTATTCTTTGTTACGTGTGCTTATACAATAATGTATGATTAAATTTAATTGAATTATTTTTATATTCTTATCTAACAATCTTTAATTATAGGTTGTATAAAAAATTCTAGATCCTTGTATTATTTTAGTTTAATTTTTATATCACAATAATTAAAACTATGGTGTAGTTACCCTTAATTTGAGTACTAGTATCTATCTATTCCACTTGCTAGTGGATGCTTCGGTGCTTCTCATCACTTACTGAGCCATGTTGATTAATTATGTATCCAAGTCATAGAAATATTCTTAACTTATATCAGCTAAATTTAAAGGTAGCAATGCCACTTAATTCAAAGGAAGGATCTGGACGGTTTCTGGTGAGGTGAGGTATGAAATAATTAAATCAAGCCAACGATAAATCATACGAAAGTCATAGTGAGAAGCAATTTTAGCATTATGCTTTTACAATTCGAAAGAAACCGAGCTATCTAGACATATTTAAGTAAAGTTTTGATTAGTCAAGCCGGCTGACAATTTCCTATATGTTATCGTAAACCAACTTTTTGTTCCTATTGGTACACTTTTTAAAGAAGAACGAAGGGCGGTAAGATAATAATGGTCAAACAGGACAACATAAACTCAGGTCGCAGAGTCCTGGGTCTTTGGGATTGCAACACGTGGGGTTGTCTTTAAAGAAAATCAAAGGCAAAGGTCTTAGACTTTCCATTCATTGCTTGAAATGTGTGTCAATGTATGAATACTGTTATAGTTAGTTGAAACATAATAGTCGCAAAAGAGTGAATGGAAAAGAAATAATAGTTTAGGAATACTCGAGATTTTTTCTAATCAAAAGGGTATATATGCAGACATTTCGTAAGTGTCCAAGTCGGTGTGTAAAAAGCAGAGAAACTAGAGCTAGTGCTGTCTAGTAGAAAGTAAAAAGAAAAGCTAAAATTGGTACATATGGCAATAATTTTGTGGCTATAATTTGCAAGATGTTAGACTTAATTTTTAAATATAATGACAAGTTATGGACTAGCTACAATTAAGCCGACTCCAAATTATTTTACTTTCAAAATTCAAAATTTCACTTTCGATAAAATTAAGTTGATAGATAAACTTATAAATATGTAAATTAAGAATAATCTCATCCACAAGTTAATTATATGTATACGACTTAAGTTATCCAAAATTTAAAATTTCCATTCATTTTCATTTTCACTTTTTATTTTTTTTTCCCGCTAAACCGTCTGTTAATTTCGATACCTTACGATTGATTTTCCTAATTTTCAAGCAATTGTCACAAAGAGACAATATTAATTAGCAAACAAGACATTCCAAGTGATCCCCAACAAGACAAACTTAAGCTACAATCAGCCATATACTTTTATCCTCTTGCTATATTAGACAATCAATGACCCATCATTGTTTCAACACAAGCCATATAAATTGGAGATGTTTACGAGAGGAAGAAGAACCTAGAGAATTAGTATAAAGTTAAATCACTAATCAATATTTGTATGTGAATATCTCATTTGCTATATATATGTGAATGTGAACCTATCTCAATAGAACCGTACATTTAAAATTAACCATATGTAGTTTTTTTTAATTATCATCACTATTATTGAATTTTAAAATAAATATATGTTAAGATTTCGTAAAAGGTGATATTCAACCAAAAATTTAGACAAACTGTTTGACCAAAAAACAAAACATAAAACAAGTCTTTTTTATTAAGTCAATTCCTAAAATAAATCTGTTTCAATATTTTTTTTATTAGCAACTTGTATTCCAAATATATATTTTTTTAATTTTGTTGAATGATCACTAATATTTAAACACAACTAAGACACCACCAAGACAGAAAATGTAATTCTGTTCATGTTACAATATTAATATAACATACCAAAAATGACAAATGCTATTTATACTACAATACTATCGTTTTTAACTTTTTATTATGACACTGTTTTCTTAGTGTTTGAATAACATTTTGCTTATTGAACGGGTAGGTCATAGGTGTACGCAGTACACCCCCTCTTACCCCTCCTACTTAAGTCTTTCACGTGCATGAATTCCGGGCAGCCAAATATGACTTGTAATTTGACAAAGTCAAGTCTGGCAAAAAGCGGTTGCTCCGACTGAATTACTCAATTTCTCTATTTGAGTGTTAATTTCTTTCGAAAATGAGACAACCTTTTGCGTGCAGTTCTTTGTTCGAGGAAAAGTATAAGAATTTATAATTAAATTAGATGGTCTATTATATCCTATAGTTACCTTAGAAAATTAAGTAGTTTCTTTCGTTTGGCACTTGATTAGCTTTCCAATCATAGTCAATTCAACCCATTCATTACCTTTGACCTAACTACTCCATACTAAATTGAAGGTCCAAAGAACAAGAAAAGAGATAAGCCAACAAATTGCTTCCAAGAGAACAGACAAATTAATGCGCACGCAAAAAATTGAAACTGACCTTTTTCTCCTTGCCGATGTTAAGAACAATGAGCTCCACGAGTCCTTTCGTATTCATCAACACGCCGAGCACTATGGACTCTCTCGCCGGTATCTTAAGCATCACGGCCACAGCAAATGTTCCAAGAATCTTGCCCGCACATGCTGTTGTTATCACAAGCGCCAACAACCCCCACGACTTTGCGTCGCGTATGGTGGCCACGTCAGTCTTTAATCCACTCGACGCAAAGTAAAGCGGAAGCAGCAAGCCCGACACGAAATCTTCAATCCTCTCAATTAATCTCTCCGCAAAATTTCCTCCTTTCGGAATCGTTAGTCCGAAAACGAATGCCCCAAATATAGAATGGATTCCTATTAGGTCAGTCATGAATCCGGATACCATGACGCCAGCTAACGTTAAGCAAATGTAAGCTTCATCTACGACGTCGTGTTCAGGAGAGCAGCGGCGGGCGACCCATCTCATGGCGGGTCGGATGACTGTCAACATGAAGATAACAAAAGCGAGGCCGGAGAGGAGTACCCATATGGCTATAACTGGGCTCTTCTTTTCTCCGCCGGAAGCGGTGCCGTCTCCGGCTATGGCAACTGCTAGGGCTAGGAGGATCCACGCTGCGACATCGTTGAATGCTGCGGCGGACATGGCTGTTTCGCCTACTCGAGTTGTGAGGAGCTTGAGCTCTGCTAATATACGGGCGAGGACAGGAAAGGCTGTGATGGAGAGAGCGACGCCCATGAAGACCAAGAATGGACCGTAGCCAACTTGGTCTAGGCCGTCAATGGTGTTTCTGAGGACGAACGCGACGCCGATGCCACAGACGAAAGGCAGAGAGATTCCGGCAAAAGCTATGACAAAGGCCCTTTTGCCGCTCCGTCGAATTGAGCTCAAGTCAAGCTCAAGGCCAACAAGAAAAAGGAAGAAGAGAAGACCTATGCTTGCCACTGATTCGAGCGTCGGAGTGCTCCATTTTGGAAATATGTGATGCATAAACTCTTTGTTTCGGCCAAAAGCTGATGGCCCCAGCACAATTCCGCCCTGAAAGAAAAAATTACCACACAAAAAAAAAAAATAATAATAATAATAAATAAAAGAAACTATTTGATTATTTAACATTGGGGTTATTATTACTACTTATTATTTTTTCTTAAAATACTTACAACAATTTCAGCAATGACTTTGGGCTGGCGAAGGGGTCTGAAGAGGAAAGCGAGGAAGCGGCTAACAACAAGGATTAGAGTTGTTTGAACAATCAATAATGGGAAGGCAAAATCCAAAGGATTATCGCCTTGCCATACTCCATTTGATGAGGTTTTAATGGAAGTTATATTGAACGGCATTTTTTTTTTTTTCAATTTTGACTTAATTAATATAATAACTTGAGGCTGTGTATTGATGAGTATAGTTATTGACTCTGCTATATTGCTATGATAATTATCATGAATGGAAAAAAGTTGCAGAAGGAAGGGTGTGGAGAGTTAGAACTTAGAATCAAGTGGAAAATGAAGAGGGAGTTTAAGCAATTTATAGAGGCAGCTGCCTTCGGTGCGTGCTAATTTTGTACGTATCCTTCGATAAAAGGTTCGGTGCTTTACTGCTTTTGTTATCACTGTTAGTTCCCCGAAATTGTGAATGGTGTCACGAGTTTTTTCTGCCCAAATTTGTAATTTTTGGTTGAGTGAGTTGACCAATGGTTTTTAAATATTTTTTTATGATTAATTATCGTCTCATCGAATACAGATCCTAAGAGAGATATTAAGTTATACAATTATTTATACTTCGTACACTTAATTTTTTTTAAAAAATTAAAATTTTCAAAATTCTATGTAGGCTACAATTTTTAAATTAAAAAATTAAAAAAATATTTGAAGTATTTTTAACAAATGAAACAATCACCAATGCGTTCATCAAAATAATAAGAAACCAAAGACGACAATTACATGAGGGGATTAATCAATTTTTTTTTATACAAGTTTGTAGTAGTTTGGTAAAACTTTTGTTGTGTATTATATTATCATAGAATAATTATTTTGCCAATGAAATTCATTCAACGTACGAGTTTCTTCCAATTCCAATTAAGCAATTGTGAAAATTGAAACAATTGGCTTGATTCCAAGACGCCTCCTAGAGTCTGATAAAATTATTATGAGCACGTCACTATTAATTATCAAAACTTTTAATTCAGAATATAAAAGTACAAAAAATAAATAAAGAAAAAGATTCCTCGCCGACAAAGCCAATGAATCTCCACTTCAACGGTACACGTTATTACCGTCTCCAGTTATCTCTTTGGTGGCGTGTCAAATTCGGCCTTGATGAAACTTGAGAGTAATAATGTAATTTAAGATGTGAATCATGAGCTACACGTGGCAGTAGTGGGGAACAGTAGAGGTGGCGTGGGACGCGCTCACACTTGTGGAAGTTTAAAGAGCTTGATAATTGCAATCATTATGAAGGTAAATTATCAATTGTCAACCCAAATTTTTCTCCATATTCAAAAATATCCTTAAGCTTCTTTTTCTGTAGAGTAAATGGTAGAAAAGAAGAGGAATGAAAAGGAAATAGGAGGGGATAAAATGAGCGAAAAAAGTTTAAAATTTGTTCAGGGCTACATTTAAAATTTACAAATTGTAACAATTTTTTACTTTTCCATTAAACATGACAGAAAAACTTAACCAAATGATTATATTTCTCTTGAAGTAATATAACAAAGTCCGGAGAATTATTACCTTTTGTAATTACGGGTGAAAAAATGATTTTTCTTTTATTACTATCATTGGTTCAAAAATTGGGATCAGGCTACGGTGCAACTGTGGCACGGTGCCACAGTTGCACCTAAGGTTCCCCCCAAAAATTGATAGGTTTTGTAAATATTAGCATGTTAAATTTTAAATTATCCTTCTGACATCATCAAAAAGTTAAAATATGTTAACAAGTAATGTAAACAAATGATACAATTTGTAAAATCCGAAAGGATCACTGAATAAATTTAAATTTTTAAGATATTTTTGAACATTAGAATTTAGAAAAACTATAAGTGGACAATTGACTATTTCCAACTATGAATTATTTTTATCCATTCAAGTCTCTTAATTATTTATAAGTTGTAAAGTAGAAAACAAGAAATTTGTGTGAAGTCACGAGAGTTGAAGAGTTGGCACTTGCCGATATGATCGTCATACGTGTTTCAGGAAAATATGGCTGGACGAGTTGCCGGATAACATAACTTATTTTGTGACAAGAAAATAAAACTCAATAAAAATCTGATTTAAAAAAGTCAACATGATGATGATGATATATGAACATCAGAACATGTTCTCCAAATTCATTATTAAAGTAGTCATCTTTTGTTATTTTCATATAAGCTTTTTCTTAATTTACCGCTACCTATGACAACACGTAAGGGTAGCAAATTATTTTAAAATTCTCAAGTAATAACGTGATTAACGTCCATATCTTATAAAATATATAATTCTTGTAAAACTATATTAGAACAATATTGTATTGCTTAAACTTGAAATTAAATAGTAAAAGAGTATAACGATTTTTAATTATTAATATGTGTAGAAGTAATTTTGTCACATTAGAAAGCTTTATTTACTTCCCGTAGCTATGAAACTAATTAATTAATTATTAGCAAATTAAAGTCAAAATATAATTTAGGCTACACTAAAATATATATTTTTGCAGTGTGAAATTAGGTGCGGATGCATGGTAGTTTATCATTGGCTAATTTTATAAGTTATATGTAGTGAAGCTGTTAGAAAGAAGGGTGATGTTATACTTACTCACTTGAAAGTTGAAATAATTAGTGTATATCTCGATCGGTGGTTATCACATGTGCCATTTATTAATTTATTATCATAACAATAAAATAATTAATATCACACAATTAAAATATAAATTAAATTTCCCACAAAATAAGTATAATATTATTATAAAAATAAAATTCTTATGTAGTATTTGTCTATTTGACGTTGTTATTATCACCTGTACACAGCTATATAGGCTAAATTCATATACCTAAAAGTGTGAACGTCTGAAGGGGTAAAAAAAATAATAAGAATAACAATTAAGATTTGAATCTTTTAAGATAACGTTTACTTTTTGGGACGAGATCATCGACCTCCACCACAATTTCCTAACGCCGCTGATAAGCTGGACAAAATCATCCGTGTTTAACTTTTTATTCAACATGGCGTCTTAATTAGCATATATAATTTCATCACGAGATCCTTGCAAAAAGTTATTTAAAGTAAGCCGTCGTCATTTTTGCTAGCTTCCCTGGTTGATGAGATTTGGCATCTGATGGCCATTCTATTCACATGTACGCATCTTGTTACTGCCCTGAAATAACTACATCAATGTGATATTAAGATGATAAGATCATTGGGAGTGTCAAATCACCTCAAAACCTCAGTTGGGTTCAATTATTGGTTCCTATCTTGAGTAAAGATATCGATTCATTAATGGATATATATTACTCAACTTACGCATACATTAATTATACTTTAAGGATTGGGTTGTGTGGACTGCCGTACGTTTTTCTTGAGTTGTTATTTACAATTAAAAAATTATTGTATGTAAAACAATTGAGTTGTCATGGATGACCATTCATAGATTTACTATATGTAACATTATGTAACATAGTCTAGCCCTATATAGTTGTATATTCAAGATTATATTTTTAAACATTGGAGAGAACTGATCTTGAATTTTTATTATCTCAACAATCTAGCTTCTATGGTTTATATACAAGTTAATCTGCACGCATGTGTTTGACAAAGTGTCTTCTCCCTTTTTTTTTTTTTTTTTTGGTTTCAGAAGACACTGGAGCAAAGGCAAATAAGTATCTCTCAATCACTGATAAGAACATCATGAAGAATCAATTATATGAGTCATGGTGAAAAGCTTTTCAATCCAGACAATTAATGAAGACTATCATGATTTGTGAGTCAAAATTGCGGCCATTATTAATGTTGTTCGCTTTGTAGAAGGTTGAAGGGGTGGGTAAAATCTTTTAACTCCTACTCCCATCAAGATTTGAAATCGCAGTTAAATAAATTAAAGGGTAATTATTTACCGTCCACCTGTTTTTTCGTACTTTTTTAAAAATACACAATTCTTAATTTTTTTGCTCAGCTCTACTTGAAATTATATTTTTTTGCACTTGTCCACTGCCATCTTCAAATCGTTAAAACATTGCTGAGATCATAAGGGTATAATGGTAATTTCACCTATGTAATTTGGACAATATTCCGTTAGTTTTCTTAATTGTTTGAAGACGGCAGTGGACAGGTATAAAAAAATATAATTTCAAGTGGAACTCAGCAAAAAAAATTAAGAATTGTGTATTTTAAAAAAAATATTAAAAAAAATAAGTGGACGGTAAATAATTACTCTAAATTAAACTGTTCGAAAACCACTTGCGCAGGCTGGTGGGGGCAAATTGCTGCCAATATTATAACATGCATATACAAAAAGTGTTACCGCCCTTGTGACATGTGTACGTATAAGATAAATAGCACGGCTATTATGGGATGCAAATGTAAAAGAAATGACCAAGTTATATATGTTGATTGATTAAACTTGTTTATTCCAGCTTTTGGTCGCAATATCAACCATCATTGTTTCCACAAGAGTGTCAGAGGATTTGCATGCGCGTTTGCTATTATACACACACAGTTGTGGAAAGTGGAAAGTATTTTCTGGGTCCTGACTGTCGGTAGGAAATGGAGAATTTATGCAGTTTAATTTCACAAACTACAATATAACTAGATTCATCATCAATGGGTCCTCGTCGCACGAGCAAATGGGGCTTTCACTTTCAATTCGAAGACAAAATCCGATGTAGTTGGCATTAGGGTTATGGATTGTCAATGGCAATAACCATTTTATTTTCCAATCAGATCAAGAGCAAACGCAAGTTGCCCGTGAGTCAACACATCATCGACTAGCAAGCTATAGCATTATCAGTTGCAATAGTGTTTTCGTTTTCATTTCCATTAATTGTCCAATTATGCTATTTATTTGGAAGCATGATGAATGCATCATGAATGCATCGTACACCACAAATTTTATTTTATTTTATTTTTCATGAAAAGTACTGAAATATAGTTGCGTTCACAGAAATCACTTGCTAACAATTAATTAAGCAGCTTTACGTGCATTCAACTGCCCTGAGAAAATGGTTCAAAGCCACAAACAAATAATTTCAACCTTTTTTTTTTTGTGTTTTCTTTTTTGCATCAATTACATAACAAATTGATTTTGTTTGGAGGACCTATTTAGCGGTCGGCAAACACCATAATATCGATCGAAATTCTAATGGATGATCATTGAAGTTTGAATAATGGAGAATCCACCAACATTAATTTACATTCAGATGAATTTTAAAGGAAGCCACTATCAAGAAAGTCGTGGCCGAAAATATTTTGCTAGTCATCTTTTTTTGAGAAACTGCAATCTTTGACTAATTGATTGAAAGTATTTATTGCGGCTATATCAATCTCATATACATAGCTGTTTTCTACTAAGTTTTTTTTTATTTTTTTGATTACATAAGATTATTGCTCAGACTACAACTCATATTACATGAGAATATAACTGATATTTACAAATCAGACTATGACTAGGACCAACTTACATCAATACTAATGGAGCGCTGCCCAGATTTTAACCCTCTCAAATATTCGAGAGATGTCTACTCCTCACTCTTGGGTAAGGGAACAGACTGCCTTCACTCAAATTTAATTGAGGAAGGAAATACCCCCACAATGCATTGTGGGGGTTCGAACTGCTGCCCTCCAACTTGGAGGGCAGCAGCCCTGACCACTCGGCCAAAGGCCGAGTGACTTCTATTTTCTACTAAGTTGATGCCGAAATAGGGACCCAAATATCATTTGTTATATCATCTGGCTGTTTTTTATTAGTTATTATCCATAGGAAAAATTGGATTATCCAACTTGTGCAGACACCCTCCTAGTTGGGAAACATTTTGAAAGAAAAGAAGATAGTGTGATGTAGGATGTTATTTTAGCATTTTAAATTTTTTTAATTAGGTATTTTTGATATTTTTAATTTTTAATTGGAGTTGTTATTATTTTATCTTTTATTTCAATTATAATTGTTATTTAATTTCTTTTTTAAGTTAACTTAAAGAAGTATGTTTACTTGATTATAAATAAAGAGATCTTATTATTGTTTTCGTAACATCATCTCCATTATTCAATAAAAATACCCCTTTTCTAATTTCTTTAGAATTATCTATTTAAATCTCTCTTGTAGGGTCGTTTGGATTAAAGTGTCATCTAATCTCACTTAGCATATTATTAAAATCTCATTGAATTGTTTGAATTAGAATAAAATCTAATCATACTTCGATTAGAGTGTAACTTTATTGCACTAGTTTAGTCCGATGCTAGAACTACATCTAGTGCTTATATACCCTATCAACTTTCCTTTTGCTACCTTGCTTCGTCAATTGGTATTAGAGCGAGTTCTATTCACTTGCACAACTTTCCTGGCTATCTTACATCCATCCCCACTGAATCAACCATTGAAAAGAAAAAAAAAATTCAAAATCACAAAATCACAAAACCTTAGCTACCACAACCACCTTTACTACCTCCACAATTTGGCCACCATCATCTCCAGCCATTGCAACCATCAAACTCACCATCCACCATGACCAAAACCTAAGAAACCCGACCACAACTACCGCCTGTAATTAGGGATGGCAATTTAATCCGGACCCGGATCGGACCTGGATGAACCCGGAAAATCCGGTCTGGGTTCAACCCGTACCGGAACAAATTAAATTCGGAATCCGGATTGAATTTTATCAACCCGGATGTATCCGAGTCCGGTTCTGGGTTTGGGTGAACCCGTAAATCCGGAACCCGGACCCGGACATCTATATTTAATATAAATTGAAAAATTAAAAAAAAAATTTAGCCTTGCCCTAATTCACCGCGGCTACCAAACATTTCCACTCTCTCCCTTCTCTTCATCAAATCATCATCAAGCCAAACCATTTCTCTCCGTTCAGCCCTTCTCTTCATCAAATCATCGTCGCCACTCACCATTGCTTCGCTACTTTGCTGTGTTCATGTTCATCATCATCAGAGGCGAAGAAGATCGATGAAGAAAGAATAAAAAATTAATTAAAGAATACAAAATAAAAAACCAAACAGCAAAGGAAAAAGAAAAGGAGATTAGAAGTGTAGCCGCAGCAAAGGAAGAAGAAAAGGAGATTAGAAGTGCAGCCGCAGCTAAGGAAGAAGAAAGCAAGAGTGGAGATGAGAACAATGGCTTGAACAACATACATGATTTTGATGACCAAAACCCATTCCTCCCCTTTACGGCTTTTCTTGGCTTAACCGCACAAAGCCCAATTTGTCATCATTATGTTTGAAAATTGAATTTTGTATGCTCTATTGCCTTTGAATTTATTTCTAGTTATTTGATTTTGCATTATTTTCCATTGTTGTTGGTAATAGGTTAAAGATGTAAAGAGGAATTCACAGTAGAGAGAGAGAAAATCGTATCTGTTTAGCAAGCATCCGGGTTCTAAACCCGGAATCCGGAAACCCGAATTTTTCCGGGTTGAACCCGGACCGGACCCGGAGTAAAAATATTCGGGTTTATATCCGGGTCCAGTATTTTAAATTACCATCCGGGTCCGAAACCGGAAAGGCTAAACCCGGACCTGGACCCGGATTTTGCCATCCCTACCTGTAATTGCTACAAATCATCAAAACCCATAGTTGAAATACTAGTTATGCAATCCAAGGGGGTGAATTGGGATTTTAAAATTTAAGCTAAACAAACCACACAACAATTCAATTTACCGTTTTGACTATTTCAAATGACTGTTGGGATGAATTTTAAATAAACGGTTAGCCTTTTGTAATTATCGGTTAGCCGTTTGGAATTATTGGTTAGCCGTTAATTTTCAAAAACCTACAAAACAAATTAATACCTCTCTGAAAATTATCGGTTAACCATTTTTAATAAATGGTTAGTCGTTTGCTACAGTGATTGCTACAGTGAAATTATTTTTTAAAATTACAGGTTTGTGCCAAAATTTTCTATAATTATTCTATGGTCCAAGTCTTCATAAAACTTTACAAATAAGTCTATTTCCATAGTGTCAAAAGCTTTTTCAATATAGACCATTAATTTGAAAATAACCAATTTCGTAAAATCATTTTTCCATTGAGTATAAAACCTTATAATATGAAAATAATGATTTATTTAAAATGTATGAAAAATAATTTGAGTTTTTAAAAGATTAATCATTCTTAATCTTGTTTGCTATCATCAAAATCAACATTATGGACACATATATGTTAACAATAGTTCCATCGCTAGCGCCACCACCAACATTGTAGCCTCACCATCGATCACACATCATCATCAAACTTGTCTCAAGCCACACATCCAATATCAAAAGCCCAATTAGTTAACATAACCTTCGTTGCAGAAACACAAACAAGCACCACAACCACCACTTCAAGTTGATTTTTTGATCTAATCACTGCAATTATGTTTAACCTATGGTCATGATTGTATTCCTTACCACCATATATACTAGATCTGACCATCACCACTCCAAATCACAACCACCAGGCACCAACAACACTAAACCTGAGAATTGACCCTTATTTACAATTTTACCATTAGTTGTATTTCTAATTTGAGAAAAATGATAAATATAGAGTATCACAATTTATATTTTCTCCTTGATGATATTTTTGACTCGATATGAATGATTGATGATTTTCTTCAAACTGTCTCATCGAAAGTAGCCGTTGCTTATGCATCATTTAAGTTGACAGGTGACGCTTTAGATTGGTGGGAACAACTATAAGAATCAAGGATTCAACACAGGCAAAAAGAAATCAAATAATGGATTGATATATGACAATTAGTGGAAGACCATTTTATTTATTATGATGATATTGAACCATCTCTTTTTACGCAGATGAAAGTAGAAGATGATGAGATTATTGATCCATATAATACTTTTAAAGAAGAGGTACAAACTACTCTTGATTTTAGTATTGAGCTTAATGGTACGATTGAATTTGTGAAGCAAAATCAAGTTAAAGAGACCCAGTAATGATTGATATGATTATGCTTATCCATGTTGAATTGTAAGAAGGTTATTCTTGAAAAAGATTTAACTATAAATATAAAGTTAATTGGCGAGATCATTGAGCGAGATTTTGCAAAAGACTTACAAGGCTTGGAAGTGATTTGTTTGTATAAGACCTCATCTTCAACAAGATTTACTCATAAGCGCAAGAAAAAGATGAAGAATGGAGAATTTTGAGTTTCAAGCACAATCAATAAGTGAGACTATAAGTTCGATCTCCAAGATGTATCGATGCTTCACTTAAGGTTCCATTATCTAGACAAACTCGAGGATGAGTTTTTCTTTAAGAGGGGAAGGTTGATATAGGATGTAATTTTAGGATTTTAAATTTTTTTATTTAGGAATTTTTTATATTTCGTATTTTAATTAGAGTCATTTATGGTATGCGTTTTAATATTTTGTTTCCATTATAATTGTAATTTAGATTTTCTTTTTAAGAAAACCTAGGGAAATATGTTTACTCTATTATAAATGGAGAAGTTTTATTGTTCTTTTCATAACTTCACCTTCAATTATTCAATTAAAAAAAACCTTTTATAATTCATTTGGAATTATCTATCAAAATCTCTCTTGCAGAGACACTTGGATTAGAGTGTCATCTAATCTTGCTTAATACATTATTAAAATCTCATTGAGTCATTTCTATTAGAACGAAATCTAATCACGCTTCGATTAAAGCGTAACCTAATTGCATTGGCTTGGTCCAGTGCTAAAACGGGGTATCAGAAGTAGAATTGATAGGGTAGATAGACATTAGATATCGTTCTACACTGAATCAAGCCAACGCGATTATGTTACGCTCTAATTGAAGCTTGATTAGATCTCATTCTAATCCCAACAACTCAATGAGATTTTAATAATGCATTAAGTGAGATTAGATGACTCTCTAATCCAAACGACTTTGGAAGAGAGATTTTGATAGATAATTTCATAGGAATTATAAAAGTGGTGTTTTTGTTGAATAATTGAAGATTATGCAAACAATAATAAGACCTCCCTATTTATAATAAAGTAAACATACTTCACTAAGTTAACTTAAAAAGGAAAACTAATTCACAATTATAATAAAAATAAGTACGAAAACACATATTATAATTGACTCTAATTAAATATCAAAAATACCAAAATAAAAATTTCTAAGATCCTAAAATAAGGTGATACGTGTCAATGACCTTGCATTTTTAGCTAAAGCTCATTCCTTTCTACGCTATTTTAAATAAGTAGGACAAGAATAACTACTTGTTGATGATCTAATCAAAACTTTGCATAAACCAAATATAAAGAACAAAGCGGAATAAAATATGTAAAAGATGAGCATAATTGAAAGATTATGGCCAATGGTATTTAAAAAGACGTAAATGATCAGTAATAATTGCTAAGACAATATTTTTTAAGTGAGGAGTACGGTGTTGCTTTCTTTGACAGCATTTCTTATATTCAATGTGAAGAGTTATCAACAATAATTAAATTTTCAGCTTACATTACCACTGTATATTCCAAGTTTTAACTCTGTCATCACTTTTATACGATTGTCATCGATCATATTGTAAATGCTGTTTTCACAAAGTCTTTGGTATTAAGTCATCACAAGCTGGAAGCCTGGAACGAATCATCAACAAATTTCGTGAATTGGATAAAGCATCTTTATAAAATGTCAATGGGGAAGAGATGGTTGAAATTATATCTACTAGTATTAAAAATTCAGACGTGATTAATCTTATATGTATACGTGTACCAATACTCACGAAAATAATGAAATTTATTTTAGTAGTCTTATATAACCCTTTCATCACGACGCTATATAAGTTATATTCCCCATCAAACTATTTTAAAGTATTTCATAAACATTAATTCTAAACGTGTGGCACTAGGGTAAGCAAAATCGTGTTTGGATCAATCCAATTGAGTTTTGGGTTGATCGGTTGGGAAAAAAGCTCATTCAAACTCAACTCGAACATGTAACTGCACTGCTCCAACTCAAACATGTTCAGATCTCATTGGATCAAAAAAAATTGCGTGAAGTTCGAATCGGATCCACAAGTGCACAAATATATATAATGAATTAAATATTTTGTAAACCCAAAAATAATATAATTATTCACCTAATTAATTATAATTATGTTGAATTAAATGACAAATAAAGTAAGTCACTAGAAGAAACAGCCTGAGAGGATGGACGCAAAGCAAACTCATATATAATGAATCAAGGTTCAAATCATACTTTTGATCTAAGCATACAAGTTACCATTACATAATCAATCAAGCTCAAAATTTTCAATACCCAAATTTTTCTAATTTTAATATTAACAATTAATATATCGTCAAAAATTTTGGTTGGAGCTTGGAGGAGCAGATCCAGTAGGGAGAAGCAGATCCATTAAAAGCTATGACTTTCGCGGTCTCTAACTGTGAGTTCTGCCACTGTGGTGGTGTGTTGCCGCTGTAGTGTGCCACCAACTGCTGCTTTGCTTAATTGCTTTTGTGTTGTGAAGAGAAGAACTGAAGAAGAGGCTAGAGAGTGAGATATGTGATGTGTGCGCGATGTGTGTGATGTGCGGCATGTCAATACAATTTCAATTAGATTTTACTTTTTTGTTTAGTTTTAGATTTTTTTTTAGACCAATATGATCCGGCGATCAAATCGGATCAGGTTTATAATCCCATCCGATCGGGTTAGTTATAATCCCATTTGATCGAATTGGGTGAATAATCTGATTCGATACAAACATGACTTTTTTTAATGGAGTTCGGTCAGATAGGATCGGTTCGAATCATATTATTTTGGCCATCATTTGCATACGTAGGCTTTTTGTGCATTATTGAGAAGAAAAAAACAAAATGCTTTGTTATTTGACAAAACTAATCGAAATCCTATGGTATTTTAAAATGAGGTAAAGCTCACTTATCCATATATTTTGAGGTTAGTACTGAATTAGTCTTTATATTTTTAAAAGTACCTCAAAACATCTTTATCATTAAACCATTGACACCGCTGGCCTTACTTTTTGTTCCTTTTGGCTTGCTTGTACAATATTACCCTCTAATAATAATGTTTCGTTTTTTACAACATTAATAAAAAGAAAAAAATTAAATTACCAATTTAAACCCAAAAGTAAAATTAAAAACAAAAAGAATATATATTAATTTATGTGTAAGCTCACGTATGTCCAAAAAAATTAATATTGTAAATTAAATTACCATATTTTTGGGAAATAATAAAAAATTAATAAATTATCTACTTAGCAGAGTATTCCACAAAAATTAAAATATATATTTTTTATTTTTTATTTTATTTTTTGGATTAAATTGGTAATTTACTTATTTTCTTTTTATTAATGTAAAAAAAATTATTGTAGGAGGGTAATATTATAAAACCAAGTGAAAAATAATAAAAGTAACGGCAGGGGTGTCAATAATTTAACGGCATGAATGTTTTGAAGTATTTTTTTTAAAAAAAAGACTAAACAGGCACTATCCTAAAAATATAAGGATTAAATAAGCTTCTTTTTTTTTCATTTTTTCCTTTGATGGTTGTTTGTTGTTGGAAATATAAATTCTTTTAATTATTTAATTAATGAATAATTTATTATATTAATTAATAAAAATTTAAATAAAAATTATGGAAAAAAGGGGATTACTATAATTTTGAAAAACTTTTAGAATTAATTAAAAAATTAAATGTAAAATCCTTGATAAACGAATTTTGAACTCCAAATATCTTATTTTACAGACAAAATATTTTACCACCTCAACTAACTAAATGGCACCCATATTTCAATGTGCAGTTTTAATTACCTATAGCAATAACATCAGCTGACATAACCATTGAGAGGTTTTCCAAAAGGTTAAATAAAATCTCAAGTCCGAGAAGAGGGAAGGGACAAAGAACGGATCTCTTTCATTGGTTGTTGATTTCACCTTTTGTGAATACTCTCGAATTAACTCTGAAAAATAGTAACCCAATAGATTCTTGAAGATCCTTTCAGAATTTTTTAACTACGAGAGAATGTGAGACAACGAGAGCCGCTGGAATAAAGGTTTATTGACTGATTATTAATGAAAAGCTGGGTGGAAACTTATAAAGCATCAATTGGATTATTCATTACATAAGAAACATAAGACTGAAAAGAACCAAATAAACTATTAATTAAATTGACCAAGTCTAAGTGATAGGTGGCAAAATGATGCACATCTTTTGAACTGTTAATCATTATATAATCCGTTGGATCCACCATCAGCATTTTCGTTGGCCAGCGTTTCTCTCTGCATGCAAGGCTAGAAAGTTAATTTAGAGAATGCTCTAACAAGAAACAAAAGAGTGTAAATAAAAATTTCTAAATCGCTTAGGTAGAGACCTGTTCAATGAGGAAACGCTCTACATTCCTCCGATTAATAAAAGTTATTGTTGTTCAAGAAACAGTTTGACATCAAATATAAGGATATGTACCAAATTTTGGATTAGACATTTTGGCTTGGAGCTGCTTTCAGTCGACATTCAATGGATAAGCTTTTGGTTTTGCATTTTTTGCCAAAGTCAAGGGGTACACGTAATGCTTGTTATTGACATTCAAGATTTAAATTTTTGTTATCCTATGCTTAAATTAAGTTTTAAAAAGATTCATTCAAAAGTGAAAGTGTAATCAAGCGTGATCGTTGACAAATTTTGCGATATGCTTCCTAACTCCTAAGTTATTGGACATGTTCGGTTTAATTGAATAAGTCTAATGTAGTAATATAGTTGAATATGTCTAAGTTGGTTGAGAATTTTATCAGCTTAGTTAGTTAAGTATCCAATTCCTTATTTATAGGAATTATTTTCTTTCATTCATGTTATTGTTTTGCTTTGTTTAGCTAGTATAAATAACCCACAGTTGAATAATATAATTATCATTAATCATCTTACTTTAAAAAAAAAAAATGCTTGTGTTTACATCTTAGAGAGATTGGCTTCCTCGAATTAGCCAATTGTTATCATTTCAGAGTTGCAAGAGCAAGATGGGAAGAGGGATGGCAATGGGGTGGGGTGGGGTGGGGTGGAGTGGGGGTGGGGAGACCTACTCAATTCCCCATCCCATTAAAAAATTTTACCTCCATTCCCCACATCATTCCCCAATAAATTTAGTGGGGTGGGGATGGGGAATCCCCATGTGGGGAATGATTTCCCCATCCCCACCTCATTCCCCATTTGCCTATTTTATAGTAGGTATAAATATACGATTTCAATAAATTAAAAATTAGAGACTTAAAATAAAATCATTACCATATTATAAAGTATTTAAATTATTTTTAAAAACATCTCTAAAAGTTTGAAACAATATCTTAAAATGCTATCAAAACTGAAAAATATTTGAAGAGAACAATACCTTAAAAGAGAAAAAAATAACAATGTTTTAGAGTTGAAAAAGAATTATATTGTAGGATTTTCTTTTTATTCATACCATGTTTATATTACATAAAAATTTTAAAAAAAATTATTAATTGACATTATAGTTGATAAAATAAAAATTATCAAATAAGAATTAAAAATATATTTTTATATAATGGGGATTGGGGTAGGGATGGGGTGGGAAGTACAAAACCAAACCTCATCCCATTAAGAATTTAGAGATTATTTTTCCTCCACTCCCCACCCCATTTCCCAAAAATTATTCAAAATTTTTCCCATTTGGGGTGGGGCTCCATGGGGCCCCAAACTCGTGGAGGATTTTGTCATCCCTAAAAAGAGATAAAAAGAGTAAAAGTACCTTACCCGTACTAAATTGGTATCAAAACTAGGTTGTAGATCAAAGAGTGGAGCATATAGAAAAAGGTATGGAGTCGCTAAGTACTAGCCAAAATAAAATTGTTAGCCAAATTAGCTTAATGTTTGAGAGGCTGAGTGTGTGGATAGATAAAATATCAAGTCAAGCGGCTAACGATAAGGCTGAAGATTCTTCAACTCCTCAACGTGACCAATGAGGATGTAGCACCAGCAATGGCAACACGCATCAAGCTAGTTCAAGCCATTGCTATGCACCAAAGCTAGTAAAATTGGATTTTTTAGGATTTTAGGGTGGGCTAAATCCAACAAGCTGGTTGTATAGAGCTAAACAATTATTTGAAATTCATGAAACTCCTACTATTGATCGAGTTTCTTTAGCTTTATTTCACTTGGAGGGCGATGCACAATTATGGTACCAAATGCTAAAACATGAATCAGTTTACATATCTTGGAATGAATTCAAAGAAGGGCTTTACTCAAGGTATATCCTAACACATTTCTCAATTTCTTTGGAGAGCAAACTAAATTGCGGTAAACTGGAAGTGCAAAGGATATCAAAGTAAGTTTGAGAAACTGTTAGCTAAAGTAGGGCATCTACCTCAAGCATGCCAATTGAGCTGCTTTATCACCAATTTGTGTGAATCAGTTCGTACCGATGTATAAACCAATTGACTAGAGAGTCTAACTTCAGTTATCTAGTTGGCTCGGTTGTATGAAGCAAGAGAAACCTCTAGAAGCAAGTCATCCATTATAGCCATAAAAAGGGGTTATCAATCTCACAGTATGTTAGCCACAAATTTGCCTCATGTGCCGATAAAAAAGATGACAATTGAAGGATTGAACGAGCAGAAAAATAAAGGGTTATGCTTTAAATGCAATGAAAAATTCAGCCCTGGCTATCACTATAAAAGGTTGATTCTAATTCAGGAAAATTTTGAAGATAATGATAAAGATGTAGAGATGGAGATCGAGGGAGATGAAGCTATTGAACAAACTAGGACAACACCCACAATTTCTTTCCATGCCATGGTTAGAACTCAAACTCCTAAAATGATGCAAGTTATGGGAAGACTGGTACACAAGGTGGTGACAGTACTTATTAACACTAGAAAGCACCCATAATTTTGTCCAAGAAGAGTTGGCAGAAAAGGTGGGGCTGTAACTAATACCAATTAAGCAGCTCAATGTGATGGTGGCGTCCGGTGAAAGATTTAGCAACCTAGGTACATGTCTGCAAACTCCAATTAAATTATAAGGAGTAATTGTGGTCTTTTATTTGTTACCCCTTGAAGGCTAAGATGTTGTTTTAGGCACTCAGTGGCTAAGTACATTAGGTCCTATTGAATGAGATTTTTCCAAGCTATCAACAAAGTTTAAGGTAGCAGGGAAGAACGTAGTTTTGCAAGGTCTATCTACTCTGGAAAATAAATTGGTAAGCTACCTTCAATGCCAACAAGTGATGGGGAAAAGGAAAAAAAAGGCTTTTTACTACACTTAAATGTTGATAAGACTCAAAATGAAAACCTTCTAGTGTCAGTACAAGTACAACAAATTTTAAACACTTACAGAGATGTAATTTCTGAACCTAAAGCCCTGCCTCTAGGGCATGTCCATGACCACAAGATATCACTACGATCTGACTAAAGACCAGTAACAGTAAAGTCATATCATTACCCTTATTTTCAAAAAGCAGAAATAGAAAAAATGGTAGCTAAGATGCTGATATCAGGGGTCATTCAACCAAGTAACAATCCTTACTCCTCTCCAATCATCTTAGTGAAGAAAGAAGATGGGTCTCGGTGCTTTTGTGTTGGTTATAGGGTTTTAAATCGAGTTACTGTCAAAGACAAGTTTTCGATTCCAGTAATTGAAGAATTCTTGGATGAATTACATCGTGCAGAAGTCTTCTCAAAGCTAGATTTTGGATCCGAATATCATTAAATAAGGGTACATTCTAACGACATCAAAAAAACTGCATTTATGTAGTGTTTACTTCTTGGAGTAGGAGTGAGGAGTCTGGATTCCTCCCACTCCAATGTTTACTTACCAATTTTAAGAGAGGAGTGGGAATCCCTATAAAGTGGGATTCCCACTCCCATGAGGGGAGGTGGGAGTAGGAATCTACTCCCCCCTCTTTCATTTTCACCCTTACATTTAATAAAATAAAATAAATAACATCATATTTATTTAAATAATATTATTATATTATTTGATAAATTATATTTATTAAAAGCAATAATATTAAACAAATTTAAATATAATATTATTATATTTATTAAAAATAATAATTTACATTGATTCTACGTTAACATTAGTTTAAAATAATATTATTATACTCATAGAGAATTAATAATATTACTATATACTATTTTTATTTGAAAATGTAATATTATTATATTTATTGAATATTAGTAATTAATAATAATCAATATTTTATTCTAAGAAAATATTAATTTTGTATTATATTATTAATAATAATGTTTCATTGGTGTTGCTCTTAATAATAATTTTTTATTTACATAATTAAAATTATAATTAATAAAAATTGTGATTTACATAATTAAGAATATTATTAATTTAAAAATATAATAAAATAAATATTTATTTTTCAAAAATATTTTATTTTATTAAAAACTACAATTCTTTAAATAAGGATAAAACTGTAATTTAAAATCATTTACTCTCAATCCAAGACTATGTAAACACAAAAATTGGATTCTGATTTCAATTCTATGCTCTCATTCTAGTATAAGTAAACAAATTACTCTCACTCTCACTCCACACTCCTAATCTCAGAATTCCCACTACTCAAGATTCTCACTCCAATCCAAAATGTGAACGCTACCTTAGAACTCACAATGACCACTACGAGTTCTTGGTGATGCCATTTGGTCTCATAAATGCTCCGTCAACATTTCAGTCTCTCACGAATGAAATATTTTAAGCTCACTTAAGAAAGTTTATTTTAGTTTTCTTTTGATGATATCTTAGTAGATAGAAATTCACAGATTGATTATGTTAGCATTTAAAGATTGTATTTTCTATTTTAAGATCTCACCGTTTGTATGTAAAAAAGGAAAAATGTCCTTTCGGCCAAAAACAAGACAAGTACCTACACCTAAGTGCAGGTGTGGTTGTTGATCCAAGGAAGATAGAATCAATGATGAGTTGGCCCAAACCTCAAAACCTTAAAGCTCTTCATGGATTTCTAGGATTGACTGGCTATTACCATAATTTTATACAAAATTACGGGAAAATAGTTGGACTACTAACAATAATGCATAACAAAAATTTATTCCAATGGGATCTACCAGCTGAAGAAGCATTTGAGAGGCTAAAAGAAGCTATGACACAGCACCAGTATTGGCACTACTGGATTTCACAAAGAAATTCATTGTTGAATGCAATGCTTCCAAGTTCGGAATAGAAGCTATGTTGCTATAAGAAAGACTCATAGCTTTCTATAGTTTTGCACTCTAAGGAAAAAAATTTACTGTTGTCCACTTACGAAAAGGAAGCACTTGTCTTGGCAGTTAAAAAATGGTGGCCTTATTTGCCTGGTAGGTAGTTTATAGTATGCACTGACCAATCAAAGTCTCAAGCATCTCTACTCTCAGCAGATTAGCACCAGAGCCCAGTAAACATGGCTTTATAAATTAATGGGATTTGATTTTGTGGTTGAGTACAAAGCGGAAAGAAAAATATAATAGCTGATGCACTTTTAAGAAAGACAAGAAAGAGGAAGTTCTAGAGGAAAATCATGTTATCTTTAAATTGTTGCCTAATTGGGTTAAAGCTATCAAAGAAGAAATAGAATCTAAAACCTCTCTCCAGCAACTATTGTAGATGGTCAAGGATGGTGAGGCCATAGGTCCATGGAGGCTATAAAATAGGTTCTTATTTTTTGACAAAAATAATTATTTAGAAGAAGATTCAGCTCTTACTCCTGACATCATTGAGCAATTTTATAACAGCACACTTGTTGCCTAATTGGGTTAAAGCTATCAAAGAAGAAATAGAATCTAAAACCTCTCTCCAGCAACTATTGTAGATGGTCAAGGATGGTGAGGCCATAGGTCCATGGAGGCTATAAAATAGGTTCTTATTTTTTGACAAAAATAATTATTTAGAAGAAGATTCAGCTCTTACTCCTGACATCATTGAGCAATTTTATAACAGCACACTTGGAGGTTTTTTTAAGACTTTCCACTAAATTCGAGTAAATTTCTATTGGAAGAGAATGCGAAATATAATTAAAATCCTTATTAGAAACTGCAATGTTCGTCAACAAAATAAGGTTGAGCAAGTATTGCCTACAGGGCTTCTATAGCCTCTTCCAATACCAGCTCAAATATGGGAAGATATAGCCACAGACTTCATTGAGGGGTTGTCACCTTCTCATGGTAAATCAACTATACTTGTTGTTGTAGATCGGTTGTTAAAATATGCACATTTTATTACCATCTCTCATTCATATATTGTTGTTGGCATTGCCCATGTATACTTGATTGCAAGGTATGCCTCGTTCTATTATGTATGATAAGGAAAAGCTCATTTATCCCTATTGGCATATTGTTCCAAGGGCAACTAAAGTTGAATCAGTTGAACAAGAGTTGATGTAAAGGGATGAAATTATCAAGTCAAGGAAAGGATTAAAAAAGCCCAAGCTAGGATGAAACAAATCTATCACTCAAAGCACAAGGACATGAAATTTTTTGTATGGGATATAGTGTATCTAAAGTTGCAACCTTATAGACAACTCTCAGTATCTATGAGAAAAAATTTCAAACTACTCTTAAAAATTATGGTCCCTACAAAATGCTACAAGGAAATTTGAGTAGTAGCCAACAAGTTAGAATTGCCTTTGGGTTCTCGCATTCACCATGTCTTCCATGTTTCACTCGTAAAGAAGAAGATTGGAGAGCATATGGAGATACAGCAAACATTACCTAAAACAATACTTAATTAAGAGAAAATTATGCCTATGCCGGAAGCAATACTTGATCTACGAATCCGAAAGAAGAAGCAAGAGGTTTTTATCCACTGGTAGAGGATGTCCCCAGTTGATGCAACTTAGGAAGATCAAAATTTAATCAAGAAACAATTTCCAGACATCACCTTTGAGGACAAAGGAGAACTTTAAGTAGGAGAGAGTTCATATGCTTCCTGAGCTATTGGACATGTTTGGTTTAATTGAATAAGTCTAAGGTAGTAGTATAGTTGAATAAGTCTAAGTTGGTTGAGATATTATTAGCTTAGTTAGTCAATATCCAATTTTTAATTTATAGAGATTGTTTTGTCTCATTCCCATTATTGTTTTGGTTTGTTTGGCTAGTATAAGTAAGCCACGATTAAACAATAAAATAATCATTTTACTTATAAAAAAAACTTGTATTACATCTTGGAGGGTTGGCTGTTTTGAATTAGCTAATTGTTATCATTGTGGAGTTGCTAGAGCAAGATAGGAAGAGGTAATAAGAGTAAATGTACCTTGGTTGTACCATTTTGGCTTTAGCCTTTCAACTTGCTTCTTTTTTTATATAAGGTAAATAGCTTTTACTTCTTTCGATTTAGAGCAAATGCCTAGTTTGATCCTCATATTTTTATAACTTGTTCAAAACATCTTATACATATGTCTTTATTAAATTCTATGCTTATATCTTTTTCTTTACATTATTACTCTTGGAATTGACTAATTTTAATTGTTTTCAAAGACAAGTTTTTCAGATATATTATGACGAAAAAAATTAGGAAAATTATCATTCACTTACCTTTTACTTGCTCCGATATCAAATATACTACAATACTTTCACGGTATATCAGTCATCCACCCTAAATTAACAAGATGTATTTGCCATCTACTAAGTTGTTAGATGTCGTTTAAATGTAGTGACATCAGAGGGGTAATTTAGTCTTGTAATATGAAAATAAAAGAAATTATGATTTGTGTACACTTAAATTGTCTTGCTATCAAATATACTACAACACTTTCAGATTGTGTCATTCGTACACCCGAAGTTGACAAAATGTATCTGTCATCCACTAAATTGTTACCATTCCAATTTGCCTCCACTCCCGTGAGTTGACCTTTACCATCCCTATCATTGCACTCCTCATCAGTACATCTACCTGATTTGATAATCACTACTCTAACTTATAGCCACCACCCGTTGACTATTTGGATAAACCCCAATCTTCTAAATTTTAATTTTTTTGGACAAAACAGGTGTGTGAAGTCAACTCTTAGAAAAAAAATAATAATAATTAATTGATTGTTTTTTTACTTTTAGGACAAATGCTTTGTAACATCCTACGCAAATCCCATATCGGCAAAGCACATGAGAGATGTTGGGTTTATAATGGGTGATCCACACCTTAATTGGCAAGACGCGCTTTGTAACTCCCTAGGCGAATCCCACATCGGCAAAGTACGGGAGAGATGTTGGGTTTACAATGAGTGATCAACACCTTAATTGGCAAGACGCGTGTTGAGGTGTATGGGCGCCCTAGGAGCAAACCCGTGCGAGTCTTGTTAAGGCCCAAAGCGGATGGTTTTGTTCCGCTTTGGGCCTTAACAATGCCTACACGGTTTTGTTCATAGGGCGCCCATATACCCCAAAATGCGTCTTGCCAATTAAGGTATGGATCACCCCTTATAAACCCAGCATCTCTCCTGTGTTTTGCCGATGTGGGATTTCGCCTTGGGTGTTACATGCTTGACATAAGCTTTCTACGTTGGAAGTATTTTTGTAAACATATGAAGAATCATAAGATAGGTGCCAAAGATAGGGCTCTATATCTTACTTATTTAGGCATGTGTAAACAATTAAATCCTCAGGGTCCTTTTGATGTTTAATTAATTAAGAGATATTATTTTATATTAAAAGACCAAATAACCCCTCTGATGTCATCATATTCAAATAGCAGCTAATGATTTAGTGGATTGTAGATATGTTTAGTCAACTTTGGGTGGACGAATGATACATATTAAAAGTATTGTAGTATATTTGATAACATGACAATTTAATGGTATACAAGCAATAATTTCCATTTACCTTAATTTGAGCTTCAAATGCAAAATCATCAATTTGCTACAATTCTATAAACTTTCAAATGGCAGCTAATGATTTAGTAGATGACATATACATTTTATCAACTTTGGGTGGAAAAATGATACATCCTAAAAATGTTGTAGTATGTTTGATAACGGAGCAAATTAAAGATATATGAATTAGGGGGATTGCCACTTTCCCCCTACAGTAATTAACATATACCATTTACCTCCCTTCTGTTTTTATAATAGCCAAAAACCCCCCTGACAGCATAAGTTTTAATTACAATATTACCCTTATTTTTAACAACTCTTTTATTTACATTTATTATAAATTAAATAAATTATATGCATAGAAACTAAATAAAAAAATTAAGTATTAAAAACAAGAAATATATGTTTTGATATGAGCAAAAAAATTAATAATAAAATTTTTTCTTGTAATTATTTATTTTGTGAACATTTTCTTATAATAAACATTTTATAATATTTTAAAATTAAATGTAAAAAGTATGGGCAAAATATTTTATTATTTATCTTATAATAAATTTTTATTTGTCATTTAAGTTTTCTTATAATAATTTTTTTTATCATTTTACTAATAATTTTCTTATATATTTATTATAAGAAAATTTCACAAAATAAATAAGTATAAAAAAATTATTATTATTTTTTTGTTCATATCAAAACATATATTTCTTGTTTTTAATGTTAATTTTTTATTTAGTTTCTATTCATGTGATTTATTTAATTTATAATAAATATAAATAAAAGAGTAGTTGAAAATAAGGGTAATATTGTAATTAAAACTTATGCTATTAGGGGGGTTTTTGGCCATTATAAAAACAGCAGGGGGGAAAATGGTATATGTTGATTACTGTAGGGAGGAAATTGACAATCTCCCTATGAATTATAATTTCCCAATCAATTAAGGGTAATTAGGATAATCCACTATTCTTTAAAAAAAAGTTCAAAAAGAGCTTCTTAGAATTTATTTTTTTACTTTTCATTTTTTAAGAAATTGGATGGTGGGCAAAGCCCAAAATCCAAATTATTATTATTATTATTATTATTATTATTATTATTATTATTATTATTATTATTATTATTATTATTATTATTATTATTATTATTATTATTATTATTATTATTATTATTATTATTATTATTATTATTTGTCCGAACTCTAATGGTAGATCAGATAAGGCTACTTGAAAACTTCTAACTCACATATATTTGTGCTTTTTTGCTAAATGTAAAACAACGTTCTCAAATCCTCAATCTCTTCTCCAATAGCTTCCACATGACAAAAGGTAAAAATAAAATAAAAAGTCACTTTTGACATTAAAAAAGTCACATTAGCTAAATTATTAGTTTATACTAAAATGAAATTTTTTTTCTCCATATTTTTGTTAAGATTCGATTTGAACCAATTCAGTGATTCTCATTTAATCTAGCTTCAATCTTATTCAAATAATTGATTTATATTTTGGGAGAGATTGGACTAATAATGATTTCTAGTGTGTTCTTATGATGATTGGGGTAGCTAATATGATCTAGGTGGTAGGCTAAGGTGATTATATAAAGGACTATAAGAAGAGCTCAGTAAATCTTATTAGAGTTAATATAGAGTTGATATGGAGAGCTGAAGCATGCTAAAAGATAACTCAAATGAGCTTGAGGGATACTCAAGGTAGTTGGGATAGCTTAGGTGATCTCATACATAAAATAAAATACGGGCAACAAAATCATTAAAATAACAGAAAATAAGATAAATGATAAAGAACAACAAGAATTTGCGTAGTTCAACCTTTTAGCTTACATCCATGAAAATAAATAATCTCTAATCCACTATATATATAACGTATTATATGATTCTCTTTACAATATGAGCAAAACTTTTTTCAAGGTTGTTTATGGTGAATAGTAACATGAGGAAGCCTATAGGTTTAGTAGAGATAATTACAACAAATTGTGGGCGTAGCCGAGCTTTTCCAATCTCATGACTCATCACATGTAATTGATGTCAAGCCTAAGCCTTCTATAAGCCATCCAAAATTAGACAGATAAGGCTTGGGCCAGCTTAGGCTTTCACAAAATTTTAAATAATTTTTTAATAAAGTTAAGAGTTGGACTATTGGCACCCCTTAATTGATCTTATAAAACCCCTATTATATTACAATTACATTTAAGGACATATAGAAATAGAATTAACCTTATATTTTTCTCTCTTCTTTTTTTCTCTTTCATAGTTTCACCTATACAATTAGTTTACACAAACTTAAAACAATATTCTTTTATATTGATCATTTTTATTTTTGGTTTTGTGGAGAAAGAAAGTTGGAGAAGATTGGTGATATCAAAACTGCATAATTTTTTTTTTTATTTCTTTAGCTTAAAAGAGATTATTTTAAAAAAGTATAAAAAGAGTATTTTATATTAGAAAAAAAAGAAGCAAGGGAGCAGTAATATATTTGCAATTTCTGCAGGAGCTTCCTCCAGCCACACCAACCACCAAGTATTTATGAAGGGAGAATACAAGTTTGGCCAAGTACTCTAGGCAGATTGGACCGTTTATAGCAGCATTTGTATTTAGCTTATACCAATTTTCTTATGGGGCGAACAATTGAATTTCATTGCAAAAGAATTATTGTAAATTGAAAGATTTTTAAATGGAAAAGAGAGTTTATTAAGAAAAAAGGGTATTTTTGACAATAGGTGAAGTATAATTGAAATAGGGGTTTTAATAGGATTTTGGACGGGTGCCAATAGTCCATCTCTAAAGTTAAAAGTTAAAAAAAAACTTAGACTAAATATGATTATCCCATACATATTAAACTAATAATCCAATACACAAAATACTAACAACACAACAAAATGAACCACAAATACTGGCATTAAAAACAAACTAATCCAATAGTTATAGAATATCTTTTTCCTCATCCTTCAATTCCTCTCTGGTAAAAAGTTCTTTAATATTGTTTAAAATTAGAGTTTGTGAAGATTATTTTCACTTTATAGTTCCCATTTTATTTTCTTTTCTTTTTGTTTCATTTGATTTTAATTTTTTTAATTTATAAGCATAGTCTTTTTCATAAGCACTTGACTAGGCCCATCTACAGAAAACTTAAGAATTTCAGGCCGATGCCCAGGGCCTCACAATGCGCACCAGTACTAAGCCTACTGGCCCTAAGCTCTTATGTCAACCTTAAGTGGAGATAAGAGACTCAAGAGAGTTCTGTAAGTGAAGAATAGGGGAGAGCTCTTTTTAGGAGGTGAGGTGATATATTCTTTTACGGAGCTTGTGAAAAAAGAAAGAAACCTAAAAATGATGAAAGAAGAAGATGAAACAGTCCAAAAACTTTTAGAGAGGAAGAGAACTAAAATGCGGAGGTCCATTCTATGTGCCTTTAGGTGAATATATACTGGTTAGGAGCCCCTAGAGGCATTTTCATCTTTGTAGTGAGGTGGAACCTCTTTACTGGCTGGACTTCTTTAGATTAGGATATTCTAGAGATTTCACTCAAATGAGCTTGTTGGCCAAGCTATAAATGGTGTTGTCCATGTCGTGCTTGTTGAGTGGGCAATTCTGTTGTCTCTAGTGACATGTCTTCTCTAGATTAGGTACCTCTACAAATCTAATTTCTTATTGGTTGCTTGTTCTCAGGTTAGAAGACAAACATTTTTTTCTCATTGATGCTGACATTTAGGAAACACACGTGTCGAACCAAAAAATCTTGATTTCTTTCCATTTTTGTCCTATGAAGTCAATTCTGCCAAGATTGTACTCATCCCTGATTGGCTCATATGGAGCAACTAACGTGTTACTTTTTCCTTCAATCACTTTGTTTTTTATTATTCCTTGTGAAAAAACTTTTTTTTGTAACATTTTATATAAATTGAAATATATATATATATATATAAGGACAGGTTACAGTGCAATTGTGGTATCGTGCCACAGTTGCACTAGTCGTTGGATCCACTCAAATGAGTAGAGTCCACTTAAATAAGTGAAAATTTAACGGTTGAGTGTAACCGTGGTACGGTACCACAGTTGCACCACAGATTTACCCATATATATAGGAATGATTTAACATTTTTTATTACCCTTATTGTTTCAGGATTAAAGTGACATTTTACAATAGTGCTGCATATCATTAATATTTTATCCCAAACTGTTATCTTAATTTTTTTTTTTTTAGTGAAGCACCCATTGGGCTTCAAATTGTAGCCAAGACCCAATAATCTTTGATGGCCCACGTCAAGAATAGTACAAAACTTGTCTATAGATATCGCTCCAAATTTATCCACAAAAATATTTTCGTAACCCTTCATATAATCGAGATACAAATATTAAATATCTTTTGTTAATCCTTATTTAACATTTTTTACTGCCCTTGTTGTTTCAAAATTAAAGTGATATTTTATGGTAACACTACATATCCTAAATATTTTATCCCATATTTTTTTTATAGTAAAGTGTCAATTAGGTTTTAAAGGTGTGTTTAGGAATGAGGTACTGTAATTTTTAAGTTGTAACTACTGTGGAGTAAAAACTACAACTGTAGAGTAGAAGTTAAGAAAAAAAATTTACTAAACTACCAAAACACACTTATAGCTGTACTTTGTCAGCTCAGCTATCTCACCACACTTCCAAACGGACTATAAATCTTAGCCGAGACCCAAGCCTCATTTGATGCCCCGGTCAAGAATAGAAGTCTTAGTCAGCAAAATGTTTTAAAAATGGGGATAAAAAAATCAAATGGCGTCGCCCCAGCTCAAATCGTAGACCTTCGATGTGTTAGACTGACGTGATAACCAACTCAACCACGACAGCGCTTGATGCCAACTGCTGTCGCTTACTCTCTTGTTGGTCGAGCCCAACTTCCATTTACCGCATCCGCATCCAGACATTCAAATTGATAACATTCTCCAGGTGCCCCCTATCTTGCTTGAAAGAGCGATGGAAGAATATTACATTAGCTAATGCAGCTGCTCATGGGTTACTCTTTTCATTTGTTTGATTCCACTTTGCACAGGTGTGCCCAATTCTAAGTCCGATAACCCCCGGCTTCACCAATGGAGTGATGAAATTGAACGTACTTTGGTTAGTTATTCTGCTTGTATCGACTGGTGTCTATCCCAATCTTGATCGAACCGATATTTGCCCAATGGATACAATCTGCTCATGGTAAAACTTCATATGAATTTGATTTTACGTTGCCTTTTATATAACAAAACTTTTAAGTTCTGTTTACCAAAAAATTTTAGTTTTATAATTATTCATCAAAGCTTTTATTACAAACCATGAAGATAATTTTAAACAAATGAATTAAATAAAAATCATTAAATAAATAAAAAATTATTTTAAATATTTTAATATTTAAAAAATATTTTTAACTTCTAAAAACTTAAATTTGAAATCTTTATTTTTTGAGATAATAATTTATTTAATTTTTTAAATATTCTACCTCAAAAAATAACCAAATAATAATAATAAATTATGGAATTAAATAACCGTTCTGACCCAGTTCCTTTCATTTCCTGTAAAACCCTAGCTTAATCCTCGAAGCCCTGCTTGTCTTAGCCATTAGTCGCAACCTTCACAGCCCAGTTAGGGTTTCTTCAAGGATGACTAGCGCCTTGGACATGTCTCTCGATGATATCATCAAATCCAACAAGAGGTCCAGTTCTCGCGGGCGCGGCGGAGGCGGCAGAGGTTCGGGCCTAGGCCCCGCCCGTCACACCTTCAAGCGCGGCGTCAACAGAACGGCGCCCTATTCCAAGGTCACTATTTTCTTTAAAAAGCAAAAAAAAAAAGAAAAGAAAAGAAAATTTCAGCGCTGCTTCGTGTTTGAAATTACTTTGATTCTTGGATTGGATGTGTCTTTGTCGATTTAATTGAAAAGGAGTTTTTTCTGTTATAGCCGGTTCAAGCTCCGCAAGCCACGTGGCCACAGAACATGATCTTCAACGGTGCTGTTGCAGCTGCTGCGGCTCGATCTTCATCGATAGAGAGTGGCACCAAACTTTATATTTCAAACTTGGAATACGGTGTTTCTAATGAAGACATCAAGGTATTTTTCTAATTTATTTTTTTCTTTTTAATGGAACCGTGTCGTTTTCCTCGTTTATTTTACTTGGATTTGTAAGTTTGATTAGTTCTATTAGTTTAATATGAAAATAGTGAGTGAGAGCATAAACCTTGTAGTGATTTGATAATGATTGGCTGAGCACGTGATAATGCATTAATGTTTCATATGCAATCTTAGAATTTATACAGATGATTACAACAAATTTTTTTGGTAGTTTGAGGTACCAGCGAGTTGAAGGGATAGGAGAGAGAAATTTGTGAAGTAAAATCAGTTTCTTTAAGCTACCTTAGAGAGAAGGATCTTTTTTGCTTTTGATTTATTTATTCTTACGTTTTTTATGATTTCTATGTTCCGTCTTCACTCTTGAAGATGATTGCATTTGAAGTTCTTTGTGAAATTTGAACTTTTCTTTTTTTCTGCAGGAGCTTTTTTCAGAGGTTGGTGAACTTAAACGGTGTTCTGTTCATTTTGATAGGAGTGGAAGATCAAAGGTAGCTTATCAAGTTTGGGATAATCATAGTCTTGTTACTGTTTCTTCCGCACATACTTATGCATATTGACATCTCTTCCAGGGAACTGCAGAAGTTGTCTTAACACGACGAGCTGATGCTATAGCAGCTGTAAAGAGATACAATAATGTCCAGCTAGATGGAAAACCAATGAAAATTGAGATAATTGGAACAAATATTGGACCTCCAGCTGCTGTGCTTCCAATTACAAATGTCATGTATGGAAACGAAATTGGCATGACAAGAAGGTTAGTATTTGAAAAAAACTTTTCATGAGATTTTTGTATAAAGTTGCTTAACACCTGTGTTATTTATTAAATTGTAAAGTAGCATACAAGCTTGCCTCATCTTGCAGGATAAGTATAAAAGAACTCTTTTGTCAATGCTCTCACGCGTTTCTTATGTAAAATAGTAATGAATTGACGGAACTAAGTTGTCTGGATTGACTCCTATCTGTGTACTGAGATCTGAAAAATTCATTCTAGGGGGCATCAGTATATGTAGAATAACTCTTATCACCATGATTGTTTGGTTGGTACATGGTACATCAGTATATAATATTCTTACTGTTGCTTTTGTAAAGAGTTAATGCTTTTGGAACATGAAAGTACCATCTTATTTTTTAAGTAAATTAGTAAAAGTTCTGTTTTCCTGGAACTGATAAATTTTTGTACATGTGATAGTCGCCTAAGAATGGGAGGTGCCATTCCCATTGAAAGGCCTCGCCGTGGCCGTGGAGGCAGGGGAGGTGCCAGGGGGGGTCGTGGAAGAGGTAGAGGTCAAGGTGCAAAGCCAAACCTTTCTGTAGAAGATCTTGATGCAGATTTGGAGAAGTACCATATAGAAGCAAAGCAATCAGATGGAATGGTTCATTGAGTTTTTCAATTGGCTGTTTAGCACCTTAGTATCATATTAAGTATGTTCTTTTCTGTCAACATGGCTACTTATATAAGAGGAAGTACATGTCATACCTGCCTAGAAATAGTGTTTGTCTAGTTTTTGTCTGTACCTGGGCCAATCTTGCATTTCTTTTGTTTGCATTTTTCCGTATCACCCCTTGGCTGTTGACTGGGGTCGTAGTAGTTAGAGATGCAATTAGAGCTGTATAACTTGAAGTGCTTGGAGCTTGGCTGCAAGAAACCAAAAGACTTGGATCAAACCCCTGGCTTCCTTCTGCTCTTAAACAGGTGAGAATTTATATTTCAAGATGGCTTGATCATGGATTTTTAATTTGTGTCATGTTGTCATTGATCCGGCAGCCTTTTGTGCAAGGTAATCGGTTCCAAACTTATGATTCATTACCTACATTCATTCTCTTTGCATTATTAGGTGCTGTTGACAACACTAGTAATGATGGACAATTGTGGAACTCATGACTGGTTTGTTCCAACTTTACTGTTAACCGCACCATATATGCTGAGTTGAGCTACATGATGAAGCAGTGAAAAAACAAGCTTATAGAAAATGAAGCCTGAACATATTTTTGACAACTGCCGATGCCGTCTGAACTGTAGTCTTTTATTCCCCCTTTTTAAATTATGGAGAAATAATCACACTATTAACCGTTTGAATGCTTCACTTCTGGCTGTTCCTTGGTATGATGATCAATTTCACTAGAATCGCAAGTATTTTCTCTGGGTAGTAGTTGCAATATAAAAGTTTTGTTCATCAGATGCAGTGAAACAAGAAAAGAGAAGCTCTTATCCTTGGGAACTTTAACTAAATATGCGACCAAATTTCCTCGCGCAAGTTAAAAAAAAACATTAATCACATCGCCAGATTCAAAATTGACAGTTCCCCATAAGCCCTTTTTGCTCAATCCTCTTGAATGAACTACCCATTTGTCTAAACATTTCGAAGTCTACCATACGCTTACAATTTGCAGATTGTTATCAATTTCATTTGCACGATACTACACTAAATTCAACAACAGATTCCGTAGGCAAATCAAAATATCAAAGAAAAAAAATTCAATGAAGTAAACAACTAGATTCTCATTGCAAAGATGAAAACACCAATGAACCAAAAAAATAAAAAAACCCCTAGGAAACGGCAAATACAAGTTGCCTCCAATTTAAACCCACTCGCTAGACACAACCACATTCACTGATTTACAGGAAAAAAGGAAAACCCTAAAACACAAAATACAAAACGACGCCACATCAACCACCAAACCCATAGAGAGTCCTGCCCTGCCTCTTGAGCGCATAAACGACATCCATGGCGGTCACCGTCTTTCGGCGAGCGTGCTCAGTGTAGGTCACAGCATCGCGAATGACGTTCTCCAAGAAGATCTTGAGGACGCCGCGTGTCTCCTCGTAGATGAGACCGCTGATTCTCTTAACGCCTCCTCTTCTGGCCAAACGGCGAATAGCCGGCTTGGTGATGCCCTGAATGTTATCACGCAACACCTTGCGATGCCTCTTGGCTCCTCCCTTCCCCAATCCCTTGCCTCCCTTGCCGCGTCCAGACATTCTGCTATGAAATTAAAATGCTAATTACGGTTTTCAAACTAATTGGGAATTTTTCTTTCTTTTTTCCCCCACTCTCAACCTATGCTCGTTTTTTTTGTAGTGAAATATGGAATGAGGTGGTGGTGGGTTTTTTATATAGGTAGAGTGAAAAGGTTGAGAGACTGAGAGGGGAATCTTCAGCCGTTGGATTTAGTGCTATCCACGGTTCAAAAGTGAGATCCCAGTGGCTTGCTTTTGTTTAATTAAAATGGGAGATGGGATATCTATACCGTTGGATGGCATGTTATCAACGGATAGGAATGGGAATCCCCGTCATTTCGATTTTCTGGGGTTTGGGCCGTCTAGCAGGCTTAAATGAACGGACGCTTGCGCTTGTTATGTAGCATTACTATAGCTCATTGGTGCGTTTTTGTTTGAACGGATTGGTGACATGGCATTCTTTTTCAGTATAATCGGGAAAATTGATTGAACGCTAGTTCCCTAGGCTCGTAATTTCCCGCCAGCAAGTTGCAATTAATTGTGACGATTAATTCTTCTCGTTTCAACTAATTGTGACGACTAATTCAACCGTTCGAAACAAGAATTAAATATAGATAATTATTCATTACAATATAGGTGTTTGTTTGATATAATTTATCTAACAAAAATAATATTTACACGGTCAAACCCTGAAAATGAAATGCAGCGTTTACTAAAGCCAAAAATGATGTTATTTTTCCTGCCAAATATTTTTCATTTCCTTCGTCCATGGAGGTCCAGTCATTTAAATAAGCTGATTTAAAAGTTATTGACAAAATAGAAAAAATTATAAAATAAGCTGATTTTACAAAATTTACCAAATATTATTTTCATGAAAAATTATGGAATAAGCAGTTTATTAAATTTCAACCACAATCCCAAACTGGCCCTATGACTATGAGTTTTCTCTCAAGTATTGGGTATGTGTAGGATTTTACATAATTAAAGTGTCGACTATTTTATTTAAAAATAAAAAAAGTGAAGTGGCAACAATACGTTTATACGGCAGCAACAATTTTTATTGTGTAAGTTTTGTATATAATAGGGTATTATGTAATTGATGAAATATTTAAGGGTATTTTTTATATTACATATTTTTTAGAAAAGTTTTCTAACTTCTACTCTCAAAAACTCAAATTTTGGGCTTTTTTTTAGTAAATGTAAACTAACGTATTTAAGCCTAAAAAACTCTACTAAAAAAATAACCAAACACCAAAAAAAAATTCAAAAGTGCTTAATGTGATTAAATAAGCACTTATGGCCACTAGATAAGTCATATCAAATAAGCACTAAGAAAACTATTATCTTAATAAGGATATATAATTTATCAATAAATGAATAATTTATTCATTTATTAGTAAATAAATATTTATTAATATAAGAATAGTTTAATACTTTTTAATTACTTGTGATATCTTAGGACTTATGTTGCTCCTTTGACCAAAATTCATGTATGAATTTAAAAAATTATCACGTACATACAAAAAAATATTAATAAATGTTAGAACATCTACTTAGGAGCCAAAAATTAATGTCAATATATTGTATATAAGCATAAATTTGATATTCATACTTTTCAAATTGAATAATAATAAAGATATAAATTTTTGTACAAACTTGTTTTTGTACAAAATAATATGGCATGATTAAATACCTCTTGGCCTATATCATTTACTTTTATTATTTTGTATTTTCATCTAATCAATGCATTTATACCACATCAGTTTATACAAAATAAGTTTTAGTAAGAGTTCGTAACTCTATCACCAGAAGATAAAATATTTTAAATGGTTGAAGTTCATAGAACATAAACTCTAAAAACACATCATTCATTAGTTTTATTTTTAGTCTCAAGTCATTGGACATATATTTTGGAAATGAGTTGAATTGAGAAATTTGAAGTTGTCAATTAAAAAAATTTCTTAATAATATCAATTTTATATGTTATTTTTTATTAATATATCTTTGTACTTGATTTAGGGGAGGGCAAATAACCCTACCCAACCTGACTTGATCCGATCCGCAAAATTGGGTTCGGATCAAATCAGATACAAAAACAAACTTTTGATTTGATTTGAATTATATTTGGATCGATTGAATTACAAGTTTGGGCTGAGTTCGAATTACTGTTTTCCTAACACATTTAACCTAAAGCCCGATCAGGTTGATCATATTTGCCCACCCCTAATTTGATTAATTATTGATTTATTTTTTCATTGGGCCTAAAAGATTTCAAAAAAAAAACTCACTTTATGCATATAGTGAGATTATCAATTTAGTGCACTTGCTCATAATTTTTTGTTGTTTAATCAAAGTTATTAATTTATAGATGTTGTAATATAATTACTAAATAAAATTAACAAAATAAAAAATTTAGTTGTTATTTTTAAAAAATAATTCTAATATTAATTTATTATTATTAAATATTAACTTGAGTTTTGAACTTTTAATTCTATTGAATTTGATTAAGGCATATGGGAAAAAAAATGTACATGGGCTTGGAAAATGCTTGCTGATAATGAAAAAAATGAAAAAAAGCTTGTCATGCTTTTTCTCGAACATAGCCCAGCACTGCAAACATGGGGTCATTGTTGAAAAGTCAAAGAGTTTTGGTTGAAAAAGAAAAGTGAGCCATATGCATTGCTTTTGTTTTTCAAAGTCGGCACCAAATTGCAAGTTGTAAAATATTTGGCATTTGACAATCCTGCACCAAATGAAGAAAAATAGACAAGTTAGCAAAATTTGTCAAATTTACAAAGATGAAGATTGACAAATTGCAGAGGGATTAGGTGGAATAGTACTAGCTCAAGCCTATAAATAGAGAGCATTTCTTCATTTCATTTCATCCCAAAATTTGTTAAGCTTATAAGTTTCTAAGCTTTTGAGAGTTTTGAGAGTGTGAGCAATTGGAGAGTGTGTGTGAGAGTACTGGGTGTATTTGGGTTCTGGGAAAATGAAATTTCTTTACTCAAATTTGTACTCAAATAATTGTTAATAATACAATTATTTTTCTCTTGCTCCCGTGGACGTAGGCATATTGCCGAACCACGTAAATTTTGTGTCTTTTATTTTTCTATAATTATTTGGTGCGCTTGATTCTGCATTCCGCGCACAACAAGTGGTATCAGAGCCAACGGTTCGTACTTGGGGGGATATAGTATTGTTCACATATACGATACTATTTTCGTATACAATATTGTTCACGTATACGGTACTGTTCACGAATACGGTGGAGACGACCATTTGTATTTGGGAGACAGTCTATTGTAAGTAGTGTGTATTTTTGTATGTCTAGAAAAGTTCTGTCAACAAAGGCGATAAGAATCTAAGGATTTTGGTTTTTAATTGGGACTGAGTTCCCGTCCAGTCTCTTGGAAACTTTCTGGTGCATTTATTCACGCGAAATTAACATCATAGAGACTGTTTTTCAAGTGGAAATAGTTCGTTGAGAAAATGGTAGAAGGTGAAACTTCTAGAATTGGGGAGAGATCTACCGAGACTATTTCAGGAGACACTTCAGGTGGGAGGCGAGATTTGTCAAATCGCTATTCAACACCTATTATAGGAGGCCAGAAGATCGATGTTGAAAAGTTTGATGGGAAAATCAACTTCGGCATGCGGAGGCGCGAAGTTATAGATGCCCTTATTCAAATCGATCTCAATGTTGTTCTGAAAAATAAAAGACACTTGTATGATGAAGAAATTTGGGATCGTATGAATGAAAAAGCTTGTGGTCAGATCAGATCTTGTTTGACCAAGATGGTGAAATACTTGGTGAAAGATGAAGAGTGTGCGATGACTTTGTGGCGTACATTGGAGGAGAAGTACTTGCTAAAAAGTCCTGAAAATCGTCTTCATGCAATAAGCCAAATATATGGTTTTCGAATGAAGCCTGGGGTGTCAATGCACGATCATGTCTCAAGATTTGAAAAGTTACTTGCTGATTTGAAAAATCTTGATGAAGATATTAAGGATGAAGTCAAGACTATGATTCTGTTACACTCACTACCAGAGGAATATAGCCATTTTATGACTACCTTGATATATGGGAAAAGCGTGATCATCTTCAAAGATGTTTGAACAACATTTACTAACTTGGAGATTCGAAATAATAATAAAAATTCTGAACGAGCATCGACTAAAGCTTTGGTGAGCAGAGATTGGGCGATGGAGAAAAAGAAAAAACGTGGTGGAAAGAATTCTCAATCCAAATCGAGAACCAGAAATATAGCTCGAGACGAGTGTGCATTTTATCATGAAAAGGGCCATTGGAGGAAAGATTGTCCAAAAGCTCAAAAGAGAGATGTGAAGAAACTAGCAGCAGCAAACATGGCACGGAAAGATGAAGACTCTGATTATTCACTAAGTATTACTCATGCAGCATGCGTGGCTAGTTCGAGTGAGTGGATATTTGATACTGGACCAACCTATCATTTGTGTCCTATTAAGGAATGGTTTACGGATTTTCGTAATCTGGAATCCGGTGCAGTTGTGATGGGGAATGATCAACCTTATCGCACAATGGGGATAGGAACAATTCGGCTCAAAATGATTGATGGAATTATCAGAGAACTCAAAGAGGTTAGATTTGTTCCAGCTTTAAAAAAAAATCTAATTTCTGTGGGTGCTTTGGAAGCTAAAGGCTACAAGGTTATCATTGAAGATGGTATAATGAAGTTTACACATGGGGTTATGGTGATTCTGCAAGGGGTTCGGCGTCACAATCTGTACTATTTTAAGGGAGGTACAACTGATGAAGCAAATGTTGTTGAGGCGCACAGTGACACCACCAAGCTATGGCATGTACGATTGGGACATGCTAGCGAGAAGTCTTTGTAAACTTTGATGACGCACAGACTCTTAAAAGGTACCAAAACTTGTAAATTAAATTTCTATGAACATTGTGTAATAGGCAATAAAACAAGGGTCAAGTTTGGTACAGTTAATCACGATACTCATGAGATCCTTGAATATGTTCACAGTGATGTATGGGGACCAACCAAGACTGCATCAATTGGTGGAAGCCATTATTTTGTTACATTTGTTGATGATTTCTCTAGACGTGTGTGGGTGTACACCATGCGAGCAAATGATGAGATTCTAGAGATTTTCGTGAAATGGAAGAAATTGGTGGAGACTCAAACTGGCAGAAAGATCAAAGTATTACGATATGATAATAGGGGTGAATATATTTTTGATCCATTCTTGCAAGTATGCTAGAACGAGGGTATTAAAAGATATTTTACGGTGAGACATACTCCGCAACAGAACGGTGTGGCTGAGCGTATGAATCATACTTTACTGGAGAAGGTACGGTGTATGTTATCTAATGCTGGTTTAGATAAAAAGTTTTGGGCTGAAGCTGTGAGCTACGCAAGTCACTTGGTAAACCGGTTGCCTTCTGTTGCAATTGGAGGTAAAACTCCTATGGAAATGTGGTCTGGAAAGCATGCACAAGACTATGATTCCCTTCGTATATTCGGGTGTTCAGCTTATTATCATGGTAAACTGGATCCTCGTGCTAGAAAAGCTATCTTTGTGGGATTCAAAGGTGGAGTAAAGGGCTTCAAGCTTTGGGATATCGAAGACAAAAAGTTTGTGTGTAACAAAGATGTCACATTTGATGAAGCTTCAATAATGAAAACTTCAAGTTCTCAACAGGTGGAGAATAAGACCAAAGAGGTATTTCAGCGGGTGGAGTTTGATGTAACTCCATATGTACCAGTTAGTTCTACATCAAAGAAGGGTTCAACTATGGAGGTGACACCTAGAGTTGAAGAAGATGTTGTTTCTTTTGATGTCCCACAAAATGAAGAAACAATTGATGATGTAGATAATGATGATTTTATAGCAATACGAAGGCCAAGAAGAGAGATAAAGAAACCCAGATGGCTTACTAAAGATATGGTGGTAGCCTATGCACTTCTAATTATTGATGATGACATCCCCAACACTTTCGGTGAAGATTATGCAACAGTGAAAGTGATCAATGAAAGTTAGCCATGGAAGAAGAGATGAAATCTCTCCATCAAAACCAGACTTGGGAACTTATGGAGTTACCAAAGGGGAAAAGGGCTTGGCAATAAATGGGTCTACACCAAGAAGCAAGGATCTCCGAATCAATCAACTCCTCGATACAAGGTAAGGCTCGTGGCAAAAGGTTTTGTTCAAAAGGAAGGTATTGACTATAATGAAGTTTTCTCTCCAGTTGTAAAACATACTTCCATTTGTATCATACTTACTTTAGTTGCATAATATGAGTTAGAGTTGGCTCAATTGGATATTAAGACGGCGATCTTACATGGAGATTTGGATAAGGAAATCTATATGATTCAGCCTTGTGGTTTCAGAGTTACTGGAAAGGAGAATTATGTGTGTAGGTTGATTAAATCTTTGTACGGACTGAAACAATCGCCAATGCAGTGGTATAAAAGATTTGATCAATTTATATAAGGGTAGAAATTCACCAGAAGTAAACACGATCATTGTGTTTACTTTAGAAAACTACCAGATGGAGCTTTCATCTATTTGTTACTCTATGTCGATGATATGTTTATAGCTTCGAAGAATAGAGATGAGATCGAAAGATTAAAGAAGCAGCTGGCTTCTGAGTTCCAGATGAAAGACTTGGGTGATGCACAAAGAATACTTGGGATGGAGATTCGTAGAGACAAGAAGAATGGGAGCGTATGGTTGACTCAAAAGTCTTATTTAAAGAAAGTGCTAGAAAGATTCGGCATGGATGACAAAACTAAACCGGTATGTACACCTCTAGCTCCTCATTTCAAATTAAGCTCTTCTTCATGTCCTAGATCTCAAGAGGAGCGCGATTACATGGCTCGTGTTCCATATGCTAGTGCTGTGGGTAGTCTTATGTATGCTATGGTATGCACAAGGCCCGATATATCTCAAGCAGTGACCATGGTTAGTAGATACATGCACAATCCGGGTAAAAATCACTGGCTTGCGGTAAAGTGGATTCTCCAATATCTGTATGGGACAGTTGATGTTGGGTTATTGTTCAAGAAGGATTGTGGTCAACAATGTGTTGGGTATTGTGATTCTGATTTCGCTGGAGACCTTGACAAGCGAAGATTAACAACGGGCTACATATTCACATTGGGTGGAGGTCCGGTTAGCTGGAGGTCGATTTTGCAATCGACAATTGCTCTGTCCACTACAGAAGCAGAGTATATGGCAGTAATTAAAGCTGTAAAAGAAGCTATTTGGTTGAAAGGCTTGTTAAGTGATTTGGGAGTAATCCAGGAGAACATTGCGGTCTTCTGTGATAATCAAAGTGCGATATTCCTTGCGAAGAATCAAACATATCACGCTCGGACGAAACACATAGATGTGAAATATCATTATGTGAGAGAGATTATCGAGAGCGGTGTTGTGTTGTTGAAGAAGATCGATACAAAAGATAATCCATCAGATATGTTGACGAAGGTAGTTTCTGGAGTTAAGTTTCAACATTGCTTGAAACTAATTCAAATCCTTCAATTATGTTAAGTTATGTCCTTCGGGAATTTTGAACTACGGTTGGTCTGATCCCAAATTTTAGGTACGTAGGCAGTCACAGAGATGCAGCCACTATGGAGATGATGATTGGTTGGTAGTCAGTTCAGATTTAGACAAATCTTCGCCGAGGTGGAGAATTGTTGAAAAGTCAAAGAGTTTTGGTTGAAAAAGAAAAGTGAGCCACATGCATTGCTTTTGTTTTTCAAAGTCGGCACCAAATTGCAAGCTGTAAAATATTTGGCATTTGACAATCCTGCACCAAATGAAGAAAAATAGAAAAGTTAGCAAAATTTGTCAAATTTACAAAGATGAAGATTGACAAATTGCAGAGGGATTAGGTGGAATAGTACTAGCTCAAGCCTATAAATAGAGAGCATTTCTTCATTTCATTTCATCCCAAAATTTGTTAAGCTTATAAGTTTCTAAGCTTTTGAGAGTTCTGAGAGTGTGAGCAACTGGAGAGTGTGTGTGAGAGTACTGGGTGTATTTGGGTTCTGAGAAAATGAGATTTCTTTACTCAAATTTGTACTCAAATAATTGTTAATAATACAATTATTTTTCTCTTGCTCCCGTGGACGTAGGCATATTGCCGAACCACATAAATTTTGTGTCCTTTATTTTTCTATAATTATTTGGTGCGTTTGATTCCGCATTCTGCGCACAACAGTCATGCTATGCGCCATGCTAGACTTGAGCTCAAAAAAAAAAAAAATGGCACAGTATGAAATTGCCCATTTGCATGGTGCACTGTATCGTGCCAACCCCTAGGTCCTCGTGGGTCTTCCTTTGACATTGTTGGCCATCTTTGGACATAAATATATCATAGTTGCAATTTTCATCACTAGAAAATATACTCATATGGAAAAAAAACACGTATTTGGTGTTAAAAGATGCGGCAATTAGAATAGAAAATTTTACACTATTTTTTAATAACTATATTATGCAACAAAACAACTTTGCCAGCTCACAACACTCTTAATATTTTAATTTACCAAATGCTTACTACATTTTTGTCCAACTAGTTATTTTCTCAATTTAGGCCTAATTTAATATTGGAGTGTTATAATCCTTAAACCATAATTATTGTGGAAAAAAGAAGTATGACAGAGCTTAAAACAGTTTTGTCTAAAGAAGCATGTACAAATTAATAGTTATTTTTTTTTCAGTTATGTGGGTTTGATGATGATTTCATGCAACCAATTTCTTCATACCATATTAGTTTGTATGCACTTATTTGTACAAAGTGTTTGTAGCTATATCTTTACTGATTATATAAAAATAAATAGTTTACAGTAAATATAACTCTTACGTAATAATTTTGAAAAGAATAACAAAAATATTGTAAGTTTTTTCATTATATAAGTGTTTGATCAAATCAATTTAACTTTTAAGGTACAACAGCTAATGTTTACGAAATATTTTTAGTATTTGGTAAACACTTATTTGTACAAGGCATTTGTACCTCTATCATTACTAATTATATAAAAGTTAATAATGTGTTGTAAATATAACTTTTAAAAAATAACAAAGATATTATTGTTGTGTTTACTTTCTGGAGTGGGAGTGAGGAGTGCGAATTCCTCCCACTCCAGTGTTTACTTCACTAAATTGGGAAGAGATTGGGAATCCCACTCCGTGGACCCCACCCATTTTTGGAGTGGGGAGTGGGAGTGGGAATCCACTCCCACGTCCCACCTCTCTCTTTTCTATCCTTTTTTTTTATTTAATTCAATTTAATGTTTTATAATTAATAAAATAAAATAAATAATATTAAATTTATTTGAATAATATTATTATATTTAACTAAATAATAATTTGCATTGATTATAAGTTAAAATTATTTAAAAATAATAATATTATATTAATAGAGAATTAATAAATATAATATTATTATATTTATTTTAAAAATAATAGTACTATATTTATTTAATAATAATAATAAATAGTTTATTCTAAGAAAATATTAATTTTGTACTAAATAATATTATATTAATATTTTATATAATAATAACTTTAATATAATTATATTTAAATTAATATAATTATATTAAATAAAATAAAATAACGTTTCGTTTTATATTAAAATTAAAATTAATAAAAATTGTGATGTTCATAATTAAGAATATTAATAATTATTATAAATTTACAAATATAATAAAATCAATATTTATTCATTAAATATATTTTTTATTAGCTTTGTAATTAAAAATGATAATTCTTTAAATAAGGATAAAATTATAATTTGAAATTATTTACTCACAATTCAAAACAAAGTAAACACATAAATTAGATTCTAATTTTCATTCTATGCTTCCATTCCAGTGTAAGTAAACAACATACTCCTACTCCCACTCCCACTCCATACTCTCAATCATAGAATTCCCACTCTTCAGGATTTCCACTCCAATCCAAAAAATAAACTCTACCTATAAGTTTTCATCGTATAAGTATATGATCAAATTAATTTAACTTTAAAATCACAACAATTAATATTTACTAAATGCATGCTGTAATTTTTAAGGTATGTATTGCGTACCAGGACCTTAACAAAAACAAGTCATCTTATAAGCCCTAATAATTTAAGATTGTGTCCCACAATCGAACACTCAAATAAGTTTTTTTTTTTTGAAATTAACACTCAAATAAGTTGAGAACTCTCTTTCTCCCTTTTTTTTTTGTTTTTGGGCGAGCACAAAATTTAAGCCGAATCGCAAGCGCAAACCGAAATGTGGAACTCAAACCAATCCGAATCGAACCGCTTTGTTTCTTTGGGCGCACAAAAAGGAATTCGCGGGAAAATGCCTAGGGCTTTGTAGTCTGTTTGATACTCTGATCAGTTTTCTCTTTCTCTCTTTCCCAATTGGCTCTCGTTATACATTTTGGTCTCTCAAAAAAATTTCCTTTTGTATCTTCTTTGTTAAGTTTGAATCTTAAAGTCATGGAATTGAACGATGGAGAAGAAGAAGAATTTGGATTTTCTAGAAATTATTTTCTGGCAAAAGATTTGGCCGCCTCTGGAAAGAAATCAACCCATAAGCTCTCTGATATCAACCTCGTTGACGAACAGGTTCTTGCTTTCAATATCACTTAAATTTTAATCTACATTTCTGAAACTTTGGGCTTAGGAACTGATATTTGTGATTTTATTGCAGGAGCTGAGAGCAGCAGCATCTAATATTGAACCCAAGCACGAGAAAGAGATTGTTTCTCTAATAGATAGTTACAAAAGCTTGTATTCTAGATGGGTTTTTATGCTAAGGTATGGAGCCGCACTCACTTATAGTATTATTATTATTATTTTATTGTTTCAATTGTTGAGTGTAATTCCCACTAAGTTTGTGAATGTCTCTGAAGGATGCTACTTGTTTGTGTATTTTACCTAATGAAGATAAATTTTTTCGAAACAATCTTAATGGCTAACTTTGTCTGTTTGTGACGTTGTTATTATTCCTAATTGAACTAAACAAACACACTTTTATTTGAACCGTTTCCATTTAAGTTGAATAAGGTTGCTCATTTTTATTATTCTGGTGAGTGTTTTAATGACCATAACTTGGCTGTTCAAAAAATCTCTTTCTGCGTCTTGATTCATGCTTTATGGTGCTAGGTGTGGATTTGGCCTTTTAATGTATGGATTTGGATCGAAGAAGGCTTTGCTTGAGGATTTTGCTTCGACAGCTTTGACTGAATATTCTGTGGTTGTAATCAACGGCTATCTTCAGTCAATTAACATAAAACAGGTATAATCATTCTGGATTTAAGTCATGGACTATATCTGATTTATTTTCTCAGCCACCATACAGATATATCTATGTCTAAAGATACAAAAAATGAAGTTAATAAAATGAAATGAATACTGGATGATTTATTCTAGGTAGGAACGTAAATCATAATATATGTTGCAAACATTATAAAGACTGTATCTTTTGTCATTTAGTTTGTAAAGTGGAAATGGCTTGTGGCTTGAAATAATGGTCATAGACCTGATTATATGTTCTTGCATCTCAGTTATGAATTTTAAATGATTGCAATGTAGGTTGTGATAACATTAGCTGAAGTTCTATGGAATCAATGCAAATCCAAACGAAAGACCCCTTCCAGGAACTTGCCTAGAGCTCAACAACCATTTAATTCTCGTTCCATGGATGATCTTTTTGCATTTTTGGATGGGTCAGAACTGAAGGAGAATGATTATTTTGTGTGTGTTGTCATTCACAACATTGATGGGCCTGGGTTAAGAGACTCTGAAACTCAGCAGCATCTTGGACGAATTGCTTCCTGTTCCCATATTCGTATGATTGCCTCTATTGACCATGTGAATGCTCCTCTTCGTACGTATGTTTTTTTTTTTAAATTATTATTATCAATAGTTGCTTAGCTAGCTTATAGTTTATGTTACTTATTCCCATCCACTCTTTTGTCCATGCTGTTTTTAAATCCTTAAGGTACTTCTTTTCTTGAAAATTAGTGTAAGATGAAGTTGGAAGCTCTTGAGTTTTATTCCCACCTTTTTTCTTTAGTAGTCCATAGGAGAGATGGTTAATGGTTGATATACCAGTGAAACCTTGTATGTGGTGGGAGTCCATTATGCTTGAAAGAATATGCTACACATTTGATCTTTTCTCTTTTTGAAACAATATTCTTAATCTAATTTACTCTGAAGCAGAAGGTGAAATGGGATTGATTTAGTCACTCAATTAGGTCTGGCTATAGGATATATCTTCCTAAACCAAGTCAAGCCCATAATTCATGCTGCCATGTCAATATGAACCCCAGATAGATGTAAGTACATCTGTCTATGTAACAATCAGAAAGCAAAACCTGTCTCGACATTATTTTCTGAGTAAAGGGGATACAGATGTGTAGCATTGCTGTTAGACTATTTTAAGTGGCATTTAATGCATTGACCCTAATAAATCTCATTTTGAATCTTCTGATAGTGTGGGACAAGAAAATGGTTCACACTCAGTTTAACTGGCACTGGTATCATGTGCCTACCTTTGCACCGTACAAGGTTGAAGGAATGTTCTTTCCTTTGATTCTAGCTCATGGCAGCAGCACTCAAACTGCCAAAACAGCTGCAATTGTTTTACAAAGTTTGACACCAAATGCTCAAAGTGTCTTCAAAATTCTGGCGGAATATCAACTGTCTCATCCTGATGAAGAAGGCAAGTATCTATATATAACTTGAAACATGTGTCCACATCTTATATCTTATATGTATTCTATTTTATTTTTCACTTTTCAGGCATGCCAATTGATACTCTGTATGCAACCTCTCGAGAGCGCTTCTTGGTAAGCAGTCAGGTTACTTTGAACTCCCATTTGACAGAATTCAAAGATCATGAGTTGGTCAAGACTAGAAGGCATTCTGATGGTCAGGACTGCTTTTACATCCCTCTTGCATCTGAAGCTCTCGAGAAACTGTTATCAGAGATAAATCAATAGGATGTTTTGGCCGACTGCAGATTGCTTAATTTGCAAGTAACAGTTTCATCGTGTCTATAAGTGACGCAAAGCGCAAGATAGTGGTTGATAATAGTTCGCTTGGTTAGATCTTATACGGCCAGCTGTTTTTAAGCGATAAAACTTGATCACTATTGAGCAAAATTGAAAGTCGAAGATTTCTACCTGGACTGAAATTTTGTTATCCGGGTGGAATTGTTAAAATTTGTGAGGAATAAGGATATCATGTTACTTTGTTTGATTTGATGATGATTGATGTGCTTTTTTTATATAATTTTTTTTATTTTTTGGGGAAAAAATTTATTAATTAAATACATGCGTACTAGATGAGACTCGAACCAAAGACCAAGATCTAAATAAGACTCCCCAATGATCAATTCAAATATTTATTTATTCATGATTCTTATCATTTTTATGTATTGATTGTGTAGTTATATGACTAATTTTGATCATTTTAATTTATTTCTAACATTCCATTATTTAAAATCTCAGAAAATAATTTAAATTAAGTTAAAAAAAATATTTACTTCTTTGTAGCTTTTGTAAAACCAGAAACAACTTGAATGTGAATACCCGACCCGACCCGTCCGGACATTCATTGTTATTTACGGACTGTGTCACACGCTGCTTGACTTGAGGAACATACCCCACTCGCGGCACCTAGGCGCGTAACCCACAATCATCCTCACACGCTATATGGTCCATTAGCTGAGCCAAAATGTTTGTCTAGTGAAATTCGATTGCGAGAGAGAGAGAGAGGAAGATGAGAAAGTTCGATCCATGGCCCGTATTCTTCAGGAGAGAATGGAACAGGAACTGGCCGTTTCTGGTCGGCTTCGCCATTACAGGAACCATAATCACCAAGTTCTCTCTTGGTCTCACTGGTATTTTTCTTTCATTTATTTTTTAGTTTATTTATTTTCATTCTATTCAATGCGCTTCATCACAAATTGAATTCTGATTTGTTCAATTTTCCTTTTCTTTTCTTTTTTTTTTTCAGAGGAAGATGCTAAGAACTCCCCCTTCGTGCAGAGGCATAAGCGGTAATACCTCTCCTTTTTAACCCTAAATTCCCTTATTTATTACAAATATGTCCTACTTTCTTCTTTAATAATGCTTTTCACCCATTTAGTTCAATTGCTGCTTAGCGTTAATTAGGGTTTTATTTTGTTGCTTGAACTTTTGCTTTGCCTCACCAATTTACTTTTACTTTTCTCTTTCTGTGTGTGTTTTTAAATTAAAAAAAAAGGTTATGCTTTTTAAATTACGTTCTCAAAGTAGATGTATAACTGAGATAATAACACAAGTAGTTTGGCATTGTATTACAAAAACCAATGGTGATTGGAAATTCACATTTCACAAAATGAGCTTGACAAAGATTCTGTTATCTCTCTCTCTGGTCTTACTCATGATGTCTTTAAAGCATATGAATATAAAATTTTGGCCTTAAAACATTAAACCACACATGATTGATTATTTTCTTTTATGTGATATAACTGTATACGATGATGGGCTTTTTCTTTTAAATTATGTTGGAAAGTGGTTTATGATTAAATCCTTTAAATAATTTGTAATCTCATTCAAGCAGTCCTCCAATTATGTGATTACTTGATATTCCGAATTATATTATTGCACAGAGAATCGAATATGGTTTTGCCTCAGATTTTTTTTAGTTAGAAAGTCCAATTTGAAGTCTTTTGTCAATGGTTTACATGCTACTTGCCACTTAAGTTAGATGCATCTTGACTCATCTTGTCATCGACTCTAAATGAAATCTTATTCCAACAAAATTTTCTTAATAAGAGTATTTTCGAATATATAGCTGTTAAGATTTTTCTCTCCTATCACATGGGTCTTATATTCTATTAGACATGATACATTGACCATCACTGATTTCGGTTTACTGGTTATTTTTTGGGACTTTCCTCTTTTATGATTTTCTTTTTACCCCCTTATCAGTTGGCCTTAAAAATATGTTATTTGTCTAACATTTTGTAGACCATTCAGTATTCTTATGAAGCCTTTGACCTTTTGTAGGTGAACTTTCGAGCCCCTGGGAAGGACAGAGGTCACCAGGATTGAGTTTCTATGGAAGTTCATCGGTTTCATGTTATTCAATAAAAAGGAAACGGTTTGAACACATGGTTGAATTTTTTTCCCAGATATTTTTATTGCCCTTTCTTCTTTTGAGCTTCTATTGAAAAAAAAAACAAAATTGTTCTTCATTTTTAGCCTATTTGTTTGACTTGTAATGAGAAAACAGCTGAATCTGTTTGATGAATTTTTAAGCGTGTGGGATTTGACCCCATTTTGACTCAATTCGACCATGGATTGATCATGTGTGGTTTATGGGAATGTTTTGGAGTTCCAGTTGCATGTTTGGCTGAAAAACTGAAACCGACTATATGTATGAACTCAGTTCCATGGAAGATGTATTGCTTGTTTAATTTCAGGTTTGTGAATGAAGGCACTGCCCGTCATTTTGTATTTCCTGCCATTTGAAACAATTGCAGAGTTAAGAGGATATTGTCCAAGCCATGGCCGCATTCTCTGTTCATATGAATCATTGAGGTTGAAGCATTGCCTAACAATGTTTATGAATGTTGCACTCATTTTCAACTTAGGATGGTGATTGACATTGTAGTGACTTGCAATTGGTGAAATTTTTTATGGTCGCTGACTTCATTTTCCTGCGTGCTTAAATATTCACAAACTGAGGACTGTCAAAAAGAAACTTCTTGTATACATCGAGCAGCATTTTAATCTGATTTGCAAAGTACATACCGAGTATCAGAGTACTCCATAATGCTACCACTGAAGCATGGTAGAAGTAAAATTGTAAAACAAATCCCAAACATATGGCATCTGTCGTCGGTGGCCCGTCCAATATTTGTGATATATCCACTTCGCCAATGCAAACGTTGAGCTATCCTTCTTTGCATTCGAAATGCAGTAACGAGAGTCAAAGCTCCCATGATGACTCAATTCTTCCCCTTCCTTATTGGTGGCTCCGATTTCATCCCTGGGAGCAAAACGCCGGTCCATTGGTGGTTGCGATATACAGCTTAAACAACATAATAATACCAAATTCGAATGGCCAGTTGAAGTTGGATGAAAACTAACCTTTTGGCGATCTCAAAACATCTAATCCTTCCTGAATTCCCGTAATATTACGATCCTGAATGGACAAAGTTAATAAGTTCTCATCCTTACAAAAGCAAAACCACAAGAAAGGAAAAAGGAAATCATTTATATCAGAAGCATGGATGTCTTAATAATTTGTAAATCACAAGATCCTTCAACTATTTTTGCATAGCATGCTTAGTTTCTTAATCTTAAGTCAACCATCTCAACCATCTGTAAGATTGGAGGAAGGAATCGTGTAGTAAGGAGGGGGCAGTAGAACAGTCGCAACTTATCAGCATCCATTCAAAAAACTAGCAACACGGTTAAATTGTTCGATATTGAAGTATTGGTCTAGAGACTTCATTTGTTGAATATTGCTAAATCAAGTGTATTTTGACAGAAAAAAACGTCAACAACCTCTATCAAAGTGTACTAATTACCAGATACTAGAATAAGCATGTGCTTATGTCTTAAATGAATGCCCAGTGTTTAATTGCGACCTAGCGTGCAGAGTTGTTTGTTCCGCCTAGATTATCCTTTTTTTTTTTAAACCCATCTCAAAATATTAACTGCAAAAGTCAAGGCATTAAAATCTCCTCTGCATACAAGTACCAAGCCTCCAAGGACGTGGTTGGATTGGTAACAGCATGAAGCTTGTAACAGCTGATCACCTGGGTTCGAGCCTTAGGGGAGGTAAGGGGAAAATAAAAATTATTTGGATTTGGCCCACCCCCTTACCTCAAAAAGAAAAAAAAAATTCGTACTCCAGTCTATAAAAGAGTGGAGCTGTACTGCAAAACCATCAAAAGCACCATAACAGGGATGGCACAAGTCATCTTAAACTCAAGCTTATTTAATAAAGAAATCTTTTTAGGAAGGTGAGAATAATCAGCTGAAATGGAACAGATAAAATGTTTAAGATGAAACAAACCGCATCATAAACTGCAATTTGATTCCGCCAGAAATCTAGGCAAGGTACGAGTAGTCTCCCTGAAATATTTGCAAATCCAACTAAACAGTTTAGCAGCAAAAACAGGGCGATAATAACTTTATTTTTAACATATACAGGATTATCCAAACATCGCTCAACATTTAACCATCCAAGAACTGAAAAAGACTATTACCAAACAAGCAATATTCAGGAAAGTTTACCTGAGTGGAGGATGTTAGAACTAATATGCTCTGAACTTATGTTTTTGATAACTTACTTCAAACGTATATGCCGTACATGATTTTATTTGAATAGAGCTTCAAGATATTATCCAAGTTCGGATTGCAAATCACCTGATCTGGATCGTTTGAGACTCAGAGATTCTGGAGAGACTATAGAAGATTTTTCTCTTCTTTCCTCAGTATGAGGGCTTGCCTAAGTAGACAAAATATCTTCAATAAAAGTTCAAAAAAAGATTTAAGAAACAAGTAACAATACCAAAATGAACCATGATAAACTAATGAATTGTGAGGAACATTGCAAATGCAGAACCTGCTGACAGCTTCAGTCATTTACCAGAGCAACATGAACACTATCATCGCCAAATGAAAGCATGAATAAAAATGAATATCTAACAGAAAAACATAAGCACTAAATTTACCCAAAATCTATAGAGCCCCGTTGCTTGTTATCTTGGATTATAATGTGATTAATGCTAATACTGCCTGGTCCAGGTACATACACTTGCCTTTGGCAACAACATAAAGCCAAAAGCCACTAGTTACATAACATATCCCTAGCTTTTAAATTATGTTTTGATCACATGAACCACACAACAAATGTGGAAACCCATAAGATGACAATCTTTCGAATAAAAAGGTGCATGTTAAATGCTAAATGTGGACACACCTTCAACTGAGAAGGTATTCTAGTTAATATACTTCTTCTATCTTACTATCATCTTTACATTTCTTACATAGAATTTTTCAGTTCTATTATTTTTATATCTAATCCAATTTTTTTATTGCAGATGATACAAGTTTTTCCAAGTATAAATTTCTAAACTGTTTACTCCTAAACCTGTCGATAAAATAACTTACATGTGCATCAAAATTAATTTTCCTTTGAGCTTTCTTCCTTGACGAGACTACGTTGGCATTTCGTTCTCTTTCATCAACTTCAGTTTCCAAGTTGCAATCATGCCCAATATCATCAGGCACACAGGGAGACTTGACTGAGTTATTCTTGTTCTGCCATGGTGTCCCAGCTTGAGAATTTTTTTTTGATCGACCTTGTGCTTTTTTTAATTTGTCTCTTACCAAAATACTACGACTTGGGTCATTGTTCTGCCCTAGTGTCCCAGCTTGAATTTTTCTTTTTGGTTGACCTCGTGCTTTTTTTAATTTGTCTCTGACCAACCTACTACAACTTGGGTTATTGTTCTGCCTTGGTGCTCCAGCCTGAGATATTTTTTCTGGTTGACCTTGTGCACTTTTTACTCTGCCTCTTACCAAAGTACCATATCCTGGCTTTTGAAGTTCACCACACAGATGATCATTTTTCTTACTTTTGTCATTTTCTTTCTGCCTCTCTGAAGTCTTCGGCTCACTAGAGGATATTCTCAATGTTACTTCTGAATCTTCCAAAGATGGAGCTGGGTCCAAATTGGATGGATTACCATTATTCACATCAGATCCTTTAGGTGCAGGAGAATCTTCCGATGCAGCATTCCTAACGGTAATGCCTTTTGAACTTGCTCTCTCGGTTTTTGACTTTATTTTTGTCCCCATATTGCCTTTCCTCCTACTTTCCAAATTTCCCATCACCGTATGGCCAACATTCAACAAACATGAACTTGCAATCCCACTTGATTTTTCACCAGGACATCTGATATTTGTGTCAAAGTCTTGGGGCAAAGAAGCAGGGGAGCTATTTATATTTTGATAATCCAATCCATCCTTACTTCTATCATTTTCTTTATGCTTCTCTGAAGTCCTTGGAATTCCCAACGTTACTTCTGAATCTCCCAAGGACACAGCTGGGTCCAAGTTGGATGGATTAGCATTGTCCGTATCAGAACCTTTAGGTACCGGAGATGTTCCTAAAGCAACATTCTTCATGGTATTACCATCTAATTTTGATCTTTCTTCGGTTTTTGACTTTGCCGCTGTCCCTGTGTTGCCTTTCCCCCTGCTTGTCGAATTGGCCATTCTCTCAGAAGATCCTCTCACACAATAGCCTGAAGGTTCCGCCATGTCCGCCACTGCTAAGTTATCCTCCAATGAACTAACATTGTCTTTTTCAGACTTCTTTAATTGTGGAAAATTGGTTGAGGCATGATTGTTTGTATTAACAGTGTCTTTGTGGTTGGCAGCATGGCGGGACGAGTCGGAACTTTTGGATGCACTAGCAAGAGTATTCTCGGAGAAATATTCAAAAGATTTGTTTATATCCCCCGCATTATGTTTCCTCTTGCCCTTTACTTTCTTGTGATCCACTGGAATTGCATTTGAATCCAAATTTGCTGTACCTGCATCAGCTGCAACTTTGCAGCACATGGATATACAGTGAAATAAAAAAGAAGCAAAGTGAGTGGCTGCAAAGAACTATCAAATTCATCAAAATAATATCCCATTGGAAGTGCAATTTAGAAGTTAAAAGCATACATATTGGATCTAAAGCTGCCTCGGCCTCTTTCATGAAACACTTTTCAGCATAAGCTTTCCAATCATAATGAAACCCGAGATTAAAGTGACTAAAAACCTGTTTGGATAGAAAAGGAAAGCACAACCTTCAGTTAGGAATTTCTGAAGTAGGCGAAATATAGAATTCCCACTGACATGCTTGTTGATTTGGTCACAAAGAAACACCATGTCTAATCCACATTGGTCTAAATAATTTCAATCACTAACTATGCACATGAGCTATGGCACAATCTCACATCAAACCTATTGAATTATTATATAACAAGGAAATTGTCAGCAATGATGTTACACAAATGAATAAATCATATGCACTTAGATTCGGTTGCATAAAGCAAACTTAGAGGGTGAAAAAAATCTTTAAATACACAAAGCCAGCAAAAAAATTCAGCAGAAATCCATTTCGCAGAATATAAAGTCACTTTATAAAACAAGCAAATAACTATTGACCATCAAATTGATAAATCAAAAGACACAGAGTAAGGATGCATCCTCAAATTCACTTTCCAAATCCCATAGAAGAAAATTAAAACAGTAGATTAATGGCCTGATGTATTGGCTAGTTTCTAAGGCATATGCTGCAAAATATAAATCACATGCAACAAGGAAGGGGGAAAAAGGCAAACAGTAAGAGGAACATACGTCGGATGAAAACCCATTTTCCAATGTGCGTGACTTATTTATGAGTCCTCTAATTATAATGTAGATTCCATCTGACGTTTCAAGCGAAAAAGGATCATAACTTTTAGCAATGGGTGCAGAGGTAAATACGCGCTTTGCTTGTAGCCTGTAACAGAATGGTAAACAAAGTATTGCTTTAATGAAATGCAGTTTCTGTAATAGAGAAATTGAAAATATAAAATCATAACCTACTTCCTATCTGAATGGTGTATGTTTGAACTTAATAATACCTATAACTTTAAGCTTCTGGGTAACTTTAACACTGGTATCAAAGCCAAGTTTTCCTTAATAGTTTTGTGTTCAATCCCAACAAACGGTCTTGTGTTCATACATCAAAGTGGTTTTCAAGACGAACCACATAATAAGTCTGTCAAATAAGTCCAACTTTACCTGTGAAGGGGTGTGTTAGTTTGTCACCATTAGCGTTCTGCTTACTAGCTTCAGGGAAAGTTTGGAATCGACCATGGTTTTTTATGCTTAACTTCTATGGAATGGAATCATTAGTTGTCAATTATAAGTGGGTGGATAGTAGGTAAATATTAGCCACCTAGTGAAAGTGGGTGATTATCAAATACTTTAGCAACAGAACTTTGAAAGTAAAGCAGAGGCACAAACAAAAAAGGTATGTTTGGGATTGTTGTGCTTGTTCTGAACTTTGAAAGCATTTTAGTTATAAAGTATTCGGAAAAAACAATCGCTTTTACTGGAAAACTAATGTTTACCAACCCTCCTGTTAAAGCTTGACATACAGTGATCCTCTCCTACAACAACTGTAACATCAATCCCCAAACATAAACATACCCTAAGCTTTTAGATTTTGTTAACTTTAACAAAAAATTTCTTATATTCTGTTTAAGAACTGAGGGCATGTCTGATTGGCACACTGGAAAGGGAACTGAAATGAATGGAAAAAGCAAAAGGAATGAAATGAAAAAGGGGAAGGAATGAAGGAGGGATCGGAATTCCATTGGTTGGTTGATTCCCAGTTTCCCGTGGAATTATTATTCCAATTCATCTTCACAACCAAGCAGGGTGATCTATCTAGGCTGGATAGGAATCCACCAGAATTAGAAATGCAACAATACACGAGCCGTGTTTCCTCTCTTAGATACAACGTTCACAAGCAGACAAGAAAATTTAATAATGAATTAAAGCAAAACCCTAATGGAATAGAGAACTTTACTCTCTGGATGTGAAACCAGCAATGGCAAGTCTGTTTCCCTCACGATCCGTATTTGCTTTAACCAGCCACCAATTGTATAAGATGACCTTTGGAAAACCAAAAAAAAAAAAAAAAAATCAAGGAAAATTTAAAGCACGCAAGGAAGTGGAATTTGCCTTTGAGAAGCGAAAAAAACTATTACTCAACTGTTTTCTGGAAACGAGAGCTTGCTAATACGTCGCCGTTGTCATCGTCATCGCTTTTGTTGCTGTTTTCAGATGCTCGACTGGGAGCAGGTGTAGAAGATTTTGGGGATAGGAGTCTATTAATAAGAGATATCATACTCCAAAGTTCACCGCTGGGGAAATGATCAAAATGACTAACGATAATCTAGGGCTTTTTTCTGAAATTGAAATTCTAGGGCTTTTGCTTTCTGTAGAAATATCGCGGGAAAATCAAGTTCAAGTCCGTACTCACGCTGACCACGTTACACGTGTACGTCCTTTTTTGATAGTTTACTGGTCCTGGACGGTAAATACCACTTTTATTGTGGGCCGGACGACGGCCCTTTTTCATGGGCAAAACTTGTGTGGGCTCACTAACTTAACACAGGACAAAGATATTCTGTCATGTGATAGATTAGTGAATCCCACTTATATTTCAATATTAAATTTAATGAGTTCTAATATGAGACTTACTATTGGTCTTACAATAAAATCATTTCTCTAGCACATGATAAATCACTAAAAGACTATCTCGCATTCTCACTAGCCCAGCATACTGGGATGAGATTCAAAAATTGAGACTGCATGTTAATGTTATGGACTTCCAACTTCATGTCTCAATTTAATCTAATATCATCTAATTATCATTTTTTATTTATATACTAAACGAATGAGATAATTTATTATTCAAAAACTCATTTATTACAACTATTAACTATCATATAAATACAGTTTTTTCCCCATAACAACTACAACTTACAGTATCTCAATACTGTAATAGGATTTTAAATTTTTTTTCATCTAATTTTAATTGTTGATTATGCTTGACAAAGAATCCGTCAATTAGATGATTTTTTCTATTTTAAAAATTAAATATAATACATTTGTAATTGAATATAAATTATATCCATCAACTAAAAAATTAGAAGATAAATTTGGATTTTTTAAAAGAAAAAATGCCTAGCATCGGGTTAATGCTAGTGTTCTCAAAAGTTTATCCCATAACGAGCACAAATGATAAGACTATTATCATGTAGAGGTAAAGTTGATGAACTAAAAAATATGTAAAATAATCATTCACTTAGTGAATGTCACATTGCACAACTTCTTGCAACTATTGAAATTTATTTACTTTCATAGCTCTAGACATTTTTTCTTGTTCATGCACACATATTTTTGGATCTTCTATCTTATTTCTTCTTGCTAGTCATTCTTATTTAAGCTATTCGGCCTTTGGATGAGTGGTAGAGTTGCTGCTCTCACAAATAGAGCACTATGGGGCTTCATTCCTACCCAATTATACGATAATTGAGCGGAAGAACACTAGTCTGAGTCTAATTGTAAATATCAATTCTCATGGAGACAGTTTTTTCCTTTACGAAATGTATATAATTGATTAGAGAAACACTAGTTTGTGTTTGATTGTAAATATCATTTCTCATGAAAGCAATCTTTCAATTCTCATGGAGGCAATCTTCTCACAATTAAGAATGTGCATAATTGATTAGAGAAACACTAATTTGCATTTGATTGTAAATATCAGTGCTCATGGAGGTAGTCTATCAGTACTCATGGAAGCAATCTTCTCATAATCAAATGAAGGAACACTAGGTCTGAGTTTGACTGTAAATATTAGTTCTCATGGAGGCAATCTTCTCATAATTGAGTGGAGGAACACTAGTCCAATGAAGGAACTGTAAATATTAGTTCTCAAGGAGGCAATCTTCTCATAATTGAGTGGAGGAACACTAGTCCAATGAAGGAACACCAGTCTAAGTCTAACTGTAAATATCAGTTTTCAACTTTTCATGGAAAGCAATTTTCTCCTTTACAATTGAGTGAAGGGACACTAGTTTGAATCTAATTATAAATATCAATTCTCATAAAAATAGTCTTCCTCTTTTCAAAATATGAATGAAATAAACATTTCTCCAATATTAGTCTGAGTTTGATTGTAAATATTAATTCTCATGTAATATGAGTCATTCTTGTTTAACTTTTTTTCTCTCACAAAAATTTGAAGATTAAAAATATGATCACAATATCACGAAAAAAAAAAACTCAATTATCCTTTTTTATTTTTTAACAAAGATGTTTGATTAATCTGCAATTGTTTAATCGTTGAAAAAATATGTTTGAACTTATCATCTCAAATTAATTGAAATTTGAAAAATAAATGCATATGAGCCATTTCGCTAACTTTAATCACCGTCAGTAATGTAAGGTTGCATTTGGAGGTCTACCGTTTGTTCAAAAGTTTTCTTTAACGTTAATGATATGATAAAAAAAATAAAATTAGTGTTGAAGCTGGAAAGTGCAGCACTGCAGTTGAGTTATTTGGATGTTATGTTTAAATTTTTTCTTAAAAAAATGAGATGCATCAAGTTACATTAAAAGTGATTAGAACCTGGAATTTCCACACATATGGCGAGCGTGTGATTGGCTCAACTCATACAGATAGGTGATCGTTTTAGTACAACTTGTATATAGATCTTAATGCTATTAGTTAATTCTATTAAGATGAGTACTACTTAAAAAGACAAGCCGAGAGAGAGAGAGAGAGAGAGAGGTGAAACCATGAATTTTAGAATACTAAGCAATCTTACGAAGGAGCGTTAAAATATGTCCGGGTGAAACTGCCGAGGAATTGAGCTACTTTCTTGTGCCCTCTGAAGATGAAGCTTTAAGGCATAGTTCCTCAGCTGCAGAAAGCAGGAATTTTTCAAGTCATGTCTAGAGAACAACCATGGGTGAATGTCTATTGTCTGATACGATCACGATAATAATCATCATTGTCAAACTATTCTGATGGGCAATCGTGACTAGAATTTGAGAACCCATCTCTGATATGCAGTTCAGGATTCTAATTTTCATCTGGACAATATGCAATCTAAACTAAACACAGATGACATAAGAAATAGCCTCCAATACAAATATTGTTTTGAATTTCCAAGATTGAGACCCCAAAAATAGATCACATTGATCTAGTTCTGAATGCATTTTATCAAACTTCTAATACAATGCAACATTTTCATTAAAAAGAAGCATTCATCAATGAACATGCAGGCTCCTATCTGTGTGCATTACCAACTAGATATATAGTGAATATCTAGAGGAAATGAGAAGACGCGTGTAATATTCCCATAAACTAATGCAGACAGATGTTCGTACACCAAGTACAAAAATGATGATCAGGTCACACCAAATTTCAGAATCTTGATTAAGGGCCAAAGAGAGTAAGTATTACGAAGATTACCTCTAAATTTCGAGCTTGGTCTTGGTACTGGCTTATAACAAGCTTCAAAAGTTCTACTTCCTTTTCCTTCTGCTCTTGCTCCAAATGGCGTTCATGTTGGATAGAAACTGCTTTCTTTAGAATCTGGTTGTCATTTAACAAGCTCTGCAGATGCTCCTTCAGAGAAGCATGCTCAAGCTGCTCCACGAATAATTATAGAAGAATCAATTAGTGGAAAAACACAAATGTCAGATATGGTATTCTCTATGCCAATTATTGTGAATACTTTAAGCTTTCTATCACCTCCTTTGATGCCTTCGAGTTGGTAATGATGCTTCTTTCAAAAACTTCTAATATCCTGGCAGCACGGCCCCTGGCATCATCAAGATCTGCTGCACTCATCATCTCATGCACAAACAAATCCACCCACTTGGATCCATCTGTTATGTTTTCGCCACAAAAATTTGTATGTGCACTTCTAACTTCCTCTTCTGACATTTGACTACCTGGTTTATACAGATTTGGAAAGAATGAACAAAAAGCAAGGTCTAAGAACAATACCATCGGGAAAACAAACATATACCAGCTACTTCAGTAAATCTAATCAAGAAAATTAAAGCATTAAAGAAAACAACTTACATGAAGTTGCACTTTCTCCAGGAACCGCGGAAAAATTACCAATTATTGTGGGCTCAAGTCCCTGTGATTTGATTCTTTCACTGATGTTACTGAATGAAAGAACACGAAGACGGTCGATTGCATCCTCAATCTTATTGTCATGCTCACCAAGAACAGATTTTACCACCTAAATTGACAAAATTAAAATGAAAGGAAACTCATAAACACCATTGAAGTTTAAACACACCATGACCACTTGCACCATTCAAGAGATTTTACCGGTTCTACAAATTAGCAACCAAAAACTATCAAACACTAATACATTTGTTGCTACTTACTAATTGTTTATGGTCAAACTACTACTTAATATAACAATTGAATATGACCATCATGAACTAACAAAACAGAGAGACCAGAAATATAAGAACCGTTGACATCGAGCGAGTATCAAACTAGGTCATAATTCATAAACTAGTCACGACATTTACAACAAATATCATAAAAACCGAACAAGAATGGCAACTTTTTTGTGTCAGCAGAATACAAAATGAACAAATTTATTCCATGCTTGATCATGAAGGCAACTTATAATGTCATATATTAGATAAAGAAAGACACATACCAATTATTTACTTTCTAATCTTAAAAGATTAAAACTATAATTATAAGTGAAATAATCTAATAACAATAACAATATAGTTAGATAAAGAAAAATGGAAATAAATACAAAACCGGACCTCAGGATCAACATCAGGGAACATCTGAAGCAAGAACGAAACCGGGTCGTCGGATCCTGAACGGACCAGAGATCCGAAAGTTGAGCACCTGGATCTCTTGGCCGAAGTAGGAGACGAAGATCCGCAAATTTCTTCGAACCCCACCCGTTTCCCACAAACCCCCGCAGACATGGCCACCTAAAACCCTAGAGTTTTTTTTTTTTTTGGGTTATATTTTTAAAGAAAGAAGAAAAAAAAAAACCCACTTCGATTTCAAGAAGATGGAGCTGGGAAATTCTTTTCGTTTAATTTAACATGTGGGTGTTGGGTCACGGCAAAGGCAAACAAACCCTACAAGAAAAGATAAAGAGCGGAGGGGATAGAGATAAGTGAAAAGGGAGGGGATTTGGTTTTGATGGGGGTCAGTGTTTGCTTGCTTGGAATCTGAGATTTTTCGATCATGCAAGTTAATGTTGTTGTTATTACTACATCACAGTAACGGTAGATGCAAGAAAAGCACTTTTTCTACTTTAAAACTAATCTAAAATAAAGAATTATAATCAAGGGTTACAAGTGGAGGTGGTCAATGGGCCGGATGGCACAAGGTATGGTACGTGTTCGTATAATATGGTATGGTATGAGTATATTTTGGTAAAGCACGTGGTACGGTACGGCACGCATATGGACCTTAAAAACACGGCACAATTAAAGATGGGTTAAAGCACGATACGCGAAAAAACACATTTTATTTTTTAATGAAAGTAAACTTAAAATTCTATGATTTTATAAATAACTTGAAATTGAATCATTTAATATGTTTTATTGGCTCAAGTTTTTTAAATTTATTTAATTCTTAGTTTCAAAAAAATTATAATTGATTTTTGTTTATAATTTATTAAATAAAACTTGATATCATGATTTTAATAAATATCATGATTTTATAAATATATATTAATATTATTATAAACTATGATATATGACTTTACGTAATTCTAAGTTAACAATTAAGTCAACTTTTAAAAAAAATTATTGTTATTGTTGTTGTTAAGTACTAAAAAAGAATTTTAATACCATAGAGTCAAACTTAGCAACTAACATTATATTATCTTATTATTATTAATTTATTATTATTGAATATGGACTTGAATTTTAAATTTTTTATTCTATTAAATTTAAATAAAGGCACATGGATCCAAAAAAAATATATAAGATTGAAAAAAATAAGACAACAACTTGGTATGCGCTCTCAAAAAAATAAAAAAGGAAAAAAGCTTAGTGGGCTATTTTTCCTAAGCAGGGCATGACACGGCACGAAATAAATAGTGGGCACGACATGACACGAGCACGAGCACGCGTGGACTTCCTTTGATGGGTCTGGGCCGACACGGCACGACCCGTTAGCCATCTCTAGTTACAATGCTGCTTTTCAATTTAAGGGTGGCACTCGATTCAGTCCAAATCAAATCAAACCGAACCATATTAGGGTAAGTTATGATAAAAATCAAATGGTTCAAAAATTTACAAAGCAGTATAATCTTATAAATTAATATTCGATAAATTAATAATTTTTATTATATAAAAAATTTTCACCGTCCTAACTTGAGCCAATAGAATAAATTAATAGTTCCGATAAAATAATAAGATAATATTTAAAAAAAAATCGTGAATAACTTTATAGTCTCATTTAAATCATAAATTAATAATTTACTAAAATTACAAATGCAGTTAATTATAATATTTTAATCATAAAAAACATGACCTTATTATTGTTACTTCTTTACATAAAATATGGCTATATTATTACTTTTTTTCTTAAAATTTAAATCTAATAGGATCTCATCTCTTATTTTTCTTATTACATCTAAAAACTTTGGGGTTGATTTCTCGAATTTTAATAAGAAATTATGAAGTGTTGTCGATGCTTCGAGTGCTTTCTTGCCCATCTCATTTGTCATGATTGATTTTCGAACAACTTTTAAATGAGAAACTATTGTAAATATTCAAGTAATTTAATATGAAAAAAAAAAGACTTTGTGTTTGTTAATATAAAGATTATTGATTATTTTCAATCAAATTCATTGAACAAATTTAATTAAGTTGATTAATATGAATACTATTTAATTAAGTACATAGATAAGTACAATGTATTTATTTTTTTGTTAAATGATTAGCTAATACATTGAATATAACATGAATTGAATTATTTTTAATTTAATTCATTGAACACATTTAATTAAATTAATGTAACATGAATACTATTTAATTACATAGGAATGTACAATGTACTTATTATTTTGGAATGGAATGTACAGTTTAATTCATATTTGATATTGATAAAATACGTTGAATGTTTAGTTATTAAATATATGTTAATTGAATAATAAATAATTATGTAATAATTTATCGATTAATTAATAGATTATTAATTAATATATTTTTTAATTAATATATTTTATATGCTCCCAACACTATTAATTTATAGAGGTTCTACCGAATTTAAAATTGAATCAAACAACTAAACCAAACGATTCACAAAAAAAAATTAAAATAAAATTATGAAAAAAATGAAAATCGAAAACCCTAATCTAAACTATATTAAGGCTCCATTTAGTATTAGCTTTTCAAATAAATCTTATTTAAATAGAACTTTTGTTATTAGAGCTTTTACAAATAGAGTTTTTGCAACAAAAAAAAAAAATTAGTTATTTAGTTGTTAACGAGAACTTTTATTAAAAATCATAAAATTACTTTAATAGACGAATTTTTAAAGTTATCTTATGAAAATAACGAAATAATATTGTTAAACAAGTAAGAAATATTTTAGATAGTTTATTATTTAAAAAAAACTTTTCAGCTCCTGCTTCCAAAAGTTAAAATTTTGAGATTTTACTAGTAGAGGTAAACTAACTTATTTAATCTTCAAAAGCTCAATTAAAAAAATAACTAAATAACAGCAAAAATTTTGATAAGAGCTTATGAAATTATATTAGTATTTATGATCATTAAATAACTCATACTAAACATGCACTAATATAGAAGTTCTTTGACTCTGAAACGGTTAAAGTATTGATATTAACACAAAACTGACAATGAGACTTTGACGTTTCTTTTGTAATTTGTAGTATATTTCTAGACCATTATTAGACTTTGTTATGTTGATTTACTATTGTTAGACTTTATTATGTTGTTTACTGTTTGTAGATTTATAGACTTAAAATTGTTGTCATAGTAATATATATTACTATTAAGTCTTTTTTTTAATTGAACATACATGATAAATTACTCCAAAAGAAAAGAAAAAACTAAATCAAACCAAAACGTAGAATCAAACTAAGTTAATTTGGTTTTAGTGTTTAGTTCATATCTAGTTCATAGAATTATGAACTAATTAATTTAGGTTTAGTTCGGCTCTAAACCTGAACCGAATCAAACCAAATAGTACTTTTCGTGCTTCAATTTTCAAGGTATGATGATTGATTCTAATTCTGTATATCTCCACCTATCATTAAAAGCTATAATATATGGCATAGACAGTCCTATATATATCACAATTCACAATTATGATTGTGAAATTTGAAGATGGTGGTGGGGTTATTTTTAATGGACGGCCGAGGAATATTTTGATATTTTCGAACAAATTTTAATATGAATCAATCATCACACCACTCACAAGGTGCACATCCCACTTTAATTTAGCCAAAAAGGTGAATTATTTCACATGGCTTGAACAGTGGCTAGCCGAACAAATTAACCCCCGAGGCACAACCTTTTGGGGGAGATCATATAAAATGAAATGGGTAGGGTAATAACAATTGTGATAAGATCGGTTTGGATCCGTAATTTTTCATATTTTTCCAAATAAGGGACAAGTTTGCAGTTGGTATAAAATGGATATCTGACCAGATACAACCACTATTATTATTTTAACTCCATATTATTGTAAACTGTGGAATACAAATAAGGATTCCACCAAATATTACTCTTCCCATTATCTTCTTTATTACTCTCTCCATTAATGTTTTTATAGTTAATAATTGTGAATAATTCTATCTTCGAATGCTTATATATACCCTTTCTTTGCTAATGAATTAATACAATTCATTTTTCTCGCTCAAGGCATTTTTCTTGTTTTCTCTTCATTTAAGTATTCCTTACTTAGATATTATCATTAAATAATTGCTTACATACAATCTCTTTAAATTATAATATCCATTACCTCCAAATTTATAACACGTTATCAGCACGAATTTCGCTCTGGTACAGGAAGTATTCTATCAATTTACTCTTTTATTTTCTACGTATTTATTTAAATTTTTTCCTATAAGTAATACTTATTACTTACACTTTTTTCAATATTTATTACACTAATCTCTTTTTATTTGTTTGTGATAATGTCTCATTTGACAAAATTAGAGTTTAACGCTTTGGATATATCAGGCGAGAATTATTTATCCTGGATCCTAGATGCCAAAATTCATCTTGATGCTATGAGCTTTAGTAACACGATAAAAAATAATAATGACTCATCCACTCAAGATCGAGCCAAGGCCATGATTTTTCTACGGCATCATCTCCACCAAGCACTTAAAATGGAATGTCTCACTATAAAGGATCCATATGTCTTGTGGAGCAGTTTGTACGAAAGATATGGTCATTTAAGGTCAGTCATTCTTCCCAATGCTCGTAGTAAATGGAATGCCCTCAGGCTACAAGATTTTAAGTCAGTACATGAATATAATTTTGCACTATACAGAATTACCTCAATTAAAATTGTGTGGAGTAAATATTACTGATGAGGATATGTTGGAAAAAACATTTACAACATTTCATACTTCCAACACGGTTTTACAACAACAATATAGAGCTCGTCAATATACAAAATTATAACACATATTTGTCAAGAAGGCATGCAATCAAGTCAGAATCTTTTGTATACTGACGAGCTCTATATTGTTGTTGTAAAACCATGTTGGAAGCATGAAATGTTGTAAATATTTTTTTCCAACATATCCTCATCAGTAATATTTTCTCCACACAATTTTAATTGTGAGGTAATTCTGTATAGTGCAGAATTATATTCATGTATTGACTTAAAATTTTGTAGCCTGAGGGCATTCCATTCACTACGAGCATTGGGAAGAATGACTGACCTTAAATGACCATATCTTTAGTACAAATTGCTCCACAAGACATATGGATCCTTTATAGTGAGATATTCCGTTTTAAGTGCTTGGTGGAGATGATGCCGTAGAAAAATCATGGCCTTGGCTTGATCTTGAGTGGATGGGTCATTATTATTGTTTATCTTGTTACTAAAGCTCATATCATCAAGATGAATTTTGGCATCTAGGATCCAGAATAAATAATTCTCGCCTGATATATCCAAAGTGTTAAACTCCAATTTTGTCAATTGAGACATTATCACAAACAAATAAAAAGAGATTAGTGTAATAAATATTGAAAAAAGTGTAAATAATAAGTATTACCTATAGGAAAATTTTTAAATAAATACGTAGAAAATAAAAGAGTAAATGGATAAAATACTTCCTGTACTAGAGCGAAATTCGTGCGTGTTATAAATTTGGAGGTAATGGATGTTATAATTTAAAGAGATTGTATGTAAGTAATTATTTAATGATAATATCTAAGTAAGGAATACTTAAATGAAGAGAAAACAAGCAAAATGCCTTGAGCAAGAAAAATGAATTGTATTAATTCATTAGCAAAGAAAGGGTATATATAGGCATTCGAAGATGGAGTTATTGACAATTATTAATTATAAAAACATTAATGGAGAGAGCAATAAAGAAGATAATGAGAAGAGCAATATTTGGCGGAATCCATATTTGCATTAGAAGGTGGAGTTATTCACAATTAGGGAAAAAACATATTTTCATCCTTAGGGTTTCATTTAATAACCAATTGCATCCCTACTTTCTAAATAATAGTTCAAAACATCCTTTCGCTAACTTACCGTTAGTTTAATACAATTAACTAATAATTCATTTAGGGTAAAATATGATTTTTCACTAAAATGATATAAACTATATTAAAATAATTTTTTTACATAATTAAATAACACTACACAAAATATGCAAAATTCATGATTTCTTTCTTAAATAAAATCAACGATGAAATAGTTTGATACAACCATTGAATAATCGCCATAAGCAACAAACTATAATTAACACAATATCTTTAAATCATTGGAAGAAAAACTAAAAAATACAACAAATTTTTATGTACTTGCATGTGCTAAATATTTTCGTAATCTTCAACTAATTTTTGTTTTAAACTTTACCATCACTCTTCTTTGACCATTATTGTCTCCCCAAGTCTTTACCACTATCTCCCCAAGATGGCTCACAGTGTAATTAGAGAGTATATTTATACGAATATGAAAATTGTGATTATTTTTTATACTTAGATCTAGGGTTTATAGGTATTTCATGTCGCCAAATAGAGAGAAATGCAAAACAATTGCTTGAAGTAGAAATTTTCCATCTTTTTTTATATTTTCTATTTAATGGGATTAGATAAAAATTATTTTTAGTTATATGTCAACTTTTATTTATTTTTTCTAACTTATCTTTAATGGAAAATTCTTTTTTGCCCTCAATATATTACTAACAAATGGCATTAAACTAACGGCGAGTTAACCAAAGGATGTTTTGTGCTATTGTTTAAAAAGTATGGATGACATAGGCTATTTTATGAAACCTTAGAGATGAGAAGACATTTTTTTCCTTCACAATTATTAATTATAAAAACATTAATGGAGAGTGCAATAAAGAAGATAATGGGAAGAGCAATATTTGGTGGAATCCATATTTGCATTCCACGGTTTACAACAATTTATTAATATTTATAACTGATTAGTGTTAAAATTGTATGTTCATTAAGAGTTAAAAATGTTATTTTATTCTTATAATATAATTTACATTTGTAGTTTTGTAACATATTGTGAATTTCTAATTATTTTTTAAATATTTGATTTTATATATTTGTGTGTGTTTATTAGGTAAAAATAAAAATTTCATGCAATTCACGGCTCCAAACAAATGTATAGATATCAAATTTGGATTCCGAAAGTCCGAGAAGTTATGTTGAGGAGAATCTGTGATTTTTGTTGTAAAATTATCAGTTTTTACCACGTTAAATGTGGTAATTGTGAAATTATAAGTTTTTACCATGTTAGCTGTGGTAAGTGTTAGTTGAATGAGTTAGGTATGTTTGAGTGAATTAAGTTAGGTTTATATTTTGTTAGTGGGATAAATGTATGGCTATGTGGTAGTGTCGTTAAGGTGCACCAAATTTAAAACCTTACCACTAATATAAATAATTAGTACAGAGCGAGTAAGGATCGATCCCACAGAGACTATGCTAGTTATATTTATTATTAACTCCAAAGCAAGATTTAAAATAAAATAATAGTAATAGTAATAATAATAATAATAGTAATAATAATACAAATTAATCTAACTAAAGAAAATGCCAATTAAAAATAAAAGGGGGGTTTATGAAATTTTAACTAAATAGTAAGAAATAAAGAAATTAAAATTACGAACAAGAATTTAATAAAAACTCTAATTAAAGGAGAAAGAAATAATAATGATGAAAACTTTGGTTAAAGGATCATTCGCCGCCACCAAACATGCACATAATATATCAATTCTATCATCAATTTATATTAAAACTATCAATCGTAGACAACAATAAGCTCTGTTAGTCTCAATCTTTCCTTAGTGTGTCGTTAGGCAAAATTAGCTCTTCACCTAATCTCTAACCATTAAATAATTTAAAACAAGCTCTTTAAATTTAAGATAATGGAAGCATTAAACAAAGAAAGATATTAGGTTGATCTAGGCAATAAACACACAAGCTCGGATTATTTAACCTAGGTTATGTTCTCCAATTGAAATCATTAATTCCAACCTGCTACTAATGATTAAAATATCAAGACAATTACGGATCAAGAATTTTAATCTAGCAATAAAATTTATTCAAGTCCTATCTAATTGGCCAGTCAAACAAAACAAGAATAAACCATAAACATTAATTATAGAAGAACATAAACAATCTCAATTAAATAAATTGAATGGTAGAATTTAAATTTAATTGCATAGCATGTTTAGGGTTTTGAATTCACCCTCAACCAAATAAAAATATAGCCTAACATAATTGAATTGGGAATAAGAGAATTGACAAAACCAATCATGGAGATTAATTCAAGCGGCTGCCTTTTTGTTCAATTTAATTCCAGCTGTTGGCTTTTTTTTTTTTTCTTCTTCTTGCTGCCGAATTGGATCTGCCCTGCCCTCAAAGTCTCTTGCTGCCCGAATTCTTCTTTTTTTTTTTATTGCTTCTGCTTGATCCTATTTATAATGCTTCAATTGTGGCTTTGTTTAAATCCTTGCCTGGAGAGAATTAAATTCCAAGCTCAAAACCGCCACCTCATGCTTCAATTAATAAGCCAATAATGATTTCCTAAAGCCAAAAGGCTTTATTATCTTTCCTTTCACGTGGCCACTTTTGGTTTGCAATCTTTGTTTTCCAATTTTGCTTTCAAGTGATGGCTTGGCTTGTTAATTGGCTTGGCTTCCTTTTTGACTTCCATTTTTTAATTTTAGCTCCATGTGCAACATTAATTTTGCTCGGCCCATACAAGCTTTAAATAAATTTATTTTCTAATTCTTTCCAATTCTTGGTCTCTTGTGCACTTTTGTCTCTCAATCTTCAATCAAATTTCTTTCATGAATGCTCCGATTTAATTTCTCTTTAATTCCAGAATATACCTAAAATAACAAAATAAATAAAACTAAGATAAAAATTAACACAATAAAATATTATTTACTAAATTAAAAATTAACTAAAATAACTAAAATATTTAAGACCAAAACAAGAAAAAGATAGAGAAATTAATAGCAAAATATATGGAAAATATACACTTATCACTATGATGTAATTAACTTAATTTATGTGCGTGGTGTGAATTATTCATATATTAGTATAAATAGAGAAGGGGGAGTAGAGATGGCAGAAAAACCCGCCCGGACCGGATCCGGTCCGGACCCGGCGTATGCGGTCCGGGTTTTACCCGGACCGAATGCATGGAAAAAACAGATCCGGGCATTGATTTTTAATACCCGGCTACTTCCGGGCACGGGTCCGGTCACAGCACCAAGAACCCGGAACCCAGACCCATGCCCAGTTTTTTATTAAGTAAAAAAAAGAGAGGAAAATATAAAAGCAAAATACATTTTGCTTTGCCCAATTGCCCCCCAAACCGAACCCTAAATCACAAACGCAACACACACTGAAATCTCGCAAACGCAACACCTCTTGCCGTCTCTCCACCAGCAGCCACCACCCACCAGCACCGATGCAGTGTTGACCGCCCCTCTCCCTCCACGAACCTCTTACCTTCCTCGGTCAACTCTTTTCATTTATCGCAAAGCACCGATGCAGTTTTGAAGCATGGCTGCATTTTTATTTCCAGACTTCCAATGCATAACTACATCAGTGTTGTTGCATCCATTATGTTGAGGATAGGATGTTGTTTGATAGGCAGAGATGCAAAGAATATTGTATCATAATTTTTTTTTTTTGAAAAAAAAACTTATATTGGTTTTGTTTTGAGTATTTATTCTTTGGTTTAAGTTAAATATAATTTTATTAGAATATTTCATTTTTCGCGTCGGCTTCTTGTAAATTGTCGCTTTGTTGGTTATAATTTTATATCAATTTTAAGGTAACCTTTTGAATTCTGAAGTGGTGGGGGTTAAAAATTGAATTTGGGTTTTATTCATTCTTTTGCAGTTTAAAAGAAAAAAAAATTAAGTCCACATCAGGCCTCTCTTGATCCACGTTATTCACTAGATTTGTGGATGTTGCATCTTCTAATCATTGCATAAATGAAAATTAAATATTTCTCGCAGTTCTTTTTAATCAGCGAGTTCTTGTAATTGAAAACAATGGTTGAGAATTGGGCAATTAACAAGCATAATACAAGCAGCTTTGGAAATGCGGGTAGAGAAAACCCGGAAAAAAGCCTGTGCCCGGATAGTGCCAGGCATATACCCGGCCGGCATAGAAAAAATCCGGGCACGGTCCGGATCCGGGTAGTTATTTGTGACATGCGGGTCGGTCTCGGGCAGCCCCAAACCCGGACCTGACCCGCACTTTTGCCATCTCTAAGGGGGAGCACCCTCTCTTCACATTTTCTTCACTTCTTTCCTCTCAAATTCTTCTTCTCATCTCTCTTTGTAATATTTTTTCAATAAATAAAATTAGTTTTATTTTCAATTTTCAAATATCATTTTTTTAACTATGTATTTTTTAATTTTAATAATTACTTTTTTTTTTCAATTTTGCTTAGCTAAATACTAATAGTTAGGGTAAGGTAAAACTCTTAGTAAAAAAAACATGATTTAATCAAATTCTATTTTTAATTATATAACTTAAATTATTTTCTATCTAGTTTTATCCATATTTTATATCTTGAAATTTTAATTTATTGTAGAAAATATGAGAGTTTGACACAATGAATTCTTAATATCTTAATATAATGTATGGTAAAATGATATTTTGACTTATTGTAAACAAGTTAAATTTTGGCACATTAATTACTATATTTATAATAAAATTAATGAGAAAATAATTCTAATTTATACAATTAATCTTTTGGGCAATAAAATAAAATAAAAAGAATTTATTAAATTGTATCTACTACTAAGAGTGGATCCATAACCCTAACTAATTTAATTTCATAGTTTCACTTAAATTAAGCTGCACATATTTAAATTTTATTTTCATTTTTTTAGATAAACTAAAAGAAACAAATTAAATTTTTTTTATGTGGATCGACCTCGAACTCACCGAGTTATATTATAACTGGACACTCTTATATTTGAGAGTAAATTAAACACTTTTGAATCATGTCAATAACAAAAAAAAAATTGAACCTTTTAGATTATCGCTACGATGCCACGGTCCAAATAAAAAAAAAATCAATTTCCATATCATTCACCTAAATTATTAAAAAAAAATTAACATTGCACATAAGAGATCTTAAATTCGTTTAAACACGAGTGTCAAAAGAAGTGATTACTCATAAGTCATTTGTGGTTTGCAACTAACTTGAACTTTGTAATTAATAAAAGTACTATTGTTGAATTTTGACAAATATGATATAAGAGTATAAATTTAAAAATTATGTTGTGAATTGAGAAAACATAACAAAATTCAGGGTTTGAAATGCAATTACCCATTTCCCGGGGGGGTGGGTCAAAACAAAGCTAAATTGTTATTTTTGCATAGTTACCTAAAGAAGACAAAAAGTGGCTGTAGTTTAGTGGTGAGAATTTCATGTTGTGCCCGTGAAGACCTGGGCTCGAATCCAAGCAGCCACATTTACACATATATTTTTATAATTAATTTGACTTTATAACATATTGCATACGATGTCGTACGGGGCGTACGCTTTCCCATGTCAGATCTCCTTTAAAGCATTCTGCTTGGTCGGTCTTTCTCTCAACTCTTCTCGCTCCAGTGAATCTGTGATCCTCTTCAATCTCAAAGCCTAGTCATCGTAAGATTTTTAGTTCTCCCTTTTGATTCACTGTGATTTGCATCTTATTAATTTTCTCAGATTGTTACATTTTCAGTCTCAATAATGTGATTTTTTTAATGGTAAATTCATTTGAAATTTCAATTTTTGAAGAATCATTTAGGAAACCTAATTCTGGCATTTAATGTCGATTAGAATCATTATATATAATTAATATTGGATGAAAATTAAACTTGAGGAGCATAATAGTCGACTTAGATCAGATTTACCGAACTTGTAAATAAAATTTTTGTTTTGTTTTTTTTTTTTTTTGTGTCTGAATTGAAGTTAAATTTTTGGGTTTTAGTTCTATTAGATCGGCTGGTGAAGTATTTAGAGGTTTTTGCTGACTGTCTTAAAGTTAAAATTAGTATTTTTGAAAAGAAAACGGACCCTGTTTCTAAACGTACTGGTAAAATGCTGCGGCCTCCCACCTTGGTCGATCAACGAAGGAAGTACACGAGTGGCAGCTTGGAATCAGTGAATTGTAGCATTTGTACGATGAAATATACAATTTAGTAGATTCAATTGGTTTGTATATGAGTTAGCATAAGGAGTTTTGCGTCAAATGATCCACTTGTCTAATTTTCTTGACACACTGATTGGGCACATATCAAATGACAATCTTTTTTTCCTTATCGTTTCTATGTTATTGACTATCATTTGGATGTGGTTATGTGTCTTGTTTTATCATCACTGTCTGCGATTAAATGTTCAAGCATTTTGTTTTCATATATTTTCCTGTTTTTACTTTTTGGCAAGGCATCACGAACGGCATCATGTGTACTGTTGTTTGTTCTTACCCGAAAAAAATTATCGGTGCCTATTTAGAAGTTGATTGGCAATCTTTACTTAAGGAGTAGGAAGACTTCTCCTTGTGCATGCATTATACACTTGGTCCTTTGTCCTTTTGATTTGCCCGGCCTGGAGTTGGGGTCCGTCCTTTAATTCATTCTCTCGGCTCCGTGTCGGAACTCTGAGTTAGTCTTGGTTCTGTCCCATAAATTTCGCACGTGACCATGAATATTGATTGGTGTTTCGATAAGTGTGCTGTTTGCTCATCTTACCAAGAAAGTGTATTTTTCACTGTTGGAATTTCTGCTAAACAACATTGATTAATGTTGTTAACATGTTGGGGTTATTTTGAATTTGGAATACTAATCTGTTTTTCTACTGTTATATGTTTTGTTTCAGATGATTGACGATCAAGACTTGGGCTTCTTTGCCAACTTTCTTGGCATCTTCATTTTTGTACTGGTTATAGCATATCATTATGTGATGGCTGACCCAAAGTATGAAGGCAACTGAGGATTTCTTACTTTTTGGTGTCACCCTAGCAGGCATGCCTTGTTTTTTTCATAGACTGGGTTGTTCCACAAATGGATAGCTCCATGTAATTAAAAACTTTCAATCTGCACCTTGAATGTCATCTTCGGTTTTGCAGACATGTTGTATCTATTTACCTCTTTAATTTTCCTCTAGTACTTTGTTTTGTTTCTCAGGGCAACTGTCTTAGCATCCCATCTTGACAAACCTAGATGCAACTGTTGTCCTGGGTGGTTGCGTCTTTGGGCTCAAGTGTGTCATCTGAGAAAATGACAATGGCATGGTCAATAGAATTCTTAATATATCATTAGGACCTGCAATATAATTTTCCCTCTCCAGTGTTATATATGGAATTATTTATTTTTCCTTTTTCAGTTTTTGCTCTTCCACGGTGGAAATCCTCATATTTTTATATGTTCTGGTTTACTTTATCATCCACTATTTTCTTTCTTCAACTGTGGATTAGAATTCTGTTAAATCTTTAAAGCAGTAAAATGATCTGTAATCCTGTTTCATTTTCTGTAACTTTACTATTTGAGTTGCAGAGATAACTTGATGGAGTGAGAATTTCTTTTAACAATTAGCTAAGAGGCTTGCATGCCCCGTCAGTTACATGGCGTTGAGTTGAGTATTTGTCTTCAATAATCTCCCTTATGTTACCTGTTACCTGGAGATTATTATGTTGGATTCATTTTGGGTACGTAGCATTCAGCTTACAGGAAATTTCGTGCAAATTAATATTCCTTGTGGGATTCTCCCATTTTATTAGTTCTTTTATCTCTTTCTCAATCTTTGTCGTTTCCTTCATCAGACTACTAATGCAGAACCCTAGGCCGTTCAACACAAGAACCGTTTGGCTCAAATGCTTTTCCTCGCCATCATAACCGTTGATACTATTAGCAACTTCCTTCGAATGTTGAAGGAAGGAGCTCAAAATTTCCTCAATTTCTTCTTCATCTGGACTTAGAGTCCTAGGCACATCTTCATTTGGTAATCTTCCGGACTCAACGTCGTGAGATATGTTTCTGTTTTGCCTCTCTGGTGCAAGTACTGCAAGCGACTTGATCAAAATCACCTCTTCAAAGCATTTCAGTGAATGGCCAACTTTTTCCTTGAAAAGCTCGAGATCATCATTTATCGGCTCTTGTATCTGTTTCCAGGAAACTCCAAATCTCTCTGATAATTGTGAAAGAAATTCAGTTTTGTATGCCACAAAGAGTAAGAGATCTGCCATCCTTGATAAAGATGCCAATATTTTTTCATAGCAACTGCCGTGAAAAGGCAAAAACCAGAAATTAGGTTCCATCTCAGCTTCTGCAATGAACTTATCTAATTCATTGATGTGGGATTTCAGTCTCTTCTGTTTATCTCTCAAGGCTGTAGGAGTCGGCTTGCCCTTTTGGTCGGCAAAAAGAACTATATCCTTAATGCCATCTTGAAGTGCCTGCAAACTCTGTGCAAGTTGAGCTTTTGCCAAAGTTGCCGCTCTTGCAGGCTGGAAGAGAATTTCTACAATGATGAAACAGATTAGTCCGAGGGAAGCCTCTGTGATTCGTGCAATTGCGAACTCACTTGGAGTGCCGTAGTTTTTTCTACCCAAGATCAATAATGCTCCTATAACTGCTGAAATTGCACCAGCTTCTTCATACATTCGGCTGTGCCTCAAGAAGCTGGAGAAGATAATCCAGGGGAGCAGAGGCAAGAACCTGAAATTCACCGACTTTTGGAGCAAAAAGCTACATATGACCCCATAGACTGATCCCATGGCTGTTCCTTGAGCACGAGCATTTGCAACTTTGAATGTTGCTTGTCGATTTGTTGCAAAACTGATGGCAATCGTCAATCCTGACCAATATCCATTCTCTTTATTATACATCAAACCAAGGATCACAGCAAGACCAAGAGAAAGCGCGCATTTAAGAGCAAAAACCAAGCTTTCAAGACTTGGTAACAGGAACAGACTGCTGCTGATCCATTTGAGTTTACACTTGAATTTATTTTGGTTTTGGGAATCACCTGATCCTTCAGTGTGAGTTTCCCTTGTTTCATTTACAACGAACTTGGCATTTGGAGCAACGGGTAAGCCATCTAGGAGCAGCTCTATGCAGTAAAAGAAGAATGAAGCTGGCACATCTTCTGTCGAGGAAATGGCTTTGAGTGACCATAGGGATTTGTCTTTGCATTTTTTCTCTGTCTCCGGAGCTGTGGTCGCATCGAAAGAAGCATAGCACTTTGCTTGTTCTAGTTTTAGACCTATCTCTGCTTTCAAGCTCTGTAAAACATCTCTTAAATCTTCATCAATCATGCCAACAGGGAAGGAAGGGCAAGAAGTTAAGGCCAGTTCCATGCCTCTAATTGGGATCTCAAGTTCTTGCAATTTCTCTCTCGGGTCCTTGTAGTTAGGTTTTAAGAATCTGATTTGAGGTCTCTCCCACAGCATGCCCTCCTGTTCACAAGAAAATCGCTATACTTTTAGCTAATGTTATTGGTGATTCAATGGAAAATGATCTTCATAGCTTTATAACTAGACATGGCTTTTACGGTTGATGTTCACTAACCTGTTTGTCTTTAATACTGAGCAGCTGCTTGGCCCCTGCTTTAAAGAGGGATTTTGCTTCTGAAATTGAGTCGAGTGCTGCTGTGTTGTCTTGGGCACAGAAGGCCTTGACAAAGTGATTCAACATCTCCGAAGCATTTTCTGCGTATAATTTGCTTGATTTTTTAACCTGCAAAGTCAAAAACATGTTAGCGGGCAAGATCAATACCATATAACTTGCACAAGAGTATGTACTATAGGTACATACGAGCTCGGAATAATCTTTTGATACATGACTATTGCCTTAAGTGTTTGATTAAAATAATTTATTTCTCTCTTTCTATTAGTTGTCAGTTACAGACCTATGTTTAGATAAAAAAATCAGATCATGAAAGAATCTATCTCCTCGCCAAATATCATCTTCTGGAAACCATTAGGTGTATATTTTCCTGTCCCAAAATAGATGCTTGAAAAGGCAATACTCGGCACATTATTATTGGAATATCGCGGTTGGGGTAAACAAATCTCTAATCTTTTTTCTTGGAGATCGGATTAATTCTTGTTATCTTCCAACTAGCCAAAAGTTAAAGAAGAGCCTGAAACGTGAGTGACGGCGGGGAGCTAACATGGGAGACTAAGTTGGATTGCACAATTTTGAGCATCAAGCATAAGAATAGGGCTATTTGCATAAAAGCAGCGGCAAGCAATTTGTTGAGACAGCACTTACATGGAACAATATATATATGGGTTCAATCTGTCTATTACGTCATTTATGCTCCATCAACATTAAGTATATATATATTTTTTTAAAGAGGAATCACTAAATAAAGTTAATTTTTCAAAATTATTTGCGTTTGTGTTTGATAATATATGCAAAATCAAAAGCAATGGACAAGATTGTGTTAGGACTTGTTCGACAAGATAAAATATGCAAAAGCTAAGGATTTATACTTTACGAGATTGTGTTATCTCATAGACTTTAACCTGAAACTATTGACATCATGTTTAAGAACAAAAGCGATGGTCGCTTAGATCATCCTACAATGGCCTAGAAACAAAAAAGCATGCAAAATAAACAAGCCAGCCAACATTATCCAGAACTAAGTATGTATGGTTTTGATGGAGACTCAAATAAAATGCAATAGATGGAATCCTAAAAGAAAATAAAAGAAAACTCATTCGAGATTTAAGCAGTTACGTTAGATACCTCATGGTAAGCTAGCCGAGGGTATGGAAGCAGCATGGCCACAACAGATGCCAAAGCACCAAGTGCAGTACTTGATGCAACATGAATTGGGTGCATGACAATTCCAGTTTTTGCACCATGTACAACTGTCCCAACGCACACAATCACAATCTGTCCGAATGCAATCCGCTTAGCCATCAACGCCGTGGACTCTGGCAGCGCCACCACAAAAGACATAAGCGTCACAACTACCGCGGCTACGTCGGCGGTGAACCTGTCTGGTCCCACTAACCACAAGCATAGTATTGAGGGGATCATAATTTGTATGGTGGCATAGAGGGCATGCCAGCAGCCTCTAAGTGTGTCACCAAGTGTTGCATCTGACAGAATCAAGATTGTTGTCACATAAGAAAAGGCCGGAAACGCAGGCATGTGCCGGAGATGTTCCGGGCTATACAGGGTAGTGAAGCCTACTATGGTGCATGCTAGAGCAGTCCGTAATGCCGAGCCAAGGCGCCGACGCCATAACGCCTTTGTAGTACTATCTGCTCTTGTTATTGCTGCCATTGCAGCAGATATATATCTAAATGAGATGCCAAACAAAAGGGCTTTGTACCTGTGTTATTTTGGAGTTATTGTCCTTTTTGCATGTTTAGCTTGAAGGCAAAAAGTAATAAAGAAGAGGAGATGTGAAAGATTAAAGTATTAACAATTAGATATAGATGAAAATGTTGTCCAAGTTTGTGGTGTCTTATATAGGAGAGATTTTACTGTTCATCAGTAGTATTACACTCACTTAATGCATATATGATATAAATGCATAAATTAAATATAACTATTAATTACATGATGATTTTTCAATATAAATACGCACGTATCATTTATGCATTGGTATAATACAACACAAAGTACTTTAAAATTTTTATTTATATAGAGTTAAGAGTTCTTTGTAATCAGTGAGACAAGCCCTTTGAAAAATTTTCAAACTTTTCTTAGTCCTTTGGTGCTCCAGGTTATGCAATATGCATGAGTGATTGGAGAATGGATTAACAAAGGTTTGATGTTGTTAAAATGGCTAATGAACTTGCACTATGGTAGATAAGAAATTAATGTTTACCATAATTAAGGATTAACTAGTGGGTAGACTCTAATTTATCCCTAATTAAATTGACAAAAAGTTATCCCTTTTTAAAATGATAAATTTTTAATTTACCTTCCAAAAGTGTAAAAATATTATTTTACTCCTAAGAAGATAAAAGAAAAAAAGAAAAAAAATTCTTTATTGTAATTCCCTGTTGTGTATATCCTTTATTTCCCACAAAAATATAATCTGGGTGATAGTTAAGCAATGTCATGTGACAATGATCCAAATCTTTAGAAGATTAAGCAAATGCATGTCTTTGTTAATTGTTGGACTAAAATATTCAATTACGTGCAAGTTTAAGGTTCTGTTTAGGATTAAGGTGTTGTAACTTTTAAGTTACAGCTGTTATAGAAAAAAAATTGTAATTATGAAACAAAAATTAATAATACGTAATAAATATAAATTATAAATAAGAATTTTGACAAAATCATTAAAGATAGAATAGATTTTCCATCGTACAATTGAAAAATCATATTAACATAACTTCTAAGTTACAACAGCTAATGTTTACCAAATACTTTAGCGCACTGTAACTTTTAAGATACAATTGTCCAACTTCAACTCCAAATACACTATAAGCAACATTCTAAGATGGATTATCGGTAACATTAAGTCATATTATTGGGAATTAATCTAACTGATTAGAGAGAGTTATGCTTCCCATACTTTTGAGCCTAGCTATCTCAATTATTAGGTTGGATGGGGAAAGAATACTAAAGCACTTGCATCAGGCATCCGTTCCACACTTATTCACTACAAATTGTTCGCAACTTCTCAGCAGGAGATGTTGTTTTGTCAGTCTAAGTATATTTTGCAGTAATATTACTGAAAAATCGGACAGATTCTTACTATCATACGCTTGATAAGTAAGCAAGAAGCCTTTCCAAGTCGAATTCATTGATGAGAGTGACAACAAGGCGTCATACATGACAAGGAAGGCACATATTGGAAAGCACCAAGTGTCGAGAACGGCAGCTCAACTTGTTACGCAAGTGCCACTTGGGCTTGTAGCCCAGTGGTGGACCATTGCCCTCAAAGTTAAGCATGACTATGAGGGCAATGGTTCGAGTCCCCACGGACTCAACCTCCCTCAATTAAATATAATTGTGTGGAGATTTCTTATAACGTCTTTCTCCCTTGTGAAATGCGAGTGGAGTAGAGACATCCCTCCTCCGTGAGGGGTATTTGGATGAGCATGTACTTCATAGAATAAAAAATATAATAATATAAGTCCCATGTATATATATCTGATTGTAAATATCAGTGTAATGACCTGCTGTCATAGCAGTTGTATATATCTCTGTGTAATACAGTAACCTGATGATTAATCAGTTTCAAAAAAAAAAAAAAAACTTGTTACGCAAGTCGCCTTAATTAGCTTTCTTTTGATTAATTCAAAACAGTTTTCTTAGATGGAAATGTTCATTAAGATTGTGAGTTGTGACTATCTCATTGATTTGTGGAGTATCTCGTCCGCATCAGACTCCTCGATTGGCAGCTGCAGCTACGGTGGGTGGAGCTCCCTCTGCCATAGGTTGCAGGGCACTTTTTATTAAGGTTAGGGTCAACCCACTTGATGCACGCCATTTAATTAGGTACATTGGGAGACCAGATTTTGATCGTTATAATTTCCAACTAATAAATTCTCGATTAACATGTTCCATTATTGCATCGTTCAGATTCAATCAAATTAAAAGGTGACGGCCCTCTCTCATCCCAAAAAAAAAAAAAAAAAAAAAAAAATGGTGATAGCCCTTTTAATCCACTAGTTAGATTAAGGAAATTGAGCGTGTATGCTTTGTCTATCACTTGTCGAAATAATTAAAGCACAAGTGACATGCACTTTAGTATCAAACAGTCTCAACTTTTAGATTTCTAATGTCCGCCTCAAATGTGCAATCAGACCTAAAAACAAATCACTTGGCCTTTTCCTTTTGTGCTTGTTTTATTTATTTATTTATATTTTTTATAAAAAAAAAATAAGAGGGTGGGTAAAACCCAAATTTTTGTTCTTGATTACACACCTGCAATTGAACGTTATGAGTTTATGCATTCATTATAAGTGGGGTAGCCAGAAATTAAACCCAGCGGAAGCATATTTAATTTTTGTAAAAAAATTGACTTTCTTCAGGCGTGTTTATTTAATTTTGGATTTAACGCACTCATTTAGAATGTTATTTAGTTTTAGATTTAATATACTCATGTAAAGTGATTTTGTTAATAAAAATATAATTTTGAACCTTTTTTTTTCAGTATTTAAAGCCAGCGGGGACAAGTTAAAATTTTTATTAGGAGAGAAAGAACCTTTAGTTGAAATTACAAAATAATTTTAAAAAATATTAGGACCAGCGCTGGTCCCCATGTGGCTCTGCCATTGATCATATTTTCTAGAATGCTGGCATCCAAAATCTACTCTGAAAAGCCCTTATTAGCAGCGAAAAAGTCATTTTTTTGGATATCTGGTGGGGAAATTCTCGTGAGAGATCGTTTAGGCTCTGCTTGGTATTATAATTGCACAGTTGTATTTTAAAATTTAAACCACTATAAATACTTGTTGTGTGACTTAAAAGTAAAGTTGAGTATCTATAATATCTTTATTATTTTATCAAAATTATTATTTGAAAGTCATATTTATCATATGTTATTAATTTTTATTTTGTAGTTTCAAAATTTTCACAACAATTGTAACTTAAAGTTACACAATGATTAATAACGGTCTTAGACACTATTTAATATTGAGGTTGCGCAACTGGAACCTTTTAGTAAACATTAAATATTATAACTTAAAAGTTAAGATAATTTAATATCATTCTTGTATATGATAAAAAATCTATAATATCTTTACCACGGTTGGCTTTAGAGCACTTGTGGGCTTAGACAATTTTTTTTTATGAGGCTTCATTTTATTATGCAACTTCAATACAAAAAAATAAATAACTAATAAAAGAGCTCAAAATTTATTCTATCCATGATTCTTGAATTTCAAGAATAATCAGAAAGATCCTAAAAATTTTAAAAAATAGAATCTAGAAAAATCAGTCAAGAAGTTATTTTTTTACATTTACTAGAACTATTACAAAAACAAAGAAAAAATAAAAATAATATTATTTTTAGATTGAATATTTAGAATAGTAGCACATAAAAATTTGAAATGATGAATTGATGATCACATAATGGATATGGATTTTGTATCTCAAGAAATTATTTTTTCTTTTTTAAATGAGCCGATGAATATAATAATTTTCTTTGAAAAGAGGAGAGTAGAAACTTTTTTCGTCTACTGATAATTTGAGATTATAAGGTTTTTAATAGAAATTAAAAGTCAACGATTGTAAAGTTAAATAATTAAGTTTTTATAGGAAATTGAAAAGGTAATGAATTTATTTGTTTATTTATTTTTTGGAAAGACTAGTGATTAATGAATTATTGGTTATATAATATTAATAACTATATCACTTTAACACAAAGGCTATCAAATATAGATTTTCTATAAAAAAATAATTCTTAATTATAAAATAATTACTAATTAAATAGATGTCTAATAGAATTTCCTAAGAAAACGTAATTTAAAAAAGGGGTAATTTTTAGGAACCTCCCTTGAGGTTTGGCGTATTGACACTTGAATAGAAAGTATGACTGTAATTACAGAGACCTCCCCTACCGTATGTACTCATTTTTCTTGACCATTAGTTGACTAGTGATAGGTCGAAACTACCCTTGCCTCTACAAAAAGACTAAAAATGGAGGCATTTATTGGATGGCACTCAACTCTGCTCTACTCTTACAGTTGTTCCAAGGCTGAAAAAAGAAAAGTGGCCATTTCCTTTTCCCCTAGCGCCAGAACTCCGATTTTGATAGCAGCAAAAAAATAAAGTTCCGTGCACCCTGCAGGAGAACATACTTTATAAGCAGCAACTCTTGCCAATGGAACTCCCCCTCTGGCAGTGCCTTGTCCCACTCCGAAGAAACTAGCATCCTTTACATCATTTCCAGAAGCTATAGAGGCTGCATGGGTTCCATGACCCACGTAATCCCTAGCAATATTATCATACACACGTAATAAAATAAAACCTGAGGCTTGCTATTTGAAAGTAGAGAAATCTGCATTCGGTGCCGACGAGATCTGAGTTTGGTGCTAACGACCACAACGCCAATAGAGGCAGCTTTGCAGTTGATACCTGTAAGTGCACAAATTGTCCATTGACCATTGAGAGGGCATGGAATGGAAATTGTTCGGGCTTCTTTGCAGTTGTCGAATTCAGCATTTGGACTCCATTTGAGAGAACAAAAATCAGATTGCAGCTTTGGGTTAACAGAATTAATTTGTCCACAATATTAACAATAAGACACTTGGATTTTTTTCCATCCTCATCAGTTCTCTCCCTAATTACTACAACTTGCACTATAACTTGATGAATGAATAAAAATTTGCGGATCCAAGATCGTCTTGTTCATACGTGCTTCGATTGATGAAAGAGAAAATGGTTTTGAGTGTTTCAGTGGGTATATCTTCAAAGCAACTTTTTGTCTATTTTAATTTTAAATGTGCTTTTACTAGTTTACCCTCATCTACTAACTATATACGAAACTGAGTATAAACGGCATGGGAGGTCTATGTAATTATGGTTATACTTTCTATATAAGTGTTAATAGGCTAAACCTCAAGGGAGGTCCCTAAAAATTACCCTTTAAAAAAGTCTTTATTAATTAGAGAATTATTAAAAAGAACTAAAAAAATGAGGCCCAAAATATGAGATCTTAAGCGACCACCTTGTTTACCTATACTTAAAGCCACCCTTGATTTTTACTATTTTTTGAAATTTTTTTTTAAAATTACATTTACTACAAATTATAAAATTTTGTTATAAATTTTTTTCATAATATCCGTAACTTAAAAGTTATAATATTTTAATAACAAACAAAACCAACTTGGTAATTGATGAAGACAAGTGCAACTCACATAAGAAGTACCAACAACAACCACTAAATTTTTTATTTTGTATTAAAAGCATTTAAACTAGTGTCATTTATGTCATCTGTAGAGACTACCAAAAATGGTAGAGTCATACTGCAATGCTGATCATGCATGATTCATGAGTTCACTTCTATTATCCCAGCAAAGACAGCACTGTAATATACAAGCATTATAACTCCCTTTGCTATTGCTTGTGTAAGAAATGAGTAATCTTCTCAGTTGATGTACTGTGAAATCGATTAAAAGAACGAAATTAGAAATCATAAATTAAAATGCGGCTCATTAGGGATGGCAATGGGGTGTGGTTGGGATGGAGAGGTCTATCCCATTCCCCACCCCACTAAAATTTTTGTCTCCATTCCCCAATAAATTTAGTGGGGTGGAGATGGAGAATCCTCATATGGAGAATGATTTTCCCATCCCCATCTCATTCCCAATTTACCTATTTTATAGTAGGTATAGAAACATAATTTCAGTAAATTAAAACTTAGAGACTTAAAATAAAATTATCAACATATTATAAAGTATTTAAATTATTTAAAAAAAACTCTAAAAGTTTAAAACAATATCTTAAAATGATATCAAAACTGAAAAATATTTGAAGAGAACAACATCATAAAAGAAAAAAAAAATAACAATGTTTTAGAGTGGAAAAAGAATTATAGTGTAGGGTTTTCTTTTAGTTATATCATGTTTATATTACATAAAAATAAAAAGAAAATTCATTAATTGACATTATATTTGATAAAACAAAAATTATTAAATAAGAATTAAAAAAATATTTGTATATAATAGGGATTTGGGTGGGGGTGAGGTGGGAAGTACAAAACCAAATCCCACCCCGTTAAGAATTTGGGGATTATTTTTTCTCAATTCCCCAAAAATTATTCAAAATTTTCTCCATTTGGAGTGGGGCTCCATGGGACCCCAAACATTAGGAGGATTTTACCATCCATACGGCTCATCAAGGCCTTGAGAGGTTACAAACTTACAATGGCCCCCGACCATTCCCTAAATCTTCCCCAATTTAAGCCGCGATTAACAAAAAAGAATAAGAGCATTTAATATGTATTAGCAAGCCATCAAAAGTAGCAGTACTGTATTTCATATTTTATTTTGAGCTGCATATAAGTACATAACTATATAAGTTACGATCTAATTGCGACTGCACATGTGATAGGTGTCCATTGATGCAGTTGTAGGCCCCACAACATAGCTCTATTAATGATAAATAGCTACACACATAATTGCACTCCTTATAATGCGAGACCTAATAATAAATAACTACACGTACAACTGCACATCTTATAGTGCGAGACCTAATGATAAATAACTACACGCGCAACTGCACACCTTATAGTGTATGACTGCGCGCACCTAATCAAAATCCTAACTATATAAGTCAGTATTGTTAAAATTGTATTTGAAAAATTAAAAGTAAACCATGCCAATATATGTTGCATTAATCCTGGTGTAAGCTGTATATTGGTAAAATAATGACATTTGATCGATACCACCAAAAGAAACGATAATATTGTAACATGAACAATGCTGTTATTTTATGTGCTAGAGTGGTATTATAGAATAATAACCCTATTTTCGTTTTAGTGGTGTTCAAATATACATGCGCATATATTGACATATTAATATTGATTGTGATTTAAACTTTGTGCTGATGATTGGTATAAATACATGGGTGACAGAACTTTATGAAAAATAAGCGCTGGATCCAAATTCTAGCAGAAGTGTTTGAATGAACCAATACGATAGTGCTTAGTGTGATATCTGTAGTAACAGATGGCAAGATTTTCCCAACACTACGATTGTGCGCACTCATCTAAAATAAAAAGTTTCCTACTACCCATGCGAAGCCAAGTTGTAAAATCTTTCATCTATAATGCATAACTTTGTATCCAGGGGTCCCACCCATAGAATATATAGGTGACGAATTTGCACCATGAAATCCTATCTTGTTACATGTGAACCAGCACAGATCAAACTGGGAAAAGGGATGCACATGTGGTGGCTAAAAGAACAAGCACCATAGAACAGACCATAATCAACGGCTGAGCATAGGTCAAGGGGAAGTTTGTTATTTTACTCCAAATCTTCTGAGCATGTCCTTAGGCGTAGCTTGGCTGGCCATTAAAGTTTTTTGAGCTCGGAGTTACCCTAGTTCGAGTAATAAATTAGAAAAAGGGGTTAGTATTTAATAGATGAGGCTTCTCATCTCAATCCAAACTTCAAAAAAAATAATAAATAAAAAATAAATAAATAATTATTTTTCAAAATGTACACTGAGTGAGAAGTTTATCGTTTCTTAAATGCATACTTTGGATCGACACAACATTAGCAGATTTTTGCATTTTATGCATATATAGTATACAACAGAGGGCATGTTAAACTCAGAACAAATTAATTTCAAGTTAAACTAAACCTATTTATTGAATAAATTTTTGGATAGTTCAACGTTAACGGATTCGGATAATTTTCATAACAGTAGTGATAATTAACCCCCTCAATTTATCTCTTCAACCCCTACTTTACAATTAACCTAATTAACTTCTTACATTACCACTACAACAAAAAAGATATATAATAGCATCCAAAAAATGCTACCAAAGGTGATCGGTAGCATTTTAGGCAACGCTAAGTTTGCCCATGTAACTAAAAGTTTTACTATTTAATAGCATCTATTGAATGCTAACAATTCATATATATAGCATTTAAAAATGGTTAGCAAATCTTAGTTTACAGCTTCGTGCAAATGCTATTATTGTGCAATGTGTAGCATTTATGCAATGCTACTAAATTACATATATAACATTAAAAAAATGCTACTGAACCATTTACTAATGCTACCACTTGTCTTTGATAGCACTTTGATAATGCAATTTTACTAATAATTATAACGTTTCAGTAATGTTACAACTAGTACAAAATTAATATATATATAATGTAGCTGTTGGTAAATGCTATGGAAAATTTTAAATCTTTATATAGTAGCATTTGTAAAAAGTTATGAATGTTGGTTAATAAAAAAGTATTTTTTTAATGGTTGTTCAATATCATCAATTTAGTTGATAAATTCGTATCAAAATGTTTATTCACTAAATATAATTTTAAGTCTCCAATTCCAAACCATTTGACGTGTAATCTATTATTCCTTTCATGCAAAAAATTTAGATACCATATATTTCATCACTGTAACTATATATAAGCATCCAAAATCACATGATCATGTACATCAAAGTATACAAAGAGACTTACACAAAAAATTAAGTACACAAAAAATTAAGTATGTTCATGTCATACTTGCAGTTTTTTACCCATTATGTTACCCATAACATCCACAACTTGCCTTCTACTCTTTACAAAATATACTTATATTTTTACAACCTGCATCATGAAATTAAAACAAAAGCATAGTTACATTATGATAATGAAAAGAATTAATAATGATGCTTTAAGAATGACAAATAAAATAATGACTCATTAATAAATACAAATAAAAATAACAATATTGAAAATTCAAAGCAATGAATCTGAATATTTGTATCATAAGAGGAAAATATTTTATTTTTCATTTATCAAGAAAAAAATGAAATAACATAATGATAAGCAATAAGCCAAATCACAACCCACCAAGATTAACATTTCAAACACATATGGCAATAGTGAAACCTTGGCGTATGACTCCTAATAAAAATGAACAAAACAACTTCTTTTCAAAATAACCACTCTAGGAAAAATTGAACCAAGAAGATAACATTAAAAGGATAATTTTGCATACAAAAGAATATAAAATCAGAACCTTCTCAAAGTAGAAAACTGCAAAATTACTTTCTCATAGTGGTAAACTAGATCATATTTGCAAGCAAACTTAAAAATATGAGGTCATTGGAAAAAAGAAAAGGACGTAAAAGAATACCTAAATAGATGGACTAGAAAAGTTAGTTGGCAGTAAACAGGATAACTCTATCAGCTGGCCATGCAATTGTACTCCCAACAGATTCTTCAATTGTTGTCATATAAGGTGTTACTTTCCACAAAAACTTTAGGGGCTGCCTCGCTATATCCACCCAAACTCTTATAGCGTTAGAACCAAGAGGAATGTGATGAACAAGTGCATTTGGATCACTTGATGACCAACGCCCTTCAGCCACAACTGTATCAGACCCCTCCAAATCAAGCATTTTACACTTAGTAATGTTCGGGATTGGCTTCACACTCTTTAACAACAACACAAGGACAATTTAATTAAGAAAAAAATATTAGTAATAAGCCTTCAGCATTTTATTTTTCATCCTTTCACTAAACTTAAAAGTGTAAATAATATTCTTACCATTGGAGAAGTCAAAGGTGTTTTCGGAGGATTCCCACTTGCTTCGGTTTCATGAAAATGACTCTAAAATGAAAAATAAACAGTCAGTAACTAAATATTATAACAACTACATAAAAGTGAGTAAAACATAGTACATGCCTGCCTTTTTTGTAACTCTTCAACTAAACTTCGCATATCGGACAATGCTTTCTTCATTTAATCTTGTTCTTGTTTCATTTGAGCATTTTCTTTTTTAATTTCATCATGTTCTTCTGTCAACTTAGCTATTATGCTGTCCTTTTGTGATAGTATAGCCAACTTTGAAATGGTGACTCCTTTCCCGATAGCTCTTAAATGAGAATTGTCAGGCCCAAGTACTTGTGAGAGAGCATCATCTCTTAGATTATTTGAAGAATGTTGTGATGGATCTTGCAAAGTTTCTTTTAATTTATCCTGAAAATTTATTTAAAAGTAATATTCATCAAGAACATATGATAAAAACAAGCATATCAATTGAATAAATGGATATTCTTACAATAGTCTCTCCAGCTTGAATGTTCACGGGTTGACCGTCCTTTTTTGTATGTGCTCGTATCCATACATCAACTCTGGGCATTTCAGTTTTTCCACTACTTTTTTTCTGCAACAGAAAATAGTTTAGAAATGATTGCTCAGCTAAAATCCTATTATAAAAGAAATATTTTTTTACCATATCTTCTGTCATTCTAGCGAGTCCCCTACGACCTGTTGTTTGTGGGATTTGTTTCTTCCTAATCTTTTTAAATCCTTCACTTCTTTCCTGCACAGTTAATATAAACTTTGTTCAGTAACATAGTTACAACCATAATTACATAATTTAATATAGTAATACACTTACTTTAAAATTTTCACTTGTTTTTTCTTTCACAAAACTTTTCCATTCATTTATTGATGAGATGTTATCAGGTCTTAACTTCATTCTTTCTTGTTCATTTTTTGCCTGCAATATCTTCTGAACTAGCCTTGATTTTGAAGCCCTCCAAAGCCCAGCCATCTCCTGGAACACATAAGCTCTTTGCCATTGTCCATCCAATTTGTACCTCTTCTACAATGTATATTTAATTAAAAATACCAAATAATTTTAATTTCCATTCAATTATGTATTTTCATCCAAATGATATATACTTAAATTACAATATAGCTACATACCTTAATACATTCCCATAACACTTCTTTCAAATTCAAAGGAAGTTTCCTCCAATCTGAAATTGTATACGGTACATGCTCTCGTACAAGAGGTCCTAAAAAAGATGATAATGAGATAGATCCCTCACCAATCGGTTGACCTTTGCTATTAAATATGACCTCCACTTTATCACCATCCACAGCAATGTTCTTCAATTTGGTATGACCCCTTTTATTTTTTGATTTGAATGCGGATGAATGCAAGCCTTCCTCATGCATCTCTTTCATTGTTATCAATCAATCTTCAAAATGACCTGTTAAGTGGACAAAAATTTAGTTAATATAAAAAAATTTGTAATCAAATCTCTTTAAAAAAAATCAAATAAAATAAACTTAAGAGAAAATGAATTCTTACCAACAAGCAGCAGTATTACAACTGAAAATTAATAAATCACACCAAACCAAAAAAATAATAGTTCATATATACATTAACCACTCCAAAACAAAAAGTAGTTACATAAATCAAACCAAAATGTCCTCACAGTCAATCCTCCTATAAGTAGCTCCTTCATTATCATCTTCAATGTTCTTATCAAGCATATTTTCAAGCACGCAATTTGTATCCTCTTTCTCATCATACACCTCTAGCTCATAGTAACCTCTTGGCGGCGCCTTTAATAAAACATACCAATTAGAAGAATTACTATCTCTAGAGTAAAATACTTGTTTTGCTTGTGATGCAAGGATAAAAGGCTCTTTCTCGTACTGACTTTGCCCTTGATGTAGATTAACAAGCGTAAAGCCATCATCAACCTTAACACCATGTCCCTTGTTCGCCCAATCACACTTAAATAATGGAAGCTGAAAGTTATGGTAATCTAACAAGATTATATCTGTTATAACCCCATAATACGCAACTACATCCACAACTTGTGCATTATCTTTCGCACTTGCTCTGCATACAGTTGTAGCTTCTATTGAAACCCCACTATCTTGTGTTGCCTTTTCAATTTCTCTTGTATGGAATCTTTGGCCATTAATAATATATCCAGAATAACGTTTTACATTGATTCTGGGACCATATGCAAGCCACTTTAATGTATCAAAGTCCTTATTTGTACAAGTATGGAATTCAATTTGTACAGTTGTAAGAAATAAGTTATTTATATTTAAAATTATATATGTACGGTTGCAACAAAGAAGTTCTAATATTAATATGTTATTATTAAGTATTAGATAATTAAAATCAAACGCAATATTACCTTTTGTTTCAACCATGCTGAAAATGTCTGTACGTGTCTCTTCCAAAGTAAATTAGAATTTTTTGCAAGACATTTATTTGATTGCTTTAACTCCTCCAGATGCATCCTATTTTAAAAGTAAAACAAGTTAGTAACTCAAACAAAATAATAGCTCAAATAATAATATTAAAATTAATAATCAAAGTCTTACTCCAAGTACGGTTCAACAACTGCTGTATTGAATAACACATAACGATGTGCACTTTCCAACATATCACTACTTAAAGTAATCGGTGTGCCTCTTGAAATTGGACGACCTTCAAGAATTATACCATTGGAGAAATCATCATTACGGAGCTCTTTAGTATTCACTTCGATTCGTTGCTGGATATAACCACTACAGAATGCTAAACATTCTTCTGCAAGATAGCATTCTGCAATACAACCTTCAGGTCTTCCACGATTTCTAACATATCCTTTATATTCCTTCATCTGCCTGCATGTACCCTTAAAAACAATAAATTAATTGTTCTAAAAAAATATAATTGAAAGTAAAGTATGTAAATCTATTTTTACCTTTCAAATGGATACATCCAACGGTAATGAACGGGTCCACATAATCGTACTTCTCGTCCTAAATGAATCGACAAGTGTACCATGATATCAAAGAATGCAAGAGGAAAGAATCTTTCAAACATGCATACTGTTTCAAAAACTTCACCTTCAAGGGCCAATATATTTTCTCTATCAACAACTCGTTGACATATCTTATTGAAAAATGTACACATCCGAAATATTGCATTTTTTGGTCCCTTAGGTAACAAACCTCTTATCACAACCGGCAACAATTGTTGCATTAAGATATGGTAATCATGCGATTTGAGATTTGTAATCTTACATTCTTCAACTGAGACACAATTTCCGATATTTGAGCTATACCCATCAGGTAGCTTCATATTGAATAACCTTTCACAAAATATTTTTTTCTCAATCTTTGATAACGAATGTGGAGCTGCAGGAAGGTATGTTCTCATCCCCTCAACATATGGACGCAAGTCATGTCGAATGTCCCAATCTTCCAAGTCTTTGCGAGCATTGAGTCCATCTTTTGTTTTGCCACTAATGTCTAGTAAAGTGCAAAGAATACTCTCGCAAATATTCTTTTCTACGTGCATTACTTCCAAATTGTGACGCACTAATAATTCCTGAAATATAATTGAAAAATTAGGAGTATGTAATTATTTAAAGTTGGAATATGAAAATAATAATTTAAATTTAATTACAATTGCAAACTAATCAATGAGATTGCTTAAAGCATAAGAAAAAAGAAGTTTTTCATAATATTAAAAAAAAGAAATGCAATTATCGATTTCTTAAAAACTAAATGTCAAAAATTAATTTTGCTTAAATTTATTCATCATAGTAACATAAGAGTAATGTAAATAATTACAGTCAATTGCGATAAATTAATAAACCAGTAGTTTATCTCACACACATACCTTCCAATATGGCAAATAAAAAAAAATTGATCTTTTTTTCCACCTTTGATCTTCACTAGACTTCTTTCTTTTCTTGTCCCCTTTTCCCCAATGATTATCAATTCCTTCAAGTTCTTGTAAAATTTTGGTGCCGGTAATGATTCTAGGACTTGGATCTTCTTCCACCGATCCATCAAACCAATTTTTTTTACCCCGAAATATATGAGAATGCGGCAAAAATCGTCTGTGACCCATGTGCACAAGCTTATTACAAAACTTCAATCGAATCGAGTGTGTTTTATTGCCACAAATCGGACATGCTAGTTTACCCTTTGTTTTACATCCGGCAAGGTTTCCATAGGCTGGAAAATCATTTGCTGTCCACATTAAGATTGCCCTCAAATTGAAAACTGACTTTGTCATTGTATCAAAAATAGACACTCCATTATTCCACAGCTCATATAGATCTTCGATAAGCGGCTGTAGATACACATCAATGTCATTTCCAGGCTGCTTAGGCCCTGGAATTAACAAAGTCAGCATAATATTTTCCTTCTTCATGCATAACCAAGGTGGCAAGTTGTACGTAACAAGCATTACAGGCCAGCAACTATATGTTGTGCTTAAATTGGAAAACGGATTGAAGCCATCAGTAGCAAGACCAAGTCTAAGATTTCGTGGGTCTGATGAAAAACAAGGCCATTTATCATTAACTCAGTCCCACGCTAAAGAATCTACAGGGTGTCGCATTTTACCATCTTCACTTTTGTGGGTAGAGTGCCATATTAAATCTTCAACCATTTTCTTATATCTAAACATCCTCCTAAACCTTGGTATAATAGGAAAGTACCTCAAAACTTTTGCTGGTACACCTTTTTTAATTTTCTTTGTGCGTTTATCTACCTTCCATCTTGAAAGCCCACAGGTTGGGCAACTATCCATATTCTCATTTTCTCTTCTAAACAAACAACAATCATTTACACAGGCATGCATCTTCTCATACCCCAAATCAAATGTCTTCAACAATTTTCTCACTAAGTAAAATGATCTAAGAAGCACATTATCCACAGGTAGCATATCATGCAGCAGTTCTAACAATCCATCAAAACTCTTGTCAGACCATTTGTTTACAGCTTTATGTTTGTACAAAGCTACAATGGCTGATAATTTTGTGTATCTTGTACAACTTGGATACAATGGAGTTTCTGCATCTTCTAATTTTTGAGCGAAGTCTTCATCTTTTCCTAGTGCAGGTGTTACATAATCTTCATTTTCCATATATGCATTTGCATATAAATTATGTGTGTCTGACATTTTCACTTCTTTAGGATTTTCATCTATACTTAGTTTCTCCCCATGATGGAACCAAGTTGTGTAAGTAAGATCCATTCCTTTAAAGATCAAGTGCTCATAAACAGTCTCCACAAGATGATGACTTAGATTTCGGCAATCTTTATAGGGACACAAAATCTTATCTACATTCCCTGCATTTCTTTTGGCCAAATTCACAAAATTCGAAGCAGCTTGCATATACTCGTTAGTAGCTCTACCAAATCACAGTATTAATTACATATTAATAATAATGTATATTTTTTATATAGTTTTATTATCTTGCTTAAAAATCATCTTTTATTACCTGTTAAGGTGGATCCAATCTTTATTCATCATCATATGTCCACTACTCCTGGTACCACAAATATATATCATTTAACCACTTGGAAATTATTTTTAATTTACATACATATAAATATATTAACCCTGTACAATGAGAGTCATTTTAATTTACATACTTCATGTATTCATTTATCTGAAAGCATATCTAAAATCATTACTTCACGTGTGAGCAACATTGATCATGAACTATGAAAAAAATTTAAATTTAAATGATATATGCTAATGCTCTCTTTCAGTTTATGATTCACTTCATCAGTTAAAATTGATATTATTTATAACTACCTAGATACAATGTAGAAAAAAACTGTCAATGATTAAAGTCTTACATATACATTCTGGCTGTCATTACCCAAACAAACATAAAACACACAGAAAGAAAGAATTAGTTTTAAAACACAAAACATAAAAGTCACAATACAAATTAATAATTATTAAAAGATGTTGCCGTAAACAAATTTTAAAACATATTGAAATAAAATAAATAGTACCAGAAAATTGTATTGGCTGCACTTTTGTTCTTTGACTTTAAATTTCTTCACCAAACCTGCCTTAGAATTGATATGCACGTTGCTGCAAGTCTATTGAGTATGAAGCTGATAACTCCTCAATCAAAGGCTAACACTACACATACCAAACAAGAATTTTGAGATTCTGCAATTAAAATTATGTTAATAGTGACAATCATAAAATATATCCAAACTCAAGACCAATTTGATCAAAAGAGAAAGAAATCATAAGCAGCCAATCTATAATAACGACATATAAGTTAAAAAATTTATATTGACGCAGCTAATTGTAGATATTGCTAGAATGCTAGGGATTGAGAGAAAAAATAATAATAAATTATAAAACTATCAATAATTCAAAACCAATTAACAAGATAACATGACTTTTCCATTTAAATATTCAACCATCAGACCCATATATAATAGTAAATAATTTAATCATTAATTACTCAAGTGGATGGAAGAAAAAGCACCCAGATGGGGGGTGTGCATTTGCTTTGACCATGGGAATACTGGAATTGAAGTTGCACGAGTAACGGAGTAAGAATCCTTACCAAATCAATGATGCCACTTCTAAATCATCCAAAAAGCCAAGTAATCTTTCTCAAATCAGCAAACATATGTGAAGTGCCCATGGAATCGTTTTCGTCTTTTTCTATTTTTATCTTTTTGTTTTTATAGATTTAGTTGGAATTAGAGTTGGAGAGAACAATGGGCGTGGAGAAGAGATAGCAGAGGGGAATTTTCTAGAAAGGGTTCGCGGGAAGTGAAATAAAATAATGGGCATTTTTAATTTTTTTTATAAAGTACCCACCTTTTACTAAAACTACCCGTTTTGCATATCTTTAGCTTAATTTTCAGCCCATTTTTTATTTTTATAATTTTCACTAATACTTCAATCCTTGTAGCAATTTTCAAATGCTATTGTATTTTATCAATCAAAATGCTACCAATAGAATGCTACCAATGCTATTTTAAAATATTATTACATTTATTACTATTCATTAACATTTTTCAAATGCTATTTTATTTAATCTTATCTTGTAGCATTTCCTAGATGCTATATAATTCAATATTATATGTAGCACATACAAAAATGCTACTAGTAATTATCAAGTGTCATTAAAACCAAAATGTAATGGCTTTCATACTACAAAGGTAGCATCACTTTAGAAAATATTACAATAAATTAATATTTGGTAACATTCTTTAAAAAAATGCTACGATATAATGTTACCAAAGACCATATTTGTTGTAGTGTACTCTCATTAAAAATAATAATTATTTTCTCTCACAAGCATTATTTTCACCCCACCATTTATCTTCATCACCTCTAAGTTCATTATCACCATTGCCACCAAATTAAAATTTCAAAACACAATGTTTTTTTAATTGAAATAAAAATTAAATAATAAGATTAAGATGACAAAATAATTAGATCCAAAAAAAAAAAAATCTAATTACTATAATAAAACTAATACCCAGTTAATTAGATATTCCAAAAACATAACCCACGATCCAAAGTCAACATGTAATTATCCAAAATATTTTTCTAATTGAATTTGAGTACTATTGATTAAAGAAAATATTCAGAAGTAAAATTCTTGAGAAGCTGGATTGAGGGATTCAGACTCAAATGGGAGATGCAATAGAAACATAAGTGAGAAAATAGTGTAGTGAATCACAATGATCGGTACAATTTTCATCATATATTTTATTATTATTATTTTATTCTCCTCTTGGTCTCTGGTGCTTGATCAGAGCTATAAACAACAGAGAATTAAAAAAAAAAAGAAATTAGTCAGATTACATTTTTTATTGATTCAAAGATATTAAAGTTAAGTTGCTTCAATTACGGGACAAATTAACTTGATGGAATTACACCTGTTTAGACTCATAGGAAGTTAGGAAATCCTCTCTAATTGACGGTGATAGTGAATTTGGTGGTGAAAAAGATAAGTGGCGGGGATGCTGAGGTTTGAGAGAGATGTGAGAGAGAAGATGAAATAATAAATATTTTAATTAGGGTAATTATGCAATTAAAATAAAATAAATTAAAAGTAGGAGTTGGTGAGATAAATTGAGGGGGTTAATTATCACTATTCCCCAAATTTTTGGATTTAGATTGGGGTTGTCCACTTGCCTTACCAATTTATTTTTTTAATTACATGAGACTAATGCTCAGATTACAACTCATATTTAATGAGATTAGTATACTGATAATCAGACAATTATTGGGACTAATTTACAACTCTTATATAGCACAGTCCATATTTTAACCCCCTCTAATATTCGAGGGACGTCTACTCCACTCACATTACGTCAACTCCACTTACATTTCGAAAGGGAGAGGATTACCTTCATTCAAATTAAAGAAGGAAATTAACCCCCACAATCCGTTGTAGGGGCTCGAACTCATGACCTCACAATTATGAGACTTGGATTCTAACCACTAGGCCTTACCCAACCTGGATTTAAACTAACGCATGCTCACTCTTATTCAAACTAGTTTTCCAGTTGACAAGCAGAGTATGCTAAACAAGTTGTCCATTGTAATTCAATAGTACCAATCTAGTAGGCTGAAAGCAATGCTATAGGAAATATGAAACTGCCATAATGAACAAGAAGCCAATTGGATATGTATGGATACACTAAGGCCATGTTTGGTTGACAGGAAAGGATGAGAAGAATGAGGTGAATTTAAAATCCTCATTGATTTCTTTTGTTTAAGGTGACTTGAAATTAATTTCTACAGAAATTCAATATATGATGTATTAAGGAATTCAGATTCTTCTTTAGTGATGTTTGGTTTGAAGAAAGGGGAGGAGAGAAGAGGAAAGAAATGAAAGGGAATGAGAAGAACATGGAGAAGCGGAATAAGAAAATTAAATTTCATTATTTGGTTTAACATAAAATTTCATTGGGAAAAGGATTACAATTTTTATTTTTGGATAAATTTGCCCTTTACTTTAAATACTAAATTACAAATATTAGTAATTAAATATAATTTAATGTCAATATTAAACTTTTGTCAACTTATAAACCATTTTTTTGTAATGTCAGTGCCCAAAAAATTCATGATTATATATATATATATATAGAGGAAAATAAGTATATCAAAACAATAATACGCATAAAATGAGTGCATCAAAACAACAATAGACCTAATATAAGTAATCAAAACAATAACAAGCTTAAAATTATTTAAATTCATCGCTAAGGAAAAGTTTGACCCAAGCTTCTTTCTCCTCATCACAAAAACTAAGTGAGGCATTATCACAAGCAATTAAAGTGGCAACTCTGAGGTGTTCTACCATTGTAAGACTATCAATCTTCTTCAACTCCTCACTCAATCCTACTTATTTGTCATTAATTTCTTGCCGTAGAGCTCGAATAGAAGTTTCTTTCATTTCCATGGTAAAAAGAGTTGTTAGCTCTTTAAATGACTTTCCACTCTCTTCTGAATCTTCAGTTACTAATGAGCTATTTGAAGTTGTTGGACACTTTTTTGGAGCATGTGAAATAGACATACTATCATCCAGATCATCCTACACCTTCAAAATTCAAACTCTCTCATTCAATTTCTTTGCTCACTTTTGTTCTCTCAAATTTTTTTATAGCATCTGCAAGTGCACCTATATTCTTTCCAGTTGTATGATCTTTACCATAAATCAAATACAAATCTTCATAAAATGGGAATGCTTTATTCTTGAAATTTATTGCCTCTTTATGACTATGCAATTATTTAAATACATCAAACTTGTGATGACAAATAATAATTAAGTTAAAAATTAGAATCATTCATTTATACCAATATCTAATCTGAGGTGCATTTCCAGAAACTCCTCTTTTACTTCACAATCACGGTCCACATATTTATGCATAAAGATTAGTGGTGTGTTAAGAGTTGTTAATGTGCAAGTGTACACAACTAGTAATATAATGATGAGTACCAAGATTGTCTCCACAAGAATTAAAGTTATAAGAATTGCTACAACAATCTTAACAGTGCAATTTTAATAAACTAAATAGAACAAAATAAATGATGAGATGAGAAATCTATTGAAATTAAAAATGCAGTCAATAGAATGCAATAAAGAGAGGTTAAAGTCAAATATAAAGATATACTCAATGACAAGGAGGTAGTTGGGTTCTAAACTCACTTACTGGTTATTGACTATCTTTCAATTGATGCACAGTTGCTACAACCTTTACTACAGCACTGGACATAATTTTTAATGCATCCTCAGCTGTCGGATTTTGGATATATTCTATTTATATGCAGTCTAACAGTGACTAGTTATTAAACTAACATCAGATATAACATTATCCATTTTAGATTCTAATTGCCTTACAAGGTGAATCTCTATGTCTAGTTCTTCACTAATCTTAATCAAATATGAACCTATTCAAATCGAGATTAACTCAACTTGAGAAACCTAATCTAAAACCATGTATTTGAAATACTAACTAGGCAACCAAGAGGGGGGATAAATTGGGTTTTTAAAATTTAAACTAAACAAATTGAACAATAATTTAATCTATTGCCTTAATCAAATAAAAAACAATAAATTCAATAAAGCTCAATAATAAAATAGTAAGGGAAGAGAAAACAAACACAATGATTTTTACGTGGTTCGGCAATCCCCGCCTACGTCCACGCCTCCAAGCTCACTCGGCTTGAGGATTTCACTATCCAAGCCTCCCAAGACTTCAAGTTTTTTACAATTGACTTCCAAGGTGTCAATGGACTTTGACAATCAAGAGATTATCTCTCCAATTTCTTCACCCCAAGTGTTTCTCACACTTGTACACTCACAATTTGATGAGAAATGAAAATTACAACAAACAACTCTCTTTTAGAGTGGATATACAAATGATAGCTCAACGAAGATTTAATTTATGATGATTTGCGAAATTGAAGCTCAATATATGTTGTGTGCACTTGTTTATGTTTGCCAAGATTACCAAAAATAAATTGGATTTGAGTTTATATAATTTGAACCCAAAAGTTAGCCGTTATGAGTTTTCTGATGATAACCGACTTGCTGCTTTTGGAATCTAGTTAGCCGCTTTTATGTTACCGTTACAACAAATATTTGAATTTTAGAACATCTGGCATGCTACTTTCAAAATTCGGTTAGCCACTTTCATTCTAGTAAGCTACTGCCCAAAATTCGGTCTACCGCTTGTCAAATCTGGTTAGCCGCTTGCTACAGTGACTGCTATAGTGAACTATTTTCTAAAATATAGTTTTGACCCAAAACTTTATAGAATTACGCTATGACCTAAAACGTCATAAAACTTTTCATAAAGGTCCAATTTTAGAATTTCTAAACAATACTTGTTATTCCCAAAACTTTATGAAATTATGATATCACTCAAAACACTATGAAACGTTTCAAATAAGTCACTCTCCAAAATTTCAAGGAGTACTTGTTGATTTCAAAGTTTTCAAAACTCTTTCAATTAGACCATCAACTTGAAAAACAACCAATTTTATAAGATCATTTTTCCATTAAATATAAAACCTTTTAAATGTGAAAATAATTATTTATTTAAAATGCATAAAAAATAATTTGAGTTTTTAAAAACTTAATCATTCTTAATTTTGTTTGTTATCATCAAAATCAACATTATGGATACATAAATGTTAACAATCTCTCCCTTTTTGATGATGAAAAACTTTTCATGTATTTAAAAAATGATTGCACAAATTACTCCCCCTAATTGTAAGCTCCCCTTACAATTTAAGCTTAAAATATTAATCATTCTTAATCTTGTTTGTAATCATCAAGATCAACAATATAGAAACATAAATATTAACAGTATTGTCTTAATTTGTTCCACTAAATCAGACCTTTTGAGGCTTCTTCTTAGTTAATATCCATTAAATAAGTAGTCAACCGAAATAGAAAATTACAATAAGTAAAATTAAAACAAAGTGCTACAGCAGATTCTAAGCAACATACATATGTAAGTCAAATAACCATTAAGTTTATTCAAAACCCAACTAACTTAAGGTTTAGCTTATGATGAGCATTATAACAGTAACTACACAAGTGTTTGCCATTAGATATATCATTAAAGAGAGAACAAAACAATCAAATAAAATGAAAATGTTGAGATGCAAAAGATTTCAATTGTCATGCTTTTATTTTCAAATATCTCTCATTTTTCTCCATGAAGATTTCCTCTGTTGAAACTCTAAACTCTCTCTTCCTGTATTATTCTTGCCTCTGTCAGTCATGTCTTATATTTCCTTAAAATGTGCCATTTTATATCTTAGAATTAAGGCAACCAAAAAGCATGAAGACACTTGTTCTTTTTTGGCATTTTAAGACCACATTCTTTTTTGTGCTGCATGTCATTGTTTTTGTCTGCACATGACAGTGGCAGGGTAGTGACGGTTGCAGTAGAATTTGTCTGTTAGCATGTGACGGTCTAGACAATTTTTGTCTGTATTTCATCTTGGGTTGCTGTAGCAATTGCTATAGTATTCCCTCTGGTTCAGACTTGCTTTCGTTCATATGCAGATTATTTTTTTTATCATTTTTTTGCAGGCTTATTATTGTAGCAATGCAGTTCTTCTTCTCAGCATCCATCAACAAGGCATGAGTTTTTTAGTCACCTACAATAATGCACTTAATCAGAGTACAAAATCTCATGAAACACATCAAATTGTTATAAATAGATACTTATGTAAAATGTAATTAGAATAGGATAAAAATTCATCATTTACTTTATAAGTTAATGCTAGTTTAAGTTTAGAAATACTATGATAACTCTCATTTCATAGAGTTATCAATAAATAATTCAAATAATTTCTTCTTTTTTAACTCATGCGCATAATATATAGTCATTTTTTAGTGATAGCATTTGATACCATATATGTCGATTCACATGCAAAAAATCTCATTTTACATTCAATGATTACAAGAATGGAACATCCCATGTACAGTTCACATTAACTAAATAATGACAATCAATTCAAAGAAGAAAAGTAAAAACTCTTTTAACAAAATATGCTAACTATACAAGTTGCCAACAGTCAAATATAGAATACATAATATCTAACAAACAAAAAAAGACCCCAGACATAAATAATTCAAAGTAATATAAAAAAAAGTACTTGAATATAAGTATCTCGCATTGTCTTCTCTGCAGTCGCGATTTTCTTCTCTAGGTCACAACTAAAGTCACTACAATTTAGTCTGGTTAACATCTCATGTACAGTTTGAAATTACATCTTTAAAGTCTTTATACGTGATTCAATGTGTGGCTCAAGATTCAATATGTGGCTCAACCTTTATACCACATTCAAGTAATTTTGTGTTTAAAGCAGTCTCAAGAACCTTCAAGTAACCACTTCTAAAGTTGTTATTAGAGTAAAATCTCCCATCATGATACAAATCCAAAAGTGATTGCACGGGTATTATATCTTCATCTTTGCTCTAAAATCTTGATTTAGGAGCTTATGGTACTCGTTGTTCCATTTAGCTATTGAACAAAAATTAGACATTACTTATAAATCTAAAGAGTAGGAAGCAAACCATGCACACAAGAAGATAATTTAAAAGAAGTAGATAGTTTAGGACCATTAGCCTTTGCCAAATCTTGCTTCCTAAGAATTGGACCAATCAAATAACTATACATTAGAAGCGATAATGGTATGAAAATTCTACTACAACATAATACATGATCTTGCGAAAGACTTATGGTTAAATAAGACTATTTAAGGCTTGGTTATCAGCATAATCACCCTTTCAATTAGGCAATACAGACGTTCGATAAAGTTATTTCAACTCAGCCTTTGCTCTAAATCTAGAATATTTTTATCATCAAGTTAAAAAGAACAAGCCCCAGAATGCAAGTTACATAAGCTATAAAAACAATAAATTTCATAGGAACAAAGTTAACAATGGAATAAATTAAACAAAATCCCCAAAGTTAGAAACATGAATATTACATTTTACAATCTGAAAAATGAAATAAGAAAACCATAACAAAGTTTCTTGAAAGAGTCTTCATGTGCTCCGCCTACTTGCACTCCATTGATTATGTATCTTTAGTGCTAAATTTGTTCTCAATGTACTCCACTCTTCTGAGGTTTTTATACTAGTTATTGTGCTACCTCCGAGTGGTTCCTCCTCATTTACAGTATCAAATGCATCCTCAAAAGGATAACATGGCATCTTCCTTCTAATGAAATTGTGTAGTAAGCAATATGCCATGATAATCCTATTATGTGTCTTGATAGGCCAGAATGAAGGACTTTTTAGAATTGCCCATCGATTTTTAAGAACATCAAAACATCTCTCAATGACATTTCGAGCAGTTGAATCTTCATGTTAAAAAATTTATGTGGGTTGGTTGGTTGATAGTTTTCCCTCCAATCATAAAAGTGATACCGTTGTCCACGATAAAGGGCAAGAAATCCTCGATAGTTAGCATATCTAGCATCTACTAAATAATGATAACTTATATCATAAATAAATATTTAGATTTCAATTACTAAAATTTTATACTTCAAAATTTGTTTATTTCTTGTACATGACTTACTGTTAAGGACATCCAAACCATTTACTTTTACATATAGCATCATGAAGGACTCTATCATTAGCTTCTTACCTTTCCCAACTAGTTAAAACATAAATGAATTGTATGTCTTGGGAGCATACTCCTAAAACATTACTGGTAATCTCACCCTTTCAATTTCAATACCTAGGTTTATCCATTATAGGCACCATCACCCTAATGTATGTATCATCTAATGCTCCTGAGCAATTTTATCATCAATATAGGAAAATATAATAGTTATAAATATAATACCGACATATAATCATAATGGATATGGCTAAGAGAAGTACCTTAAACCATTTCTATCTCTCATCAAGAATTGGATTAGGTTGTTTCAATAATTCTGTATGAAGCCATATGATAGAATACAAAACATCATGAAAATACTTGCTAAGTGATTGTCCTGACCTTATAAATTTAAATGTATCACTCTATTTTTTACATGATGTGCTATTATATGTAAGAACATAGCTACTTTTTTATCTATTAATAAATATTAGGATTAGCAGAAAAGCCCGAGCCGGCCCAGGCCCATGGGCTTTAAGCCCATCCCGTGGCTTGAAAATATGAATAAGGGCTTGTAATTAATAAAGCCCACAACATATGGGCTTAGTTAAGGCTTCATTTAAAAGCCCGAGCTTAAGCCCAAACTTTATAATAAAGTATTTAAAAAAAACTATATAATATATTATAAAATTCAAATTAAAAAAAACTGAAAAAAAAACAAAACATAAACAAAACAAATCGAGTAAAGGTTACTAGGCCAAAATCCCTCTTTTTGTCAGCACCCTCACTCACCGTCATGGCGTCACTGTGCCAGCCTCTCACTGTTCTCACCGCTGGCAGCCAATAGAGCATTTAGATTCAACAACGTCCAGCCAGCATCAGCGACCCATCGTCTAGCAACAGCAGCGAGCATCTCCCGCGTAACCCACCGTCCAGCCACCCAACAACAGCATCTCTCGCATGTCGCAGCAGCACCCCCACCCACCAACACAGTCGCACGACGCTGTAACAACCACTGGAACGCGCATGAGGCAGCAGCAACGATCTATAGTATGTGCGCGATTCAAATCACACTAGCAGCAACAAGCCATCTAACTCTAGTAATCCATGTCAATTAAGGTTCAAATTCTTTTATTGTATTATCTAAGGCCTAAATATATGTAATTAGTTAATTCGTTGAAGAATTTTGTGAAGAATTTTGTGATTTTCAGCTGTGAAGAATGTAGTTTGGTTGTTGGTTAATGTAGAAAATGTTGAAAAATATTGTGCTGTTGGTTAATGATTTTGAGCTGTGTTGTTGATTTTGTTGGTATTTTTGGATTAAAGTATTTCTATCCATTGTATAGATGTTGTATGGAGTTTTGGATGTTGCAAATTTGATGTCATGTGCTTGTATAGATACTATATAGAGTTATGGACGTTTACTGCATTTACACTTAGCTTAATTAATTAATTAATTTAATATTTTATCTCCTTTAATTTTGTATAGGTTTATAATGGAAAATGCTTCTGAATCTTCTAATTTGCCTTCAAATCCACATGCGGAGTCGAAACATGTTCAAGACGAAATGCGGAGTGATAAAAAAAGACAACAGAGAGTTGTTTCAAATTGTTGGGACCATTTCACAAAGATAAATGTTGGTGGTGTAGCAAAGGAAAAATGCAATAATTATGGAATGGTTCTTTCTTGTGGATCGGGAACCAGTCATTTGAATAGACATACTAGACAAATTCACAATTTTCATCAACCGACAATTGAATAAGTTCTTGAGAATAAGCAACACTTGGTGAAAATCGAAAGTGGTGAGCTTGGAATTTTGAAATTTGATCCATTGGTTGCCCATAAAAAACTTACAACAGTTGTTGTTAAACATGAGCTTCCTCTTAGATTTATGGAGTATGAGACATTTAGAGATTTTGTTGATTATTGCAACCCACTGGTGAAGCATATGTCCAAAAACACTTTAAAGAGTGAGATCTTTAAGATATATATTGTTGAAAATGGGAAGGCAATGAATTTGTTAGAGATTAATAATAGTAGGGTGACAATTACTACAGACATGTGGACAGCTTGTAATCAAAAGAAAGGTTATATGGTTGTTACGGGACATTTCATTGACAAATCTTGGCATTTGCAAAGTCGAATCCTAAGGTATTTTTACTTTATTAAATATTAAAATTTTGTATTTAAATTTGTATAGGTACTTTATTAAATTTAAAAAAATTATTTAATTTCTTTGTAACTTTGCATTATTTTTTTTTAATGAACAGATTTGTATATGTGCAAGCCCCACATACAACTAATTGCATTTCACAAATTTTGGTGAAGTGTTTGCTGGATTGGAATCTAAATAAAAAGATATACATGGTTACTTTGGATAATTGTTCAACTAATGATGCGATGGTTGAAAGATTGAAGGAATTGTTGTCAACTAAGTCAATGATATTGAGCGGTAATTTTTTTCATATGAGGTGTGCGACTCATATTTTGAATTTAATTATGAAGGATGGGTTGTCGGTAATTTAGAGTGGTATTACACGTGTTAGAGACAGTGTGTCTTACTGGAGTTCATCATCAAAACAGGTGGAAAAGTTTGAGTTGGCATGTCGTCAAATGCAGATGGATGTGAAAAAGTTGGGACTTGATTGTCCAACTAGATGGAATTCTACTTTTACGATGCTTGAACTTGCAGTGAAATACAAAAGTGTTTTTTCTCGACTACAGACACTTGAGCCGCAATACAAGTGTTTGCCTAGTAGTGAGGAATGGGAGTTGGCTAAGCAAATGCTAGACTATTTGAGGCCTTTTTCAAGGTTGACTGAGATGTTTTCAAGTACAACATATCCAACTGATAATCTATTTTTTCCATTGGTTTATAAAATGAGGATTGCATTGAAGAGGTGGCAAATTTCAGATGTTCCTGCAGTTAAGAAAATGGTGGATAACATGATTGAAACTTTTTTGAAGTATTGGGATGAGATTAGTGGGGTATTGGTCATGGCTGTTATTCTTGATTCGAGATACAAGATGATGTTGATTAATTACTATTATCCGAAGATTTATGCAGTCGGCCTTGAAAATCAGTTTAAGAGAGTGCGAGAGCTTTATGATGAAATGATGAATTATTATAAGGCTAAATCCACAACTACCAGATATGGTGTTGTTAGTGAGTCTTTTACCTCAATTGTTGTTCCTTCCGACCAATCTCATATTGATTTTTATAATATAGATGATATGGGTGATTTTGATGCATATGCAACCCAAAATAGTCAACCTATTAGTTCGAAGTCCGACTTAGATAGGTATTTGGAGGATCCTTTAGTTAAAAGAACTCTCGATTTTGATGTTTTACAATAGTGGAAGATGAACAAAGGCAAATATCCTATTTTGGCGGAGATGGCCAAGGATTTGTTAGCCATACCTATGACAACTGTTGCCCTAGAGTCGGCTTTTAGTATGGGGGGTAGAACATTGAGTCCATATCAGAGTCTCAGCATTGATTATGGGCTACTAGCGGTGGAGGTATAAAAATATTCTTTACAAAATTAATTAATAATTATTTTTGTTTACTATTTATTTTAACACTTTTTTTGTTAGGTGGAGTTCCTGAAGAAGAAATGTTTATTGGCGAGGAATTGAAGGATGAAGACAAAGATGGCCCACAAATTTTGGATTAGTTTGTTTTTTTATATTAGCGATTGTTTTTTATGTTGTGTACTTGTAATGTTAGTATTTACATATTTTGTGTGTTGGCAAAGCATGTATTAGATAATTATGTTTAAGTTTTTTAGCATATTGAAATATTATGTATTGGATAATTATGTTTTGAAAATTTATAGTTTTATGTTTAAAAAATTATTTAAAATTGGTAAAAGCCCAGGTTCGCCCAGATTAAATGGGCTTTAAGAGCGCCTGGGCTCTCTAAAAATTATATGGGCTTGGCAAAGCTCGGCCCAAGCCCTTAAATTGTCAAGCCTAATAAAATCTTAATGGTTTTAACCCCCCAACTATTTCAAGCCTTATGCATAAATATGTAAAAGCACGCATATTCATTCTAAGTCGGGTTATGCAAGTTGCATACTCTCATAAGCTAATCGATGAATAATTTTCCTATTTGCAAAAAAGTCAAGCACATACGTTTCACGTCTTAAAGATTTTCTCTCACCCAAGCCCTTAAATTGCCAAGCCTAATAAATATCTTGATGGTTTAACCCCCAACTATTGCAAGCCTTGTGCATAAATATGTAAAAGCACGCCTATTCATTCTAAGTCGGGTTATGCAAGTTGCATCACTCTTATAAGCTAATCGATGAACAATTTTCCTATTTGCAAAAAAGTCAAGCACATACATTTCACTTCTTAAAGATTTTCTCTCATTTTGTTTCTTTATAAACTTCAAAAAAAAAAAAAAAGGATTGCATGCTATATGACCAATGCATAAAGATCGCAACCAACTTCTTCTTTATCGTAATATATGTTTTCGCTAAGCCTAAGTCATCCATGACTGCACAAAGAATTATTCATGTCTTAATAAATAAATAAAGTCACATATATGTACTCATAAGATTAATAAGGTCATAAGCTACAAGGTATGCATAATAACTGTAAGATACCTTATGCCTAAAATTTCAACAATGGTCTAAGTCATACATATTTTAATATCAATATGTTTTCATATTATAAAATGCATGTTCCGCTGGTAACATATTGAATTAAGTAGTGGCAGCAAAATTAAATCAACTTGAATACAACTCATAGAACTTGCAATGAATTACAATAATTACGCTAAGCAATTTGACTTATAGGCAAGTATAATTAAATAAATTAATAAGCTAAAGAAACAGACAGGATTGAAAAGAGCATTGGCTCATAAATATCAGCCAGAGGTTGGACTGCCCCAATTGATCATTAGCCAAAATAAGACAACATAAAAAAAATCACAAATGGAATAAAACTTTAATAGTTTTGGGTCTGTTATGTCAGACATTTTGCCTTCTTTTGGATAGCTTTACTTAATAAATTCAAGAATTTTGTGAACAAACATAGAGTGAGCTGGAATGTCAAATTCTAATTGGAAAAAAAAACATGAATTGATGATTAAAAGCAAAATTAATGAAGACATTCATCATCAGAATGCAATATATGACACCAAAAAGCCTTTACCACACAAAGATTTCTGAAAATACCAAATAAATTTTATATGTACAATTATATAAATAATAATTCAACTGCACAATTCAACCGAATAAATTCATTGACAAATTTAACACATAATTTTCTATAACATAAATCCCCCTAGCCTCCTCAACCCTAATGTGAGTGAGATTGCATTCCAATAAGAACATGCAAACTTCGAAATCTAGAAACTCCATGCAAATATGAGCTAACTGAAGATAAATGATCAATAATTACTCTTAATTTGTGTTGAAACAACATACAATCTTTTTTTTTTCATTGTTCATCTGATCGAACATGAGATTTTTAATAATCCAAATAAAGCAATATCAAATTAAAACAGCAATAGCAAACAATTGATGAAAGGAAAAACAAGAAGCAAACCTGAGGGCAATGCAATAAGGAGGCTAAAAAAGCCACAGGTAACTTTAGATGCAAGTGAGTGGTGATGGGCGTGTAATGGTTTGTTTCACAACAGCATAATCAACAAGCGAAACAAAAATAACTCAGCCATAATTTTCTCAGCAACCAAATAGAATCATAAACTCAACAAATTAAAAAAAAATCAAAATTTCTTTTGTTTGGTTATAAAATCTTCATTGAGGAAGCATTTGATGTTGTAAATGAGATAGAATCACTCAGAGGTAGCACAATAACTAGTATAGAAACATCAGAAATGGAGGATAAATTTCGCACCAGAGATGTATATCAATGGAGAGCAAGTAGGCAAAGCAGATGAAGACTCCTTTAAAAAATTTGTTATACTTTTTTATTCCAATTTTTAGATTGTAAAATATTAATATTTCTGACTTTGGGGATTTTGTTTAATCTATTCCATTGTTCACTTTGTTCTTTTGAAATTTATTGTTTTTGTAGCTTATGTAACTTGCTTGCTAGGGCTTGCTCTTTTCAACTTGTTGATGATAAAAATATTCTAGATCTATACCTAAGGCTAAGCTAAAATAATTTTATGGAATGTCTATATTGCCTAGTTGAAAGGGTGATTATGTTTAACTAAGACTTAGATAATCTTATTTAACCATCAGTCTTTCTCAAGATCATGCATTATGTTGAAGCATAATTTTTATGCCATTATCTCTTCTAGTGTATATTTATTTGATTGGTCCAGTTCTTACGAAGCAAGTTTTGGTAGAACTTCTAACTAATGTCTAATTTTTGTTCAATAGCTAAATGAAATAAAGAGCACCATAAGCTCCAAAATTAAGATTTTAGCGTAAATATGAAGATATAATACTCATGTCGTCATTTTTTAATTTGGTATCATGATGAGAGATTTTACTCTGATAACAACTTCAGAAGTGGCTATTTTGAAGGTTCTTGAGATTGCTTTGGACACAAAATTGCGTATATGTGGTATAAAAGTTGAGTCACATATTGAATTACGCAAAAAGACCTTAAAGATGCAATTTCAAACTGTACATGAGATGTTAACTAGACTTAGTTGCAACGATTTAGGTTAGGACCTAGACAAGAAAATTGTGACTACAGAGAGAGTAGTGTGGGATGTTTATATTCTTTTTTTTAAGGCAGTGTAGGATGCTTATATTCATTTTTTTTTATATTACTTTGAATTGTTTATATTTGGGTCCATTTTTGTTTGTTAGATACGGTATAATGTATGTATTTGTTTAGATGTTGACTATTGGCAACTTGTATAGCTGGAATCTTTTGTTAAAATACCTTTTACTTTTCTTCTTTGAATTGATTGTCATTGTTTAGTTAATGTGAACTGTGCATGGGATGTTCCATTGTTGTAATCATTGGATGTAAAATGAGAAATTTGTATATGTGAATCTGTATATTTGGTATCAAATGCTACCATTGAGAAATGATTATGTATTGCGTGCATGAGTTAAAAAGGAAGAAAGGATTTGAATTGTTTATCCTTATGCATAAATATGTGAACTATGATTGTGAAGTAAAAAATGAGTGTCTGGAAATGCACTTTAGATTTGGACATTGGTATAAATGAATGATTTTGTTTTTTTAACTTAATTATTATTTGTTGTAGATTGTTATTATAAGTTCGATGCATTTAAATAATGAGTGATGATACAGCCAAAAACTCTTGTACAAACTTATCTTGTACAAACTGATGTGTCATTAATTCATTGGTTGAATGAAAATATAAAATAATAGAAATAAATCATGTGGGCCAAGAGATATTTAATTCAACCAATGAATTAACGCCACATCAGTTTGTACAAAATAAATTTGTACAAGAGTTTGTGGCTATATCATTACTCTTAAATAATTGCAGAGTAATAAAAGGTAGTTGTTGTGCAAATTTTAATGTACTCGCAAGCGCACGAATCTATTGTAGTATAGATCAATGGTGACGAGTGTCGATCCCACGAGGAGGTGGATTTTAATTGTGTGTAGAATTAATTTTGTAAATGGGTGATTGGATTTGTGGTGGAAATGATTTGGAATATGCTAAAATTTAAATTAAAATGGCGAGAATAAATTCTAAAATTGGAATTGAAATGGCGAGAATAAATTGAAGAGAATTCTATTGAAATGACGTACTTGGGTATCTGGATTCGTATCAACATGCATCATGGGCTAAATATTCCTTATTAATACCAATTAAATCATGAGGGGAGAATCCACATCTCATGAACCACACTCTAATCAATATGGTGCTAAGGGCTTATCGTGCCAAATAATAATAACCTTGTACTAGAGAGCCGGTGTAACCAAGGCGGTATCTAGACAAGATTATTATTATTTGTCGACGAAAAGTCAATCATCCACAAAAATTAGAAGGGAAAAGAAAATAAATTTACCAAATAAAGCCCATGACACATGTTGAGACTTCACCTTCAACCCAAGCTTGAAAGAAAATTAGCTACTCATAATTGAACTAGGGGAAAAATGGAAATTTATTAAAATACGTAGAAAATACAAGATGGAGAAGGAATTACAGAAAATAGAGTTCAAAAATAGATTCAGAGGTATCAAATTAGGGGGGGGAAGCCCCCTTTTTATAGATACATGGAGTAAATCATGGCCATCGGATAAAAAACAGTTTGGACGCTCAGGATTGCGCCACGTCATCAGTCAACAGTACGCGGTTTGACCACGCGGATGAACAGTAACACAATTTGACCCGGGTGAACAGTGACGCGGTTTGGTTGAAAATAATCCTGTGTGATGCATGTACCGTACGCGAGATTTTTCGTCCAATGATATGCTGCCACGTCACCATCAACAGTACATAAGAATTTTAGCCCAACAGGATCGTGACACCTCATCAGTCAATGCCACATCATTGGTCAATGCCACATCATCAATCCGTCTATGTAAACAGTATCATGAACAGTAACGTAGACAGTACCGTACACGTAAATAGTACCGTACATGTGAATAGTGCTATTTTTCCTTTTATGCTCCTCCTAAGGTTTTCGACCGTCCTGAGTTCAAAAGTGATGTCCGTTTTGCCGTCCGATCTCTCGTCTATTATGAAATGACCATGATGCCCCTAAAATACATAAAATACTTAATTAAAATCAAATACACATAATTAAATTGCAAGAAGCTTAAATACATAAAAGTAAGGGTTGTTAGTAAAACTTGAAATGTAAAATGATGATTTTCTCCTTTATAAATATACATTTTCTAACACTCAACAGTAGTCAATTTCAAGCATAAAACATTCTCATTTTACGAGGATTTGTGTTTGATTTATGGTAAAGATAATTCAACTAGAGAAAATGCAAAGGTCGCTACAAATGCTATAGAGAAAATTGAGAGGATAAGAGTGAGCACAGAAGTTGAAGAAGAGAGTTTGAATTTTGAGGGTGTGCAAGATGATTTGGATGATAGTATGTCTATTCAATATGCTCCAAAAAAGCAACCAACAACTTCAAATAGCTCATTAAGAAAAAATAGAAGAATTGAAGATTTAGAACAGAGTGGAGAGCCATTTAAATAGCTAACAACTCTTTGTCACAAAAATGAAATAAACTTCTAGTCGCTTGAGTCGAGCTTGAGGGCAAGAAATTAATAACAAACAAGTAGGATTGATTAATGAGTTGAAGAAGATTGGTGGTCTTGCAATGGTAGAATGCCTTAGAGCCAACCCAGGCTAGCTCTTTAAAAGTAATCACATTTGGCCATTATTACGATTTCTGGTTAGATTATTAACTGATTTTCAAGTTTTGTATGAATGTCACATGACTTTTAAGTGATTATATGTTTATTTTCACTTCAAGCCAAATCCAAAATACTTTCTTTTGTTTCTGTGTAATTTTTGAAATGCTTTTTGATACATGACGCAATGTAAGTGGTTATATATTTTGACACTTACAGGTTCAAAAGCCATAATGCTCAAACAACAACACCAAGAACAGAGTCTTAATACAATATTATTGTATCATTTATTATATTTGAGGAGCTAGTCTGGGTTGGTGAATGTTGTTGATTGGCTAATGATACATGTTGATGTGTTGCTTAATATTTTCATCATAAAACGTATTTTTTTTTAGGAACATAGTAAAGTATCTAGGAACACAAAATATCAAACTACATTCAAATTCTGCACCAGGAGAAAGAATAATACTAGATAAGAAAATACATAATCAGATGTAATAATTCCTCTAAATATTTTGCAAGAAATGTCAAATGAATTATGTGTTCTCGTCAATGCTAATAGATTTGAGTCCACCTTTTATAACAAAAGATTGATTTTTGAGTCTTTGTGTTTGGTAGGTTTCATTTTTTATTTTTGGGTAAAAATCTCATATATAAATTGATTAAATTCATATAGAATTTGGATTATATTGATTTGACCTTGTGCTGTATAAGTACAAATACAAAGTTTTGAATTGATGTAATTGAATAAGTAAATTAAAATTTGACATACAATCTATAAATACATGATTAGTGTTAAAATTTATATGTTCATTAAGGGATAAAAATGTTATTTTATGCTTATATTATACTTTACATTTGTAATTATGTAACATATTGTTAATTTCTAAATATTTTTCTAAATATTTGATTTTTTGTATTTTTGTGTGTTTATTAGGTAAAAATAATAGTTTCACGCAATTTGAGGCTCTGATTAGTATAATAAATTGCATGTTTATTAAGGGGTAAAAATTTCATTTTGTCCTATTAATGTAATTTATATTTGTAATTGTGTAACATATTGTGAAGTTTTAATTATTTTTCTAAGTATTTGATTTTGTGTATTGTTGTGTGTTTATTAGGTAAAAATAATAATTTCATGCAATTTGAGGCTCCAAACAAATGTACAGATGTCAAATTTGAATTCCAGAAGTCTAAGAAAAAATGTCATTGTCGAGGAGGATCCGAGACTTTTGTTGTAAATTTTTAAGTTTTTACCATGGTAAATGTGGTAATAGTAAAATTATAAGTTTTTATCATGTTAGATATGGTAATTGTTAGTGGAATGTGTTGGATGTGCTTAAGTGGATTAAGTTATGTTTATATTTTATTAGTGGGACAAATGTAAGGTTAAGATGTAATTAGTTTTATTTATTTGTGTGGTGTGGATTAATCATATATTAGTATAAGTAGAGAAGGGGGAACATACCTCTCCATACATTCTCTTCTCTTCTTTTCCCTCAAATTCTTCTTCTCATCTCTCTTTGTAATATATTTTCAATAAATAAAATTAGTTTTATTTCAATTTTCAAATACCATTTTTTTAATTATGTGTTTTTCAATTTTAATAATTTCTTTTATTTCAAATATGTTTAGATAAATATTAGTAGTTAGGGTGAGGTGAAACTCTTAGTAGAAAAATATGATTTAATCAAATTCTATTTTTAATTGTAAAAATTGAATTATTTTCTATTTAATTTTATCCATATTTTATATTTTGAAATTTTGATTTATTGTAGACAAAAATGGGAGTTTGACATAATGAATTCTTAATATCTTAGTATAAAATATGGTAAAATGGTATTTTGACATATTGTAGACAAGTTGAGTTTTGGCACATTAAGTTCTTAATCCATAATAAAATTAATAGGAAAATTATTTTAATTTATACAATTAATCTTTTGGGAAATAAAATAAAAAGAAAAAGAAATTGTTAAATTTGTATTTATTATTAGGAGTGGATCCATAACCCTAACTAATTCAGTTTCATATTTTTTCTTAAATTAAATTGCATATTTTTAATTTTTATTTTTAATTTTTATTTTTTTGATAAACTTAAATAAACAAATTAAATCATTTCTCTGTGGATCGACCTCAGACTTATCAAGTTATAATATAACACTCTTACACTTGGGAGTTAGAAATCACTTTTAAGTCTTGTCAGGCTCCAAACAAATGTACAAATGTCAAATTTGAATTCCGGAAGTCCGAGAAAATAGGTCATTGTTGAGGAGGATTCACGACTTTTGTTATAAAATTATAAGTTTTTACTATGTTAAATCTGATAATTGTGAAATTATAAGTTTTTACTATGTTAGGTGTGGTAATTGTTAGTGGAATGAGTTGGGTATGCTTGAATGGATTAAGTTAAGTTTATATTTTATTAGTGGAACAAATGTATGACTAAGATATGATTAATTTTATTTATTTGTGTGGTGTGGATTTTGTTTGTCACGACAGTAGTAAAGTAACCAATCTAAGTAGTGCATCTGTGTCAGTACGGGTGGGCAAATTTTGGTTCGGACCAGGTTTGAATTAATCTGATCGGATTTCGGGTCAATTGGGTTGGAAAAAATATAACCCGAACTTAACTCGAACATGAGATCCGATCCGAACGATCAATTGAAGATTTGTGCTTGTTTTCGCATTGATTTTTTTTCAAATTTTCAAATTAGGTTGGGTTTGAACCGATCCGATCCGATCGGGTTAGAGTCTTCATTTGAATCCGATTTGAACCCAAATTTTTCAGATCGGATCAGGTCGGATCGGTTCGGGTTAGGTCATTTGCTCACCCTTATGTGTCAGTGTGTGGATTTCATCCCAATTCCTATAAATCGAAAGCACTTTCCTTCAATTATTTAGTCTTTCAACATCGATTCATAAATTGTAAATCTAGCTTATTCTAATTTTCAATTATTTTGATTGCACTATTATCTAATTTTAATATATATCATATTTGTTCTTTGTGTTGTATTATATGAATATTTTTGCTATTATTATAAGAATTTTTAAGAACAAATTAAGTAATAATTTAGTTGTGTACGTTGAAAAAGTTTTTTTTATTATATTGCTAATGAGATTGTCTTAAATCATTTTCAAAACATGAAATATTATCAAGGATTCTTTAGCAAGGACAATTATAATACAGAAATTTATTATCAATAAATATTATAGTTGTTATATTATATATTACTATCTAGATTTTCAAAATTATATTGTATTTTAAATTGGGTGCTGATGAGTGCATCTTACGTAGCATTATTGCATGCATTGTAGGTTTTTATTTGGAGTTGTTGGACCAACACAACTCTCTAAATGAAAACTTACCACTCACTCATACAATCACACACCTAATCATGGATTATTTTAAATATACCCCAACTCTATCAAAATCCTAGCTACGTACTTGCATGCACACAACTTGGTCCCTCGTCATATTAGAAGAAGCAATTAAACAAGACATGTATCTGAACTCCCACAAGATATTGTCACATGGTGTATGAAACAAAATGTAAAGGACTCCAAATTTTTGAACTTCAACAAGAAAAGTGCCAAATTGACCTTACTTAGGAAGGAGATTGGCCAACAAAATCGAGCCACATTTCTGGATGGACCAAAGACACTCTCTAGGATATTTTGGTATAAAAGATCAAGATAAACCTAAGAGCAAGATAATTCACCTTCTAATGTCTACTTTTTTTTCCCCTCAGACTTTTTACTTCCGTGATCATTTTAAAAGCTCAAGGATTTTCCAAAATCTCGTAAAAAACAATCCTTAATATTCCAGTTTGTATTTCTAGAGGGCCAAAAAATGAGCCAAAGTTCCATTAATATTTTGTTAATTATGAAATTATTACAAAAATTTAGAGTTTGATAATATTTCATCGGATATTATTAAGACAAATGAAGCCTTGGAATTGTAAAGAGAACATAGAAAAGAGGGACGGAAGAAGACAATGGAGTGACCTTGGTTTGGAGATTAGGATTTCAATTTTCAAATAGATAATTGGAAGGCTATTTTAACTCTGTCTTCTACCATATTTGGAGAATAAATTTTTGACATTGTGCTCTACATTTTTATAGTGTGTTTATTTTCTGGATTGGGGAATTGGAATTCCGAATCGGAATTATTGACTTCGTTTACCTTCTAAAATAGAGTCGAGATTCAGAATTAGAATCATGGAGCCCACCTCAATTTGAAAATGGGAAACAAGAGATGGATTCGGTGGTGGGAATGAGTTTTCCATTGCCACCAATAACCATTTTGCCCCCTACAAAATAAAAAAATATCCATTTTGTTCTCGATTATAATTAATTAATATAATAATTATTAATTAATTAATATATTAATATATTTATTAAAGATAATTATAAATAATCACTATAATAAAAATATGACACAATAATTATGACAATAGTTCATTAAATACTTTTTAGTAATATGTTACAATCTTTCATTTTGATTCCGATTCTTATAGTTCAAATAAACAACTTATTTTAATTTTTATTTCCCATTCACATTCCTAATTATTTTGATTCCAGTCTATTCTAATTCCAGTTTAATAAACGCACCATTAGTGGTATTGATTTGCAAAATAGTTTTTCTTTAGTGGATATTTGTGATACCCGTCTGTTTGGTTATGTGTTGTCTTATTGATCCAATAATGATAAGGTTCCTTACATAGTTGGCCTCTAGTGTTATTTATGGGGTATCTTATTGTGACCCCGTTAATTATATAATCAAAAGTTATATTAAACTATGGTCTCGTGGATTTTTCTTATTTGAGTCTTCCATGTAAAAAATTTTTTTTCTTATGGTGGTTTATTACCCTGTCGAGTTGGTTTAGTTTCTATTTGTTTGAAAAAGCCAGTGGTTGGGCTATAGGTGTTGGGTTTGGGAGTGGTGATGGAATTTCAAATTTGCAATGTTTTGCAATCAATTTGAGCTCTTTTCGATAGATGGGTAATGGAGCTGGTGGAGGTGGAGGATCTTTTGGTGATTTGGGTTCACAGTATTGACATGGGACTGGAGTTTTTTTCTTTTTGTGTTTCTTTTTCCTTTTGGGGGCATAATCATCATCCTCTTCCCAATCATCCCAGCAGGGACAAGTTGGGTCACACATGCCTGAGCCGGAGACATCCCATAGGAAATGGCCATTTTGCTTGGCTGGATAAACAGGGTAGCCTTCAGAATTAAACCCTGTAATGGGCAGATCTTCCTGAGCTGTCTGAACAGCTGTGATCATTGAAGAATAAGTAAAGGAGATAGAGGTGGTTTAAAAGAACTTTCATTTGCAGTTGGAGGTGGTTTAAAAGTCATTCGGACTGTGCCATCTTGTCGTCTTTCAAACATGCTTTCAGATGTCTGGATTGGAGCTGTATTGTTATGGAACTGCTCATAGTTGGAGATCCATTCAAGAGGCATAAGCTTTATAAGCTCATGACGGGGAATTTGTCGCGGGATCTGGATGATTGTGGGGATCTGGTCGGATTCTGCTAACACCATGAGGGTGTCAGAATGGTGTTCTGGAGTGGGTAAATCTAAGGCATGATTTTGAAGCCTATAGACCAATTGATGGTGTAAGGTGGCAATTTTGGCGGAGGAAATTTGTTCTGCACCTTGAATTTGAACTTGAACTTTCAAGGCTGTGGGCAAGTTGGTGTCTTGAAGAGAAATGTTAAAGTTTGGATAAAAGGTAAGTAAAACACTTCCGGCATGAAGGGTTGTGAGGACAGTACCTATAACAGCATCTTGGTACTGTTTGAACCGGGTATCAAGCATAGCAATTCGAGCGGTAACCGGTAATCCTTTTCTCTCATGAAATGTAAGGATTAATCGGATGCCTCCGAGATGGAGATGAGTATAACCTTCTCTTTTCCAATTTGAAATTAATTTTGAGGGTATTTCCAGAGTGACATATTGCTCAGCAGGGGTTGTTGGGATAGAACATTGATCCAGGCGAGAAGACTGGATATATTCTTTAGGGTAAGGTCTTCGGGTGGATATGAGAGTACGGATACTGCGGGTAAAAGAACTGGGGCGTTTGTATAGCTGGTAATGGCTGATGAGAGGGTATGAAGATTCACTGATTTGGGCGGATTCATGGATGTAGGAGTATTCTACAAGGTTTTCGATTTTATTGGTGGTATGAGAAGTGAAGGATTTAGGCAACGAAAGAGTAGAAGAAAGAGTAACAAGAGTTGAAGGAGTTAAGGATGAAGGAGAGGCCATGAATGAGAAATTCTCTCTGCGTCTGAAGTCTAGAGATCAAAACAGAATAAAGACATAAATTATACCACTTTGATCATGGAAAACGAAGTTTAGAAAAAGAACTTTCAAGGACGAGTATGGCTCTGATACCAATTAGTTTAGAACGCGATTTCTCAAAAGGTCATATAACCCAAAAACAGACTTCCCTAGTCTTTAAACAGGGTACCAAACCGTTTAAGAAACCACTATAAGTTTTCTGATGCACATGATCCTTACTGGAAGGCAAGTACAGAGCATACTTCCTTAAGTTTTCAAAATGAACAAATTTAATTCTACAAATTTTTCTTTCTCTAGAACTTCATTTGCAGAGAGAGAATGGAGAGTTTAGAAATTCATAGCTTAGAAACACACGAGAGTTTATTTCAGGAAAACTTCTATATTTTACAAGGAAGGGAGAACTCTTTATATAGGAGAATTCTCGGGAAGATAGGACAAGACCCCTATTTTTTACAAAAGCAAAAGTAAAAGGGACATTATGACAACTTTAATTATCACAAAGGACAAAGTGCTTTAATAATTAAAGCATGACTTTGACAAAAGCAAAAGCTTAAAGTAAAAGCAAGCCTTAATAATTATACAGGACAAAAACCATAAAGTAAAGCATAATTATTACAACAAGACAAACTACTTTATGGAGAGCAGAGATTCATGTAGTCGTCTTCGGATGAGCTTTCAGTTTCATCTGGATCGGTGTCACGGTTGCTTTTTGGGAAAAAGGTTTTGGACAGCTTTGGATGCTTACAATGGGAACCACGGTAAGGTGGATAAGGGCAATCTCTTCGGTATCCGGGTTTGGAGGGTGATGGCTGGGATATGGGACTGGGCATCTGAGTGGCCTTGTCAGCTTTAGAGGGTTGTGATGAGGATCCTGGTTTATACATGGTAGGTTGTGGGAACTATTGAAGATGCTGGCTTAGGAGAATGAATTCTTCCCATGGGTCTTGTGAGTCCTGGTAAAGGAAGTCAATATAGTCTGGTTTTTCTTCCTTGATGATGATTCCTGTGGACTTTGGTTTGGATATGGCGGACGGAGTAGGGATCATGATGAGGTCATGTTGGGGGCCTAAGGAGGTGTGAAAGATATTTTTATGTGGTGGAGTTTGGTGGTTCAATTGACAAAGATAGTTATGCAGGGTGGATTGGATTTCATTGTCAACAACAGCTAGGTGAGGTGCAGTAAACCATTCATATACCTGGTCTTAAGTCCAAAAGAGATTTGTATCCGGATATTGGAAGTAAGGCCTGTGAATAATAACTACTATTGTGAACATCTGTGCTTCAGAGACAGGCATACGTTCAAGATTGTAAATCGCGGACAGTTATTGTAGTTTCTTTCTCCACCATGGTATGGGGGAAAACCATTCAAGTAATGTCCAGGTGAGAGAGGTGGATTTGTCAGGGTCAATGAGAGTTTCCAAAGTGGGGGCTATTGGGAGGACTAGCTTGGTTGCATAAAGAGCAGTTAGGCACCAGATGTACCATAACTCATCTTCAGTGATGTCTCTGGATGGATCAATGCTTAAACCTGTAAGGAATAGATTTTCTTGGTGGAAGGTAGAAAATGGAAATGAGTCTGTTACAAGGTACGCTTTCATGAAGAAGCGAAAAACAGCTTTCATTGCAAACTCTTGGATGGCAAAGACAGAAGAAAAGTTTTCTTGGTGAGAGCTTCTGGGGGTAGTGAGGTAGCCATGGAGATGATCGGAAAATGGTATGTGGTGGAAAACGGGGTGAGAGGGTTTTCTGATTTGGAGAGTCTAGATAGCATATCAGTGATGAGGTTCTGGGACCCCTTTATATGCTTAACGGAAAAATCATATTTAGAAAACCAATCTTTTAATCTGAGTAACATCTTTTCTGGAATAGTTTTACCTTTGAAATTGAGGATATTGAGGAAGGCTGAACTGTCCATTCGGATGAGAAAATGGTGTCCAATCAGATGATACTCAAACTTTTTGATGACATTTTTCACCGCTAAGATTTCTTTGAACACACTATGGTAGTGCTTCTGTGTGTCAGAAAATTGTCCACTAGCATAGGCGATAAAGTTTTCTTTTCCTTTGAGTTCTTCGAGGAGGATGGCACCCCATGATTCATCACTTGCATTTGTCTGAAGGATGCGCTTTCCATCAGTAATCAACTTTAAGGGAGGCGGATTTTGCGCAATCTGCTTTAGGGTAGTGACAGCAATTGTGTGGTCAGCAGTCCACTCTGGGGGCTTCTTTTTCAATAAAGCCGAGAGATTATGAGTGTAATGATCCACCTAGGGGATGAAATCACGGATGTAATTGATAATGCCGAGAAACTGTTGAACTTGCTTTTTGGAAAGTTGCTGGTCTGGAAAGTGAAGTAATTCTTGGGCAATGTGCTTTCCTGGCTGATAATGTCCATATTTTATGATCATACTAAGAAATTCAATATTATCTGTAGCAATGGTGCTTTTCTTGGCTAATAGCATGATTCCATGACTTTGGACAATATCATAGAATTGAGTTAATAGCTGGCGATGTTCATCATGGGATCCTGAAAAAAGTAAGATATCATCAATGTAAATCAATGCATGATGCAGGATTGGTTGAAAGATGTTGACCATGGATTTTTGAAAAATGGATGGGGCAGTTTTGAGGCCGAATGGTAGGACTGTCTATTGGAAATGAGCATTTGGGATACAAAAGGTAGTTTTGTAACGCTCAGAGGGTTCAATGCCTAATTGCCAAAAACATGATTTTAAATCAAATTTGGAAAAGATTTGGGCATTTTTGAGAAAAGTAAACATGCTTTGTCGGCGGGACAAAGGAAACTTGTCATTTTGTAAAAACATATTGAGTGGCTGGTAGTCAATGACTAAGCGTTTCTTTCCTCGGACAATTTCAGAATGTTTTTCAACATAAAAGGATTGACAAGCCCATTGAGAACTCATGGGCTCGATTAGACCTTGGGCTAACAGTTGTGAACATTCCTTTTGGGCTAGGAGTAAGTCAGAATGACTCATTCCTGGATGAGTAGCTTTGGTCGGGTTTATGTCTTCATTTAGTTTGAAAGGTAACTTAATGAAGAAAGACGAGTTTTTCCACAATTGATTTGGATAGGCGAACTCAGAATGGGACTCTGGACAGAAACTCAAAAGCTTGGTTGAAATATCCTGATAGGACTGGGGAGTTTCAGACAAATTGTAGAGTTTCAAAATATCTGTGAATGGTTTGAACATGGACTTGACTCGGATTCCAGTGGGAATGATTTGGAGGTGTTTGATTTGGTGAAGGATGTCAAACCCTAACAAGATATCCTTATTAGGAAGAGTTAAACCAATAACCTTGGTCCAAATGACACAATTTGGGAAAATTTGAATGCCAATGGGTTTGATGGTAATCAAAGAGGTGGTGAACAATTTGCCATTAACGGCTTTGAAGTTTTCTTCATATTTTGTCCAGGATTCAGGTGGAAGAATATTGGGATTTAACATGCTGCGTTGGGCGCCAGTGTCGATGAGACCAATTGCTGGAATGAGCCTTTGAAATTTTGAGGGCAAAATGTGGAGTTTGATGGAGGGAATAGGAACAGTAGTGTCAAGGGACAGTAACTGTTGGTGGAACATAACTTGGGACTGGTCACTGTCTGAGTCATCAGAGGAGTTTTGCAGTGCGAACACGGTTTCATCATTGGGTTCATCTTGTTCAGAGAAATAGAATTCCAGTTCATCATTGTCTGGAGAGTAGTCGGTAGTGGCTTGAAGATGCTCGACTAGCCGGATGGATTTTTCTCTTTTGTTGGGACAATCTTTGGCATAATGGCCCTTTTTCTTGCAGATGAAACATCTGCTTGAGGATTTTCGTTTGAATTCTCTGGAAGAGGATGATTTCTTTCTGAAAAATCTGTAGGGCTTTCTAGTTCTGCGACGTCTTGATGAAAAGTCTGGAGTTTTGAATTTTCGAAAATGCCTTTTCTTCTTAGGACTGCAATCACAATCCTTTTTTCTTTTTGCATTTGATCTGCAAGTAAGGCTTTTTGCAGGCACTCCTGAATGGCTCTTTATCTTTCAACAGTTCTTTGAAAAACTGTTTTTGCTCGCAAAGTTTGTCAAGACAAGTTTTGGCAAGCTGGAAGATTTTGGCAAGAGAGATGTTGTCAAGGGCAAGATTAGAGGCTATGAGTTGTCGCTGTATGTCAAGTTGGAGTTCTTCTGGAAGGGAAGCCAGAAAAACATGCTTTAATGTCGGTTCATTGAATCCATTAAGCTTATAGAACAGGAGGGACATTCGCTTATAATGGATGTCAAGACCCTTAGCATTGAGAGAACAACATTTCATGTTGAGATAGTCTCGTGGTGCAGCTTCAAAAACTACAGAGGGGTCTCCAAGAAATTAATCATGGATAACCGCAAGGGCACTTGAGACTTCTGGTAATTGAACAAACTGTAATTGTCTGTACTGGCCTAAAGAATCAAACCAATCTCTTAGAGCACCCATAAAACAAGTAGCATATTCTCTAAAGACATATTCAATGGTAGCTCCCGGCCTTAGCATTTGGAGGTCAATCCAGGCAGACATTTCATTAAGTCTGTCACGCCATTTATGATATGGAAGATCATCAAATGTGAATCATGGACCATTTGACGATTTTTGACTGTTTGGATTGGTCTGGGTCTGGGCTGGAGGAGGTTGGTTTGTTGCCGAAGATTCAAGCATTTCTTCTTCAACTTCTGAGGGAATATCAACATATGGTTTTGTATGAGAGGTTTGGCTTTGGGTAGGTTGATCAGGTTGAGCCATCAAGATTTTGGTAATATCAGCATAGGACTTTTCAGAGTCACTGGTGGATGCTGAAGATTCTGTGTCGGTCTCGGTATAGCTGTCTGAAACAGCTAGATTTGAATCAGAAGTTTGATCATCTATAGTAGATGAATGGGCGACTGTGTGAGCAGTAAACTGGTGCATGGGTTTTTTATCCTTGGATTGGGTAGAATGTTGGGAGATAGTTGGTGGTGGTGGTACGGATGGTGATGCCGGCGTATAACTAGAGGATTGATGACCAGGAATAGAAATGGGTGATTGATGAATTGTGACAGGTCGTGGTTGATGTTTAGACTTTGGGTTAGGTTTAGGTGATGGTGGTAAAGGATTATCTCTGAAAAGAGTATGAGTCATGCCAAATAACTTGGAAGGGTCATACTGTTTAATAGGAGAAAGCATAGAGGCAAAGGGATGATAAGTTGGACCTATAGAAGGTATTGGTGGTGATGTGGTAAAAATGGTAGGTCTTTGTTTTTCAGATTCAATCTGAGCAAGTTCAGCTTTTAAGCGCCTGATTTCCCGTTCTTTTTAGTCAAATTCGGGGCCATTGTATCTCTGGGCAAGCATGGCTCGTAACTCTGAATCGAGTTGACCAATTCTGGATTGAAGATTTTGGTAGATCTGCTGCATCTGGGCAGTAATGGAGTCAACTTTCGTCTCCATCTATTCAGTTCGCAAACTGATTATTGCAGCTTTGGAATGGATGTGTGACAAAGCATCATTCTGTGCTCTAGCATTTTGGGTTTGCCAGTTGAGGACCGATTCAAAAGGCTTGGGGGGCTCAAGGTGGCCAGTGGAGGTAATAGCTAAAGGGATAAAGGGTTTGGATACAACATTTCGTTGTGAATCTGTGTGAGGTTCTAAAGGAGGAAATGAAGAAGAGTAATCTGAAGAGGTAGAGGAAAACATCATACAAGCTAGTGGTTGGGCTATAGGTGCTGGGTTTGGGAGTGGTGATGGAATTTCAAATTTGCAATGTTTTGCAATCCATTTGAGCTTGAACTTTCAAGGCTGTGGGCAAGTTGGCCGAGGAGGCGAGAAGACTGGCTTGCCCAGAGATACAATGGCCCCGAATTTGACCAAAAAGAACGGGAAATCAGGCGCTTAAAAGCTGAACTTGCTCAGATTGAATCTGAAAAACAAAGACCTACCATTTTTACCACATCACCACCAATACCTTCTATAGGTCCAACTTATCATCCCTTTACCTCTATGCTTTCTCCTATTAAACAGTATGACCCTTCCAAGTTATTTGGCATGACTCATACTCTTTTCAGATATAATCCTTTACCACCATCACCTAAACCTAACCCAAAGTCTAAACATCAACCACGACCTGTCACAATTCATCAATCACTCATTTCTATTCCTGGTCATCAATCCTCTAGTTATACGCCGGCATCACCATCCGTACCACCACCACCACCAACTATCTCCCAACATTCTACCCAATCCAAGGATAAAGAACCCATGCACCAGTTTACTGCTCACACAGTCGTCCATTCATCTACTATAGATGATCAAACTTCTGATTCAAATCTAGCTGTTTCAGACAGCCATACCGAGACCGACACAGAATCTTCAGCATCCACCAGTGACTCTGAAAAGTCCTATGCTGATATTACCAAAATCTTGATGGCTCAACCTGATCAACCTACCCAAGGCCAAACCTCTCATACAAAACCATATGTTGATATTCCCTCAGAAGTTGAAGAATAAATGCCTGAATCTTCGGCAACAAACCAACCTCCTCCAGCCCAGACCCAGACCAATCCAAACAGTCCAAAATCGTCAAATGGTCCATGATTCACATTTGATGATCTTCCATCTCATAAATGGCGTGACAGACTTAATGAAATGTCTGCCTGGATTGACTTCCAAATGCTAAGGCCGGGAGTTACCACTGAATCTGTCCTTAGAGAATATGCTACTTGTTTTACGGGTGCTCTAAGAGATTGGTTTGATTCTTTAGGCCAGTACAGACAATTACAGTTTGTTCAATTACCAGAAGTCTCAAGTGCCCTTGCGGTTATCCATGATTAATTCCTTGGAGACCCCTCTGCAGTTTTTGAAGCTGCACGACGAGACTATCTCAACATGAAATGTTGTTCTCTCAATGCTAAGGATCTTGACATCCATTATAAGCGAATGTCCCTCCTGTTCTATAAGCTTAATGGATTCAATGAACCGACATTAAAGCATGTTTTTCTGGCTTCCCTTCCAGAAGAACTCCAACCAGACATACAGCGACAACTCATAGCCTCTAATCTTGCCCTTGACAACATCTCTCTTGGCAAAATCTTCCAGCTTGCCAAAACTTGTCTTGACAAACTTTGCGAGCAAAAACAGTTTTTCAAAGAACTGTTGAAAGATAAAGAGCCATTCAGGAGTGCCTGCAAAAAGCCTTACTTGCAGATCAAATGCAAAAAGAAAAAGGATTGTGATTGCAGTCCTAAGAAGAAAAGGCATTTTCGAAAATTCAAAACGTCGCAGAACTAGAAAGCCCTATAGATTTTTCAGAAAGAAATCATCATCTTCCAGAGAATTCAAACGAAAATCCTCAAGCAGATGTTTCATCTGCAAGAAAAAGGGCCATTATGCCAAAGATTGTCCCAACAAAAGAGATAAATCTATTCGGCTAGTCGAGCATCTTCAAGCCACTACCGACTACTCTCCAGACAATCATGAACTGGAATTCTATTTCTCTGAACAAGATGAACCCAATGATGAAACCGTGTTCGCACTGCAAAACTCCTCTGATGACTCAGACAGTGACTAGTCCCAAGTTATTTTCCACCACCAGTTACTGTCCCTTGACACTACTGTTCATATTCCCTCCATCAAACTCCACATTTTGCCCTCAAAATTTCAAAGGCCCATTCCAGCAATTGGTCTCATCGACACTGGCGCCCAACGCAGCATGTTAAACCCCAATATTCTTCCACCTGAATCCTAGACAAAATATGAAGACAACTTCAGAGCTGTTAATGGCAAATTGTTCACTACCTCTTTGATTACCATCAAACCCATTGGCATTCAAATTTTCCTAAATTGTGTCATTTGGACCAAGGTTATTGGTTCAACTCTTCCTAATAAGGATATCTTGTTAGGGTTTGACATCCTTCACCAAATCAAACACCTCCAAATCATTCCCACTGGAATCCGAGTCAAGTCCATGTTCAAACCATTCACAGATATTTTGAAACTCTACAATTTGTCTGAAACTCCCCAGTCCTATCAGGATATTTCAACCAAGCTTTTGAGTTTCTGTCCAGAGTCTCATTCTGAGTTCGCCCATCCAAATCCATTGTGGAAAAACATGTCTTTCTTCATTAAGTTACCTTTTAAACTAAATGAAGACATAAACCCGACCAAAGCTACTCATCCAGGAATGAGTCATTCTGACTTACTCCTAGCCCAAAAGGAATGTTCACAACTGTTAGCCCAAGGTCTAATCGAGCCCACGAGTTCTCAATGGGCTTGTCAAGCCTTTTATGTTGAAAAACATTCTGAAATTGTCCGAGGAAAGAAACGCTTAGTCATTGACTACCAACCACTCAATATGTTTTTGCAAAATGACAAGTTTCCTTTGCCCCGCCGACAAAGCATGTTTACTTTTCTCAAAAATGCCCAAATCTTTTCCAAATTTGATTTAAAATCATGTTTTTGGCAATTAGGCATTGAACCCTCTGAGCGTTACAAAACTGTCTTTTGTATCCCAAATGCTCATTTCCAATAGACAGTCCTACCCTTCGGCCTCAAAACTGCCCCATCCATTTTTCAAAAATCCATGGTCAACATCTTTCAACCAATCCTGCATCATGCATTGATTTACATTGATGATATCTTACTTTTTTCAGGATCTCATGATGAACATCGCCAGCTATTAACTCAATTCTATGATATTGTCCAAAGTCACGGAATCATGCTATCAGCCAAGAAAAGCACAATTGCTACAGATAATATTGAATTTCTTAGTATGATCATAAAAGATGGACATTATCAGCCAGGAAAGCACATTGCCCAAGAATTACTTCACTTTCCAGACCAGCAACTTTTCAAAAAGCAAGTTCAACAGTTTCTCGGCATTATCAATTACATCCGTGATTTCATCCCCCATGTGGATCATTACACTCATCATCTCTCGGCTTTTTTGAAAAAGAAGCCCCCAAAGTGGACTGCTGACCACACAATTGCTGTCACTACCCTAAAGCAGATTGCGCAAAATCCGCCTCCCTTAAAGCTGATTACTGATGGAAAGCGCATCCTCCAGACATATGCAAGTGATGAATCATGGGGTGCCATCCTCCTCGAAGAACTCAAAGGAAAAGAAAATTTTATCGCCTATGCTAGTAGACAATTTTCTGACACACAGAAGCACTACCATAGTGTGTTCAAAGAAATCTTAGCGGTGAAGAATGGCATCAAAAAGTTTGAGTATCATCTGATTGGACACCATTTTCTCATCCGAATGAACAGTTCAGCCTTCCCCAATATCCTCAATTTCAAAGGTAAAACTGTTCCAGAAAAGATGTTACTCAGATTAAAATATTGGTTTTCCAAATATGATTTTTCCGTTAAGCATATAAAGGGGTCCCAGAACCTCATCACTGATATGCTCTCCAGACTCTCCAAACTAGAAAACCCTCTCATCCTGTTTTCCACCACATACCATTTTCCGATCATCTCCATGGCTACCTCACTACCCCCAGAAGCTCTCACCAAGAAAACTTTTCCTCTGTCTTTTCCATCCAAGAGTTTGCAAGGAAAGCTGTTTTCCGCTTCTTAATGAAAGCCTACCTTGTAACAGACTCATTTCCATTTTCTACCTTCCACCCAGAAAATCTATTCCTTACAGGTTTAACCCTTGATCCATCCAGAGACATCACTGAAGATGAGTTATGGTACATCTGGTGCCTAACTACTCTTTATGCAATCAAGCTAGTCCTCCCAATAGCCCCCACTTTGGAAACTCTCCTTGACCCTGACAAAGCCACCTCTCTCACCTAGACATTACTTGAATGGTTTTCCCCCATACCATGGTGGAGAAAGAAACTACAACAACTGTCCGCGATTTACAATCTTGAACATATGCCTATCTCTGAGCACAGATGTTCACAACAGTATTTATTATTCACAGACCTTACTTCCAACATCCGGACACAAATCTCTTTTGGACCCAAGACCAGGTATATGAATGGTTTACTGCACCTCACCCAGCTGTTGTTGACAATGAAATCCAATCCACCTTGCATAACTATCTTTGTCAATTGAACCACCAAACTCCACCACATAAAAATATCTTTCACACCTCCTTAGGCCCCCAACATGACCTCATTATGATCCCGACTCCGTCCACCATATCCAAACCAAAGTCTACAGGAATCATCATCAATGAAGAAAAACCAGACTACACTGACTTCCTTTACTATGACTCACAAGACCCATGGGAAGAATTCCTTCCCCTAAGCCAGCATCTTCAACAGTTCTCACAACCTACCATGTATGAATCATGATCCTCATCACAACCCTCTAAAGCTGACAAGGCCACTCAGATGCCCAGTCCCATATCCCAGCCATCACCATCCAAACCCGGATACCGAAGAGATTGCCCTTATTCACCTTGCCGTTGTTCCCATTGTAAGCATCCAAAGCTCTCCAAAACCTTTTTCCTAAAAAGCAACCGTGACACCGACCCAGATGAAACCGAAAGCTCATCCGAAGACGACTACATGAATCTCCGCTCTCCATAAAGTAGTTTGTCTTGTTGTAATAATTATGCTTTACTTTATGACTTTTGTCCTGTATAATTATTAAGGCTTGCTTTTACTTTAAGCTTTTGCTTTTGTCAAAGTCATGCTTTAATTATTAAAGCACTTTGTCCTTTGTGATAATTAAAATTGTCATAATATCCCTTTTACTTTTGCTTTTGTAAAAGATAGGGATCATGTCCTATCTTCCCGAGAATTCTCCTATATAAAGAGTTCTCACCTCTTTGTAAAATATAGAAGTTTTCCTAAAATAAACTCTCGTATGTTTTTAAGCTATGAATTTCTAAACTCTCCATTCTCTCTCTACAAATGAAGTTCTAGAGAAAGAAAATTTTAAAGAATTAAATTTGTTCATTTTGAAAACTTAAGGAAGTATGTTCTGCACTTGCCTTCCAGTAAGGATCCTGTGCATCAGAAAACTTATGGTGATTTCTTAAACGGTTTGGTACCCTGTTTAAAGACTAGGAAACTCTGTTTTTGGGTTATATGACCTTTTGAGAAATCGCGTTCTAAACTAATGCAGTTTTGAGGCCGAAGGGTAGGACTGTCCATTGGAAATGAGCATTTAGGATACAAAATGCAGTTTTGTAACGCTCAGAGTGTTCAATGCTTAATTGCCAAAAACCTGATTTTAAATCAAATTTGGAAAAGATTTGGGCATTTTTTAGAAAAGTAAACATGCTTTGTCGGCGGGGCAAAGGAAACTTGTCATCTTGCAAAAACATATTAAGTGGCTGGTAGTCAATGACTAAGCGTTTCTTTCCTCGGACAATTTCAGAATGTTTTTCAACATAAAAGGCTTGGCAAGCCCATTGAGAACTCGTGGGCTCGATTAGACCTTGGGCTAACAGTTGTGAACATTCCTTTTGGGCTAGGAGTAAGTCAGAATGACTCAAAACCTCACCCTAAAGAATATATCCAGTCTTCTCGCCTGGATCAATGTTCTCTCCCAGCAACCCCTGCTGAGCAATATGTCACTCTGGAAATACCATCAGAATTAATTTCAAATTGGAAAAGAGAAGGTTATACTCATCTCCATCTCGGAGGCATCCGATAATCCTTACCCTTCATGAGAGAAAAGGATTACCGGTTACCGCTCGAATTGCTATGCTTGATACCCGGTTCAAACAGTACCAAGATGTTGTTATAGGTACTATCCTCACAACCCTTCATGCCAGAAGTGTTTTACTTACCTTTTATCCAAACTTTAACCTTTCTCTTCAAGACACTAACTTGCCACAGCCTTGAAAGTTCAAGTTCAAGTTCAAATTCAAGGTGCAGAACAAATTTCCTCCGCCAAAATTACCACCTTACACCATCCACTGGTCTATAGGCTTCAAAATCATGCATTAGATTTACCCACTCCAGAACACCATTCTGACACCCTCATGGTGTTAGCAGAATCTGACCAGATCCCCACAATCATCCAGATCCCGTGACAAATTCCCCGTCATGAGCTCATAAAACTTATGCCTCTTGAATGGATCTCCAACTATGAGCAGTTCCATAACAATACAGCTCCAATCCAGACATCTATACATACAAAAATAAGAAAAGAGAAATTTGTGCTTACCTTACAACAGCTTGTATGGTTGCTTTCTCAATAACACTAATTAACATGAAACAAATATACTGAAATAAACACCTATATTTTCATAATATTTTAATGTATTAGTCTTTGATTTTTTATTTCAAAGTTGTCTCTCGACAAAATTAGTAGAAAATGGTTTTAAATACAAACGACGAGGCCAGGTTAACCTTATTGGAATCACCATCAAATTCGAGTAATTAATCCTGTCTTTTTCATCATTTTCGTTTCAAAGAAAAAGAGAACCAAAATGAGAGCCTGTTTCGCGGCACGTGCACCGTCCGTGTCTTTTACTGCTTTCGGCGAGCACAGTTCGGTCGGGAAAGAAAAAGAAAGTTCATTGATCCCATTCACTTTCAAGAATCTTTTGTTTGCACGACTCGAATCCAGCGGTGTCCAGCTAGCCAATGAGAACGCGCATTAACAAATTCCCTTCTCTTCCCAAAAGCAACCCCAGATTCAATGTATAATCTTACGGTCCAGATTAAATCTAGACCAACGGTCTTACGACCACCGAATATTTAAACGGGACCCATTCTGTTAACAACATGGCAGAAATTTATTGGCGTAACAAGACCAAAAATAACAAAAATATCAATGCGAAAAAGAAGGAAACAATCTACCACCGTCAATGTTTCCTTAGATCTGACGGTTTCCGAGACTCTAGGGGTTGGAACATTCTCGAATTCTAACCCTAAGCTTATAAAAAACGCGCTCTTCTTCACTTTGTCCGCCACTTGAAACCCTAGCTCTCTGTAGTTTTTTGTTTTCTAGATTTGCTTTTTTTGTTTTTTTGTTTTTTTGTTTCCCCCCTCCTTTGAACTCTTCTTCGTCGACATAACAAAGAGAAAGCTGTAGGCATGGCTGGTAAAGGAGAAGGTCCAGCAATCGGCATTGACTTGGGCACGACTTACTCGTGCGTTGGTGTGTGGCAACACGACCGTGTCGAGATCATCGCTAATGATCAAGGTAACAGAACGACACCGTCTTACGTTGCCTTTACCGATTCTGAGCGTTTGATTGGTGATGCCGCTAAGAACCAGGTCGCCATGAATCCTATCAACACCGTCTTTGGTAAGAATTCAAACTCAGCTCCGTTGACTTTATTTTTTTATTTTAAGATTTACTGCTTAATCTTGTTTTGTTTAGATCTGATGATGTGTAGTTTAGATCTGTGACCTTGATTTGTAGATCTTGAGTTGTTATATTTATAGAAATTTGAATATTTAAAGGTTAGAGTGCTAGATTTATACTATCTTAAGCTACTAAGAACTAGATCTCATGTCTTACAGAATAAGATGCTATGTTCAACTGAATGATGTACGTATAAAATTTGAATTTTTTTTTAAATTTACTTGAAGGCTGCAAGTTATTTGTTTATTAATTTTACATATGGTAGCTTGTTTAATTAATGTCACAAATAGAAGTAGCTGTTAATGAAGCAATGTATTATGCCTTATTGATTTATGACCAGAAAGAATCTCGTCTTGAATGAACTATATGATTAAAATTTAGTGTTTCATGGTATTTTAAATTTGTGGTTGAGTGTTCTCTGCTTGTATCGATCTTGCTGTTTGAATGTAATTAAGAGTATTGTCGTTTTATGGTCTCTTTATATTGTTTAGTTGAGCTAATTGATTATTCTTTCAACAGATGCGAAGAGGTTGATTGGTCGTAGATTCAGTGACGCAACTGTCCAGAGTGACACTAAGTTGTGGCCATTCAAGGTTATAGCTGGTGCTGGTGATAAGCCTATGATTGTGGTCACATACAAGGGTGAAGAGAAACAATTCGCTGCAGAAGAGATCTCTTCCATGGTTCTCATTAAGATGCGTGAAATTGCTGAGGCCTACCTGGGATCTACAGTGAAGAATGCAGTGGTCACTGTCCCTGCTTACTTCAATGACTCTCAGCGTCAGGCTACCAAGGATGCCGGTGTTATCGCCGGTCTTAATGTCATGCGTATCATCAATGAGCCCACAGCTGCAGCCATTGCCTATGGTCTTGACAAGAAGGCTACAAGTGTCGGCGAGAAGAACGTCTTGATCTTTGATCTTGGTGGTGGTACTTTTGATGTGTCTCTTCTTACCATTGAAGAGGGTATCTTTGAAGTTAAAGCCACAGCTGGTGATACCCATCTTGGTGGTGAGGATTTTGATAACAGAATGGTTAACCACTTTGTGCAAGAGTTCAAAAGAAAGCACAAGAAGGACATTAGTGGTAACCCCAGAGCTCTAAGGAGGTTGAGAACTTCCTGTGAAAGAGCAAAGAGGACTCTCTCATCAACTGCCCAGACCACCATTGAGATTGACTCGCTTTACGAGGGTATTGACTTCTACTCCCCCATCACCCGTGCCAGATTTGAGGAACTTAACATGGATCTATTCAGAAAATGCATGGAGCCAGTTGAGAAGTGTTTGAGGGATGCCAAGATGGACAAGAGCTCAGTCCATGATGTTGTTCTTGTTGGAGGATCTACTAGGATTCCCAAAGTCCAGCAGCTTTTGCAAGATTTCTTTAATGGGAAGGAGCTTTGCAAGAGCATCAACCCCGATGAGGCTGTTGCCTATGGTGCTGCTGTGCAAGCTGCTATCTTGAGTGGTGAGGGTAACGAGAAGGTGCAGGATCTTCTGCTATTGGATGTCACACCTCTCTCCCTTGGTTTGGAGACTGCTGGTGGTGTCATGACTGTGTTGATTCCAAGGAACACGACCATTCCCACCAAGAAGGAGCAGGTCTTCTCAACTTACTCTGACAACCAACCTGGTGTGTTGATCCAAGTCTATGAAGGTGAAAGGACAAGAACCAGGGACAATAACTTGTTGGGTAAATTCGAGCTCTCTGGTATTCCCCCAGCTCCTAGGGGTGTTCCTCAAATCACTGTGTGCTTCGACATCGATGCCAATGGTATCCTGAATGTGTCTGCCGAGGACAAGACCACTGGTCAAAAGAACAAGATCACCATCACTAATGACAAAGGAAGACTTTCAAAGGATGAAATTGAGAAGATGGTTCAAGAGGCGGAGAAATACAAGTCTGAAGATGAAGAGCACAAGAAGAAGGTTGAGGCAAAGAATGCCTTGGAGAACTATGCATACAACATGAGGAACACAGTGAAGGACGAGAAGATTGGTTCCAAGCTTGCACCAGCGGATAAGAAGAAGATTGAAGATGCGATCGACCAGGCCATCCAATGGTTGGACAGCAACCAGCTTGCAGAGGCTGATGAGTTTGAGGATAAGATGAAGGAATTAGAGAGCATCTGCAACCCCATCATTGCAAAGATGTACCAGGGTGCCGGTGGTGACATGGGTGGTGCCATGGATGACGATGTTCCTGCTGGTGGTAGCGGTGCTGGCCCCAAGATTGAGGAGGTCGACTAAGCAGCTCTCGTTTTCTGCTGGCTTTTGTCTGTTGAGGGTTAAGTTGGTAGGGTGATTAGATGTTTCGGAATTTTAATTTTATTTTCATGCTTTTGACTATTGGGTTTTGATTGATCTTTTACAAGTCTGTTCAAAAGCCCATTGCAAGTGTTCTCTATGTTTTCTCAATATACTTTTTTTCATCTATTGCGGACATATATATTGTTGGACGCAGGGACTAGAACAACCCTGCTTGCTTATTCAATACTTTGAAACTTTTCTTGCTAATTTATATTTAACTGCGTCAATCTCTCCGACCCAAGTATGAGAATGGACGTGAACGGTACGACGACAAAAATTTTTCATCTCTGTATATTATTACAGAAGCTGGCAATTTGACACGATCAATTTATCTGATGCAACATAATACGAATATACTAATGAATATAAAGTTGTGCTTTTTTTTTTTTTAGGGCAGGATTTGTCGACGTGAAAATATTAAATAAGTTACGTCTTGATTAATATAAATTTGCCGTGATAAGCGTTTTATCAACTCTAATAACCACCGCCACTGTTTTGATAATGAGTGCCTCGTTGAATAAACTCGCAATGCTCTAATATTAAAATTTATAATTTATAATAATTATTAAATTGGGTCCGCCTATGTTGCAACAGTTGCAACATACAACAACTTTTATTATTTTGTATTTGATTACACTACACTACCTTATATTTTCTGTAAAATTTAATAGCCACTAAAAGTAACAAAATTTTACATATAAGTTCATTTTTGGAATAAAATGACATTTGAAAAGAATTTTAATTTATTATTATTATTAATATCATTATTATTATATAAGATTATTTCTATTAAATTTTATTATTTTTATTTATTTTAATTATTATTATTTATGATTATTACTGTCATTATTATTATTATTAAAATTTATTTCTTTTATTATTTTAATTGTTATTATACTGTAATTAATTCATTAATATTAATAGTTATCTTGTTATGATTAAAATTATTGCTATTAAAATATATTAACTTTATTATTTTAATTATTAATAATTATTGTTGTTGTTATTATTATTAAAACTTATTAATAATTTTTATTATTTTTATTATTATCATTATTAATATTATTATTTCAGTTAATTTTTTTATTGTTAATTTTTTTTAATTAACATTATTGTCATAATTATTATTTTTAGTTTTATTATTATTATTGTTTAATTATAATATATACAAATAATCTTAGGGATACAATTAACAAATGACATTTTAATAACTTATAATAGTTTATTCCAATTATAAAATAAAGTAAATACATCAATGGGAATGTTGTTCATTCCGATTCCAATTCCTATAGCTCAAGTAAATAACTTATTATAATTCAAATTCCTTATTACAATTCTAACTCATTTCAATTCTTATTTAATAAATGCATTATTAAAATGTGTTTAGAACATAATATTGTATATTGTTATAATATTGTTCACATTAATTTATTACTTACCTATGTTGGAAGTTTTAAAAGTTAGATTGTAGTTAATTATATAATTCACTACAGTGTGCTAACTTTTGTCTTAATTGAAACATTAAATATATTTAAATTATATTTTTATTTTTACTATAATAATTAGAATATTAAAAATAAATTATATTATAATATTATTTTATTATATCATATTATATTTATATATTAATAATTAATATAAAAATAATAATTAATAAATTTAAATAACGAGAGTAGATCTAGAAATGATAGTAACAATTAATAAATTACGAAATGTTTATGAATTTGTGGAATAAATAAACGAGTATTAAATCATGCATTGTAATTGCCTAATATCAATAATAAAAGTCCTCTTAAATTTCATACTTATTCATTATTCATATTATTTAACAACTAATCTAATAAATAAAATAATTATAATTATATTTTTTCCTGGCATTTCAAAAAATAAGAGGGATTGCAATGAAAAAAACCAATATAAATACACCCTGCCGTTGGATTTACTTTTACCATTTTTGCCCTTGGATTCAATGGTTAAATTACAAAATGACAAAAATAGTAGTATGTTACAACTGTTGCAACATAGGCGGCTCCTAATTATTAATTGGTTTGATATTTGAAGCCTTTTTTCGTTGAAATGGCGTCCCAAGCAGACCAGTATATAATATATAAGTCTATAAGACAAGAGCCCCAGCTTTGAGCGTTCAACGCTTTACATTTTTTGGTGGCTTTTTCTTCATTCTTATTCCTCCTTATCACAATGTGATTTCTTTATTATGAAGATAATGTGATGCGCTTATACGCTAGCCAGTCCATGACTCAAAATCTTCACGCAACTCCCTTCCCAACTTCTATTTTCAACAAATTTGTACTACTTTTTCTGTCAACCGACCAAAAAAATCAAAAGAAAAAAGCCCTGTATTCTCAAAACGATACAAACACATTTCACTTTCTGCTTTCTTTTTCGCTAAAATCTCACATTTTCAAAAAGCACCCAAAAACACTGTGGTTTTACTCCAAAAAACTACGAGCCTTCAATTTATAAAATTAGACAATTCAATTTTTTTAAAAAAAAAAAAGAAAGAAAAAAAAAAGATTCTCTTATATGCTAATCAAAATATAGTTATCCAAGTCAAAGGAAAAACAATCCAAGAAAAAAAATTAAGAATTGAATTGAAAATTTTACCTATTAAACTTTACGATTTTTATATATTTTTAGTGTAGCCTATTAAACTTTACGATTCATCTATTATAGCCCCCATTGTCGGCTCTTCAAATTTGTAAACAAATTTTATATTATAACCTAATTATGCCTGCCTAATACTTTTTTCATCACAACCCCCGACAAATGAAAACTCTACTTCTGCCTACCGATGGATTGACGTAATCACATTCTATTACGTACATTTCTATCGAAGGATAAAGAAAAATCCCGGGTCGCAAATAATTCCAAGCCGTGTGAATCAAACTACGCTTTAATTCTCGAATCCACCGCGTTCGAGCAAAAATAGAGAGGACCCATCACGCGGAAGATTTTAGGAAAATAAATAAATAAATAAAAAAGAAGGCGATATACAATTAATTACACGTAATTGCCATGAACAACATTCAAACGGACGCCAACCTTGACCCACCCCCCAACTCAGCCCTTTGACTTTGATTCCAAGACAATCTCATTTCCATTCCAATTCCCAAACTTCATACATCACGACTGACGTTTACAACCCACTTCACAATCCCCATTTGTATATGATTTGTGCAGAGAGAAGTGCAAGAAGCAAAAATACTGAAGATGTAATGGTTTCATATAGATGAATACAATCCATACAAGTTCAAAAGTCAATTATAATTACAGTCAAAAAGGCTAAGAGGACGCTGGAAGCAGAACCATAAGAATTAGTGAGCCAAAAAAATTGAATAATAGATATGTGAGACGCACGCTTTGTTCATAGATTACACTGTATGGTACAAAATGTCAGTAAAAACAATGAAGCACCAACTAATGCAACCACCCTTACTAATCTAATTAAATGCCTGTTTCAGGTCAACATCAGATCATTTCCACCGAGATGAGGCCGAAGGCAAACGCGAACCTCATGCTCTTCTGGTCCCACCCGAAGCTTCGGCACCATAATCTCAAGCACCGAACCCGAACCATCGTAATATGCTTCTATGTTTGCATCTTCAGGAATTCGGGTTGAAAGTAGGATTTCTCGGATGAACTCCCCGGGAGGGCAGTGTTCAGATGCTGGATCAGTAAGTTTGAATGTTCTATCATGCCTTTTGATAAATGGCATGCCAGACGTGCTCACGCAAGAAACTTTTATGATACCCTGAGTCAGGGTATTCCTCCAAGAAACTTTCACCCTCTGAAGATCCACAAAGGGCAAGCTGATGATAATCAAATAACCTTCTTCATCTTCATATATTGCCTTTGCAGCAGTAGAAGGCCCGTAAACATTTTTCATCACTCCACTAAAGTCATTCAACCAGTGTGGCGGCTCATAAGGGTGTATTTCCATATCTGCAATCCGATCAGAGGGTTGATTAACAGCCAAATAACATTCGTCATCATTCCCATGAGGAAAAAAGTCCTTCTTCCTTTTGCTGCTAGGAGATAGGTCCATGGCAACACCATTGCTGTGGCTGGATGGCTGAGTTGACAAATTAAGACCAGAGCCATTAAGCAGCTTCTTTGATTGGGAATTTGAAGCACTCTTGATTGGAGGAGGAGGCCTCTCAAGCTCAAAGTCAGTGTTTGGAAGGTTTCTCCATGAACTGAAATCACTAGCTTCAGGTGGAATTGTGAAATTCAGATCTCTGCCAGTGAGTTCCATCCACCTCTTCCGCTCTTCCTCATCGAGAACCATGAGATTGGGGGACGAAACCACCTCAATCCCATGCACACACTGTGGGTTCGAAAGCCCTCTATAATGCTTGCGTTGCATTCGGTGAGATCGAACAAATCCCTTATCCACACTAAATGGAAATGGACGCTCGCCTTGACGAGAATGCCCATTCATATAACTCCGTAACTGCATCTTACCCAATGCATTCTCGGGCCTCTCCTTGAAAACCCACATGTATATATTCTCCATGTCATGCTGAACCATAAAAACATCAAGCTTGAGATCAGATTTATCAAATCCAGAAACACCATTGCTATCCCTGATAATCTTAGCCTTTGATTTCTCATTCAAAGCAGGCTTAAAATAGAAACTGAAGAAAAACCAGGCACCCCAAATACTATCAACCCGCTTAGCACATTTCCGCCCAACTTTGGGGATATTCAGGTAAGATTCAGGCTCATAACCTTGAGAACTGAGCCCCACATCTAAAATATCACACGTATCCAAATTCCATGACTGTGGGGGAGGGCTACGCTCAGCTGACAAGGGCAAATTGATATCAGGTGGACGAGGAAGAATAACTTGGCGATTCATTTCCAAATCCAATTCGTCATGAGAGGAGGCACTTGAATCCATGGATAAGAGAGTAGATGGGTGATGATTCTCCATTGACAAGGCAGTGAGAAAAGAATCTCCCATAATTCAGCGCGATTCCTGGGTGGGTTTTGTTGTTGCTGATAGGTTGAACAACATTTCCATAGTTTCCGCCAAGAAACAAATTCAAGAAATAAACCTTATAAACACCTTCATCATAATCATTATCTATCAATCTCCACAATATCTCCCCTCCATCAAAACCCTAAATTGTTCCTCAATCATATAACATTTTCCCCACACACCCACAAAATCAACTATTGCTCAATTTAACCCCAACTAACTAAAATACAACAATAAAAAAAAAATTACAATTCCCCAAAATAAAAAGACCTTTGATAAGAAATATTAATTCTTATTCAAACAAGAACACAAAAAATTAAAAAATTAAAAAAAAAAGAGAAAAAGAAAGAAAAACAAAAACCTCTTCAATCTCTACTAAAGGAGAGAGAAAGAGAGATTTAACGAGACGCTAAAGAAAAACTATATCTAACCCTAAACCCATAATTCCTTGAAATCCTCCAAACACAGGTGGGAAACACTGGATTAAATCCATAAAAAAAAGATAAATAAAACTATTCTTTTGTCTTTGGTTTACATCTATTTCACCCCAAGAAAATATATATGTCTATTTAAAAAAACTGTAAAAAGAAAAAGAAAAAGAAAAAGAAAGAAAAAAAGTAAAGTATAAGGGATCTTAAAAGAGTTACCTTTTAGGGTACGCATCGAGGAAGGGAGCTTCATGGAGGATGATGATGCTCATCTTCATCATATCATCAACTACAATTGTTATGTTCCCACTGCTCCGTCAAAATGTGTGATATGTGAAAATGTGAATGGAAGAAAGGAAACATAAACGTGAGCAACCGTCTAATTATACACAGGTTTTACAAGTAAAAGCCTACACTAGATAGCACCGATTCGTTTCACCGTTAATTCACGGTGACGGTGCACTTTTCTTTGTATGTGTGATCGAGTCAAGCTTTTGTGTCTTTTCAGGTCAATTCTCAACAGCAGCTCGGGGAATTAGATTTTCATTTTTTTATTTTCTGTAGAAATCATTTTAGGGTGGGGAATTCACTCATTATTTCTATAAACCCACCACCCTTCTATAAAATATTTACAATACATGCACATTATTTTTAATAAATGTAAATCAACAAAAATATTTGTATAATTAATCAATTAAGTCACTCTTATTTTCTTTTACTTAATTTTTTTGTTAACTATTGAGGTTGCTTCAATATAAGTTTTATTTAATAATTTTATCTTTATGGCATAAAATGACTCAATTACCCAAAAAAAATATTTGTTCTTATATTTAATACTTTAAGTTGTTAATTTTATGACTTAGATTAATTTTTTAAATCAAATGACATAAATTTGAGAGCTTAATAATTTACACGAGTATTAACTCATAAAGATGTTATGTTAGTTTAATTAAAAATTAATAATCATACTAATAAAGTAGAATTGACCATTTAGAAATAATGAATTTTGTGAAAAAAAAAATGTTGAAATTAAAGAATGATTTTTAGCACTTTTACCTTTTAAGGATAAAATAGTCAATTTAAATTTAGGCTATAGTAATCTTAGTTGTCAAATACAATTGTCAAACATAATAAAAAAAATCTAAGTGAAAACAATAAATTATGATATCATAAAAAATAAATTAAGAATTTAAAAAAATTTAATTAATTAATTCTTTAAAATTCTTCTTTAATTAAAATGTTTAAAAATAACGTGATTTTTATAATTATTTTTTAAGATGTGGGTTGGATTTACAGAACTTGTGAGGACGTAAATATCACCACCTATCATTTTTATCATTTTATGAATGAGTGATAACATTAATATCCCTGAGTTATTCTGATTTCTCAAAAGAAGATATATGATTTTTCACATTCAATTAATAAGTAGGATCAGGCTACGGTGCAACTGTGGCACGGTGCCACAGTTGCACCTAAGGTTCCCCCTAATAAGTATCTATTTTAGTATCTTCTGTAGAAATTGCCTTGGTTACTTTTGGATATTGTAACTTTTATTGAGGTTAATTTTCGATCACTCTCTTTGTGGAATTACAATTTTTTAAATTTTTGTAAACCTCAATTTTCATTTTTTTTTAAAGAAGATTAAAAAAAATTTCATCAATCCACCCATATTTTTCTTTCTATCTATTGAACAAAAATGCACGTAAGTTTATAGTAGTTTAAGGGATATTTTGAAGATTGTCATTTTACGAAAGGGTAATCCAAGATCTAATCTTTTCATAATGATAATTAGGAATAGGCATGGTTTGGTTTTTTTACTGAATTGAGCTAAACCGAATAAATTTTATAAAAATTATGAACTGAATCAAACCAAACCAAAATTAGTTTGGTTCTAGTTCACTTTAGTTTTTTTCTAATTTTTTTAACTTTTAAAATCTTATTTTTTTCCAATTATTCATATTTTGATTTTATTTTTTATTTAACTCATTAAATAGATAGGTTTTAGCTTCGTTTTAAACTGATTCTCAATTTTTTTGCCTACCCTTAATGACAATAAAAAAATAACTTAACAATAACAATATTTTAAATAGAAGTTTAAGAACTACTAAGGAAGTCCCTTTTTTCCTCAGTTATGAGATGAAGAGTTCAAATTCTCATAGAAAATCATACAATTTTGTTTTAAGATATACCACACTCTTTGACAGGTATCATGTCATTTTCATATTTTAATTTTATTTGTAGTTTTTTATTTTTATTTTCTTCTTCTTATAGCAACAACTCTTGAAGGTGTTACAGTGACCTTTAGTAATGCCACTTATTATTTGGATTGGAAGGGTGTGCTAGTGCTGAAGTTGCATTTGACTCCAATGGTGGGTACTCGAGGTTCCAATGCCTGGGATAGGCACTCATCGTGTAGGTTTTATATATAAAGTTATAGAGAAATTAAAAAACAATAAAATATATATATAATTTTCAATGCAGTATATTTTATCTTGTAATAAATTAATAGTATTGTGTTGTATTAGTATATACTTTGGGATTTTCTTTTATCGATTTGAAAGTGGCCTTTCACCTATACAATAATTTGTGTGGGTTGACTAGGCCAGACCCAAAAAATTTCTCTAATTCTTTATTGGCTTTTAGTGTGCAGAGTTTGTTTTCTTTCAATTTTAAGGAATTCATAGTGAATGGAGTCAATGTGTATGATTTTAGGGATTGCCCTAATTGAGACTTAGTCTAAGACATTGTCATAAGTGTATTTGAGCTTGTTGTGACCTTTGATATAGTTTCACCAACTTTTCCCTTCTAATAGAATTTGCTATTTTTATCTTTAAAAAAATAAGGAAAAAACTAATATGTCCCCTAAAAAACTCAATAGTAAAGATAAAAATCAGAATTGCACAAAAGCGAAGTTTAGGAACCTATTTAGGATATAGATCAAGGGACGCAAATGTTATAATTAGTTGAGTTTAGTATTGTTGGAGAAGAATTGGTGTGGGCAGTCCCACCAGCTCAATTATTATGAGACTAATAGTGGAATCTACTAAACTTAATGTAAAAAATTAGTAGGTCCTACAATAGGATCCGTTATTCTTTCACGTGGCAAAGTATCATTAGGTTGTCTTAGCAGTTTAACACATTTTTAAGTTTTTGAGGATGAGTTGAGTTTTTACCTTTCAATTTACAGTGCCGTAAATTCCACTCGTAAAATGATAATCTTAAAAATACTCCCAAACTATGGTAAGAACTTAACTTACTTCTATTCTTATTTAAAAGATAAGAAAAAAAAATGAGGACGGATTAATGAAAATTATTTTATCTTCTTTACAAAAATGGGGATAAGTTGACATTTACATTAATTTAAAGGTATTTTAAAAATTATCATTTTATGAGGGCGGTAATTCAAAATTACTTCCTGTATTAGTTTCAAACATCAAACCTGCAATCGTTGTTTTATGTTCAGATATCTCATTTCACTTTTTTTTTTTTTAAAATCAAATTATATTTTAATTTCCAATATTTTAGTCATAAATCGAGAACACCCCTTAGCCTTAAGTGAGTGAGTGAGATTCGACCCAATAACCCAAAAGGACCAATTCCACATGCACTTATGTCCCAGCACTTGGTTTATTAAAATAGCGATGGCAGCTCCCTTTCATGCTTAAAGAAGAAAGTGTTGCCCATCAATTCATTGTTTGTTTTTGCATCTTTTTATTTTCTTTTTTCTATGGTGGGTCGTGGGTGTGGCGATCACTCTATACACACTCATGTATCACAATAAAAATGGATTTCACTTTGCTCCATATCTAAAACCCAAAAAAAGATCTCCATCTCTCATTCTCTACTAGCAAAAGTGGGATTGCTTTTACCTGTGATGTTGTAGTAGTCCAAGTTAATTTATTAAATATGTTGGTTAGTGTTTAAGAGAGATGTTAACAGACACATGTGAACGTGAGACTTACACAAAAATTCTATCTAACGTTATTCGAAATGTCACATCAATTGCATCAAAAATTTTGTATCCGAACCAACATTATTGCTCATTTGGGTTTTAAAAAAGGGGGAGAAAAAAAAAGGTCTTGCGTACTTTCATTTTAGACACTATAGCTCGTTGAATTTTTACTATGTGTCTTTGTCAATTAATTACGTTAAAATATATACAGATATGATAAAAATCTAATAAATGAGAGGTATACATTAAAAGCACCGGAATTTTCTTTTTGGGGAGGGAAAAAGGGTCTTGCCATGTATATGTATATGAAAGATGGGACAAAATTAATAATTTTCATAAGGACTTGTTTTTTGTTTTAAATATTTTATCAGTGACAATGTCTCATTGGCGCATTTGGGACAAGCTGGTGATGACAACGCAGCTCTCTCACGTGCTCGACGCATGCTCCCTTTTTGCTAGTAATTTTATTTTTTATTTTAAATTATGGGGAACACCGACTGTACATATCAATCTTTATGGTTATAGCCGCGGCCACGTATTGATAATCAACCATAGATGAGGGACCAGACTTGTAATTTTCATTTTTTCATTTTTAATTTGAGGGACAAAATAAAACACTCTTTTCTCTATTATTTAGACAGTAGTCGGGAGTCATTCTTTCTTTATAAACAAATTAATGTTAGAAAATACAAATTCTTTGACAAATTGAATTACGTAATAGTATTAACTAGATAAAATACTACAAGATCAAAATTCATATAATTTTATTTTATTATTTTATATTTTCATTGAACTAATATTTTATTATACCACATTAATTTCTATAAAATCAGTTAATTTTATTGAGGTAATAAATGTTCGCACATTCATCACACAGGTGATAGTTATTTAGAGAATACTCACACATGCGACAAAATACTATGTTTGACTATTGACTTTAATGGAATTAACTTTTTTGATTTGACATCATGTTTCTGTCCCCGTAACTTGGCTTTAATATTATGATGATAAATATGCCCTTAGCTACTTATTTATTTACAAGTATACCACATGTTAAAAAGACCATTTTGTCCAAACAGAATAACACTAGAAAATTATCCTTAGTTGTCCAAATATTTGCAAGTTTACCAGCCATGAAAAGACCATTATGTTAAAAAAATATTGATATTTTGACCGTTGGAGACAAATTTCAAATGCATTTATAAATTGACAAAACTCCCCATTCTAGAACTAAACCTCAAAACATTACAAACATAGCATGATCCCACAAGAACCATTTTAAACACAAACACACATCTACAAAGTACAGCACTCAACAATGCCATCGACCTCAAGTTATTCAAGTAACATTAAGCTCACCTCAAACAATGATGAAGCGAATGGAGAGGTGTTATACGTTCCAAACGAAATATGCTTCTGTGGCTTAAAGGCCATTAATAAAATCATTAGAATCAATAGCCAAGCTGAAAAGTTTAATTACAACTAAGCAATGACAGTGCCAAGAATTCAATCTAATAGAGGTTAAGTTTAAATAATAATGGTAATTTTAAAATGATCAATAAATAAAGTAAAAATTCATTAATATATTCAATTAAGTACATTTATAATTGTTTTCGACATGTTTTCATATGTTAAAAATATTTAAAAATAACCTTACCATCAAAATTACAAAATATAGATTTTTCTTTGTATACAATTGGTTTCTCCCATCCGATTTCGCTGACGATTTTTCACAAAATTCATAGTTGAAAATGTGTTTTGTTAAAAACAATACTAATGTCACCAATAGATAAATTAATAAATAATAATTTATCCTTTTTAGTATCAACTATTTTTCTTGCTAACTCACCAATCTTTTTTAATCCTGAAATTTGTCATCAGAACCCACATTTATAATATAAACATCATGTTGAAATTCATGTGCTATAAGATTCAATGAAGAAAAATCAATTAGATAAAATTAAATAAGATTTGTTCTTTTACGTGAAAAGAGTTAAAGCCCTAAAGATTTCAAAATAACAATATTTCTTTGTGTGTTACAGGCGTAAAAACAAATATATAATATTTTAGTTATTTTTAAATTTTATTAGGGGCCTACATGATAAATCAAATCAAAAATGACAAATATCAAAATCGATTTGTGACTTTTGAAAAGCCAAGCTAGCTTTAATGTTGCATTGCCACTACACGTATGGCACTCTAACTAAAAAATTTGACTTTTTTTAATAGTGGACACCATACAATGCAGAGAGGAGACTAGTTAGAACGGGAACAAGATGAAGGTCCTACAAGAATTAAAAAAATCAATGATAAAATTTTAGAGAGAATAAGAAGAATGGAAAGTAGTCTGTTAATCTGCTATGGTTCAACATGAATCAATAGATTGGTTATAAGATTTTATAGAGACTGAGCATAATGGTAACAAATAAGAAGTGTCCAAATATGTTTGAACTACATCACCTTTTTTTTCTATTTGTCTACATGTGTATCATTTTCTTTAAGGCTTAAGGTTATAATGCAACTATATACTTGTGAAATGGCAACATCAGAAATGGAAAAGAAATAGTTTTAAAAGCTAAAGTGCAGTACATATATTTCACAGATAAAATGGTAAACAGAGCTTATAGATAGTTGTCCATAAAGGCTTTATCACACAGTGGTTGGAACAAAGTACTTAATCCCCTAAGGAACAAAATATAACAAAAAATATTTGCCTATTTTTCATGTATCCATCTAATTCTAAATCCAATCACTTTTAAAATGCGACATTTACCTAATAACTAATCAAATATAGATAATGTTTAATTATTAATAATTTAACATACTTGGGATTCAATCAAAAAAGTAATTTGAATAGCTTGTGAATCTCTATCATTCCTAGTTGTATATGGCATTGTGAAAGAAGTTTAACATATAATTACTTCCACTATATACTATCTACTTTGCTACCAATAGTAGAACTACATTCAAGTTGATCACTGCATCAAATTTAAGATATAAAGTTATTAATCTACCAAATTTCATTCAACTAAAGCCTAAATATTTAAGTGTAATAGAACAAATAATTTACATTTCCTTTGGGAAATCAAGAGATTTCCATTTCTCTTTCGTTTTTAGTCTTCTTTATCTGGTAACTAGTGATTGATTCGGTCTTTTTTGTCTAATACCTGGTAGTTTTTGTCTCATTCCAGTCAAAACCTTCCTTCTTTGCACCCTAATCCAACTTTGTCCAAACATTGACCATATTATATCAGCTAATGTTTGGCCACATGGTTGGTGCATTGCTCTTGCACATGCTACATGTAAACCACAATGTTTGAACCACTTTCATTGACTATGTAGTGAGTGGATTGCTTCTAGTGGAAAGAACAATGACCTTTTGACTAAACCACATATCAGGCTTATGTACCTCAAAGAAACCATAGTCATTGTTAATAGACAATTTTCTGAAAAAGTCATCATCATTGCATATGTATATTAGCTTACCATCCCAAGGCTGAGTAATAGTCATTTGTAAATTCTCATCACATTTTGATGTGCCTTCTCAATACCTTACTTATCAAAAATAGTGTTCGTTGTATCTAGAACAACAACCTTAAGCTTATACTTAGTACCAATGAATTGAACATAAACATGTGCATTATCATCAACCACTTTAACCATAGAGAATATTACTTTTACTATTACAATTGATATTCAAAATTCATAATAAAATTTTATATGCATGTTACCAACTAACAAAACTGAGCTATAATTAAACCCTAAACAATCTGACATAATTCAATTTCATAGCTACATTTCACATGCATTGTAGTTTATATTAACACAACTTAACAACTAACAAAACAAAGCTACAAATGACAACATCAAATATATCTCTTCAATATTAAAATATGCAGGTGATGGTCAACCAAGTTCAATAATATCAAGATACACATTCTAAAAAAAAGATGAACAAAACTTGCTCCATAATCACAATACAACAAACTGTGTTGGGAAATATGTCTTATTTTTCAATGAGAATTTCCTAAAATATCTTCTTCTATAGTAGCATTCCTATTTAAGGAATAAGTAATTTTTCATTTGAAACTTGAGTTATTCAAAAAGGAATATAGCTAGTATACTTCTCTTACAGAAATAATTAGTATATATAGAGAGGTTGGGTTCACTTTTTGGTATAATACATCAATAAGTTCTATGCAAGTAGACAATGTCTAGTGTAAGAGAAACAATAGGTTTATTGAGAGAACTGGGTGTTGTTGGAGTTTTGGGTGTGAGGAAAAATACAAAAGTGACTACAATAATTTTTGACATAGTAGATTTTTTTCTCATCATCCTCAGCAATTGTGGTTTTTCTCTAATATATGAGTTTTTCACATAAATTCTTATGTTGTGTGATTGATTTTATTCTCCATCTATTTTTTGTTTATTATTTGTATGATATTTTTGCTTTCAATATTTTGGGTGGGATTAAAATTCCCTAACAAGTGGTTGTCGTGTTGTTGCCCACATTGGCTAGTAAAAAAGAGATGCTTATTGTTAAGTTCTGTCCTATATTGGCTAGTAAAAGGGAGATACTTGCGTTAATATGTAGGATAGATCACTTTATCTAATAAGCTAGTCTGTTGGGTTGGATATTTAGAAATCTTGAGGCAAAGACCCCCCAACAATTGGTATCAGAGTTAGACCTTAGTATCCAAAATGTGGTGGTGGAACAACTCAAGTATGTTGCCCGAAAGGACTGGGGTCTGACAATGGTTTCGTCCGGTGAGGGGATTGTTGAGTTATTCCACATTAGCTAGTAAAATAGAGATACTTGCGATTGTTGAATTGTGTCCTACATTAGCTAGTAAAAGAGAGATACTTGTGATTGTTGAGTTATATTCCACATTAGTTAGTAAAAAGAGGATACTTGGGTTAATTTGTAAGATAGGCCACTCCACCCAATATGATAGTTTTTTGGGTCGGATACCTAGAAATCTTAAGCCAAGGCCCCCCAACACTTTGAAAATATTTATGAAAAAATCCAAAATAGAGACATCCCAACACATGTAATATCATTAAAAAATCAATAATAGATTTGATAAACAAGAAGCTCATACCCAAATAGATCTTCAAAACTCTTGGATATTGCTTGCCTTTTTTTAGTTTTTGGGTGTGTTCACATAAAATCTTCATGTTCTCTCAACTGGAGATAAGAAAAAGAGGAAGATGAGAAGATAAGTGAAGGGCCAATAGGGTTTTTGTAGTGTGGTAAGTGGGTTACTTGTGAAATATATAGGGGGAATACACCCAAATTTTCCCGCTAATTCCATGTCTTCTCTTTATTTCCCATAGATGCTAGTTGAGCTTAATCTCAAGCTTTGAAATGATGTTTGCGTTGGGTTTATGTCATGGCTTGGGTTTGAGAAACATATTATTCTTTATTTAATAATTTGTATCAATTGTTCTTATTTTACCGTTGGACTGTTAGGGTTAATAGTTAAACTTAACATTTTGTCACTTGTGGGAGTATTTTCCAAACAAGTGTCACCTATATGATGAATGTCCAAACATGGGTCTCTTGGGTAAAAATAACCTTTATAAATAATTGTGCTTAAAATTGTGGCTCTAGCATTACTCATATAAATAAATATTTATAAAGTAGAGATGGATCTTGCTTTTATTAATCAAACCTCAATTTTCAAGCTATGCTATATAATGGATTTTAACTTTAAAAAGTCCCTTGATTAGAATAGTAGTAATATATCTAAAAAAAATTAAGTTAAAAGAAAAATAACACATTTGACAATTATAGATTTGATATTCGCAAAGGAGAGGGATGAAGCCGGTGAAAAAAAAAAGTTTATTTAATTATAAAATTGCCTTTACTGAAACCTATATAAGAATTTTTATATTAATTAGTTATGTTCCCTCTGTAATTATCATTATACCTCCTTTTATTAAGTGTATCTTCAATTTCTTATTAATAAAGTTATCCTTGTACAATAGAAAATACTGAATTTAAAGGAAAATTCTATGATGCCGTAATTAAAATTACGGCATCGATCTCGTAATTATTATGGACCGTTAGATTAAATCAACGATTCACAATAATTATGAAATAATAAAATTTTTAATTAAATTAAATCTAACCGGTTATAAGCCGGTTAAGTACTTTTTTAAAATAAAATTTTACCGGTGTAAGTTTAAAGAAAAAAAAAAAGAGGATTTACCTTTTAAAGAAATAAAAAAATAGAAAGGGAAAACTTCCGTTCATATTTTTCATTAATCCCTAATGAACGAATTCCTAAAGAAACCTCTCATACGTCTGCAGATTGCAGCCATTCTTAAATTGATTTTCTATCTTGATTTTCTATCTTGTTCGAATTGCTGAGTCTCTGCTGTTGCTGCCTCTATCTTGGTTTGGCCGTCGTCACCTGTGCAAAGTAAGTTTAATCCTCTGTCTCGTTCGAATTGCTAAGCATTTTAGTTTTCTTTCATGGTCATAATTTGTTCATGGCATTGAATCTAAGAATTAAGAAGTCGCTGCAAGTGTTTGGGTTTGCATAGTTTTCTTTCATGGTCATAATTTCTACATTTATTCACGGAATTAAGAAGTTCCTGTACACTCCTGCCTTTGCCTCTTGAGAAAATTAGAAGCATTGCCGATTGCAGTAGCAGTGGCATTAGCAGAAGCGGCGGCGGCGGTAGTGACCAAAATATTATCATCAGAATTTCTCTATTTCTTAGATTTTTCCATATTCAATGCTCCGTTCAGATGCCTCTCCAGTTGCTCATCTAAGCTTTTCAGATCAATCTGATCTGCTCTCACGAACCCATCACTGCTTTCTTTCAAGGGTGCTTCTGTTCAAATCACTGCCTCCTCCTCTTTCTTCTTCTTCTTCCTGTTGATGATATTCAGTTGTTATAACTTGTTGCTGTTGTTGGAGTTATTATTTCTCTACGAGAATTTGCTTGTCAAAATTTCTCAATAGGAAGGAAGCAAAGAGTATGTAAACATTGTTTTTATTATTATTTTTCTTTTCTATTGAAGCATGTGGGCACATGGCATTGCCTGAACACAGCGTGTGTTTGTGACCCACTTTGCTCTTCATAATTATTATTATTATTATTGTTTTGTTATTTCATTTTTTTTCTTCGATTTTGATTGGCCATCGGTTTTTTTTTTTTTTTGGTTATTCATCTACTCCCTTGGAGTTTCTGAAATTTCACTTAACTCTCTTTGGATTAATTAAGAAGTTCCTGTGCAAAGTGTTTGGGTTTGCTTAATGTTAGTGCTTAACAACTAATCACAAATTGTGGTCTGCAGGTGTATATTCTAAACCTCTTGTACCCTTTAAAAGATTTTTTTTTTCCCTCTAACTGCAAGTGGTTATCATAAACTTTTGGATTTATAGATTGACTTGCACACTTGGTAAGCTGGTATTTCTCTCTTAATTGACTGCATGGCACTTATTGGTGCCTATAGCTTAGTCCATAGGTTTGACAGACTCTATTGGTACTTATTAGGGAAAATAATTGAACCTTCAGGAACAATCACAACCCTTAAAAGCAGTGTATTATGTGACAGGAGATCTCACACTCACACATTTGTATTTGGCCCCAAAAACACAAACAAGCATCAAACGCATGAGTCAACACCAACATGAATAGAAGATATTTTCATGCTTTCAAAGTTCAAACAAGAATTACTTTTGGAATTAGTTTTCATAATCTTGATTTCGGTATGTATATTTTTGCTGCATACTTTTAGGTTCGATGGCTTTCATTTCTAATTGAAGTGTATTTGATTGCGGTGCAACGTGGGGTGACTTATGTTGTCTTATACAATGAAATGAGTGATTACATAGTTTAGGAAAAGCTCCGAGTGTGGGTGAACGATATAGCGTGCTATATGAGTTATGCTAACTGTTGTGACCTTGATTTTGTATTATTGTTTGCATTGATTTTGGTTGATAAACAAATGTGTGGTGGATTATGGATGGATGTATGGATGAGGATAATAAATAAATGAAAATATACATTAGACACAAGCAGATAAATTAAGGGTAATGGATCACAATTTTGAAACTGGAAGTGGGTTTTTGTCTCAAATATAATTGAAGTGATAGAGGATTATGTGAAGTTGCAGAAAAATTTTGGGTTTGATATGCTTTTGTTTCTAGGCAAATTTTCTGCTGTATTTGGGATGATTTGCTGCTGTTTTTGGTTAAATTTTTCTGGTGTTTTGGGCTTCATTTGGTGCTGTTTTTAGGTTAAATTTTCTGCTGCTTCTGGGTAAATTGGCTGCTGTTTTTCAGTTTGTTTTTCTACTATTTTTAGATAAATTTAATGTTGTTTTTGGGTTATATTTTCTACTATTTTTAGGTAAATTTTTTTGGTGTTTTGGGCTTCATTTACTGCTGGTTTTAGGTTAAATATTTTGCTGTTTCTGGGTAAATATACTGCTGTTTTTCAGTTAATTTTTTTACTATTTTTGGATAAAATTTTGGCTGTATTTGGGATGATTTACTGCTATTTTTGGTTAAATTTTTTTGGTGTTTTGGGCTTCATTTGGTGCTGTTTTTAGCTTAAATTTTCTGCTATTTTTGGGTTAATTAGCTGCTATTTTTTAGTTTATTTTTTTTGCTGTTTTTAGAAAAATTTACTCTTGTTTTTTTGTTATATTTTTTGCTATTTGCAGGTAATTTTTTTTGGTGTTTTGGGCTTCATTTGCTGCTGGTTCTGGGTCAAATTTTTTGCTGTTTCTAGGTAAATATACTGCTATTTTTTAGTTAAATTTTTTGCTATTTTTGGATAAATTTTTTGCTGTATTTGGGATGCTTTGCTGCCGTTTTTGGTTAAATTTTTTCTAGTGTTTTGGGCTTCATTTGGTGCTGTTTTGAGGTTAAATTTTCTACTGTTTCTGGGTTAATTGGCTGCTATTTTTCAGTTTATTTTTTTGCTGTTTTTAGATAAATTTAATGTTGTTTTTGGGTTATATTTTCTGCTATTTTCAAGTAAATATTTTTGGTATTTTGGGCTTCATTTGCTGCTGGTTCTGGGTTAAATATTTTGCTGTTTCTGAGTAAATATACTGCTATTTTTAAGTTAAAATTTTTGCTATTTTTGGATAAATTTTTTACTGTATTTGGGATGATTTGTTACCGTTTTTGGTTAAATTTTTCTGGTGTTTTAGGCTTCATTTGATGATGTTTTTAGGTTAAATTTTCTACTGTTTCTGGGGTAATTGGCTGCTATTTTCAGTTTATTTTTTTGCTGTTTTTAGATAAATTTAATGTTGTTTTTGGGTTATATTTTCTGCTATTTACAGGTAAATTTTTCTAGTGTTTTGGGCTTCATTTGCTGCTGGTTTTGGGTTAAATATTTTACTGTTTTTGGGTAAATATACTGCTATTTTTTAGTTAAATTTTTTGTTATTTTTGGATAATTTTTTTACTGTATTTGGGATGATTTGCTGCCGTTTTTGGTTAAATTTTTTTGGTGTTTTGGGCTTCATTTGGTGCTGTTTTTAAGTTAAATTTTTTGTTGTTTCTGGGTTAATTGGTTGCTGTTTTTCAATTTATTTTTTTGTTGTATTTGAGATGATTTGCTGCTGTTTTTGGTTAAATTTTTTTGGTGTTTTGGGCTTCATTTACTGTTGTATTTGGGTTAAATTTTCTGCTGTTTTTGGTTAAATTTCCTTCTATTTTTCAGTTAAATTTTTTATTATTTTTGGATAAATTTATTACTGTTTTTGGGTTAAATTTTCTATTGTTTTACAGGATCCAAAACTTGTGATATTTGCCATTTCTTTTTGTGCCTAATATCTTCATGTATAGGTTCTTGTAAACTCGAAAATGGCTGAAAATGTAGATGAGGGTAACGAGAATGATTTCAAGAAGAATGATAATGTGAGCCATGAAAATGAAATTTCAAGAAGAAATCAGCCTTTCATTGAGTATTTGTAGGTCTTCTTACATTAAATATTATGTGTTTGACTGTTGGTAAATTTATGAGTATTTAGTAAAGCCAAGCACAATAATGTTAACATGCACTGATTATATATATATATTTCAAAATATTTAATTGACTGCAGCAAGCAAGAAGCAAAAATATTACGGGAACAAGGAAAAAAAGTGGTGAGTGTAGGTGCGATAATTAATTTCCATTAAATTTGGGACGTGTTAGAAGCAATAACTTATTGTCATATTTTTTTTTAATTTTTTAGGATAGAATTAAATTAGGGAAATGTTTCAAAAATTTGAGTGAAGAAGAGAAGGCTAAATTTAGAATGGTTGGTAGTGATATAGCACAGAATAAAGACAAAGAAGATGATTTTGTGAAGGGAACTCAAAAAGCCATGGAAACTAGATGCACTCCAGATCGTTTTGCAAAACTGGTCGCAAAATTGTCAGAAAAAAAAAAAAAAACTGTTGTGGAGTTAGGATTTGAAAGTCTTCTGCACATAAAATGTGGTCGACTGAAACGAGATTTATGTTCATGGTTGGTTCAAAATTTTGATCCATTTACTTCATGTATTTTTTTGCATGGTAAGAGTATCAGTCTGTCGCCTCGAGATTTTGAGTACATTATGGGAATAAAAGATGGTGGAGTCGACATTGATGTGGATCTTGGTATTGATGACATAGATAAATTGAGGAATGAATATTGTGATGACAGTGGATACATTAAGCTGAAAACTTTGGAGTCAAAATTGGTGAATCAAATGGAGGTGAATGATGACTTTAAAAGAAGCTTTGTTTTGTTTGCTATAGCTACAATTATTTTTCCTAAATCGGGGTTGAATTTAGCCCCGTATTACTTGGTTTTTTTGAAAGACACCAGTGCCATAAATAAAAAAAATTGGGCAACGTGGGCTTTTAAAGGGCTAGTTGACGGCATACAAAAGTTCAAGGCAGGACAACATAAAGTTGTTAATGGTTGTGTACTATTTTTAGAGGTAATAATTTTTTTTAAAAAATGATTTCATCAGTTTTATTGTGTTATTTTGTTTTTGCTTTGTTTTGATCATTTTGTTAATATTGCAGCTTTTTTACATGGATTCTATATCATTTGCACGAAAATTTATTGATAAATCTTTGAGTCCAATAACAACATGGACAAATAGAGATGTAACTAACTTATTGAGTTTTGTTAAGAAAAATGGCGGTTATGGGAGCTCAAAGGTATGACATCTACTTTTTATTAATTAAATATTAACGTATCATATTGAAATGACATGTATTTAATAATATGTGGTATTTATTAGGTTAATTTGCGAGAAATCCATCCTCAACAAAACACGGCCCAGGAAACATTTGATGGAACAAGTCGGAAGAATGAAGAATGCATACATAATTGTCAACATCAGAAGGAATTATCACTTGTTCAAAAAGATATTGGTCGTATGGCATTAGAGCTTGATGGTTTAAAGCATTCAATGGGTAGCTGGATGCAGCAAATGCAACAAGTAATGGAAACCCTTAAAGAGAACTTAACACAAAAGCAAGTTGAGCAACAAAAGGAGAATAATGGCGTTGCTGTTGGAATTACTTCTCCTTCCTGAAAGCAACAAAAGAACGATGAATCAAGCCATGAAATTTTAACTTTTGCAGAACTAATGAAGAGAACCAAAGAAAGGCCAGATGGAGATGATATTCTTGAGAAGAAATTACTGGATGAGGAGAATGTTGAAGAGAAACATGATGACAGAATTTTGACGGGTGAGTCAGACCTAAATGAGGGAAAGCATAAGCAAATTTTCTACAATGCAGCTATACAGGTATTTAGCAATAAACTGTGATCTTCTTTTTTGCACGAGTAAAACATAATAGTGCATAGATGAGTATTAAGTTATAAATCATAATTTTTGCAGAATAATGGATGGAATGATGATTGTTCTATTGAAGAGGAATCATCAAACCAACTTAGTGTATTTGAGGTTAAAGATATGCGCTCCCGAAAGCGAAAGCCTGGTCCATACCAAAAATCCCCTTATAATCAGTTTCCCAAAAGATGAAGCAAACAAAATTTTTTTCATGATTAAATCACTCTACTAAATTTATTTTCAGAGGAAGATATGAAGTTGCTGCAATATATATTTAAGTCTTCTTGTTTAATGGCTCTATTCGTAGGTCATAGATTGTTTCGTCAACTACTTGACAAATAAAGAACGTGCAAAAACGAGCCTAGAGATGCGTATTTGGTATTTGCCCACCATATTTTCGGTAAGTTGTAAATGTTATACTGTGAATTTTTTTACTGACAGTTGACCCTTTATGTTGATAATATACTAATTTTGTATTTATTTTATGAGTTTTGCAGCAAAAAATAGTGGCAAACATGGCCTGCAAAAAGAAATCAAACATCGAAGACTTTGTTAAAAATCATAATATTCGAGATAAATACATGTCAGAACTTGCAATATGTGAAAAAGGTAAGAAATTTAATAGAAAATTACAATAAATCATGGCATTGTTTAAGACATTTAATGGTAATTATTAAAAATTATGCATTTGTCATGTAGATCTATGTTCCTATAAATGATGGCTCTGCACATTGGTATCTAGCGGTGTTGATTGTTAAAACGCAAACCGTTGAAATTTGGGACTCTTTACCTAGTAATAGTTTGAATTCACATCGAGAGGAAATTGTTACAGCAATTGTAAGTGAAGCTTGCATTTCACCTGTATTATTACCAATAAATGCAAATGTATGCTGACTATTAACATCATTATCACAATTACAGGGACTCGACGAAGTTTTCCTCGATGATTTTTTGGGAAAATTTCATTGATGTTGGGATTTTTTTAGTTTTAAAATTTCATATCCAGATAATGTCCCAGTATAACCAAATGGAGCTGACTGCGGTTTATTTGTGATCAAGTTCATGGAGACGCAATGTGATCTATTATCTATAAAACATGTATGTGACATTAATTTTATATCATATTGATTTAAAGTTTTACAATGAATGATGACTCTGTTTCTCACTTTTTTATTTTTTCTCGTACTATATTTAGTATAACTCAACAATAGAAAGATATCGCATTGCTCTCCACCTTGTCAACGAAGATACAAATAAAGTGAGAGATAGTATCAGATGTAAGGCTGAAGAATTTCATGATTCGCACAAGAATAATCTTCCACCGAACAAAGTGACGAACAAAGTTAATGGTCAAAAGAATTTGAAGAAGAAAAAGTAGAGTCCAAAAGCCTGCAGCATGTTAAAAGTAGGTTCTCTTTAACTATTTCTTTCTTGCTTTTTTTTCCTCCTATTACATTTCATGATTTGTATTAGTTATTGCAATTATAATTGTTGTTGCACATAAAATTAATTAGAAACAATTTCCAATTTGCAATTGCCTACCGAGTATAAGCAGAATGTGGACTGGAAATAGTCAATGTTTTACTGCAAGTTTTCCTTTATTCTCCAGGTGGCTCACAATTTCCTCTTCAATAACATCTTGTGGGAAGGTGGATCATCTTTGTTGGGGAGCAGTAGTAACGATAGTTCTTTGTTTTACTACCATTATGTATATTTTATTTGAAATTAGTATTATTCTTGGTTATTTATTTTTATAATGATTCTAATATCTTGTTGACTATTTTTTTTAAGATTTTCTTTTGAAATTTTTTAGGATCTGCTATTGATTATTGTGTAAATTCGAGTTGTGATTAAAGTTTGAGTAAATTTTAATCTCTTTTTTATTTATTTGGGTGTCGAAATTGTAATCACCATATCAATTGTAATCATTGTACCATTGACGGATAATAACACAACAAATTTTCAGTATCCTGCCTCATGGTCAATACTTATCATTGTTGTATAAAATTGAATGTGTTCTGACACTTGCACAACAACTACAAATAAACCCAGCAATGTAAATGGAAAAAGAAACAAAATTTACACAAGCCGTAGACTACAAAATGGCTTATCTAATTTTTTATTCTTTTTAATCTTTTAATACAAGAGGCTATTTCATTCTTGCATCTGCTGCTCTAGACTACAATTCCAAAACCAAAATCACACTCTCTTATAAGTAAATTTATTATTTTATAAGATTAATATAAAAGTAAGTTGGTTTTAATTTTTTTTATTTTTTTAGTGAATACTTAACGGCACATAATTATATATCACTTTCATTTTATTTTTGAATATGATGCTAGCTAATTATCTAAAAAGTCTTAATTTGGAATTGGAAAAGGAGATGCAGGAGAAATAAAGTCTATATGCTTTTTGTGGAAATTTTCTTAATTTAAAGATAGTTAATTTATTAACTTTCTTTACGTACACTAGATAGTGAATGAAAATTTCATGTTATAAAAGATTTATATTTGATTTTAATAAGTTTCATATCATTTTCATTGTTCAATTTAAAATTTTGATTTGAACTTCAACCTAATCAACTTAACCAGAAGATATAAGGTTTGGGTAGAATTGGGTTAAACAAGTTTATTTAGTTAAGTTTGATGAATTTTATCTCAGCTCATTAAAAAGTAGACCAGGTTAGAATTTCACTAACCCTATCAAACCCAACTCATGCCCACCCTTATATCATTCTATCTAAATCATAAAATGCCAATAATCCAACTCTTTAACCATTTTCACGTTGGATTTAAGTAGAGGCAATTGACTTAAACTAAATAACCTAAATTCCAAATAAATGTGAAATAAGACAAAAAAATTCTAAACCACACGTATGACTCGTAGATTGAAGGTAAAACGGGTAAATTAGAGTTACAGTGGTAAATTGGTCTACAAAATTAAAAAAAATAAAAAATAGAAAAAAACTAGTATATTGATAGAAAATGTAGTAAATTAATGTTGGAGTTGTAATTTGTACGAAGAACTTGTAAACAAAACAAAAACTTAGAAAATGACATAGAACTAGTAACTTGACATTAAGTGTGAAATAAAACAAAAAATATGTAAACCACACATAAAACTAGTAAATTAAAGAAAACAATGGTAAATTAATGTTGGAATTGTAATTTGCACGAAGAACTTGTAAACAAAACAAAAACTTATAAAAATGACATAAAACTAGTAAATTGACATTAATTGTAAATAAAACAAAAAAAATGTGTAAATCACACATAAAACTAGTAAATTGATGGAAAAATGAGTAAATTAATGTTGGAGTTGTAATTTGTATGAAGAACTTGTAAACAAAACAAAAACTTAGAAAAATGACATAGAACTAGTAAATTCACACAAGTGTGAAATAAAACATAAAATATGTAAACCACACATAACACCCGTAAATTAATGAAAAAAATGGTAAATTAATGTTGGAGTTGTAAATTGCAAGAACAACTTGTAAACAAAACAAAAACTTAGAAAAATGACATAGAACTTGTAAATTCACATTAAGTGTGAAATAAAATAAAAAATGTGTAAATCACACATAAAACTAGTAAATTGATGAAAAAATGAGTAAATTAATGCTGGAGTTGTAATTTGTACGAAGAACTTGTAAACAAAACAAAAACTTAGAAAAATGACATATAACTAGGAAATTCACAATAAGTGTGAAATAAAACATAAAATATGTAAACCACACATAAAACTCGTAAATTAATGAAAAAAATGGTAAATTAATGTTGAAGTTGTAAATTGCAAGAACAACTTGTAAACAAAACAAAAACCTAGAAAAATGACATAGAACTTGTAAATTCATATTAAGTGTGAAATAAAACAAAAAATATGTAAACCACACATAAAACTAGTAAATTAATGAAAAAAATGATAAATTAATGCTGGAATTGTAATTTGCACGAAGAACTTGTAAACAAAACAAAAACTTATAAAAATGATATAGAACTAGTAAATTGACATAGAACTAGTAAATTGTGAAATAAAACAAAAAATGTGTAAATCACACATAAAACTAGTAAATTGATGGAAAAATGAGTAAATTAATGTTGGAGTTGTAATTTGTACGAAGAACTTGTAAAAAAAACAAAAACTTAGAAAAATGACATAGAACTAGTAAATTCACAATAAGTGTGAAATAAAACATAAAATATGTAAATCACACATAAAACCCGTAAATTAATGAAAAAAATGGTAAATTAATGTTGGAGTTGTAAATTGCAAGAACAACTTGTAAACAAAACAAAAACTTAGAAAAATGACATAGAACTTGTAAATTCACATTAAGTGTGAAATAAAACAAAAAATATGTAAACCACACATAAAACTAGAAATTAGTGAAAAAAATGGTAAATTAATGTTTGAATTATAATTTGCACGAAGAACTTGTAAACAAAACAAAAACTTATAAAAATGACATAGAACTAGTAAATTAACATTAATTGTGAAATAAAACAAAAAATGTGTAAATCACACATAAAACTAGTAATTTGTTGGAAAAATGAGTAAATTAATGTTGGAGTTGTAATTTGTACGAAGAACTTGTAAACAAAACAAAAACTTAGAACAATGACATAGAACTAGTTAATTCACATTAAGTGTGAAATAAAACAAAAAATATGTAAACCACATATAAAACTAGTAAATTAATGAAAAAAATGGTAAATTAATGTTGGAATTGTAATTTGCACGAAGAACTTGTAAACAAAACAAAAACTTATAAAAATAACATAGAACTAGTAAATTGACATAGAACTAGTAAATTGTGAAATAAAACAAAAAATATGTAAATCACACATAAAACTAGTAAATTGATGGGGAAATGAGTAAATTAATGTTGGAGTTGTAATTTGTACGAAAAACTTGTAAACAAAACAAAAACTTAGAAAAATGACATAGAACTAGTTAATTCACATTAAGTGTGAAATAAAACAAATAATATGTAAACCACACATAAAACTAGTAAATTAATGAAAAAAAATGGTAAATTAATATTGGAATTGTAATTTGCACGAAGAACTTGTAAACAAAACAAGAACTTATAAAAATGACATAGAACTAGTAAATTGACATAGAACTAGTAAATTGTGAAATAAAACAAAAAATGTGTAAATCACACATAAAACTAGTAAATTGATGAAAAAATGAGTAAATTAATGCTGGAGTTGTAATTTATACGAAGAACTTGTAAACAAAACAAAAACTTAGAAAAATGACATAGAACTAGTAAATTTACATTAAGTGTGAAATAAAACATAAAATATGTAAACCACACATAAAACTAGTAAATTAATGAAAAAATAAGTAAATTAATGTTAGAGTTGTAAATTGTAAGAAGAACTTGTAAACAAGACAAAAACTTAGAAAAATGACATAGAACTTGTAAATTCACATTAAGTGTGAAATAAAACAAAAAATATGTAAACCACACATAAAACTAGTAAATTAATGAAAAAAATGATAAATTAATGTTGGAATTGTAATTTGCACGAAGAACTTGTAAACAAAACAAAAACTTATAAAAATGATATAGAACTAGTAAATTGACATTAATTGTGAAATAAAACAAAAAATGTGTAAATCACACATAAAACTAGTAAATTGATGGAAAAATGAGTAAATTAATGTTGGAGTTGTAATTTGTACGAAGAACTTGTAAACAAAATAAAAACTTAGAACAATGACATAGAACTAGTTAATTCACATTAAGTGTGAAATAAAATAAAAAATATGTAAACCACACATAAAACTAGTAAATTAATGAAAAAAAATGGTAAATTAATGTTGGAATTGTAATTTGCACGAAGAAGTTGTAAACAAAACAAAAACTTATAAAAATGATATAGAACTAGTAAATTGACATAGAACTAGTAAATTGTGAAATAAAACAAAAAATGTGTAAATCACACATAAAACTAGTAAATTGATGGAAAAATGAATAAATTAATGTTGGAGTTGTAATTTGTACGAAGAACTTGTAAACAAAACAAAAACTTAGAAAAATGATATAGAACTAGTTAATTCACATTAAGTGTGAAATAAAACAAAAAAATATGTAAACCACACATAAAACTAGTAAATTAATGAAAAAATGGTAAATTAATATTGTAATTGTAATTTGCACGAAGAACTTGTAAACAAAACAAAAACTTATAAAAATGACATAGAATTAGTAAATTGGCATAGAACTAGTAAATTGTGAAATAAAACAAAAAATATGTAAATCACACATAAAACTAGTAAATTAATGAAAAAATGAGTAAATTAATGCTGGAGTTGTAATTTGTACGAAAAACTTGTAAACAAAACAAAAACTTAGAAAAATGACATAGAACTAGTAAATTTACATTAAGTGTGAAATAAAACATAAAATATGTAAACCACACATAAAACTAGTAAATTAATGAAAAAATAAGTAAATTAATGTTAGAGTTGTAAATTGTAAGAAGAACTTGTAAATAAAACAAAAACTTGTAAATGTTGCATAAAACTTGTAAATCAACATTAACTTGTAAAAGTTTCATAAAACTTGTAAATCACACATAAAATTAGTAAATGTAACCTGGAACTTGAACAAAAAAAAAGTAATTACCTGCTACTTAGGTAACAGGTTACCTATTTATTTAGAATTAATAGTAGAGATTTTTTATTCAAATATAACGGTTCACGTCCATTACGGCATCAATGCCGTAAATTTAGTTACGGCATTATAGAATGACCCGAATTTTTAAAAAAAAAAATTCAACCCATGAAAAAAAAAAATGTTGTTAGCTTCTCCACTGATTGAAGCTAGAAGTTGAAGGAACCTGACAAATATTGTCTTGCCTCCTCTAAAACAAAAGAGAAATGGCCCAAGTGGGTATTATTTAAATTAGGGAAATTATCATTCGTCCACCCTAAGATTACATCGTTATCAAAATTACTACAAAACTTTGACAGTGTATCAGCCGTCCACCCTTAGATGACAAAACATATCTCCCAACCACCATTCCGTCAACTGCCGTTTACAAGCGCTGACGTCATAAGGGTAATATGGTCTTTTAAGTTAGAAGCAGCTATGGGAAAAAAATGACATGTCAGCCATTTACCAGATGACTGAATGTTTTATTGGACGACACGTCGTTTTATGGGATGACATGTCGTTTCATCCATGCAAAACGATGTCATTTTAGGGGGAAAAAAAGAACGACGACGTTTGTTCCTCACCATCAAAAAGCTTCATTGCAGCTGCAGCCACGCACCAAATTTGTTCCTTCATCGAGAGATAGCTTGCACGCATACCAGCCATTCCTACTTATTTCTCTTCTCTTTTCACCAAATACGTTCAATATTTAACCATCAAACAAGTGTAGCTGACATCTGTGGAGATTGAATCAAAGCGTAAGCTGATAACGCTTGAAGACAACAAGTCAAGGATCGGGTTGTTAGGTATGTTCATATATGATACTTGTTTCTTGCAATGCATCTATTATTTAATCAATATATGTAAGAACTTGTAAGAAATTATTTGAATTTGTCATTTTTTAACTAATGTTAGAAACCCTAGACTGTAGAAACTAACGAAATGGTGAGGAAAGTTTTGTATGTCAATTGAAGTCCTTTTTGCTGTAGAATCTCATTAATTTCCTATTTTTGTTTTTGAAAAAGCTTGAGTTTGGATTTAATTAGGTTATTCTTTGTTGCATTTGATATGACAGCATGTCTCCAATGGAGTTAGTGATTCATTTCAAAGGAGAAAAACGTTGTGTAGGTTTGATTTACCCTGAAAGTTGTTCTGTTGATAAAATAAGGGTTGAAGCATTAAAGATAACAGGAGTACATGGGTTAAACGAAGCTGGACAAATCTTGTTAACTGTTATGAATCCAGATAACAAAGCGAAGGTTGTGGTGGATTCCGATTTTGGGTTAAACAGATTATTCGGGATTCATAACTCAATGGGTTTAAACACATTTGAAGTTGAAGTGGTGCCAGTGTTATACCCTCAATATCCAGATTCTCCATTACTGCAATCGTTGATGTTTAACTTAGGGATACATCTGCCTTCAGAAGCTATAACTACATTGAATGATCAGATTAATAGAGCAGAGCATCAGAGTACTTCCAAAGTTAGACATCCAACTAAAGATGAAGATGACTTGTTATCAAATTGGTCAGGCAAGAGATTAGACAGTGGTGATGATGATGAGGGTGATGGTAAGGAACCTACTGTGCCTGTTGAAGATGATTTGCTATCAGAATGGTCAGACAAAGGGGTTGGCAGTAATGATGATGATGATGGCAAAGAGGGTGATGGTGAGCAACCACCACCTACTGTGTCTGTTGATGATACCGCGCCTGTAGAGGACAGTGATGACAGTGATGGCAGTGGGGGAAACCAACATGACAGTGATAACGATGCAGATATTTTTTTGGATGATGATACTAGGGAGTTCCAAATGGCTGTTAATTCTTCAGATGAGGACATGAATTTAGGCAGTGTGCAGTTTAGAAATTATTTAGAAAAGCATGAGTATAAGTTAGATGGTGATGGAGTACATAGGCTTAGGGTGGGTGATGTGTTCAGGGATGTAGGTCATTTCAGAGAAGTGCTGCATGAGGTGATGGTTAGGAAAGGGTTCAATATTAACATCAAATACAGTGAACCGAGGAGATATTATGCAACTTGTAAAGAGCCTGGTTGTCCATGGTTTGTTAATGGTGCGAGATTGAATGACCGAAATGGATTTTGGTTGCGAGGATACCACAAAAAGCATGAGTGCAGGCTTACTAAGAAATCTGTGAAGGTTACTTCTACATGGATTGCTGAAATGATAAAAGGGCATGTTGCTATTGATGCTAATGTCAAGATATCTCTTCTTAGGACTTATATGCAGGAAAAATTTAGATTGAAGATTGAGAAGCTAACAATGTATAGGGCTAGAGAAAAAGCAAGGGTTTTGGTGTACGGTGATCATTCTAAAGGCTATGAGAAGCTATTTCAGTATGCTGCAGCCATTCATCAGGCTGATCCAGGTGCTATTTGCAAGGTATTATGCGATGCAGCGAGTTATCCCGAGAAATGTTTATTTCAAAGATTCTTTGTCGCATTTCCTGCACAAAAAAATGCTTTCCTTAATGGTTGCCGACCCTTCATTGGAATTGATGGCTGCCACCTGAAGGGGAAATATGGAGGAGTGTTATTGGCTGCTATTGCTACAGATGCTAACAAAGGGATTGTCCCATTGGCTGTATGTGTGTGCGAAATTGAAAATACTGAAACATGGACCTGGTTTCTTGAACATTTGCACAACTATTTAGATGATGGAAGGCAGGTCACATTCATTAGTGACAGGCAAAAGGGACTGTTGAATGCGATTCCAAACACATGGCCTTCTGCCTATCATAGGGCATGTTGTAGGCATGTGTATGCTAACTTTGCTAAAGACCATGCTGGTGCCAAGTTGCGGAATCTTTTTTGGAGGGCAGCCAAGAGCAGTAACAGGCACGACTTTAATGAGGCAATGGCATTGATTAAGGAAGAAAAGATAGCGGCTTATAATTGGCTGGAAAGAGAACTGCAAGGGTACACTTGGTCGATGCATGCATATGACAGAAATTGTAAAGTTGAGAGAACTGACAATAATGCATCTGAGTGTTTCAACAGCTGAATTTTGCCTTACAGAGATAGGCCTGTGCTATCGATGCTTGAGGAGATTAGGTGTAGACTTATGAAAAGATTCACAAAGAGAAAAAATGAAGCAAAAGCTTGGGCAAAATCTGTTGCTCCGAGGATTTATAAAGAGCTGGATACATCTTACAAGAAAGGAGAGAAAATGACCGTGCACCCTTCGGGAGACTTGAATTTTCAAGTCATGGATAAATCTTATTATCCAGCTAGGAAGTTTGTTGTGAAATTAGAGGACAGAACGTGTGACTGTGGGTATTGGGAAATTGCTGGTTTACCTTGCTCTCACGCCATGGCTTGCATAGGTTATGCGAGACACGAAATTGAGGAGTACATACCATTTTGCTTCACCAAGCAAGCTTACATTAATACGTACTCGGTTATGTTTAGTCCAATTCCGGATGAGCGTACATGGGACCGTGGTGAAAGGCCACTAATTGATCCCCCAATTGTGCAAAAAAAGATTGGGAGGCCAAAGAAATGTAGGAAGAGAGCAGCAACTGAACCTCAGAAACGCAGCAGGAGATTCTTTGTCAATTGTTCAGTTTGTGGTGGCTCTAACCACAATGTAAGATCTTGTCCATTGAGGCCTTCTGTTGCACGGGCAGCACGAGCAAGGAGTACTAATTCTCAAGTATGTTGTTTATATTGTTTTCATTGTTATTTAACATAATAGTCATTGCATTTTTCTAAATGTCACGCTAACTAAGCATGCTGATCAGCAGTATGCAAATGCTTAACTTGACTATTTATATTGTTTACAGTTCTCAGATGGAAATGCTTCAGCTGAGCCAGCAAGTTTTTCAAGCCAACCAGCAACTCCTTCAGCCCAGCCAACAAGTTTTTCAAGCCAACTACCAACTCCTTCAGCCGAGCCTGCAAGTTTTTCAAGCCAGCCAGCCAGTCTTTCAGGCCAGCCAGCAAGTCTTTCAGGCCAGCCATCTCAGCAGACAGTACAAGCAAGTGAGCCAGGCGAGGGTTCCAATATTGGATCAAAGAAAAGAAAAAATAAAAGTACTACTGCAGTTGCTGGAACAACCAGCAAAAGAGGTTGAGTTTCATTAATTTGTTTTAATATATAATTCACAGTTCATAATGCATACATAAGAGTTTGATTAATTTTTTCTTTTGTAATTTAGGAAGGAAAAGGAAAACAGATGTCAACACATCCCAAGCTAACCAATTCCAGAATCCATCACAGTCGTCAACTGTAACAGGTGCTTTAAAATGAGTTTGATACTCAATTTGTTGGGAAACATGTCATCAATTTCAATTTCTTAAACACTTATGTTGGTTATGTTATTTAATTTTGTCAATTTCAGATTTCTAAACTCTTATGTTGGTTATGTTATTTCACTATGCTCTTGCATGAGCTAAACCATGTTTTGGATTTTTATTGAACTGAAGAAGATATGTTATTTGCACGGTTTGGATGTTAATTAATTACACTATCACTGTTTCTATTGATTATTGACAACAGTATTGTTAAGGATATATTTTGTTAGGAACATTACATGAGCTAAACCATTACTGTTGAAACTTTATTACAAGCCATATTACTTTCTCATAAAAACAGTTACAAATACACACACCAGCAGAATTAAGATATATTTAAGCCTTCCTTCAATGAGTTTCAGCCTCTTTTTTATTTTCACCACATCATCATTTAGCTTCAGGTTTTGCTCGTATGCCATCTCATCATTAGTAGTAGGATATATAAGAGATTCTGTAGTGAACCATTCCCAAAAATCACAGTGCTTCACTCCACAATGCTTCCACCTGCATGACCAAAACACTGCATTAGGATTTTGCAATGTAGTTGACACCATGGCCACTGCTTGCACGCCACACTTGCAATATTTTGGCTGACATTTCACTTTTTTATATCTTTTAAATCCACTGACACCAGAACTCGATGCTTCACTGGAGGCCATTTTCAAGGAAATGTGCTGCTGATTTATTGTTGTTAAGGAGTAGCAATTTTTTTGTTTCTTTCAATGAGGTGTGTGTGCTGATTTGTTGTTGTTGAGGAGTATCTAATTTTTGCTTTCTTTCAATGAGGTGTGTGTTGTTGTTGTTGTTGTTGAGGAATGAGGTGTGTGTTGTTGTTGTTGTTCAATGAGGCTGCTGTTTTTGGCTCATTATATAGCCAAAATTGTTACCGTTGTTGAGTCCAACGGCTACATTTGGCATTGTTTCATCTTTGGGGCAGTTTTGCCTTTTTAACATTAATTTCATGCTTAAGGGCAATATCGTCATTTTGTTTCAATTCTGTTAAGTTGTAAACGGCAGTTGACGGAATGGTGGTTGGGAGATATGCTTTGTCATCTAAGGGTGGACGGCTGATACACTGTCAAAGTTTTGTAGTAATTTTGATAACGATGTAATCTTAGGGTGGACGAATGATAATTTCCCTTTAAATTAAATGACAAGAGTAAAGAATTGATGAATGTTATTTTTTATGCTTAATGATTAATGATCACAATTAACAGATGCCTCAGATATAACCTGCTAAACCTAGGCCTTTCGTCGCAGGTGCTTTTGTATTAGAAAATTACCTTATTATATAAATTTTGTAACTTCAGATACTTACGAGGAAAGTGGGGAGAGAAAGTTGTGGGGCACATGGCCATCCCTTTCACTTAGTATATACAACATGAATGATATACTCTTTGGCTGGGGATGCTAGTTGGCTTTTGATTGCTCTCTTGCTTTCTTGGCTTATTGCAACTTGCAACCGGTGAAAAGGCTCTAGTTCGTTTTTAAGGTCAATTGAATAATTAAATAAAACTATTTGATAATCTTTCGACTCAATCTTTAAGGACATATAAAGTAGCTATTTGGTTTATAAGAGTAGGTATGCATTATGTTATTTAAAATTGTGACATTTTATATAAATTTATGAAGTAAATTTCATTCATCATAAGAATAGAAATATTTCTCATTAACACGTCAAAACTTGGAAGAAGTTAATGAAAATAATTTTATACGTGAGTGTTTGTTCTCAAGAGCTTGATTGAATAGTTTTTAAATAATTTTATTTGACTGATCACTTAAATTCAAATCCTACAAATGGTAGAGACTAAAAAATTAATTTAAACTTTATCCACTCAAACCTCATGTTTGTTATACTTGTTAGAGAAATTTTGCCAAATAAATTACTTAGCTATCACTCATAGATAAATTTTTTTTCTTTAATTTTTTTAATAAGTATATAAATATTCTTTAATTTGAACACTTTAGACACACAATATTGTGACACTTAGCAAAACAAATTTGGACTTGGTAGAAAACCAAGCTAGGAATATAAAAATAATAATTATAAAAACATGCTTATTTTAAAGCTCAATAATTGAAACAACTTATATACAAATCTTGAAGGAGATTGGTGGCTAATGGAATCCTACTCGTATCACTAACTAAAAAGTACGTGCAGGCTTTTATATGAAACGGTAACATCTTGGATCAATTTATTTGGGATGGTGGGAATCAAATCTTGAAGCACCTATCAATAAATTAAGTTACATTATTTGAACTTCTTTGGGTTTATATTATGGCTTAGTTGGACAAGTTAAGATCTACCAAGTTGTCATTTGATGCATATGTAAGTGCCAGATACAAGATTTTTAGAGACAATCTCTTTTGGACCTTTTTATTTCTTTCTTTTAGCAAATTAGTGCTATTTTCATCACTTGAATCCTTTGTTGAGAAAGAAGCAATTTGTATCATACAGATACAGGATTTTTTAGCGGACAATCTCTTTTGGACCTTTTTATTTCTTTCCTTTGGCAAATTAGTGTTATTTTCATCACGTGAATCCTTTGTTGAGAAAGAAGCAATTTGTGTCATACATGCTCCAAAATTAGATGAAGTTATATCAATATGTCCTCAGTAACACTTACGTGATAAAGTACACTATTTAACTAATTGAGTAGAGTGGTAGGAGATGAGTAGGGATGGCAAAATTCAAATCCGTATTAAACTTTTAGCATCCGGATGTGGGTAATATCCGCACGGATTGTGGGCGGATATTCCGGATATCCGGATTGCAATAATAATAAATTTAAATTTAATAATTTACATAATAATATTAAATAAAATTCAATTATAATTTAACAATCAACAATTTAACATCAATTCAACATAAATAACATACAACACCATAAATTCACAAATAATAATTTCACAAAATAAATCAAACATAAAAAATAAAAAACAAATCTAAGGTAAACCGATTTAGTACAACATTCTCTAATTATTATTGTTATTATTATTAGTTTTTTAACATATTTTTCATAGTTAATGAAGATTATAGAGTTAATTATGCTTATACATTTAAATAAATAATTTAATTTATATATTTTTCAATTGAAATTTAATTATAAAATAATACGGATCCGAATCTGGATCCGCACTGATCTTGTTTTTTAAGATCTGGAACCACATTTTTTAACATGCGGATCAAGATTTTTTAGGATTCAGAGTTTGTTGCCAACCCTAGAGATGAGAAATCTTATCTACTAAATACTAATTTGTGTTCTACATAGTTACTCGAACTGAGGTTTCCACTGAGATAGAATATATATACAGATGCACGTAATTGGTCTTTATGTAAACATGGAGGTATTACGGAAATCACATAAAAATTTGGTATAGTGACATAAAGTTTCAAATTTTGCCTGGTACTAGTCCTTTTGAGTTTTGATAAATCACGTACAGTACATTAATGGAACCTCCAACAAGTCAAGAGTGCCGTGGGCTACATGTAGCCTTAACCCATGTGCAACATTGTTAGCAAGCCGAGCCATTGCTATCACCACCGCCACGCACCTATACGTAACTAATAATACAATTAGTCCTTGAGGTTAGTTGAGTACCTTATCTTTTATATATGTGTTAAGGAGATTTGATAGAGTATAATGGGTCCTCGAATTCGAATGGTTAAATTATTGAATTATTGAGAATCCTTCAACATAACTTATATCACACTAATTGCCTCAGATTTGGTTCTTGATTTGATTGGCTCATATGAGATTTCATCACTTTACATATTGGTGGCGTTCTCCACTCTCAAAGACTCAAAGCTTCTTTACATCATTTTTTTTTCTAGGCCTTTCTTTTATAGAGTTATCCGAATAATTTATTTGCATTTACGCTATTTTATTCTTGTCATGTCCTCTCAGTCACATGATTTAAACTCTATAAATTTTGAAAGATTTTATATCATGTGATTTTTAATAATAGTAACAGTGTATGACTGATATTTAATTTTTAAAATATTTTTATTTATTCACCATCAATCAGTTATGTGAATTTTGCTTATAAAAATTTAAAATCATTCTTGCAAAGTTCTCACCTTTTTTTTTTTTTGGGGTAAGTAATGACTACAAAAAATTAGATACAAAATTTATATTTTTAATTCACATTGCATTTCTAATTCGGTTGAGCCAAATATAAATTCCTCCATCCTTCAAAGTTATACTTAATGAATTTAATTGAAAAACAAAAACAAGCAAAGAAAAAAGCACCTTCTTTCTTGCTTCTCTAATTGACTTCTGCTTTGGATCGAAAAGAAGCACATGCTTACCTTTAACAAATTTTGAATCTTCTAATAAAATCAATTTACGGTTCCTCGGTCCTAAACTAGATAAGGAAGATCTAATAATTGACAAAATTTTGGTAAACAAATAACAAAGAATACTACAACTTCTATGCCAAAATTAATAACCGAAACAGCCTATCATTTTCTTCAATTGAGCCTGAGCCTGTACATGTCCGTGTTACCCACGTCTAGAGAATGATACTGAAGCCTTTCTTTTGTTAGCACATACACATATAAAGTATAAAAATTGTGTGGCGTGATCCTCAAGTCACCTAGCAATCAACGCCTGTTTTAACTCTCTGTCCGTCAACAACTTTTGTACCTCAAGCAACAATAATGGATGGAGAAGGTGCAGGACATCAACCTGGATTGCAATTTAGCCCTCTTCTGATCGGCCTGCTCGGGGTCATTGCCGGTTTCATGATGGTTGCAACTTACCACTGCATTTCCCTTGGCTGCTGCTGCTGCAACAATAATCAGCAAGCACAGGATAACGAACCAAATACGCGACAGGATACTGAAAGAAACTATGATCATCGGCAGGAATGGCCTAGGGACAGGATCAGAACCAGCTCAGTGATGAGAGTACTTATGCCGGTGTTTAGATTTAGCAGCAAAGATTGCAATGAAGACACTTGTGCTGTGTGCTTGGGTGACTTCAAGGAAGGGGAGCAAGTTAGAGTTTTGCCTCAATGCTTGCACTTGTTTCATGTGCCCTGCATTGATATGTGGCTTAGTTCACATTCTAACTGCCCGCTTTGCCGTGCCAATGCCAATGCTGCGCCTCCGCCTCACCTTGTCTTGACTCTGCCGGATTCAGGTGGTGCCCCACAACCGGAATTTCATAGAGCCCCGGATTATGGAGTGTGATTATGTGCATTTTCGATGATGCAGGGATTGCTTCAGTTTCAAGTCTGCATGTTCTTTTATTTTTTATGTAAATGGTAGTTTAGAGTACCTTGGAAGTCACTCAAGAACCAAAGTTATTGGTGAAATGTGAATGAAAATTGAAGGAGTTGTTCTTACAGATTTTGGTTTTATATTTGTCGCAAGAAAGAAGAAAGATAAAACCACTCAACGGGTTTAGAAACTTCTAAAATTCTTGATCAATACATTCTCTTTACTGAACTTTTAATGAAAAAAAATCTTACATGGTTCTAGTATATACCCACTGCACATAGATAGAGAGCACTAGTTTTTTTTTTTTTCAAATTGTTCGTTAACCATTCATATTTATTAGAAGTGGAGAAGCTCCTCTAAAAAAATTTAAATAATTACAAAAATACTTTTATTGAAATAGATGAGGAATTACAAATTTCAATAATTTCGCCCGTATAGAACAAACATTTGGAGGAGAAAGGCTTATTATGTTCCTTACTTCCTTATCAAGTGTACCTTCAATTTCTTATCAACAAAAATACAAAATTCTCTCGTACAATAAGGAAGTGTTTAATTAGAAAAAGTTCCAACCCACCCAAAAAATGCTAGATTAGCTTCGCCATCACCTGATAATTGTGTACAACTATGATATGAAATTAGAATGCTGTTTTATCTCGTAGAAATATCTAAATCAAGCTCTAGCAGAAGACAAAATAGCAACCCCTTAAAACGGGGCGTGTCACTGCTTTACCAGCATGAGCCATGAGCATAATTCGATCCACAAAAAAAAAAAAAGAGTATTTCAAAAAATTGTAAAGATATTATCAATAAATTTCTCGAATTTAACTAATTTTTTTGTAAATGGGCCGAGACATCCTACTCAAGAGTAAAATAATGATCCAACAATCTGACAAAATCAGCCCAAGCCAAACTCTACGTCTACGGCTCAAGGAAGAAGAATTTGGACCGTTAAATAAACATTTTCTCGGAAATTTTTATTATTATTATTTTATCAACATTTTCTCGGAAAATTTATTAATGAAATATACAGTAACAAAGTAACAAACGTAGCCATCATCATCATGTTACGTGAACTTCTTCTCTAACCTCTCTCATTTTTTCTTTCAATTCAATTATTGCCCTCGATTTCTCAAAAACCCTCCAACAAAACTACACCACCAGTCTTTTCTCTCTCTCTCACCTCAATTAAATTCAACACCCCCCCCCCCCCCCCAAACATGGAAAACGCACCCACCATTCTCCGGGAACCGCCGCACGCACCCACCATTCTCCGGGAACCGCAGCCGGATTTCCCGCCGTCGCCCAGCAGCTTCGACCTATCCCCTCTGGAGTTCATCCTCGCCCTCTTAGCCGTCATCACCATCCCCGCCTTGGTTTACGCTTTCTTCTTCGCCGTCAAATGCCCCCCGTGGCCTTTCCGCCGGCGGGAGAGGAGCTTCAGCCGCCGAAGCTCCGGGGAAAGCGACGGTGCGGAAAACGGCGTCGTGTCGAAAGCGAACGAAGGCACGGAGATGGCATCGGGGCTCAAGTATAGGAAGGAGGCCCATGTTAAGGACGTGGGCACCGAGTGTCCCGTTTGCTTGTCTGCGTTCGCTGATGGCGAAGTGGTTCGGCAGCTGAGCGCGTGTAAACACTCTTTCCATGCTTCTTGCATCGACATGTGGTTGAAATCTCACTCCAATTGTCCGATCTGTCGCGCTCCCGTTCCCGCCAAGCCCCCTAATAATAACAACGCCGCCCCGCCGCGAGGTAGAGACGATGATCTTCACCAAGGTTTACCTGATTCCGCCAGCTTAGTCTGATAGCATAAGTTTTTCGGATAAAGTTCAAATCACGAGAAAATCTCTTAATTTATAATATTTAGAAAAAAAAAATGTGTAAAATTGCGAAAGTTGAGAAATGGAAAGATTTTGCAAACAATTTCGTGAATGGATATGAGTTTTTATTTTTTATCTTTTCTTTTCGTATTTTTTTTCTTTTTGAATGCTTTGATTATGAAATTAATGGGCAGTAGCTAGTCAACATCTGTTGACTATTGATTTATTTTTATATGCTTTGGGGATAGCAGTAGCAATTAGCAACTACGAGAGTGTATTTTTTTTTTATGGTATCTCAATTTGACAACTCAGTGGACTCATTTAATAATGTTGAATGATTAACAAACAATTTGATTCATCATCACATGGACAGGTGTATGGTTTTTGGTAATAACTCACGCCAATGAATAAAAACAATAGGGCATTTAAAGACTTTGATTGTTTTGATCACAGAAATCACACGGTTTACATGGCCCATCCCACGGCCACTAAGCGTCCAAGTGGCTGCATCGTTAGGTGGAAGATGAGACGCTGACTTCACTATTCAGTTAGGTATCAACATATCATTATTGGCCGGCTACTTGGGGTAATGAAATACCGTAAATGAATTTGAGTCTTTTGGCTGATGACGAAAGTGAAAATGAGAAACTTTGATGATGAATTGATGATGAGTGGTGCCTGTCAATTACTTGACTGCTTGTGCTTTTGCTCACCAGCTTTCATTTGTTCATTACTTTGTTTTCTTTGCATTTTGCGCTTCCATTTTGGACTTCTTGTCTGCTTCTTCAGATATATAAGGGATCCTGACTTGAATCATGTATATAATAACAAAACAAGCCATGTGGGGTGGCTGTAGTCGGTTGTTATGGTAGTAGTTATTTTGGAAAGTTAATTCGGTGTTTTTGGTAGACAATTAATAAACATTATAAAATTCGTAGATTAACTTAAATGAGATTGTTTTAATTTAACCAAAGTTTTCAGTTCGAGACTTGAAAATGCAGCTGCGTTAAAAACTTGTTGGAAGAGCTTTGTCTCCTTATGGTTCTATCAGACTTAAATCTGGATTAATCGAGGCTCAATGTGGTCTTTGGATACCAGATGATTTAATATATCGAAAAAATACACATTATAAATAATAAGCAAAAAATTAAATAAATTCAAAATTTTAAATATTTTTTCATAATATAGTGATGGTTGTTAATTTCTATACATTTAAATATTGAATAATAATACAACCACAAACTCTTGTACAAACTAATTTGTCATTAATTCATTAGTTGAATGAATATACAAAATAATAAAAATAAATCATGTGGGCCAATAGATATTTAATTCAACTAATTTTATCATATCACATCAGTTTGTACAAAATAAATTTGTACAAGAGTTTGTGGCTATATTATCACTCTTAAATATTTTATAATAAAACATTCATAACCGCCTGGGGGCTAAACATAAAATATAAAATTTCACTTTGGACTTGATAGGTGATAATTTTTTGGTTGGGATATTTTCACCCACTATTTGTGTAAACTCACCACGCTTATAAATATTATTTAGAACAAGTTCATATTATTTTTAAAGAAAATTTTAAATCAATAAAAAAATTGTACAATTAATCAATTAAATCTTTCTTATAACTCTTGAAAACATTTTCTTACTTTGGTTTCTTTGACCATTTTTTACTATGATGGGTGTTTTAACATAAATTTTATTTGACTATTTTACTCTTATGATATAAAATGACCCAATTGGCCGAAAAAAATATGTATTCTTATATTTAATAGTTGGGTGTTTAGTTTTGTAATCTATATCAAACTTTTTAAATGAAATCTAATAATTTTTAATGTAAATGACATAAATTTGAACGAATAATTTACATGAGTAAAGTAGAATTGACACATCATTTTAAAAAAAATTAAATTTAATATAAAAATTTAAAAAAATTGAAGTTAAAGTAATTGTTTTAGTACTTTTACCTTAGGGATATTATCATTTTCCCACCAAAGGTATTCTGACACATCATGTCAGTACCACGGTTTGGTAAAATTATCAATTTACCACCAAACATTTAAACTGTTAGCATTTTCCCACCATTCCGTTAAAACTCAGTTAATATATAACGGAAAATTTTTAAAAGGTTAATTTTACCCATGGAGCATAAAAAATCATGTAATTAACCTTTCATGAATTTTGTAATTAAATCATCATTTGTTGTTCTTCCTTCTTAAAGGACAAAAATTACCCTTTATAAATTTTGTAAAATTGACCGTGTGGTGTTAGGTACTTCATAAATTAATTTAATTTTTAAAGGGCAAATTTATTTATTTATTTTTTTGTGTAAAATTATTACCATCATATCAAAGATTAAATTACTTCTTTTGCACATTCTTTTTTTTTCCCTTTCATAAATTGATTTTTAGTAGTAGAATAAATTGGCTTTAGCTCGTCAATTTAATAAATAAATTTGTCCTTTAAAAATTAAATAAATTAAATCAATTTATGAAGTACCTAGCACTACACGGTCAATTTTACAAAATTTATAAAGGGTAATTTTTGTCCTTTAAGAAGGAAGAACAACAAATGATAATTTAATTACAAAATTCATAAAAGGTTAATTATATGGTCTTTTATGCTCCAGGGGTAAAATTGACATTTTAAAAATTTTCCGTTACATATTAACTGAGTTTTAACAGAATTGTGGGAAAATGCTAACAGTTTAAACGTTTTGTGGTAAATTGATAGTTTTACCAAACCGTGGTACTGACATGATGTGTCAGAATACATTTAGTGGAAAAATGATAATATCCCTTTACCTTATAAAGATAAAATAATCAATTTGAATATAGGCTAAAGTAATTTTAGTAGTCAAATATAATAAAAAAATCTAAATCACAAAAAACATTGTCGCATATTTAATTAATTAATTCTTAAAAATTCTTCTTTATTTCAAAATGTTAAAAATAATTTGAACTTTTTGTAATTACGTTGTAGAGGTTAGGTAGGCTTACAAAAATTATGAGATAGAAATATCACCAGTAGTGATCTTTTATTTTCTCAAATTATGTAAACCTAGCCCATTTAAGTACACACACATATAATTTAAATTATTTTTAATAACCTAAAATAAATAATAAATTTGGTTAATTGATCAATTTAATAAATTATTATGATCTTGAGCGACTTCATTGAAAAATGAAGGATTTGCATTTGACTAATTCTTTTAACAAGATACAATTGGTAGTTAGTTATTGGATAAGAATATAAAGTTAATTAAATTTTAACCGTATATTGCTATACATGAAGATGAGACAGAAGATTATGAAAAATTGAGCATAATTTAACTTAAATAATTTACATACATTCACCTCCAGACATTGTTGTTCAAGTTAAATTTAAAGAATATTTATAATCTTCTAGCCTATTCCTCTATATAGCCATTAAGTTTGATGGGTAATTCACAGTAAAAACTGTTATTGGTTAGGTTAGGACCCTTAGTATATACAATAGACCTTATTCACTTCGTTCCATCAAGACAGTGAGTAAATTATTCTTATTTTAATTTTTAAAAATATGTAACAATTATTGATCACATCATTATCTAATCATAAAAAAATATGAGTAGTCATATTTAACCTCAATCCATGAATGTGAGCCATATTAAGTACATCTATGTAACATATTTATGAACCATATTAAGAACATGCATGTAACATTCTCCCACTTAACTCACATAATTTTATCCTTATGAGATAAATTAAATATCATTATTATGGCTATAGTATCTAATCAAACTAAATGATAATGATACTTTATTTATTCAAATAGAAATCTCAATATACATGAATCACTGCAATTATGCCTATTTTAACAAACATTTTCTTCCATGTATCACAAGGATAGGATTTTTCTTATCTGAATGTATCAATATTGCATTAATGAACTTAATATAAGCCATTCAGGGTCCAAACAAAAAATAGTCTCAATAAATAAATATGACAAACTTAATGTGCACAAACTTAATTTTATTAAAAGTCGTATGTACATAATCAAAGATGAGTATAGTAAACAAACATTAATTTATTCAAGAAGACACATATGTTCAACATGACTATTATATAATTTGGTCAGCAATCATTTAGCCATGGGATCTACAAGCATAAGCTCAATATTTATATACCCAATAGTTACTTCCCAATTCTTGATATGATATCTGACAACTAAATATTTATATTAATATATTTGCTATTACTCTCGCTCTTATTATTCTTTTAAAGAATATTGCAGTTGAATTATCGCAACGTATTTTCAATGGCCTTTTTATAGAAGCAATAAGTTTTAGGCTGTGAAATTTTTCAACCATAGTGCCTGTGTTGTAGCTTCATAACATCCAATAAATTCTACCTCTATTATAGATTAAGCAATTATAGTTTGCTTACCACTCTTCCAAGATATAGCTCATCCAGCAAGAAGGAAAATATATCCTAAAGTGAACTTTCTAGTATCCACAGATCTAGCAAAATCTAAATTCGAATATCCAATTTCCTCGAGATTATCATAATGCCTGTATGTGAGTTTGTAGTCTTTAATTCCTTATAATTTGAACTTTTTATAATTATTTTCTAGAGGTGGGGTAGGTTTACAAAAATTACGAGATAGAAATATCACCAGCAGTGAGCTTTTATTTCCTGAAATTCTGTAAACCTAGCCCATTTCAATAATATATAAATATTATTTTTAATAGCTTAAAATAAATAATAAATTTGGTTAATTAATCAATTTAATAAATATTATGATCTTGAACAACTTCATTGAACAATGAAGGAATTGCATTTAACTAATGCTTTTAAAAACATACAATTGTTAGTTATTTATTGGATAAGAATATAAAACTAATCAAAATTTTAACCGTACATTACTATACACAAAGATGAGACAGAAGAGTATGAAAAGTTGAGTATAATTCAACTAAGCAATGTTGGCTTACTAATAATATAGATAGGAATATATACAGATTATAAACTTAAATAAGTTTAATACTTCCACCTCCAGACATTTTTGTTCAAGTTAAATTTAAAGATACCTAGAATCTTCTACATTATTCCTCTGTATAGTCTTTAGGTTTGATGGGTAATTCACAAGAAAAATTGTTATTGGTTAGGTTAGGACCCTTAGTATATACAATAGACTTTATTCACTTTCTTCCATCAAGATAGTGAGTAAATTATCATTATCTTAAGTTTTAGAAATATGTAACAATTATTGATCTCATCATTATCTAATCATAAAAAAATATGAGTAGTCATATTTAATCTCAATTCATGAATGTGAGCCACATTAAGTGCATCCATTTAACATATTTATGAACCATATTAAGAACATGCATGTAACATTCTCCCACTTAGCTCACATAATTTTATCCTCATGAGATAAATTAAATATTATTATTATGCCTATGGTAACTGTAGTGATTTAACACCTCTTCTAAACCAAGATGCTAAGCCACTGCCCAGGAGACTCAAGTTCTTGATCAAACAAGTTGCAGAAGAAACCAAGATTAGATATCTAGTTCTCAACTCAATCCAATAGGCTCTAGATCTAATGATTGATATGAGTGTTTTAACCTAAACAAGAAACAATTCACAACACACAAGAACAGAATATTACGTGGTTCAATTGTGCATTACATGCACAATTTACATCCACGGGAAAAGCCACAGGAAAAGCTTTATTGATGAATCAAGAAGACAAATACAGAGCTTCTCACCAAGAGATTACAAGCAATAAGACTACACTCTCTCACTTTCTGATCTCTCTCTCAAGCTCTCTCTGAACCACACGTATTTCTCCCTCAGCGACAAGTTTTATACCCCTGATGCTGAAACCCAGATTGCACAGAAACTGGACACGTGTGTAACGGCTTTTAACAGCCTTGATTCCCTTCTTCACGAGCTGGCTCACGTGCTTCACTTATGTTTCTCCAAAACGACAGATGTTGAGTCGTTTAGCTTTTGAACTTAAAAGCCACGTGCTGCACGTGACAAATGACTGAATCATTTAATCAAAACAAACCGTTTTGGGACTCTTAGTTTTGGATTCATTGCACTCAAGTCCACATTCTCCACCTTGAATCAAAAACTCCTTTTCCTGCTTCCTTCTCCTTCTGCTTATCAACTTAAAGGCTGCTCAGACCAGCTAAGTCCAAGCATATGTTGAACTTTGCTGAGGGAACTGCCTTAGTCAGCATATCTGCTGGATTCTCATCTGTATGCACCTTGGCCATCTTTACAGCTCCTTTAGACACTTCGTTTCTGATGAAATGAAGCTTTATGTCTATATGTTTGGTTCTTTCATGGTGTGCAGGGTTCTTGCACAAATGAATGGCACTGGAACTGTCACAATGTATAGTCACTGACTTCTGCTTCACTCCTAATTCACCAAGCAGCCCCTGCAGCCATAAAGCTTCCTTTACAGCTTCTGTAGCAGCTGTATACTCAGCTTCTGTGGTTGAGAGAGCAACCACATGCTGCAGGGAAGCTTTCCAGTTGATAAGGCATCCTTCATACATAAACATGAAGCCTGTGAGTGACCTCCTTCTATCCAAGTCTCCTGCATAGTCTGAATCAACAAACCCCAGCAGCCCATCACTTCTTCCTTTGGATCTTCCATATACCAGTCCATGGCTTAAAGAGCCATTTAAGTACCTCATGATCCATCTAACAGCTCTCCAGTGTTCTCTCCCTGGTTGTGCCATATATCTGCTAACCACACTCACTGAATGGGATAGGTCTGGTCGAGTGAGTACCATAGCATACATTAGGCAACCTACAGCATTTGCATAAGGGACATTCTTCATATCAAGTTTCTCTTCATCAGTTTTTGGACACAAATGATTACTCAGCTTGAAGTGAGCTGCTAGGGGAGTTAGTACAGGCTTGGAATCCAGCATCTTGTAGGTTTCCAGAACTTTAGTCAAATATCTTTCTTGACTAAGAAATATTTCTCCCTTTGTTCTGTTTCTTTTAATTTCTACACCCAAAATCTTCTTAGCAGTCCCTAAGTCTTTCATGTCAAATTCTGAGTTCAGCATTACCTTCAACTTTTCTATTTCATCCCTTCTTTTGCAGGCTATCAGCATGTCATCTACATAGAGGAGGAGATAGATGTAGAGATCATCTTCCAGCAGCTTGAAATACACACAGCAGTCATAATTGCATCTCATGAATCCATTTGTTATCATGAACTCATCAAATCTGAGATACCACTGTCTTGGGGACTGTTTTAAACCATAAAGAGATTTCTTGAGTAGGCATACATGTCTAGGTTTCATGGAGTCCACATACCCCTCAGGTTGAGTCATGAAGATTTCTTCTTGGAGCCTTCCATGCAAAAATGCAGTCTTGACATCGAGTTGATCAAGTTCCATGTCTTGTACTACAGTCAGAGCTAGGATCACTCTTATGGAGGCATGCCTGACAACTGGTGAGAAAACCTCCTTGAAATCAACCCCTTCCTTTTGTGTATACCCTTTTGCCACCAGCCTGGCTTTGAATCTCTATGGTTCATCTCCTGTCAAACCATCTTTAACTTTAAAGATCCATTTGCAGTCTACAACTCTCCTCTTATCAGGTTTCTTAACCAGTTCCCAGGTGTTATTCTTATAGAGGGACATAATTTCTTCATCCATGGCTTGCTGCCACTCTTTGCTAAACTTACTTTGGACTGCTTCTTTATAGACTTTTGGTTCATCTTCATCAATCTGATGTGCAGCTGCTAGAGCATATGAGATAAGGTCAGCATATCCATATCTTTTTGTCTGTTTGATTTGTCTCTTGGCTCTATCTCTAGTTAGTTGGTAGCCTTGCTGATGTCCCTGAGACTCTTGTTCTTGTTGAGGAAGTTCTGGATCACTTGAGCTGTCAATGACTCCACCTGAATCTTCAGCTTCCAGAGAGTCATCAGATTTAGAAAGCTCCACCTCAAACTGTTGCTTTTTACCAGTCTCAGTATCTTCCTTAGTTGGCTGTTGTGTTGACTTCTGATTTAGTAATTCTTTTTCATTAAAGGTCACATCCCTGCTTATGATGCATCTGGGTGGACTTAAGTCAATGCACCAGATCTTATAGCCCTTTACTCCCTCTGGATATCCTATGAAGAAACCTTTCAAAGCCCTAGGAGCTAGCTTTCCTTGGCTTGTGTGAGCATAGGCTGGACAGCCAAATGCTCTCAGGTTCCCATAGTTAGCTGGTTGTCCTGTCCACCTCTCATAGGGTGTTTTGAACTCAATTGCTGTAGAGGGACTCAGGTTAACCAGATGACAAGCAGTTAAAAGTATTTCTGCCCACAAAGTCTTTGGAAGCTTGGATTGAACCAGCATACTCCTCACCCTCTCCATGAGTGTCCTGTTCATTCTTTCAGCTAACCCATTCTGCTGAGGTGTTAACCTCACTGTTTTATGCCTAGCTATTCCTTCCTTTGCACAGAAGCTATCAAACCTTTGATTACAGAATTCTAAACCATTGTCTGTTCTGAGCTTTTTAACCTTCTTACCACATTGATTTTCAACCAAGTTTTTCCATTCAAAGAACTTCTCAAAAACTTGATCTTTGCTCTTAAGAGTATAAACCCACACCCTCCTAGAGTAGTCATCTATAATGGATAAGAAGTAACTGTTACCACCTAGAGATACTTGTTGGGCTGGTCCCCATAAGTCAGAATGTATGTATTCCAACTTGTCCTTTGACTTGTATACTGACCTATTAAAACTAGTTCGAGTTGCCTTTCCCAAGATACAGCTCTCACAGAATTCCAGATCATCAATCTTATCACCTTCTAATAAACCTTGCTTATCTAATTCTTTGAGCCCTCTCACCCCAATGTGCCCCAACCTCAGATGCCATAGCCTGGTTTTATCAGTATTGGCATCTACTGACACCCCAACTTCACCAGTGACTACTTCCCCATCTAAGACAAATACTCCAGTTTTCCTTAAACCCTTCATGATGATTTTAGTGCCTTTAATTATCATCATTTCACCAGATTCAATCTTAACACTATATCCCATTTGGTCAAGCATTCCTAAGGAAATCAGATTTCTTTTAAGTTCAGGTACAAACCTCACCTGTTTTAGCTCCCTTATGGTTCCATCATGGAGTTTAAGCCTTATATTTCCAATACCTATGATCTTACACATGGCATTGTTACCCATCATAACCCTACCCCCATCCAAGTCATGATACTCAGTTAAGTAATTTTTATAAGGGCACATATGGAAAGTACAGCCAGAATCAAGTACCCATTTACCTCTGTCTGAGCTCTCTGTTGCTACACACACACCAGCAGATTCATATCCTTCTTCCTCTACAACAGCTGCATCGCTATCCTTGCCCTTTTTCTGAAACTTCTTTTCTGGACAATCCTTCTTGAAATGCCCCTCTTTGTGACACAAGAAGCATCTCAGATTCTTTTGCTTTTCTTTATTCTTTCCTTGCTTCTTTTTCTTCCATTCTGGTTTTGCTTTTACAGTTAACCCCTCACCAGAGCTGTTACCAAGGCTTTCTTGCTTCCCTTGCAATTCTTTAGTGCTAAGAGCTGACTTCACTTCATCTAGTGACAATGTCTGCCTTCCATACATTAAAGCATCAATAAAGTGCTCGTATGATTTAGGCAAAGAGCTTATCAGAAGCAAAGCTTTATCCTCATCTTCCAATGCTGCATCTATGGTTTCAAGAGTGTCACACACTTTATTAAACTCATCAAGATGTTCATCTAGAGATGAGCTTTCATGCATTTTCAATGTGAACATCCTCTTCTTGATATACAATCTGTTGGCCAAGGACTTTTTCATGTAAATGCTCTCTAGTTTTGCCCATAGGTCAGCAACAGTAGGTTCTTTAGCTACTTCTCTTATCACAGAATCTGCAAGACTCAAGATGATAGTTCCCTTGGCCTTCCTATCAATCTCTGCCATCTGTTCTGGAGTTTTTGATGTAGAGACATCTTTCCCCTCCTTCTTGGTAACTGGTAGCAGGGCATCTCCAAGACCATGAGTTATTAACACTGCTTCCATCTTCACCTTCCACATATTGAAATCGTTTTTCCCATTGAACTTCTCGAGATCAACATTGGTAGAAGTCATACTTGGATCTTTGACTTCAAGACTCCAGCTCTGATACCACGTGTAGTGATTTAACACCTCTTCTAAACCAAGATGCTAAGCCACTGCCCAGGAGACTCAAGTTCTTGATCAAACAAGTTGCAGAAGAAACCAAGATTAGATATCTAGTTCTCAACTCAATCCAATAGGCTCTAGATCTAATGATTGATATCAGTGTTTTAACCTAAACAAGAAACAATTCACAATACACAAGAACAGAATATTACGTGGTTCAATTGTGCATTACATGCACAATTTACATCCACGGGAAAAGCCACAGGAAAAACTTTATTGATGAATCAAGAAGACAAATACAGAGCTTCTCACCAAGAGATTACAAGCAATAAGACTACACTCTCTCACTTTCTGATCTCTCTCTCAAGCTCTCTCTGAACCACACGTATTTCTCCCTCAGCGACCAGTTTTATACCCCTGATGCTGAAACCCAGATTGCACAGAAACTGGACACGTGTGTAACGGCTTTTAACAGCCTTGATTCCCTTCTTCACGAGCTGGCTCACGTGCTTCACTTATGTTTCTCCAAAACGACAGATGTTGAGTCGTTTAGCTTTTGAACTTAAAAGCCACGTGCTGCACGTGACAAATGACTGAATCATTTAATCAAAACAAATCGTTTTGGGACTCTTAGTTTTGGATTCATTGCACTCAAGTCCACAGTAACTACTCAAACTAAATGATAATGATATTTTATTTATTCAAATAGAAATTTCAATATACATGAATCGCTGCAATTATGCCTATTTTAATAAACATTTCCTTCCATGTATCACAAGTATAGGATTTTTCTTATCTAAATGTATCAATATTTCATTAACGAAATTCATATAAGCCATTCAGGGTCCAAACAAAAAATAGTCTCAATAAATAAATACGACAAACTTTATGTGCACAAACTTAATTTTATTAAAAGTCGTATGTACATAATGAAAGATGAATATAACAAACCAACATTTATTTATTTAAGAAGCCACATATGCTCAACATGACTATTATATAATTTGGTCAACAATCATTTAGCCATGGGGTCTACAAGCATAAGCCCAATATTTATATACTTAATGGTTACTTCGCAATTCTTGATATGATATCTGACAACTAAAATTTTATATTAATATGTTTGCTATCGCTCCCACCCTTATTATTCTTTGAAAGAATATTGCAGTTGAATTATCACAATATATTTTCAAAGGCCTTTTTAATAAAAGTAATAACTTTTAGGCTGTGATAAAATTTCGCAATCATAGTGCCTTAGTTGTAGCTTCATAGCATCCAATAAATTCTACCTCTATTGTAGATGAAGTAATTATAGTTTGCTTACCACTCTTCCAAGATATAGCCCATCTAGCGAGAAGGAAAATATTTCATGAGGTGAACTTTCTAGTCTTTACACATCTAGCAAAATCTGAATTCGAATATCCAATTTCCTCGAGATTATCAATATGCCTATATGTGAGTTTGTAGTCCTTAATTCCTTGTGGATATCGCATCACCTTTTTAGTAGTTTTCCAATGTTCTAATCCTAGATTACTTTAATAACTACCGAGTACGCCTTCTACATAAGCAAGGTCAGTCCTATTACGCACTTGTGCATACATTAAGCTACCAACAACAGAATAATATGAAATATGCTTCATTTGTCTTCCTCCAAATTAGTTTATGGACATTATTTTTAATTAAATTTGTCCCCTTTAATGATAGGTAATGCAGTAGGAGTGCAATCTTTCATTTTAAATTTTTCCAAAACTTTTTCAATAAATATGCCTTTTGAGACAATCCTAATGTTCTTTTAATCCTATCTATGTGGATTTATGTACCAATAACATATGAGGCTGCATTCTTATCCTTCATGTCAAATTTTTTGCCAAGAAAATGTTTAGTCTCATGCAGCAAATTGAAGTCATTACAAGCAAGTAAGATATCATTTGCATATAAGACTAAAAAGATAAATTTGCTCCCACTGACCATAAGGTATATACATTTATCAACAATGGTTTTTGTGAAACCATATTAAGAAGCAACGTTGTGAAACTTTTAATTACCATTGCCGAGAATCTTGTTTTAGTCCATATATAGATTTGTTTAATTTGCAAACTAAATAAGTATCTTTGTCAATATAAAAACCTTCAGGTTATTTTATTTATACTTCTTCTTCAAGATCCCCATTTAAGAAAGCAATTTTCTCATTCATTTGATGTACCTTTAAATCAAAATAATTTACTAAAGCGATGATTATTCTAAATAAATCCTTTTCAGAAACTGGAAAAAATGTTTCTTAATAATCTATGCCTTCTTTTTTAGTGAATTCCTTAGGCACAAGTCTATCTTTATATCATTCAATTTTACTAGAGGCATTTCTTTTAGTTTTATAAATCCATTTATAGCCTATAGTTGAATGACCAAAAGGCAATTGAACAATATCCCTAACTTTATTTTTAGCCATAGATTTCATTCCTTCCATCACTACATCATGCCATAGCTTATAATTCTCTTCATTTATGGCTTGTGAAAAGGAAGTTGGATATTGATTGAGTTCATAAGTAAACTCGGACTTTTAAAGTTGTACTTCATAATCACTAGAAATTTCAAATTTCTTTGTTCTTGAAGACTTTCTTAATCCTATTATTTCACTTTTATTTTATGCATTTTGAGTGATAGAATCTTTATGAAGTGATTGAACTTCAATTGGCAGTTCCTTAATTATTTATGTAGGAAATACATTAACAGATTCTTTAATTTCTTGAAATTCAATATTTTTAGAAAATTCATTTCCACTCAGTTCAAAGTCTTTAAGAAATTTTGTATTTTTAGCTTCAATAATCATTATAGTGTGAGGGAAAATAAAACTTATAACCCTTAGAGTTTATTAGATAGCCTATACAATAATCACTAGTTGTTCTTGGGTCTAATTTCCTTAGCTTTAGTACATTGTGGAATGGAACCCCTAATGTTTTTGCTGATATGACATTGCATGAATATCAAATTAAGTGATTGGATCGCTCCCACTTTTCATATGCATCTTTCTGACTTAGTGGTTCATCCTCATGAAGTGCCAAGTAAATATCCATGCAACCTAAGTTTAAGAAAACTCTCTCTTTCCAGTCAAAAACTTTATCCCCACACAATATTGGAACATGAGTAGAATCACTGAAATAATTAGGAGCCACTATATTGGAACATGAGTGTGTGTGTGTGCGTGTGCGCGCGTGCGCGCGTGCTAAAACTATGAAATGTTTAATCTCAATACTAAATTTACCAATGTAAAAATTCAGCTGTAAATTCAAATCTTCTTATTGGCAATTACATAATGTATTGAATTTACATTAATATTTAATAACACGTTTCGCAAATTTAAACACCAAAATAAAAACTCCATACCTATGGGAATAGGAAATTCTAAGTTTGATGCTCATATTACCATCTTATCCAATTAAATCCGTATAATAATTATTTTCCTTTGGGGCTTAATAATTATAAATTAATTGCGATATGTTCAATGCCTTTTGTATCGTTAAAATAAATTCTTTATAACGTATGAAAATAGTCTATACAAATATCATCATATATTTAAAATGTTGTGGCTTCTTTAAAAACTGTGATGATATTACAAAAGGGATTATTAGAACATGATATAAAAATATATCAATAACTTTATGCAAATCGTATAATTATGCTTTGATGGATTTATCAGATAGAAAGTATCTCATTTTTCTAAGTTTTTATTTTGTTTACAAGTTCTTCTTGTAATTTACAACTCCAACATTAATTTATCTATTTTTCCATTAATTTACTAGATTTATGTGTGCTTTACAAATTTTTTTATTTTATTTCACACTTAATGTTAATTTACAAGTTCTATGTCATTTTTCTAAGTTTTTGTTTTGCTTACAAGTTCTTCTTGCAATTTACAACTGCAACATTAATTTACCATATTTTTTGTTTCATTTCACACTTAATGTCAATTTATAAGTTCTATGCCATTTTTCTAAGTGTTTTATTTGTTTACAAGTTTTTCTTGCAATTTATAACTCCAACATTAATTTACCCATTTTTCCATCAATTTACTAATTTTATATGTGGTTTAAAAATTTTTTGTTTCATTTCACACTTAATGTCAATTTAAAAGTTCTACGTCATTTTTCTAAGTTTTTGTTTTGTTTACAAGTTCTCCCTGCAATTTACAACTACATCATCAATTTACCCCTTTTTTTCATTAATTTACTAGTTTTATCTATTATTTACAAATTATTTGTTTCATTTCATACTTAATGTCAATTTACAAGTTCTATGTCATTTTTCTAAGTTTTTTATTTGTTTACAAGTTCTTTTTGCAATTTAAAACTCCAACGTTAATTTACCCATTTTTTCATCAATTTACTAGTTTTATGTGTGGTTTAAGAATTTTTTGTTTCACTTCACACTTAATGTCAATTTACAACTTCTATGTCATTTTTCTAAGTTTTTGTTTTGCTTGCAAGTTTTTCTTGTAATTTATAACTCCAACATTAATTTACCACATTTTCCATCAATTTACTAGATTTATGTGTTGTTACACTTTTTTTGTTTCATTTTACACTTAATGTTAATTTACAAGTTCTAATTCATTTTTCTAAGTTTTTGTTTTGTTTATAAGTTTTTTTTGCAATTTACAACTTCATCATTAATTTACCATTTTTTTCATTAATTTACTAGTTTTAGGTGTGGTTTATACATTTTTTTTGTTTCATTTCACACTTAATGTCAATTTGCAAGTTATATGTCATTTTTCGAAGTTTTTATTTTATTTACAAGTTCTTCTTACAATTTACAACTCCAACATTAATTTACCCATTTTTTCATCAATTTTCTAGTTTTATGTGTGATTTACAAATTTTTTATTTAATTTCACACTTAATTTCAGTTTACAAGTTCTATGTTATTTTTCTAAGTTTTTATTTTGTTACAAGTTTTTCTTGCAATTTACAACTCCAACATTAATTTACCCATTGTTTCAGTAATTTAGTAGTTTTATATGTGGTTTACACATTTTTTATTTCATTTCACACTTAACATCAATTTACAAGTTCTATGTCATTTTTCAAATTTTTTATTTGTTTACAAGTTTTTCTTGCAATTTATAACTCCAACATTAATTTACCCATTTTTCCATCAATTTACTAATTTTATGTGTGATTTACAATTTTTTTGTTTTATTTTACACTTAATATCAATTTACAAGTTCTATGTCATTTTTTTAAATTTTTGTTTTGTTTACAAGTTCTTCTTGCAATTTACAACTCCAATATTAATTTATTCATTTTTCCATCAATTTACTATATTTATGTGTGATTTACAAATTTTTTATTTTATTTCACACGTAATGTCAATTTACAAAGTCTATGTCATTTTTCTAAGTTTTTATTTTGCTTACAAGTTCATCTTATAATTTACAACTCCAACATTAATTTACCCAATTTTTCATCCATTTACTAGATTTATATGCGGTTTACAAATTGTTTGTTTCATTTCACACTTAATGTCAATTTACAAGTTCTATGTCATTTTTCTAAGTTTTTGTTTTGCTTACAAGCTCATCTTATAATTTACAACTCCAATATTAATTTACCCCATTTTCCATCAATTTGCTAGTTTTATGTGTGGTTTACACATTTTTTTTTGTTTCATTTCACACTTAATGTCAATTTACAACTTCTATGTCGTTTTTCTAAGTTTTTGATTTGTTTACAAGCTCTTCTTGCAATTTATAACTCCAACGTTAATACCAATTTTTCTATCAATTTACTAGTTTTATGTGTGGTTTATACATTTTTTTGTTTCATTTCACATTTAATGTCAATTTACAAATTTTATGTCATTTTTCTAAGTTTTTGTTTTGCTTACAAGTTCTTCTTGCAATTTACAACTCCAACATTAATTTATCTCATTTTCCATCAATTTACTAGTTTTATGTATGGTTTACACATTTTTTGTTTCATTTCACACTTAATGTCAATTTACAAGTTTTATATAATTTTTCTAAGTTTTTTTATTTGTTTACAATTTCTTCTTGCAACTTACAAGTTCATCTTATAATTTACAATTCCAACATTAATTTACCCCATTTTTCATCAATTTACTAGATTTATGTGTGGTTTACACATTTTTTGTTTCATTTCACACTTAATGTCAATTTATAACTTCTATGTCATTTTTCTAAGTTTTTTATTTGTTTACAAGCTCTTCTTGCAATTTACAACTCCAACGTTAATACCAATTTTTCTATCATTTTACTAGTTTTATGTGTAGTTTATACATTTTGTTTCATTTCACACTTAATGTCAATTTACAAATTCTATATCATTTTTCTAAGTTTTTGTTATGCTTACAAGTTCTTCTTACAATTTACAAATCCAACATTAATTTATCTCATTTTCCATCAATTTACATTAATTTATCTCATTTTTCCATCAATTTACTAGTTTTATGTGTGATTTACATATTTTTTGTTTCATTTCACACTTAATGTCAATTTACAAGTTCTATGTCATTTTTCTAAGTTTTTGTTTTGCTTACAAATTCTTCCTGCAATTTACAACTACAACATTAATTTATCAATTTTCCAATGAATTTACTAATTTTTTGTGTGGTTTATAAATTTTTTGTTTCATTTCACACTTAATGTCAATTTGCAGGTTTTAGGTCATTTTTCTAAGTTTTTATTTTATTTACACTTTTTTCTTCTAATTTGCAAGTCCATCATTAATTTACCCATTTTTCTATCAATTTAGTAGTTTTATGTGTCGTTTACAAATATTTTGTTTCATTTCACACTTAATGTCAATTTACAAGTTCTATGTCATTTGTCTAAGTTTTTGTTTTATTTACAAGTTCTTCTTGTAGTTTACAACTCAACATTAATTTACTATTTTTTCCATCAATTTACTAGTTTTATGTGTCGTTTACAAATTTTTTGTTTCATTTCACACTTAATGTCAATTTATAAGTTTTATGTCATTTGTCTACGTGTTTGTTTTATTTACAAGTTCTTCTTGCAATTTACAACTCCAACATTAATTTACTCTGTTTTTCATCAATTTACTAGTTTTATGTGTGGTTTACATATTTTTTGTTTTAGTTCACACTTAATGTCAATTTACAAGTTTTATCTATGTCAACTTACTTAACACTTAAATACTTGTGTAGCTGCATTGTAAAAACTTTGCTTACGCTTTCCCTCATTTAGGTCTGACTCACTCAACAAAATTCTCTCATCATGTTTCTCTTCAACATTCTCCTCATCTAGTAATTTTTTCTTAGGAATATTATCTCCATCTGCTCTTTCTTTGGCTCCCTTCATTAACTCGTCAAAATTTAAAATTTCATGGCTTGATTCGTCGTACTTTTGTTGCTTTCGGGAAGGAGAAGTAATTCCAACAGCAGTGCCATTATTCTCCTTTTGCTGCTCAACTTGCTTTTGGTTTAAGTTCTCTTTAAGGGTTTCCATTACTTGTTGCATTTGTTGCATCAAGTTACCCATTGAATGATTAAACCATCAAGCTCCAATGTCATACGGGCAATATCTTTTCGAACAAGTGATAATTCCTTCTGATGTTGACAATTATGTATGCATTCTTCATTCTTCCAACTCGTTCCATCAAATGTTTCTTGGGCCATGTTTTGTTGAGAATGGATTTCTTAAAAGAAAACACGTGATTTGCCGACAATGCGAATGTGGTAGATGAGAATCAGTGGCCTGCAACTTTCCTTATTTTTATTAGTGATTTGTCGTGGTTCTCTTCCCCTCAATAGGATTAAGGGCAGTAGCAACGACTTATGATCAGAGGATTATATGGTTATCAATCGTCGACGCCGATTACGGTATCAATTGCCGACGCTGGGTCATTATCATCGACCCAAAACCGCTTCATGAACAAGAACTTAGCTCGGTTCTCCTCAAGGACATCGTTGTAGGGCTTCTTCTTTTTCGTTTCTTTTTCACCTTTGTTTTCGCTTCAAGCAACTTCCAAAGCAATGATTGGTAGGAAAAGAGTATTGGAGGAAAACAAAATTGTGTTAGCCAACAAACCCAAACACTTTGAACCAGGAACTTCTTAATTTCGTGAACAAATGCAAAAATTATGACCATGAAAGAAAACTATGCAAACCCAAACACTTTGCACAAGAACTTCTTAATTCCGTGAACAAATGCAGAAACTATGACCATGAAAGAAAACTATGCAAACCCAAACACTTTGCAGCGAGTTCTTAATTCTTAGATTAAATGCCGTGAACAAATTATGACTGTTGAGTGTTAGAAAATGCATATTTATAAAGGAGAAAACCGTCATTTTACATTTCAAGTCTTATTAACAACCCTTACTTTTATGTATTTAACCTTCTTGTGATTTAATTACATGTGTTTTATTTTAATTAAGTATTTTATGTATTTTAGGGGCATTATAGTCATTTCACAATAAAGGAGAGATCAGATGGCAAAACGGACATCACTTTTGAACTCAGGACGGTCGAAAACCTTAGGAGGGGCATAAAAGGAAAAATGGCACTATTCACATGTACGGTACTATTCACGTATACGGTACTGTATATGTTACTGTTCACGGCACTGTTCACATAGACGGATCGATGACGTGGCATTGACCGATGATGTGGCATTGACTGATGAGGTGTCACGATCCTGTTGGACTAAAATTCTTATGTACTGTTGATGGTGACGTGGCAGCATATCAGTGGACGAAAAATCTCGCGTACGGTGCATGCATCACACAGGATTATTTTCAACCAAACCGCATTACTGTTCATCCGGGTCAAACCGTGTTACTGTTCATCCGCGTGGTCAAACCGTGGACTGTTGACTGATGACGTGGCGCAATCCTGAGCGTCCAAACTGTTTTTAATCCGATGGCCATGATTTACTCCATGTATCTATAAAAAGGGGGCCTTCCCCCCCTAATTTGATATCTCTGAATCCATTTTTGGGATCCATTTTCTGTAATTCCTTCTCCATCTTGTATTTTCTTTGTATTTTAATAAATTTCCTTTTTGCCCCTAGTTCAATTATGAGTGGCTAATTTTCTTTCAAGCTTGGGTTGAAGGTGAAGTCTCAACATGTGTCATGGGCTTTATTTGGTAAATTTATTTTCTTTTCCCCTCTAGTTTTTGTGGATGATTTGACTTATCGTCGACAAATAATACTGATCTTGTCTAGATACCGCCTTGGTTACACCGGCTCTCTAGTATAAGGTTATTATTATTTGGCACGATAAGCCCTTAACACCATATTGATTAGAGCGTGGTTCATGAGGTGTGGATTCCCCCCTCATGATTTAATTGGCATTAATACGGATTATTTAGCCCATGATGCATGTTGATACGGATCCAGATACCCAAGTACGTCATTTCAATAGATTTCGCTTCAACTTATTCTCGCCATTGCAATTCCAATTTTAGAATTTATTATCGCAATTTCAATTCCAATTTTAGGATAACTTAAATCACTTCCACCACAATTCCAACCACCCATTTACAGAATTAATTCTACACATAATTAAAATCCACCTCCTCGTGGGATCGACACTCGTCACCATTGATCTACACTACAATAGATTCGTGCGCTTGCGAGTACATTAAAATTTGCACAACAAGTTTTTGGCGCCGTTGCCGGGGAGGTAAGTAATTTTAATTCATAGAATTAATTTTTGTGAATAATTTCTTTTATTTCTTGTATTTTTTTTATTAAAAAAAAAGAAAAAAAAAAGTAAATCTACATTTAAAGGTTAGTATTTCTTTTCTTTTTCTCTTCTTTAAAATTCTGTAATTTAATTTTCAATTTATTTTTTTCTTTGTAATTTTTGTTTATTTTATTAATTTAATTTTTAGTTAATTTATTTCACGTATTTATTTTTGTGTATTTTTATAGTAAGGTTGTAATAGCGCAATAAGGTTAGTATCGTAATTTCTCCCTCTTCTTTATTTTTATTTGTTTTGTTCCCATCTTTATTTTTATTTTGCATGCATGGTCGTAGGTCATTATTACCTAATCTTGAACCTATAGACCTTGAACTAGAAAAAACACTTCGCACACAAAAGCACATTAAAAATAAAGTTGGAATGGATTTGCAACCACAGGAGAGGCCATTTAAGGACTATTTTAGTCCCTTAGCTAATTTGAGCACATCATGTATAAGATACCCAAATGTAGCTGCTAGGAGCTTTGAACTAAAACCTAGTGTGCTAAATTGTCTCCCCACATTCTATGGCTTAGAAAATGAGGACCCATATAATCATCTGAATGATTTTCATACCATTTGTCAAACTTTTAAATATGAATATTTTTCAGACGATGATGTTAAACTCAGATTATTCCCATTTTCTTTAAAGGATAGAGCTCGTTCATGGTTAAATACTTTGCCTGCTAATAGCATTGCATCATGGGAACAAATGGTTACAAAATTTCTAAATAAATATTTCCCAGTGCATAAAACCAATTCTATTCGCAGGGAAATTTCAGAGTTTACACAAAGAGAGGACGAGCAGTTTTTCGAAACATGGGAGCGATTTAATGGGCTACTCTTGAAGTGTCCACATCATGGGTACGAAAAATGGCACCAATGTCAATACTTTTTGGAGGGATTACTACCAAATGTGCAAGAATGGCTAATGGCAACAAGTGGAGGAGAGCTAATGTCAAAAAGTGCATCAGAGATTTGGGAATTCTTCCAGCGACAAGCGGATAATTCCCAACAACGGAGTCGGTCACTCAGGAATACCAGAAGAATTAAAGGAGTAAATGAGGTTCAAATTGGCGAATCCAGTTCAGAAATTAAAGAAGTCAAAGCAATAATTGAAGGTCTCTCTCGACAAATAGCATCGTTATCGACTGCTAAATCAACAGAACCACATGACCATGACTCATACCCAGATCAAGCCAATGCCATAGGTGTAATGAGAAAGCCATCAAATTACAACCCATACTCCAACACATATAACCCTGGATGGAGAGACCACCCTAATTTTTCATGGTCTCAAGGACTCCAACAGAATGGACCAGCAGCTCCAGCTCCACCAATGCAACCAATTCCTCAAATTCCTCAAGCCTCTCAGCCCCCATTTAGACCATACAATCAGAACCAAAACTACTCTCAACCCAGACCATGGGAGGATTCATTCCAGAATTTCAAGAATGCTACTCACTCTACGATTGAGCAACAGAACCGCACCATTGATGGACTACGAAATGAGTTGAGAGCAGGCTTCAACTCACAAGCTCAATCAGTTTCAAGCCTTGAGAAGATGGTGGGACAACTTGCTTCTTCAGTTCAGACCTTGGCAATGACTGTTGAGAAAGGAAAATTTCCAAGTCAACCAGTGCCTAATCCTAAAGGGGTACATGAAGCAAGTACCAGTTCACCACAACAGCATGGAGAGGTCAAAGCAGTCATGACCTTGCGAAAAGGAAAGGAAGTCGACAACAAAGTGGAGATGCCGGTGACAAAAGAAAATCAAATTGTACCTGTGAATGTTGAAGACTCACCACCGGAGGAGAAAGAAGAAACCAACCCACGAGAATACGTTCCGAAAGCTCCATTTCCTCAGAGGTTAGCTAAAGGGAAAAAGGGAAAATCCACAGGTGAGATTCTCGAAATCTTCAAACAGGTAAGTGTTAACATCCCTTTACTTGATGCTATTAAACAAGTTCCATCTTATGCCAAGTTTCTTAAAGACCTTTGTACTAAAAAGAGAAATATGCATGTTCAAAAGAAGGCATTTTTAACAGAAAACGTTAGTTCTATACTCCAACATAAAATTCCTTTAAAATGCAAAGACTCAGGCTCCCCCACTATCTCATGTAGTATAGGGAACCACACAATTGAGAATGCTTTGTTGGATTTAGGAGCTAGTGTAAATCTGTTGCCTTACTCTGTATTCGTAAAACTTGGACTGGGAGAATTACACCCAACTCCAGTGGTGTTACAGCTTGCAGATCGGTCCACGAAAATACCTCGTGGTATTGTGGAGGACGTGCTTATCCAGGTAGACAAGTTTTATTTTCCTGTTGATTTCATTGTAATTGACACTCAACCAATACAGGACTCAAGGAAGCACATCCCCATTATTCTAGGCCGACCTTTCTTGGCAACTGCGGATGCTCACATTCAATGCAGGACTGGAAATATGCAGTTGTCCTTCGGCAACATGACTATGGAGCTGAACATCTTCAACATTGCCAAACAACCTCACAGTGCAGATGATGGAATTGTTGATGTGGATTTAATAGAAACAATAGTTGATAATACTTTTCTTTCAAACCTTAGTGATGATCCTTTAAAAACATGCTTAACTCACTTTGGTTTGGATTTTGATATTGACAGATCAATCGATGAGGTCAACGCCCTGCTTGACTCAGCACCATACATGGACACTAATAAATGGAAGTCAAGAGTTGAACAACTAGCACCATTAGAGAAGAAACTCATCCCATCATCAGAATCACCACCGAAACTCGAGCTCAAACCATTACCCAACACATTGGAATATGCGTTTTTGGGAGAAGAAAGCACTCTACCGGTAATCATCTCATCATCCCTAAACGACGAACAAAAAGGTAAGTTGTTGGATGTTTTAAAAGAGCACAAAGGAGCATTAGGATGGACCATAGCAGACATAAAAGGTATAAACCCAGTAGACTGCATGCATTACATTCACCTTGATGAAAATGCTAAATCTACTAGGGAAATGCAACGTCGGTTAAATCCTAATATGAAAGAAGTTGTTAGAACAGAAGTCCTTAAGCTATTAGACGCAGGTATCATTTACCCAATTTCTGATAGTTCATGGGTCAGTCCTGTACAAGTTGTCCCCAAAAAGTCAGGAGTCACAGTAGTTACGAATGCTGATAATGAATTGATACCCACTAGAGTAACTACAGGATGGCGTGTATGCATTGATTATAGAAAGTTGAATTCTGTCACACGTAAAGACCATTTTCCTTTACCATTTATTGATCAAATGCTTGATAGATTAGCAGGCCATGAATTTTATTGCTTTCTAGATGGCTATTCAGGATATAATCAGATTCCCATAGCACCAAAAAATCAAGAGAAAACTACTTTCACTTGCCCTTTTGGCACATTTGCATATAGGAGAATGCCATTTGGATTATGTAATGCACCTGCTACGTTTCAACGATGCATGTTAAGCATTTTTTCTGATATGGTTGAACGATTCCTTGAAGTCTTTATGGATGACTTTTCTGTCTTTGGTGATTCGTTTGATCAATGTTTACATCATCTAACGCTAGTTCTGCAGAGATGTACCGAGAAGAGTTTAGTATTAAATTGGGAGAAGTGCCATTTTATGGTAAAACAAGGTATTGTTCTCGGTCACATCATTTCGAGTAAAGGTATTGAGGTTGACAAAGCCAAGGTGGATCTCATTTCTAATCTTCCTCCACCTAAAATAGTCAGAGAAGTAAGATCTTTCCTTGGGCATGCTGGTTTCTATAGACGTTTCATTAAAGATTTTAGCAAAGTTTCTAGACCCTTATGTAATTTACTTGCTAAGGATGTACCTTTTATCTTTAATGATTCATGTCTCATGGCGTTTGAAAAATTAAAGCAGTTGTTGACATCATCACCCATCATTCAGGCCCCAAACTGGAGCTTACCATTTGAGCTCATGTGTGATGCATCTGATTATGCAGTAGGAGCAGTATTAGGACAAAGAGTTGATCGAATTCCCCATGTTATTTACTATGCTAGTATGACATTGAATGATGCACAGTTGAACTATTCAACTACTGAAAAAGAAATGCTAGCAGTAGTGTTTGCATTAGAAAAATTTCGATCTTATCTCATTGGTTGTAAAATAATTATATTCACAGATCATGCTGCTCTTAAATATCTTCTCACAAAGAAAGATGCAAAAGCTAGACTAATTCGTTGGGTGTTACTTTTGCAGGAATTTGACTTGGAATTCAAAGATAAAAAAGGGACAGAAAATGTTGTGGCGGACCATTTCTCTCGTCTCCATTTTGACACAATTACAGAGCCATTAATATTAAATGAGTCATTTCCAGATGAACAATTAATGAGTGTGGAAGTATTACCTTGGTATGCTGATATAGTTAATTATCTTGTTACAGGTAAATTTCCAGAGCATTGGACCAAGCAAGACAATGCTAAATTCTTTGCGGAAATAAAGAATTTCTTTTGGGATGACCCATATTTGTTCAAGTATTGTGCAGACCAAATTGTTAGACGATGTGTCCCTGAAAATGAAATTCAGAATATTCTTTCATTCTGCCATGAACAAGCGTGTGGAGGCCATTTCAGTGCTAAGAAAACAGCGACTAAAGTTTTACAATGTGGTTTCTATTGGCCAACTATATTTCGAGATGCTTACACTTTCTGTTCTTCATGTGATAGGTGTCAACGAATGGGGAGCATTACACGAAGGAACATGATGCCACTAAATCCAATTTTAGTGGTTGAGATTTTTGACGTATGGGGTATCGACTTCATGGGACCCTTTCCCAATTCTTTTGGCCATCAATACATATTGGTTGGTGTTGACTACGTCTCAAAATGGGTAGAAGCAATTCCATGTAGAACCAATGATCACAAAGTGGTGATAGGATTTTTGAAAAGCAACATTGTTTCACGCTTTGGATTCCCTCGAGCGATAATCAGTGATGGTGGTGCCCACTTTTGTAACAAAGCATTCAAAGCTCTTTTGACAAAGTATTCAATCACACACAAAGTGGCGACCCCGTATCATCCGCAAACCAGTGGCCAAGTTGAGATCTCCAATCGAGAAATAAAGCACATATTAGAAAAAACAGTGAGGCCAGACAGAAAAGATTGGTCATTAAGACTTGATGATGCATTATGGGCATATAGAACGGCTTTCAAGACCCCGATTGGGATGTCACCCTACAGGCTAGTGTATGGAAAAGCTTGCCACCTACTTGTGGAACTCGAGCATCGTGCATATTGGGCCATCAAGAAATTCAACTTTGACATGCAGCAAGCCAGCTCAGAAAGAAGATTACAACTGGCAGAACTTGAAGAAATTCACAATGATGCATACGAAAATGCCAAGATTTACAAGCAACGAATGAAAGTCTTTCATGACAAGCACATTATGAGAAAATCGTTCACTCCAGGTCAGAAAGTGCTTTTATTCAATTCTCGTTTGCACCTATTCCCAGGTAAGTTACGCTCTCGATGGTCTGGTCCATTTATTGTTAATACTGTTTTTCCACATGGGGCAATTGAAATTAAGGACCCAAAGAATGGTGTCACGTTTAAAGTTAATGGTCAAAGATTAAAGCCATATCTTGAGTACCAACCACATGGAGAAGACACCGAAATAAATTTGAGTGACCCACCAGATTTGAATTGATTTGTTTTTTTCTTTTCGTTGATTTGATTTTTCTTTCTTTCTTTTTATTATTCTTTTGCTAATTGAAATTATTTTTGCATAAGTGTGTTTGTCTAACTATTAAGTTTTCTCTTATCATTTTTAATCATGAGTACCTTACTTAGACCGTTCCTCCTGAACATTCTTAAACCACTTCAACGTGTCAAAACTCATCTCAAACGGCAAATTCAATTTTGTAAAACACAACGCATTTGGGCTCTACAACCACCAGAGTTAGTAGCCTATGTTGAGGGTTTAGAACGCCAACTCAGAGACATTGAGAGAAGTGTTTACGACATCCAGTTGGAGCTTGAGGTAAATTCAATAAGAGGACGATTTTAATTTTCTTTGTGCGTTTTAATTTGTTTTTCTGTTTGTGTGCTTTAGTTTGTTACCCCGGTGAAGTGGCGGATAACGGTACTCCGTGACAATCAAGTCGGTTACTTCAGTTTCCCATAATAACTGACATTCTGAGGCGAAAGTATGGACAGAAACGAGATTCTAGCGAAGCTTCACAAGCGATTCCCTTCACTTCCTCAGAATGCCCTCCTTACAATCTATAAATCCCGGTCTGAACGCATGCGATTGCTCATGAGGAATAACATACCTGCAGACATCCGTTGGTTAATCGAGGCTAAAGTACGATTGGCAGGTGAGTTACCTCCTAAATTTATTGCATACATGCCTGGTTGTGGTAAAGGAAATTACGCAAGAAAACGACGAGCTCGAAGAATTTCTGTTGCTTGTCACAAGTGTGCCAGAATGAGTTGCGATAGAAACCCATGTTCTTTAGGAATGGTGTCTGATAACAGGGAAGATAAGATTCAATTCATTAGGGATGGCTTGAATAAGGAGTCATTGGATGATATCCTTTTGTCTCTTGAAACGCATCCCAGTGGATATGTGCAAGGAGCGATTCTCCAGTTATGGCCATTATTCCAGAAAGAGCATACACGATATAGTCTCGAGAATCTGACTATAAACGACCCTGTTTGCCAGTTTATAAGAAAACTGGATGGGAAGCCCATCCTCGACCCATAGAGGGCGTTCAAGCCGTTTCTGGACGTAAAACCAGAGGAAGATGTGAGCCACAGTCGCAACTACGTGTAAATATCCTTTTACTTTCTGTTATTTTATTTCACTATTGTTTTATCGTTTGCATTATTGCCTTTAATAATTTTATTACTGTTTGCTTTTTCCTTTTTACTGTTTCCTTTTTGACTCGCGAGCCACGTGCTTTACGCGTTATTTGACACTGACATGTTACCTCATTCACAGCTGTGATCCACTGTCACCAAGATTCTTAAATGTGATTTACTTTTTGTCAAGCACTCACAAATTATTTTTGAGAAGTATCACAATGGCAGCCACTCCCAATAGACAATTCAAGAATATTTGTGTGCTTTCTGGATTTACCTATGGCAAACATAAAGAGTTCGTGGAGGCAGCCATAGATCTTGGCCGAAGTATAGCAGCGAGAAAATTACATTTGGTGTATGGAGGAGGTAACCGAGGGTTATCAAAAATGGTCTCAGAAGCAGCTTTTATCAGAGGAAGTCAAGTGTTAGGCATCATCCCAAGAGTCCTAAAACCATTGGGCAGTTCGTCTGACTCATCAACTGGAGAAGAGTTAGTCGTCTCAGGTATGCAAGAAAGAATAACTGAAATGCTTAATCATGCTGATGCTTTTATTTTCCTTCCAGGAGATCTTGCAACACTAGAGGCACTTATCACACTAGCATCTTGGGCCCATCTGCACATCCACCAGAAACCCATCGGTTTGTTAAATGTCAATAACTTTTATGATGGCTTTATCGCATTTCTTAACCATGCAATAAAAAATTATTTCATTCCTTCTAATGTGAAAAAACTCTTTATTTGTGCTCACACTGCTAATGAGCTACTTGATATGTTACAAGCTTATAAACCGGAACCAGACCCCTGGACCTTTGTGTTGGAGCGACCAAATAATGATGGTAACAGTAGCCGCAGTAAGAAGTACAAATTAGATTTAACTCTCCGCCTGTAAATATTTTCTTCTGTGTTGCACCACCCAGGTGATGTCTTCTAAACTCTACTTCTTTCCTTTAAAACATTGAGGACAATGTTTCGTTCTGGTTGGGGGGAGGGAATAGTCGACAATTGTGGAATCTTGGTTAAGTTTTTACTGATTTTTTGTTGTAGAAACTAACTGTTGCTAACGTTTTTGTGTTGAAGATGGCTGAATATGGAGTGTAGTGACTCTAGAAACGCATCTTCATCGTTTAAAAAAAAAAAATTCAGACAGTTTTTTTTTCTTTATTCTGTTTTTATGATTATTTTTCTTCTTTTTAATTTCTCCTCTATAAATATACATTTTCCAACTTGTGAGTCGAAGATGGCTGAATATGGAGTGTAGTGCCTCTAGAAACGCATCTTCATAGTTCAAAAAAAAAAAAAAAAAACCCATTTTCTTTTTCTATCATTTTACGTGTAACTTTTCTAATTAGTTTTTATGCATCATTTTCACATTTCTGCATGCATATTTTCCTTTCATGTTTAGAATAGGTTGGGGGGTAGAATGTAATTCAAAAATATATATATATATATATATATATTGTGTGATTTGTTTTAACATTGGATGACATGATTAATTTCAAATTTTAGTATTTGTATTATCTTTGGTCTTAAGTGATGTTACGCTATGTTTGCTACTTTACATGTTGATGTCGGAGACAAATATGAGTTGCTTGAAGGAATGAACATGTCATAAATAAGTGCCAAGTGAGTTGTTGAGCCTATCATTTTCTTGGAGAGTAACCATTTTGCCCATTCTCTATACAGCTTAGCAGTTTATTATTTTATACACGATCTCTAGATTTCTTTTAAGTTAACCCTTTAAAAAAAATATATGGTAAAATTAAAAAAAAAAGAAAAAAGAAAAAAAAATGTGTGTTGCTACATTGGGAGGCCCATCTAACTAGTAGATATGGATAATTATTTAGAGCCCTAAAAGACGATGGAAAGGCCATCTTTGATCCGTTTGAGCCTTTCTAGCCATCCCTTTTATTAAATATCCATAGTTACCCCTTTTGAGCCTTTTAAAAAAAAAAAAAAGAACAAAAACCTTTTCTTTGTCAACTTATCATCTTGACCCACTCCGATTTGGAGTATTACCCAATGTCTTTTAAGTTCCATCACCTATTTATGTTTGAGAAAATGTAAATAATTATGTTGTTCAGTGAAGTTATGCCAAATAAAAGCAAAAAGAAAAAAAAAACAAAAACAAAAGTTGTTGTTTCAAAAGAATAAAAATAACAATAATAGGTGAAATCCACCTTGCAAGTTCCAAAAAAAAAAAAAAAAAATTCTGCATTTTTCTCAAACATACACTTTGTTTTCCTTATTTCCTTTCTTTGTTAGCCATATCCCTAGCCTACGTTACGTCCTAATAAAAGTCCTTCTTGATTTTAGGGAACTATAGTTTGAAGTAGAAGCTAGTTATATGGGCTAAAAAGATGTAGTGATGCATAATAAAAAAAAAGATAAATAAAGTGGGTTGACTAACATTTTATTTGACTTGAGATCGTATTATTTCTAAGCTGAGGGCATATTTATTTCATCTTGGTGAGAGCATGTGATATCATTTCTTTATTATTTTCTCTCTCAATTACCATTCATTGGAGTGACTATGTTTATTGGGTTTTAATTTCTTTGTGAGAGTGTCACTACTTCCAGTGAGATTTTGGGGTTTGACATGTCATTCTTGAAAGTAGCTATAACAAAGTCTACTGGGCTAATTCATGTGGATGGTTGATGTGGGTGTGATGTTGCTTTAGACTGAAGATAATGCTTATACTTTTATTTGATTGCTATCATTAATCTGATTGAATAAACACGAGTGTTTCTAAAAAAAAAAAAAAAAAAATCATTTTGAATTTGAATTTTGTTTTCGCTTTATTTGCTAGGGACTAGCAATAAGCTGGTTGGGGGGTGTGTTGAGTGTTAGAAAATGCATATTTATAAAGGAGAAAACCGTCATTTTACATTTCAAGTCTTATTAACAACCCTTACTTTTATGTATTTAACCTTCTTGTGATTTAATTACATGTGTTTTATTTTAATTAAGTATTTTATGTATTTTAGGGGCATTATAGTCATTTCACAATAAAGGAGAGATCAGATGGCAAAACGGACATCACTTTTGAACTCAGGACGGTCGAAAACCTTAGGAGGGGCATAAAAGGAAAAATGGCACTATTCACATGTACGGTACTATTCACGTATACGGTACTGTATATGTTACTGTTCACGGCACTGTTCACATAGACGGATCGATGACGTGGCATTGACCGATGATGTGGCATTGACTGATGAGGTGTCACGATCCTGTTGGACTAAAATTCTTATGTACTGTTGATGGTGACGTGGCAGCATATCAGTGGACGAAAAATCTCGCGTACGGTGCATGCATCACACAGGATTATTTTCAACCAAACCGCATTACTGTTCATCCGGGTCAAACCGTGTTACTGTTCATCCGCGTGGTCAAACCGTGGACTGTTGACTGATGACGTGGCGCAATCCTGAGCGTCCAAACTGTTTTTAATCCGATGGCCATGATTTACTCCATGTATCTATAAAAAGGGGGCCTTCCCCCCCTAATTTGATATCTCTGAATCCATTTTTGGGATCCATTTTCTGTAATTCCTTCTCCATCTTGTATTTTCTTTGTATTTTAATAAATTTCCTTTTTGCCCCTAGTTCAATTATGAGTGGCTAATTTTCTTTCAAGCTTGGGTTGAAGGTGAAGTCTCAACATGTGTCATGGGCTTTATTTGGTAAATTTATTTTCTTTTCCCCTCTAGTTTTTGTGGATGATTTGACTTATCGTCGACAAATAATACTGATCTTGTCTAGATACCGCCTTGGTTACACCGGCTCTCTAGTATAAGGTTATTATTATTTGGCACGATAAGCCCTTAACACCATATTGATTAGAGCGTGGTTCATGAGGTGTGGATTCCCCCCTCATGATTTAATTGGCATTAATACGGATTATTTAGCCCATGATGCATGTTGATACGGATCCAGATACCCAAGTACGTCATTTCAATAGATTTCGCTTCAACTTATTCTCGCCATTGCAATTCCAATTTTAGAATTTATTATCGCAATTTCAATTCCAATTTTAGGATAACTTAAATCACTTCCACCACAATTCCAACCACCCATTTACAGAATTAATTCTACACATAATTAAAATCCACCTCCTCGTGGGATCGACACTCGTCACCATTGATCTACACTACAATAGATTCGTGCGCTTGCGAGTACATTAAAATTTGCACAACAATGACCATGAAAGAAAACTAAAATGCTTAGCAATTCGAACAGAGGATTAAATTTACCTTGCACAGGTGACAGCGGTCAAACCGAGATAGAGGCAGCGACAGTAGAGACTCAGCAATTCGAACAAGACAAAAAATCAACTCAAGAATGGTTGCAATCTACAGACGTATCGCCGGTGCACCCGAACAGAAGTTAACGCGGCAGTGGGTTTCTTTTGGAATTCGTTAATTAGGGATTAACGAAAAGATATGAATGGAAGTTTTCCCTTTATATTTTTTTTATTTCTTTAAAACGTAAATCCTCTTTTTTTCCTTTAAAGTTATACCGGTTAAATTTTGTTTTTAAAAAGTACTTAACTGGCTTATAATCGGTTATATATAATTTAATTAAATTTTTTTATTATTTTATAATTATTATGAACCGTTGATTTAATCTAACGGTCCATAATAATTACGGCATCAATGCCGTAAATTTAATTAAGGCATCATAGAATTTTCCTAACAAAACTATAAGTAATCTTAATTAATGTCAATTCATGAATGTGAGCCACATTAAATACATGCCACATATTTATGAACCATATTAACAACAACATGTATCAAGCAATGAATCCAAATCCTAAAAGAATTGCCTAAATTAATGAGTTTTAGTTTCAAAGAGTGATTTGTTCTATTTTAGGGGATTAGCATATAATTTATGTCAAAATTATCAGAAACGGTTTAGATAATTGAAATATTTAAATGGGACCGTGTGCCCCAACAATTATATAATCCTTAAGTAGTTCACCTGTCTACTTATATGCTTTCCTCTTATCTCATTGCTAATCATTTAATTAATTTATTATATTGTCGTCGAAGACATTTAATTGAAGTTGTTAAAAATTGTTTTGGAGTATGGGGCACGAGCCCATCCAGACTCCTGCTCCTAGGGGTGTCAAAAAAGCCCGCCCAGACCGGACCCGGCCCAGACCCGGCCAATCCGGTTCGGGCAAAACCCGGACCGCATGCACATAAAAACCGAATTCGGGTTTGAAATTCTCAAACCCGGACATTTCCGGGCCCGGGTCCGGGTTCAACACAAAAAACCCGGAACCCGGACCGGACCCCATTTTTTAATAAATTAAAAAATTATAAATTATAAATTATATATAAATATATAATTATGAATTTTTGATATGTTGGATGTTATTTAAATTTATTGTGTGATTATTGTGTTGTTGAATTTAATTTATTTATTTTATATATAGATTGAATGAGTTTAAATTAGAAATTGGATGAATTTAGGTATTAGAAAGTAGATTGAAATAATTTTTATTTATCATTTGTGCAAAATTTGCATTGTTAGTGTGTTATATATTTGTATTTGACTATTTTCTTTTTTAAAGTTTGAGATTGAATGAGTTTATTTGATTATTTTCTTTTTTAAAATTTGCATTGTTAGAGAAACAAAAAAAATTGAAAAAAAAAATTAAAGTTATCACATAGGGTTTAAAAAGCCTGGATCAAAATTCAGACCCGAAAGGTGCCGGACTCAAGCCCGAACCACACCCGAAAAAATTAAATTTTAACCTAAATTCAGTCTTACATTTCTCTCATCTGGTCTGATCCCAGACAACATCAAAACTTAGAAATTTTGCCAAACCTACCTGCTCCCTTAATTAGGAGCTATTACAGAAAGATGTGTGGAAAGTATGATGTCAAGTCAGCCCAATCCGAAAGAACTTCCATGATCAAGGGGAGAATTGGTAGAATTGCGGGCCATAGAAATTTTGCTTATTTAATTCGGTGGGTCACACCACTTTAATGTTGATGTTACGGGGAAAATTAAACGACATTTCAATTTTCGGTCACAAAATTGTTAAAGCTACATTTTAATATTGAAATGTTGGATTTTTTAAGATACTGTTAATATAAATAAAAATTATAATTATTAAATAAAAATTAATTATATATAGTAAAAATAATTTTTAAATAATATTTTTGATAAAATTAGTAAGGATATAATAAATTTTTTATTATATAAATATAAAATTAAATCAACTTAATTTTTAAGGTATGACAATTAATATTTATCAAATATTTTATTGTTGTATCTTTTAAACTATAACTATTCAAAAACAGGACTTAAAGCTATTAAAATACAAAAATTTAATTTTTTTTTTAATTATAAGTTCTACAATGTAATCGCCTGCACTGTCGTTTAGCATAATTTGATTGGTCAAATAGATCACAACAGTCTACCGAGTGATTTATTGGGCATACATAAGTCTTTCTCCTAACCTGTAGATATTATATCGCCTTTGGTAAGCAATGTGAACATGAACAAAAGCAGCAGGTTTGGTCAAAAATATTTTTGTCCAAATTTAGAAGTAAAAAAGACATGAACTTTGTGTGTATAAATTTGAAAGTGAATCAGATTCAGATTGTTGAGATCATTAATAATTCGCATTAAATTTTTACTTACACTCCTCAAAATTTTTGTTATCGATTTCAAGTATTACTTTTCATTATATAGCTTAAAGAAGTTACTCAAAACTTGAGAAAATATAACAACAATATTGTGGGATGCACGAATGCAGCTGAAAAACACATGAGAAATTTTGCGTGACTCAACTCATTAGGAGTTCATCATAAGAAATAAGATCATCTCCTGATCTGAGCTCTACTAAGTTTTTAAAGATCTTCTGTCATGTGTCTTTTAGTGATAGTGTATGAGTAAGATTTAATTTTTTTACTTTTTTATTTATTAACTACCAATCAGCAATTAAATTATTTATTCAGGATATGATCGGATCAGGATAGAATCTTGATCCCTATTATAATGGGTTCTAATGCAGAATTATTTTTGAAAAGTGTGTTACAGGGCAGTGGGTGAACAAATCAATTAATCTACAGAAATCAAAGAATTTATTACTAAAAAAAATTAATATATAATTCTAATTTAAATAAGCATTTATTAATAGAGTTGGACATTATTTAGTTTGGTCTGGTTATGGTGTAAAACCAATCTGAACCAAAATCAATTCGATTTTGACAATTAGAACCGAATGTGAACTGAATTTTAAAATTGAACTGAAATATCATCATTTTTTTTCAATCCAATTCAAAAAAAATTCAATCCAATTCAATTGGAACCACTAACCATTCTTGCTTGATACAAAAACTGATAATATAAAATTAAGTAATATTGTATATGTGTGTGTGTCTGTGTGTGTCTATATATATATATTTTTTTAAAATTTTAACATTTATCCGATCGACTTTTTTGGTTCGGTACAAAATAGCAAACCAATCAGTTCAGAGTTTTTGGACCATTCAGTTCTACAGTCCAAACCGAATCAAATGCCTACCCTGATGAACAACAAGTTTAGATAAAGTATTTCGAAAAACAAGTAAAAAATTAAGAAAATACAGAATTCTTGTATTAATTCTATTTTTTTTTTTTATTTATAGATGCAGAATTATTGTATATAAAGTTTAGATTCCAATTAATTACACTGAAAATTAAAAAAATAAAGCTGAATTCATCATAATTAATTACATACACCATAAAATAATTTAAACTATCAATTGAAATTTAAATAACGAAGCTAAACAATAAACCAAAATTCTTAAAGATTAAAGTTGAAAAAAGTGAGTTTTGGGAATTAAGAGTTTAAGGATTTAGAAAGAGAGAATCATCAAATTGAAAATTTAGGAGAAAAGACAAGAATCAAACATACACCACTAGCTCATTGGAGAATTATTATTATTATTATTATTATTATTATTATTATTATTATATACCACCAAGCTGGAAAAAGGAGACAGCCTATTGACTTTGAGCTTTATTGTCTTCCAGCTTCTCCCCCTGGTATTGTAAACCCTCAACAATATGATCTTGGTTTGCGTAGCTCTGACGACCTTGTGAAAAAAGCCGGTCTTACTGTCTCCCAGCTTCAACCACCTAAGAATATATGTGGACCTGAATTTGAATTCGGATGTAAATGCATCTAAAAAATTAAATACAAATATATAAATTAAATAAAAAAAAGATTAATTAAAAAAAAATAAGTTAAATTAAATTAAAAGTATATAGCGATCCGCGTTATTTTATATGGATTTGTGGTAGTGTTAGACTTGGATTTATATTATTTTTATTGTTTGATTTATGTTGTGGTATTTTTATTTGTAGATTTATAATGTTATATATCATTCTAAATATTGAATTGTTAATTGTTGAACTATGGTTGAATTTTATTTGATATTTTTATGTAAACTATTAAATTTTAAATTATATTTTAAATTGTTGAATTTCAATTTATACGAATCGGATATCTGAAATATTCACTCGCAATCTATACAAATATTACTGACATCCAAATCCTCATATATTTTTTGCGGATTCAAATGTAGATCTAAATATGAGAATATCAATGCAGATGTAGGTCCAGATTTTGTCATCCTTTCATTTGGACTTCTGTTTGAGGTGGACCTCTTCCATAAAAATGAAATGAAAAAAAACTTGCAAACTTGAAAAAGTGAGATCTAGGAATTGAGAGTTCAAGGATTTAGAAAGAGAAAACCACCAAATTGAGAATGTAAGAGAGAAGACAAGTGTCAAACATAGACCACTAGCTCTCTCTCTCTATATATATATAAGTGATCTCTTCAATTATTAAAAGAAAAATTATCATTGCACCACCTCTGTTTTACCTTATATTCATCCAACTACCATAAAATTCTAACATGTTCTCTGCACCACGTTTCTTTTCAAATTTCTATCAATTAGCCACTTTTGCACTAACATCATTAAGTAATTTAAATGAAATAATAATTTTACTCTTAAATAAATTAAAAAGACAATTTTATCTTATAAAATTTTTGAAAAATACAAAAATTATAATTATAAAATGCCTCTAATTTTAATAAAAAATAAATCCCAAATAGAGTTGCTCAACTAATTTTTTTTAAATTTAGATTTTGTAAAATTTTAATAAAAATAACTGAATTTATTTATTAAAAAATAATTTCACAAAATTATATTAAAATAACTGAATTTATTTATTAAAAAATAAATCCCAAAATTTTAATAATTTAGGAGATTTTTATTATATCCAAAAATTTTGCAATTATCTTTATAATTATATTTTTTTAATTAAAATATTTTATTAAAAAATAAAAATTTTAATTTTGAGATTTATTTTTTTATTAAATTTAGGGTATTTTATGATTATAATTTTTTCAAAGTTTTTATAAAATAAAATGGTCTTTTAATTTATTTAGGGGTAAAATTATCATTTCGTTTAAATTATTTAATGGTGTTAGTGTAAAAGTGGTTAATTGATACAAATTTTTAAAAAAAAATGTGGTGCAGAGAACATGTTAGAATTTTGGGGTAGTTGGATGAACATAAGATAAAACAGAGGTGGTGCAATGATAATTTCCCTTATTAAAATAATGAATAAACTAAAACATAAGTAAAATACATATTTCAATGCAATGTATTTCTCATGTGGTATTTTGAAATTTATATATATGTTTTTGTTTGTTAGCTAATCTCACATCATATCAAAGTAAGGAGACCTTACTTTATGTATTTTATTTTTTATAAGTGTAATTAACTTGAAAAACTTTTTTAACTATGTTATTATTTAACTTAATATATTGCATATTAATTTTTTTATTTTTCTTGTAGGGCTAGCCCACAACCATGCTTGTCTCTTCATAGTACCACCCCTATCACACGGCTAAGTTTAAACTATCTCATGTGGTGAGACTGTCTCACACAAATTTTTCTTAATTTTATCCTTTAAATATATCAACCACTACTCTATTAATATGACCTAGGAAGGGATAGGATTTTTGTATGCACCGGAATTTTTAATATGGATGACTAGTTGAAATATCATTGTTTTTAGGGTTATTCTATGATGCTGTAATTTTATTATGGCATCAATAATGTAATAAATGCTTATTGTTAGATTTACTCAACGGTACACAATAATTATATTAAAGAAAAATATAAATTATTCAATAATTATTCTAATTAGTAACTACTTAGGAGGTATAAAATTTTGTAAAATAACTATAATCATTCTTATAGTTTGAAATTATTTCACTTGAGTAACATATTTTAATTAAAAATCACTTTTTAACTCTCTTTTAAATTTGCAATGTTGTTAATTTTGTTTTAATATAAATGTTTCAAAATCTATTACTATTATGTGAGATATGATATCTAAATTATCTAACACAAATCAAGTTAATAAGTTATAGTTATAAAATTTATATATAGTGTAACACCAATAAAAAAACACAATTAAGTACGTAAATTTAAATGATTATCATAAATTATATCAATAAATTTCTAAGTGAAATTTTATTCTTATATCTTTGATAATAGGGTCTTTTTTTTGTAGATGACTAATAATTTCTCATATGTTATTTACGCTTTTCACACCTATGATCTTATCTCTTAAATCCTGAAGATTCCTCTAAAATCCTAAATCCAATCTAACCAAAAAATTATTCAGTTTTAATAAATATTCATTCATTAAAAATCAAATCAATGTTTCAACATTAGCATCAATTAAGACTAATTGGAGAAAGCAAACTTTTTATTTTTTTGGGTAATAGACAGAAAGCATACTGTTACTTAAAAAAAAAAAGCACAGTGAAGAAGAAGAAGAAAATAGAGAGAGGAAGAGAAAAAGATATGGCTTGAAGGCCCTCAATAAATAACAAAAGTAATAAATTGCACCAATCAAAATTTGGTGTCTGAATTTCATTTCTTTTTTTTCACGTTCATGGGTATAGCAAATAAATATAATTCTAGCAGTACACTAACCCTCACATATGAAAATAAGAACAGGATAAAATAAACAAGTAATGAGGGAGAAAACCAATAGTGGAAAAAGAAAGGAACAAATTCATTTTATATAGGTCTATTGGACTATTTTTGTGGGTGTAAAAAGAAACGAAGTAATTAATGGAATGTGTTTGATGAAGAAGTAATTTGGTATTTGAAAGAGTGTTTAAAGTAATATTTGATTGTTTAAATTTTATTAATGAGTATTTAAAATAAATGAGTGTCCAAAGTATTTTTTAGAGTACAAATAACCCTACCATAGAAAAATTTAATGGTTAATATTGAAAGTTGAAACAATATCATGATGTTAAATCATCGGCCATTAAATTGCATGAAATCGGTAGTTTAGATTTTGTGTTAAAAATTTAAGATAAAATAGTTTTACCCTAAAAACATATATTCAAGCCATCCTATAGTTATATGCACATATATATTTTCAATTATAGTCATTGATTAAAATATTTCTCATTTGCTGTCAACTTACACTTTATCATTAAACATATATACATCAAATGATTTATTACATAATGCTTTATATGATCATTAATGTTTTAAGTATTTATGGAATATCTTTATATAAAGTATTATTGAAGTAGTTAATTACACTTATTTCAATGCTATTTCCTTTATTAATTACTAAACAATAAAAAAATTATATTTATCGCAACCTGAAGATTACCCGTTACTTTTTAATTATTTAATTATTTATCCACTATATTACCTGAATGTTAGAGATTAAAATAGTCAAATTCAAGGATTCCAACATTCACATTATTGATACTATAAAAACTTATATAATAGTACAGAGAAATCATATAAATAAATTGAAAAAGTATAATAACACAAGACCAATAAAATGGATACCAAATTAAGAGATACAAAAAATATAATATGCATTAGAATTTTTCTTTCTTTTTTTTGTTTTAAACATTACATTACAATAATAATGTATTTACTTACCAATAATTAGAATGGGAATTCCAGAACCAGAATCATTGAGTATTTACTTGTAAATTTGAAGCTCGAAATCATAATGAAATTCTTTCAAAGATCATAAATTAGGAATCATTCCTAGAGCTTTGATTCCTGGGGCTGGGAGTCAAAACCCTATTCCTAAGACTAACTTTTTTACCCACAAATATACTTCCTAATTTTCATTTTATTCATTGAAAAATAAAAAAATGGATAAAAAAAATCCCATATTCATGTCAGCAAATTTGAACTAGCAATATTTATCATGTCGAGATCCTTAAAATTAAGATCCGTGTAGATTCGGATTCCAATCCAGATGCAAATGCATCCGGAAAACTAGATATCCGGATCCACATTTTTTAATTAAATTATTTACTAAATTAAAATTAAATGAAAATATATATAAGTTAAGGGGAGGGCAACCTTACAGCTGCTGTAAGGTACAACCCTCTCACGTGAACAATATCAGCTGTGGGCCCAAGTATTGTTTATGTGAGAGGCTGTACCTTTTTCTTTAATATATATAAGAAAGCATAACTTTCATTGAGAAACTAAGAGAATAAGTACAAAAGATGGGGCGGACAAGTCCGCGGACAGGTCCCCAGCCAAACTGCTGGTTCATCAACTTTTAAAGCTAAACTTGCTAAGCTATGAGCAATGCTATTACAGCGTCTGGGAGTATGTTGGACTGTAACCTGAGATAATCTTTTTAGCCTTTGTTGAACTTCGGAGATGGTCCACCCAATTTCCAATTTGCTTTTCTTCTTTCCTGTGATTAGGTTCACCACTTTCTTGCAATCGGATTCCACAATTAGAGGGATGCAAGCTGCCTTTTCTGCAATTTCTAAACCCCAATCAACTGCCTCAGCTTCTGCAGATGCTACATTGCCATAAAAACTGGATTTCTTTACAACAGCAGCTACAAATTCTCCCTTGTGATTTCTAATGGCACTTCTCTACCCAACATATTGCTCTTGTGATTTAACAGCTGCATCAACATTCATTTTAAGCCAACGTTCATGAGGGGGTTTCCAACTTGGCTGTGCATACGGCCCTTGCTTTGGATAATCTTGCCTTGGCGAGCCTTTAGCTCTTCTATAAGACTCCACTGTTGCTTCAGCCTTTGCCACTGCTAACTGACCATCTAGATTCTTTTTTTCAAAAATAAAGAGATTCTTGAAGTGCCAAATTGTCCAGCATATTGCCACCATTAATTCCAAATCTCTGATATTTCTTGTATTTGTCAATACATGTAACACGCTCAACATGTCTTGATTGGCAAGGTGTTTCACATTTTCTTTAAATTTTGTAAGTTTCCACACCTTTTGTGATGCTCTGCACTCCATCAGAAATATTTTCCCCTTTACAGCCACATCTCTGACACCATGGGTCCTATTTCACTTTCTTCTTCCACAAATTCTCAGCTGTTGGCAATAGATTTTGAGCTGCTCTCCAAAAAAAATAGTTGTAAAGTAGCAGCCTCCATAAGTTAAATGAAAAAACATAATAGGATTAATTAAAAAAATATAGAAGTTAAATTAAATTAAGAAATTATTGGGATCCGTTTTATTTTTAATTAAATTATTTATTAAATTAAAATTAAATGAAAAAATTTATAAGTTAAATGAAAAAAAATAATAGGATTAATTAAAAAATATAGAAGTTAAATTAAATTAAGAAATATATTGGGATCCGCATTGTTTTATGTGGATTTGTGGTTTTTTTATAATTTAATTTGTGGATTTGTGGTGATGCTAGACTTGAATTCATGTTATTCTTGATGTTTGATTTATATTGTGGTATTTTTATTTGTGACTTTATGGTGTTGTATGTTATTTTAGGTATTAAATTATTGATTGTTGAATTATGACTGGATTGTATTTGATATTATTAAGTAAATTGTTGAATTTTAAATTATTAAATTTTAATTTTTGTGGATCCGGATATCTGGAATATCCGCACAGATTACCGCATCCAGATCCATTTTTTTTTCCGGATCCGAATATAAAAATATAAATCTGGATCCGGATTTTGCTATCCCTAGGTATTAGCCAAATATCCAATAGATACTCGCATGGGTATCCGCTAACCCGCAGCTTTTTTAATTTAATTTTGATTGAAAAAATATTTAAATCTAAAAATATACTTATTATAATTTTGACTGAATTTTCTTTAACTTAATATATGAATTATTTCATTATTATAGCTTTGGTCTTCGGATTAGTATTTAAAAAGTATTATTATTTAGAAAATATTAATATTAATCATTATTGTAAGAATCGTGTTGGATGGATGCTAATGGTAGTGAATGAATTGAAAATCTTTTCTGGGAGCTTGTGTTGAATGATAATATAAAATGATAATTGTTATTTTTAGATACTAATTTGTGGTTTTTTAATGTATTTGTGTATTTTATACTTAAATTTGAGAATTTATATTGAATTGATGTTGAAATTTTAATTTTTTATTTACATTAGATAAACTTTGAATTAAGTATGTTATTTGAAATTTTAAATTATCGTTATAAATTTAAATATTAAATATTTGTGAGTAGATTTTCTTAAAAAAATTAAAATTCATAATAATTACAGATAAATTTAATAATTTAAATTTTGTGTGGATTCGAATTTAATAATAACAAATCCATTGTGGGCGGTGCTTATTAGTTATTACTATCCGTGGACGGTTGATTTCACCAACCGTTCGTGTGAGCGCCAGATGTTTCAGATCAATCAATCATCGAAATCATCCTTGCATTTTCACCATCGAACGGTGACCTTCCATTTAGCATAGGATGCCCCCACGTGCCCGGCTTGATTCCTTCGAATCCCACTCAGGATAAAAGATAAACAAAATAATAAATAAATCAGAAACAACGGGCCCACTCAAGCTTATCTGAAAGACCGAAACCACAACCCACACTCCATTTTCGCCCTTTTCTTACAATTAATTCTCTCTCCTCATATTATTCGTCCATCTGAAATTACGCGGATCGCCAGCCTCATTACTTAATCGCCGTCGATTGAGTTCCAAATCCAACGGTCAACATCTCCATTTCAAAACTTAGGTCGTCTCCAGTTTCTCACCTAGCCCCGTATAAGTTTTACCACCAACGCCTCACATTGCGGTCACACAGTCACACTACATTTCTTTTAGTTTCCGTTTGTTTCTCGAGAAAATTTTGTTTTTGCCATTTTTTTCTTCCCCCTAACTTCTTCTTGACTTTGCTGGTGTGATGGAGAGTGGAGGAAAGGTGAAGAGAGGAGCAGGAGGAAGGAAAGGGGGTGGTCCAAAGAAGAAACCGGTCTCCCGGTCGGTGAAAGCCGGTCTGCAGTTCCCGGTCGGTCGGATCGGTCGCTATCTGAAGAAGGGACGCTACTCTCAGCGTGTGGGAACCGGCGCTCCGGTCTATCTTGCTGCTGTACTTGAGTACCTCGCAGCTGAGGTAGTTCTTTTGGTGTTGTTTTATGCCGCATGCTACTTTACATTTTGAACTTTATTTTGAGTTGATTTATATTAAATTGCAAAAATAAATTTGGATGCTTTTTTTATGATTATTTGTCTTAGGGCTTTGTTTGGTTGGTGAGAAATGATAGTTCTTGGATCTTTGGGACATTTTCAAGCTTAAATGTGAAATTTCTATTTTTTTCCAGCATTATTAGCGTTTTTGTGTGATTTGTAATATACGTATTTTGCTTCTTGTTAGATCCTTTGTGTTCTTGCAATTTGGTCAATTAATCTGATTTAATTTTAAGGAAATTAAAGGAAAGGATTAGAAATTGAGTCTGACTGTCTGTGATTAGGAAGCACAACATTTACTTGGCTGCAAATGTTACACTTGCCGATTTTGCGATTTCATTTCATTAGCAATTGCGATTTAAACTTACCTTACTAAGCCTCAAACAAACTTCTCATCCGATAGTGTTTAGTGCAAGTTAATGTCATATTTTGGTCAAATTCTAAATCTAAGTTTGTTAACTAGAATATTTCAGCTAATTCTGCTTTCAAAATTAAGTTGAAGCAAGGTAATTTACGAATGTCAAACAGCATCCAAATTATATTTAGTAACCCCAGCTTGTATCAAAATTCATAAAATTGCTTTCGAATTTGAACCAAATAATGATTAATACCGTGTCTTTTCTCTGACGTTGCTTCTCTGTAGATGGGAAGAACTATGGTTCATAATTGTGTGATTTATTTGGTAATAATTTGTTGGGCTGAATCTGTGTTTAGGTTCTTGAGTTGGCTGGTAATGCAGCGAGGGACAACAAGAAGAATAGGATCATCCCAAGGCATGTTCTGTTGGCTGTAAGAAATGATGAGGAGCTTGGGAAGCTTCTTGCTGGTGTGACAATTGCTCACGGTGGAGTCTTGCCAAACATCAACCCAGTTCTTCTGCCGAAAAAATCTGAGAAGGCAGCAACGAAAGAGCCGAAGTCTCCAGCCAAGGCCACTAAGTCCCCAAAGAAGGCTTAGTTTTTAGTCTTCTCATCTTTAACTGTGTGTATGTTACTTCTTTGATGTATTCGGCTTGTAGGAAAGCTTCATGCTCGTAGGATTTAGGGACCATTCTACTGTTTTTAATTGTCCGTCACTGTGTAGAACTTCTTTTGCTTCGACTGTAGAATGAATGAAATCGTGGTACTTGTTCCGATATTTCATTTGTTGCAGAAGATAATATGCTCTTCTCTGTTATTTGTTCTTGGTGTTCTTGCAATGCCCACAGTTTTGTTACTCCTGTGCACGGCAAATATAAGGCTTCATTGCGACTGTAATGGCTGTACTGTTCTGGTTTGAATTTGAATTTGGTGATGCAATACTTGTGACAGATTTTATGTCAACTTTAATATTGAAAAAGTACAGAGATTTCTTCTGAAATGTCATAGTCCTCGCACTGGGAAAATTCTTTTTTGAGTATTTAGACTTGTCTAGACCTCCTTTCATCATTTATCTTTTGTTGGCGGGGCCTATGTGGACTGGAAAATAAAAAAAAAATAAAATTCCCCTAACCATAACTGCAAGGCCAACATAAAGTCTTTCGTTTTGGTTTGCAGCATATAGAATTTCACATAATTATTCATCGTTTTTTGGTTTACTAAATGGGAATTAAAATAAGATGGAATCAAATGGATTGAATTGAAATGAGGAATTGGTATATAATAAATTATTTACTTTAAATGTAGCAATTGAAATTCAATGAATTTCATTTTTATTAATGTGTTTATTTTATTTTAAAATCGAAATAAATTGTTATAAGTTACTAAAATGTTCTTTATTAATTGTTGTCGCTAGTTTATTTGTATCTATTATAATATTAACAGTTATAAGAGTAAAATAACACTAAAATTAAAAATAATAACAATAAAGACAAATATGACAGATAACAATAATAATTAAAATAATAAATAAATTTTATAATAATGATAATAATAACAAAATGAAGGACAATAAAAATAAAAATAATATTATTAATAATTAATAATAATAACATTATTATTATTATTATTATTATTATTATTATTATTATTATTATTATTATTATTATTATTATTATTATTAAAATAATAAAGGAACTGTGTGCAAATATTTCAAAACCCATGGGTAATTTTATAAAATCTGTACCGAACAAAATGAAAAATTGGCAAAACATTCACTGCCCACAAAATCCAAAAGAGAAAAAAGATGGAAAACACCAAATTCCAGCACCAGCCCAAAGTCACATTATGTCATACTTGGAATATGATTTGAATTGAAATGCAGAATCTATGTACCAAAAAGTGTGCATTTAAGCTTCCTTGTATGAATTGACACAAGCTTTGGAAACGATCTTTTGACATGTCATTTGTCAAACAAATAAAGGCTTCCCACTAGACCATATCTCAATACACAAATTTTCAATTTTTTTTTTTTTAAAGAAAGTAAACCTTTCATTAAACTAAGCTTTCAAACATACACAAAACATCATTTGGGAAATTATTTCTTCAGATGACAGATTCTGAGCTACACAATGCTCTTTTGGCTAAAAAATGAACAAACCCATTACATTTTCTTGAAACATGTTGGAATGATATCAATTGGAAATCTTGTATGCTCTTGTGAATTTCTGCCATAGTCCACCAGATCTCTGTTCCATTACTAACTTTCTTATTTGCTAAGTTAGCTACATTTTTGCAGTCAGTCTCTATGATCACACTTGAAAGGCTAACTTCTTTGGCTACCTCCATACCTCATTTGACAACTTGAGCTTCTGCTATTGATATGTTCCCCTAAAAATTAATGTTTTTCACTGCCACTGCTAACACTTGACCTAGAGAATTTCTTACCTACAAGCTTCCTATCTTCTTTGATTGCTGCATCAACATTGACTTTCACTTTGTTGATTGATGGTGGAGTCCATATCTGCATCTTTCCCTCTTATGTAGTTCTATGACTCTCCCGCGCTTTAACCTGCATTGCCTGATGCACCTCCATAACTGCTTTGCATTTAGCTACTGACCCAACTGGATCTAAATTTTTTCCTTCGAAAAAGAGTTTGTTTCTTGCATGCCATGCAGCCCACCAGATAGTGGCCACATAATCCACCTCAGACTTGGCCTAATTATTCATAGCCCCAATCATGACACTTAGCAAATCTTCTCTGATGACACTATTCACTTCAGTCTCCAAGTGAGAGCATTTCCATATTTTCCTAGCCACTTTGCATTCCATCAAGGCATGGAAAACATCTTCACAACCTGCTTTACATATTTGGCATGTTGGTTCCTTCAGCACTTTCCTTCTCCATAGATTTTCTGCTGTTGGTAGCAAATTCTTTGCAGCTTTCCACACAAAAATTTTAATTTTCTCTGTCAAGTTTAGCCTCCATATATGTTGCCAACCCTGTGACGCGCCTATGGATCCAGCTGGAGGCTCAAGGAACTTGATTTTGAGAGCTAATTGATATCCACTCCTTACTGAGTATACTCATTTCTTATCATAATGCCACAGCACCTTATCTTCATGGGGAGTTCTTGATAAAGGGGTATTCTTTATGATTTCAGCATCCTCCCTTGTGAAGCTTTGATCAATCATTGTTTCATTCCATTGGTGATTCTGATCGAGAAGCTCTGAGACTCCAGCTTCTGTAGGCAGAGAAGGCACAAGGATTGGCTTGAAAGTTGATGGCCTATGAATCAAGTTGCTTGAATGTATCTGAATTTTTTCTCCATTTCCTATCCTCCACCTAATCCCTTTTTACAGCACATGTCTCCCCAACACAATACTCCTCCAAATGTAGGAAGGGTTTGAGCTTATTCTAGCTTTAAGAAAATCTGTTTGCTTGTAGTATTTAGCTTTTAGCATCTTTGCTACCAAGCTGTCAGGATTCTGTATTAGCCTCCAATCTTGTTTTGCAACTAGCGCCTAATTAAAACTTGAGAAATCTCTGAAACCCAACCCCCCCTCTACTCTTAACATAGCTCATTTTCCCCAATGAATTCCCCTCTTGTCTTCTTTGGACCCCCACCAAAATCATGCCATTGCTCTCTGGATGTCATTGCATAATCTTATAGGAATCTTAAAACCGTTCATGGCATAGGTTGGGATTGCTTGAGCTACGGCCTTGATGAGGGTCTCATTTCTATCACCCGAGAAAAACTTGTGTTGCCAATTTGATATTTTGCTCAAGACTGTAAGCTTCGCATCATTAAAGAAGCTTGTTTTTTCCTACCCACCATTGATGGCAACCCCCAAGTATTTTTCATGTCTTGACACAATATTCAACTGAAAAATGTTCTTTATTATTGTTATCTGCCCTTCTGAACTTTTGTAGCTAAAGAATATGGATGATTTCTCATAATTGAAATTCTGCCCCGAAGCTTGAGCATAGCAATCAAAAATCTTCTTCAGCTGCTTACAGTCATTAACAAAAGCCCTTGTGAAAACCAACCTATCATCCACAAACAATAGGTGAGTGATTGAGATGTCACTGCCAAATCTCAAACCATGGATTCAATTTTGCCTCTCTACCTGCACCATCAAGTTAGAAAAGACCTCTTCACACAACAAGAATAAATAAGGAGATAAAAAGCATCCTTGTCTTAGACCCCTTTGAGGGTGAATAAGGCCTTTTGCAGCTCCATTTATGATGATAGAAAAAGAGGGAGTGGAAATGCAGCCCATAATCAGATTTATCCATTTTTTGGATAAACTTAATCTCTCATGGTATGTTTCAAAAAGGACCACTCGACTCTATCATAGGCTTTGCTCATGTCGAGCTTCTATGCCACTAATCCATTCTTTTTTCTTTTAATGTGTCTAATTTTATGCAAACACTCATAATCGATAATTACATTATCCGTTATTAGCCTATTTGGAACAAAAGCACTCTGCACAGGGGATATAATTTGATTAAGGATCTATTTCAGCCAATCTGTGATAGTTTTAGCAGCTAATCGATATATTACATTGTAGAGGCTGATAGGTCTGTATTCTGTAACTTTTCTAGGCTGAGCACTTTTCAGAATAAGAACAATATATGTATGATTGAGTGGTGCAATGGTACTTTGCTGGTTCAAAATATATAGGCAAGTTGCAATTACTCTTTTGACACTTTCCAGTGCTTTTGGAATAATACAACCTGCAACCCATCAGGTCCTGGAGCTTTTGTTAGGCACATCTGGTTCAAAGCTGCTTCAATATCTTCTGTTGTGAAAGGTTAATCTAGGAGCATATTCATTTCTGTATTAAATTTTGGGACCACACTTTGGAGGGCTGCATTAATCTGATCCGTGCTTGGATTTGAGATAGTGAAGAGATCCTGAAAGTATTCACAGAATCTATTTTCTACATCTCCCTTGCCTTCCAGCCAATTCCCCCCATTATCTTCAACTCCTTCAATTTTGTTTTTCCTTTTCCTTGATGAAGCTTTGGCATGAAAGAATTTTGTGTCTTGTCGCCTGCTTTTAACCAATCGACTCTTGACCTCTACTTCCAATACATTTTCTCTTCCATCAAAATGCTTTGAATCTGCTTCTCAATAATTTTTTATTTCACTGCCTCAATTAAGCTAATCATGGTGCTTTTTTACTTGCTTAAGCTTTTTCAACAAATTCTTCGACTTCTTTTCCTTTCCTCCAAATTCTTCTTTGCTCCACGATATCAGGCGTGCCAAAGACTTTTGGGCCACGAATTTAAAAACCTGGGCAGAGCTTTCTTCCTTGCTGTAATGCCATTGCAGCCATTCTTCTTTCACTATGTTTTGGCAGACTTCATACGAACTCCACATTTCTTCATAGTGGAGTCTAGTGAAGGTTCTTTTTTTCATAACCCAAGCTTCTTTGTCTTTCCCGAATCTCCATCATCACTTGGTAGTGGTCGGATTCCCAGTGAACTAAGTTAGTGGCGAGATCATCAAAAAACTCAATCCTCCATTCCTGGTTACAAAGGAATCTGTCTAACTTCTCCTCAATGAGTTTTGGCCCAAATTGTCCACGTAAATGAATATCCTCTACTACCCAAATCAATAAAATTGCAATCTCGGACAGCATCCCTAAACTCTCCTACTACATCTACACTTCTATCAAGCCCTCAAGTTTTCTCATTCAAACTTAAAATTTTGTTGAAATCTCCAAAGCAAAGCCATGGGAGTGAGGACAGACCTGCCAATCTTCGTAGTAGTGTCCAAGTATGCTTTTTTTGACTGGCTTGAGGATGCCCGTAAATTCCTGTACCCCTCCAACTCTTCCCCTGAGCATTCTGGACTAGAAATTCTAAGTGATACCTGTTGTAAGAGTTAATTTGTACTGTCAGCTCTGCATTCCACATAATAGCTAATCATCCACTCTTACCAACTCTGTCCACCGCCAAAAAAATTATCTACAGCTAGCTGTCTACAAATTTCCAATTTTTGGATCCAGAAAATAAAACCCTAAACATCGGAAGGAAAACTTGTTATCAACTTAAGATAACAACGATTACATGAACAATAGATTGCAGATCAAAATAATTGATAAACTAATGGACTGAATATTTATGAATTAATTAAAGATTAGCAGTATTTCAGCTTATAATAGACAACACTTAGCAAAAACATCAAATCTAAACAAATGAACACACACTAATTATTAAAAATAACTAGAATTAAACAACCTTGAACAGAGCCTGTAATAGATCAAACATGAAGCCAATTAACAGTAATACAAGCTTAAATAATTTCAATCACCTTGATTTAGTTTGATTACCAAAAAATTAAGCGACGATCCGAAACATAAAATAGTTGTGCAAATTCACTGACACTGGCGCTGAGAAAAGCGAAACTTCAAGAAATGGATCTACAGCTTGTATATATATATATATATGTATATATACATTGATCGAAGAATGTGGAAACAAACTATTAATAAATGAAAGAGATAAAACATGTGCAATTTTCTCTAACCCTTACCAAAATTGGGAATTTTTTTCACTAATTCAACTAGAACAAAAAAAAAAAGAGTGATAAATTCAAATTTGATCAGTACCAAAATTGCAAAGACAAACCAGAATTATAGATATTAATCATTAGCAAGAAATTTTGTCTTATGTTCTACCTGTTGAGCGGCGTAATCTGTCACAACACATTAAAGAAACCCACAAATAAGAAGAATTCAAGTAATTAATTACCCTACGAGGGAGGCCAAACCGTAAAAGATAGCTTATAACTTGTTTATCTTCTACCTCCCACCTTATATTGGATGTTTTTATAGCCATTAGCCAGAGCAATTATCATACATCTTCACTTGCAACTTTGTATTGGCAACACAACTGCTAATCGATTGGATGTATTGTGTAGTCGGCAGCTCCTTGTTAACTTTGCAATGAATAATATCATATAAGCCTGAGTTACTGCTTGAAAAATATTCTACTTAAAATTACAAACTTATAAGGATGGACATAAATGAACTAAAGCCAGGACTACTAAGAAAAAGATCACTCAACCTAAAAAAAATACAGTTCAAAATCCCATTTATAGCCTTTTACTTGTTCTGTAATTGCCTTGTATGCCACTCCCATCAAATCACCAAATCCAATACCCATTTCAATAATCAGAACCCAAAGAGAATCAGATCACGATTTTAGAAGACAATAAGTTTTCATTAATCTGTCCATAAGAAGCATTAACACGAGCAAACCCTAGGCTAGGCGGGGCGGCTAAAAAGTAACAAAAGGAACAATTTCAAAAGAACACGGAACACTAACAAGACAAAAAAATTGCACAAAATCAAGAGCTCGTGAACTTGGTAACGGCCTTGGTCCCCTCCGACACGGCGTGCTTGGCCAATTCACCGGGCAAGACCAATCTCACGGCGGTCTGGATCTCCCTCGACGTGATCGTCGGCTTCTTGTTGTACCTCGCGAGACGAGACGCCTCTTGGGCCAATTTCTCGAAGATGTCGTTGATGAAACTGTTCATGATACCCATGGCCTTGCTGGAGATACCGATATCTGGATGAACCTGCTTCAGGACCTTGAAAATGTAGATCTTGTACGTCTCCACGTTCTTCTTCAACTTCCTCTTCTTTTTCTCGACGCCGCCGCCATCTTTCGAGATCTTCTTCTCGGCTTTCGGCCTCTTCTCGGCTGGGGCTTTCTCGGCTACCGGCTTTTTCTCCGCTGGCTTCTTCTCGGCTTTCGGCGCCATCGTTCCTTTTGACGAGAAAAACGGAAGGGCGTGAGAAGATTCTTCTGAATTTGATAGAGAATGAAAGTAGAGAGTTCGGGTGGATGAATAAAAGAGAGGCGAAGGAGACTTTATATAGAGATGTGAGCTGGACTCTTATTGGTTGGTGGCGTTTCACGGGGATCGCTGACGTGGAAGTTATTTTAAGCGTGGGATGATGGATGGATCTATGGGCGGTTGAGATCTGTCTATTTTCATTTTAAGGCGCCCGGGGAAATTTCCCGGTTATCTTTTTTTTAATAAATTAATTACATATTATAAAACTTAAATGGCTGATAACAATATAATGCTGTACTATGCCTAATCCTGAAAATTTTCAAAGACAAATATGCATTCGTTGTTTTATACAAGATTGCAAATTGCCAAAATATTATTTGGGCCAATTGCACATAAATATCTGAAAAAAAAAAATTAAAAGAGATTCGAGATCATATTTGACTGAAGGGTCGATTTTAATGCCAATAAATAAGAGCAATAAATAAAATATACACATGAAATATTGCTAAATGATTAATCTACTCAAAAGTAGCCTTCGTATTTAAGAAATATTATCATCAAGGTGAAAAATTATACAATATATCAGAAGTACCATATTAATCATACAACAAACAAATTATGTTACGCCATGTATTCATTTATTTTGAAAATCAACTACACGTCTCACATACAATAAAAGGCTGAGATGCTACCACCTAAGATTTCTAATAAATATTTAGCAGAAGAAATATCAGAAGAGTTATGTAATAACGGTGAATTATCAGATGAAGGTGTAAAAATAGTACTTGCCAAAAACTTAGATAACAAATGCAATTAATCATTTACCAAAACAAAATCCGCATGCTAGTTAATGAATTTTCTTTGTCTTTTTTCACATCCAATGAAGGGTAAACAAAATGAAGTAGCACTGGTATGATTTAGCAACCCATAGTCAGAGAGATACTTCAAAACATAGGAAAACAAAATCAGCGGATGCCAAGTTATTAATTTAAGATAGAATAAGCATGTAATTTAGTGAGAGCATGAGCTGTCTCAGCATGGAAGTTTGGAATCTTCAAGCAAATATAAAGCAGGCACCATGCTGGATTACAAACACCAATAGAACAAATGGCATAAAGATTTACAAAGTCAACAAGTAAATTGATGCGCGCATATGTTATTCAGCTAAAATATTTGGAGACTACTTGAGCCTACTTGAGCATGATGATCATGTCTCATGATACAGAAAACCAGCCTTTTGTATGCTGTCAAACATGCGTTGAAGAAACTCAAATTATGAAAGACAACAGATAAACCCTGGAACTGCTCCAGTGTTTGTGCGTAATCTGTTGATTGCTGCTCAATCTTTACTTGGCTAATTGAAATAGGATGACAAAGGGCAGCTTTGATTACCAAATACAACCACGTGAATGAACAAAGTAATGAATCTTCACTAAAACCTGCCCAATTCAGAGGGGAAAACACAAAGAAACCAAATATGCTTTTAGAACTTAATTGCATGCTCATACAATTTGATAAAGAGCGATAAAGATAGCAACTTAGACAGAACTGGAAAACAATTAAGATGGATTTAGAACTGGAAAAAAATTAAAAAGAAAATCCATCTCCATCCAATGCTCACTGCATTTTCAGATTACATTTTGAAAGTTAAAATCCTGGCATGTCAGAAGCATGGGCCAGGTAGGTTTAGGAAAGGGCAACAAACGTGTAACAATTTTAAAATGCAACCTACACTTTAAGCATGAATTTTATTGACGAAAATGTATTTATAGAATTGTCTCTAAATAGTTGTGCATCTGACTTTAAAAATGTATCAACCAAGCAAATAAAATAAGTAATCTACAGTTTATACAGGGTTCCTACAGGAGGTTGGGAATCAACCTAATATAAAACAAAGTCCAGTAATTCTGAAAAGAAAGTAGTTTCTTTAGTACGTGTCCCTCAGGACTATTTGAACCACCAAAACAAGAACATGCATGCATAAAACAACTTTTTCATTACGTGAATGATAAGGACATCAGCTCAACCTCAAGTGTCTACGAGCAATGTATTATGTTAGTGAGCGAATCAAAATAACACCAACCCATATTTATGGCAACATATTAACAAGCAAATCTCATTAAAATGGAAACAGTTAAATGTCTGAGTTATCAAAAAATATTTTCAACCGAAACTTTTAAGCTTATCTCAGAGCTAATGACTAACTTTATTAATCCATTTGTAAACTTTACTCTCATCAAGGCAGATATCTCTCACACAATGCCATTGGCCAAGCATATATTCCAATATAATTAACCTATTAAATGCTCCCACAGATGAGGCTCTCAACTTGACCAAACAAGTATATTTTAACATCACTAACTGCGGCTGAAACATCAGTTTGGCACCTAAAATAACTCCCACGCTTGTTAATGATTGCTCATTAACAATCATTAATACAACTCTTCATTGAAGAAAGCTATATAATGCAACTTTATCTCCCAACGACAAACAAAGGACGGACATCCCTCCCTATGATAACAATTTACATACATTCACAAAATATCCAATGCACCAAGTTCAAGCTGAGAAATAAACCAAAAGACAAAATGAACCTTATCAGTCACAATTGATTAACATTACCATCACACATAATAACACCTAAAAGATTCAGCAACCACAGTATCATTAGTACAAGCACCATAAGACTAGTGCCAGAACCACCAAGTCATCAGTCATAGTCATCAAATCACCCTCACAACCAACAAAAAGACACCGTAACTATTTAAAAAAGAAAAAATCCAACTCATCCTCTATAAAACCTCGACTAACATAACATGATCATATTGTATCTTCTTATCATTATACTAGCATGATTCTTCTTATCACTTAGTAGCAAATAACACCCTCTGTCTAACCATAGGCTAAATAATAAACAAATATATTATTTAAAACAAATATTTTGGTTTTTCACACAAACCTTGGAGAGCCGTTTTTCATATTCCGATGAAGAATCCGGCCCGCATTCGAATCGCCACCATCAATCAGCTCTCTCAATCCCAAATTCCCAACTTTCTCCTCCTCCTCCTCCTCTTCTTCTTCCTCTTCCTTTTCTTTCTTCTTCTCAACAACACTTCCACCACTGCCACGTGGCACCTTCCCCTGCAATCTCTCGAAATAATTCCCATAAATATACTCAGGCGTGTAACCATTATCCTCATCAAAAAGCATGATATGGCCGTGCCACTCCCAGACCCGATAATCCGAACCCGTTTCCTCGTGAAACCCGAGGCATATGTGGTGCTCTCCGATGGTCACGGCTTGGCCGGAGTTGGGCTTAAGCGAGTCGATTTTGCCCGATAAGATGACTTTGATAATCTCCTTCTCGAGCTTGGATTCTTCTTTGGCGAGCTGTGTTTTGTTGTTGGAGTCGTCATCGTCTGATGAAGAATCGGAGAGATTGGCAGCGTCGAGGAGAAGGTCTTCGAGGGATTGCTGAGAGAGGAATGGATTCGGAAAGGTGCCGTTTGGTGGCCGGATTTGAAGGCGACCCATAAGGGTTTGGAGAAGGAGATTGTCGAAGTTGCTGCCGCTGAACGAGCTCATGATTTCTTTTCTCCTTTTACTATGTTTTCCCCCTAATCAGGGTTTTGGGGAGCTGATGGCTGAGTTGTGAGAAAGGAGAAGAGCAAGGGTTTATGGTTTTAGGATATTTTTATTTTTTGAGGTTGAATTGTGAGAATTTGTTTTTCGTTTTTGTTTTTTGTTTTTTCCGTTGAATGGGGATGCAAATCAAAAGGGGCCACGTATGCTTTAATGGATATATACGATCTTATTATTATTATTGTTACTATAATATTATTAGGGATGGCATTGGGCTGGGGTGGGGAGGAGATCAACATCCATGTACCCATCTCTAATGTTTTACATATATCATTATTCTCTTTCTGTCTCCGTTAGAATTACTTGAGGGGATTTTCATTCCCTCTCTGAATAACAATAAGGGATTATAAGAAGTCTTCGATATCTGAATAACTGATATCTTTTTTTTAGTTTTCAAACTTAATTTAACCATATTAACCTAAAAATATATATATAATAAAATGAAAATGATTATGAATTGGCCTTATATTTCATTCTACTCCTTCAAACTTTTGGTATATATAATATTCAAATAATAATTTTCAAAACAAAATTCAAATAATGTAATTTTTATATAATATTAACGTGATTGTTGTCTATGAGTAATGATCACCGACTTTGGCGCAACAAAGCCGCATGTGTGGTTGCTAGTTAACATTGCGATAAGTTAGACTAATCGTCCACTAACAACGCAACGTGCTACTAGGCTATGATGAGATGAAGACGAGTTGGGTGCTTACTACTGCACGAATGATTTGGAAAGGATGAGCAAGACTATGAGAAAGTAATTTAGAGTTTGATTTATGAGTTGTGAGCTTGTGGGATTGTGTGCTTTTGATTGTAGTTAAGTCTAAATTATATTAAACATTTTATATTAACTAATTTTATATTATTTGTATAAATATTTTGATATTTGTTATTTACACCAATATTTAATATTTTACAATTTAAAATTTATTATTTATTGACTAATAATTCTAGAAAAATAAAAATAAAAATAAAATTAAAAATTAAAATAGGGAAATAGGGAGGGAATGATGATTCTACCTCATCCTCGTCCCTTCCCCGAATAAGTAATTAGGTAAAAAATCATCTTCATCCTTTCCTCAAATAAGAAATTAAGTATAAAATCGTCATTGTACCCTCTTCAAATGGGAAAAATCCCCAAGAACCCCATCCCCATAGAGATTTCTACCATCCCTAAATATTGTTGTTATTTTCATTTTAAAAGAACATTGGGTATTAGTGTTGGGTTATTTGGCTAGATATTGAACAATAATGTAATCTAGAGGCTGGAAAGTGATTGATACTCTTATGGAGGTTCACTTGAATTTGAGAAATCGACAACAATTAAGATTACCTTATAGAGATTCATTTAACATCCAAAAAATGCTTAGCAACAATTAGATAAATAGGAAATAGCTATGAACATTGTAGACCACCTCCATGGGGGTGGTGAAGGAAGGGTTCCGATTGATTAAAAAAAAAAAAGTAATGATATAGCCACAAACTCTTGTACAAATTTATTTTGTACAAACTGATGTGACATGATAAGATTGGTTGAATTAAATATCACTTGGCCCACATGATTTGTTTTTATTATTTTATATTTTCATTCAACCAATGAATTAATGTCACGTCAGTTTGTACAAAATAAATTTGTACAAGAGTTTGTGGCTGTATCATTACTATAAAAAAAAACATAATCCCTTTAGAGTTGTGTGCAGTTGGAAGATAAAGTTAAAAAAAAAAAGGAATAAATATAGTTATGATTTGATTTTTTGCAGTTGTCTGAATAAGAGGGAAAAACAAATTTAGTTTTTATGATTTATAAAAAAAAGAATGAGAAATCAAATTTGCTTTTTATAATTTGCAAAGAAAGAATAGGACTCAATAAACTAGGACATGTTCATTGGTAAAAAAAAAAAAATTAGTTTGTAGCCAATCATTTTTTAAGAAAATTTGATAAGAACTTATTTTTTTATTAAATTTGATGTTCCTATTTTAACCTAAATAAAAACGTACGGCGTGATGCCTCTGTTTTCTTATTTCTTAAAACTTGAATTCAATTTACCCAAATTTTGGCATTACATATTGATTTAATAATATAGGAGTAATGCTCTCAAATTTCAAAAGTTTTCATTGTAAATTATACGTCATTGGGATGATTCCCAAGCACCAATGAATGATGTCACGCAGTATACACATAAAATTTTGTATCATATAGAGTGCATTTAGTATTGAAATTGGACATTTATAACTTAAAAACTACAAAATTAAAATGTTTGATAAACACTAACTGCTGTAACTTGAAAGTTATATTAATATGATTTTTTACTTGTATAATGCAAAATTTATTATATCTATAATAATTTTATTAAAATTTATATTTATTATATATTACTGACTTTTATTTCATAATTACAGTTTTTTTTTCCACAACAATTGTAACTTAAAAGTTAAGCACCTCAATCCCAAACGTACCCATAATCCACTCCATCTTACCATTAGTTGACAAAATTTTCAACTTTCATTACTCATTAGGTATCATCTGATGTTCAAGCCCAACGTGACGTTTATAAAACTCCGAAGACATTCAAATTCAAGATGTACATATCCATAAACTGATAAATTTCTCTTTTCATCGTAGCAAAGAGTTTCACAAGAAGAACATCAAATTTAACCACTTCTAACTGCAACTGAAAACCTAGACGGAGGCTGCTAGGGCCATGACCTAGCTGTAACTCACACTCTCATCAAAAGTTTGGACACATTAATTTAACTCAACTTAACAGCAAAATGCTACCATAAAAAATATAGATTCATCTAGTTCAACAAAAAGTATACACCTCACCGTATTGATGACAAGAGACATTTCCAGTGACAAGTATCAAGCGAATTTAACTTGACAAGTCTTGGAACCTCTTTCAAACATTAATATTTCCTGACAAAGCCAACGCTTCTTCTCCTTAGAAGTCCACTTCATGTTATGAATGATCATCGATTCCAAAACTTTGCAATTCTTCAACAAGTACTTGATCAATTCCAATTCATAATCTAGACCATAACATTCTTTAATAACAATTTTCTTGGTATGTAACAACAAACAATGAGGTACGCACTCTAGTTCATTCCATACAACGGTCTTATCCCAAACAAATTCTTTGAGTGCCTTACTCCATCCAGGTTTTTCAAAACCAGAAGGCTCCTCCAAACATATATCCTGATTAGAGAAAGAATACATATAAAAACAATAAATTCAGTACTATTTGCTTAAAAAATTCATCATATCCTTACCATGACTTCTAACTTGGGCAAACTACTAAGGATGATGGGAAGCATTTGCCATCCATCTTCTCCAATATCCACTTTTAAATAGGTCAAAATGGGAAATGTAGGAAATAAACTCTCATCATGGTCGCTAAGGCCCTTTCATGGAGAAGAAGAAAATAATTTTTTTAAAAATAAATTACAAATATAACTTGCAGCGACTCATTTCCTTTTCAAACAAAAATTGTCATATCAACTTGGTTTAAAAATAATGTTTCGCAGAGAACTTGCCCGTTCCCGAAAAAGCATACTAGTGGCAATGCAACAAAATTATAAAACAGAATAAATTAAAAAAAATGAAGAAAATTACACAAAACATTAAGGACAAGATCAAGAGAGAACTTACAAACATAGCACCTTTAGACAAGTAAAGAAACCTGGCTTTTGTGCTACCTTTGAGAAACTCTAGCACATGGTGAGCATGAATCCGTTTGTCTCTCGTACAAGAAAGTTTAAGAGAAACTTCACTTAAGGAATGTAGTTCATGCAACATATTGGGCACTAAGGTACCATCTTGTATATAGAGGCAGTTAAGATTTGGAGCCTTAATCATAACTTTGCAATCCATATGGTATGAAACGTGTTGAACAAATAGCATATCATGCTATTTTGAGGGCACATTTTGAGTAGGTCCCACTTAGAGAAAGTGAGAATTCTTGTGAGGTTCGGATTTTACTCCGTTAATACTTCAAAAATATAATTTTATTTTCTCAAAATGGTGCTTGGGTGAGTGAAAAATTGTCTTTCAAAGTTCACCTTTGAAGTTGGAAATTTGAAAGGAAATGAGGATTATCCCACATGAGAAAAATAAGCATAGGGATTAGTGTTTATATATAAACACTTAACCATGTATGAATAAGAATTATAAGGATAGAGGCTCTCTCCACACACGCGTGCGCAGGGGGGTGCAAATCCAAGACCGATTTGGTTGAACTCGTGTGCGCTCGCGCGTACGCGAATGTCAGCCCAAAATCACCTAAGCTTGCATGGCACGTTTTTTTTTCCTTTTGAATTTTTTGTGTAACAATTTCACACTTTTTTGAATTCAAACGAGTTGTAACAATTTTACAATTATTTCTTCTTGTTATGCAATTCAATTTTTTGAATTGAATTGTTTAAATTCAATGGCTGTTACAGCAATTGAATTCGAAAATTAAATACAAAAAGGCACCTCCTCTTCTGTTTTTTGGACACTCGAAAAACTAGCACAAAGCTCACTTGTTTTTTCTTTCTCCTTCGTTGTTTGTTTTCTCTGATCGAGTTCGCTGTTGTGGTTCACCGGAATTTCCAGCATCTGTTTAGCCGGGAATTCGTGCCCGTTGTATCCTAGGAAACAGCTACCAACAGACCTAAAGCACTCTAATAGATGGTAAATCTATTTTAAGAATACTGCCCGGTGCAAGCCTCGGGTTCTATTTTATTTTTTTGTTTCGATTTCCTTTCTCTTCTATTTTGCTCTCTGTTTTCATTTGTTTTCATTTGTCATTTCAAGTAGCTGATTTTTGTTGTTTAGCTACTGTATAAATTATTATCTCACAGTGTTTGTTCTTTTTTTTTACAATACGTTCCTAGGTCCACAAATTTGGAGTATCCTTTCATCTTCCTCTAACGACCCTACCCTTATGGTTAACCTTTTCAGAGTCGGGGATATAATGATAATAACCGAATCAGGGTACAAACCACATATCTTTATTGACAAATCTTCAAGCACAGGGCAAATGGAAAATAGCCTCTCAATCAAGCTGTTAGCAGGTTCAAATAATTCAAGATGAAGAATCTTGACACTTGGAAAACAAATTCCAGAGGGAGGAATCTTGAGATTGAAAACCGAGTTGAGCTTGAGAATCTCAAGTGCTTTGGAAGTGTAGATGCTGTCAGGCAACTCATCATGACGGTGACGCCCGAGATTAAGTTCAATCTCACGAACATTACGCATAATTGCAGAAGAAACCCAAAATTTCAAACTACACAACACTTTGGAACAATGGAGAGAAAACTTGTCAATTTTTGCTGGGTGAGTGACAAAAAGCACTCTGTTAACAAAATTCTCAAAACCATTCGAACCACGGTCACATCTCTTGGGGTTTAAGACTAACCTTTCATCGAAGCAAAGATTAGTGAGCGAAGTCCAAACAAACCTCCATCTTGAAGATAAAATGCAAGTTGCCACAGCATACTTTGTGGGAAGAAATGAAAGAATGTAGCCGAGGATTGAGTCGGGTAAACTACTGATCCTATCTTCTTTCTCATCTTCATTACCCACTTTGATCACTCTGGCCATCCAATGTGATTCATCCATAATGAAAGTCCTAAACCTAAAGCAACCTGACACAATTAAACAATAAATAAATAAATCTTCATAGAGATGAAAATGAGGAAATAAACCTGATTAGCCAAGAGATTAGAACATATACACATTATTCCGTATCTTTGGTTCAATCGAACAAAACCCAAAAGCCATTACCAAATCACAAGAGCAAATCAAAGCCCGGTTTGAGAAAAGCTTCAACATAACTAAGATATTATACCACTGTTTTTCGTTTTCCCTCGACTAAATGGTTTTGGCTGCTTTCAATTTCAGCTCTTCTTACTTCAAGAAGATTTGAAGACCACTGTTTGAAATTTTAACTCTTGAGCGCATATTTTTTTACTTTCATTGAAAGAAAGGGGGTGGCGTTGTTATCGAGATGGTTCGTCAGAAGACGCAGCATCGGGCGGGAAAGGAAATTTTGCTGGAGCGGGAAGAAATCGTAACAAATGGCATAAACGATCAACAAGAGGCCCATGTTGCCCAGAGTCAACAAGCCCACGAAAGAAAGAGCGGTAATCCATACTTCTCAAATTAACCTTCCACCAATCTTTTTATCACCAATTCTCACCATCGCCACCGAGAAACATAATTTGCAAAACGCAATGTTTTTTAATTACAATAAAAATCAAATAATCAAATTAAGACTTCAAAATATTTAAATCCACAAAAATCAGATTTGATAATTAAAATAAAACTAAAACCCAGATAGTCATAAGCCATAGTCCACAATCCAAAGACAAACAAGTTAAAATCCGAAATAGAAAATCTTGTGCCCATCGCTTTTGTTCTACTTTCTAACTGGCCTTGCATTTAGATTGTGCTAAGTTGAAGTTCTCTTTTGCTCTTGTGTTCGGACAATCAAAATGACTATAATCATTGAATTTAAGTACTCTAAATTCAAAGTAAAATATTCATAGGAACAACTGAATTTTTTTAAAAAGAAAACAATGTGTAAGTGGATAACTTTGTCAAAAATATTGAGTTTTGCAATTCTAATTGTTGGTGATAGTGATAGTGACGATGAACTTGATGGTCAGGAAGATATGAGGGAGAAAGAGAGAGCATATGGGAGTTAAAAAAAAAAAAAGATAAATTAAGAAATAAGTGAGATCATTTGAAAAGCGGTGCTTGCAAGATAAATTATATGTTTTTCTTTTTAGTGGAGAAATTCTTATCAGAAGAATATATAAAACCTCAAAGTAACGAGTTACTTCCAACAAAAATTCTTCAATCAATACAAAGGAACTACTAGAATGGCCTGCAACTTAGTTATAAATCACCAGCAACATCATTAAAATTCCTTAAAATATACAAGTCATGTCTTGATATAAATAATTGCTGTATTTCAAGTCTTGATATAAATAATTGTTGTATGTCAGCTATAATTGAAAAAAGGAAAGTTTGCGTTTTCATTTTTTTTTTTCACTTTTACTATTTTGGTTAAATTTATTTTGTTACTGTTTCTGGTTACGGGATGTATTGCGAGCATGCAAGCTTTGTCACCGGACATTGAAGTAAATGCAAGTTTCATTTTAAGTGAGAAGATAATAATAACAAGAATCTTTTGTTGAAATTTACTTGCGCATCACTTTAATGCACTAAAGAGGAGATTTTATTAGCTTCAAGATGGCCTACGCTGACGACAATTTTTATCAAGCAATAGCCAACGAAACGTTTCACATCTCTAACACTTGCCTAGGAAAGTGTCTAAAATCTATTGACTGGTTCATCCAATTGCAGCTAGAAGGTGCATCTAGAAGCGAAAAGATGTAGCCAGTTTTCATTCTTTTTGTCACAAAAAAAATAAAATCTCAAGTTGACGACTGTCTCCACATTGTATATTCATATTTGCTGGGCGCTGTGTGAAAAAAACCGAGCTCAGTCTCAGCATCCAAGCCAATAGACAAACAAAAAAATGACAAAAATGTATCTCTCAGCATATAATAAAAGAGAGAAACATTACAGGTGAGACTTGTTCAAAATTATCGCCATCATATACCATCATCCAGTTTCACGGGCGTAGTAGTAGTAGTCAATTAACCAAGAAAATGCACTATATAGGCACGCATTTGAAGAAACATTGTGCGGGCATGCAAGGAGAAATAGAGTTTCTTGTAATGATAAAAGGACTTGTATATGTAACAACACCATATCTGTATGAAACATCACACGACCGAATCTATCACTCAGTGATCAAACGACTACCGCCTCAAGCTCTCCACAATATAGTCAGCATAGAGGTTCCTTCAAAGTAAAAGAAGCATATTATTAGCTTAAAACCACAATCACAATCATCTATACATGCAAAGAGGCTGATATAATGAAAAGAGGCTAATATGCACACAAGTACGAAGGATTAAAGAAAAACTAGAGAAAAAAATAGGTCAATGAACCCTCAGAGATGATCATTTTATAAAATCCTTGAAATTATAGGGACGCGCAATGCATGCATACTGGCCTCTTCCAAAGGATTAGTAAACAATGTAAATGCACATACACCGATTTAGAGTCTGGTGACCAGACGTTTATATTCGACTCTTGGATCGTATCAGAAGAAAACAGATCAGTACAAAATATGTGACAAATTTGATAAAGAAAATTAGCACAAGTATAATGTAATGCATATTGATAAGCATCTTTTTGTGTGTATGAGCACGTATCTCTTATGTCTACAAGTTAGTGTCAGAGAGGAATATCTCTTACATAGACTGCTGGACTGAATTATAGGCATCAGAGGCTGGCAGAAAGTCATTTACAGCAACTTCCTTGTTCTCATTTTTCTTGTCTAAATAATTTATTAAGGAAAGAAGACTAGGGTTCTAGAGTTCCACTTGCATCAAGGAAAGAAAGGGCAATTCACAAATAAAACATATGCTTCCATTATAAATTGTAGAAAGGATACAGTCTTCAAAGAAGCGGCGGATCTCAGCCAAACGATGTGGTGGAAGCTCCTTAATGTCATTGTAGTGTCGGTACTCGGGATCATCAGCACAGACAGCAATGATCTTATCATCTTTCTCACCCTAAATTTATAGAAATTTACGTTATTCTCCACACATTATATTCACAGGGAAGAACTTATGTCCGCATGGGATTTAAATACCTGATCAATCATAGGCATGAGTCCGATGGCTTTAGCCCGAAGAAAGCAGCCTGGAAGAACTGGCTCCTGATGAAGTCATCAAAATAATTAAGATAGAGTGAACTTATAAAATTTTATACAAGTTTAGTTGCCTCAAAATTTTTGAAACCAAAGGCTGGCAAAGCATAACCATGCAGGCACTTTAAAATGACCAATGAAATTACTGCAGATAAATCATTTAGATTTTGGACAGTAGTTCATCTCAACTGCCTTGGGCAAATGTGTAAAATAAAAGAAAAGTGCTTTTGAACAATCAGCATAGTGAACAAAAATACATGCAAAAGCACTACATTTCAAAGGAAACGGATATCAAACAGCATACCTGCATGATGATCAGGACATCAAGGGGATCATTGTCTTCGCAAAGAGTACGAGGTATGAAACCATAGTTATGGGGGTACACAACTGAAGAGTAAAGAACACGATCAACCTGCAAATTTATCTCTCATTTAGCAACCCACCGTAAATCTGTAGAAAGCATAGAGAAAATTGAAAATTGACTTAGCACATAAGATCACCATGATCAGTCCAGATTTTTTGTCAAGTTCATATTTCACCTTGCTCCCTTTCCCAATTTCAATCACCTGCATACATTACCCAAACTTTCACTACAGTAGATGAGCAAGAATTCCAAATGTATCAAATTTATACATAAACAATCAGTCAAATTGCCCCTATTCAGTTAACTGAACAATCATGCTTGCTTTCTTTTCTTAAATAAATGGAAATTGCAAAATTAATTGAACAAACGTACTTGCTTTCTTTCCTTAATTAATAAATGGCAATTGCAAAGTTGTTAAAGATAATACTATTAATAAACATAAAAAGTGTATATGTAAGGTGGTAATTCAACATGTTAATTGCTCAAACTCCATATTCTTGAAAGAGAGTGAGACAGAATAAGCATGAATGGTGATTTGAAAATTAGAGAGACAATTTTTTCCTTTTTCCTTAATAAGAGTTGCATTGAAAGCATATCCTGCTAAGAACACAGGGAAAGAAGAGTGAAAAATCATGATAATAAGAGCTTGAAAATCTATAGGTCCCCTGAAATAGAACATTATACAAAGAGATCACTAATAACAGCATTCCCAGCTGGATTTCCTAAAATATAATCACCAGCAACAGAAGCATTGCATGCAGAAATATAGATATGTATGCACAACTGTTGAATAAATACAGTGACCAAATTTTAGTTTAAGTTCAGTATCCTTACGCAATTGAAAATCTTTGGAGCTCCAGGTCCTGTATTTGAATGACAAAAGGAATGATATACAAAGTTATGACACCATTAATTAAAATGAATAACTAAATATTAACACCTTGAGTCTTACAACAGTATTACATACCAATCTCAAGATCATGCCAAGGATGTGCAGCAACAGACCTCCTGCTCATTGAAGAAAGTATCCTTTCATTAAGCGGAGGATGTGCTGGAGGTTGGGAGACAGGAGTTTTGCTTGAAGTCTCAATTGGTGGAGCCATCATAACTGCAACATTAAACAAACATAATGTTAACAAATGTACAACTAGCTCTGGAAACCAAAAGAAATAATGATAATCTCTTGGCAGTTATTTTAGGAACTATTTAATCAGATACAATGCTCTTAAATATATTCCAACAACTCAACTAAAAGTATGTGAAAAATACTCAAATACTATGTACTAAACTAAAATTTGAATGCTCATTAATCCAACTTAAATGACTACGAACTTAACAGTATAACTGAGATATCATTTAAAAGCAAACTCATATATTCCAATCGTTGTTTCACAATTTTATTTTCCTTCCAAGCCATAGAATTTATAAAAGATCCATGCCAAGCCAGCCAAAAGAACTGGAACATATTTAGGATTTACAATCTCACAAGTCGTAGTTGGTAGATCTAATGTGTATATACATAATTACATCAGAAAGAACCTAATAGCTCAGGAAATATAATAAAAAAACTCGTAAACCAAAAGCTATATGAGTTCACTGCAACTTTTTGGACATTGTTTGGCTAAATTCTTCCTGGTACCTCCCTACTTCAAAAGTAAAATAATTACAAGTGCTTTCCTAAATGCTAACCAAACAACACTTTTAACACCATTCAAACTTGAAAATCAGAGTCTAGCAGTAAACATGAACGTACCACAGCTAAATATTCAAACGCAAGCGAAGATTGATTTATTTCTTATCTAATGCTTCCATTAAATAACATAATTTCTCTGAAATAAATCATTAAAAAAAATCAAAATCAGTTTTCAAATTCTACTTTTCTATACGGCAAACAGAAATCAAGCAGAGCAACCTCAGATCTACCAAGGAGTTAAGCTTAATCTATACTAAATGTGAAAAAAATACACAAAAAAAAATCCTATATAATACAAACAGAGAGAGAGAAAAAATATATATATATATATATACATATATTCCTCGCACCGAAAAAATAATTTCTTAGTAATCCAAAAACGAATAAAAAATCGATCAATTTAACAGTAATATTATTCACATATTAAAATACAGAAGCACAAGCCATGAAGCCAACACGCGTGAGCTTCACTGTGTAGGCAACATAAAAATCAGATCCAAAAACAAAACAAAAGAGAAAATCAGAAGAAAAAAAAAAGGAAATTGGCTCAGGAACACCAGAAACCTAGGAAATGACGATCTATGAGTTACAAAGCGATTTCGGAAACGTACCGGTAACAGTTCAAGTACTGAAAGCCAAACAGGGCCTAACGAGAACGAAGCTTCAAGACCACAAAGAAACGCACCGATCTCGAAAAGAGAGAGGAGTAATGGCGAAGATATTAAAGTTAAGTTCCTCTACGGGCGCTTAAGTAGAGGAAAGCAAGAGAACTGATGCTGGTTCCCTTCCCGCTCTCTTTCCCTTTGCATTTTAAAGGTGATCGGTGAAAAATAATAATAATAATAATAATAAAATTTGGATTTATAAAAAATATATATGTAAAGGATAAAAAGGGAAAATTGTTACGTTTCGAACTTTCGCTACAGAGGAATAAAAAAGGTTTAGGAATGGAATCACCGTATATTCTGTGAAACGAAAGTTTCATGGACACAGCTGTAACGAGGTGATACGTTTCGTGAATTGATTGGGTAGAAGGGAGTCAGGTGGGGCCTACCTCGGACAGAGACGGGATTCCTAACGGTCGTGAGCGCTCGTAGATCGTGAGTGCATTAAAAGCGAGGGGGATTCTGGGGAATGATAAGGTGGGAGCGGGAGCACATGTACACCGCTTTTCTCATGCGGCAAAATCGTTGTCGGATTAATCACTGATGGTGATGGATCCTCCTTTCATTTGATCATGAAAGTAAAACACGGCAATAAATAAGATATAATCATAGGCGATTTTACGACCCAGCATGGTTTATTCAGCAGCAAAAAGTTGTTCAGGAAAAAAATTAGACTGTGTTTTAAGTTCATTACAAATTTACATTTACCAAGTATGGTTTAAAAATTAGCGCCAATAAAACCGAGATTTACTCCACATTTTATTTCAGTCTATTGAGAATTTTAGTCTATAATTTCTTGGATTCATTCTCCTCATTATGATTTATGAAGGAATAGTGTAGTATTATCCGCCCAATGACCTAAGAGGTGAAATTTTAGACTTCTAGTAGCACATTCTAAATGAAAAAAAAAATGTCCTAATTGCAATATAGTTTGACAAAGTCATAGGAATGATCTACGATGGCTTTTAATATTTTCTTTTCTGTTTTTTTGTTAAGGAAAAAAGTTTTTATTCAAAGGAAAAAGGAATAAGATTACGCATCACTCAAAAAATCTATTGGATTTCTCGGCAAAACAACCAAATCTAGAACCATTTTAGTTAACCCATGTTGAGATACACACTTCACCTCCCATGTTAAGCACAACAAGATCCCATTTGCTCCTAAAGTACAAGTTCGGAGCTCGTAAAGTATTTAGTAAATGATATTTTTATTTTTATTTTTTGGTCAAAATCATTATCTAAAAGTAATATTTACTATAAATATTAAATTTTATTTATAAATATATTTTTTCTACAATGACTATAACTTAAAAGTTACACCACCTCAATACTACATACGATCCTAATTTTTTATAAAATGAAATCATATCTTCTCGTATTTTATATGATTAATATTCTATATATGGGTCAGGCTACAGTGCAACTGTGGTACCGGCCGTTGGATCCACTCAAATGAGTGGGGTCCACTTGAATAAGTGGGAATCCAACGGTTGGGTGCAACTGTGGCACGGTACCACAGTTGCACCACAGATTTATCCTATATATATATATATATATATATATAAAGAATATTACTATAAATTCTAAAATTTTATTTTAAATAAAATAACATTCATTTGTAAGATATTAAATCACTTAACAAGCAATACATCACATACTACTTTTAGGATCTATCATTACCCTTTTTTAAATATGACATAAATATATTTATCTACCACTTTTGGATGCTTTTCCGAAACACAAGGGTTCGTTTAACGCGATCATGACTCATGAGGAAGATCATGTCATTTTCTAGGGCGCCGAACATCTAGGGGTCTTTAGTGAAAGAAGGATGCAAGTGACAGCAAACCACAGGGAATAAAGAATCTCCAGATTTTCCTTTTCTTTTCTTTTCTTTTTTTTTTTCTTTAAATAGAAGACCCTCCAGCAATGAATTAAAAGAAGAGGTGGCCTTGAAGCATCCTCATTCCTCAACCAGCGAAAACGTATCCAAGAAATATTCTTCTCATCTTATCATCATCACATCTCCGTCACTGCTTCGTTGGGATGCCAAACTGTTACTCAACGTTACGCACTAACGACTTGACTTTCTTACCTTTGCTTTGATCTAACGAGGAAAAAAAAGCCTTGCGTGGAAACGTAATCTTCTCAATGCACTTAATCGGTGCACCAGTCTAATAATGACTTTTAATTTGACAAGTCTAATTTTTTTTTTTTTGATAAAAATTATACGTTTTTATTTTTATGAGTCTATTACATTAAATTAGTGGATCCCACCGAAGAAATCCGATCAAAATGTAGGGTACATATTAATTTCTTTATTCAACTACCAGTCTTCTCATTCCCATACTCGAAGTCGAACCATAATTTGATTTTAGAAAAGAACCTGTCAATTACTGGAGTCTCTTAATTCATGAACATGGCCGGCTACTTTATTGATTCGTCCATTTTTTTTTCATCTTTAATTTTTTAAGCTTCCATTTTGTCTATGCGCTGTGTTTTCTTCTAGTGCTTTTGTCCTATTTTAAAGTTTAAAAAGCCTGGCCACTTGGCCAAAGGCCGAGTTTCAACTTCCTACAAAAATATTATGAAAATTAAAATATTTTAAAATTACTCTCTTTTACGAAATACATGTAAAATATAAATATTTTTTATTTATAAAGATTATTTGTTTAGATATCTATTTTATAAAATTTAATGTAAGTCAAAAAAGTTAAAAAAAAACCTTCTCGAAACAAAAAAAAAAGTTAAAAAAGCAACAAACGCAAAGCATTATTCGTTGCGATTTTAGCACCTTAGCGGAGGACGAGCTATAGAGAAAAATTGCAGCTTCCACCGACGGGTTTATGATATAGAATAATTTATTAACCGAGATTGGCAATTTGGCACCAGAAAAGCGCGTCTTATTTTTTCCCATTTTGTTTTGTATATACTTGATGGTAAAATATACCTTATCAAACACGTCGGAAGATATTTCAAAAAGGCCCACTAAGATATTTTTTATATGGAAAGAACAACACAACACCACCACATCAAAAGTTTTACTCCTAAATCACAATTATAATACAAAATCATAATATAATATGTATTTATAATTGTTTTTTTTTTTTTGGAGAAAAGAAACTACTATAACCAAATAACACGAGTGACTGAGTATTAAACGAATGTCAAAGTTAAATGAGTCTCGAGGTCAGATTGATAATATTGAAATTAATATAGTTATTGTTAATTATGCTTAAAAAATCAATTAAAAGTTTGATAAATTTTATTTTAAAAAATACTGTGAATTTAAAAAGCAAACATATGTGTTTAATAAGTCTTACTATTAAACTAGTATAAGAATGTAAAAAATTAAATTAGACATAATATTGAATAAAATTTAGTTACACATTTATTACCATGTATATAAAAAAAATTTGTGTATATATAATAATTGATAACTAAAATAAATATTTTTATATTATTAATTTTATCTTTTATTATCTTAATATAATTGGTAATAATTTTAATCTCTTTAAATTTAATGATCTTATTTCTTAATTAATAAGGATAATTTTTTGTTTTTATAATAATATGAGGATATTTATGGAATTATATTGAGTATAAAATTAATTCTAAAAATCAAATTACGAAAAACCACTCTTTCCTTTTCTTAAAAAAATCAGTTGTAATATGGGATTATTCTGCCAAAATTAATTTTTTTTTTAAATTATCAAATACCAAAAATGTAATCTCAAATAGCCCCTAATATTGAATAATCTTGACCGTTAACTCTACCTAAAAACAAACCCAACTAGAGACAAAATTCTTATCCTATCTATACAAATGTTTACTATTTTATATTTTATTGGCCTAATTAATTTTTTTTCCTTGTGGTGAAAGCAAGATATCAATTCTCCATCACAAAGTCACACCAAATTAGAAGTGCTAAATAATCTCACTCACATAGCTATGTATTATTCACCCAATGGTATAGGGAAATTTACACCAATAGCCATAAAAATTTTGGCTTTTTCCATCTTAACTCTCCAAATAAATTTCTATCAACATTAGCCATAAAAGAACCTTTGAGACCAAAATACCCCTCTCTCTCATCTCTCCCCCAGCACTCTCTTTCACACATCTTTCCCAAACCGAACAAACTCTCATCATCGGCGATAACATCAGCTCTCGTTTCAATATCTTGTAGTTGTTTTAGTAGTACAAGAAATGATCCAATCATCCACCAAACCTGAGCGTTAAATTTGGAGACAATTTAAAAATCGTACCAGCTCAAGCTCTGCAGCATTGTCGTACAAACTGCTGCTTCCCATTTCAAGGAGACAATTTTCTTGAGTCTCCATTTGTGAAACTGAGACATAACAAACAGACTAATCTTTTGGGTATACTTATTTCAATGTAAGTTGTAATCTTTCTTTTCATTTCTCGCATTTTTCTTGAACTTTTGTGTATGCACTGCTACTTTCAACAAAATCCTCTATTTGTTTTCTCAGAAAATGTAGGAAAACAAGAAACCTATGTTGCTTAAAGACTGACGCAGTTCATTCATATGAGTCCCCTATGACTCTTTTTTGTTCAAATAATTATAATAATGATAAGAATAATAATAATCAAGCTTCATTATTACAAAAGCCGAATACAATGGTCACCAAATTACAGGTGCCTGTCGCACGAAGCTTCGTGCGACAGGCAGTCGCCAGATTCACCCCGACTCGCAGTTCACTGAAACTCTCTAGCAAGTTCAAAAAATAACTCATACCATTATGTGATGCCGATTAGTGTTGGATTCGGATAGATTATGATCAGATTTCACTTTTATTGTTGCCTTTTACCGTCGCCGTTAGTTGATGATTCAAGAGTGGAAAGCTGCCTTTGGTTTGACGAAATGGGAGAAAGAAAGTTGCTTTTGGTTTGTAAAGAAAGGTAATTTGGGGAGAAAAGCGTGTGTTTGGCTAATGTTGATAGAAAAAAATTGAGAGGGTTAATTGTGAAAATAGCAAAAGTTTTATGGTTATTTTCGTAAATTTCCCAATGGTATAAGAGACTTATAATTTCATGATTTTATGCACACGAGACAAATGAAATTAGTTTTTAAAAAATCTTAAGTTTTGAGGATAATCTATCCTGAATACTACAAATGGCAGAAAATCTCCACCAGCACGAGGCCTATGGGGCCCCATTTTGTTAAGGTTGGATATTGAGCCTAATTTTACCCTCGTCTTATAAAAAAGATCAGGTAAATATATAACTTTTTATATCATTTGATTGGGCAGGACGGGTACAGGTATAAAACACTAGCACCTATACCGCTCACTAAACCCATTTGACTATTGATTATTTACTTATTTTTAATGTTTTAGAAGTTAAAATTTACAGCCAAATCAAATAAAGATTCCTAAAACATATACATTAGCACTTAACAGCTTAGTAATCGGAGCAACCATCTAATATAATGTTATGCTAGACATTTAATTCGAGATTTTAGTCATTTAGCGGACTAGACATTTACCTGATCATCTAAAATCTTGTCCTAATAAAAAAAAACAAATGACAATAGAACAACGTTTAAATCACGATCAGTTGAAAGGAGCGATAAGGAAATACTAAAGTGGAGACTTTTGTTTTGGATCCAAATATTTGGTAATACGTTAGTTAAAATTGAACTTAACAATCATCAAATTATAATTAATATTTACCTAAAATTGAAAATGATTCTTTTAAAAATTTTAGAATAAAATATTGCATATTCAAATTGAGCTAAATAGTTAAAGATATCATTTTTGTATTTTCAATATTCAAGGTGTTAAAAAAAATATAAGGGGATATAGGGGATATGAGAAGGAGACGAGTATTTATAATTTTTATCAAATAATACCTGATCCGTACCCGTTCAAATCCACAATCAGGATGAAGATATTCTCTAACAAATGGGTACAAGTTTGAGTATTAGCATCCCTGCATAATACATAGTCCATTGCCATCCCTATTAAATACTGTAATTCAAAAATTTTTACGAGACATTAATTGATACAGATGGAGTAGTGTAATTTTCATTGATCTCAATTTTTTTTTCTCCCTTTTCCGTCCACTCAATCATAAAAAAAAAAAAAAAAAAATTGGTTTTTGCCTTCTTAGTTACATTTCTTCTTGTTCTTCTTATAAATTAACGACCCCCTGTAGATTGCAGTGTTGGAACGATACATGTACCTGAGAACATTATTTTAATTTATTATGAAACAAACTTTTCATTTAGCCTGCAGTACTACCGCCGACTTGACGCTGCTTAAATAATAGATATCATCAAATTACGAATCTATGATACCATGTACATTTTCTTCATATAATTTTAAATCACTAGTATTCCAAAAGAGGAAAAAAAAAAATCACTAGGACTTGGCTCATGGGTACTTAGTCGAGACTCAAAAGTGTTCAAGCTCATACGGCTACATCAGTCTTCAATAAGAGTAGATTTTATTTAAATTTTGATATAGATATGTCTTAGTAGGGGGAATCTTGGGTGCATTGCTCCTTCTTTACTATCATTGAAAAATTTATCTAAATTTTCGAATTTTGATTTGGAAAAATTATACTCTAAAATTGGTTCATAAATGCTTAGTTGGGTAAAATTGTGTAAGACTTTAAATCCACTCTCTAGTCTTGGGGTGCGCTTGCAATTGACATTGGGTAACTGTAACTTTTTATGTTAAGTAAACACTAACTGTTGTAATTTAAAAGATATGTTATATGATTTTTCTATTATATAATAAAAAATTTATTATATCTTTAATAATTTTGTCAAAATTATTATTTAAAATTTATATTTACTATATATTATTAATTTTTATTTTATAGTGACAATTTTTTTTTCCACAACAGCTGTAACTTAAAAGTTGCAGCGCCTCAATCTCAAACATGACATTTCTCTAAGTGAGGGAATAGAGTAAAATTAATTTCTTAGGTCTCCCTCCCCTGAATTGAATGAATATGAGAGTGAAAAATTGATGTTCATAAGTCTAGATATTCACAGTATATACTAGCCTCCCTTCAAATACACGCATTTTGGAAGTAAACATTTTTCATATGATTGAAATTGAGCCATAACAGAGTTAATCGAGATTGTATAAATTTGAGCCTAACAAGCGACGTACCTCTATGAAAAGAAATAAAGTAGTGCAACTTATATTTTGAGAATTCAAGTAAATTTTCAATAAAATTTGTTATTCGTCCCCACTCGTTTTGAATAATTTACAAAAAATTAAGTTCAAAATTATAGTTTCGTCTTCAGAATCACTTAAAGAGTATGTTAAATCTAAAATTATTTTAAAATATTTGAGAAAAATCAAATTCTCTTTAATAAATTAAAATTTTTCCACTGATTTTGGAAACTAGCTATGCCATAAGAAGAGTAAATTATAAATTTTATTTTAAAATGATATATCGTCTGCTCTTAAATCTTATTTTAAAATGATAAGTTATGGTGATTTTAACAAATGTCTTTTGCTTCTTTGGCTAGGGTCTAGCTATGGTGCAACTGTGGTACCATACCACAGCTGCACCTAATCATTAGATTCAGCTATAGTACATGTGTGTAGCTAAATCTAATGGCTAGGTGCAGCTGTGGTATGGTACCACAGTTGCACCATAGTTTTGTCCCTTTGGCTAACAACAACAAAAGACTCTTATATTTTAACTCTTTAAGTACTGGTTTGTTTGTCTGTATGGCAAACAAAAAAGTGAAAAAATAATTCATCTCTTAGAAAATTCTTCTAATAAAAATAAGTTGGTATATTATTTTAATCAAACTTTTTTTCATATAAAAATAATAGTAATTATAACAATTCTCCCTTTTCAAAAATGATGATATAAAAAATAATATAATACTAAATTAGAGTATTCAAAACATTCACTAAATAAGATTTTTCAAATGAGATAATATTTCTCTCTTCTCATCATCATCATCATCACAAGCATTTTATTATTCTTCCTCTTCATCAGTGTCAACAATCTCATCATCAACGGCGACGATGAGCTTAGTGAGCAACCCGGTATAACAATGAGCTAAGTGGTAGTGTTTCTTCCTTCGACAACGAGCTAAGCGACTACGACGCTATCCAATCGACGACGAAAGCGACGGTGCTACCCACCAACGACAAGTTCTGCCCAGTTCGATCTTTGGGTTCAATTTGAGGTGCTGGATTCATGTGGGTGAGAGTTATGGATTTGCAATTTGGCAATATATATATTTAATGAAGGGTAATTTGGCAATATAAAAAATTGAATAGGATAGTTTAATCGGTCCTAGGAATCTAGGATTAGAGTTCTAATCCCCAATCACCGATTATTTCCAAATCTAAGTAGAGCCCACCACTTTAATTCCGAATCTCTTCTCCAAATTTTTAAGTAAACATTAGAATAATTTTGATTTCGGCATTCTCACCCTCATTCTCAGTTAATAAACACATGGTTAATGTATCATTTTTTCACATTTTAGAAGAATAGCATTAGTGATTTGAAAATGACAACTCACTAAACTTGATTAAAGTGCACAACTTTAGACTTTCTATTATTTATGAAACTTCTGCTGGTAATTGCGTAATTGATAAAACATCACATTTAAAGCATGATCTTCAAAAAGTAAAAGTGTTTGCATGTATACAATTTTCATTTCATACGTAATTAAGATCTTGTTTAGTATTGAGATATTGTGAAAAAAATTATATAATAGAAGTTAATAGTGTCATAGTATATAATAAATATGACCTTTAAATAATAATTTTGACAAAAAATACAAAAGTAATTATAGGTTTCTCATCATATTAGTAATGGATCAAAACAACAAGTTTCTAAGCCACAATAGTTAGAGTCCGTATGGGATTGCTTTTAAGAGGGTTAAAAGTGATTTTGAAAAATTAAAAATTAATTTTGGTGTTTGATAAACTTTTTTGGAAATTAGTTTTGGCATAAGCACCCATCCTACACTATATTTTGAGAAGCAGTGAAGGAATATCTTTTTAAATTTTGATTTTGAGAATAAGTATATATCATCATATATATTATAAAAATCTAAAATATCCTTATTAATTCAAAAATAAATCATTAACTTTAAAAATATTATTATTATTATTATTATTATTATTATTATTATTATTATTATTATTATTATTATTATTATTATTATTATTACTACCAACTATATTGAGATAACAAAATAAAAAATAAAATTAATCATAAAAAAATTATTTTAGCTATCAATTATTATATATACACAATATAGTAATATAGTATCTTATATTTCATGTTTACAAATGCATAAATAAATTTTATTCAACATTATGTCTAATATAGTCATTTATATTCTTACAACAGTATAGTAATAAGATTTATTAAATATGTACAACTGTTTTTAAAACTCATAGTACTTTTAGAAATAAATTTTACCAAATATTTAACTGATGCTTTTCACAGTTAATTATTAGGGTAATGCTAAGTTACATGCATGTACCTTACATCCCTCTCACATGAATAGTGTATGGATACTATTCATGTGAGAGGGATGTAAGGTACATGCATGTAACTTAGAGGGATCCTAATTATTAATACAATGCAACTAAAAATAATTATTTTAAAAGCTACATCATTATCAAATTGTCCTTTATTTTTTTTAAAAATAATATACTATTGTAACTTTCAAATTACAGTTTCCTAATCTCTAAACAAGACTTAAGTGAGTCCTTTTGATTTGACAATATGACTCGTAATAATGTTAAAGTTGATTTTTCAAAAACCAAAACAAAGTCTATATTCATTAACAACGAAAGCAAAAGCCTTTCCATGTAAACTCTTTTTGAATTGGTAACTAGAACTTGCTTGGATATTCTAGAGATGGCCAACGGGATGGGCAGCACGTGGCACCGCACGAGCATGTTTCGATGGGGCATGCGGCATGATAAGGCACACACGCGCGGCGGGTCAAACTTAGAATTTTAGACATATAGGCCTTAAAAATATGACATGATTAGAGATGAACTAAAGTACAACATGTGAAAAAGACCCACAATAAACACGTTTCACTTTTTAGTAAAAATAAATTTAAAATTTTATGATTTTACAAATAACTTTAAATTGAATTTTTTAACATATTTTATTAGCGAAGTTTTTTTAAATTCATTTAATCCTTAGTTTTTTTTAAAAAAATACTCTAATTGATTTATGTTTATAAATTATTAAATGAATAATTGATATCATAATTGTAATAAATAAAATTATGAATACCATGATTTTATAAATACGTATTAATGTTATTATAAACTATAATTTATGAGTCTATATAAGTCCAACATAACAACTAAGTTAACCCTTAAATTTTTTATCATTATTGTTATTATTGTTAAGTATTAAAAAAAAAATTTAATACTGTAGGGTCTAACCTAATAACTAATATTACATTCTTTTCTTATTAGTCATTTATTATTATTAAATATGGATTTGAATTTTAAATTTTTAATTCTATTAAATTTAGTTAAAAGTACATAAACAAGGAAAAAAATATACAGTATGACATGACACAAAATATGTAGTAGATACAGCACGGTACGAGCACACAGACGCATGGCTTTCCTTTGATAACCGGCCCGGCACGTCCGGCATCGCCAGGACCTTCAATTGTTAAACAATTTGCAATTTTGCATGTGGACGGAGTCGTTATTGAACGTTGGTCCAGGTCAGATATCGTCATTTTCTTAAGGAACTGTAATTAACAGAGTGCCAGTCAAAGTCAATTATAGTAAAGCTGCGTGTCTTATTACGCCGCGTGGCATTGTTATTGCGAACTTTCAAACCCCATTTGATTTTTGTCAAGGCCGGCCGTCCTGCTCTGCAATCTTGGGATTTTGGACGGTAGGATATTTAACGCGAATAAGTCCATGTCAAAAGATTCCTTCAATCCCAACTTCATAACTAGTGCTTGGCTCCTATCAAAAAAAAAAAAAAAAAAGACATTCAAACACTTTTTGTTCATAAATCTTGTTTATTTGAATGAAAATAAAAATACTTTAGTATATCGATCTTGGTGAGCATTAATATACATTATTAATCCTTATAACTCTTTGTCTAAGAGTGATAATATATCTACAAATGCTTATATAAATTTATTTTGTACAAACTGATGTGCTATGATAAAATTGATTGAATTAAATATCCCTTGATCCACATGACTTATTTTTTTTATTTTGTATTTTCATTCAACCAATGAATTAATGTTAAATCAGTTTGTACAAAATAAGTTTGTACAAGAGTTTGTAACTGTATTATCATTCTTTGTCTAAATAGACATAATTTATTAAGGTCGTAGAGTTTGGAATTTGAATGCCATTATAATGAGATAAAGTTTAGCTACCAATTTCTAAAAAACATTAATTTTGTATTACTCGTTTGATAATTTTCATGATATCGTTAAATTATTGTAAATATTGACTTTCTCTCGTTTTTGTTAAGTGAAAAAAGAAATCATCAATGCACTCCCATTTTTTCCTTATCTTTTGGAAAAAAAAGTTTATTATAATTTGGAAGATATTTTGAAAATTGTCATTCAACGAGAAAATTAATTCAAAGTTAACTTATTCCAAGATTGAGGTTGGACAATTGTAGTTTAAAAGTTACAATACTAAAATATTTAATACACACTAAGGGTGCATTTGAGATTGAGGTTGGACAGTTATAGCTTTTAACCTACAGCAGTAAAGTGTTTGGTAAATACTAGCTATTGTAGTTTGAAAACCATGTTGATATGATTTTTTACTTATATAATGGAGAATCTATTATATTTTTAATAATTTTATCGAAATGTTTATTTAAAATTTTTATTTACTACATATTTTAACTTTTGTTTCATAATTACAATTTTTTTTCCACAGCAGTTACAGCTTAAAAGATAAAGCACCTCAATCCCAAACGCACCCTAACTATTGTAACTTGAAATCTAAATTAATTTGATTTTACATTTGTATGATGAAATATCTATTATATTTTTAATAATTTTTGACAAAATTATTATTTATGAATTATATTTACTCCTTACTATTAACTTTTTATTTTATAATTAAAGTTTTTTTTTTCTACAACATCTTAATATCAAACAATGCCTAAAACAATATGGACTTAACTATATTAATGCAAACTTTTGGTGTATACCATTTTTTTCTTTTTAATTGTGTCATACTAGCTAATGGTTCAAAATGGATTCGGATTCTATCATAATTTAATCTCAATGAGGTTTTTGACACCTGTTTTTTTTTCATAATCCTATGGAAAATCTATTATTTACTTTTTATCTTTCCTTATTAAACACAAAAACACGTCATTTTGTTTGCTAACTAAAATTTCGGAACCAACAACAGCAGAAGCTAACTCTTTTCTCGTACTCATTCGTCATCAGAAAAAGAACTCAAAACAGGATTTTCAATCGTCAACGAGCTAACCAAATCCCGCTTGTTGTAATCTGGGTTGGGCTTCTTGGGCGACAATTAACTGCCCGAGCTGCTCATCTAGCCCAGTAGAGCCTAACAAAAATTTTCGCCTAAGCTTCACAAAAATGTTCATAAATCTTTTTTTTTTTTGCATCATAAAAACATAAATTTATTTCAAACACTTTTGGAGCTTAATAAAAATTTCCCAACATTTCATCCGACAAAGGTAGTTTAAAAGTGTATTAGTTAAATTCTAAAATACCTACTTAAAGTCCTTAAATTTTTTTAGTGACAATCTAATTATAAATTAAGAGTCTGTTTGGGATTGAAATTGAACAGTTAAAGTGTTGTACCTGTTGTAGTTTAAAAGTTAAGTTAACTTGATTTTACACTTATATGATAAAAAATCTATTACATCTTTATTAATTTTTATCAAATTATTATTAAAAAAATATATTTATTATATATTATTAATTTTTATTTTATACTTTTTTTTTTTCACCATAGAAATTTTAGCACCTCAATATCCAACAGGAATCAAAGTTGCACAATAGTAATTATGAGTTCACATGTTAAAATATACACAATTCGCAGTTGATAATTTCGATCAACAGTGTTACAAACTCAGTTAAAATATTATATCTGAAATTATTGAGGGAAAAAAAACAAAAAGAATGTTGTTGTCATGATAGTGACATGTGTCGTGCACATTTTGCTGTTGGCTCTTTGGTCTCTAACCTAGCTGGTCGCTAGGTCATAGGTTGCTGTGTCCTCGCTGTTTGATGCCCGAGCCCAGCGCAAGAACTTTGTACGATACCATATATTTTATGAAGGTGATGATTTACCAATAAAGATGAGTAATAAACCAAACGGCGTCGCTTCCCTAACTTGTTAGAAATATCAACGCGCTCTGTCGCTCTCTCAGTCTCTCGTTCCATTTATTCATCTAACCCGGTCAGGGGATTGACGAATTAAATAAACAACAACAGTCGTCCGATCCACGCAGATCGCCACTCATATTTAATCCAACGGCTGGGATATGAGCCCCTCTATAACTTTTATTTGTCGAATCAGCTGCTCTCTCTCTCTCTATTTAAATTAATCTTTTTTCAACGGCCGACGAGTGCTGACGTATCAGAGACGCTTCGTTCACTCCCTCCTCATTTCTCTCATCATCTCCTTTATTCAGAATTTGCGCTCTCTCTCTTGATCTGGTAATTTTTTCTCTCCTTTTTCTTTTTCTTTTTCTTTTTCTTTTTCTTTTTAATTTTCTAAAAGCAGATTTAAATTATTTTTCATTTTTTAATTCTTTTATTTGATTAGAAACTTTTTTTTCTAGCGTTTAATTAATTAATTACTTAGTTTATTTATTTAATTTTTCTAGCTTGTGAGATATAAATTTTGGTTAATTGCTATGGCTGCTCCACCTGCAAGAGCCCGGGCTGATTACGATTACCTCATTAAGCTGCTCCTGATCGGCGACAGCGGTATGATTTTACATTTTTGTCCCTCTCAATTTCTTTTCAGATTCGTCGTTTCATGTTTGAATTTTGATTCGATTCGACATGGTCAATTACTACTTTGGATCCTGGATGTGAGGCGTGATGTCCAATTAATATCTGTTCTTAAGAAATTTTGAAATTTGAGATTTGTAATGTGATATTTTATCAATGTGTTTAAGATTGAAGATTTGTAAAATGCTGTTGGATTAGATGTAGATCTAACCGAAGGCACTGTCTTGTGAATTCAAATTTGACAATTTATTATGTTAATGTTCTGTGCATTATATGAATGCATTTTTTTGTAGTACACTTCATCTCACCAGGTTGACGGATGAATTTAACTGTGCCGTGCCAACTATCTTCAAATGTTTTTATATGGATTTTGTCATATGCTTTGTAATTACATTCTCTACTAATTATTCCAGTTGTGGACCTTTTTGCTTGTAACATTTGGCTTTAAATTTTGCGATTTTGATTTTTGTTGTTTATTTGGAGTTTTATGAAGCAGCTTTGAGTGGTTTGGATATTGAGTTATGTGTTTACTTTCGTGAGCTTTGGGACTTGGGCAGGTGTTGGTAAGAGTTGTCTCCTTCTGCGATTCTCTGATGGTTCCTTTACTACCAGTTTTATTACAACCATTGGGTAAGTTTGTTATCTTAGTTAAAATTAATAGGGGATTTACTTATATTTTACAATATAAAATGCTAGTGTTCTGACTAGGTTGTATTTTCTTTTGACAGTATTGACTTCAAGATTAGGACCATAGAGCTTGATGGAAAACGAATTAAACTTCAAATATGGGATACTGCAGGTCAAGAGAGGTTTCGAACAATTACAACCGGTTAGTGTGGGCATAAACACTGATATTGAATAGAAGTACAGTATAAATGGGATCTGCATTGTTTATCTCCTTTAATTCACACCTTAATTTATAAAATAAAATAAAATCTATTGGTAATCTAATGTTGCATTCACACGGACCATGTCTTCACCTATGCACATGTACCATATTTAGCAACAAGGTCAAGAATTTATTTGATTAAATGACATAGCCTTTTTGAAAGAAATTAGATGTTGCATTTTGGGTAGATCTGACATTAAGTTTATTCTTTGAATCTTCTCAAAGACTTTTGGTACAATCATTTTGTTCTTACTCTGTATTGTGTTTCCTGTCAATAATTGAATCAGAAAGGATATCGATGTTATCTAGATGTCTTGTAAAGTACTTGGGTCTTTTACTTTCAATGACTCACAAGATAATTTAACGATTTCTAAAGTCTCTAGCTCTAGCTGTCAGATAATGTGTTGGATTCACAATTTCTTATGAATTTTTTTGTCAAAAGTATTATCAACTGTTCTTACTTGGAGTTGGACCAACATGCTGATAAGACCTGGTTGGACAAGTGTAATTCTTTTCTTTTACTAGCAGCGTTCTAGGGTATTGGCTTACCAGTTTCTTTGAATACAGTTTTCTAGATCTGTGGAGGTGTCAGCTGTTTGATGATTTAATAGATACCATTTCAGGTTTTCTACTTGTTTTTAGTACAATTTTGTAACTTGTGAGGTCTGCAAATGAAATATGCTACATAGCTAGGGTATTTAAGATTGCTTCCATCACCAACTGTTTAAGTCTATGCTGTGACATTCTGTTTGATTGTTGTCTTCCCAGGTTTTGCGCCGCCTCATTGTCTGTTGGTCATTTACAATCGTTTTCTTTTTTGGTGCAATTAACACTTTCTTTTTCAATTTTCATCAACAACATTATATTTGACACAGACAACTAATGCACTTTGGAATGACGCATGTTAGGGAATCTCATTCAAAATGTTATGATTTAGTGGCCCTCAGTTTCTGTCATAATTTCTGTGAAAAATAAGGGGCCATAGGTATGGGCTTGTAGGCTATAGTCATTGAAACTGTTGAACCTTTTTTTTTCCCCTTTTCTTCTCCTCCTCCTCTGTCGTTAATCTACTTGTGGTTTCCCAATTTTTCATTTTTGTGTCCTAATGTTACATCATAATTTTCGTTCTCTGCAGCATACTACCGAGGAGCCATGGGAATATTGCTCGTATATGATGTCACCGACGAGTCATCTTTCAACAGTAATTGCTCCCTTCATTTTATCATCAGAAGTTTAGATTTCTAAGCTTAGGTTGATCATTCCTCTATTTTGATTGGATATCTGGATCTGAATGTTTTTTTTTCCACAAAATTTATACATGGCACTGGACATTATTTTCCATGATGCTGCAAATGTTACTGCTACCAGCATTGTCTTTTTGCCGCTCCTTTAAATGGTGTTTATTCTCTTTTGTTCCAAGCTTGTTTGAAATTTAGCTGTTAACTTCCTGTGTTCAGACATTAGGAATTGGATCCGTAATATCGAACAGCATGCATCTGACAATGTAAACAAGATTCTGGTGGGTAACAAGGCCGACATGGACGAAAGCAAAAGGGTCTGTTTTCCTTCACTCTTCCTCTCTGTTTCTGCATTTATATTTGTGTGCTTTATAATTTTTTTAGTGTAATTTTTGTCGTTAAGTTGATAAGAAACATCTTTTTCAGGCTGTCCCCACTTCAAAGGGCCAAGCTCTTGCTGATGAATATGGCATCAAGTTCTTTGAGACTGTATGTACTTTCTCATTTTCACATTTAAGTTGGTGCAATATATTGTTTGGGTATCCTGAAGAGGCTGTCTATTACAGAGTGCAAAGACAAACCTAAATGTGGAGGAGGTTTTCTTTTCAATTGCAAGGGACATCAAGCAAAGGCTTGCAGATACAGACTCTAGGGCTGAGGTAAGATGGTTTTTCTTTTGTCCTTGTCAGTCATAGAATATCCAACTTAATAGTCTTGAGTTGTTTAGATTCCTGAGATCCCAAGTGAGAATTGTTTCTTTTAGTTTGATATTTATATTTTTCCAATGTTTTGAGGTTGTCCTTGGTTCCATTTGTATCTTCTCCAAGACAAGTTTATAATGGAGTATTTTGCTTATATACTGAATCATTCATTTGCTGGATCTTTTCAGCCTCAGACTATCAAAATTAACCAACCTGACCAGGCAGGTGGGGTTGCTCAAGCTGCCCAAAGATCAGCTTGCTGCGGTTCTTAAGCAATCTATGCGGGTGAGATCACATGGGTATATGTCAAGGCAATCATTTTGGTTGGGACGACTAATTTTGTCAACTATATCATTGGTGCTTGTATTGTTCTATCATTATTTTACAACTACCACACGCTTGCTTGTGAATGATAGATCATCTGTGTTTGGCATTAATTATATTATATTAGTTCCTTTCATTTCTTTTGTTCCTTGTGCTGAAAAACCATGTAATGCCTGTTATTTTGCTTTTTTGATACTGAGAATTAAATAGAAGCAGCCTTCTTTTCTCTGATACAAGCTATGTTTGCTGCTATGTCCATCTAGTACGAAACTCTTTACATCAAGCTCATCCCTCTGCTGGGTTGAAATGTTCCAAAATTGATGCTGATGAGTACTGGAAGTTGAACTGGATAGAAATTTTGGAAATGGATATTGTAGTGGGCATGACCATCAACAGATCTACAAACAAACTTGGTGTATAAAGTTTGTATCATGTTATCGCGTATCAAGTATTAAGTTGATTGATTTTCCTGTCATATGGTTATTGTTATGTCTATTATCAAATTACCTATAAAATCATATATTAGTTGTGATACAAAATTTGTTATATCAGATGGTATTGATATTTGATAAGCATATTGTATTCTCAAATTTGGAATGATTCAAGCACCTTTCTTCTACGGCGAGGAATCCCACCGTCTCATCTAGGAATCCCAATAACTCATCAGGAGCAGAAAAATGATATTCCATTTTGAGCTTTTGAGAAAATGCGGTTATTGTAACACAAGATATGGTGTCTCCAAAATGAGCTGCAGCCCCTTCATTTGCCATGTTTGTAGTTACTTCCATTAATGAAAGAACTACTTTCTTGGGTCTGACTGTAATGTCATCATCCTTTTTTAAGGAGTAATATCATTTGGGTCCCTGACTCTTGAGTCTTTCGTATTCACAGCTAAGGACGTAATTGTTCAATGACCCTAATAAAATAGCTAGTGCCCCTTAGGCCCTTACAATGTTGAGGTTGACCTTGTGTTTAACTAAACTCCAAAGGGTATTACAGTCATTGCATTAGGGGATACGCAGAAACTTGATACAGATAGGAAACGAGGTTAACTTCATGAGATATTGAAAAACTTCAGGGACCCTGGTGCCGTTATCCCTGTTAATAATCACCCACAATTTATCTCATACGGTGGGTGCACGTGAATGGAGTTTTAAGTTTATGGAGAGTCGGGTGTGGTGGGGCTGCGTGCTAACAACATAAAGCATGAGAAAACAAAAATGATGATATAACCGTAAGGCCAATTAAGTTGTGGGACTTTAGTGCCCAATGTCACTTTGACCATGGACCGATCTTTATGAGTTGATTTTATAAGGAAACGCTTCACGTTTCCTTTACTTTCTATTTTCTGCTTTTTCGCCCATTAGGGGTTTGTTTGACAATCTGCAAAAAGTCGAAGGTTACTTTTAATAATCGAACCATTATTGATTATTTTGTCCAGTAAAGTTGTAGCTCAGCCTCCAATAATGGAAACGTAATCAAATAATTCATGTATCAGTGGGCCGAGTTGCCATACGATATTGACTCTACATGATTTAATTCTCGATTTTTTCATCACAATTGCGTGATTGGATGACATTTATCTATGATCGACTTCAAAAGTGGTAAATTTGAACGCACCGTTCGGGATAAATTTATAACGATATTTTTAGACCAATAAATGAATAACACATGAGTGATTATAAGGGTGGGGGAAATAAATAAAATATTTAGAGCATTATAAAGTTGTAATTTGGAAAAATTTACTAGATTGTATGGGTTTGGAAATCAATGACTAAGATTAGACACTTCAAGATATTTATAGAAAAAAATCTAATACAAAAGAAATAATGTTGTTATTTTCCTTTAAATATGACACGTATCTTTAAAAATATTCACTTCTTTTAACCTAAAGATAATATCTAACCATATTTTTATGCACTTTTCTCACCACCAGCCTCCACTATATAAATGTCGTATTCAATTCACCTCTTATTTATATAATGTATTAGTGTTGACTTGTTCTCGAGAACGTAAGCTAAAAGTCGAACCACATAAACATTTTGTGCTCTTTTTATTTATATTTGTTTTATTATATTTTCAATTTGAGATGAGATCATTCACGTATGAGCTTGCTTGAGCTAACTTAGTTATGCTAATTATTCTCACCGAGTTATCTCAGTGTACAATAAAGCTACTCTTAAGCACACATTAGCCTCATATTAATCCATTCGGGGCTCTATTAAACTCTTTTTATTATTTCCCATATAACCACCTTAATTTACTATACATATTATTTTAGTCATCATCTAGTGTACCTCAGATAGTCCATTTGCTCCAAATATCAGGAAAAAACACACAAAAATCTAAACTAAACACAAGTTCTCATCAAATATAGATTTATTTTTTTGAATCGGACTTGAATTGGATCCAATAAGGACCTCTCAATTACTTTGAATCGAATTCTAACGGAAATTTAACGAAAGCAACGAATATCGCCTCACTCGAAATAAGATAACAGCACTGCTACTTTATTATGGATAGAATTGGCCGTTTGGTCAGAAAGAAAGAAAGAAAGACGGGATTACGTAGAAAGGGTAGTATTATTATTCATTTGCCAAAACGGCCTATCTCTTCAAGCCTAACTCCGCATATGTGCATGGAATTGCAACGTACGAGGACTAATCCAGTTTTCTATTCCACGTACTAAGTAGTATCGGATTGGATTGAGCACTTACGGAGGAATCTCTTTGTGGCGGGGCTTTGATGTTGTAATATACAATGAAAGAAATAACACAAAAGTAACTCCACCAAGTGTGAAAAAGATTCATCACAACAACGAGCAATAATTTCCGGTTTGATGAAAGTGTTTTTAATTATTTAGTACATAATGGAGGAACTTTGAGAGATGAGTGGAGTCTGGGTATGAAAGCGTTATCATATTCGGAATCATGAATACGCTAGCAACTTGTGCTAATGTCAAAGCTGCCCCTACACAGAATCATTATAAATTGCCTTCCCAAAAATGGTTTGGGTTCAGTGCGGGCTCAAGAGACACAAATGAAGAACCAAATGCTTAGTTTGTTCAATAGGACGAGGCCATTCATTGGTGTCATTTTCATGCAAGTAGGTTTTGCAGGAATGGATGTTCTGTGCAAAGCTGCATTGAACAAGGGCATGAGCCCTTATGTCCTTGTTGTGTACCGACACGCTGCTGCAACAATCGCCATGGCTCCTTTTGCAGTCATTCTGGACCAGTAGCACACTTCCTTCTTACGCTTGTTCTTTGCAAACACTGAACACAAATTTGAAATAAAATGAATGTTTTCTGATTGCCAATGTTCTGTTTTTCTTATTTAACAGGAAGATACGGCCAAAGATGACACTGGCAATCTTAACAAAGCTACTGTTGCTGGGATTGCTAGAGTAATTTTCTAAACTGAAACATGTTTGTACCATCAAGCTTAACTCAACTCATTTTCTTACCTACATCATGCGTACTTGTAGGCCAGTTATAGACCAGAACTTGTACTTTATCGGGATGAAGTATACAACGGCGACATTTGCAGCTGCTATGTACAATATTCTTCCTGCCATCACCTTTCTAATGGCTTGGATCATCAGGTCTCCACAAAATCTTTGCAGAAGCATGAGTAAGAAATAACAGCTTTTATAAACTGCAGATTTGAAACTACTCTGTTTTTGCATACAGGCTTGAGAACGTGAATCTTAAGAGCATCCGCAGCCTAGCTAAGGTGATTGGGACATTGGCAACAGTTGCAGGAGCCATGGTTATGACCCTGATAAAAGGTCCAATTCTTGAATTATTCTGTACAAAGGGAGCAGAAAATCATGGGCACGGGAGCAGTGGGACAACTACCCACAATTCAATCAAGGGTGCTCTAATGATCACAGCTGGCTGCTTCAGCTGGTCCTTTTTCATAATTCTGCAGGCGAGTGAATCCAACATATTCAAAATTTCCCATGAGTTTTAGACTATTACTAACACTTGCTACTTTGTTTCTTTAGGCAATTACATTGAAAGCATACCCCGCCGAGCTCTCTCTTACAGCTTGGATATGCTTCTTTGGCACAGTTGAGGGCACTTTAGCCGCGCTAATAATGGAAAGAGGAAAAGCTAGCATCTGGGCCATACACTGGGACACTAAATTAGTGGCTTCTGTCTACAGTGTAAGAATCTAAAAGCAATTTAGATATAATAGAAAGATCTGTCGTCCAACAGTAGTTAATATAAGACTCAGTGTAACTACTCCTTATGGCAAACAAGGCGATTTCAACATCTAACTGGTAACATGAGAGAGCTAATCCTAAAACCAGAGCTCTCAGGACCATCTTCTTATTTCAATCTCAAATCTTACCTCTTTGATCTCTTTCATCCAAAATGGAGATGGTCTCAATAGATAAAAAAAAATTCCTGGTTACTGAAGGTAAGAATTGCGATTCTGACATTAAGAGACGTGTACCTGCAGGGGATAATATGCTCAGGACTAACTTACTATATTCAAGGAATAGTAATGAAAGACAGAGGCCCTGTTTTTGTAGCAGCTTTTAGTCCTCTATGCATGGTCATTGTGGCTATTATGAGCACCATCATTTTGGCAGAGCAAATGTACCTTGGAAGGTACGTACATATATAAAGCTTTCACTACCAATATAATCACAATCCTAAAGAACGAAGAAACTAACTGAGATTATGTTTTGAAGGATCATTGGTGCCATTATCATAATCGGAGGCTTATATCTTGTTGTCTGGGGTAAAAGCAAGGATCACAAGTCACCATCACCATCAACTGATGAGCATCTACCACCAGCTGAGCAAACAAACAATACAGGTAGCAATGGAAAGGAAAATTTTGGTCATGAGGTCACAAAAATTGATGTGTGATAAGAGGAATTGCTGCAAGTAAATGACAATAACAATGCAAAAGGGACCCTATAACTGTCAAGAATTTAACTCCCCTTAATCAAGGCTTAAAATTGCATGTATCTCAGAATTCAGCAACAGCAAAATTTGGTTTAATTAGAATGCAAGTGAATCGTCTAATAATTGACCTTTAATCAATCATGCGCCAGATCTTCCTTTGACTGTATATTGTCTTTTCACATGGCCATCCAAGTCCAACCAAGAAAATTTTCATTACTAAAATAGTTTGGGTTGCAATAAATTTGTGCCCTCCAGTACAAGCATCTTAGAACCAGTGAATTTTCACTATTTCAACCCGTGATGAATTTTTGCCCATTGATAACCACTTAATTTAAGTCCTTTTTTTTTCCCCAATATCGATGCATCCTTAGATTTTATACAGCTTATGACATGCTTATAAAAGTACTAATTATAGCACTAATTATCTAAGCATGCTACTGAAACCTTTTACAATTGCAAAACATATATATTCTGTCAAAGAAAATAGGTATTTTGTATGCAAATCACAAGCTAATATTTCTTTATACACAGAAATTCTACCTAGAAGAAAATTTTGAATGATAATCTATACTTCAGATATACATACTTGCAGATGCATAAAATTTCAACATTTCATTTCTTACACTTTGTAAGCAAATTGTGGACACTTGCAAATAAATACCTCTGCCCTTCTACTCCTGGTAACATGGTACTATGTAATTATAATCTGGAAGTTAATAACACGTAGCTTTGAACAATCTAGCAAATATAACCAAAAGCATACTTACCACAGTGAATTTGAATGTTGTTGCTCTAGGGAAAACACAGAGACAACAAAAGTGAAAACAAAATGATTTTCTACCATTAATATACTTTCCAAAGTTTTACTATAAAGGATTAGTAATGTCGCCGCTAATTTGGCCAACTAGATTCAAGGACTTGTGTCAAACTAATTAACCGTGAAAAGACTTGGTGATGCTGACTTCTGCAGAACCAACTCTAAAGAGCTCAGGTTATTCTCTGTCATAACAACCTACAATTTCTAACATGATTTCCATGGTTGGAATGGAAAAAGAAACTATTAAGGATATACGTTGGATAAGAGATCGCAGAATACATTCATAAACTTCCTTTCTGATGAGAAGTGAAAACATTGCAATTTCATTCTTAACCTTAGATTCAGTTACAGAAAATTAGCTGCTATGATCTAATAAACCCATAAGAAGGTCACATTCTTTCTCAAAGGTTGATATCCTACTTTCACAATGATCCCTAACCCTCAAGTTAGGAGTAAGAAAAAAACATTCAAGCCCTTTAATTAGTGGTGCAATCACCATTAACAAGTACAACGTGTTGCCAAAAAAGCCACTCCTATGCACAAAACAAAACATCCTAACTTACAATTTGGGGAAAGCTGCTTTATGACAATTGCTTCCCTTCTTCCTTCCCATATATACGCTGAAGCTCACGGGTTGCAGCTAGAAAGGACTCTGAAAAAGAGCAGGAATAGCAAATGTAAGGTAATATGGTGAATCAACAGAAATATCTTTGAAATACAAATAAGGCTTTTATTTTCTTCTTCTGTTTCCATCAGAAAACAGTGGAAATTTGTAATATCAAAATGGCAAAAGAAACACAATTGTATTAGATAGCTCGCATTACCTTTCCATAGACGGAAGGACTTCTGGTTGATTGGGGAGCCAGTAATTGTCTGAATAACTTCAAACAACATATTCTGAGGTGTGCTCCTTAGCTCTTGGACAATCCCATATATAGTCTTCCCATTTTCAAAATAAATGTGATTGTTTGGGTGTTTCGTTTTGCAACCAGCATGACGCTCAAATTCATAAGCATTAATAACCTATAAGAAAAAGTTGGTCAGCCAAGATTCAAGCTCCAAACTGCCCTTCATAGAAAAGCTAATGAATAAACTACCTTTGAGTAATTACAGGACTGACAGCTACACTGATACCCAGAACCTTTAATAACACCACGGAGCTCCTTCTACCAAGCATAAGAAAAGCAGCATGTCACCAAACAGTAAGCTAATCTAGAAGATGACCAATAAGCACTAAATACTTATTGCAATAAGCTAATCTAGAAGATGACCATTAAGCACTAAATACTTACCTCACGTGACCAGGCGATATACTTAACAGGAACTCCATCCAGCATACCAGTCGATAGCAAACTTCTGACATTTGAAGGAAAGTTGTTTGAAGTGACCTTCTTAGATGGTTTTAGGTCTTCTTTCTTTCTTGAGTTATTTTCAGCACCAGAGATGGTTACATGTTGACTAGACATGAGTGTATCAGCATTTGATTTAACAAACGCTTTCTGATTTAATGCTTCTGATGTATTGACAGAAGATTGGCCAATCATCACCCCATAAGTAGATAACAGCGTCCCCGAGGGATTTCCATCATCATCATCATCATACCCCCCAAAGGAAATGATAGTACTCTCTCCCTTATTATATGACTGTCCAACTGATAAACTACTTGTATCATCCTTATTATAAGTGTTAACCATTGATATGGTACTGTCATCTCCTTTGTTATAAATGTGACCTGCTGATATAGCATTCTCCTCTACCTTGTTGTAGGTTTGACCCATAGAGATCATACCATTGTCCTCCTTGCCGAAAGAATGAGACATTGGCAGGCTATCATTATTCTCTTTGTATGTCTGACCAATCGATAGGTTATCATTCGCCTTGTTATAGGGTTGGGCCATTGATATGAAAATGTTATTCTCCCTAGCAAAGGTATCACCCATAGACATAATATTACCATCACCTTTGTTATAAGCAAGACCCATTGATATAGAACTGTCGTCAGCCTTGTTGTAAGCATGGGCCATTGATATGGTATTGTTATCTACTGTATCATAGCCATGCCCCATTGATACTGCCATAACATTTTCCGAGTCTTTAACCTGGCTGACCTTTACTTTTCTAATCCCATAACTAAGACCTCCCCTATGATCTTCCTGTGCATGTGACATAGATAGACCAAAGGAAGAATCATTACCAAATAAATCCTTTCTTCCAGGATCAAGTTTTTCTGCAGTAACTGAAGTAACATTTCGATCATCAAGATTGACAGCTCTGGTTGTTGGAGAATCAAATAAACGTTCACCAAAAGGGCCAGAGATGGAGTGGAAACTGGACGTATGACCCCATGCTGGAACATTCGAGTTTAACAATCCTGAAAAAAGGTTGCTGCTTGGAACTCCTATTGCCTGTTTCTTGTTGGGGAAAAGCTCGGCCTCAGGACCTTCCATGAACCACTGATGAGAACGCTTTGGATCAAGTTTAGAGGAATTATCATAAGCCATCTCACCATCATTCAAACACTCAGCACCCTTTGCCATCCAAAAGCCTTGATTCTGTGAGGAAAGTAACCCTATAATTACTTAAAGAAGAAGGTTCCATGATATGATTATTATGAAAGAAAACAATGGAAGCACTCAACACACATCATTAAAATATAATATGAACTAAACTATGACAAACATACCATCAAAGCTCTCTCGCTCCTTATCCAATCGGTACAACTGTTTTAGTTCTAATACTTAATGATAAAAGCTGACCAAAGAAAACAAAGAAAAATTCATGGTTAGAAAGTTAACCTGCAGTGTTATACCATACCGTTTCTCCATCTTCCCACTCATGGCTTTAGTTCTAAACTACTTCTGTTGCCAGCCAAAGTCAAAACCAATAACTAGGAGTCACTTAAAAGTGCGTGCTCAAAAAAAAAAAAAATGGTTACATCAAAATCTTTTACCACTATGCAAAGAGTAAGAGATACCGGAATTAACTTCAAAGATAACTATCAATAATAAATTCAACACCCATGGTCCGTCAAGATTGTTAGAGACATACTTACCCTCTACATGAATTGATAAGCAGGGTGAAAACAACCTAGACCATAAAAATGTTAACTCCCACTACCTTGTCCTCCCAGAGCAAGTGATTATACAAATCAAGTAAGTGTTGGTAATCTAACCATGTCAACCATGCAAGTAGGGAATGCAATCAGTGTAAAGACTGAAAAATATCCACAAATAGTAACATAACATCACAATTCTCACATTTACTGAAATATGCCCTCAAACTTTAACTTCAAATCAAAATGTCATCAGAAAGAAGCGAAACATACCATTTTGCCACTTTTCTGTCAAACTTCCTTTCAAGTTACTTCTAAGCTCCTCCTCGTTTCACTGTTAGATTCAACAGCTATATATATTCACACCCTTCAAAATGTATACCATGCCATTGAGGCCATTGATTGTTCCACGTCAAATACCAAATAACTGACTGCAAAAAACACAATCAATCTTCGAAAATTTAGAACGCCACTCGATAGACTGAAATTATCTGCCAAATGCAGTAATATTATCAACAAAAACTGTATTGAAAAAATCAACACACACTGTTCAGTGAGTAGTAAGTAACTGTAAATTATATATATATGTCAAAAAAATGTTTAAAATCAAAATGTTTATATGCTAAACACCGTACAAGTGTGACACTCAGTGGAGATGAACATTTAAATCGAAAAAGACAATCCTTTATTTATCTACAAAGATTATAATTCCCTAAACCCTAAGGCTTTTGAAAATGAAAACGGAGATGGAGAGAGATACTCATTCGACGTACCTGTAAATAGATACACTCAATGGCCGTATGATCTATGATCGGAAATGAGGAAGTTTCCAACGGACAGACAGCCGCGGATCGTACGGACGAGGATCTCCGGCGAGATCTAAGAAGTGGGACAAAGAGAAGAAGAAGAAGAAGAAGAAGAAGAAGAAAATGCTTTTATTAATTTATTATCGGATTGAGATATTTAAGGTTTTTGGTGTGTTTGAAGAGGAGTGAGCTGATGATATAGACGGTGGTGCCCTGCACGATCGCGATTCAGGACCCGTAGAGCATGATCTCTGCCGTACACGTGGAAATAGGACAGTGCGATCTTGTCCGTTCACTGTCTGGATTTACGCCAGTTGAAACTTGAAAGTGATGTGGATGCGTTATGGCCCCCGCGGGCGAGCCAATGAGTTCCCATCGTCGAGTCAAGGATGCGTTTGTACTTAATGACTGGGTGGAAATTGCACTTCTCTGCGGTGTCGTCCAGGCATGATTATATATCGGGTGACACATGTTTTGATACATTTTAAAAAAATAATATATTATTTAAAAAAGGCAGTGGCTACCTTAGATTAGTTCTAAGGTAGACCATCCATCACAGTCATTGGATGCATATACTTAAACTTAAAACAATTGTGACAGGGTTCATCTAATGGTTGTGGTGGATGGTTTACCTTAGAGCTGATTCAAGATATCCAAACCCTAAAATTATTTAAAAATATTTAAATATGTGATATTTCGTTAACTTTATTATTAACTTTTATGGAAATAATAAATTAATTATAAGATAACACTTTTGCCCCTAGAATTAATTATAAAATGATACTTTTGACCTGTAATAGCTACAAAATAATATTTTTATCCCTACAATTAGTTTTAAAATATATTTTTGTCCTTATTAAATTATTTTTATTTTTTAAATAGAAGAAATTATAAAAAAAAAATTTGCATCTAAGTGTAATTGACAGGTTTTTTTTGTTAAATCATACAATTTTTTTTAAAAAATTATTGTTGAATCAAATAAAATTTTCTTATTAATTTTAACAGCAAAGTTTGATATAACAAGAATTTTTTTTTAAAGATTTGTTTGATTTAACCAAAAAAAATGTTACTCATACTTAGGTGTAATTTTTTTATTTTTTTCTATTTAGAAAATAAAAAAAATTGACTAGGGGTAAAAACATATTTTATAACTAATTATAGGGATATAAATGTAATTTTGTAGCTATTACAGGGGCATAAATGTTATTTTATAATTAATTCAGGGGCAAAAGCATCATTTTATAATTAATTTACTATTCCTGTAAAAGTTAAAGGCAAAGTTAATGGATTGTCACTTACTCGAGTATTTTTAAAAAATATGTCATTTTTTTTAAATTTGTCAAAATATGTGTCACCCAAGGTAAGTCTTATATAATTAATTTAGTGATGAAATTTGAAAAAAGAAAAAGCAATTATCCACTAAGATTTTTTATTCCAATTGTTACAAGGCAAAAAGGGAAAGCCACCAAATTGAATTCAATTCAATTATCCACTAAGCACCTCTTTTTTTTCCGGCTTCTTAAAAAATAAACAAATTTTTTTTTCTTTGCAGAATTTCATCCAAATCTTATAAATATATCATTATTTCACTATCATCTAAACTACGTGAGAGAATTTATCTCAATAGAATGATTATTTTACCATTTTAATATAAAATTACTATTTCACCCTCGCTGAATGGCCAAAAAATTAGATGACTTTGGTTATTCTTTGCAATTTAGCTATTTAAATAAAAAATGAAGCAAAATAACCAAAATTAAAACAAAAAATAATTAAAAGAATTAAAACCCAAACCTAATCCCAAACTCAATCTAATAACCAAAATAAAACCAAACACTAAACCAAAGAATTAAAAGAATTCAAGCAAAGAACCAAAAAAATAAAAGAATTCAAGCAAAGCACTAGGGAAAAAAAGAGTAAAAGCATCAGTAGCAACAAGACACAAAGCTAATAATCTTCAATCTCATTCAAAACCAAATTCAGCCTCTTCTTCTTTTTTTCCTTTTTGATGGTTGGCCTCTTCTTTTTCTCCAACAGAAATTGTAGTCTCATCTCTTCTTTTCGAAAAAAATTTCTCTTTTCAGTCAAATAAAAATTGCAACAGCTTCTCTTCTTAAGATTTTTCAATCACAATATGCCAACATGGCACCCCGCCACTAGGGATGGCAATGGGGAGGGTAGGGGAGGGGACTGATATCCCCGTCCCCATAATAATTTCTTAAAGAAATCATCGTTCTCTCTCCGAATAATAAAAAAGAATTTCCGAGGGTCCCCGATCCTCGAAAAATTCCTAAATAACTAATACACTTTTAGTTTTTAAATTTGATTTAATCCATTAAAATAAAATTTAAATAAAAGTAAAATTTGATAATATATCCTAGTAAAATTTGGATGTTATAGCTTTAGCTTTTGCTTTAGTTTTTGTTTTATTAGATAAATATAAAAAAAATTTGGGCCAAGCCCTTTTGAATAAGACCTAATTAAATAGTAATTTAGGACTCCAATTTGTTAGTTGAGCTTGAAAATTTCATAGTATATTTGTATAAATATTTTAATATTTGTTATTTATACTAATATTTAATTTTTTATAATTTAGATTTTATTATTTATTCATTACTATTTATAAAATAAAATAAAATTAGAATTAAACCACATCATCAGTTCACTCCATCGTGCCTCACCACACCAAGTTACTGCCACTGTTTATTGTTCACCAATCATGCACCTTTTTATTATTATTTGATTATAAATTAAATAAAATTTAATTTTGATTTTGGTAGTGTGTGGCTCTTGAGTTAGGGTTAGGGTCGAGCATTTTTCTTTCTATTGAATTAAAGGATTTTCATTTTGATAATTTGTGGTGTTGAATTTTTTTATTTGATCTAGGGTCGTTTTTATTTGTTAAAATTAAATGACAATTTTAACCTTCTAACATTAGTAAATTTCTAACAAAATTTAGACGGCAATGGATGAGAAAAAATAATGACAACTTCACATGGAATTTTGTAAAAAAAAATGTATATTTTTTAAAATGTGCGAAAAAAAGAATGATTGGTGGATAATTGCCCAAAATTTTTTTATGGAAAACCAAAAATTGAAGATCATTTGTAATTTTAGTCATTTCCCCCTATTTTATTGTATTTATAGCCAAAAATATATATTGTTTATTTATGTTATTTATTTGGTATTCCTAATCCTCTTTTATGAAATCAAAACGATTAATAAATTGTTGATAATTGAATTTTTAAATTAGGGGCAAATTAAAACTTTTTAAATTAACTGAGCTATTCTAACTATTTTAAAACTCAAATGAATTATTTTCATAATTTCAAAACAATGCCAAGGCTTATTTGAAACTATGATTCAAAACTTATCAAAAGCTTCATGTTGTGGCCATTTTCTATAGTGTTTTTATGAAATTAGACAGCTATAATTTAGCAGTTACAGTAAGAAAGTATATGGTAAACATTAACTGTTGTAGTTTAGTAATTAAGTTGATTTGATTTTATATTTGTATGATGAAAATTTATTATATCTTTACTAATTTTGTCAAAATTACTATTTAAGAATTATATTTACACAAATACCTTAATTTTATTTTATAGTTCAATTTTTTTCTATGGTAACTATAGTTTAAAATTTACCACACCTCAACATTAAACAAGACTCTAGAAAAAATATTTAACCTTTATTTTTTTTTATTTCTTTGTATGTTAGAAGAATAAAATAGTCAACTTAATTTCATATCAAAATAATTTGAACGTTTTCTTCAAGGCAGCCTTGACAGTCAATGGACCTTAGTTGTAAAAGAGAAATTAGAGGGGATTTTTTCGATTGATTTTGCAAACTACGAATATCATATTTGATTTAGACAAACAATACGGACTTAACTGTAAATTACGTATTAATTAGTGGGTTTGGTTAGAAGGTAAGTGGGGTGGAAAGATAACCAGCAGCTGTACATGGATGTTAAGCAAATGATGGGCTTTAGAGAGATATTAACCATGGGCTTCAAATTAAGGTGCGATGCTAATAGCACCTGATGATCCCTCCAAAAATACCCCTTGGTTAAGGTGCAATAACTGAATATCTCCTCACATGAAATTTATGATGTTTTTACCTTTTGCTTTTGGATTAGTGAATGTAAATGATTTCCATACTTCAAATATCGTTAACTTACCAAAAAAATGAAAGAATGGGAATAAATTTTGGGTGGGGCCCAAAAAAATGAAATGAGGAATGAGACTCATTTTTTTATGATGTGAGAATAAAAATAGAAGAATAAGAAGGGAGAATGAATCGACATTTTTACCATTAAATAAAATTAAATTTTTTTACCTCATTTAAATAAATAAATAATAATAATAACAACGATGATGATGATGATGATGATAGCAACAACAACAATAATAACACTTATTATTATTATTACTATTACTTTATAATTATAATTATAGTAATAATTAATATAATAATTATAATTGTCATTATTTTACTAGCATAATAATTTGTAACAGTAATAACAATGGTAATAACTATATTAAAAATAGTTATTATTTATTTTGTGAATGAACAAATACATAATTGCAATTAAGGATATTCTAATGATTTGCAACGGTCAATTTTGATTTTAAGATAAAGTAAGCACATGAGAATACAGCACATTCCGATTCTAATTTCTATAACTCAATTAAATAATTTATTTTGATTTTTATTTCTCATTCCGATTCAAATTCATTCTAATTTCACCTTATTCCAATTCCTGCCCTATAGAGAAGTAAACGAGCCACTAGAGCTTACGAATTGGATTAAGATAACTTTTGAGCTTTTAAATATCTTCTGCTATTTGTCCTTTAGTGCGCGTGTATAATTAAAATTTAGGGAAATTATTAGCCATATACCCTTAAATGACACCCGTATTAAATGTGTGTGAATACTTTTCAAGTGTATCACTCATATACCCTAAGTTGACAAAACACTTTTGTCGTCCACCAATCCGTTAACTTCCGTTTGCAAGCGCTGACATCATAAGGGTAATCTAGTCTTTTAAGATGAACGAAACTTTGATTAACAAAAACGACATGTCATCCCATTTACCTATTAAAAAATGACATGTCATATGATAAATATTAATAAAAATGACATGTCATCCCATTTATCAGATAATTGTTAATAATTGCTAAAAAAAAATTACTTTACAACCGAATCTACTCCTCCAAAATTTAACATAAATTTTTGAAAATCTACTCCTCCAAGCTCCAACTGAAATTTTTTATGGTATAATATGTATAATTGTAAATAATATGTTGTTAATAATTTTTTATGGTATAATATGGATATTTTTTATGGATAATTGTTAATATTATGTACCATTAATAATTCATTTTTTAATAAAAAATGTATTATTAATAAAAAATAAAAAAATTGTGTATTGAATATTTACGTTAATTTTTGGGGTAAATTTATCTTTTTACCTCATTTTGAGTTTCAAGGGCGAAATAGTCAATTTGCCACAATTATGTTAACTTTCTAACAGAAGTTAACATAATTGGTGGACGCCCGAAGTGTTTTGTCAACTTAGGGTATACGAGTGATACACTTGAAAAGTGTTCACACATGTTTGCTACGAGTGTCATTTAAGGGAATGGTGTACATTTAGTGGTTATCTATCTTTTTCTTTTTAATTTATTAACAATTTATTACTTGATTGAATTTTGTTCAGAAAAAATTCAGATCATGCGAGAATTCTAATCAGAAGGAATTTGAGGGATTCATTCAGGGAATGGTGTACATTTAGTGGTTAGCTATTATAGTTTTGTGTACATAAAATTAAGTCCGAATAATGCTATATTTACAAAAAAAAATACATAAAATTTAATACAAAAATACATAAGACAAATTGTTATGAACTTATTTTTTATATTCGAGTGAGTATATGCTATTTTTTGTGTTACTTGTTATGAACGTATCATTATTGATTAAGTCTAATGCATGATAACTCATTTATTATGCTTTTAAAATAAGACAAATTGAATTATATATATTGACAAACACGCTGAGAAAACTTGAAAATTGCAAAAATTTTCAATGTTGGATGAGATACAGTAATAGCAAACAAAACTGACAAACGAGGCAAGTCTTTGATGATCAACTCACATCTATGCTCCCTCTAGACACCCTCTTTTGTATCCCAGTTCTTTCTGCAACAGAACTTTTCTTACATAAAAGCCATCCTCCTTTTCGATTTTTACACTTCCCCCCCTTCAATCAAGTCTCTGTCTAATTCTCTACCCAAAAACAAAATAAGTTAAAAAAGGAAGAAAAAAAAGTAAAATAACTCTGCAAAAAGCTGGATCACATTCTCTTACACTTAACCAGAACTGAGCAACACTTGATTAGTTCCAAAATGCAAATGCGTGTGACACCTGTGCCCAGTGATCCAGCCGCTTCTATATTCATTCCTTTCTTTAATGTCCTTTTTTGGCTTATAAACCACTCCCCTGCTCCATTACCAACTCATCCAATCATCATGCTCTTAACTTCCCATATATTTACAGCAACTCCAATCTTCATCATGCGTGCCACGAGCAAGCATGCACCCCAGTCCCACATTTAAGTTTAATTATATTCTCTCCTTCTGATCTATCACAGTATTGCCTTGAGCTAATAGGCCTATACATGTTTCCAATATGAAAATCATTACCCACCAGACATGCCGTCCCAAACAGCTAAAAAAAGGCAGGGACAATGCTTATCTCGGTGCTTGTGCCGAGTTACCAGACTATCTCACAGCTGTAATTTCACTATTGCACTGTGAGGATTCTCTCGTCAGAAACTGTGTGTTTTGTCCATGTAGCTTTGTGGCCTGGGAAATACCAGGAGTTCCTCTGCTTGGACTTTGGCCACGCATGAGGATGATAAGGCACTGTTTGTTGAAACTTTCAACGGGCAGGATTTGGAGTTAATGGTGCGAGGCTTAGGCTTGTTTGCTGAGTTTACTTGTACGGAAAAGAAAGAATAAACTGGTCTGTGGTCTGAGAATCTTGATTCTCCTCTTACATAACACAATTGTTTAAGTCCTTCGCCTTTCCACAGTATCCGATCACACCTGCAATTGCGTCCAAAAAGTTGTTGCAGATTAGCTTGTAAATCTTTGTAAGCAATCACATATTCAAAGTGTTGTCATTTGTCATACAATAAACATGGTCGGTTTGTGCATGTTGCAATAGATAATATTTTAGTGGGAGGAAAGGAAATCCATTTACTTGCCGACTTAAATACATCAACTAAGGAAATTATATTAATGTGAAACCTTGATGGATGTTTGCCTAATAATATTTTTCACATGGTCTCCGTCGGAAATGGTCACTAAGACAAAGTATTCACATGATTATTGATTACTTTTATGACAATAATTGTGGCTGATCAATTTGGCATTGAAAAATGAAAAACAAGAGGCATTAAAAAAACATTTGAAAGTCTTGCAAACACTATGTGATCCCATTCACAAGTCAGCTCCCACTGTTTTGATTTGATACCCAGTGTCCCCAGCACAACGACTTAGAAGATATATAAAACTATATTAATGATGGTTTGCTTAATTTACATTTTCTTATCAATCATAGGTTCATGTTCAAGTCATGAACAAATTACACAGATTAGTTTATTGTTAGTTTCCGACAACTAACAAGTTGCAGAGACAATAAGTAAAACATTTGTTTAAAGAGAATAGATGATGAAAGGCAGCTTAAAATCTTGCTTCTGACTTAATAAACCTCTAGATTCCGCCAACTTGGAATTAAATTAGTTCCGATTCTCCATTTAATTAATTGAAATTGATGCTGGATAGGATGAAGCAGATAAATTTGAAATCTTACCAGGCAGGAGTGCGTCGTTTCTCTTTAGATTTAGACGTTTGAACAACATAATGGTCAGAATTGGTGATGTATTTGTATGTTGGAGGAAAATATATATCCCCTTCCTCCCAGCCTTCAAATACTCGACCAGCTCTTTGCTCTAACCGTAACTGTCAAGAAACAAAATACACATAAACATTAGACCTTTCAAGTGTAACCATTATTATTATTATTATTATTATTATTTTTAATAATCCACAACACTACTTGGGGCAATATCATACAACAACATAACAAAAATCAATTAAAATGTGATAACGTGCTAATTCACATATTTAGTCTCTTACCTGATCTTTCTCTAGAAGTGCCTGCCAGTCATTTCTCTTTAGCTGTTCATGTGTGTCACCATAGCCATTTGCAAGCCGATAATTCAAATCCCCGAGCCAAAAAATTACACTAAATTGAAAAGGAAAAAGGATAAAAGAAAATAGTCTTTAGCCAAAAGAAGGAAATGAAAATATTATTTAACAGAGAAACAAAAAAAAAGAAAAAAAAAGTATACTCACTCATGTTCCAATATGGTTTCGGGGGGGAGTGGCTGTGCGGGATCTATATGTGAATGAGAAAACCTTGTTCTCTTTAATATTTGTGTAACGTCTGAATTCCTTCTGATCTCATCACCTTCTTTCTCTCCGGAGGCCAAGTGCGTACCGACGAAGCAGAAAGTTGTGTTGTGCAATGTCATGCTAATTGATATTGAACCCTGTTAACAAAAATATCTGTAAGAATGATTTTTTTATTACTGATATTTTTATATAACCAAGCAGAAGAACAACGGACTCACCTTGTTTCCAAGATAACCCATAATGCCACGGCCAACAGATGAGACCTTCAAGTTGCTAATATGTTTATAAAGATCTGCTCTAACCCATATACACAAGAAAATCCCCACCATTTGCTTGCTTGCTGCTAGGCAGTAACGACGCCGCATAGGGCTGCCGGATTTGCATGTTGAGCTAGGCGAGTCTTCTTCAGAAGAGTTTGAACTTGATTGCAAACTTAACAATCTTTCAAAATCTTCTTGGCCAAGTTCATCTTCCAATGATAGCAAGTCAGAGAAGCTAATTCTGGGCTTCAAGCTAGCTTGCTGGTCCTGGTCAGTCTGTGGTGAAGTGGCATTGTTGTAATATTGAGAAAGTTCTTGGTCAGTCTTATTGCCGTTCAAAGCTTGACGAATAAGAGAGAGCCACTTGGCAGCCGGGCCATTGTCCTCTGCCCCTAGTACGTTGCCAGCATTTAGAGGGACAATTTCTTGGAACCTAATGCGAAAAATAACACATTAAGTAAAACTATCAAAATCAATCAACTTAGAAGTAATTACAGTATTATAATATATAATGAAACTTCCAAAAGAATTGAATGAAGATGGGGTAAAAATGGAGAAAAACAAATGGCGGGCAAGTGGAGTGCTGGTGGGGAAATTATTGTTGAGCTGTGGCACAAAAAACGGTGCGTCCGGTCATTTTCATTCCAATTTTTGAACGGCAGATGTTTGACAAATTGATAGAGTAGGGCTCCAAACCACTCATTACTTTGAAAATTACATCAATTGTCAATACAAAACAAGAAGATCAAGCAAATTGGTCTAATTTGTAATGTAAGCAACGCATACCCAAGAACATAAATGTCAGCCGGAGCAGTTGACTTTAGCCAATCTCTTAAGTTCAAATCCTCATGGGGTGACTTGCCTCCGACATTCCATGTCCCCACGAACGTTCTGTAAAGTCCAAAACAGAACCCAATTATTGTTATTTTTTATTTCTCCTTACCCCAAATCATAAGAAACCAATTGCTTTAATTAGTTTTAACTAATCTCTTTTTTTTTTTCTTTCTTTATCTACAAAATTAATTTACAAGTATCCAAATTAAACCAACTCAATCTTTATAGGGAATGCAGTATGCATTATTTGAGATACAAAATTTGAGAAAAAGATGTTACTTTTGAGATTACTTTTAGTCATTTATTAAGTATAGTTACACTTAATATTCCATTAAAACTAAATAAAAGAGCGATTAAAAAATGATTATGATAATAGAAAATTAAAAAAATAATAAACAAAATGTAATTTGTAATGAACAAGGGTATAAGTGTCTTTTAAGCAAGAAAGATAATAATAAATAATAATTCAAGGGTGTAACAAACGGAGTCGCCAATACTTACTTGAGGTTGACGGTATCGGTGACAGGTGGTGACTCCGGGACGATGGCCGACTGTTTAAGCCCATCAGCTGCCTTCAACCAGCCTTTAGAGGAAAATAAATAAAACTCTCAATTAGGTAAAAAAAAAGAAAGTAAATATAAAATATAATAAAAAACTCGCAAGCCAATGAAAAGGCTACATGCCTATATGCTACGGAAATCATCAAACTAGTTTTGATGTACCCGTGTCTCCCGGCGTCCACGTGGCAATCAAATAATCTATCCTAACGGTACCCAACCGGAATTCACTGCTGGGTCATTCACTTTTTACTCTTACAAGTCCCATCGTTAACTCAAAGCCGTCTAATCACACGGCTGTGAGATGTCCCCCGGCCCCCAGTAACCGGAGAGAGCCGCAATTATAAACAGTAAAATCAAAACAGTGTCGTTTCGGATCGGTGTATAAATAAATAAATAGAAATACCTGAGAAACCTTCCCGTACGAGGACGTAGTAATCGTCGTCTGAGCAACTGTTTCTTCTCTCACAAGTTTTACCTGTTGAGTGTCAGAGAGAGAGAAATTAAAAACAAGATCTCCCGGTAATTATCCGATATCGCAAACGATATAATGGCACAGTTAAAACCCGATATATACGTAAGAAATTAAAATTTTTACCTTTAACTGCGTAATCGGAGTCGAACTCGTCTGCTCCGCTTTGTATATTGAGCCATTTTCTCGCCACTACTTTTGGCCACGAAGACTGAAAAAACCAAAAAAAAAAAAAAAAAAAATGGGACTCGATACTTTGAAATACAAGAAACCGAAAAACAGCCGAGATGCCGGGCAAGAGTTAATAACATTAACGTACCATATTTGCTATCGATCTTCCAGAGCGAAGATCCCTGCGAATCAAGGCAATTAAAAGACGGCAGAGCCAATTAGAATCTCTTAACGGAACATATAGTTTAGTTCAATTTGTGAGGATATTTGTATATTTTAATGATTTAATAATAATTGAAAGTCATCGACAAAAAAAAACAAAACGGACGTTAAAATGGCGTGCACAAAGAGTATTATAAAACAACTAGTTGCAGGGGAAATGGAGACAGCGAAGAAGTAATACGTTTAAATTTGAATATAATAAAGAAGACGCCAGGTTCATTCTTCGTGAGACTTTACAGAGAAGAGAAGTTCGTGTATTATAAACAAATGAAAAGATTTGAACTTTTTTAGATCTTCGTCGAAGGATTCAAAAGTTTTCTTTTTAGATAAAGAAAATTAAAAGAGGCTGCACTTGGAACAGGAGATTTGAATTGGAAAGATGAAGCAACTGAGTAGTGAGATCTTGATGATGATTTGTGAAGACATTGCTAGCTAAATTGGAGATAAATAAACAAGATGCTTAAGTTATCGAAAAACTTACAAATTCTTTATTTTTTTTGGTGGGTGGCGTTCCTCGTAAAGAAACGACTGTGTTTTGCGCGCTTTTGGTTGGCCGAGGAGAAAGAGAAGTGGGGGAATGAGAGAACAAGATTTGGGGGCGTTCCTCGTAAAACCAAAAAGGAGCTGCGGCTCTCAAATTTATATACGAGTGTCGGAGTAGAGAGCGGAGAAAGGGAGAAGGTGTTGGAAGTCAAACGATTTATACCTGGGGGTATTTTAGTCAATTTAGGAAATTGGGTCTGCCGTTGCTAATCTTTGACTCTTCATTTCTTCTCATTAGTGGTGGTGGTACTAATGGAGTGTGATCTGTGCTTATTTATTTTACAGATTCGGTTTTGTTAAACCTCCTAATTCATCCACAATTTTAGACGGGCCATCTAATCTAATTATTTTTATTAATATTTATTTTTTTTACATTTTTTTTGAGGTAATATGGTGATGAAACAAATATTGGGTCAAAAGATATGCATGCGCTTCTATATTTTGTTTTGATAGTGGCTTTGGTTGAGATCAATAGTCTTCTTTTAATTGTATGTCATGTTTTAATTAATTAATTAATTATAGATTACAAAACTCGATTTATAGATGAATAAGAAATTTGTTAAGAGATGTCTCGATAAACTATAGTCTAGTCCGAGATCAATTCGAGAATTTTACCTTGATGTAATATAGTTAAAGGCTAGTTCAAAATGTCATTTTTAAATCAATTCTTAATAGAAAGAGAAAACGTACTCTTATAATACACAAAGATTTTAAAATCTTTAATTTCAATTATGAAATAAGTAGAAATCTATTATTCAACCAAAGAATGATTAATAATATACTTTTAATAAAATTTTAACAAACCATTCTTTTCTATTCTCTATAATGTTTCCATTTGTAGTTGAGAGAAAAAAATTTCCCTTATAGCTAAATTTTTGAAGTGCTCAAGAATGTGAGAATTAGATTAAGGGAGCGTTTACATTTTAGATTAGAGTGGGAATTCATGGATTAGGAGTGAGGAGTGGGAGTGAAAGTAAATTGTTCTTACACTAGAATATGAATACAGAATTGAAACTAAAATTCAATTTATGTGTTTACATTATCTTGAATTAAGAGTAAATAATTTTAAATTATAATTTTACCCTTATTTAAAGAATTATGTTTTTAATTACAAAATTAATAAAAAATATATTTGAAAAATATAATATTTATTTTATTATATTTGTAAATTAATAATAATTAGTGAAATTATCCACCGTCCACCTGTTTTTTCTAACTTTTTAAAAAATACACAATTTTTTTTTTTTTGCTGGAATCCACATGAAGTTACATTTCTCTTCAATTTTCCACTTCCATTTGGAGACCGTTAAGAAAACTAACGGAATATTATATAAATGATTTTTTTACCCTAAAATATAAAAGATAAATTATTCACTGACCACCTTTTTTTTGTATTTTTTCAAAAATACACAATTCTAAATTTTTTTTGCTGAACTCCACTTGATGTTATATTGTTTTGCACCTTTCCACCATTGTGTCGTTGTGAAATGACAATTTTACCCTTATAATGTCAGCAAAGTTCTAACGGTGTTATAACAAGAGTAAACCAATGAAAAAAATGTTAACTTCAGGTAGAGTACTGCAAATATATATATATATATATATATATATATATATATATATATATATATTTGTGTATTTTTGAAAAATGTGAAAAAACGGGTGGACGGTGGATGATTTTCCTAATAATTATTAATATTCTTAATTATGTAAATCATAATTTTTTATTAATTTGAATTTGAATTATGTAAATAAAAAATTATTAATAATAGCAACACAAATGAAACATTATTATTGATAATATAGTACAAAATTAATATTTTCTTAGAATAAAATATTTTTATTATTAATTAAATACATATAATACTATTATTTTTAAATAAATATAATAATATTATATTTTCAAATAAAGATAGAATATAGTAATATTATTAATTTTCTATGAATATAATAATATTATTTTTAAGTAATTTCAACTTAGAATCAATGTAAATTATTATTTTTAATTAAATATAATAATATTATATTTAAATATGTTTAATATTATTATTTTTAATAAATTTAATTTATAAAATAATATAATAATATTTTTTAAATAAATATAATATTATTTATTCTATTTTATTAAATTTAATATAAATAAATATGTTTATTATTATTATTTTTAATAGATTTAATTTATAAAATAATAAAATAATATTATTTAAATAAATATGATTTTTTTATATTTTATTAAATATTATTTATTTTATTTTAAATATAGGGCTAAAAAGAAAAGAGAGGGAAGTGGATTCCCGCTCCCCACTCCCCACTCCAAAATTAGGTGGGACCCATAGAATGTGATTCTCACTCCCCCTTTAAAAATTGTAAGTAAATACAGTAAAAAAGATCCACACTTCTCACTTCCACTCCATAAAATAAACAATACATTGATGTGTTTACTTTCTGGAGTGGGAGTGTGGAGTGTGGATTCCTCCCACTCCAGTGTTTACTTACCATTTTTAAGGGGAGAGTGAGATTCTCACTCCATGGGTCCCACCTAATTTTGGAGTGGGGAGTGGGATTCCCACTCCCATGGGGGAAGGTGGGAGTGGGAATCCACTCCCCCCTCTTCCTTTTTTACCCTCATAATTAAAATAAATAAATAATATTTAATAAAATAAATAATATCATATTTATTAAAAATAATAATTATAAACATATTTATTTTATTAAATTTTATAAAATAAAAATAAATAAATATTATATTTATTTAAATAATAATATTATTTTATTTTATAAATTAAATTCATTAAAAATAATAATATTAAACATTAATTTTAATAAATATTAATTATTTATTTAATTAATAATAATAAATATTTTATTCTAAGAAAATATTAATTTTGTACTATATTATCAATAATAATGTTTCATTTGTGTTGCTATTATTAATAAATTTTATTCACATAATTTAAATTAAAATTAATTAAAATTTTATGATTTACATAATTAAGAATATTAATAATTATTATTAATTTACAAATATAATAAAATATTTATTTTATTTTTTAAATATATTTTTTATTAATTTTTTTATTACAAATTATAATTCTTTAAATAAGGGTAAAATTATAATTTAAAACTATTTACTCCCAATCTAAGACAATGTAAACACATAAATTGGATTCTGGTTTCAATTCCATTATTCAATTCCAATGTAAGTAAACAACCTACTCTCACTCTCACTCCACACTCCCAATCCTAAGATTCACACTCCTCAAGATTCCCACTCCAATCCAAAATGTAAACGCTACCTAAAGTTAGCTCATAATGTCTTAGGCAGTGAGATGCCAGCAATTTCAAGTTAAGGCATGTGGTTGAAGCACAAACATGAATTTTCATCCAATTAAAGATAAAAAAATCCTGTGCTTGTCCCCTATGCTGTGCTAGTACAATAAAAGGAAAATTGAAAATACTTTTTTCCCATATGCTAAGAATATTTATAACGGATTTTAAAATCCGTTAAATGACGATGTGGGAATGTAAAAGACTGATGAATTAAGAGAAACAAAGTTTTTAAATAATGGAAATATTATTGGCAAGTTTGAGTAATCAAAATTAGAATTTTGAATTTTTTTATACCAAACTTAAATATTGTGAAATTAATCAAAATAAGTAATTAAAAAAAATTACAAATAAGAACATGGTCTATTTCTAACTGGAAGAGCCATGTCAGAACCCATAAAATTTCAGCAACAATATTGACCCATGTTTGGAAATTGAATCGGAATAATTAAAACCGTTGGTCAAAATTTGATATAAATATGCATATATTTTTTTTGAGTGCTGCTATTTACCCCGAACTCTAGTTCCGAATTTGCGCCGCGAAAGCCAAAAGGCAAAACGCACCATTTGATTTGGTTTCATTTGCTTTCCACTTTCCCTTTCCACACGTGTTTCTTCATTTGCTTTCGAGGCACAAAATCCAGGCCAGAATACGAGGTAAATAGCTTTTCCTTTTTTTTTTCCCCCCTCTTTTTTCATTCAACAGCGTCGTCCCGTGACCTATGTTTGGGTTGCTCCATATACATTTTGAAACTGGTTAGTTCAGCTCACTCCTCACACCAGTTAGACCAGAAGCAGAACAAACATCATACACAACTTTTTAGAAAATAAAGTTCCTGAATTTTTTTTTTCAAGATATTGTTTTATTAAAAAAATTGAGTTTATTCTAGTAAAATTAAATTATTATTCAGATAATATTTTGTTTTCATTTTTTGAATTGAATTTATGGTTTGTGGAGACTTAATTTCAGCATTAATGGCTAAGATATTCTGGCGGAGTGCAATCTTTTTCCAAAAATAGCCGCAAGAGTAAAAGATTAGTGCGGTTTGAACTTTGGAATATTTAGTGAACAACAGCTGTTGCTGTTCATCCTATATTGAATGATATTGTCATCTATATAATGTCGTTCAGTTAATTTATAACTTCAGCATTGTTCTTTTTTTTTTTTTTTTTTTCACAAAGGTTCTTAAGCGCTAACATTTATCTTTTATTATTACTTGATTTCAAAGTAAATGCCGAAGATAATATGCATTCACAATCAATTTGAGCTACGCTCAAAACACAATTTTGTCGTAGTGTTTATTTTTTAAAATGAGAGTGAGGAGTGTGGATTTCTCGCACTCCAATATTTACTTTCAATTTTTAAGAGGTGAGTATGAATCCTACTCCGTGGACTCCACTTAATTTTAGAGTGGAGAGTGTGATTCACACTACCATAGGGGGAGGTGGGAGTGGGAATCCATTTCCCCATCTTCTCTTTTTAGATTTATATTTAAAATAAAATAAATAATATTTAATAAAAAATAAATAATATCATATTTATTTAAATAATATTATTATATTATTTTATAAATTAAATCAATTAAAAAATAATAATAAACATATTTATTTTATTAAATTTTTAATAAAATAAAATAAAATAAATAATATTATATTTATTTAAATAATATTATATTTATTTAAATAATATTATTATATTATTTTATAAATTAAATTTATTAAAAATAATCATATTTAAATATAATATTATTATATTGAATTAAAAATAATAATTTACATTGATTCTAAGTTGAAATTACTTACAAATAATATTATTATACTCATACAGAATTAATAATATTACTATATTTTATCTTTATTTGAAAATATAATATTATTATATTTATTTAGAAATAATAGTATTATATTTATTTATTTAATTAATAATAATAAATATTTTATTCTAAGAAAATATTAATTTTGTACTATATTATCAATAATAATGTTTCATTTGTGTTGCTATTATTAATAATTTTTTATTTACATAATTCAAATTAAAATTAATAAAAAATTATGATTTACATAATTAAGAATATTATTAATTATTATTAATTTACAAATATAATAAAATAAATATTTTATTTTTCAAATTTATTTTTTATTAATTTTATAATTAAAAATTATAATTTTTTAAATAAGGATAAAATTATAATTTAAAATTATTTATTTCTAATCGAAGATAATGTAAACACATAAATTAAATTTTAATTTTAATTTTATACTTATATTCCAGTGTAAGTAAACAACATACTCACACTTTCACTCCTTATTCATAATCTCAAGATTTTCACTCTTCATGATTCTCACTTTAATTCAAAATGTAAACGCTACCTAATATCATTTATCAATTGTAACATCATTTATCAATTGCGGTACAGAGCAAAGTTGTTCATCTATGGTAGTATATAAAATTTAGAAATGCATATAATACTTTATTAATTAAGATTTAATTTTTGTTTCGAGTAAGTGACGGCAAGTTTTTGGAGAGACACGGTTTTAGGTTTTGTTGTTTTATTTCTTGTTTGTTTGGCCTGAGAAAGAACGAGTTGATAGGTTATGTTACCTACTGCAACTTAATTTCGGCACGAATCATTGATTAGCCGTCTAATTTTCTCTTCAGGATTTGCCATTTGATATGAAAGGTTGCTTTGTCAAATCAAACGTCTTCCCTTCCTTTTAATGTTAAAGACTTTAAATGTGGACCTGTCTATGTTACAGATTCTGTAACAAACATCTCCCGTCATCCCACCATCCGATTTTCTTTTGTTTAGTTTCTCACTCCACATCCAACCACATCCAACGGCTGATGCTGCAGTCTGTACCTTACAGATTCTGTAACGTAGTTTTGTCCCTTTAAATGTATATGTAGTTACCAGCTACCAGACAAAAGCATTTGCCCCCTTTTTTTTCCATAAGCCGGACACCTGTGGCGCATGCATTGGTGCTGTATGTTACAGAATCTGTAACGTAGTAAGCTTATGCATATCTACTACAGTTGCCAGTTTGCTCTACCTCGACCCACAGCTTGCTTCATGGTATATTTGCTTCTTGTTTATGGGAGAAACACGTTGATTTGCTTTGCTTTGTTCTATTCGAACTCAATCTGAATTTTTGTTCTGATCTAATCCGCTCTAATTATGTTCAGATCGGATTACAAGTTTGGATTGAGTTCAAATAACCCCCAAACTCAACTAATCCAAAATTGAATTGGATTAAAGTGGGGAAAAACAATAGTTATGACCAGTTTAGATAATTTTTACTTTAGTTTAATTTTACATTTGCATTTTACCAATACACATTAAAGGGTCCAATTATGGTATATTTTTGGCTATCGTAATTTGTAATCTAGGCGTTATAGATATACATATACATTAATAAAAATCTGACTATTTGATGGTGCCTAAATTGTGAACTATGAGAGCTAAGAGATCGTAGTCACAACCCAAATTAAAATAACACATTATTATTTTGTAACAAAATGTTACATTATTTTTATTGTAGAGAAAGTTGTGTATGGCTCCAAAGTCTTGATTTTACGCGTGCTATCATGCATTATAACGTATAAGACGAGGTATGTTAAGAATTTATTTATAGGACTGTAGAACCTATAAAATAATCTGACAAATAAAATCTTGACATGTGTTCCGTCATACACCATTAGATGAGTAACAGAGTGCACCTAATCAAATTTCTACAGCTCTAATGCCAATTTTTATATTATTACATCATCAAAATTTACTTCAATATTTATAGGTGAGTAGTGCTAGAGTGGTACCAATAATCTTCAATCCTCAAAACAATAATAGCATGGAAATTCATTTCCTATTTATTTATCTGATTAATGAAGTAAATGACACCTATTGCAGCTTGATGTGACCCGAAAATATATTAGTCATAAATAATCAACAAACCGCAGCTAAGGAAGAACTAAATCCATGCACTTGCTTGCAATGCGTTCACCGGCTTCCCATCTACTTCTCTCCCATAAATGAAACAAAGAGAGCATGACAAATTTATTATCAATACAGAATAAAAAATAAAAAATTAAGTCTGAAATGTGGACGTCCTCAAATTTTAAATTCGATTTAATGCTATATATTATTGTATTGTCAAGTTCTAATTTTAATAACAAGTAGACTTTTTTTGCAATGGAAAAAAAAATTACTTTTATTATGGAAGAATGACATTTTTTATCCTTGTATGACTTGTTTTACCACATGTTTCTCTTTTCAATTTGTATTACAATAAATTATGCTTGGCAAAAAATGTTAAGGGAAAAATGCAAATTATTGGAAGCTGGCCCTGGCCACCACCAATTAAAAAAAATACTGAAAAATAGAAAACTAAATTGAAAATTTACATATTAATTTGAATTTTACGCTTGGCGCCCTTATTTTTTACATTATTTTGTTATATAACCTAATAAATGTTATAGTCTATCCATTATGGTTTCGCTGTTTGGCCTCTTAATTTTACGAATTTTATGTTATAGTCTAATTAAGTACATAATTTTTCATTTGGGCCTCTTCATGCTAAAATCATGATTCTACCATTGCATGAACGTGACATTTTTACATATATATGATCTAATCTTAATTTAGATACTAATGTTGAATTTTTATATAGTATCAATTTATATGCTGAAAGGTTTTGGTGCCTTTTTACTTCAACGGTACGTTTAAGGTCCAACAATAAATGGTATATAAAAAATCTTACAAAATACAGAAATACAAATATGTGACTCGCCATTTTATCATTATGTAACTTATTTTGGTGTACAAAAAAAGTTTTCTCAGCGGCATGCATGCCTCTTTTTCAACATATTTTAGTTTTTACTACGAATTTTAGTCTCATATACACCATTCATTTTGTTACACGACCTCTCTTGAAAATTAGTATGCAACGTATATAGGATAAATAATAATAATAATAATAAGTAAAAAAGTCCTAGCTTAGGTGTACTCATAAGCTGAATAAGATCAAAAGTAATATGTCACCAAAATCAGCAAAAGATAAATCCTCTACACCGTATACGTACAAAATTGAAATTGATAAGGCAACGTCATTTGACACTAATTTTTTTTAATTGCTGTTGGGTATAGGGTGGTCGTTCCCAAAATATTAAAAAAATAAAAATGGAAGTCTTATTTTTTATGTTGCATTTACTGTGCTGTATATTGTTCGGCCCGTCCTGTGATTCTCTTGTGGAAAAGGTGCCACAATCCAGATAATTATTTCTAAAAAGTTTTAAATTATTAGATAAATTTATTGGTAGATTAGTACATTTTTGTAGCTTTTCGTACTTTTGGAAAGTAACATAAAAAGCTTGGCATAATAATTAATAATTGATTAACTAACAGGTGTCCGTTGATTACTGCATTTATTGACTCAAAAGCATAAGCCTGGATTGCCTTTGAACACGTGCCAAGTTTTAATGATATGGGTTTATACAGTCCCAAAATTAAACTATAAAAAATGGTAAAAAATTAAGCAAAAAAAATCATCTTCAATCCAATCACATATATTATAATGTTTAATTAGTGGGATCAAAGGCTAAGTGCTGTAGTCTTCTGTCCCCTGAGATCAACAAAGATTAAATCTGTAATTATCGTAATTAATTAACTCTCTTTTATTAAAAAAAAATTGGAAATGGCCAATAGTTGTGAACAAAGTGTCATGATAATCTCAAAGCTAATCGCTGTGGCCTGTCGGTGGTGGCCCTAAAGAGATCCTGTGAATCGTGCCTGTAACCTAACTTAAAATTAATGGTTAATTATTGACTTGGTAATTTAATTAAAATTTGATAAGGATTTAAATTAAAAAAATCTTAAATTGATCGGAGGACAGACACCTTAGGGGAGGCAGTAGGCAGCGGATTGCGTCATTTGTAAAAGACTTTAGGCTAAGAAGAGAGCCTATAGCTTACCTAAGATTGATTTGAGCTTATCCTTTTGCCAAATGTATATGTATACATTGATTTGAAGAAATTTTAGAAGTTGTTTACATTAATCTACAGTTTGAAATTTTGGGTTTTATTTTAAAAATACTATCTCTATTGATCTAAACAAGAATGGACGTCTTTAAAAAGAAAAAAAGAATTAGGTCATACGTTTTTTTAATTTTATTCTTGAAGTCGAGGGTTTGAGTGAGAGTTTATTTCAATTTCTTATTTTCCTTTGATTTCAGATTTTTAAACTAAATTTCAACTTTGATATGTCGAAATAGATTCTAGTAGAATTATTAGACTTTAACTTTGATGAGTCGAGATTAATTTCAATAGACATAGTAGACTGTATTTATCAATAGTTGTGTTGTATTTTCTAACATAGTATTTCCACAAAAAAAAAAAAAGAGTGCTACAACATGGCAAACTATAAAGACCAACATCTAAACTCATGAGCTTATTTGCAATAAAAATATATGATTTGAATTATCTAAATTGACAAGATTTTTGATTTTATAATTTAATACCATTTCAGCATTTGTTTTTCAAAGTTTAAACGCGTTTTGTAATTATTGATCTAAAAAATTTTGTTGTTTAGAAATGTTCTTCTTCTTCTTCTTGTTCTAACAACAACAATAATAGCCAAACATCGAATTATTAATATTATTATCTTTTATAATAGAAAATTTTATATTGAAATATTAAAAGCCAAACATCGATTGCTTAACATCTGGCCTACTACACTGTTACGTACCAATTAAAATGCATGAATGACTTGAGAAATGTAATTCAAATTCAAGAATTGTAGACTCAACTTTGATAAATAACTTAAGACTTTTACATTTGTAACATTATTGTATGTTTTGACCTTGAATAAATATTTTTTAAAATATATTCTCTGTCCAAGTTCTAGGAATCAATAAGGTAGTTATATAAGATAAAATTTTGAAATTAATAGTCATGATCCTCATTTATGTATTAATCCAAAATTTGATTCCCATTTCATTTGATAGAACTTTTTTTTGACGATCTAAGGCGTTTAATATGATGACAAATCAAAGTCGAATCCAAACTCTTCATTCCATGTTACCCTTTAATTGGCACATTTGTGATTAATTAGCGGGGTTTAATTATAGTGCTTTAGTAAACAAGTTTAGGCAATGTAAGTACGTGTTTAAAGCACTAAGCATCACTTTTATTTGGACACGTGATAGTGATGGTTTCATCAAGGATCCCTTTGACGAAAGCAATATCAATTAATTAACAAGTATTTTTTAAACATGCAAATTCACATGTGGTGCCTTGTGGTTCGTCCACCATTATTGATTATTATTTATTAAATATTATTTTTTCCTTTCGGAATCTTCTTTGTCTTCGTCAATTGTCAATAGAAAGAAACGATAGGAGAAATAGCTTAATTGCATGCTCCAATTAATTACTCGATTATCTTAATTATCTAGCTTCCAAATTGAACGATGCTTAAGATTTTGATTAAAAGTGATTTCAGAATAATTAATAGACCATATATGAATTCTACGGATTACTCGATTATCTTAATTATCTAGCTTCCAAATTGAACGATGCTTAAGATTTTGATTAAAAGTGATTTCAGAATAATTAATAGACCATATATGAATTCTACGGCTCTGAGTGACTTGTCTCTTTGCATTTGATAGCAAAGCAAGCACATGATTCATGTATTTTACAATTTGTAAGAATATAAATTATTGTAACGAAAAAGTTAGTGTTAGCTAGCTCATCATAACTCACACAATCTCATGTCTCATTTAAGATTATGGTTAAAACGTTGAAGGAGGCTTATTTCAAAAAATTTGGTAAAAAGTTAATGTTAGGTAACTTTTTTTTTTTTTTTTATAGATGTTTTATTTATTTATTTTTTTAAATAGTAACTTCTAAAGCAAATAGGATGTTGTTTTAATAGAAACTTACTAAATAACTTAACACATAACTTATCACATACTTTTAAAGTTTTTATTGTAACCTTAGTTTTTTTTTTTTAAACAAAAGACGAATATGTCATATTTTTTCATAAAGTATGCTAGCCACAACCTTACCATATTACTATATCAACGTATTATTTATTTTATTTATTTAAATTTATGTACTATATTTTGAATTTTATCATATTTCGTGTAAGGTATTATAAAGTTCATCAAATTTTAATTAATTGAATTTCTTTCACTTTCTTTAAAATTTGTCTATGTGTGTGTGTGTGAGAGAGAGAGTGAGTGAGTATGTGTGTTTATAGATATGTTTAGAAAATTTATTAAATTTGCGCTATAAAAATAAAAGGTAAATTAACTTTATGTCTATTTTGGTCATTGCATAATGGAACAACACTTATGTAATAAAATTTATCAAATACATTTACTTTACTCTTCAAACTCATAGTAATCACAACAATGCAATTTGCCAAACATATAGCTACTTTTTCGTTTAGCAACTTATTTTATTAGTATAGTGGAAGCAACTTATTTTATCAGCCACATCAGTCCCAAACTTATCTTTATTATTGTAAGGAAAATTTTAGGTACTTTCAATGTATTGTATATACCCAATCAAATAAGATTTCAAATAGAAAATATTCAACAAAATATTGAAATAGAGTATACATCAAGAGCAAATTAGATTACCTTTTTGATTTTTTATTGTTATTCTATCTATATTATATATGACGTGTGGATATCACTGAAGTTTCAATAACTAAAATATGTATAATCTTTTGCATTATATATATATATATATATATATATAATCTAAAGGCTTTCCATTAATTTAACGAAATTCTACTTCTTTGTACAATGTATTACGATTTTAATTAACTAAATTATGCAACTCTAATTTAATTATTACTCTATGAGACATGAAGATCATAACAACTAATTTGTAGAATAAAAAAAAACATATTTTGTAATTTGCTTCTTTGTGAATGGTTGGTGGCTGTTTGCAAACGGATCAATTTCTGCTTCTTGAAACAAAAGCCAGTGGGGATTGAGTGGTTGCGTATTAATTAACATATGTCAATCAAGCTTAGATTATTATTTTTTTTTAAATTTTGCTTTTTAAGGAAAAAGCTAGGTACCCATGTAGGGTTTCTGGTCCATAACCCTAAACTAATAAAAATGAAGATAATGAAAGTTAGTTTACTTTTGTTTAACTAATTGATGATTAAATATATAACTAAGTTGTACGATTGCTTTTAAAGTATGTATGGAGCTTGTGTGCATCATAAGATGGTTAATACTTTATTATTAGAACGTGCTCCATATAGCGAGAATTTGATTTCCTCACTTTAGTAGCCGACACAAGTTTTATTATTATAATTGGTCGCTTGACATGCACTAATACTTTGCTTAGAGGCTTAATTAAGAGTCATCACTTAGGCCTTGTCTCCTCGTTAAATCCAACTAGCTCAAGTTTACTCTACGGTTATTATTTATAAATTTTCTAGCAAACCGTAGAAAGAATGAATAAATTAATTAAACACTATTAGAATATGCTTCTCATTTATTTTTAATAATTAAAAAAAAAGAAGAGGAGAAATAAAAACAAATCACGATCTGGTGGTTGAATCGAGCCCATGCAATTCACGGCTTCGCTTTAATTAGAATGGTTGAAATATTAATGATGAAAAGTGGGTTAGTTAATCAAGAAAAGATGCATCAAAAGGCTAACCAAATAAATCTGTATTAGCGTGACTAGAATGAAGATGAGTAGTGCTTTAATTACGTGGCCCATAAACACAAAATGGGATTTCCAAGAAATTTCAATATCATTATAATTAGGGAAAACTTCTTAAACGACCCTAATATGGGATTTCCTAGAAATGCCAATATCGTTATAATTAGGGAAAACTTCTTAAAACAACCCCTTATATTTGACATAATTATTCATGTTTTTCTTTTAAAAAACTACTGAAATAAAACTTTTTTTTTTCTACTTCACACTAGACCTTAGTACTAGACTAAATAGTAAAACGTTTCAGTTGCTTAAATATTTTTATTTTATGCTCAATATTTTTTTTTTGGGACTATATTATGGTCAATATTTTAATATAATAGTATAGTGATTTTTGACTGCCCTAATTTCTACTATTTGCCATTGAAATGGCATAAGTAGATTATTCATACGTTTTATCAAAAAATAGTATTTGGTAAATTTTTTCGAAAGATGCTTACTTCAGAAATTTGTCTATTTTGATAGTATTTTTTAAAAGTAGGTAGATGTTACTTTTTATAAGTAGTTCATTAAATAAGTCACTACCCTTTTCTATAGTTCCTATTATAACTTTAAGATTTTAATAAAATCACAATTATATCTTACTTTTTCCATAAAACATAATATATAAATAAAAGATAATTTAAATGAATGTCTATTTTGATCATTACATAACAAAATAATCCTTTGATAATAAAATTTATCAAATGCATATACTCTACTCTTTTCAAACTATTAACAATTACAATAACACAATTTATCAAACATCGAGTTACTTATTTCATTCGCACAGTAAAGACAACTTTTTTTCATTCGCACAATAGAAACAACTTATTTTACAAGCCACTATAATCATAAACTGGCCCTTAAACTTTTAAACTAAAATTAATATTGAATTGTATTATTTTTTCCAATAAGAGCAAAAAGAATTATTTTGGGGAATCAGGTCAATTTTGTGCAGTACTCTCCTTCAAACGAATTCAAACATTTTTTCAATTCTCAAATCAAAATCACATTCTATACTTCAAACCCAAAACTACCAACTACCATTAATTTTATCCATTTAATGTAAAAGAATACGAAAAAGAATAAATTCTCTAGAATTGAGTAGATAGACATCTCTACACGAAAGAAGTCTTGAAAAACAATAGATAAAAGAAAAAAAATTGAATTTTCTCTTTCTGTTAATTTTTCACCCAAACCAATTTAATCTTTATATAATTTTAAAATAAACGGTTAGAAACATTAATATTCGGCGATGTAGATGGTGGCGAGGGTCTTGAAAGCCTGTTCTGCTGGTATGTAATACAAATATCCTTCAACAATGAATAGGTTGTAGGTGGGACAAGCCACATTCGCAAGAGGCAACATCTAGAGCTATCAATTGGCCGCATATGCGGTCTGGGTTGGCTTTGCACAGCACCAAGCATGGCCGCGCCACACCAAGAAAGTACTAACTGGTATCTTCGCTGCTGCCACGTTATTGCGGCCACCACTCAATTGCATTATGCCACATGTACACTTTAATATTAAATTTGAAACGATCGTGATTTTAATGATAGTCTAGTATAGTGTGCCATGGCATGGCATCACCTAAGACTCGGTTATCTCATTTAGTAGACGTGCGATAGGTGTAAGATTTGTCAATTGCATTGGGACCAAATTACTCCAAAACCTGGCTGTTAACGTTGTAACGACCGTAGGTTTCTGTTATATCTAAGAAGTAGCGTGTTAACGAAAGATTACCTCAAATATTAAGGGATTTCATAATTTTTCCTCACTATCAAGATATGATATTTTCGAGCTTTAATAATTATTTAGAGCTTTGTCGCGTGCTCAGTTCATTTAGCTGTTGAGTGGGTCAAGCAAGTACTGGAACCCTAATTCTCAAATTTCTAAAGAAAAAAACTATCTCAAGAGAATGCAGGTTTTAATGATTTGTATAATTAAGATGGTACCTACAATTTTTTTTTTCTTTCCAGAAAATAGATTACAAATTGGAGAGTATTCTAGCCGTTGAGAAATCCTTTAATAAAAGGATTTCATTGGAGATATATAGCTAGCTAGCTAGGTGCTAGAGCAATATGGCCTCAAGTTACCTGTTTATTTCTGTGAAAAAACCAAAGCATGATTCATTCATGCATTAAGCAGTATTTAGTAAACAAATCATATATTAGTGCGATCAAGGCTTTTAGTGGTGTTTCCCAAAAGGAGATGTATAATATTTTAGCAAAGACGTGTGAAGATCATTCTCCTTTCTAGCACACATATATATGTTTAATGATTTGGTCTCTCTATTATATTAATTTATATATATTTTTAGTTCAATAATTGAAGGCATTCAAGCGAAACTTCTGCTTTTCTTTAAGGTGAGATGGAATAGATACCAACGTTAATGAACATTAACATTTGTCCAAATAACAAGCTTATTCTAGTGCTCTTTTATAATTTTATTTTTCAAAAGAAAAAAACTATGATACTGATGCGGTCCCAGTCAGTAGCTAGCTACAATCGATCAATAAAATTAAAATGTTCTTCTTCGGGTGAGAACAACAACCACAAAACAAAGAGTTTGGATAATTTTCTGCCTAATTCTTTATTCATCACTGGAGCTTATTAATAGTTCTAAGTGTAACAAACAACTCTGTTTCGCAACCGTAAATGACGGCATAAACAAAGCTAACAATAAGAAGTAGCAAATATTTATTAAACAACTTAGCTATAAACTCGAAACAGTATACAACTCAAATGTAACAATTAAAGATATGATCCCTAGTCCCTACCAACTCGATCTGCCACGATTAGTTGACATAGTAAACCAACCGAAAATTGCTCCAGAACTTGCTCTCATGCTATTTCCACGTTATGCATGTTTCATGCATGGCTTTCATGCTCAAGCATACTCTTTCATATTTGCTGTTAGGCTTAGGTGTCTTCTTTAACTTACGTGGCTTCTTATCAGATACGAGCTAGGGTTTCTGCTGCATACCCAGCTCTATAGTGCGAACAAAAATAAAATACGCTGACTTTGGTTTAATGAGTTTAATCAATTTAACAATGCATAAGTAGTGAGAATTATATGTGTGTGTGTGCGTGTGCGCGTTTGGTGAAATGATGTTGCGTTTGTGCATTATAGTTAATTTATAATTAATATATATACGCCAATCAGAGAAAGCTCATTCTCTGTTAGTATGATCAATAACAAATTTCGATCAGAATACTCCATTAATGGAAAGTGTCCTGCGTCCTAATAATTAATTGGCTTTCGTGTGGCCAAGCTAGATTAAAGTTGTTGTGGTCCAATTAATCTTACCTCCTTTAGAAAACGAGTAACAGTGCATGACTCTTCTTATTTGTCACGATCGAAACTTGCTTATTGTTTTAATTGCACCTTAGCTTTTATATTTAATTTTCTTGTCCAATCCCTCCAAAGGAGGAAACGAAAATGAGATTGCGAACTTGCCAGTTATCACATTTGGGTTGGCATTATTTTTTTAAGTCACAAAAAGCGTGGCCTCACTTTTAAGCCATGTTTGGGGAAGATGATAAATATTAGTTGTGAAAGTGGATTACTTAAATAAAAAAAAAGATACAATGTTTGATTCTAGATTAGTATGATTAGCCAAGCTAAGTGCTCTAATCATGATCCCCATAAATACTCAAGTGGGAATTTCCAAGCACTTTTTATTATCATTAGAAAAACGATTTTAACTTTTAATTAACGGTTAAAGAGCTTTCTTTTAATGGGCTAATCTCAGAACCAACTGCAACATGATTTCAAAAGTGCTTCTCTGCCTCGCCTAGGGATCAAAGTTTGCTCAATGATCCGACAAATCTCTTCTAATCCATCTGTGCAATACAATGATTTAGTGCATATGTGATATAAATACGGATTCAGGGCCTCTCTTCACCTAAGAAATGATTATGATTGTTAATCTAACGTAATAAATTATCTTGATTATCTCAGGGTTTATTTGACTAGCTTTCAAGCATTTTTTATTTGACCACACAAATTCGCATACACAATTAATTTGGGCTTATTTATAAATAAAAAAAAAATCTTGATTAAAAATGACAAATAATGTATATATGACATTATGGCTTCAATTGGTACTATTTGTAGGAGAACTATAAATCTTTGATAAATACTTTCAGCTATGATTTATAAGCTAATGTGGTCTATCACGTAATTGTTTGCTAAAACATCAGATGATTATACCTTTACCAATTTCTTTATAAATAGATGTTGCATTAAATTCACTTAATTTTCACGGTTAAAAATCTGTTTAAGAAATTGGTCGTCACAAGAAATAAATCTAGTCATGTCACTGACTATTTGTGTTGCCCCCGATCTATATGAAGTTTTCTCCTGCGAAAAGGATGGGGTATCCTTTTAGAAAGAAAGGGTTGGAATAACAGCTAGCATTGATAGCGTAACAATTTTTAAATTGTTAACATATATAATTCATGTGGCAAAGAAAATAGCTGGGTGGCTTAGCTTGATTAGTTTATTAATTAACAATTAATCCAATATGGGTTGCCTTAATCGATTACTGTTAAAAATTTTGAAAAAAAAAAAAAACGAACATAAGGTTCCAAGATCTCTGTGGTCCTTAATATGATGATATATAGAAATTAAGGAATTAAAATGTAATAAGATTATAATGTGGATATATTCCAAAAGAGACTAAGAAAAGTGATAAAGAGTCTCATATAAAAAAATGTCTACAGTGTTTGAATTTTGAAAAGTAGCTTTTGATGAGCAATGCAATAACAAGCACAATGAAGAACAATACATTATATCTCCATGGCCTTGTGGTCAAATCCAACAAGCACTATGCTTAATTTCTTTTTATTTTATCTATATTCTTAGTTTCTGGCAGATGATACAGAAGATGAAGGAAGAAACCCCATCATATTATTACTTTTCGTTTTAATCATTCCGGCAATAATGCTTAATTATCTTTAAATCCTCCATGATAATTAGCTAAGCAATGACGTTAACTGTGTTTAATTAGCTTGTCTTACATGTATGGCACTAAGCCGGAAACATGATTCACATACTTTCTTATTTAGAATTAAAATTACGACAATTTCGAGGCACTAATTAGTCCATAAAGTGTTAATTCTATATTTATATATATGTGTGTGGCTCTCCTCAGTTGACTTTAATCGATGTATACTTGCTTAATTGGAAAGAAAAGAAAAAGAAAAAACTAATTTCACATCAAAATCATCAATGATTTATCAAGATAGAAACCTAAATCGTGTTTATAGTATATAAATTCAAAGTTACTAAGAAGTTAGGGTTCCATTATTCTTCTGGATAATTATAGTTTAACTTAGTTAATAGAGTGTTGGATCAACCATCTTCGAGTTTAAATTTTGCCTTCTAGTAGTGCGTAATCTTGTTTAAGCTACTTAGTTAATCACCATTGTCGATTCAACTAATTTATGGGACTTTTACTAAGTTATAATTAATGTAATTTATAATCCGCTTAAAACATACATAAATGAATAATATGTCAATAAAACTCATTTATTTTTGTAAGTTACATTATAAAACTCACAAACTCATTAGTCTTTTTTTTTTTTTACAATTTTTTTAAGAGTAATCGATTAAGGAATATCATAAGTGAATTGTAAGTTACATCAATTTAACTTTACAAAGATTCGTAATCTCTCATAATCTTTGATAACTCTTTGATATTACTTACACTAGAGGGGGCAATATAGGTCAGGATTCGTTTATTCGATGCAAATTAAATGAGTTTGGCTTTGAAAAAATTGAATCATTTAATAAATGAGTGAATTCGATTCAATTTGCTAATTCAACGAATCGAATTCGGGTTTGAAGATATTGATTCGTTTATTCGTTTAGAATTCGTTTAATAAAGAGATCATAAGCGAATCGAATACATGTCGATTTGTTTAAAATTCATTTATTATTCGTTTAATTAAATTACTTTATTATCCTCAAATTTATTTGAAATTTTTTTAAAATTTGAGGGTTTTTTGTATTATAAGGATTTGGTAATTGGTATTTTGATGACTATATGTTTAATCCTAGAATATAGTTTGGGTTATTTGTATTTTGTTGTAGGATATTAAATTTGTGGCTTTTTAAAATTTTATTTTGCTTAATTTTGTTTATTAATTATATTTTTCTAAACAAATTGTAAAAGAATCATGATTCGATTCGATTTGTTATGGATTTGTACTAGGATAAACGAATAATAAATAAATCTAGATTTGATTCGATTTGTTAATTAATTCTACTAAACGAATTGAACTGGATATTTTTTTAATAAATGAATCGAATCCAAATCTTGAGATTTAAATTTGTTTAATAAACGAATCGAATCTGAATCACTAGAATTTTGACTTAATTCATTTACGATTCAATTCAAATTCAATTCGTTCGTTTGTTTTGCCACCCCTATCTTACACCAGATGAAGTGTTCGCTCTAACAAAAAGATTTCTGAGCCAATCGTGTGTCTTTTACAGAGGTTCCCACTTGATTATTTGAAGAAGATAGATTCCATTAGTCAACAGGCTAACTAATTGGGTGTTTGTTGACTATTGAAAAAGAATGTGAAGTCAAAGTCGGCAAAATGTGTGGCTGGGATCATCCGACAAGAAAACCTTTTTTTTTTTTTTAACGCATGAGAAACTTTCCTTAATTTTTGTATTATTATTTATAAAACAAACTCTTTTTTTTTCACCCCAACGATATTAAAGCCTTTCATGGGAAGTTTCTGTGGGATTGAAATAGATAACAACGACAATGAACATTAACATCTGCCCAACAAGCTTATTCTGCTGCTCTTTCATAGTTTTTGTTTTTTAATAAAACCCTTTGATATGAGCTCGAATCCTCTCAAAATTTGAATTTGAGTGATCAACTACAAAAATTTGACCTTAGTCCATAGTGACAGCCCTATAATAAGAATGAAAATAAATAAGTTAATCAACCATGCATAAATAAACAGTCAGAATTATGTGATGAAATAATTATGCATTTCTGCATTATAAAAATCAGAAGGTTAATAATCAGTTTATAGCCCCATCAGTGTAAGCTTATTCGTTATAATCAATATAATCAATGACAAAATTTTCTATCATACTCCATTAATGGAAAATATTAAAGTGTTCCATTTAATTGGCTTCCATATGTGGCCAGGCTAGTTAGGTTGGTGTGGTCCAAAAACTAATAGTGCATGACAACTAATAGTGCATGACACTTCTTAAATGTCACGATCGAAAAGCTTGCTTTGTTTGCACAAGTTTTGTTCATCTTAACGACAATGGGATTATCTTTCCCTTTGATAATTAGTTTTCTGGTAGTCTCCCCAAAGGGAGAAGAAAAAAAGTGATCGAGGTTACCGATTTGCCAATAATCAAGTGGGTCGGCATTTTTTGGGTCACAAAAGAGTAGGTGCTTGCAATTAAACACATGCATGGCCTCACTTTTGAGCCATGCTAATTTTATAATTTGGGCAAGATGTATATATATTGGTTGTGAAAGTGGATTAGTTAATAAAATAAATAGCTGTGACCTCTAATCATGGTCCCCCATAACACAAGTTAACTAATTAGTGGGGACTTTCAAGCACTTTAAATTTTATTATCATTATAATAATGATTTTGAGCTTTTAATTAACGGTTAAAGAGCATGGGCTAATCTCAGAGCCAGGTGCCATAAGATTTCAAAAGTGCTTCTCTGCCCCGCCTAATATTTGTCAAGTTGCTCGGTGATTCTGCAAATCTCTTCTCATCCATACATGCATATTAGAGCAATTTAGTGCATTTGAGATATAAATTTGGATATAGGTCCTCTCTTCACCTAAGCAAATACGTGATTATGATTGAGTAATTTGTAAAGAGTAAATACTCATTTAGTCCCTATAATTTGAATAAGTTACATAATTAGTCTTTTATTTTTAAAAAATAATCCAAAAATCCATTCCGCACCACTTTTGTAGTGTCGTTGGATTTAATTTTCTCAAATTTTTGATACAACTTGAAGAGTTCACAAAAGGTAGATGTGCAATAATTGAAAAATAGAAAATAATAAAGTAGATTTTAACGAAAACATATTTACATCACAGATTTCTGTTTTTTTTTTTGTAAATTAAATGTAGCAAGTTATATTATCACTGGCTAATTGTTTTACCCCGATCTAGTTAAAGTTTTCCCATGCGAAACGGATAGAGATTGAGTAACAGCTAGCATTGATAGCCTAACAAATCTATCTATCTATATATATATATATATCTATATCTATATATCTATATAAAGTTGGGACTTGAGAAGGTGATGTGACATCACCATTTCTCTTCTTTGTATATTCTCTATTATCTAATAAATAGAGAATTTTTCTTTTAGATTTGGTTTTTTATCTTCTCATAATTAATTTGATTGTTATTATACAATAACAATTATGTAAAGATTTTAATGAGGCATATTCTTTGTAATGAATATCAAAGGGGGAGTGTTATGAATTTATTAAAATAAATGTAAATGTTCATAACATATATCTTTTAGTCTCCCCACTATCTCTCATTAGCAACCTTTAGCTTCCCTATAACTCCCACTATCGCACAAGAAATTATGATCCATAATTTTTCATTAATTTCATAGAGTGATTATGTAACTATAAAAGGAGATCTCATCTTTTTGTTTTGTACACACACAATTGGAATGAATAAAATCACTCTATAATATATTATCTCATTTTATTCTTTATCTTGCGTTGCTTCTTTATTTGTATTGCTAGCTAATAGCTTTTTTTATTTTTTATAAGGCTGCCTCATCTTAAAAAAAAAAATCAATTTTTATTTTTTATCAGTTTCATCAAGTGTAAAGTAAGAAAAAAAGATAATACTAAATTCTTTTTTCAAAGTCGCGCGAAACGCGGGTCTATTTTCTAGTATCTATATAAAGTTGGGACTTGAGGAGGTGATGTGGCATCACCATTTCTCATCTTTGTATATTCTCTATTATCTAATAAATGGAGAAATTTTCTTTTAGATTTGGCTTTTCATTTTCTCATAATTAATTTGATTGTTATTACACAATAATAATTATGTAAAGATTTTAATGAGGCATATTATTTGTAATGAACATCCAAGGGGGAGTGTTATGAATTTATTAAAATAAATGTAGATGTTCATAACATATATCTCTTAGTCTCCCCACTATCTCCCATTAGCAACCTTTAACTTTCTTATAACTCCTACTATCTCACAAGAAATTATGATCCATAATTTTTCATTAATTTCATGAAGTGATTATGTAACTATAAAAGGAGAGCTCATCTTTTTGTTTTGTACACACACAATTGGAATGAATAAAATCACTCTATAATATATTCTCTCATTTTATTCTTTATCTTGCGTTGCTTCTTTATTTGTATTGCTAGCTAATAGCTTTTTTATTTTTATTTTTTATAAGGCTGCCTCATCTTAAAAAAAAAATCAATTCTTATTTTTTTATCAGTTTTATCAAGTATAAAGTAAGAAAAAAAGATAATACTAAATTCTTTTTTCAAAGTCGCGTGAAACGCGGGTCTATTTTCTAGTATATATATAAAGTTGAGACTTGAGGAGATGATGTGGCATCACCATTTCTCATCTTTGTATATTCTCTATTATCTAATAAATGGAGAAATTTTCTTTTAGATTTGGCTTTTCATTTTCTCATAATTAATTTGATTGTTATTACACAATAATAATTATGTAAAGATTTTAATGAGGCATATTATTTGTAATGAACATCCAAGGGGGAGTGTTATGAATTTATTAAAATAAATGTAGATGTTCATAACATATATCTCTTAGTCTCCCCATTATCTCCCATTAGCAACCTTTAACTTCCTTATAACTCCCACTATCTCACAAGGAATTATGATCCATAATTTTTCATTAATTTCATTGAGTGATTATGTAACTATAAAAGGAGAACTCATCCTTTTGTTTTGTACACACACAATTGGAATGAATAAAATCACTCTATAATATATTCTCTCATTTTATTCTTTATCTTGCGTTGCTTCTTTATTTGTGTTGCTGGCTAATAGCTTTTTTTGTTTTTTATAAGGCTGCCTCATCTTAAAAAAAAATCAATTCATATTTTTTATCAGTTTCATCAAGTGTAAAGTAAGAAAAAAAGATAATACTAAATTTTTTTTTTAAAGTCACGTGAAGCGCAGTTCTATTTTTTAGTTGTTAATATAATTCCTGTGGAAAAGAATATATGTGGATGATTAGTGGATGCATTAACAATTACTCCATCATAGCTTTCCTTTAAAGGCAAGAAACAAATGGCTCCAAGAACTTCTCTTCGTCCTTAAGACATGATTATACTAATTAAGGCATTAAAGTATAATGAAGTTATGATGCAGATTCCCAAAGAAACTAAGAAAAGTAACTCAAATAACTTAAATTAGGTATATCAATAATACATAGTCGTTGAAAAGCCACTCAAATGAGTTTTCTCGACAGATCGGTTTTGACGAATACTGCAATAACAATCACATTAACTGAAGATGTATTAATCCATGGCCTTGTGGTCCAATCCAACAAACACTGAGCTTTCTTTATTTTGTCTAATCTTCTGATGAGTTTTCAAGAAAGATTCCCAATTTAACTTCCTGTTTTGGGTCTTAATCATTCCGGCATTAATGATTAATTATCTTTAAATCCTCCATGAATTAGCTAAGCAATGACGTTATAATTAATTAGCTTGTCTTCTTGCACGGCACCAGCCGGGAACATGATTCGCGTACTTTCTTAATTTGATTAAACTTACGACATTTCCTAGGCGTTATTTACACAATAGAGAGCTAAATAAGTTTAGCTCTCATCAGTTGACGTTAACAAATTACAAACCCTAGTTTAGACAATTAAATGATATTATTTACTTGCATAATTGACCAATGTAGTGGCAAAGCTAGCACCATATTTTGGGGTGGGCTATTACATTTAGTTTTATTTTTTTATAAATATTAATAAAGACAAATTCATAAATTATAGTTTATTATTTTTTTTATTAAAAAGCTAACCCGGGCTGCAGCTGGGGTTAGCCCACTCTTAGCTTCGCCACTGGACCAATGAGCAACTCTCAAACCCTTGCGTATTTCTCGATAGAAACCTAAATCTTGTTATGATTTTCTAAATTACGGTTGCGATAATCTTCTGGATACAAGCCTAAATCTTACTTAAGTTACTTAATTAATAACTGGAGTAGTGGTCCTATTGGATCAACCATCTTCAAGTTCCAATCATTGAGGTCATGTTCTGTCGGTCCGTCAAATTACCAAATTTGTTAGCCAATGATATTGCTTAAATTGAGCCTTGCAGTGGGTAATTTTGTTTAAGCTATATAATAAAATTATCTGCAAGGGTTTGACCACAAATAACTGTATTTAACTGGTCAACCAAATTTGAATTATGAGAAAATTAAGAATTAAAAAATTAATTTGAGTTTTATTCATTGCTACCTTAAAAAAAGAAAAAAAAGAAAAAGGAAAGCTGCTTAATTACATTAATAAGCATTTCCGTTTCACTTAACCAATATCCAATGATAACTTTTATATGAAAGCCGACTATTATTTAATTTATTTTGATATATATAACTCATCACTCTAACAAAGAAGCCTTTAAACGAATAAAAAACATACCTTTATTTGATTATTTGATCTTTGAGTTGATAAGAGCAGTAGACATGAATAATGTGGCTTATATGGGTAGCTACTAATATTGGTGCCCATTTGATTTGAAGCGTAGATTAGATTCAATTAGTTAATAAGCTAACCTAATCGGGCGATAGTTGACTATTCAAAAAGAGTATGAAGTCAAAGTCAGCAACTCGTGTGGCTGTGATCATCCGACAACAAGACTTTCCTTAATTGTACATTTTAAATTCTAATTAAAAAGAATTCATTATTAGTCCTGGTCCCTATTATCAACGTCAGGCTAGCAAATTGATAAATGCATGCCCTTCATACATTTATTAGCAAAAGGCTAAGGCCATTTACAACAACGATCTCTTCGACTCCTCCAACATTCTAATCATTGAATAATTTCTGAAATGATCTTATCACCATGTAATAATAAAAATTTAATTATTTATTAATTCTTATTACACTCATATATGACTTGTAGCAATGTTTTGAACATTATAACTGGACCGGCATTCACATCAAACGGCATCAAAATAGTTGAAGTAAAAGGAAATTTAGAAAACGATATTAGAGTTTTTAAATGGCATTATTTATTTCAGGAGGTATATAGCTTTTGCTGGGGACCAGAAATTTTCCCATAAAATGATCAGCTTGATGACTTAAATTAATTAATATATAATTTCTGTTTTGAATTTCCATATATGTAATGTTTCGTCAGATTGCAAGTTGTTAATTATCCTAATTTGAGATACATACATTCATTATAATTTAAGGGATAGTTCAGTTTGGGTGACATAATCTGGTAAATCTGTCTTTTATGAAAGGGTTCTATATGCGACCGAATTTTTAATTTTAGGCTGTATGAGTTTGATAATCAAGTATATGTTGTAATTTTAAAGGCGTTGAACTTGACATGAGCGACAATAATTGTAGGGATCAACTCTCATCAGCATCGAGCTTTTTCAGATCTATTAAAATGGGGCACTTATTAAAATGTGTGGTCAAGATTTATTCCTAAATTAATAATCTTTTCATCCCCTTCTCAGCCTCTTAATTTTTTTTTTTAATTCTGTTGAAATTTTTCTACTACGCTAATTTTTTGCAAAGAATGATGAAATTAAAGTTCGAAGAAAAACCATAAAATCAATCTCGACGGCCGGTAACTGTTGATTTCTTTGTGTTCCTTTTTTACAAGGATAAAAATTTTGGTTGTTTCTTAGTAATGAAATAATAGGTTTCAAGGTTTATAAATGGTGATGATTTCTTTATGGGTCAGGTTCTAAAATTTGTTAAAAAAAAAAGGAAAAAGAAAAAGAAATTGATCTTCCTTGTGTGTTTCTGATTAATCAAACTTTCTATTAATTTTCTGGGACTCATTGCTAAAAAATCAAGTCACAAGAACTTAATCACAGCGATTCATTTCTTTTTGTTGTTCGATACTTGTGGACTAGATGTAACGTGAGCTGAATTTGCGCCATGAGCCAGTTTAAGAAGTAGAGGAGGGAAACCGATGATCAATGGCTTTCTCAAAATTTCTTATTACAATGGACAGTTGTTGAAAAGAAGAAACAGTAGCTAATGAAGAAATAGTAATCTGATTGAGGCGGAAATTGTGAAAATCATAAAAATCAGAAAAATGGAAAGGCTTTTTTTGGAGTAAAAACGTTGAGCAGATAGTGAAAAATAATCAACGAAATAGCAAATCTTGACCATGTGTTTTAGTAAATGCCAAATGTCAACATATTTAAAAAAAAAAAAAACTCAAATATTGATAAGCTCAAGAGAGGATCTAAGAGCCCCTTAAAGATATATCGCCACCAATTGTTAAGATCTTTCCTTAGGTTTTGTTTTGAGACTCATATACATATACATATATATATATATATATTGTCATTTTTTTTTTAAGGTGATCCATAGAGATGCCTAAATTATGCAATTGTTGAATTGGTATTGTATCAAATTGTGGCTGATTTAGTTTATGAAGTTTCAAATGATATATGGTGGTATATCTTTTTAAAAAAAAACTGTTTAAAAATCACTAGACCAAGTTCTTAGAGCATCTCACCATTGTTACCTAAATAGAATGGACTTTGAAAACCATCTTGATTACTCGAGAAAATTCTAAGCCTAAAACTAACCTAATTGAACCTTACCAAACTACTTTTACTTAATCACGTTAAATGATGTAACTCAATATCCTGAGGTGAAAGATACCTTGTGGAGGCACGAGGGGGAAGGAACTTGCATCACATGAAAGCTTTGTTAGTTATTTCTTATTTAAACTGAGTCTGATTTGGCTTTAAAGTAACTTTATATTAAAAAGTAGTTGTCAGTTATCATTATGTTAAGAAATCAGAAATAAACTTTTTGACTGTGTTAAAAACGGATTAGTATAATGCAACAAGGTATAGAGTAGTTTTAGTGACACGAAATTGATAGTAATCGTTTTAATAGATTACTTTCTAATAATAACAAATTCAATTATTTCCAGTGATGACAAGATTATTATGTATAGAAACAATTCAGCCTCAGTCATTTTCAAAACTACTTTTGACTGGCATAATAATACTTTTGAACGACTTTATTTGGATTATTTTAGAGTTCATGATTGAAAAAAATAAATAAATAAACTAAACTAAGCTAGGAATGGTCCCGCGGTCGAAGAAATTGGTCATTTGATGAAGATATAGACAACGAGTAGAGTTTTACACGTATTAATTACATTATGTAAATCAACTAGAGAGCTACTTCAAGGATAAAATAAGAAAAATAATTAATGGAGACTCCAAAAATATAATGAGAGTAATGGTTTTGGGTGACTGTGAAGAAGATAATTTCATATCGAAGGATAATATGTTTCGGACAAATTATATACAGAAACTTGAAATAACGCTTACTTAAAGAGTTAAATAAATATACTGTAAATCTTACATTTGAAGATAACTTTGGTTTAAGTTTCCATTTGAAGCTGATTTGTCATAATACTCATGCGGGATCGATTAGAAGCTGCTCATTCTCTGTGCTATTCTTTAATTGGTACATTTGTCATAATCTATTCGACGGCTTAATATATGTGTTTAAAGCACTGAATATCATTTTTAAGAAAGGAGAAATCATTTGTCGTAATCTATTCGACGGCTTAATTAATTGCATGCTTAAATTATTTGCTTGATTATCTTTACTTAACTTGCCCCCACATTGAACGATGCTTAAAATTTTGATTAAAATTAATTACTCTCAATAACCAAACTTGTCTCCTTGTGTTTAAGAACTAATCATGATTCATGCATTAGCATTTAGAATATATTACTATCACCTATTACAATTTACAAGTCCTAATTAGTGCTCTAGCATTAGGCTTTAATAGGGATGGCAATTTTTCCCGATGGGATGGGATCCTATTTGGGACGAAATTGGGACATATTTCTGTCCCATAAAAAAATTTAGGGACGAGAGTGAGATATTTTTTTATCCCAATTACATATGCGCGACGGGAGTGGGATTGACAAATTCCGTCCCATCCCGTCTCATTGCCGATTAAGAATGAAAATTTTTCCAATTGGGATGGGATCCCGCAGGATCCCATCTCTTTTGGGACGGGATTGTGACATATTTTTGTCCCAAAAAAATTATAGGGACGAGACTAGGACATTTTTTCATCCCATTTGTATATACGGGATGGGACTAGGATTGGTAAATCTCATCCCATCTCGTCCCATTGCCAACCCTAGGCTTTAATGGTTTATTATTTGCTCTCTATATGACGTGTGGAGGTCATTATAGTTTCCACAATGAAAATATATAATTTCTTTTTTGCATTGTTTTCCAATAGTTTGAAGGCTTTCCTTTTACAAAAAGGAAAATTTATACTTCATTTTGCTAAGCCTTATAATTTTGTAGCCAGAACGCGTGATAAATGGTTCATGTACAATGTATTGGCATTTTATATCATTGCAACGTCATTAAACAAGTCTAGTGTAATATTTTATGACGTGTGGAGATCATTAAAATCGAAATTAAATTTTCTTAATTTGTTTGGCTCCTTGGTGAATGGTCGGTGGCTGTTTGTGAATTAATGATCGATTAATTTCTGCTTCTTTAAACAAGCTGGTGGGATTAAGGAGATTGCAGCACCTGTACCAACAAGCTTAAGTTATGAAGAATATTAAATAGCCCACATAGGGTTTTGGTGAGTAACCCTAGTGAGAATGAAGATAAAGCGTGCTCACTTTTGGTTAATTAATAATTAATTGATTCATAGATATATATATAGTTTACTTCTACGAATGTAATTAAAAGATGAAGCATACATATATGTGTGTGCATAACCTAATTAAAAAAGATTAATAATTTGTGTAGCCTGCTTAACGCAATGACATTATTTATCGAAATTACTGATTAGATTAAGCAAATGATTAGTTAAATCGTGGTCCATGAAGATATAAAAATTACTTAAAGCCCTTCAGAGTTTAGGACAATTGAATCACGGGCGATCATGTGGTCCGATATTTCCTCCTTTAGAAATCATCATCAGTTTCAAGATTATGGTTGCTTGGCATGCATGCGCTAATAATACTTTTCTTATAGAGACATAAATTCTTTAAAGAAAAAAAAAATAGAGACTTAACTAAGAATCGTTCACTTAATTATCATTAAAGAGAAAAAATTAAAACGATACATATAGTGCTTGAATCGAACACATTACACATGCAAGGACTTATCCTATCTATGTTAATAGATCAATAACATTTGTGTGGTGATGAAAGTGGATTAGTTAATCCAAAGAGCCAGAGCCCAGAAAGGTTCATTAATTCAAAAGCTAATTAACCAATAATTTTTTGTTAATTACCGTGATTAGTACGTAGGTGTGTTGTGCTTTAATCATGATGCCCATGAGTACAGAAGTGGGATCGATTTTCAAGAACTGCCCGTGCATTTACAATTATATATGATGTGATTTGATCTTGAACTTTGTCAAGCATGATGCTCCGCTCTGGTTAAAGCTCAAACATTCTTCATGTCTGTCCTCCGAAACCTAATTCAGGAGGAACCTATAAATGAGATAAATCTGAATAATATTCATGCATTAGTTAGCATTTAATTGACAAATTTTTATGTTAATGAACATTAACAGCTATCCAACAGGCTTACTATTGGCTCATTTTCCATGCTCTTTTAGATCTTTCTTAAATTTATTTTTTCTTTCCTTTTAATATTTAATTTCGGGTCCAGTATCCAAGGGAAGAGAGGAAAAAAGAATTGAGAGCCTTCGAATAATCAAATCTAGGTTGGCACTTTTCAGTCACAAAGGAAACACATCGAGGGATTTGTATACGCTTTGAAATTGAACACATGCATGGCATCAGTTTTAAGCTATATATATATATATGTATTTGTGGACAAGATATATATTATTAGTGATGAAAGTGGATTAGTTAATGAAAAAGTATATGCATTGTTTTAATACACATTATACAACTAATAATGACGTTCTTGTTAGTATGATTAAGCGGACAGGCTTTTATCATGATCCTCAAAGATACACCAATTAAGCGGAAGTTAACAAGCACTTATTTTGAGCTTAATTTTAATTAAATTAAGGTTTAAAGTGCTTTTATTAAGTTGTTGAGAAGTGGTTGTCATGATACCTCAATCATTGAGTTGATAAAGGATTCTACAAATCTCTCCAAATTAATCCATGAATTTGTGCATGTGAAGCTAAACACACACACACATATATAATGCTTATTTGATTCAGGATTAAAATTTAGACGAATTTACGGAGTTGTAAATCAGTTTACAATATTGTAAAAGTTGATTTACAACATAGTAAATCCACCATGAACTTTGATTCTGAATCGAAAAATTCTCTTATATATATATATATATATATATATATATAGACACACATGCACAAGTTGAATCAATATTCATTCGGTATCTATATTTTTGGCTTTATTAGTTAACATTAAATTAAGTTTTTGAATCATTGCAGTTTCATATTGATAACATTTCTAAATAACAAAGAAAACATCTATAATTTTAAGAATATACTCCAATGTGGGTTTAGTTAATAAATAATAAAGAAAAAAAATCTATATTTTTTAAAAAATACTCCTAATGTGGGTTTATCAATAAATTTACAAATACAAGGCTCCAAAAGTTCGTTAATATGATATTCATTAAGGAGTTAAATATGTATATAATTCAATTATGATGATGAAGATTCCAAAGAAGGGGATATGTAAACTCACAAAATTGTCTGAATAGTTAGAAAGGTAACTTAAAATAGTTCCCCTCGCCATGTCTTTTGATGAGTACTTGTAATAACAAGAACATTGAAGAAATTAATGGAGATTAATACACTAATTAATGAAGATTATTTCATGGCTGTATTAAAAAAAAGTTCATGGTCTGCTGCTCCAATATGTACAACGAATACTGGGCTTTATTAATTAATCTAATTTTCTGAGTTTTCGCAGATGATAAATTAAAGACTATGTGAAAACAAGAAGGCCCATTAAATTTCCATTTTTTGTCTGGCTGTCCATTCCGGCATTAATGCTTAATTACCTTTAAATTCTTCATCAATTAGCTAAGCAATGACGTTGAAGTTTAAAACTGTGCTTAATTAGCTTGTTCTCTTGCATCGCACCTGCCGGAAACATGATTCTCTTGTTGCTTTTGATTAAAATTATGTCAAAATTCTGAGCTTAATTAGCTCATTAATTAGTTGACTTTACAAACCCTAGATTAGAAAATTAAAATAATATAGCTTATTCGTAAATGGGGCTATTTGTACTTTAAAAGTTACTTTGAATACTTTATTATTCCGTACACTCATATACTAATTTTGAAAAAATAAGTTTTTCTTTGTATACTCTTTAAAATTCCTAAAAAAAATCCTTACTTAGACTTTTTAAATTAATCAATTCTGCACCAATAAAACTACTCAATACACTCAATTCTAAGAGATTTAACATACTACAATATTATAATTAACCCAAATTGTAAACAAATTATTTAACACAATCTATTTATCTTCAATATTGTTTTTTGCACCCAAAACATTTAACAATGAGCAAATAATAATAATAAAAGAAGAAGAAGAATAAGAATAAGAATATCAAAATATTGATTTCCTCATTGCTCATCTAGATATTAAGTTATTAACTAAGATGTTGGAAATAAAAATTCTAAGCTTAAAACTTACGAATTTTATATTAGATAACGGGCATGTGGGTATTTAAAGAAATTATATAATATTGACTTATAGTAAATTAACCTTAATAATATTCGTAATAATTTTTTAATTAAAATTAGAGTAATTTCTAGTGTGCAAACAACCTTATCCTGGACTCGCTCAATTGATCAATGAGAAGACTGAAAAAAAATTTTAAAATATTTTTTTTATCGTAAATAAAAATATTAACAAGAATTTACATTAATTTGTTTTGCTTTTAGTGTTAATAATGTGATAAATTACTATTTTTTGTTTTAATGTCCCAAAATTAATGTTGCAAGAGTATTATTTTAAAAACAAAGATAAAATAGGAGAATGAATATAACATATTTAACGAATCTATAATTCTTCTCAACACACATGCAAGCGCGCGCGCACATATGGATACACACACACACCCACACCCACATCCACACACGCACGCATGCACGAGCACATCAAAGTATTTACCCTCATTAATAACATTATAATATTACCATGTCTATCAAATTATTGAAATTAATACACAAATATGCACACACACATACATACACATCAAAGTATTTACTCTCATTAATAACATGATAAGGCAAGTGCTAAGTTACATTAAATGTAACTTAGAGACTCCCACATGATAATATTACCCCACCTATCAAATTATTGAAAGTAAGGTTCAATCTTCTGGTTAAATGCTTGAGTTAGTTATTAACCCGTGCAGTGGCTTAGCCACCAATTCTATTCTTTAATGTCATGTCTTGAGGGCCCATCGTACAAATTTATTAGCCAATGATAATGCTTAATTTTAGAATGGGGTAATCTTGTTTAACATTTATAGTTAATGTCACTAAAGATAACTTATTGATAATGACTTGCATGCATTACCTCAGAGCCGACCTTCATTTTGTTTTAAACATTTGATTAAGTTAATTGTTATCGATCGTGATCCCTTGTTCGTTATTATCCTTAGGTTTGCAAATAATACATGCATCTCCGAGGCTGAGGCCAATATCAACGATCTCTTCAACTTCATTCTTATTCTAATAATTTAATAAAAATTTTAAATGCTCTTATCGCTATCTCCGTTTTGATATAAATAATATATTAACTCTTAAATATTTTACTCGGTGAAGTAATATGATAATTAATTAGTCAGTTTCCATATTTTAATTAATGGCAGTGTTAGCACTGTAATCGGACCGGCATTACAAAAACGACATTAAAATTGACAAGTTTCTTTCCCCAAGAAGAAAAAAGAAAACGATGTCAAAGTTCTTTTTTTTTTTTAAATAGTAATATATATATATATATATATATATGTGTGTGTGTGTGTGTGTGTGTGTGTGTGTGTGTGTGTGTGTGTGTATTTAATATAATATAATACATATATACAATATATAATTTAAAGAAAAATTGGTGAGTCCACTCCCAAGATTTAGAGATTTTTTTTTTGTCTTAACCACGAGGTATTTTGGGGAGGTCCCCAACTGTGAGAGGCACCTTTAAGCCCGTACCATAACCCAGACTAGAAGTCCCTGCTCGAACCGGGAGGCACATGTTCTCCCAACAAAGGCGACTTCCCTGCGACTCGAACTGGAGAGCAAACCCAATCAAGCTACTTAAGGGGACTCCATTGCCAGTGGAGCCAATACTTTGTTGGTCAAGATTTAGAGATATGATCATACATATTTCTACGTTTTCAATGAAGGACACTAATACCTCATTTTAACTATAATAAATTTTAAATAAATAATTAAAAATAAATTGAGTGTAAAAATATTTTAAAAATATAAATATAATCTAAATAATTGAATATGTCTAGTAGACTAATATTTTAGTATTTAAAATAATTTAAAAATATAAATTATTATATTTCTTAATAATATATTTATATTTATTACAAATATTTTAAATAAATTTGTGGGTTAAATAGATTTTACAATTAAAATATATATCTCATTTATTAATAATATTAAAATTATTTAGCATAAAATTCGAAATAATTTAAATTCCTATATATTTATTTTCATATTATTTTCTATTTAAAGCAAAATTTACTTTAAATATAATAAAAAAAGTATAATATATTGTAAAATATTAAAATATTTTTAAAATATATATTATATTTTTTATTATAAAACATTAGAGTAATTTTTTTATTAATAGAGTTAAAAGATATTATAATTAAAAGAGGATATTAATGTATTTTCTTAAAAACTTAATAATTTTTCTGATCATTTATCTAAATTTTGAGAGTTTAGTTATCATTATTTTTTTCTTGATTTAAGAGATATTACACTTTCAATTCAGTGACATGACATGATTAAAGTGAACTTTTATTATATTCTTCTACACACGGGCAAATTTTTAATTTTTGGTGGCATAATTCTGAAAAGCAAATAGTTTATTTTCATTGAAAAGCATTGATCTTGACAAAAGCATTTGTTACGATATTCAAGTGAACGAATTCTTAAAACCTAAGGAGGAAGCAAATTTCATTATAAGATTTTTGGTTTACTATTGGATTATGAGAGATTCTGATTAGGTATAACAGATAGTATTGTACCTGGCTAGCTCAATTTAGCAGTGGAAACTTTATTTAACATATTAATTAATAATCTCCTTGCGTCTTGCTTGCCTCATGTTAAATTTAAAGTAACACAAATTTATTGAAAAAAAAAAAAAAGTGATGAAGAGCCTGAAGTATAAACACATCTACACATTGTTTAAAAAGTAACTTAAAATAATTTTTCCTATAATCTCTTTTGACGAGTACTGTAATAACAAGAACAACGCAGAACAAATACATTAATGGAGATTAATTCACGGCCTGGTGGTCCAAATTTCCAATCCAACAAACACTGTGCTTTCTTTATTTTATCTAATCTTAACTAAGTTTTGGAGGAAGAATTCCCCATTAAATTAATTTCCCTTTTCGTCTTGATCATTCCAGCTAGCATTAATTGCATAATTATCAATTGGCTAAGCAATGCCGTTAAACAGCGCTTATCATTTAGCTTGTTTAATTTCCTTGCATGGCGCCGGCCGGAAATTACCTGATTCACGTAGTCGCTTGATTTGATTATTGAACACGTGACAAAATTCTGAGGCATTATCCAAGAAACTTCTTACTAACTAGAAGCTCGCTAGTTGACTTTTACACATCCTAAATTAGAATAGATAATCAAAATAATGTAATTTACTTGCTCTGTTGACCTACCACAAACTCTCAAAACCCTTGCATGTATGTATAATTTACTGATTAGGATTCTATCACAATCTTTTCTCTTCTAATTTCTCCTAATCTTTTAAATTTAACGAAATAAATTAACTTAATTGTAAATAAAGTGAAAAGGAGCTGGCTTAATTGTCAACATAAAAATTTAAAATGTAATCTTAAATATTTTTATTTCACTAGAAGAAAAAAAAAATTACTGTGGAATAATCCTGATCCATAATTTAAAATGCCTGTAACTAAGAAATTCTAGGGTTTTAAGTAGCTTGATTTAGAGTAGTAGCTTAAGTGATATGAGAGAAAATTGGAAAAGATGAGAAAAAATTTGGAGGTATTTTATTTAAAGAAAAAGAGAGGGAGAGAGATATGGGCATGAAAAAATTATCAATGAAAAGCTATGTCATCATCTATCTTTAATCCTTGTCATTGAATCATTGATAGATAAAAAATTCAAGGTTGAAAAATTGTGTTAAATTTTTTTTTTTTTTTTTGTAAAGCTATGGGATCCAGCCCCGGATCCATCCCCATAACTAATAATTACTTAATTACTGATACGTAATATTCAAGTTATTGGTAATATGAAAGTTCATGGATATAATTTTATTTCTAATTAATTGATAAATATTTTCTAAATTACCAACAAAATAAAAAAAAAATTAAATAGGTAAGGCATACATATTATATACATAAATATAACTATAATAGAAGTGGGGTTTTATGAGTTTCACGAAGGAGTGCCAACAGTTGAATTCATTTATTTATTTTTGTCAAGTCCATCTACCTATAAACGCCCAAACCCATCAAATTTTATTCTGGACCAATTTTAGCCCATTACAGGGGGAACAAAGGGAAAATAAAAAGCCTTATGCACAGAATTCAGCATAGTGGTAGTGGCTTAATAATCTACATCCGACAACCATTGGGCTCGGTGGTCAAGTTAAGAGTCATGAAGACAAAAGCAATCAGCACGTAATAATTCTTTGATTCATTACTAAAAACTTAAAGGCTTACGGAGTAAGGAATTGATGTTGGATAAGTATTCTTAAAAGTTATAACGTGAAAATATTTTATAAACGTTAATTATTGTAATCTAAAAATTAAGTTAATTTAATTTTATACGTATATAATGAAAAATTTATTATATTTTTAATAATTTTATTAAAATTATTATTTAAAAATTATATTTACTACATACTATTAATTTTTATCTTATAGTTATGATTTTTCTTGTTATATAATTGTAATTTAAAGGTTATAACTCTTTGATACCAAACAAGGCCTAACCAGAGACATTCTATAGAAGCTTAAAGAGTGATAACTGCTGATATATATAAATTTTATTTTTCTTGATAAGGATAACTCATGATTTTATCTTGTCTTCGAGATGATCATTTATTGTAATTATTTATTGAAGTATTCTTCACATTTTTTTCTGTATCATCCACTTATAATTGTAGTGAAGAGAAGAGTTGGTTTTTATTGACTATTATTTCTACATCATCTGGGAGCGACCGTAATGATCTTTTTGATACATTTGAGCACTCTAGCAGATAATTAAGGCTTCATTTAAAAAAAAGAATTGGAGAAATTATAATAACATTCCCGTATTTGTGATCTTTGAATCAACAAGAGTTAGCGGATACATATTATTCCTGATCTGAAGTGAATTGTTAGTTAATTAAAAACATACTGATTAATTGGTCGTTAATAAAATTGAAGATAACAATTTTAATAAATATTTATTTAGTTCCTATATTATCAATTAAGTATGCCTTTGGTCCTTTCATTTTAAAAAAATATTTTAAGAATCCCTCTTGTTGATTATATTTTATTTATGTCCTTAATTACCTTTTCTTTACTCTTACAACAATAACCTTACAATAATTTTAGGGATCTTATAAAAAAAAAACAATATTCATTTATCTTAATTTTCTTTAAAATAAAATATAACAAAAGAATTGTACATTAACTTTTATTTTACTTTTAGCTTTAATTTAATCAAGTTATTATTGATTTCTTACGTTAAAGTGCACTTGAGCTACCTATGAAGAGCTAACTGTAATTCTCATATTGTGTGCTGCATATGGCCATAGCCATTAAAGGTCGCTCAGTTGATTTAAGAAAATCATTGAGATTCAATCAGAAGAAACTTTGACGGTGAGGTTTCAATAAAGTCCCATTTGCCAGCAAGGCAACAAGCTAACAACATTAATTCGAAGATTCTTGAGTATTCAGGAAGAATACGAGTCATAACCAGCCAATTAAGTTTGAGGCAGCTGGGATCCAAAGCCAATACCAGCGACCTCCGCAGCTTCACCGGCATTAATTTTAATTGAATAAATTAATCTTCAAGTTAATGCTCTTACCTCCATGTTACTTGTATGTAACAAAGTTTAAGTTAATTAACATGGAAAAAGCGACTTTGACCAAAAATTGGGGTACAAAATTTTGACAAGAAATATGAAAAGAATAAAATATCTTGATAAAAAGTAAGTTGTGCATAATTTTTTTTATGCCTTTGTCAAAATTTTGTAATTTAATATAATTTGTGATGAGTTATAAAGTAGATTATTAGAGATAAGGATTTATAGTGTGGTGTAATATAAAATGTGATGAGTCATAAAAGAGATTCATTTATTATCCTTTATGATAAGATATAATGTCTAAGAGTGATTGAATTTCTTGTCTGCATAGTTCTTTGTCATGAGGCATTCCTGGATATATATATATATCTAGCGAACACCCTCAATTTTTTTTTATATGGACACACTTTTAAAACGTGTGATTTAATAGAGTCAAATTTTAACGTTATTTAATCACATACTATTCGTAGAGTGGATATTATGCCTACTTGTTCTTTGTGTCATGCATGTAGTGAGACAGTTACACATGCTCTTCTAGAGTGTGGGTTTGCGAAATCTTGTTGGATGTCCTCTGCTGTTGGGTCTCTTGGCCATTATAGTTCTTTCTTGGAGTGGTTGGAATCCATTTTCTCAACATATAGTAGGGAGAATTGTCAGCTGGCTGCCATGATTTGTTGGAGGATATGGATACAGCGAAATGATCGGTTATGGAACCAAAGAAGCAGTAGTGTCTTGCAAGTCCTGAACTCTGCTGGCAGGTTTTTATTCCAGTGGCAAAGTGCAAGGAAACAACTATTCTTAGCTGATGTTAATGTCATAAATGGTGATCATGGGGCTGTTTGTTGGGAGAAGCCTTGTTTTGACTGGTTAAAATGCAATGTTGATGCTGCCATTTTTAAGGCTCAAGGAAAGTTTAGTGTTGGCTGTGTCATTCGTAATTCTGGGGGTGAATTTGTGACAGCTCGATGTGAGTGTTTTCCGGGCATTTTTGATTCACGAGAGGCTGAAGCGCTTGGTATTAGAGAAGCTCTTAGCTGGGTTAAAAGGCTGCAGTTACCAAATGTCATTATCGAAATGGATAACCTTCAAGTGTTTCAAGCTCTAACTGAAAATTTTTCCAGCCCCAATGGGTTTGGCCTTATCATTGAGGAGTGTCAGTCCCTAGCCAAGTCTTTAGGAGAAGTTCAATTCTCGTTTGTGCGCCGATCTGCGAATTTTGCTGCTCACTCTATTGCTCGAGCAGGAGGTTCTATGTCAGGTCCAAGAGAGTGGAGTCATGTTCCACCTCTGTGCTTATTAAAATATTCGTAATGCTTTTATTTTAATGAAAATTTCCATTTCAAAAAAAAAAAAAAAACTTAATAATTTGTCTGCACTAATAAAAAAAATGAACGCAACCCCACGTGTGCGCACGCACACACACATATAGAATTGTTAACGTGTGTATGAATATTATTATAATTGTTTACACTTGCAAAAAAAAAAGTTAATTTAATCTTAATTATTAAATTCTTGATTTTGAATTCTTACTCTAATTTTGAGAGTTAACGATGATTACATCATCCAATTTTTATGTGTAACATAATGGGCACAATCGCTCTTTCAAGAACAAATTAATTCAATCCTCGTCATCTCTTAAAGAAACATAAAAATTTCATATCATCATATAAGTGTACATAAAATAAATGAAAAAATGTGATAAGTTAACTATGAAACACCCCCCCTCCCCCGACGCCACCAAAAACCAAAAAAAAAAATTAATAATACAAGTTATGGCTCCAAAATTAAAGATAATCAAGTCATTAATAGATCAACCTTAGGAGCCATCTTCCCAAACAAAACCTCCAAATCATTCTCTAATGGAGTCAAGTTCAAATCCAATCCAAAAACCCTTCTGCTGCTATTCGATCTCCTTAACACCGGCGGCGACTGCGAAACGATCACGGCAGAATTCAAGCTTTCATTCATGGCGATCCTGTGCCTTCTCATGTGACCGCCCAAGGCCTGCCCCATAGCAAATTCCTGCCCACATATTGAGCATTCATGCAGCTTCGGCTTCGTCGCCGTCGTCGAGCTCAACGTTTTGGTCTCGCCATTGATTAGTCTTGGCTTCTTGTGGCTGGCTCTGTGGCCTCCTAGGGCTTGAAATGATGGGAACTGGCGATTACAAGTCTTGCACTCAAATACGTCGCTCGCCAAACGCTTCTTAATTGGCAGCTTTGCTCTATTGCTACGTGTAAGCAACATCAAACAGTTAGCCAGTGCTAATCTCTCCGCTATTTCTCCATTTGCTAAACCTCCCTTCACGGCCATGACAGAAAAATAATAATTTTCACACGTAAAATGTCTCTTTATTTAGGGTTTTGTGTAGGTAACGTTTTGATGGAGACAATAAATCTCAAAGGTCTCATATTTATAGGCCTAGAAACTTTGACCCTCGTGTGCTTTCTAAACTTATTTTTTTGTTGTGTTGGAAGGGGTATCTGTTGGAATAAAGAAAGTTAGACTACATGCTTATTTGACGACGGCACAAGTATTCTTTTGACTGAAAAGAAGTTTCTCCACGTTGGTATTATTAATTATTTTATAACTGAAAAATTAAATGAAACTATAGGGATCGAATGGATATTTTACCGCACGCGAAAGCGTAAGCAGTGAAGTGTCTGGTGAAGGAGTTGTAAAGAGGCGAGTCCCCGTTGGCGAGCTAAATGTCGCTTCATGGAAGCTTCGGCGGTTCTTTGAACTTTCTTCAGACGAAAAAGCATAATTTATTGAAGCCTTGATCTTGCTTTCAAACGCGGGAGCTGGATCATTAAGAGAATGTTCAACGTTAAGTGAAAGTCAAAATGGAACAACAATTTCTTGGCATGATTTCTTTTCTTCATACTAGGAATTAATTTTACACTTCAAACTAAAATTGCTGCCAAAAATGTTTGGATAATAAAGATAATGGGTATTTAATTGAGATAATAAATTAAATTTCTCATGTGAGAACGAGATGGTTTTAATTATATAGAACAAAAATGTTTAGATAATAAGATTTCATTTTAGGTGTTCGTAAGAAATGCTGTACCTAATATTTGTGTTTAAAAAAAAAAAAAACTAGTCTTAACAAACAAGCCTCCTCATGTGAAACATGAATCCAATCCGCACGAAACAAAGGTCTAGAATGGTCAAAAATTAATTGACAGAGACAGGAAGTGAGCAGGTGAAGGGCCTTAATTACCTCTGATACAATGATTCTAATAATATTAAAGACACGTGTTAACGTAATCTGGATATTTTATTTGTGTTATTGAGTGTTATTATCCACGATAAAGTGTTTGGTGTTCCAGCCACTTGGGTTTTAGTCGAGTGGTGAATTATTATTTTTAAAATTGAGGATTATGAAGGTAGTGGTTTGAGTTTCTATCATCTCAACATCTCTCATCTGTGAGAGTTATATGTCTGAGCATGTATTTTATAGAATTAATATAATAATGTAAGTCCCAAGTTATATATTTGTGTCTGCTCTAATGGCATTTGTAAATATCTGTATAATATAATAATCTGATGTGTAATCAGTATTCCAAAAAAAAAAAAAAGTCTTCGATGTTTTTGGAATATTACTCTTTATTCATTTACTACCTTTTTGGGAAGGAAATATGAGGCCAATGATGAAGCGCCATGTGTCGATATTTAAGAGATTAATTTATCTCGGGTACCTCGGGTACTCTAGGTACCCCGGCTACCCTAAGCACTATGGGGGTACCTCGGGTACACCATGAAAGGATACAAAAGTCTTCGTAAATATGTACAGGGATATGTGGGCCCCGAATCTCAAAAAGATCGGTTTGATACATGTAAAAAAAAAAAGGAAATCTCGTGCCACAAAAGAGGAGACAACCGCCTGTCACGCCAGCGAATCCGCCAAAAGTGTGATATTGTAACAGTTGGGACCACCAACTTTTCCTGCTACGCCTGCAAAATTACAACGGAATTGCAGAGCTACGCGGGACCACTCCACTACGCCCAGCACGTGAATACGCCACAAACTTACTCTACACTCATATTTTTGAAACGTCTAAGCCGCCATATGCATGAAAGTAAGAATATTCCTGACATGACAGCAGGGAACGCCACTAAAATAGCGCCAGGTGGCACGACGACCGGGGTACACCATATAAATACTCAGGTTTGATTTTTATTAAGTAAGTTAACACACTCACCACAAAAAAACTAGGGTTTCTTCAACCTCAAAACCTCTATTACCGAGAGCTTGCAAGCTCTCTAACCTGAGATAACTCGACTCTGACTTGAGCGTCGGAGTGTGGTTGCCGACCACCCCCGGCTCCACCTCTGACCTCTTTGTTGGTTGTTTCACAGGTTTAAGGCGAGTTTCACCAGCCCTCCGCACCTGAAGTCAGACCCCCTCCATATCCACCGTCATCTCAATCCTCCTTCACTCCACAAAAAGTCTAAACAGCCCGCACGTGCCGAACAAGCGAGGTACACCGCTCCTCGACAAAAATATAAATTTATTGCTCTTGGGTTGGTTTTGTGGTTTTTTATTCATTGACCCAAAATCAGTCGCAAACAATTGGCGTCGTCTGTGGGGAGCATGCAAAAAGCCTCCACACGGTGCTAAGCTTGTCGGTACGTGTGCTTGCACAACCATGGCACCCGACGTACCCGCTGATAACCAAATGTTAGGTCATGATGGAGCGGAGGACCACGATAGTGATGAGAGGGGTGACTCGACTAGAAGGGCATCCCGCCTAGAGAAAGGCAAATTTGTTAAGCAATCAGTTGGTATTCAACCCGACGAGGAGCTTGTTACTCATAAACACTTTGAGGATTTGGCTCATGCAATTCTCAGAGCAGTAGGATCTTGGGTACCCGAAGCAACCACTTCCCAGGTAACTCAAGATGTCCCGCCCCTATGCGGTGAGAAGCAGATCATACCAAGATCTGAAATACCGGAAGGAAGTAGACAAAAGCACGGGCCGTCGGGCACCCGTTCAAAATTTCAAATCGGCGGCTCTCGAGAAGAACGCTCCACTGCTTCTTGCTATTCCCGTAGCAGCCAGAGTACCAGACGTAAACAAAAAGTCCATAAAGATCTCCGACACAAGTTGAACGCCAAAAGAGCTTCCCAAACAACTGCGACATCCTCAGGTGCACCTGGGGTACCCCGCGGTTCCTGGAAAAAATGGAGTACCTCGAAGCTCAAGAGAAGTTCCTTTCTGAAAAACAAAACCCCACCAATGCTCTAGAGCCAGTAGCGTATAACTCGCCATTCACCATGGAGATTCGAACAACGGTTCTCCAGGAAGCGTTCACCATGCCTCAAATACAACAATACTCGGGTACCTCGGATCTCGTGGAACATGCTGAGTTGTATCGTGACCAGATGATGATTAAAGGAGTGGGCGAAAATGCTATATGCCGGATGTTCCCGCATACCCTCACCGGACTAGCCAAATCATGGTTCTGATCGTTGAAGGCAGGTAGTGTATCCTCCTTAGACAAGCTCCTAAAAGATTTTGTTCATGAGTTTGGTTATGCATCCGCCTCATATATAACATCCTCCAAGCTTGCTTTCATCAAGCAAGAGGATTCAGAGCATTTAGCCGAGTACGTAACCCGCTTCCACCAAGAGATATTGTGCACTGGTACGTTTGGTCACCAACATACTCGCACTCATTTTGAAAAGAATTTGCGTTTGGAGAAGTTATGGCGGTCATTTCAAAAACACCGCCCTCTTTCATATGGGGAAGCTCGTTTTCGAGCCCTGCAACAAATAGAAATGGATGAGAAGTGTAACCTAAAGCGGGAGGAAGACAGAGTCGAAGTTGTGAGAAACAAAGAGAAACCCAAGAGAGCCGAGGTACCTCAGGTACCCTCTCGTGCACCCCGGGTACACAGCTCACCTCGTCCAACCCCAAGTGGGAGAGGGCTGAATATTCCTGGTGTACCCCGGGTACCCCAACAGTCCAATGACATTTATTCACCTTACTAATTAGGCGCTTGCAAGACAATGAAGAGCTGCGCGGTGGAAAGTGTTATAGACAACTAGTCCTCTAAAACAAAAAAGAGTAGGGCCAATTGAGGTAGATGCGGTTATGAATGATGTACCCGCGGTACCCCAAAGTCCAAATTCAGCGTTAATCGAAGAGTTAGAGGTACCCCTGGATCCCCGGGTGCCGAAGGAAGAAAATGAATGAGCACACACGCTACTCTAAATGAAAAGAACAATTATAAAACACTTATGAAATGCTGCCATACCGAGGAAGTACTACTAATAAAAGGAAGCACTTTACCTCTTTCTATTTACTTTATTTATTTTTCTTCAATGTTTATACGTTTATAATATTTGATCTATTGTGTGGTGTACTTTATCATGTGGGGTACCCAGAGTACCCCAAACTGATTAGTTGCACTTTTCAATTCTCCAAGTCTCTAATGACAAGGGTGATCTCAAGATCCCCCATTTCTTTAAGATAATAGAACATTATCATGTAATAATCTTGGTTCTATTGTTTATAAGTATGTTTTTTACTTTATGAGATGATGTGTGTTCTCCTTTTTTATTACCGAATGTGATTGCAGTTAAATTTTCGCCATTAATGTGACTCCATCTTATTACGCCATGTCTTATTCAGCTATAATTGCTCTATTTCAAGATAATCAGGGGAACCTGAGGTATCTGCCTCGATTCGATCGTGAAGATCTGTTCGAGGTCAACGCCAATAAGAAAGAAACCATAAATTTAAAAAGGGAGGGTCAGAGAAGGCCCGAGGGCGAGGTAAACCAGCATACCTTAGTGCCATGAGGCTCCGTTAAGGTATGCACACGCCCACACCTCCATTCTTTTACTTGAGCCAAGTAAAGAATAGATAAACGAAACGAGGTAGGCAAGCATGTCCCTCAATTCGCATTATTTTATTAAATATTAACTAGAAGCAGATGGCAAAACTAGCATGTTTTTAACCCTTTCTGCAAGAAAAGAGGCCAAGAAGGTTCTCGAACAAAAAAACAAAAAAATGGTACCTGGGGTACCCAAGGAAACTCCACAAGTTTATTCGAGATACGCCATAACCTTTATTTACATTTTGGTTGCGCCAATTATGAATTTCATTTTATATTATGATGATGCACGAAATATTAAATTATTTGAGATACACCATAATCTTTATTAAAACGAGCAGCGAGCATGTCTACGGAAATCACCACGCAAGCGCCAAAAATACATCAGAGGGGGCGCTTGGGGTACCCGAGGAACCCCCACGAGTCAACACAAATCAATCATAAGCAAGGAATTCAATGGCATTTGCAGAAGTTTAATGCGAATAAGTAGCAAGATTGCCGAGGCAACCTTCCAAAAGATAAGTATCCCAACACACTAAAAGGATGAAACCATACTACAAAGGTACAGAAGCAAAGAAAGAAAGCTGCTAAGGCATCTCGAGATAAAACTCTAAATAGCAAGATCAAGCAGAAGGGGGGACATCCTCTCCACCGTTCCTCTCAACGGGGGCATCAACAGGAACACTCGCGGTCAAAGAACTGCTACCCGCATGAACAACGCTAACCGAAGAAAGATCCGCCTGGGGTACCTGAGGTACCCCCGAAGATTGTTGTGGGTTGTAAGATGGTGGAGCCTAGGTTACCCTCTTGTGCTCTATCACTTTCAGGATGCCCGACTTGTCCACCCATTTCTCCACCCGGGGTACCACCAGCTCAGGCTCGACGCTCCAGACCTCAGTCATGATAAGAGTAAAGGCATTGTCCATCATCTCCAGTTGGCGAGATAGTAGCTCACCGTGCTTAGACTCTGCATCTTCTAACTTCTTGGACATGCGGCTGTTCTCCCGGGCGTGGTCATCCAAGCACCTCTGCAAAGCCCTGACCTCCTCTCCCAGCTTCTCTTCCCGAGACTGGCCGAGCCTAACCTCATGTCGCAGCCTCTCTACCTCGGTCTGTGCAGCCGAGATGCCACTAAGGTCTCGGAGACCGTGGCTAAGGTAGAAAGCCGCCTACACAAATAATAATAAAGAGAAGAAAAGGGAGTCAGGACGATATAAAAAAAAAAAAGAGTGAGAGGCGCTCACGTCATGACAAGCTTTGAGCGCTCGGCTATAACGCTTATTTAAGTCCAATCTATCTGCCTCCATGGCCATGTCAGTGGAAATGCACTCGAGAGAAAGGAGGAAGTAATCGGCCAAATGAGATATTCGCTTGTTTGTCACCGGGTCCAGCTCACCCTTCACAAGATCTCTAGGAGCCATGAACAGAGAGCTAAGCTTCCTCTTGTGAGTAGCCGTGGTACCCCGAGAACCCCCAAAAGAGGAGACAGACAATTTGCCATTGCCGCTTGGAACGACGGGAGGTCGGCCAACTTTTGCTGAGGTACCCAGGGTACCGGAGGAGCTGCCGCTCATGCGACTGAAGAAAGCGTCAAAATCTTCGGTAAAAAGGTCCATGCCTATCCAACATCAAGTAAAAAAAAAAAAAGAGGTGAGACAAATAGACAAATCAGGAAAATAAACAACAGAGTCGTCATTGGCAAAAGGGCACATTAAGAAAAAATAAGAGATGATCACCAAAACAAAAAAAAGAGAAGGAAAAAAGTTTGTTCAAATAATGGGGGCACCTCACAGAACCAATGAAGGCAGGGTACCCCAGCAACACCACATAGCCATACGTGAATCGCCCCCCGAAGAAGACTAAAAACTCTCCTCAATCAGACCAGCTCTCGCCAACTGGGTAGTGCTCAGAACATCACCCTCACTCTGCAAAAACTGGAACTTCTCTATAACACCACTCACTTTCCTCCCCACTTCATGAACTGGGCATGTTCCCTTGGTCCAAGTGATGTCTGCAAAAATTGCAAGAAACAATAAATAAGAAGAAAATTCATGCGAGAAATGTATATATAAATAGAAAGGGAGAGAGGAGGAAAGAAATACATACTATCTTCATTGAAGAAGTTTCGAACTTGCACAACTTCATTCCCCGCTGGAATGCTCATCCCTCACTCGTCCTCAGCCACAAACCACCCATATCTGTAGCTCTTTTTCAGCAAGGGATTCGGTCTCACCAAATTACCATGAACCCCCCAAGTAGCAATATAAGCTACGGATAAACCAGCGGGCTTTTTCAACTGATAAAGTCCCCTTAGATCTCCATAAGAAATATCCTTCCCAAAAATATCTAGCCACAGAACCTCCAGTCCCGTGAGCAGTCTCCAACCGGGGAAGGATAACTGTCCGGGAGCAATTTTCATCTCAGTAAATATTTTTCTAAAAAACGGCTGAATAAGTAAACGGAGACCTAAGTCAAAAAGGTCAATATGGAGGGCTACACCATCGGAATGGGGGTGCTCAGGGCGCTCGCCCTTGCGAGGTACCCTCAGGTGGACAGAAGGATGTATGTTATATTTAGCTCTAACCCTTTCTAAATCTCTCGGAGTAGCCGGCCTACCCCTTAGTGCATAGAGCTTACGAGCTACAGAGACAGAGGGGGAGATCAGGGGAGGTTCTGAAATGCTGACAGGAATATGAGATTTGGGTCTGGAAGTCTTTGCACGAGTTTTTCTATGGGCTGGCTTAGCTGGGTGTTTCCCTTTAATCTTTGATTTTTTACTAGATTTGGTTCGAGATAACTTGGGACTAGCTGAAGGAGACCCATCGTCGTCACTAAGGGATATATAAGGGGCTGAATCAGAAAGGGGAGCCTCCTCACTCGTCTCCCCCGGCTCCCTGACCACATTACGACCTTTTTTTCCCAACAGTTTTTCTCCCCATCTTGTTCCCCTAAAAACAGAAGACACAAGTTGAAAGCCTCCACATCAAAACATACCCCCACAACTTCAGACCTCATCCATCACAAGCCAAACACCAACATCCACCAATAAAAACATAAATAAAAAAGAAAAATGGCAACACTTTGCATGAAAACCATAAACAAATCTAGAAACAAAGCCACAACATTATTTTTCAAAATAAAGAAGCCAAAAATAGGTATAAAAATTCATACCTAGATCTCACCGAGAGTAGCAAATTTCAGTCACCAAAAAGTAAGTTTTAGACGATAAATCGCCAAGAGAAGTCACAGATCGCCAAAAATTGTTTAAAAGATGGAGCTGTACAGAGGCTGTCATTAGGGGTGTCAAAAAAACCCGCCTGGACCGCATATACTGAAAAAGCGGATCCAGGTTTCAGAATTTAAAACCCGGACACTTCCGGGCACGGTCCGGGTTCAGCAACAAAAACCCGGAACCTGGACCCGTTTTCCGAATAAACTTAAAAAAAAAAACTAAAACCATTTACCCAAACTTAAATCGCAAAACACCCAAATCCGAAAATCCCTAATTCCCCAAATCGCAAAACACCCAAACCCAAAGGCATCAGCAGCGACGCTGCCACCGTCACCGTCGGCTAGCACCCACCGTCAGTCCATCACCGTCGCCCCTCGGCACTCGGCACTCGGCAGTCGGCATCATCTCTTCTCGTTTGGCATTTGCTGACTCGGTTTTGCTCGTTTGGCATTTGCTAACTCGGTTTTGCTCCGTGGGGAGCACCGGCATCATCTCTTCTCGTTTGGCATTTACAGATAATGTACCGTAGCAAGTAGCAAGCTCCCAAGTTTTTGATATTGAAAAGTAAAATTTGACCGGTGTTATATGTGAAGAACATGCAGCCACGCAACACGTGGACACAAAGGTTGCACGCATGCGCACAAATTCAATTGGGTGGCTTTTGAGTGGGCGTCCAAACCAATTAAATTTTTTTTTAATTTAATTAATTTGAATTTCAATGCCAACAAGACAACAACTATCTCCATCAACAACCTGTCAGGAATCAATACTTGCAATTTATGTTGCATGCATTGTTTCCCACTTCTGAATGCCAACTAGAACAATTATTTTTTATGAAATAATTGTTTGCGGGCTTAGAAGCCCGGAAGACAAAACCCGGACCCGGGACACGCCGGGCTCAAGCCCGGACCGGACATGCAAAAGTCGGGTTTTATCCGGGTCCGGGTTTCAATTTTTGGCGTCCGGTCCAGTCCCGGGTTACACTAAACCCGGACTGGACCCAGGGTTTTGCCAAGCCTAGCTGTCACAGACACAATAAAATCCGTTAGAGATAAAAAAAAATGGGGGGAGCCTGGAGATAAAAAAAAAAAAAAGAGGAAGTCAGAATAAAAAAAAAAAAGGAGCTTGGATGATATAAAAAAATGGGGGGAGCCTGGAGATAAAAAAAGAGGAAGTCATAATAAAAAAAAAAAAGAGCTTGGATGATATAAAAAAATGGGGAGAGCCTGGGGATAAAAAAAAAAAAAAAGAGGAAGTCAGAATAAAAAAAAAAAGGAGCTTGGATGATATAAAAAAAAATGGGGGGAGCCTGGATAAAAAAAAAAGAGAAGATAAGAAAGAAAAACATGTGCTGCAGGGAGCAGTATGTGTATATACATATTTATAATAATAGTTATAATAAATGTGATAAAAAAAAAAGCCAAAGAAAACGCAGTAGAGGAAGAAAAGAGAGAAGAAGAAAAAGAAGTGAATGCGGGAGAGAGAAACACCACGCCAACCTGCGGGAAGGAGACCTCGCCGGAAGCCGCGACTGCCGAGCAGATCGGGCACCGGAGACTGCCGCAGTAACCGTTAAGAGCCCGCCGAAAACGCGCAAAAAGAAGTGCAGCCGAGAGGGAAGGAAAATGAGAAGAAGAAAAAAAAAAAAAGAGAAAAGTAGAATTGACCGAAAGAAGGGAGAAAAGCAAAAGAGAATGAAAAAGTGATGGTGGGCCAAGAAAGAGAAAGGAAAAAGAGAAGTAAAGGAAGATTACCTGGATAAGAACTGTTAATAGAGCCTGGAAGAAGATAAAGAAAAGAGAAAAGGAGAAATGCAAAAAGAGAAAGAAAATGTGATGGTGGGCCGGGAGCAAGCAAAGAAAAAAAAAAAGGAGATGGATTCCGAAAGGGCAAGAAGCAAAAGACATAATAAAGAAGAAAAAAGGGAGATGAGGAGGCGTTGGAAATTGGAGAAGAAGAGAAAAAGATTTTTTTTTGGGGATTGCAAAATGAAAGAGAGTAAAGTGGAAATAAAAACGTGTAGAAGATGGTTTGTCAAAAAAAAAAAAAAGGAAGATGACATAAAGCCTGTGGTTGAAAAGATTTGACTAGATTTGAAATTCAAAAGCCAAAGCAAGAAGAAGCCACGGGAGGCAATTAAACTTGATAGGAGATTTTTTGGGATTTTCAAAATAAAGTGGTAACATAAAAGGAGCGGAGCAGATTTAATTAAACCTGACAAATCGTACTTTATGAAGTGAGAGGTTAAATAATTTTTGCAGAAGGGTGTTTTCAAATTCAAATCATGTGTCAGGTGGTTACCGCTCCCTCAAGAAAAGCTGGAGAGACATGAAGACATGCATCAGTTTGATGTTTCAAAAAAAAAAAATACCAGGGGGATGTTCCTCCAATAAGACATGCATTAGTTCAGTGTGTAAATATCGCCACGTGTCACGCACAGTTCCTCCAAGAGTTTCTTGTGCCTCAATTACATTCGCCACAAAGAAACTAGGGGGATGTTGTTTGGGAAGGAAATATGAGGCCAATGATAAAGCGCCACGTGTCGATATTTAAGAGATTAATTTATCTCGAGTACCCTAGGTACCCCGGCTACCCTAAGCAGTCAGGGGGTACCTCGGGTACACCATGAAAGGATACAAAAGTCTTCGTAAATATGTGAAGGGATATGTGGGCCCCGAATCTCAAAAAGATCGATTTGATACGTGTCAAAAAATAAGAAAATCTCGTGCCGCAAAAGAGGAGACAGTCGCCTGTCATGCCAGCGAATCCGCCAAAAGTGTGATATTGTAACAGTTGAGACCACCAGCTTTTCCTGCTACGCCTGCAAAATTACAACGTAATTGCAGAGGTACGCGGGACCACTCCACTATGCCCAGCACGTGAATACGCCACAAACTTGCTCTCCACTCATATTTTTGAAACGTCTAAGCCGCCATACGCATGAAAGTAAGAATATTCCTGACATGACAGCAGGGAACGCCACTAAAATAGCGCCAGGTGGCACGGCGACCGGGGTACACCATATAAATACTCAAGTTTGATTTTTATCAAGTAAGTTAACACACTTACCACAAAAAAAATTAGGGTTTCTTCAACCTCAAAACCTCCATTACCGAGAGCTTGCAAGCTCTCTAACCTGAGATAACCCGACTCTGACTTGAGCGTCGGAGTGTGGTCGCCAGCCACCCCCGGCTTTACCTCTGACCTCTTTTTTGGTTGTTTCGTAGGTTTAAGGCGAGTTTCACCAGCCCTCCACACCTGAAGTCAGACCACCTCCATATCCACCGTCATCTCAATCCTCCTTCACTCCACAAAAAGCCTAAACAGCCCGCACGTGCTGAACAAGCGAGGTATCCCGCTCCCCAAAAAAAATATAAATTTATTGCTCTTGGGTTGGTTTTATGGTTTTTTATTCATTGACCCAAAATCAGCCGCAAACACTACCTATCACTTGTGTATATATTTTATTATTATTAATTAAAATACACGTGTGATAAACATTGAATAAAAAATAAGCAGTGTTTCAAGAGTACTTGAGAATTTTATGCTTTGTATACACATCAAACTACACACTCTATAACCGTATTTGTGAAAAAGTGGACAATAGTCGCTATCTAAATATCAAAGGGGGAAAAAAAAATGGCACGTGGTTGTTAAAGAATTATATATGTCATGAATAATTAAGTCATGCAAGAAAGGATCAGCAGTTATCATCAGCTAGCGCCGCCGGCTCAAGTAATATTCATGAAATAATTCATTTATAAATAAATTAATGGAAAATGCTAAGGAGCGAGAGGGACGAGAGAAGGACGACAGAAACGGCATTCTCTCCTGCCGTTTCTCCTCTCGTTCCTCTCACTCATTAAACATAAAAAAAATAAAAAGAAATGATCAAATGAATAAACAAATGGCGTTGGAATGTAAGCTTTCCTCTCTCTTTCACTTTTTCACTTCCCCCCACGTTTCACTGTCCTCTCTCTTTCACTTTTTCACTTTTCCCCACATGAAACTTTCCTCTCTCTTTCACTTTCATTTTCCTCCATTTTCCTCAGTTCTCACGCAGCTTCACTTTCAGGCATCACTTTCAGGCGTCACTTTCGTCTTCCTCAGCTTTCACTTTCCTCTCTCACGCAAATCACGGCCTCCCTCTCCAACCAGCAACCGATCACGACCTCCTCCCTCTTCCCCTCTCTCGGCACTCTCAGCAAAGATTAAGTGAGCAGTGGCTTTTTTCAGCTTGTTCTTTTTGTTTTAATTTTTTGTTATGTGAAAGATCTGGCATGGAATTTAAGTGTATTGTGGAAGTTAAGTTTGTTTTTTTTTTTGGTGTTGTTGCTGGATCTCGTTGTAATTTAAGCTTCTGAAATTTAAACAATGTAAATTTTGTTGCGGGTTATGTTATGAATTTTGTTTTATTTCAACTTTGGTGTTTATGTTGTGAATTTTGTGTTCTCTGCCTCGGATGAGGAACAGCTAGCCAGCAGCCTCTTCGTTAAAGAACTTTAGCCCAGAAAAAAACTTGCCATTGACTTGTGTTCTCTGCCTCTGGGAATAATAGAAAACATGTAAAAGTTTAAGCTTTAGATCAATTTCATGCGTGTTGAAAAAAGAGATTTCGGTGGAAAAAGAGAGAGGAAAGTGAGGGAGAGAAGAAAGTGCGGGCTGGACTTGTTCTCGATAAGATTTTCCTCTGGACGAAGTGATATTTCAGTCTTTCTTTATTCATTTTTTATTTGTTCTTTTATTATTTTAATGCTTTATGTAGCGAGAGGAACGAGAAGCAAAACGGCATGAGAGAATGTCGTTTCTCTCGTCATTCTCTCGTTCCTCTCGCTACCTAGCAGCACTCTAAATTAATTTATCTCTTTAATTCGGCGACTAAGATTTGGTGTGAAGCATTTATTCCTATATTGAACTAAATTAAAAAACAAAGCAATTAATACACACTTCCTGTAATCCACAGACATGCGGTTGCTTTTTGAATGAGCAAATTAGGCGATGGCAATAATTTTTCCAAGCTTAAGGTGTTAAAAATTGACTTTGTCACATAAATCAGTTGAGATTGTCCAAGTGAAGCTGCTTTGGAAAAAATGAATAAATAAATAAATAAATAAAAAAGACCAAAATGGACAGAAGTCCATAAGTCAATAACAACCAAATTGCTCCTGCCTCCTGCTTCTAAAATGTTCAAAAACTCTTTGGCTAATCGCTAAAGCTTTCAGGTTTAGTTAGCGGATGTAACTTGTAAGTTCACAGGAATAGTAAAAATTATTGTTACAATATAATAGACCATATATATATATATATATAAAATAATGGTATCAACTTCTTAACAAAATATGCAGACTAACATGGCTAATCTTAGAATTGAACTCATCGGTTGATGAGCAAAGGGCGAAGCTGCTCTTGTTTAAACAGTTCCGATCATGTACCAAAAAGCTTGAAATCAATTGACATCTGAGAAAGGAGTTCTATTAGGTGAAGCTGCCATGTGCAGCAGCTGCGGGATCTTGCTTTCATGGTGGCCTAATTTCGATCTGTTGTTGTCTGAAATGTTCTCTACTTGGAGATTTTCGAAGGCAGGCGTTCTCATCTCTTCTATGGATGCCAAGCTGGGCACTGTTATAGCTCGTTTCTTTGGTGTCGTACTAGTGTGCTGGTCAACCTGTTCATATAAGAATATGTGTACAGTTCTGTGAGGACTTCATTAAAATTCAAAGGTACATTTTCAAGGAAATGTGAAAAATAGGATTTAGGGAATCAAACACTAGTATATTTCAAAATGATGTGAAAATTCGGGCAGTCAAGACTTACCATGTAATCTTTTGTGAAGCACTTTTCTGCTTGGTTTCTGATGGTTGATAAGTTTTCACTATGCTTTTCTTGTACGAATTTTAGTTGATCCAAGCAAATGGTAGTTATAGAGTCAATTTCCATCTTACTTTCATGATCCCGCATTAGCAAATCTGTCAGGCGCACACACAAGTGTTATTGGTTTAGGCACAAGAAGAATACTCAATTTCATAGAGGAGGCAAGGAGCTCTTTTCTGGTGCATAACCAGTGAGAATTACCATTTACAGACACAACGATATCACCAGCTTTAGCACCAAAATCCATATCCATTGAAGAACAAGCAGATTTAAATTCTTCATGTGCGGTTTGATTTGCACTAATATTTTCCCTGTTGAAACACTCATGGTATAATAATTCAACTTAAGGGGGAAAAAACAAGAAAAAGGATAGATTCAGATAAACTATGGAATGAGAAAAAGCACTTACTTTATAGCAGATTTTATCTCTGCAGTGCTGCTTGTATTAAGATTCCTTATGTACGATTGAGCATATTCCCACTGCTGCCTAGAAGAATCTACAGTCTTTGAGCTGCTTGCAATGAAAATATGAGTACTTAGCATTGATTACAAAATACTTGCATTTCAATGAAATTGAGCTTAATCGCAGCTACTCTGTGAAATGAAGGTAAATCTTGGCTACCCCCATTGGGGAGTATATCCCTGTTTGATCGGAGAGTTTAGAAAAATCTGCTGTCAGATACTACTTGGATTTGTAAACTTATATAGGATGAGGAATTTTCCTTTTCTGTTATAATTGTTAAAAAATGTAAAAAGGAAAATTGCTGACCAATCTTGGAGGCAGTTTTCCATGATAGCTCTAGACTCGGCTGCTGAGAAAGTGTCTTCCATGAAATGACTTTCCACATTTTGTATGTATTTGCTCAACTCCTTTCTAGCATCGGTTGACACCTGCTGCACACTAGAAATCTCATTTTGCAATCTCTTATTCTGCTGTATATTTGTGTCTTGGATGTTACTCGATGCCTTTGAGACCTAAAGATTAAGATATAATGTCAAGTACAAAATAATGGAAGCTGTTCAAAATTCAACAGACACTCCAAGAATTGATGATATGACTCATCTCACCATAGCAGTTTTCCGTGATGTCAAATTTGCTAATATCACGGCAATTTTTTCCAAAGCATCTTTTTCCTCCTTAGCAGCCTCTTCCTGTTTGTACAGCAGTGGGTGTTTGTCAGTCTCTATACTCCAATTAATCTTTACATGAATCCATTCTCCAGCATAAAACCTTACCTTAAATGTCTTCTTGAAGTTATCTAATTCCTTTGATTTTTCAGTCTGACTTTCTTCAAGAATTGTCTTGAGTTTAGAAGCCTGACGATGGATGTCATTGAAAAAGTCCATAGTTGCCTTTGAAATTTCTTGTGAAGAAATCCAGCTCCGTTGTAAACCCTGCCAATTCCAATAGAATGATCTAAATTAAATAAAAAACTAGAGACTCGAATGATATACCATCAGTGAAAGGAAATAAAAATACAAAGGTGCCACCACACCTCTTCTTGTTGTTGAGCAGATAATGCTAATAGTTCTTTTTGCTGACTCAGAGAATTCTTGATGTCCTCAATAACCTCCTTGCCCTCCGACACCATGGTAACAAGAAACTGTAAACCAGGAAAAAAAAAAAAAAAAAAAGAGGAGTAATTTTAGCATTTCCATTTGAAATATATTCAAGGAAGAAAAATTATTCTCCTCTGACTCCATACTTGCTCAACGGCCATGGTTTGAGACGAGACTTTAGAGCTTATCTGCTCCATGTCAGAGGATGCTTTCTTTTGCATTGAATTATCAAGTTCCTTCAAGAGTTCTAGGCCTGCAGTATATGTCTCTGACATTCTCTTAATCCTTGATTCCAAGATATGTGTTGCCTGTCAATCATTTTATGGTCAATTATCATCGAGATAATCTGATAATCAAAAATAATAATTAAAAACAGAAGAAACAACAATAAACAATTTTGGTCTCTTACATCGCATTTACTTGCTAGGAATGACTGAGCATGCTCTTCCATGCATCTTAGTTGTTGCTGTTGTTGAGAAACTGACCCAAGAATGGTCTTGTGCAACCCTTTTAAGCTCTGATCTAGCTGAGAACCAAATGATAAAACAAGGCTCTGATTTTCTGCTTCCATCCTGTCTTTTTGATCTGTAAAGAGTTCAACAGTTTCACTTAGTTTCATGAAAACAACCCTTAAAGACAATGAATTTAAGATGTGCTTATGTGCTTTCAAACTATATTAGCCAATTTCAAAATCAGATTACTAGATCCATATTTAAAAGAAAATAAGATATTAACAAAAACCTATAGAACATTTTGAACTTCATTTAACGCATCAAAAAGATTTATGAGAAATACACATTAAGAAATATTCATTAGTGCTATTTTAAACAAGAACTGAACAGTTTTCCATACCTAACTTTGAGAAGAGTGAAGTTATATCCTCTGATGCATTTTGCAACTCATTTCGCAACTCCTTTGCTTGTTCAATTATGGATTTTTCTGTTCATGGAAATAGTTTTTAATATATAGGTAACACATAATGGTAGGTCCTAAATGTTGATGATGATTAGTATCTTACCAGAGCATAGCAACTTGGAGATTATAAACTCCTTTTTCTTGAGAGTCGATAGGGCTATCATGTGGTTCTCTTGAAGATCAAGCAATGCTTTGCTTCTATTTTCCAGATTTATCTGGAGAAACATTCATTACATTATTATCAGAAGACAGACAATTGAGCACGAATAAGAAAACTTTTAGCTTCATGATTACCTTGCATTCCTTGAGCTCGCTTTCAAGATCTAGTTTCTGTTCTTGCTCAGTGAGATACAGTTCACGGAATCTGTCAACCTCCTGTAAGAAGGTAAGAGTCTCTTAAACTGCCGCAAGCATCGTATATGAGAACAGGAGAGAACGAAAATTAAGTTATACCTTCTCACTGAGGTTAAGGTCATTCTCCAATTGCTCGATCTTCTCAATCCTTGCCTGCGAGGTATATTTATCCATATGCATTAAGATTTCCAATCAAATCAAGTTCCATGTAGGATAGAGAATTTCATTGATAATTGCAGGTCCTAAAATTACTTCATAAACTGAATGACAAATGGTTTATTGGATATTGAATATATGTAGATCAGCTTTTGTGTTTCACATTTGGTGTGGCCTTCAACTTAGACATAGGTTCTAAACTTTTTTCCTTTTTTTTTTTTTTCCCTCTTTTGAGGATTTAGTAGATTAATTTAATGATTTGGAGAAAAGTTATCAGCTTGAGAGTTTCATGACTGAGGATATTTGTGACTTCACTAATAAAAAGATGCATATGAATCTATAAAGCACTAACAATATGGTCTATGTATTAAAAAGATGTATGGAACTTCATTTTTAAAACTTTACCTTCTTTTCAGCTTCCTCCTGGGCATATCTTTCATGCGGAACGTAAACACCATTTTTGTCCCTAGCAGCTCGAACATCTACACATTAATTTTCTCATGAATAATAACCAAACCTGCTCTTTGTTTATGTAGAATAATCTACAAATGCAAGACTATGTCAAACCTTCTTTCATTCTCTCAATTTCCAAGTACAAATCCTTAAGCAGCACAGCTTTGGACATTTTTTGGTTTGCCTACAAAGATAAGCTTCATCTCAGTGGAAAGAATGAAATGTAAACAAGGAAAAAGAAGTTGATGAATAAACCTCTGGTTTATTTTTAATGTTCTTAGCACGGTAGGCATAGTCTAGAGTGCTCATAGTTTCTTCCAAAGAATGGGCAGATGGAGAAATTGTAGCAATGATGCAAGTTTTTGTTTTCCCTCCCAAAGAATCTCTTAACAGCCTTGTCAGCTTGCTATCCCTGTGCAGAAATTTTGGCAAACACGAAAGAATAGTTGAGAAAAGCAAAATACAAAAGAACCAAAGTACTTGAGTTAGTTGGCAGGCATCTGAAAGAACCTATAAGGAATATGGGCAGAATGTTCCACAAGAGCATTTATGACACGGCCCAGTGTGAGTAAGCTCTTGTTTATTTCCCCCGCTTCCCTTGCACGACCCTGTAATTTAGTTGAAGATTTAATTATAGTAGCCATCATAAACCTGAACTTAAAGGAAAAAAAAACTAAATAAAAAACTTGTTCGGAAGCCTGTTCTTTACAAAAATGTATGCATGAGCTTCTTAGATTTCCAATCAGTAATTTTCTTGCAACACTAGATATTTGAAAACTTACAGAAGACATCACAAGTTTTTGTTGTATATAGCTAATAAACAATCAAATTAATCGCCAGAGACATAAATTCTTGTATCAACTAGAGATTTTCATACCTCTCGTGCACCTGAACGAGATATATTTTCTGATCCTGCCAAATCAACAAGATTAAGCTTGCCACATTTAATAAGCTCCTCATCTCCAACGGCTGCTTCTTTAATATGAACAGTTATGGAAAAGACAGAATGGGAGCGGCTGTGAAAGAAAAGAATCTAATTTAGCAAAATTTCATTTCCATAATTCAAAATTTGTGTGTTAGTTGAAAAATAACAGAAAAGAATTCGACCTGCTGCGCTTGTTTAACAATGTATCCGCTGTGCGCCTTTTTGCCGATCCCCTTTCCAAGATGGTATAAATATCATTTGCACTATATACAGCTTCTTCTTCAAGGCCTCTTACAACCACACAACCCTTTCCATCCTCCATCAAGGAAATGGGTTTCTTCTGCTTGTCTTCAGTAGATTTTGAATAATCTTCCTGAGCTAACAAATCAGTTATATCTTCATTGTACAGCTCTAGAAATGACACTTTCATGCTATAGTCAGCATTCTGAGCCTCAAGTGTATCGAAAATTTGGCGAACTGCTCTTGGAATGACACCAGCCTCAGCAGGTAGATCCCCACCCTGCAGCATTTCATGAGACTAAAGCCTCAGCAGGCATCAAAAACATGGACTACTAAAACTATATTTTGTCTTTTTTGTACCTTATTTCTCATCCCACCCTCCATTGTATATGTTTTGCCCGTGCCTGTCTGCCCATACGCGAAGACCGTGCAATTGAAACCGTCGAGAACTTCATTAACAATGGGAACAATTGCTTGGTCGTATATCGATCTTTGTTGTGCTTTTGGTCCAAAAACCTACCAAAAATTTAAAACAAGATAAGACATTCACATTTAAGCACGCAACTCAGAAGTCAGAAACATTCAATTGCCTAAAGCAATCAATACTGAAACAGGAGCTTACCTTATCAAAAGTAAAGACTCTGTCAATTTGCTTGTTGGCAACACTTTGCAAGACAGTAACTTCTCTTTTATGTTCACTACATGAAATCACTCTCGGTACATTCGATTTTTGCTCATCATCACTCAGTGGCCTGATTATATCACAATCGAATTATAACAATAATCCAAATGAGTCCAAGAATTACAATTATTTGAGACTTCACAAAAAGCAGAGAGGTAGGCAATTGGAATTTGACCTGCATCTTAATAGAACTTGCACATTGACCTCTTTATCTCTGTCCTGACGATTTGAATTCCAATCGGATCCTCTTGACTCAGGACGACGCCGTTCGGGACGAGGCGTGAGGAAAGGAGACGGCGATGGCGTTAACCCCGTTCCAACTTTTCTAAATTGATCGGGAGTGAGTGACATCATCATACCTGCATCATATCATGAAGATACCAAAACCTAATTACTCTTTATCACTCAGTTTTCAATATGAAAAATAATCAAAGACGTTTCTTTTTCTTGTAGAAAGTTTATAAAAGCTTTCAGTACAAAGAAACCGGCAACTTACCGCGACTGTTTGGCTGAGAATCTGAGATGAAGGAGCGAATTGGAAAGAGCTTTTTGATCGTGCTTTTGTGTTTTTCACTTTTAAGAACTCTTTGTAATGTATGATCGAAAGATTATTATGCTTTTGTTTAAGTGTATCGCAGGGGGTTTTTCAAATTAAGCAAGGGGCTTGATTCTGTAACGGCTAGTTTCGGTATTTGTAAGGGGGAAATAGCCGTTGTTGGTAGCCTTGGCCTTTTTTTTGTAAAAAGTGGGCCCCGTGGGTTAAAATTTCAAATGAGGCGCCTCACCTTATTGCGTTTTCCGGTTGAAACTTCAAAGTGAAAACTTTACTCTCTAATTGGAACTGGAGAAAAGCTGTCACTAATCTTATGAGCTCTCAATTACGTTTAATCAACTTCTTGTAATTATCAAGTAATTATCTCAAAATATTCATTTCAAACTGACGTTATGTTCCATCAAGAGGATTGTGGAAAGGCTTCTTCGGAGGTAACGTCACATCGCTCTTAATTGATAATCTTGTGGTAATCATTTGGGGTTTATAACGATAATTTTGCCCGAACAAGAAAACAATAATGACCGAATCAAAGTCGATTCAAATGCCCAAATGCTACAGACTACAGTATTACCATGCGCTATTTTACATCGGCTTTATGACGCTATTAGGGCCAAATACCCAATAACCCAAATGTTCCAGAACACTAGAAATTCCCACTCGAACCAGACAACTAGTACTGGATCATTTTAGAGTAAATACGAGAGACCATATGGTTTCTTGAAGACAGATTAATTACTGTATATTTGACTAAAGGCCGACTACTCATCCTCCAGCCGAAATATATACATGTATATATATATCAAATAAGACTTCCAACCTTTCAGTTATCGTCTTCAATACACAAGTTTTCATTGTATTTGCACCCAGACCTTTTGGCTACCCTGATGTGCACGGTTGAAAAGAGAACCGAACTACCAAAGCATAATAATGCGGAAAGCTTCAGCCTTAAGAAAGTAAATAAAGTCATAGACAACATTCACAGAACTAGAGCACAGAGAAAACAGAAATTTTATTCACATTCGTACATCTTTCTAGCTAACAATGCGCGTCTGCAAAATTCAGGTAATCTGAGACAAGGAAGTTCTCGACAATAAATTAATTTAGCAGGACCGATCCATAAAACACTACTTCTGCCGGGCCAGTCATATATACATGGTTGTCTTCCTCCTTCCACTCAATATCCAATGGCCCTCCAGGTAGATCAACAGTGCATCTCTGTTTACCAAGAAAATTGGTAAGTACGAGCCTACGAGGAAAATGAAATACAAACACAAAGAGGGATTTTGGGGTTGTTATGGCATCCTAAATGGTTATAGCATTTTCTTATTTCCATGTTAAACTTACTCTCTCAGCATGACCCTCAAGAACTGCTGCGACCACAACTGCACAAGCACCAGTCCCACATGCCAGGGTTGCTCCTACAGTTAGAAAGAAAGTCATGAAACTTTTAGCATAACAAAATACAATAATCCCATTACTTTTAGCACGGTGAAACATCGGCAATAATTACTAACCAGCCCCACGTTCCCAAACACGCATCTTCAGTTGTGAAGGAGAAATAATCTCCACAAATTCTGCAAATCACATCAGACAAAATTCATGACAACTCAGTTTATGTCATGACAAGGCGAACTTGTGTATTATGATAAAATGCAACAGGAAAGGACCAAGATCCAATATGTCCTAGGCATGAAGATGAAGATATATTTACCACTTTTTCTTTACTAGCATATGCTAGGAAGTTTACCAAGGTCCACAATTTTAGAGGCTTTGAGCAGTAATGATACAAAGTTTAATTCAAACCTTGCAAACTCATTTACAGTCATAAGACTGCAGAGGTCAATTATAACTTTACCAACACCAATTCTACAAATGAAATGAACAATAATTTTAAATACAAAACCTTATAAAGGATCTCATGGCCTTTTGACAATCAAAGCTTAATTTTAGAGGTTGCAGTAGTAGACCATGCATGCCGTAACTGATAAGTCTGATGCTGATAATTAAAAACCAATAGTTATTCAAATTTCAAATTACTGCCGAGGCCGACAGTGGATATCAATATTGTCCTCTAGTTTTCTAGACATTACAACAGTTCAAAAATAATGAGAGACACAATGGTTATGTACAAAGAAAACCAGCTTGCTACACCTGTAGGAAAGTATTGGGCTCATTTCCAGTAAAAAAGTCATCTCCATAATTAGATAAAATCTAACCTGTATTAGTTCGTGCTGGGAACACAGAATGATGCTCAAATTTAGGACCAATTTCAGCCAAGTTTAGTTTATCAACCTTCAAATTCTGTTCAATAGCAATCATTAAGCAAAGAGATCACTATCAGAGAAATAAATGAATGAGATTGAAAAGCAAAAGTTACACTAGAATGAGATAGGTACTTCGGATAAGAATAATTATACAATAATCTATGAGCATATAGAACATTTTTACACATAGTCATGAGAAAGAAGCTGCCCGAAATCAGAGATTGAGAAGGAAAAATACATTTTGTTTAAAGCAGCATGAACTTTGTTAATTCTTTATACTCTTTCTCCCCATTCCACTCATCATCTAGACCGGTGTAATACTAAAAAAGTTATGCCATCAAAGCTAATAGAGTTCTAGCCTTATAGGATATGCACCACGCATGAAGTTATTAGGCCCTACAAACATAACAAAATTGTTTCTAATAGTTAAAATGCTTGTGATACATTTATCTATAGAATATTTTTACTCAGGTTAACCTTTACTTCAGTGATAGATACTGTATGATTGATGGCTTTATATATGTCAGAGAGAAATAGAACAAAAAGCAATACCTTGAAAGATATAACAGGATAAACCCAACAAAAATATCATTCTCACATAACAATTTATTCAGAATGCATACCTGCCCTTCTTTTGTACCAAAGGTTACACAGTGAGGGTTTCCCATGCTAACGCAAGTCACATTCCATTTAACTCCATCAACATCAAGTTCTGACTTAACAACAGATTGATCTTTATTTGCTGATAAACTTGTAGGTACATCTGAAGCTTTAAGTATTGGTTCACCCATATCCACTTTGACCTGAAAATGCAATAAGTGACTGATACAATAATGATACACACACAAAAAGGATAAGGTAGCTTGTGATACAAAAGCAGAAAAAGAACTTGAATTGAAGCACAACATAAAAAGCATGCCACCAGAAAAAGCAGATTGATATTTTAAGTAATTATGTTGCATCTTGTGACTGCTTCGAAATATACAGATCTTTGCCACACGGCATGTTTAACGTCCTCGAAGCACTAATGTGTTAAGAAGTTAGGAGGATTGCAAATATGCAATAAAGGATTCTGAATAACAAACCTTCCCGTCATCTTGAATTTCTGGAACAATGAGACCAGCTCCAGTGTGGACAGTGAAACTGCATCAATTACCAAAGGAAAACAGATTAGTAAATACCCTCCACGAATAATCAAGATGGAATAAAATAATAAATTGTAATATAGTATTTTTCCAACAGTTTCTTTTTACTGAAATTTCAATATCAGTTGCAACTTCCAAATTAATTACCCTGCATGCATATAACATAATGCTTTACATATCAGTTGCAACTTCAAAAATTGTCTCCGAAAATTGACTTACAAAAGCAATTGGCAAGCACAGCATACAATTTAAATGTCAAGTTTGCTTATGTGCTGTACTGAGTGATATCCTAGCAAGAATTATTCATTGATAAGACAATACAACATAAATCCAACTGGTAAACATCACCTTTGCTTCCCATTTAAATTTTCAAGCTCGGCAATGAATCTGGCAAAGCATCGAACTCCATTACCGCACATCTAGAAGACAAAAAAGTAATCATTAAAATCTAACCAAAACTCAATAAATAGCAGCTACACACAGTTTCCTCAACAGTAGAAAATTATTTTAATCGATCAATATCCATCACAGAAGCAAACATCACAGCATAACAAATTCACACGGACCAAACACACAAAGAATTAAACAAAGGGCCAAACCTCTGGCTCGCTACCATCAGAATTGAAGATTCTCATTGTATAATCAGTGCCATTGACTCCAGGCATGGCAAAGATCACTCCATCCGCCCCAATGCCGAAATTCCGATCGCACAGCTTCGCCGCTTGCTCCGGACTTATCCTAGGTTCGGTAGAATTCCTGTTATCAACCTATTAAAGAGATAAAGATTTGAGTAAAAATTTTGTAATTTGACTAATTTCTAAAGAATTGCTACATTTTCTCGGGAACCAAGCAGAAATGGAGAAGAAGAAAGAGAGAGTTAGCACCAAAATGAAGTCGTTGCCGAGGCCATGGTACTTGACGAAATGAAGGAAGCCGCTCTCTCTGCGGTCAAGAAAAGAGGTTCGCGAAGCGCTCTCCGGAGCGTGAATGCTGCTCATAGAAGATGCCGAGACGCGGAAGCTAGGGACTTTGAGAGTCAAATTGGAACCGAATGGTCGAGTCAACGAATAAGATAAAGAGGAGGATCGAAGAGGATTGATTGGAGTGGCAGAGCGGCGAGTTACGGGCGTGACGGAGAGTGAGCGCGTGGTGGTTATGGCCATGCTCGATGCTTGCTTTGACGGCTTTTCTGTTTCTGCTCTTGGTCGCGGTAATGTCAAATGTGGTGGTTGGTTTAGTTTGTGTGATACAGTGCCGTTACGTTGAAAAGAGAATCTAGGTTTTGTTGCAAGAGAAAGACGGTATCCTCTGCATTTCCTGCAGAAACGTTACCGTATTATTTCTAAAATAAAACATGTTGTTACGTTACATAATTTTTGAACACCCGTTTATTGAAAATCTAACTGATATGAAAATATAAAATAGTAAAATCTTATTATTTGTACAGCAATTGGATTTTTATATAAGAATTACATATGAGGCAATGTATAAACAACCTCTAAATCAATTTTTTTAATTATTTATCTTTTCATAATTTGAATTCGGGTGATTTAACTGAAAAAAATTTCATAAAAATCACTAAGCCAAACTTTTAAAGACCTCACAATACTGGCATAAGATTGATTCACACATCACATATTTACACGATAAAAAAAAATTTCTTAATAGTAAATCCCTTAATTTGAATACATAGTAAACATTATTATTACTTTTGTATTAATGTCAATTATGTTTTTCTTTGAACCGAAATAGAACGTAATTTGCATAACACTAGTGTTTGTACTACTAAAATCAGCATGTGAATGTTACATCAATCATGCATTAATGGGATAGAGCGAACCTTTCATGGTGTGATTGGGAGTTCAAAATCAAGATAACCCGCCAAAATCACACATGATCCAACTATTATGTAGATTCAGATCATCTCTCTCCCTTAACAAGCTCGGCAAACTGCACTCTTTAGCCCCTAATTACCTGATTGAAACCCAAAAAGCCAGCGTACAAAAACTCGAAACCCCAGCTATTCGAACGGACAGTATTAGCTGCGGTCGCGAATCAGACAAATTTTCGAGTGTTCACCAAGTGTTCGATGAAGTGCCTGACTTAAATGTGGTTTACGCCACAACCATAATTGGCCGTTTTGCTAAGCAGCACCACTATGAAGAAGCCATATATCTCTTTTCAAGAATGCTTCTGTTGAATATCAGACCCAGCGAGTTCACTTTTGGAACTGTAATTCCCTCATCAACTGCTTTAGAGGACCTTAATTTGGGCAAGCAACTACATGCCTGGGCAACAAAGGTGGGACTTCAGTCGAATGTGTTTGTGGGGAGCGCTATTTTGGATCTTTATATCAAGCTGAGTTCAATCGAGGAAGCTACTCGAGTTTTTGAAGATACTCACAATCCAAATGTTGTTTCTTATACTACTATGATATGTGGGTTATTAAAGAGGGAAAGGTTTGAAGATGCTCTGAAGCTCTTCCAAGAGATGCCCCATAGAAATGTTGTTTCGTGGAATGCAATGATTGGCGGGTATAGCCAAACGGGCCTTAATGAAGAAGCTGTAAATCTTTTCATTGAGATGTTGAGAGAAGGGTTGGTGCCGAATCATTCGACTCTTCCATGTGCTATCATTGCTGCTGCCAATATAGCCGCACTTGGTATGGGCAAGAGTTTTCATGCCTGTGCTGTCAAGTTCTTGGGCAAGCTTGATGTGTTTGTTGGCAATTCTCTAATCAGCTTTTATGCAAAATGTGGAAGCATGGAAGATAGTCTCTTGGTTTTTGACAAACTCTCCGAAAGGAATATTGTTACTTGGAATGCTGTAATATGTGGTTATGCACAGAATGGAAGAGGAGAAGAAGCTATAGAGTTCTTTGAAAGGATGAGGATCAATGGTATTAGACCTAATGGAGTCACTCTTCTTGGCCTGCTATGGGCATGTAATCACACAGGGCTCGTTGAAAAGGGTTATTCATATTTCAGTCAAGCTAAACTTGAGGATCCCGGTATGCTAAAGCCTGAGCACTACGCTTGTATGGTTGATTTACTCTCGCGTTCAGGGCGTTTCAAGGAAGCTAAAGAGTTTCTTTATGATTTGCCTTTCGATCCTGGAATTGGGTTCTGGAAGGCATTGCTCGGAGGTTGCCAAATTCATTCAAATGTTGAACTGGGAGAATTCGCAGCACGAAGAATCCTGGCATTGGATCCTGAAGACGCATCATCTTATGTGATGCTATCAAATGCACTCTCAGTGGCTGGTAAATGGGATAACGTATCCAATATAAGGAGAGAGATGAAAGAGAAAGGAATGACGAGAGTTCCAGGTTGCAGTTGGATTGAAATCAAAAGCAAAGTTCACGTTTTTGTTACTGGAGACGGGAACCAGCATATGAATGATGAGATTTATACGGTATTGAGGTCTTGTACAGAGCAAATAAGGGAGTTTGAACTTTGAAGCTTCAAATTTTCTTGTAGATTATTGAATTTATCTACATTAGCTTAGACCTCAGTGCTATTCTATAATGAGAATGAGAATGTAATATTCTTTCTGCGAGATTATAAGTTGTATTTATTTGATAATCGATTTTGGTAATTTTTTATATATATATCAATATTGATGGAGCGAGGCGTAGCGGAAGCGGGATTGCTTGGATAGAAAACACTAGATACTGTTCTAGTATTGGACCAAGTCAACGCGATTAGCTTACACTCTAATTGAAGCATGATTAGATACCATTCTAACTAGGACGACTCAATGGGATTTTTAATAACGCATAAAGCGAGATTAGATGACGCTCTAATTCAAACGACTCTACAAAAGAGATTTTGATATATAATTCCATTTGGAATTATAAAATGAGAGTTAATAATTGAATATGAACTTCTCAAAACACTGACAATGCCTCTCTATTTATAATAGAGGAAACTCACTTCCCTATGTTAACCTAAAATGAGAAAATAAATCACAATTATAATGAAAATAAAAGACTAAAATACATACCATAATTGACTCAAACTAAAACAGAAAATCCTAAAACAATAAATATTCTAGAATCCTAAATTACCTAAAATAACCTAAATTAATTTCCTACATCATTCTCCCCCTCTTAAAAGAAACTCGTCCTCGAGTTTAAATACAGTATGTAGGATGAAACTTATAGTGTAGGTGCAAATAATCTTGTAATTCAAACTTGTAGCCTTGCTCATCAAAATTCCTCGAAACTTTGAAGTATCCAAACTTCATCAACTTCCTTCACTTGTACATTCTTCGAGCTGATGGCGACTTCCAAGAATGAACAACGATCAAATAACTCTTGTCCTTCCCCAATTCTCGCTCAATGCGCTCTCCAATAAATTTCACATTTTCAATCAAATCTTTTTCAAGTACAGTCTTCTTTTCTTCAATGTGAATAGGTAGAACCATTGCAATCATTTCAACTTCTTCAACTTGATTTTTCTGCACAACCTCGATCGTACTGTTAGGCTCAATGTAGAAATCAAGGGTAGGTTGTTCTACTTCGTCAAAAATCCCAGAGAGATTAAAATATTCATCATCTTCAACACTTGTCTTGCCCTCCAAGGAAACATCATGCAAATTCTTGCTCTTGTCCTCCAAGGAAACATCATGCATATTCTCGTGCACATTCTCGCACAAATTGTCAGATTGAAACTTCAAATCAATAATAAATTGTACCTTTTCCTATGGTATCTCACGCGAGTCTTCTTACTCAATGAAAGGAGAACTCTTTGGTACATCTTTTGGCACTTTCATAGAAACACGTCATTCCTTGATTAAATTATGGACTTCGTCAAGTTTCTTAATCACATCATCAAAGTTTCTTTGTTGTTGTGACTCAATTTGCGATTCGATTTGCTTGGCTAAATGAATTGCATGTTGTAAATTGTAGATAGTGTATGTAGGCATTCTTTCTTGAATATGCAAATCAAGCCCTTTAATAAATCTTGTAACTGTATTCTCTTCAGGCTCATAATAATAATCACATCCATAAAATCGTTCAAACTCATAAGCATAAGAAGAAATGGATCTTATACCTTGCTGTACCAAACAATAATCAAAAGGGATAAACTCGGATCGCAAAATACTCTTCATACGATTCAATGATCGAACTTTGCATTTGCCTTGGTCAATTCGAGAAATTTGCAACTCATCCCACTATTCTGAAGCACTTATGCTTAATCTACTAGCAGCAAATGATACTCGTTTTTCTTTGGGAGTACGCCAAAATAGAAACCAGTGCTCAACCTTGTCCAACCAATCAAGAATTTTGTCTGGACGAGTGTAAGCAAATAATAACGGCACATGATAAATAGGAGGGCAATAATGGTAATTTGCCATTTAAGTTTCCACAAAATGGCAAACTGTAATTAAGGCTCAACTCTCAGGTTTGGTATGATCATGTTTTAGAGTGAAGATGGTAAGAGAGGGTGGTTTTTAAAAGAGTTAGGGGCTAAATTGAAAATTGATAAAATTATCAGGTGAAACTGTAATTAAGTAAAAGTTTATGTTTCCTGTGACGGTGGTCGGAAATTGGTTCTGGAAAATTTGAGATCGGTGAGTGTGATGGTGGTGGTGGTTTGGCTCAAATCATCTCGGATAAACCAAAAAATTGAATTGAATTGAATTGGCGGCAGTTGATGGTTGTTTGTGGCGGTTTATGGCTGACGTTCAGAGGCAAAGGGCAGTCGGGCTTTCGTTGGTAGAGGGTGGGGATGCTTTTGGCGGTGGTGGTCTACGGTGGAGCAGCGGAATTGATGGTGGCGTGTGTGTGGATGACGCGCGGGTAGGTGTTTTGTGTGGTGGCTGCGGGCGATGATTCAAGGCTGAAGCTGGTCGGGTCTTGGTCAATGGTGGGCGGCGAGTTTGGTGGTGGAGGTAGCTTGCTGATCGGCAATGGTGGACAACGGCTGTGGAGGTGGATGTGGCAGCTAGAGTTTTTAATTTTTTTTTGGGATTTCCTTTTTTTTTTTTTTTGCTTTTTTTAATAACCAGTGATGGATTTGGTGGGGGATGGATATGGGTAGTCAGGAAAGCTGTGTGAATCGCACAGAACTGCTCTGATATCAATTGATGGAGCGAGGCGTAGCGAAAGCGAGATTGATTGGCTAGAAAACACTAGATATCGTTTTAGTATTGGATCAAGCCAACGCGATTAGCTTACGCTCTAATCGAAGTGTGATTAGATATCGTTCTAACTAGGACAACTCAATAAGATTTTTAATAACGCATAAAGCGAGATTAGATGACGCTCTAATCCAAACGACTCTACAAAAGAGATTTTGATAGATAATCTCAGAGAGAATTATAAAAAGGGAGTTTTATTGAATAATTGAATATGAACTTTTCAAAACAATGATAAGGTCTCTCTATTTATAATAGAAGAAACTCACTTCTATAAGTTAACCTAAAATGAGAAAATAAATCACAATTATAATGAAAATAAAAGACTAAAATACATATCATAATTGACTCAAAATAAAATAAAAAATCCTAAAACAATAAATATTCTAGAATATTAAATTACTTAAAATAACCTAAATTAACTTCCTACATCAAATATATTATAATTAGAACTCTATAAATATTTATAATTAAAAATCAGTCAGATTTTTCTTAATAATTTTATTACGACATAGAATGATTTTGGTAATTAATAATTCTATTTTGGTAAATTGGTAATTAATAGGTACTCCTTTTTAAATTTAACAAATAATTTTTAAAAATTAAGATTATGAAATTAAGATATAAATAATTTTTTTGCCCAACGGAAAGTAATGAAATATTCGTGGGCCTTCAGGTGGGGTCCAGAGTTAACCACGCGTCACCAAAAAATGCATCACTGATCCCGAAACTAATCAACAGGATGGGACCCACATGCTAACCATAGTAAAGAACTAACCGTCATCTCGAGTAACTCAACCTCAGATCATGGTTAGATTCCGCCTCAGGTTTAGCTCTCCAGATCTTCCTCTGTCCTCCATCCAATTCGAAGATCAATCCCCAGTTAGGGTTTCCAACACTGAAAATCATTTCTTCAAAATTTCCTTAATTTTTTACTCTCAATTTTTTTTAAAGCATTATGATTCAAATTGAGCTTAATCCATGGCTCTGCTAGGTTTTTTTAATTGAAAATTTAAACAATAAAAGAAATGGAAACGCAGAGAATTATAGAATTTCCGCATAAAAACATGGACAAGCGTCCCAGAAAACGACCCCGTTTAACGTGGGACGTTCCGCCTCCTCTTCCTCCTCCCAAGGTACAAGCAAGCTTTGCACACCCCTTTTATTTGTTTTATTTAAAAAAAAAAAAAATATTGGTGGTTTCTTGTAATTGCTTCAATTTTGTATCCCATTGTATCTGTAGCTGAATTAATTAAATTTAATTTAAATGTAAGCAGTTTATATGTTTTATCGACAAATCTTTGAATTGGATTATACAATTTTGAGAATTTATCAGTTGACTGATTTTGCTAATTAGCATATTTATAATATTCTTTTTAAATTTTGTTTTTCAATTTTTATTTGGTGCAGGTTCTTCCGGCTCTGTATTGTGTTCAGGAGTTTGGGAATGGAGGAATGCCCAATTATGCCTGTTCATCCATGTTTTATGGTGCGATTCCTCGCACTGGATCACCTCCTTGGAGACCTGATGATAAAGACGGACATTATGTTTTTGCCATCGGAGAAAATTTAACTCCTCGCTGTAAGTATATCCCATTCGCTTCAAGCTTTTAACAGGAAGAAAGTGTAGAACTAGAAGATATCGTGTGTCTGTGTGTGTGTTTGTAATTTGTAAAACAGAATTAGAATATATTGCAGTGTGGTTGGATTTATGAGTGTCTGTTCTTGGTAATGTAGAAGTTTTTGTCTGTTCATTGTGCTTTATTCATCCTTGGGTTTGTCTATTTTTCTGTTTGGACTATGGGGTGTAATCATATTCTGTTCACTGATACCCTTTTTTGCCTCATTCTTTCAGACAGGATTCTCAGCAAAATGGGTGAAGGTTAGTATTTACCTTTTGATTTCAGTTTTCCTTTTTTTTTTTTTTTATCATTTACTTTTCCTTGTATATGCATCTTTCATATACTTGTTTTCTTCGAATTGGAATTTTCTTTTTGGGTAAGAGTTCTATATTTCTCGGCTTTACAGTCTTTCCATCTGATTATATTGTTGCATGGTGCCTTTGGTGTCGGTAATTATGCATCCTGGATTTTTTATGTTTTAAAAATTTTTGGTAGCATCTGTTATTGAAATCCCTTTTTCTGATGCTTTCTCAGGGACATTTGGGCAAGTCGTGGAATGTTTTGACAATGAGAAGAAGGAACTTGTGGCAATCAAAATTGTTCGCTCTATAAACAAGTATCGTGAAGCAGCCATGATCGAAATTGATGTTCTACAGAGGCTTGCCAGGAATGACATTGGTGGCACCCGGTAAGAATGTTATTCTCTACTTCTCTTCACTTATTTATTTTCAGAAGTTTGAAGTGATTTTGGTTTTGCAGTTGTGTGCAAATACGGAATTGGTTTGACTATCGTAATCATATTTGTATTGTAAGTATTTATTTGTGTTTATGATTTGATTAATTTGAAGGGGCAATGAATATTCCTTCATGCCTAAATATTCTGTGAGTTAAGAAACTTGCGGATGGATGTAAATGGTTTCAACAGGTATTTGAGAAGCTTGGACCAAGCTTATACGATTTTCTCCGCAAAAACAGCTATCGTTCATTTCCCATTGATCTTGTTCGGGAGCTTGGCAGACAACTATTGGAGTCTGTAGCATGTGTGTGGACAATTCTTGCACCATTTTCATCTAATATCTTGTTTAGTTGATGATTGAACACTATTAAATTCTGATTTGGGCATCAATAGAGTATTTGGAATCAAGTTATTTGAATCCTATGGCAGTTTTTGTTTGGCCTAGTGTGAGCTGTTGATTAATAAGGATTAATTTGTTCTGCATCATCTTAACTCTTTCCTTTCTGTATGTTTGCAGTTATGCATGAATTACGTCTTATACACACTGACTTGAAGCCAGAAAATATTCTTCTTGTTTCCGCTGAGTATGTTAAAGTCCCTGATTATAAGGTACCTTCCCCAAGGCATGCTTTCAGTTTTCAGACATTTTTATCAATGGCTTCACGTGTATATATCTGTATAAATTGATCAAATTTCAAATGCATTGGGGCTGTTTTCAATTAAATTTAGTTCAATAAATCAAATAGTGTATTCATCAACACACACACAAACACAGCCTCATACTGTCATACAGGTATGTAGATATGTATTGAGATCTTGCTATGCTTGCAGAGTGACAGCATACTGGATGTTATGTTAATTACAAGGAACCTAAGCAAGGATGGGTCGCCATTCATATTTTGGATTTTATCCAAGCATGATTGAATTCAAGATTTTGAATCTAATATCAATGAAACTTCACCTCTCTATCATGACTTGTTAATTTTATTTTGACTGTGATTTAGTTTCTATCACGATCGTCAAAGGATGGTTCCTATTTCAAGAATCTTCCCAAGTCAAGTGCAATTAAGCTAATTGATTTTGGAAGCACAACATTTGAACATCAGGATCACAGCTATGTTGTATCAACACGACATTATCGTGCACCGGAGGTTATTTTAGGTAATAATTATGTCTGTGATTATATTGTTGTCATTTTTCTACACATTTCTTTTTATGACATTTGAGACATTTTCTGCAGGCCTTGGATGGAATTATCCTTGTGATTTGTGGAGTGTGGGTTGCATTCTTGTAGAACTTTGCTCCGTAAGTAACTGTTACCTAACACCTTTTGCTTGAAGCATTTATTAGTATTCTTATTAATTTGGTAAGTTTAATAATTGTTCACACATCATATCTAATGGTGTTTGTGTTAGTGTACTGTTTGTCCCATGTTAAGTTTACTTTCACTTATCTGGTACTCATTTGATGGTTTAACAGTTCGGTTACCAGATCTGCTACTAGTTCATGGATCTGCCTATATGTTTGCCCAAATGCTTATTAATGGTGGAATGAATGCTTTAACACGTGCCTATGAGTTTTGATTTGTATTTTCCTTTTCTTCTTTTTTAATATATTTGTGGATAGGGCGAGGCTCTTTTTCAAACGCACGAGAATTTAGAGCATCTTGCCATGATGGAGAGGGTTTTAGGGCCTCTCCCCCACCATATGGTGATCAGAGCTGAGTAAGTACTATTACTTTGCTTTTTCTGCATGTTAAATTCTTCCATTATTTTCAGGTGGACAAAGTTCTTAGCTTGTGCATGATCTTTTTGCAGCCGCCGTGCTGAGAAATATTTTAGGAGAGGTGCACGACTGGATTGGCCTGATGGTGCTACTTCGAGAGATAGCATGAGGGCAGTTTGGAAACTTCTCCGTCTCCCGGTAATTGATTTGTACTCTGCATCTCCTAATTGCTTATGTAAATTCTATGCTATCACCCATTGCTTATTGTGCTCGATTTTGTGCTACTGCTGATTTTAATTTTTGTTCTCTCCATATAATTTTTTTTTAAGGACTCCTTTGCAATTTCACCAAGCTATTGCTTATTTCTGTTCGTTGTAACCCTTCTATAATCTCAGTCCCCACTTGATCGAATTTTTTCTTAAAAATGATACTCTTTTCCATGAGGAATCAAAGAGTTAGTCCTTTTCCCCCTCCTCCCTTTGAATCATTGTTTTGACTTTCCGCGCCCTCGTTGCAGAACCTGATAATGCAGCATGTAGATCACTCTGCCGGTGATTTGATTGATCTCCTTCAGGGGCTCCTCCGATATGATCCAGCAGAGCGGCTCAAAGCCAGGGAAGCCCTAAGACATCCTTTCTTCACGAGAGATGTGAGAAGGTGTGGCTTTCCCTTGTAATTGCATAGCGTCGTCTTTGCTATTGACGAGCTTGTTCAATTTTAGAAAAGAAATAATACACAGCCATGCACGTGGTGAATGATATTCTATTGTCTCTTTTTTATACATTGCTGTTTGTATAGTAAAATTTATGTTTCTGCACCACCTGTCTTGTTTCGTTTCTTTCGGCACTATAATGGTAATTGAAGTGTATCCCCCAAAGAGTTTCAGTTGGCTTTGTGATATTCGTTAAGAGAGAAAATGGATTGTAATGTGATCCGTTTCCAAAATTATTGCAGTATCGTTTTCTCCATTATCGTATCTTAGTGGTGTGTTTACTTCCTGATTATAAAATTTGAATTCGGAATCCGAATCATTAACAACGTTTACTTTACAAAATAATAATAGTAATTGCAATCGGAATTATGGAGATCATATCAATTCGGGAATTATTCTCTTTGATTTCATTCCTAAGCGGAGTTTAGGAATCAAATTTTAATTCGTAGAACCATCCATTTTACTTTCATTGAATTTTTATAATTTATAAATTGTCTGAATTTTTATAATTTATAAATTGTCTTCAATCAAGTTATGTTATTTTTACTTTTTGGTTTCCGTATAATTTATTTTAATTCTTCATTTCAATTTCAATCCATTCCGACTCTTATTTAGTAAATGCATTATTAATGGTTTCTAAATTCTAACTATTCCGGGAATTGAAGAACATGACACAATGAAGCCGCCAAACATAGACATGGCAGCCTGACTAACACCGATTTTCGATGTTCGCCAATGGAGCTGCAGGCTACAACCCGACTTTTGTTTTCATTTTCACTTTTAATTAGAGCGAGCTGACTCGATTGCTTGGGGATTTGTCCAGACCTACCTTGCTCGTTGCAACTGGGGAGACTTGAACCAAAACAAGTGCCCACCACTCAAGCAAAGGTGATAATTGATAAGCGAGTAAGCGAGTATTTTTGGCAAAAAGGTGTTTATATGGCATTGGTGAGTCATTATGCAAAAGCCAATTTTGATTAATTAAAAAGGGTTATTTTTACATACCTCCCCTGAGGTTTCACCTAATTTCAGTTTAATAGAAAGTATCTCCGTATTTTTACTCCCCTCCCCTGCAGTTAGTATTTCCGTCAGTTGACTGTTAGTGGACTAACAAGAGGACGAAAATACCCTTTAAAGGCTGACAGGTACAATTTCCCAGCAAAATTAACAGTGCAAGCATATTCAAAAGCTATTCAAAAGCCGAAAATATTAAAATCAAACATAAATTTTTCGGTGCTTAGAAGTTGGAGATTTGGGGTCAAAAAAATTTTCTTTTCCATTGCACAGGAGAATAGGAGTGCAGAAGCCATGGAATAAAATTAAATCAATTAATATAAAAATAATTTTTCTACAAATTCAACATACATTAAAATCATTAATCTTTTACAACAAACATCCACAACATGACAACACCAATTTTTCTAATCATTCGGACATGATTACAAGCAAATTTTGAATACAAACACCCACACCATATTTTCTTTGACTTTTGCCCAGCCATTTATATAGAGAAAAAAAAAGAAAAAGAAAAGAGAGAAGCTCACGGGGAGAGAGAGGAAAAAGAATCGGATCCAACCCGACCCGCGACCGTGATCCGGTCGGATCTCCCATTTCGGGCCACCGTTTCAGTCGAGCTTGGTACCGATCGGAAGCCCTTGAGCCGCTGGTCATCTCCATGCCGTCTTTGCCGTCGGAAAGCGTCCGGAAAGCCACCGATCGAAGCCGTGAGAAGCCGCGGAAACGCCTCCTCGATTGGCCACGGACTGCGCTCGTCGGCAGTCTTCTATCAGCATCTTCTCGGCTCACGGGGAGAGAGGAAAAACGCAGCCTCGACTGGTATTGGAGCCGTGAAAAGCCGCGGAAACTCGCTCCTCAGCAGTCTTCTATTAGCATCGAAGCTTGTCTTCTTCATGGGTAAGTTCAAAACGGGGATGATTCTTGACTCAAACTCAATAACACTCGCTTGTTTTCACACTTAAGCTGCTGAGGGGTAAATGTTTGTGTGAGTGATGAGATTTTCGTAAGATTTACACTTTCGTGAAGAGAGTTTTCTTTTGGGTAATGAAATGGACTGATGTAATGGTATTTCACACTTACCAATGCCACTACAGCTAACTTTTTAAGTTTTTTAAATTTTAAATGCGCTTTTACAATTGTAACCTTATATACTGATATTATACTGATAGAAATACTAACAGTAGGGGAGGTATGTAAAAATACGGAGATACTTTCTATTAAACTGAAATTAGGTGAAACCTCAAGGGAGGTATGTAAAAATAACCCTAATTAAAAAACCAAAACCATTTCTGTTTCATATTTGCATATTAACAACAGTCTTGACTCTTGAGGTGAGGTGAGGTGAGGTGAGGTGAGAGAGTACTCTTCAATAGTAATGTAAATGTGAACCAACAGTAACAGTGAGCCATGTCATTATCAAGCCCAGCTGTAATTTCACCAACAAATATTATATGAGGAATAATGGTGCACCTAAAACAATATTTTAAGTTGCAGGCTGGTGACTAAAGTCGACAATGTGATAATGCTCAGATGCTTTTGGCGATTAAATATTTTTTAATCGCTTTGAAAGTTTGTGGGGAATGCTATTATTTCACCCATAAGCTCTATTAAGGATAATCACTAGCAGCTTCATGCTGATTCCAGAAGCGCTTTCCGTTTCCAACTTCCTTTTTTCCCAGCCAGCCCCCGCATCTGTACTTGTTAATCCACACCATCTGTCAAGAACATGTTTCAGGGTACTCATGACAAATTGTAGGAACTGTTGCTGGATTTTCAACAGGGTACAAAGGCTGTATTTCTCTAGGAAGGAAATACAAAGGCTGTACATAACATATTTTCTTTTTGACTAGTCAGTTTTTTTATTTTTGTTTTTTTAATTTTACTTTAAAAGCAATGTGAAAAAAAAAAAAGATTATAATTGTCATCAGCAACCATCATTGACCATAGCACTTGATGTACCTTGTTAGCCACCTTGGACTATCTAAAGTGGAGAATGATTACGGTCCAAGACGTTGTCAGTAAATGCCGTCAGTAAACGTCGTTACGTATTGACGGTATTATTTATAAAAAAATATTTTTTGTTATACTATTACTTTTTCTTTTCCTAACTTTCAATTTTATGATATATCGAGTACTATAAGTTGAGATTATAATTTGAAAAATATTGTAATTGAGAATTTATAGTTTTCATTAAAGAACGAGCATTTTACCTAATAATCACTATATCATAGACATGTCCAAACAAAAAATTAAGGTACAGATAAACCTAATATTTCTAAAAATATAAAGAACGAAAATTGAGCATCGAAAAATTATACATTCAATAAAGTTTTTTTTATTATTATTTGTGTTATGATTAAGTTCATCATATCGCCTAAAATTTGATTAAGAAACTGAAACGTTTTGTGAGTTAAAAATATCACACCACTGTGACACAAACAAAATAAAAAATTGATAGTTAGATGAGAGAAATTATCATTAATGTGTGTTGTACATATGATATAGTATGTAGTATGATCATGTCGACACTGCCTAAGACTTTTTTCGGCACGTCGGCAGCATTATTGCATCTTATCAATAAATATGCATTGATTAGTAGATCATCGAGCTCAAGCTACAATTGGAATCGACACACTTGCTACAATGAGAAAGGATTGAAGAAAATGGCAATGTGGTCCGGCCACTGGTGTTACCATAAATCGAATAAAAACAGACTACTTAAAAAAGGTTCTTTCAACCACTCGGCTCAGCCCGAGTGGCCAGGGCTGCTGTCCTCCAAGTTGGAGGGCAGCAGTTCGAACCCCCACAAAAGCATTGTGAGGGTATTTTCTTTCTCAATTAATTTGAATGAATGTAGTCTTCTTCCTTACCCATGAGTGAGGAGTAGACATCCCTCGAATATTTGTGAGGGTTAAAATCTGGGCAAAGCTCCATTAGCATTGATGTAAGTTGGTCCTAGTAATTATCTGATTTGTAAATATCAGTTATAATCTCATGTAATATGAGTTGTAATCTGAGCAATAGTCTCATATATAAAAAAAAAAAAAAAAAGGTTCTTTCAATTTATATGTAGTAAAGGAGTGAAGCCTTGAGCACTGAGCAAGGCATTTCCACCGCAGTACCTAACTCATCTACAAATGATAAAGCAACCAAAACTTCAAAATTGTTCCATGCTGTGCAATTGCCTAGAAAAGAATCGAGGGCCATGCTTTCACGTGAAGGTGTCATGTGTCACGTTTATAGTAACACTGAGTCTTCACTGTTGATAATAAATAAACAAAATAATCATTTACCCTCTACTACGGATGTTCTCATTTTAATAAGATGTAGTTGTTATTAATTAATAAATAAATAAATAAATAAAATACAATCTTAATATATTAAAAAAAATTCTCCGAAGGTATCGAAATTAAAAGATTTGTGTTGTCCATTGCAATCTCATTTCTGCAGAATTTATATTTATTTTCCATTTGGTATAGACGTTTGCACGTTAATAAAATTTGAATTTAACATTATACAACTATTTAAATTGATGTTTACCGGTATCACTCACTAGGGTTTCAGCGGTGCCAAAAATTTAACTTAGCAGGGGATAAGTTTAAATAATAATGTAATTTAAAAAAAAGGTCAACAAGTAACAAGTAACAAGTACCAAAAATAAAAATTCATTAATATATTCAATACATTTATAATTGATCTCGACGTATTTTCATATGTTAGAAACGTTAAAGAATAAATGTATAATCAACAATACAAAATAAATCTTTTTCTACATGTGCAATAATAATATTACTCAATCATTAATCTCTAATATGATTTCACAGATGATTTTTCACAAAATTCATATTTGAAAATGCTTTTCATTATTGTAGTCATGACAACTAGTAAAATCAATGTTAATATTATCAATAAATAAATTAATGAATACAATTTATCTTTTTTAGTATCAACTATTTTTCTTGTTAGCCTATCAATCTCTTTCAATTTTGAAAATTTGTTATTAGAACCCACCTATGTAATGGAAACATCAAATTGAATTTGAAGTGTCATAAAATTCATTGAAGAAAAGTCATTTTGATAAACTCAATAAAATAAAATAATTTTTTTTTTTTTTTTGTGTGAGAAGAGTTAGGGTGCACCGAATCTCAAAATAACAATTTCTTTGTGGGTTGGAAGTTAAAGATAAATACTTAATATTTTGGTTATTTTTAAATTTTAACATGAACTTTTATGATAAATGAGACAAATATTAAATTAAATTTGTAAATTTTGAAAAGTTAGAGGGAACTTCAGCCCCTCCTAGTCCTAACGTGGCACCGCCTATGTCCGACAGGACAAAGAGATACAGATGGGTGGAATTTGATATATGCAACCTAGAAATCCCACGACCCACTTTCCCTACGAAATATCAATATCCAAGTACAAACCGACAGTTCATGAAATTAAAACTCATGTACCGTATTATATAAATGTGAAGGAAACAACATGCCAAATACAATGATAGCAAAATTCTACGCGTCGATGTCCACAAACTCATACGTTAACTTTAATCTTGTTAATGCCCTTTTTCTTTTGATGATTCCATTTTTAAATATTTTACACATGGGAGATAATAATTTTATTGTCATGCTTATAATATGTAACGTTATGTTAATATCATTCAACGTCAACCATATTGATCAAATTAATTGATGTCGCATTAATAAGCGATGGACGTGTTTATAACCAATGTAGCATAGATTTTCCAAGTAATAATATTGTTTGATTCTTTTTAACCATAATTGAAATGAGATAGTTTTGATAGTTGTAAAAATTTACTACTCAAGTAATGAATGTTACATCACTTTAATTTTTATTTTTTAAATGGAAAAATTATTTATCATGTTAAATTAGATAATAACTCGAAAATAATGTTTATTCTATTGATATTTATAACTTGAGAATCTATATTCATTAAATATACTGTGAGCATTTTTCATTTTGGAGGCATCTCTTAAAACATCAATCATAATCATGTGCTTGGTTGAATTTCGCATCACTTATATTAAGTTGTAATAAAAATAAATAAATTACTATTAGTATTTCCAAAATTTAGTACTATCTATGTTCTCATTTAGTAAGATAAGAATTAATTTTAGATTATTGTTGGTAAATTGATTATCTTATAAATAATCTTTCATACTTTTGAAAGTTTCAACTTATTCTCATTTTTATTAAAAAACAAAAATTTTTATTAATTAACCCTCACTTGTTCTTATCTTTTAGAATAAAAATAGAGGTAGCTTAAAATTTTAAAAAATAAGAGAGATAATTTAAAAATAATCGAGTCAAAATCAACACATAGAATAATGATTGCATTTTTCCTTTTTCGCCGTTAAAAATTTGATTGGTCAAATGAGGAGGTTAACGGAAGGACGCAACGGGGAAGCCGAGCACAGTACGGCAGTTTCACGGGCCGTTTATAATTTACAGCGGGCCCACGTAGAGCTGCACAGGAGTGTGGAGAGAGCACGGAGCACCGTGCTCTTGAGAGCGTTACCGAGGAATTCCATCGGACCCCACGTGTCACGTGGGAGTTTGACGTAAGTGTCCACGTAGGCGACAAACAGGAGGCTGCTTATAGAATCTCCTCTAATCTCCTCTCCACCAATCGTAAACCTTCTCCCACGTGGGATTTTGGACCCCACCAACCAAAAAAAAAGAGAAAATCACATCATAAGTCCATAGAATCAAATTTATGACCCATCTTTCTATTAATTAATTAATTAATTAATAATATGACTCTATCAAATAATTTTTAAATTTTTACTCACAGCTCAGCTCACCAAGTGGAGTCATATTGTATATATTTTACATTTTTGGCTCTCTTGATCTTAGCTCATTCTTCCTTCCTCTTCACTTTCCCTACACCCTTTCCTAGTTTCTTCCGCCACTTGTTGATTTCTCTACACTGTTTAATCATACAAGATTTGATACACAGAAGGTATTCGGAGAAAATTGTACCACCATGGATGACTCTTCTGCTTCATATATTCATTTGGTAAGTTGGTAAATATGACTAAAAGGAAATCAAATCAACTGGGCTGTATTAATTTGTTTAAACACGAAGCGAGATTACCTTCGGTGTTCATTATTGATTTTGTGATTATTGATTGATTTGTTGTTGGTGGTGGTGGTGGTGATGCGTGATATGATCGTCGATGCAGGTGCACCATCTAATAGAAGAGTGTCTTGTATTCAACATGAGCAAAGAGGAGTGCATGGAAGCTCTCTCCAAACATGCAAATATCAAACCCGTCATCACATCAACAGGTAATAAATACTACATCGTATCATATTCTTCATATCAGTTGCCTTTTTCAAGTCCGAAGCACACGCGCGGGCACACGTATGTCTATTCACACGCACACACATATGTACAAGCACGTGTGTGAAAAGACATGTATGTATTTGCTTTTGAATACAGTGTGGAAGGAATTGGAGAAAGAGAACAAGGAGTTTTTTGAAGCCTACGCAAGAAAAAACGCAGAGAGAGCTACAGTAATGGAGACTAGAGAAAGGATCGAGAAGATGCTCGCAAATTCTACTACGATTAGGGATACCAAATAGGCAACTAATAAAAAAGGAAACATTAATATTAATTTAATTTAATTAGTTAGCGGTGCCATACGGTACAGGCACAGCTTCAGCAGCATCAGCTTCATCTTTTCTAGGTAGTTGTCGTCTAATAATAAAACGACGCCGTAGGGGCGTTATGATTTGGGAAGCGTGAAGCACGACGGCATGTGGGAACACTGTTTGCATGAAGTCACGGCACGTTGCGTAAACGTGGCACCGCCCTCTTTGTTCCATTATCTGCGTGTCTATTTTCTTCTTCCTAAGTTTTGTAAAAAGATTTCTCCATTCATAGAATAAATATTAATAATACGCATGCCCTACCATCCCATTTGCTTTGTTTTCTTCTACTCGACCATCTCTCGTGTTCTTTTTTTTCTTTAAGTGATTTTAATATCTTCATTTGTATTATTATCGGTTAGTAATCTTTGATGTAATAAATGAAGTGAAAGTGGGGCTTGATTTTGGGACCATTTTTTGAAGTTTTGTCGTCGATCGTCACTTGTCGCTGTCCCGAGCTTTCAGGTTTTTTGTTTGCTTTGCTCCGAATTGGAGCCGTTGATGATCAATCAATCAATTAATCCTTGTATATATATTTATAATTTCATCTCTTATGCTGAATATTAATTAAAGCTTCAATGACTTTCTAAATCGGTCAAAGATACTAAATAATATCGTGACTATGAACTCCGGCCGGTTCACCCACCAAATATCAACCTTTAAATGTTATTATTATTTAGACTTGGCATAAAGTGCATTTACCAGCTGAATTATGCTCAAGGAGGACTCCGGTTCGTTTGTCTTACAACTCGTGGATGTTACAAAGATCACAAAATTTTCTACTATAATATGTATTGTCGTAGTTTCAAAATTTTTCTTTACAAGACACATTTGTAAATGTAAAGAAAAATATTGAAAAATGTAACCCAAAAAAAAAAAACTTCTTTTCGGTAATGAAATTCTGTCGCCAATAATGAAATATTTGGGAAACATATTACCTATTATAAGGTAGTATTTGAGCAACGTATATAAGATTAATTGGAGCAAATTTTAAACTGTCTTTCGAATATTAGTTGGGTCCATAGGTTTTCATATAGTATCAAAATTAAACTTATGCACAAGTGGGTCTTTAAGCTACCTTTTCCATGTGACAAGGACGGATGACAAAGGTTGTTATTTGATCATTTTTGGGCGTAAAGTGTTTAGGAGATTAGCACATTGCGGTGTTAAAGTGATTGTCTCATATCATTATGCCTCGTTGGTGTATGGTAGGTAAGTAGTAAGCAAAAAGACCAATTAGAATATGAAAAGGGGACAAAATCTTCATCAGAGTGTTATAAAGACTTAATAAAAAGACTGACATGGGTGTGATATAGGCAAAAAGATCAGTCTAGCATAATAGAGGATATTAATTAAGGAGATTAGTTATCACACAGAGGTGACAAAGGATTCGGCAAGTCAAGCTTAGGAGTGACATATGTATGAGTGTCAAAGAGATTATGCCCTATGGGACTCACAGGAGGTGTTAAGGAGATTATCACAAATTGTTATTAATTTATATATCCTACATCGAGTGTTAACCAGATCATCTCTCATCTACTGAAAATGATTTTTGACCAAGGTATGCTAGAAATTATTTCATAATGTAAGCTTTACATTGAGCAATAGAGGTGATTTATTTATTTACTTATTTTTGTATGAAGCTAGAAATTTTATTAATTAAAAGAAAAAGAATTAGAAACTAGGCCATAGCTTGACATCCCCAACAGTCATCAGTCAAGTTTTCTGAATAACACACGGGGATATATGGTCATCATCCCACCGAATTTATATAATTAGCATTAGCATTAGAGGTTGTTGGTTGACAGTTTATAGCTAAAAAATAATAATAATAAAAGTGATGCAATTTTACTCCTGCATGAAAGATTGGATACACTTGTCGCAATTTAGTTCTTAGAAGACTCATCGAGTGAGAAGATTCGAATTAGATTAAGGGTGCGTTTGGGATTGATGTACTATAAATTTTAAGGTACATCTGCTGTAGAAAAAAATTATAATTATGAAACAAAAATTAATAATATGTAGTAAATATAAAATTTAAATAATAATTTTGACAATATTATTAAAGATATAATAAATTTTTCATGATACAAGTGGAAAACCACATCAACATAGTTTCCAAACTAAAGCAGCTAATGTCTATTAAACACTTTAGTACTATAACTTTTAAGTTACAGCTGTCCAATCTCAATCTCAAAGACATCCTTAACTCTTCTTACAAATGCGTGCAAGATATATATACTTAGAAGGGATAAGAGGAAGAAATTTGTCAGAAGTACATAAGCATGTCTAGGACAATATTCGAACCTGAAGTACAAACCTGTTTCAGCGGCGGTAGTTAAATAAGTTAATGCGCACTACACAGCAATAAAGTTTACTGTTAAAATGAGATATTTGAGACCCCCCATATCAGCACCATCTAAGCGTACATTAATTGAATGCATGGAAAGTTGGCGATGAGATTATTTTGGGAGTCAATAAGCAAACACGGTATATACAATCCTATAATATTAATAATGTTATACTTATTTAGTTGGGATATTTAATTTGTATCTCAATTGATGTGATATTATTTAATTGACCCAAGTGATGATTAAGTATTTCACTTATCTAAATGGTGAAATTATGTGAAATTATATTAACAATAGATGAATTGAGATAGAAACTAAAGCATTTTAACTAAATAATTTAGAATAACATTACTAAAAATCTTATTTCATATAACACAATCTAAGTCTTATTAAGCCCACATTGAATGCAAACCTAATTATTAGGTATTATACTGAATTACTGATAATATCTCTAAGTTCAGCGCGAAATGAATGTATATTTATTTTATTCTGACTGATCGTATCCAGTTTACTGTATATTTTTCTTTTAATAAAGTAGATGGAGTAGGTCATAAAACATAACTTAATTTTTTTTTTCTCATATAACTGCTTAAAGCCACTTGGTTAAACCGCTAGGAGCAAACAACCTCTACTCTAATGATAATTTAGACCATTAATCATTTCATGGATATATAGTCATAAATAAAAATCATTGATCCTTTCTCTTTCTCTTATAATTTTTCTTAAAAATCGTTTCTTTTTGTTTCCCTTTTTTTTGTGTGGTAATTTTGTAGTGTGTATATATATAAAATCCTAAAAGTCAAAAAAGTTTAATTATCATTTTTCTTTCTATTTCTCTTATAATTTTCCTTAAAAATCGTTATTTTCTTCTTCTTTTTTTAATTTTGTAGTATATGTATATAAAATGATGAAATCTTAATAAAGTTCTTTCTCCGTTAATTTAAAACTTCAATAAATTCCCCCCGCCCCCTCCCCCTCCACACCCCCAGCAAAAAAAATGAGGGTTTCTAAAATGGTTTAACAAATAGACATGTGATTATAGATAGAAGAAAACCCCATGACTGGGTCTTGAGAGATGTTTTCCATTCAGGAAGGGTACAAGAATAATTTTATATTTAATTTTATTTTTTTCAAGGAAGTAATATAAATAGTTTAATAACCAATACCTTATTTGGGAAGGGACCTGCATTCGATGAAATCCCATCCTCTCCCATTGTCCTTGTTCTATTTTTAATTTTTATTTTAATTTTCTAAAGCTTTTAGTGAATATGTTTAAAATTTAAATTATAGTAGTATGGATGTAACAAATATCCTGATATTTATTAAAATAATATAAATAAGAACCAAAATAAATACTTGAATGAAATTTGCCACAATTATTTTTTCATAAACAAGAGACTAATTATGTTTTTTTAATGAATTAATGTTAATGCAAGAGATGATATCTTTTTCACAGATGTGTTAAAATTTGAAGATTTGCTTTTGCTTAATCTGACATATTATCTTGTAATGTTGATGATATTAACTCAGTTTGATGGAAATGATTACTATAGTTCATTTTGATGTTTTTGTGTTGACAATGCTATGTTACACTTTTATTTCAATATGATAAAATCAAATTAAAAAAATAAGTAGTAGTTACTCGGGAATCCTTTTTTTATTATTCGAGGATACCCATCCCCTTCTTTCAAATAATTATGACAAAGTCACGGAGGATATGAAGATATAAGCAAAATATTAAGAATAGGTAAGGAGATGTGGATCCCCTCCCTATTGCCATCCTGATGAGTAATGATATTTAAACTCTCCTGTATTTATCTCACTTGCTCCCACTTTTTAGTTAACACTACTTATTTCAAAATTACCTTTATTAAAAAATAAAAAAAGTTAATGTACTTTTTTTATTTCTCATTTTCTTTCTCTCTCAAGAATCACCTTCACCCCCATTATATTTTCATCATCACCAAATTCACCATTAAAATCACTATTACCTTCATTAATCCATTACCACTTGCTGCAGATAATGAGTTTTTGTTGTTGGGTTTTGTTAAATTTTATAGCAAATGGTGAGTTTACTAATTTTTAATTTGTATGAAAAATAAATCAAATAAACCCATTATATTTCCAATTCAAGAAAAAGAAAAACCTCTTATTTTAATAACAAATTAATCACTTTCAATAATTGAGGGTGAGTGTTTTTTTTTTATTTCCTTTATTTATTTTCTATGTGGTATATATCCTTATATATTTTTTTTCTTACTTTGAATGATTCTTATCTAAAAATATCAAATTGATTCATTTTCAATTTTGAAATTAATCCCTTTATTTAGCTACTAAAAAATTTCAGCTTATTTTTTATTAGGGATAATTTTATTTTTTAATAAGGATAATTTTAAAAATAGATAAGAGTTAAATAAGAAATTGGAGGCCAATCTATCTATATATATATATATATATATATATAAAGTTATGACTTGAGGAGGTGATGTGGCATCACCATTTCTCATCATTTCATATTCTCTATTATCTAATAAATTGGTTGAAATTAAAAAATAATTACATTACAAAATATTAAAATAGAAAATAATTATTAGATTATAAATGATTACATGTCTTTTTCTCTTTCTATTTAAATTCAACAATATGTAACCATTAATAATAATTAATTATAAGTCTTGAAATATTCATTTATTTTATTATGCCAACAATTAAATTTTAGTGGCTTAAAATACATCAATTAATTAATATAGGAATGAAGGTTCCTTCATCTTCCCTCAACAATGCCATTAGAGCCCAATTTTAATGCCATAATCTCATATTTAATTATTCAATATTTTGTTTAGTGACTTTTGGCTTTTTCAAAGTCCATAAATATTAAATATTTAAGATTTGTGGCATCATTATTTCTCATCTTTTTTTATTCTCTATTATCTAATATATTGGTTGAGATTAAAAAATAATTACATTACAAAATATTAAAAATCTATATCTATCTATCTATATCTATATATATATATATATAAAGTTGGGACTTGAGGAGGTGATGTGGCATTACTATTTTTCATCTTTGTATATTCTCTATTATCTAATAAATAGCGAAATTTTCTTTTAGATTTAGTTTTTCATCTTCTCATAATTAATTTGATTGTTATTACACAATAACAATTATGTAAAGATTTTAATGAAGCATATTCTTTGTAATGAACATCCAAGGGGGAGTGTTACGAATTTATTAAAATAAATGTAGATGTTCATAACATATATCTCTTAGTCTCCCCACTATCTTCCATTAGCAATTTTTAGCTTCCCTATAACTCCCACTATCTCACAAGAAATTATGAACCATAATTTTTCATTAATTTCATAGAGTAATTATGTAACTATAAAATGAGAGCTCATCTTTTTGTTTTGCACACACACAATTAGAATGAATAAAATCACTCTATAATATATTCTCTCATTTTATTCTTTATTTTGCGTTGTTTCTTTATTTGTATTGCTGGCTAATAGCTTTTTTTGTTTTTTATAAAGTTACCTCATCTTTAAAAAAATCAATTCATATTTTTTTATCAGTTTTATCAAGTGTAAAGTAAAAAAAAATATTAAATTTTTTTTCAAAGCCGCGTGAAACGCGGTTCTATTTTCTAGTGAAAATAAAAAAAAAGAGTCTAAATGTCACTGCCCTATTCTTATATGTGATACGTGTAAAAGGTTTGCTAAAAAAATAGTAAACAAGTCTGTTCACATATTGGGCTCGGAAAGAAAATTTATTTTTCACGAAAGACTGATATCGCTAAACACACGCCTTCCTAAGGTTAAGCACACGTAATGAGGCCAACTGTTTATTGGGCGTAGTGGGCTCCGATTAAGATAAGGCCAAGCCCGTTTACGTTATAGGCGGAAACTCACTCTAATTGGGAAAACGACATCGTAAGAGCGAACGCTGATTCTTGAGGTCGAGGGTTTTAGAGAACTTCCTCTTTCTTCACTGTTGACTGTTTATCGACATATTTCTTCATCATCATCATCATCAGGGTTTTAGAGTTTTTAGCAAAATATGGAATCCCTTGCTAAATTACACGGCGGTCACCAACCTCTATCTCTTTCATTCAATCATCACCGTCCATCAATCCCCAAATCCATTTCCTTCATTTCCCTCCGAACTCCTCCCTCATCATCACCGTTCAAATTCTCCTGCATCAGAGCCTCATCCTCACCCGCATCACAACAGAACGCTAAGCCTTCCCTCCTCCGTACCCTAACTCCTCTCTCTTCACCTCTCATCAAAATCACCTCCGTCACCGTAGCCGCAGCCGCATTACTCTTCATGCGCCTCCCTTTCCACAGCATCAAACCCGCAATTGCCGCCCCCGTCGCCGCCGCAGCCACTGTGGAATCCACTAACGAATCGACAAAGGATACAACATCAGCTCGAGAGGATGTTTCTTACGAGGAAAAAGAGAAGGAAATTGAACAGCACCTTGCTGCAAACCCTAACGATATCGAAGCTCTACAGACCCTGATGGAAGTCAGGATCAAATCACAGAAGCTCGTAGATGCGGTCGATGTTATTGACCGCTTGATTGAGCTTGAGCCGAACGAATTCGAATGGCAGTTGTTAAAAGCACAAGTTCAGAGCTACGCTGGAGAGTCTGAGGCGGCGATTAAAGGGTTTGAAGAAATATTACGGAAAGACCCTCTTCGAGTCGAGGCTTACCACGGACTCGTGATGGCTTACGATGGGTCGGATAAGAAGTTAAATGAAGTAGAGAAGAGAATTGAGAAAGCAATGGAGAGATGCAAGAAGGAGCAGAAGAAATCTGATTTAAGGGACTTTAAGTTATTGATTGCGCAAATTAAAGTGATGGAGAGTAAGCACTCCGAGGCTTTGAGGGTTTATGAGGAGCTTGTGAAAGAGGAGCCGAGGGATTTTAGGCCATATTTGTGTCAGGGGATTATTTATACTTTGTTGAGGAAGAAAGACGAGGCTGAGAAACAATTTGAGAAGTTTCGAAGACTTGTCCCGAGAAATCACCCTTACAGAGAGTATTTTGTTGATAACATGGTTGCAACAAAGATTTTCGGGGAAAAGGTGGATCGAGAGAGCATGGCGTCCAAGAGCTGAGAGAAGTGGCTCATTCTCATGTATTGAAAACTGCTGGTTTAATATTGATGAGTTTTTATGTTTAGTTTTTTTTTTTGAAATCCTTGTTTACTTTAAAAATTGTAGTAATTAGCACAATATATTAAGAGAGGCTTAAGTGAAAAGTGTGTTGAGCGCCATGGCTATCTGTTTCTCAAACTTTTAGTAGAATATATTAGGGAGGAAACTATTCCAGCTGTTTTGATTTAGAAATAGTGGCATTTCTGTTAATCTTGTAATAAAATTTAATTCAACTAGAGCTCACTGGATATAATGTGGAGCTTGCCAAATACTGTCTCTCATTGTAAAGAATGGAGGCATTTTGGAGTCGTAATTGTTAAAGACGGTGACCCTTTAAATCATCTGCATTTTGAGTCCTTTGTTATTTATGTAGTATTGAGGTTTTAGCTTGTTCAATGTTGTTTGACAGGCTGACTAGCTGCAAGAACTTCTGATCTATGATGTTAGGTGGGAATTTAGCACAACTTTGTATGCAGTGCACATTATGTTTTGAGATTTTTGGATAAAAACTATGCTTCTATTTCTTTCGTGGCTCATCTCACTGCCCTGGTAGTGTGTAATCTCATTGGTTTTTTTATTTTTTAAATTCATAATGTATTTGTTGTTTTGACTGTATATAGTACCTGATTATTTTGTTCACAGATTTTGCTTTTTGATCAGACAAGCTCTTTATTACCATGCTGCACCATTTATCCTATCCTAGTAAAAAGTTCTTCCTTTTATCACATGTAGCATAGTAAAATGTTCTTCCTTATATCATACAAACTGACTGTTTGGGCAGTGCACAAGTGATCCTGTGTAGTATAGCACTGTTTCTACAATCTGGTTCAAGTATGCTGCAAGAACTACCAGCAGCATTTGATTACAAAAATTAGTGTTTGTGGTAATGATGTGTCAATGAATAGGTTCCATTGTGGCATCATCTGCTAATATATGAATGTTTTTCTTATTTTCCTCTCTTTTGTTTTACTAGCAATATCATCGAAATATTTCAAAAATTATTATCTTGTACTTGATAATTTATTCCTTTTGATTAATGTTTCTTCATTACCTGCGTTTAATTAATTGATGGTGTGGTTTATCCTATACATATTCATTGGCAGTTCTTGGCAGAAGTGTCTGTAGTTAGATAGGTTGATAAAACTAGAACACTTGCAATAAACTTTTAGCTACTTTAAGTAGACCTTAGTACATTAAAAGGGAGGTGTCATCAAATGTTGCTGCAGCATATAAGCAATTTTAATGTGACTGTTGCCTTTATTTCTATTATTTGTAGCTGTGAAGTTTTGCTTGGGTATGTTTTGAGAGAGTTTTATTTTTATTCTGATTATTTAACTGAACATGTCATTTGTTCAGTGATATTATCATTTACTCAGCATTTGGTTCAGCTTTGTGTTGGAAACCCTTGTGCTCTTTCTTACCTATTTCTTTGAAATCAGTACTTACATGACATTTTTTCTTCTGTTTTTCTTCATTTTTCTAATGGGATCCTTTACTTGGGTGCTTCCCCCATATTTTTTCCTGGTAAGCTTAGTGATTCTTACCATGATCGAAATCCACAATTGCCGTGTAAAAAATTCTTCTATACCGTTTATGCCTCTTGTATTCACAGGTTCAGCGTGATTCTTAGAAGTGATTATGTCTTTCCAGATTTCTTTTTCAGCTATAATTTCTCGAGGGAAATACAGCAGCTTCTGCCCCTTAGCGTAGATAGAAAATGCAGTTTGAAACTAGTTTGCAGCATATTAGAATATTGAATTTAAAAAGGACCATCCCAAATCCTGCCACACGGCTCAATGAATTCTGGAATAAGCTCATACCTAATCGTGGGTTGGGTTGGTCAGAACTCGTTTACAGTTTTTGGGCTTTTATTGGATTCAAGCTTAGCTCAAACCTGTGAATATTGATGTTAGCTCAATTGGTTGAGCCATACCCAAATTGGTAACTTTTCCATTAATTGAACACCCTTTTATTTTGTTTTATATATTTTTTTAAAAGTGATACTGCTTGTTAAGATGTAGCATTAACGTATCATTTACGAAATTATTTCATCATTAACATGGTATTACCATATCACTAAACAGATTATTACAGATTACTTAGAAAAATTGGGATGCACTGATGCAGCTTAGGGAGTGGAATTTTCCTTTTTTTCACTCCAAAATGCACTTGGAGCTGACAGCAGTTTTGCACAAACACCTGGCGTGAAAATTGCCAATTTATCGGTGGTTGGGCCGGTTCAGTAGCCCCACAAGAATTTGTTGTTTTTGATCCCTCTGAATCAGTTCTTGATCCGGGGTAGAGACAAGGACGGTAATGAATCCGGATATTTATAGCCCGTTTAGGACAGCTGCGCTATGAAAGAGTGAGAAATTTTATTCTCAAATACACAGGGCAGCTGTCCCAAACGGGGCCTCAAGAGTTACGGAAGTGTAGCTACTAGCTAGGGCACATGTTGTGTTTTCCGGCTTCTACTTTGTAAAAAAATTTTGAAAATCTGAAAAGCTAAAACTAGAAAATGATCATTGTAATTGGTGTGCTGATGTGTTTATTCTGATCAAATGGAGATGAGTCATCGTCCCTGCTAATGTCTCCCTGAAGGAAAGCATGGCCCGGATTAGCAGGGTCCTTTTTTACATTTTTATGCATTCAAATTCCTCAGGGATTCTTTTTTTTTTCCTTGGATTCTCGCGCTGATGTGAGTCTCGGCCGCGCTTGGCGGAGATTCTTAGACTTTCTTTTCATTTCTTTTGATTATATGTTTGTTGAGACATAAGAATTTACTAATAAAGAGCCCTTGTTTTAATAAATATCTTCTGAAGTCATGCCTAATTTGTCCTTCATTATTTAGCATGAGTGATGCCCATCATGCTTGAATACGAGTTATAAGAAAGTCCTAGGTGGTGCTGATACCATTATATCGCATATAAGCACACTACTCTATCGTGCAATTAATTTTCTTCACATACAAACTTATCGATAAATTGAGCATCATGCACATTTTGTATGTATGGTAAAATTTTATTAATTGCCCTGATGAATCAAACCGACGCAATCAACATCATGTAAACTAAAAAGAAATGCTCACCCAAAGTTGGTGGCTCAATGTATTAAAGCACAAGAAGTCAGCTTCATTTGGGTTTGACTTATTGGCTTTGCCAAACCATAGATTAAGGGGAAGATTGAGGCAGCTTCATACAAGGTTAATAATCACAGCCAAAGCAATGCTGTAAGGTAATCCTAGGTCCATTTATCATCTAAATTAACACCATTTGTGTTCAAAAGGGAAGAGGTAATCATTCAAAAGCCATGATTATCGATGTGGCCCGGCAATTCGCTTTTAGTGTAGACAAATTTATTGACCCCTCTCTCTTTCCTTTTACTTTTAACAACTAATCTAAACCTTTGTCTTCGTTTTGCCCCCTTTTATTTTCCTTCACAAGGCAGAGACCACTTCCGTATGTCTAACATATATGGCTTCTCTCAGTTATCAAGAAAATAGTTTTGGAATTTTTTTTTTTTTTTTTTTTGGAAAGCAAATTTTTTTCATGCATTAAACTTAATTTTATAAGTAATGGACAACTACTCTTAGGCGCAACGGTGGTCAATTCTCTCCTCACCTTATCAATGAGGTTGAGAGTTGAATTCTCCCTTATGTTTTATTTAGATAACTTTTCTTTTTTATTTAAGAGTAGCGTTTGATTAAAGCAAATTTTTAAGTTGGACTTAAACTAACCTTCATCGAGGCAGGTGCCAACATACTTATTATATAACTATTAGTAGATATATTATGTTATTGAACGGCACTTTGGATGGTATAATTATGTGTCAATAGTGTCAAAGAATTGTTGTTTCTTGGTAATTCATGCTACATTAATTAAACAAAAATGCTATCTTACGACGGTTTACTATAATTACAACAAGTTTTCATTAATTACTACTCACAAATTTGTATCTTATAATTTGAGAAGTTTAACAAAAAAAAATGAAAATACATAAAAGAATTTTGTGATTATTGTAATAAACAAAAAAGTGAACAATTATATAGGCAAACGTTGGTTAGAGTAACCCCATGCCTTGCTCCCATCAATCATGCAAGGTTTCTGTGAAAAATCTTTGGATCCCTCTGGAAAGAAATAAAGAGAACCTTCCAATCATTATGATGGAAAATGGAATTGGAGCTTCTAAACTTTAATGTAGGGATTGGAGACAATGACAATAATTAATGTCATCACATCATTATGATGCCTTTTTGCTTATTGGCTCCTTTGGACACTGAAACAGAGGGCCAAAGGCATAGCATGCCGTGCAAAACATGGAAATATGTGCTCAGTGGTTTGCTCCTCGTCAAAATTTATTACAAAGAAGTTGGTCTGCCTACTACATGCTCGGTTCCGCGACTAACAAAGATATAAAGGACAAGTATCCTCTCATAATTTAAGTTCTTCTTAGTTTTAAAGAATTTGTGTCACGGATATTTTAATGTTAGTATATAATTAAAATTTAATTATTTTTATTTTTAATTTATTAATTATTAATTACGTGAATAAAATTTTTATTCAGAAAAATATTAGATCATGAGAGAATTTTAATCCAAACAAAATATGTACTAATTTATAATGTTTTTGTTTGAGAAAAGGACAAACACACCCCAGCGTTTAGGCAAAGGGACAAAAACTCCATTAATGTTTCAAAAAAGACATGTACACCCCAACTAATTATAATTTTACCATTATACCCTTCTAGCATATAAAAAAAATTATTAGATTATCCAATTTGTCTATATATTGTTAATAAAATTATAAATATATCCTCATTGCCTCATTCTTCTATTTAAATTTTTATCAATAACCAATTTTCAAAAAAGACATCTACACACTTAAAAAAAATTGTAAATAAATTATAATTTTAAAAATAAAATTAGTTATTAACACCATAATAAATAACATAGAAAATTAGTTATAAATATACAAGTTTAAATGATTGGCATGTGGAGAATTGTTAAATATACAAGTTTAAAGTTTAAATAAAATTGGTTATTAATAACCAATTTTATTTTTAAAATTATAATTTATTTACAATTTTTTTAGGTGTATAGATTTTTTTAAAAAAATTGGTTATTGATAAAAATTTAAATAGAGGAATTGGACAATGATGGCATATTTATAATTTTTTTTATAATATCCTCTATTTATAATTTTATTAACAATATATAGATAAATTTGATAATCTAAAATTTTTTTATATGCTAGAAGGGTATAATGGTAAAATTATAATAAATTAGGGTGTAAATGTCTTTTTTGAAACGTTAGGGGGATTTTTGTCCCTTTGCCTAAACGTTGGGGGTGTGTTTGTCCTTTTTGTTTTTCTATTTTAGAGTTTGGACCCTCATAAATTGTAGGTTCTTCTTCGACATACGGATTTATAATTCAATAATCCTTCGCCTTAGCTTAGGTTAACAAAATGAGAATTGGGTGTTTAATATGTCACATCAAGGACTTGCAACTATAATTTGAACTTTCATCAAATTTGGACCGAATTTCATCATTTAATGGCATCAATGTAACCATTTTTTGAAAGAGCCAGACATAGTGGAGAAGAGCGTGTTAAAAGAGCTAAGTGTTTCTACTTTTTTGTGTGCATACTATTTGTTAATAGAAGTATTCTATGTCAAGGTATCTTTAGTACTCTTTTTTACTCATTTCTGTGGTTCGTTAATAAAATTTAAATTGTTGTTTTTGAGGATCTTTTAAGAGTTAAAACCAATGATCTTACACATTCATTTAAACAGAAATTATTTAGAGAGAGGGAGACAAGATCATGTACGTAACGGTTGAAAAGCCATGACTGATCCTTATTGCCCAGCTCCCTTCTAACTCAATCCAAATCTACAAGTTGCTGCCTTAATCCAAGTTTGAAGCAGCATACACCAAAACTAAGCAGCGTAAGAACTAGAGAGAGATGAGAGTGTGAGTACAGTCTTGGCCAAAGCACATATGATGACGGCATAGTAGCTCTCAATAGGTCAGAGTTAATTATGTACTATGGCTGAGTGTAGGGACTCCTCTTGTGTTAATACAAAATTGTTTACTGTATTATAGGTTAAAATAATATAATTAAAGGTTATACTTATCCATAATATACTACTACATAAGGTGCAATAAATTAGACTCATTAATCTATACAAGATGTAATAAATTAGACTCATTAATATAATACATATTTGATAACACAATAAATGGTCTATCAAAATTACTACTTAATATTTGACATTAGTATTAATGCATTAATCTTGTAAAATATAGAATAATTAGAATGATTTATGCTATGAGTATGAGAAATAAATATAATAGTTGTGTGATCAATTTAGGTATTGTAAATCTGTAATAGAGTATTGTAATCGTTCTTATTGGATCTATTATATGGTAAAGCTTTTTACTGTAGGATTTAATTAATAATATTATTACAGGAAATTAAGTCAAAAGCCAACTAATTAAAGCGAAAATATTGGTTATCCCATCAAAACAAACATCCCAATAATTGCCCTAAAACTTGCTTCAATCGCAAACTTTAGTGCAATAATCATCGTGCATGCATGAATCTTGACATCTTGTTATTATTTTCTATTACGCATGGTAAAAGGGTTCCCATAAACTCAGCGTTGCAACCGAAATTAACAGTAAAAGACCAGAAATTAATTATCGTATTTCAACAAACTTTATTAAACTTACATTTATAATTTCTAATAAATTGTATCCCATAAGTTTGTTACATCACAAGTAGTCATGTTAATCTTGTCTTTCTTTCTAATCTAAACAAAGACAATCAGACAAAGGGGGATGCGTCAACTTCATAACCTAAAGAAAACAAACCCTAAAGATTTTACCTATACCTACTACCTAGTAGTAGTGCCTATACGTTTTCAATTTTTTTCTACTAACTTCTAAGGCTTCTATTATTATTACTCTGTTTGGTCTGTGTCGTTATCTTATCTTTCAGTGCGGAAATCTTTGCACTCAATTTTAATCCTGAGTCTGAAAGAAAGCTCATCAAAGGTTGCATTACTTGGCTTGTAAAAGCAACAAAATAAGACAACTGTTAATTGTGAAAAAAAAAAAGATGCAATTATGGTGATAATAACTGCATTAATAAACAAATAATTAAGAACAATGCCAGCACTGAACAGCTAGTTTTCTGACTTTAAGAAGTCACCCTCCTAAGGAAAAGGCTTTTGAAGTTAGGCATATTGGCAATTTGGGTTTGACAACAATTAATAGTTGGATTCGTATTTGGTTTAAACACTCTGTATCATTAAACCTTGTTTAGATGTATTAAGTAAAAATTTAAGATTAAAGGAATAGTGGTGATTTATTATTATTATTATTATTTTTGGGGTAAAGGCTTAGTTTTCGTTAATAATTTTTTTTTTTGTCTTAACCACAAGGTATCTTGAAGAGGGCCCCAACTGTGGGAGACACCTTTAAGCTCGTACCATAACCCAGATTAGAAGTCCCCACTTGAACCGAGAGGCACAAGTTCTCTCAACAAATGCTATTTCCCTGCGACTTGAACTGAGGAGCAAACCCAATCAAGCCACTTAAGAGGACTCCATTGCCAGTGGAGCCAACACTTTGTTGGTCGTTAATAATTGTTTTAATTAGCTTGGGTACAAACCAATTTTTTGCCTTGCAAGGGTGGCCATATTTGGGAAGAGGAATAAAACTTGTCTTTTATGGTCGAGTCCTACCTAATTCAAATGTTTACGACATTTTACGTGCTGTTATTGTAAATTAGCATTATTTTATTGGATATCTATATATCCAGACCAGAATATTGCTTTACTAACAAATTGATATATAATCTTTTTTATTAAAAAATAATGGCAGTATTATCCCCGAGTAAATTATTACATTTTAGTTTTTTTTTAAAGGAAAAGCCACAAAGCGCTTGAAAACATATTCAAATTAGGGTAAACTTCAGTTCACTCCCTACTTAAAGTAACAATTTTTATTTTATTCCCAAAAATGTAAAAGCATCATTTACCCCCATTTACTATATATATATATATATATATATATATATATATATATATATATAGAAGTTAATATTTGAATTATCCTTACCTAGAGTTACTCTCTTCAAAATAGCCCATAAAGATTCAGAAATATCTATTTATCTTCCAAATGTTGTGATCTCTCTGTTAAAGTCAACAACAAAAAAAAGGAAAAAATGTATTTAAACAAATGTGATAACGACTTTTAGCCTAGAGTTATGTGATTAGTGGCATTCTTGATATGAATGTCAAATCAAAAGCAAGTAGGCAACTTTTCCAACTATCCCCTAATTTTATAATGGGTAATAAACACTAATTTCTTATTTTTGTAAGGGTTGATATCAACTTTTCAATTTACCTTTAATTTTTGTTAAGAAGAAAAAAATCATCAATCCACTTTCATTTTTCTCTTATCTTTTGAATAAAAATAAGAATAACTTGAAGTATTAAAAAATAAAGAGGTAATTTAAAAATAGTCAATTTACAAGGAGTTAATTTAAAATTTATCCATTTTATAATAACTTATTTATTACTTAGAAAATATATAAATGAATAAATGTAAAAAAAAAAAAACAAAGCAACTTTGGCTCTTGGCGTGAACCATCATCTTCCTCACAATCTAAAGAGAGAAATTTAGAAATAGAGCATCAAGATGTTGACAATCAACAAAGTGTTTTAGTTCTAAAGTATATAGAAAAGTGATTATTGGAGAGTGCTTATTAGAAACAATAACCTTACAATGGTTGAGGTAAGGATTTCCATAAAAAGGTTTTAGTAAAATTTCATATAATATAGAACATTATTTAGTAGAACAATGATCTGTTGATATGATCAATTTCTGCTGTTATTGTTATTATTTAAAAAAATTAGATTAAACCCTAGTTTTTAGTGAATTTTAGACTTTTTGCTTTTAACATACCATTAACGAAATTTATGGTATTTCTTTGAAAAGATAAGTTGTTAAAGACAAACATGCATATATATTTGTATGATTTATCGGTATATATTGTTTTGAGTGGTTATTTTAACAAACATAACTATGGACTACCTTGCATGTTTAGGTTATTGATATTTTAGTTTTGTTTTTTAATTTTGTGATATCATGGCTATGTTGGTATTGTTACTAATTTTTGTTACGAATACTTTTTTTTTTTTTTTGGATTTAAGCTAAACTTAAGGGTGAAAGGCTTTGTAAACTTGGTGAATCCTTTAAGGTTCCCTTATTGACTCTAACTTTCTAAGTAGAGTTATTCTCATCAATGTTGCAATGAAAAGAATGGTTGGGAGAAATAGTAATGAAGATGAGAGATTCATCATTGAACTTACATTGGGATGGAATCGAAAGAATGTTAAAATAGATAATGATCATGAGCTATATCAGATATGATACTTGTACAATGAGAAGAGGTATACAAAGATTGTGTTTGATATTCTCATAGCACTTAATGTGATAAATGTGATTAAGAGAATGTTGTTTTAAGATGATGTATAAGATGTTGTTGCTGGCCCTTATGTTGAACCTCATAGTATTTTATTTGTGTTTCAAAGGCAACCAATTGATAATGTTTAAACAGAACAACAACAAAGTGGAACTGTTATTGCAAAAAAAAAAAAAAAAATGTTGGTGAGAAGAAATAGATTAACAAAATTCACAACTATAGATTTTCCTAGCTTTCCATTCTAGAACCATAGACCACTACTGAACCTAATGCTAAAATGAAACCTAAACCTAAAGAACAAACCACAACTAAACCTAAAACACAAACCAATCTAAACCCACCACAACTAAGTTCTATATTGCCAACATTGATTAGCATACATGTAACTGTGGGCTGTGACAAATCAATGGCTTACCTTGGAAGAATGTAATGCCTTGTACAAAAGGGTTGCTTATGAGAAAGACGTTGCTCTTTGATTTTTAAAGGATGCATATTAGAGATGTTACTCTGGCATTATTCATCTATTACCTAAAAAATCTAAATGGCCACATATTAAAACTTGTGAAATATAATCCCCAAATATTCAAAGACTACCTGGTGAACCCAAGACATGCAGAAGAAGGGAGGTTGATGAACCACTAGCATATAAATGAAGTTTAACAATATGTTGTGCATATTGTGAAGGTATTGGTCATAATATAAATGATTGCCTTATTGATCCAACCAATGTGCATAAGAAGACTAAAAATGATTGGTCAGTTTCAGGATTCTTGAATTGTAGTTATTGTTAAGTACGTATGATGATAACCTTCTAGATCTAGCTAGAAAAACCCACAACTAGATTGATAAGAACCCAAAAAGGCCAATATGTTCAGAATTGAGATAAAAGATCTAAACCCTTAAGAAGTTAAGTCTCAAGAACCCGAATTTGCTAAATAGGATGCCACAAAAGTTAGCAACTCCTTTGATAAGTTTAAAGTTCTTTCGAGAACAAGTTGAGAAAATCATCTCTATGATATCAAACTCAAGATTGTTAAAGGTGCATTCAAAGAAAATAAAAAATTGTTTATATAAGGTGGTTAACACTAATTTAACTTTAAAACACGAAAAAACCCTAAAATTAAAATTCGGAGACGCATAGGCCTTGACTTGCAGAGCCATTGATATTAAACGGACCATAACTTAGGCATATGATGTCAGATTTGGGTCCCTAATATGCCGTTTCGAAGCTCTTGATGTAAGGAATGCAACTACAACTTTAGAATTGATTTTATAGCTCTTTTTTCTACTTCAAAAATCATCCTCTCCGATGCTCACCACCTCGTTAGGTTGAATCAAGTGTACCGAGGTTGGTTCCTCCTTTTTCAAGCCCATTTTGAATATTGGTCTCTTGTAAAATAGCTTGAACATATCCTTGCATTGCTTCCTTGATCTTCTTAGTTCGTGCTCTCGTAATTGACCTTTTTTGAACAAATAACAGATCGTTAATGCTCTGAGTACTCTAGATCACATCAACGCATATAAGGGAATTAGGTAATACTGATAAAATTTACTGCATTGTGTTGAACAAAAACAGAGGAAGAAATTAGTAGTAGCTTTAAGCTCATGAGCATCATTTGCAGGGGTTAACGCTATTGGAAACTCTATGCCTAGTGGATTTGCATTATCTAATGTTTCATAGACTATAATAAAGTTAATATTTTTTAATTGAAATGCAGATTTATTTGCATTAATTAAACCTATGATTGATGGATGCATTATGAATAATAGTAAAACCATCACCTAATACTTCAACACCAAGGCTAAACTAATCAACGAGGGGTTCAACAACAAAGAAAAATCAGCAACAAAGAAAACATTAGCAACAAGTAGAGCGCAAGTAACAATGAATGCATCAATAATAAGAAATGCACCGGCAACAAGAAAAGAAGCTTTTGATACATTTCTAATGCCATCTTCAATAGGTATTGTAATTAGGGAGAGGCAAATCTGCAAAGGACACTCTATAATCCATCCCTATTCTAACAATAAAAGATTTGAAGGGCAAAGTAATAGTTTAAAGTAGCTTTAAATTTTTTCTTTAAAACTTAGTGTTTTCTACTTACATGTAGAATATTATTTTTTCTGATATGCTAACTAGATCAATGCTTTGACTTTATGTTGTAGAGAACTACAATTACATTCAATGGCATGATGGTAGTACTATCAAAATTTTATTGAGCCTTGAATATGAAAATTATGCTACTGATTTTGATATTTTGAAATCTGAATACTATATATATATATTGGTAAACTTTATAATATTGGGATGTAGTACGCGTGCTTTTGTCTTTTTGAATAATTAATCAGTAGGCTAAGTGAGTATTTTTTGGAGGTTGTTGTAGTTAATATTTGGTTTATAAATCACTTATTATAAAAGTCGAAAGGCAAAATGTAATATGCTACTGGTGAATATTGACTGCAACAACATAAACGTAATATTTTAAACTCAAAATATGTATTTAATTGGATGTAATATATGAGCTTTTTAGTTAAATGGAAGTATTTCATTCAGCCATTTCATTTCTATTACTTTTTGACCTTATACTTCAAATGTAAGCGACATGAAACATATACACCATACAAAGTTTCGGTATGAACAAGATGATATACAACATCCTAATGATTGAATCTGAGTTTGCAATAAGCTTATTAACCATCTCCAGCAACTTCTTATCTTTAATTTTGGATCATCATCGCTTTCCAAACCCTTACTCAACTTTCATAATCCTTTTATAATTACTCTATACTTATACATACTTGATCCCATCATATGAAGAAATTGCAGCATTTATCGTTGCATTTGTAGTTTAGATTTGTAGGATTTACAGCAGACTCTAAGATGTATATAAATGCACGTTAACCACAATCTTTGCATGCTTTTTCATGAACTTGATCAACTTCCTATTAATCTCCAACTTCTTATCTTCATCTTCATTTTCGAAATCCTACTTCTTCAAGATGACATACCTACTATTATTTATTGATAATTTGTTTTGGATTTATGATTCGCTAAGTATAAAGCTTGTTGGTACATGTATTTTGTGAACTAAATTAATGATGAGTTTGAATATTATCCAAAAAATTTCATTAACGCATATCCCATTTACCATCATCATTTGAATGAAACTTTAGATAAATTAATGTTTTTACACTTTTATAGAATAAATTGAACATCGTCATTCTATCTTAGGAATGAATTGAAGTACACTTCAAGTTACATGCATCATTTATCTTGAAAGATTGTTTAATTAATTTTATTATATTTAAAGATCATATTATATGAAGTTTATAGTATTTCAGAATATTCACTTAATAGAGTGAAGAAACCAAATTTATGAAAGAAACAAAATGAAATTTTGAATCATTATTAAAAGAAAATATTAAAATGATATTCAATTTTACTTTTGAGAATACATTATTTTATGGGAAATTATATTCCAGTCTCTAAATTTTCATAATTTCTCAAATAAATCCATGGTTAATTGCATCAAAATATACGTAGCCATTACGCGTGATGTGTTATAAGCTAAGAATGCACTAGTGAGTTGTGCTTCTGCACAACAAGTATGGCAATGTACTACTTTTGTTAATCTACTACACAATTCTGAGGTTGATTTGTGGGGTTTTATGAAAATGTTTAAAGTGATTCTTAGAATAGATGAAATTGAGCTTTTTGTATTGGCGATAGTAGGCCGTTTGAAGTGTTATGGGAATAATTTTTTGTTCACAAATATAATGGATTTCCCAAGTCAAATTTTAAGCAGGGTTAAGAATATATGAATTCCTTATTATGATATGGTAATGTTAATTGTTGTGGATGACTTAATTTTCATTCTGGTGATGTTATTCAAGCTAAGAAAAAAATACTATGTTTTGATTTCTTAGAAATTTGTGATTTGACTTATCTCCATTAGAATTTAAAATGACTTTCTTACAGGCATTAACGAAAAGTAACGTAATAAAAAGAAAATATTCTTCGATTCATAGATTAGTGAAAAGTTGTTGTTCGGCATATTTTATTATTATTTGACACATTGTACGAACTTAAAATCTTATTGCCATTGTTTCGACAAAATTGGCTTTCTAATTCTGTATGTAGAAAAAAAGAAGCTATGGACCTGTTTAAAACTTATGGACAAACAATGTCGTTGCATGAGAAACAATAAAGCGTAGGGATCTAAATGCCATAAACTAATTTTTATTTTTCCCGTTTCTTAATTCTTACCGGAGGTGGTGGAGCGTGAAAATTTAAAACTTGGATTCGACCACAAGCCGGAAGCGGAGTTGACGTGACATGACTAAGAAAGCGACACGTGTAGTATAAGGCACGGCCGCATGGAAATTGACTCAAACACACCACTTGCCCTCGCAGGGCCTTGGTCCTGTGTCAGATGCTATCGGTATTTGAATGTTCAAAAACAACAAGCCGTCAAGTCAAGCCCCACACAATTTACACACACACACACACACACTCGAAAATATTTTCTCTCTCTTTCTCCCTCACTTTCTCTCACACCAAACACATTTTTCATTTTCCATTTTTCATATCCTCACTGTTCTAACGGAGCTCTCTCTCTTTCTCTCTTTACATTACACCGTCCCGTTTAGAGCTTAGCTACAACACTCACGCACTAGCTCCGTGTAATCTCTTTCTTTTCTTTTGTTCAAGATCTGGCAACGAAGATTTTAAATATTTTTGGAAAATTAGCTGAAAACTAATACTTACAATGCATGATCTTCTCGGATCCTTCCTTTTGTTCCGAGACTTTCGATCTAGATTTCTTCCGCATTACGTGTTCGTTTTCTGAAAAAAAATAAAAAATATTATATTTCTAGATATTATTATTAGTTCTTTAATGAGTGCAAATGGAGACGTTTCAGCGACGGAGGTCAAAGATTACGAGCCTCACTGGTGATTTGCTTCAACCTGCATTCCAAGAAGGTCAGTGCTTTTTCTCTCTTGTTTCAATTTATCTTGTTTGGTTCCCGAGAAAATCGAGTAAAAAAAAAAGTTAAACATTTGCAAAATGTCTTGTCCTTTTTATTATTTGTTTAATATATATATTTTTAAATTGCATTTGCTTTCAGCAAAACATAGCAAGTCCCTCTTTTCAATTATTGAGCTGAATTCGGTGGAAGATTTTGTGAAATTTGGTTTAAGATATCAAAGTTTACAAATTAATATTTCAAATTATTTATCTAGTTATATTTCTTTTTGAATTTTCTTGGCAACCAAACAGACTTTTCCCTTCCTCCTTTTCTGGCTTTATCATCTTGCAGTTGTGTGCAACGTAGAGGTTGACAGCTTAAGTTTAAATTTTGGCTTTGCTTCTACTTTTGATAAAGTAATGTTTTTCTTTCTTTTTTTTTTTTACTGCTTCTTGACTTTCGTGTAGTGGCATCGGCATGATTTGGTTTGTTTCTTTAAAAAATTCTATGGTTATGATGTGATATAATTGCAATGATTTGCCCACTGTTTTCTCTTAAAAGTGTTTCTCTTTCATTTATGCAATTACTTCTCTCCGAATTATTGTTTTATTTGCTTATATATATATATTGTTAATGGACAATTTTTTCATTCAAGGTTAGTATTAAATTTTACTATATATAATTCACGCCTTTCCATTTATTTAGTTCTGGGATAGCAATCCTAATGTTGTGATAGGGGTTCGTCTCCAGGAAACAGGCAGGTACTAAACAGGAGAAATTTTCCGAAATTGGCCTCTGATTCTAGTTCCTGCAGTAGTGATACTACAGATGACGATTCGGTGCGCTGATGTTCCTGTTTTCTGTTCATTAATCATTTGCTTCTGATTTACTCCTATGTTCCTTTTCAAAAATCAAGTGATACACAATCCTGTTTTGTCACTTCTTCAGCCTCTATTATATAAGAACCTGTCATATTGTTTTAAGTAATAGATGGACAACTGTAAATGTATGTATTTGATCCTTGTAGTTGATGTTTGACTTCGGGAGGAGATCTTCGAAACAAGCAGTGAGAACACCAATGAAGAAGTTGTTGGCCAAAGAGATGTCAAGGGAAACTGAATCCAAGAGAAGATCACCTAGCGTTATTGCGCGATTGATGGGTTTCGATGGACTTCCAGCTACGCAAGCTGCTCATAAACAACATAAAAGATCTGCGGAGAATAATCAACCTTGGACAGCTTTGGCAGAGAAAGCTCAAAGGAGTACCACATCTTCTGGCCGCCGATCTTTCAGGAAAAGCTCAAAGGAGGAGCAAGAATTTAAAGATGTGTTTGAAGTTTTAGATGCATCAAAGATGGAGACTTGTAGCAAACAGGAGAGCACAAACTCAAAGCTTTCTGAGACTGAGATGGTTTTTATTAGGCAGAAATTCATGGAGGCAAAGCGTCTTTCGACTGACGAAAGGTTTCAGGATTCAAAGGAATTCCAAGATGCACTTGAGGTGCTAGACTCCAATAAGGATCTTCTGTTGAAATTTCTTCAACAACCGGATTCATTGTTCACAAAGCATCTGCATGATCTAGGTGCCTCTTCCCAGTCCCATCGTGGTCATATATCAACAATGACGCCATCACATGCTCGACAGTGCGAGAGCAGTGATGTGGGTTGGAAAGCAGAGAGAGGAACTCAATGTAAGAATCCACGCAAATCTTTTCAGGAACATCCTGATGGTCTTTCCAGTCACTCTTCAAGTGGACATACTGCTCAGAGTTTGAATAAACCAGCAATAGTTCAATTAGAAGGGAAAGAAGACCATTCTGTTCTCCCTACAAGAATTGTTGTTTTGAAACCAAACGTTGGAAGGGTGCAGGCTGCTGCTAGAACTGTTTCATCACCACGTTCTTCTCATGGTTATCCATCGGATTCTAGGAAGCACACAGAACTTCCAGGTCCAGGCATGGAAAATAGAGAGCCAGAAACGTGGGAGAAGAAGAAGTTTCCTGATGATGTAGGTTTTTCGAGACATAAGTCCAGAGAATCAAGAGAACTAGCCAAGGAAATCACTAGGCAGATGAGAGATAATTTAAGCAGTGTTTCCATGAAGTTTTCAAGTACTGGATTTAAAGGATATGCAGGGGATGAGAGTTCAAGTAATTTTTCTGGGAATGAGTCTGCAAATGAATTGGAAATGAAAACAATGACTTCCAAAGATGGCTTTATCAGGCACCGCAGATCCAGATCTTCTTCATCCCGTTCTTCAGAATCATCTGTGAGTAGAGAGGCCAAGAAGAGACTATCAGAGAGGTGGAAAATGTCTCATAAGTCGCAGGAACTGGGTGTGATTAATAGGGGTAACACCTTGGGTGAAATGCTTGCCATGTCTGACAGGGAAGTGAGGCCTGCAAATGTGGATACTCTGATTGGTCAGGAAGGATTCTGTGACAGACGTGATGGCAATAATGGACCGACCAGGTGGGTTGAACCTTTGGGTATTAGCAGTAGGGATGGCTGGAAGGATGGTCGTATTAGTACTCTAACAAGATCAAGATCTCTTCCTGCTTCTTCTACCCTTGCAAGTCCTAAAACAAGCATGCGCTATGAATCTCTTCGTGATGACCGCTACATAATACCAAAGGAAACCATAAAGCGTGAAAGAGGCAAGGCAGTGAAGGGAAATTTCAACCAGAGAGAGGGTTCGTCTAGTAGAAGCTCAAAGGCCAGTCGTAGGAAATATCTGTCTTCCCAGTGTACAAGTAGAGAGAGTAATATCACATCACCAGATACTCATTTCACCCTTAATCAAGTTGAGAGCAACATTAAAGAGTATGACCCATCTGAAGAAAGTTTTATGGTTTTGGAGTCCTCCCCGAGTATAGTTATGGAAACAAATTCAGTTCTCGAGAATGTTTTGCATGTGGAACATGACAATACAATCATATCTTCTCGATTGCCAAATCCAGAATTCTCTTCTCCTTTGTTGCTAAATGCTGATTCGTCAACTGGTGACTTGGATATTTCAAGTTCAAAGGTGGGGATTTGAAAACTTCCGAATGATTTTAATATTTCAAGTAAATAATTATTGCAGTAATAAAGTTTTGGTAGTTTATTCCTTTCAAATCCCATGAATTGTGATAAACTAATGACAACCTTGAATGTCATCTTTTCTATTCGTACATTAAAATGGTAACGGTTAACTACATTTTGGTCCATCAGCAATCATGGACAGACCATTAGCTGTGTGCTTGCTTTTGTCTGCTCCTGGATTATGCATAAGCATTAATATTAGATTTTAGAAATCTGGATTCATAGAATAATGATTACCACAGATTTGTTTCCTTTGCTTTCAGATTTCTGATGCCAATAATATTAAGAAATTATCCTCTTTCTCTCCCTCGCAGATCATAAACACTTAGCATATTTGTTTAGATACTTTTAAGATACATCCTTCAGACTTTACATAATTATCTATTTCATTTCTTCAATAATGGAAGTTGAAATATTTTATTAGTTAAACTATTTAAATCTTTGTTGAATGAATTTCTCATAATTTAAGTCTTTCTCAATATTCCAGGAACCATCAGCTGGATCATCAAAGGAAGTGCCTTTGCATCAAACCATATCTGAAATAGAATCTCCAGCAAGATCTAAGGAAGCCGATCAGCCAAGTCCAGTTTCAATATTAGAAGCTCCTTTTGTAGACGATTTGTCGTGTGGTTCTGAATACTTTGAGAGCGTCAGTGCTGATCTCCATGGTAAGCTTAAAAAATCTGTTACTTCACTTATTTATCCGAAGTAGTGTCTACACCCATCTCGACATTGCAATGATTACATTTCAATTTCCATAGGCTTAATAGATATAAACTTTCGTTTAGGTTCTCCTTTTTCTAAAATGATTATGAAGCTGCTAACTATTAGACCTTCTGATCTGATAATTTAACACCACTTCTATTTCTCCTTTTCCATTATTTGGAATCTTGCTTCTTTTTCATTTTTGAGTTATTTTAGATAGTTAGGATCAGATGATGCATTGGGTACAAAGCTGTTCTTGAAATATCATAAAGAATAAACAGATTAAATATTAATATCATAGGCAATGACTTATGACTAATAAAAACTTCAAATCAAGACACATGGAAGAAATGACAAAAGTAATGACTATTAAGGGTCGTAAGACATCTGCAAAATACATAAAAATGCTGACAGAACCAATAGCTTTTTCTTTTTATATATTTTTTTTCCTTGTTAATTTACCTATGGTAGCTGATTACAGCAATTTCCCAAGTACCTTTAAAATTCCTGAGAAAAGGAAAACCATGGGCTGTGGTCTGATCTCCTGAGGGCAGCTTAGAATCCATACTTATTTCCTTTTTTTAGAGAAGTAACAATTGGAATTACAAGAAGCATGTCAAAGTAAAATCACAGTAAACTACATCTATATTATCCATTTCGAATCAGCGTTATTCAAAGTATCTAGAGCATTTTTACAATTCTCTACCCTTTTTTGTTGCCATTATGGATCAAGTAATAATTATAACCAATGACCATACAAGAAAATAAAAAGATATGAGATTTATTAAAATGGCAGGATTGGTTTCTCATGTCCAAAACCTCTTCCCGTTGATATTCAATCAGGCTTTGTTAAAGAAACTGCTAGCTAGAGAAAGCATAGGTTTAATGTTTAGTAAAGATTGATCAAATCCTATAGTCATGTTGTTTCTTACTTGAACATGTATGTATGGTGTACTGCTGCCATAGTAATGCTGCCGTTTTGGATTGGGTTTAATTACTTTTTGGATGATATTTGAATAAATTATGAGGGAATGCATGTAGTTTTTTGGTGGCCCTGTTTCCTTGCTCTTAATTTTTCTTTTTCCATTTTGTGGTCCCAGGTCTTCGAATGCAACTTCAACTACTGAAGTTGGACAAATTGGAGTCGGAGGCATTTACAGAGGGAACTATGCATATTTCAAGCGATGAAGATGAAGAGGAAAGATCTGTTGGAGTTATAGATGAGAAGAGCATATTAAAAGGTGAAGAGAACTGGGAACATTCTTATGTAGCTGATATCTTAATCCACTCTGGTATCAAAGATGTTAACCCGGAGATGTTTGTGACGACATGCTATTCTCCAGAATGCCCTGTGAGCCCCTCGGTGTTTGAAGAACTTGAAAAGAAGTATTCTAATCTGAATTCTTTGCCAAGATCAGAAAGGAAACTACTGTTTGATTGTATAAATGCTCAGCTCCTGGAAATTCACCAGCGATTTATAGATCCACTCCTGTGGGTGAGGACTACGATTAGGGTGAAGCCTAAATGGAACGAGAATGGGCTCCTAGACGACCTGCGCACATTTCTGATCAGCAAACATAAGAAAGTCGATAAAGATGCAGGCGAGAACGTGCTGGCAAGAGAGTTGCAGTGGCTGGATACAGCAGACGACATTGATGTAATAGGTAAGGAAATCGAAATACTACTGATAGATGAGCTAGTAGCAGATGTAGTGGCAACGTAAACATAAAAGTTGTTTTTGTTGTAGGAAGCTTAGTTACATATATATACACAAATGAAGTGATGGAATGATCATTTCGTTTGGAGGTAAATAAAATGAGTCAATATATTTACATTAAAATGAAAAATCACAAAGCCATCCTACGAAGAGACAGATGACGATTACGATGCTTCTAATTCTGTAAATGAAAATCTATTTTGCTGAACCAGCATTTAAATTTTTTATTCTTGTTTGATTAATTTATAATGCAGCTGTCATTTTTTTATAGTTTTGGAAAAATGAAATTAGAAACCAACTTCCAAATATTATTTAGGAATCAGTTTCAATTATGTTAATAATTCTGTCTCTAGCTGTCAAATTCTGGTCACCAAGGAGTCGAAGATCCGAGTCATTTTTTTAATCGAATTACAAACACTAATCCGGCGATGATTTTTTTTTTTTGAATATATTTTCTGCTAAGAAAAATCCTGTACTTTTTATAAAATACGGGAAGATTTTTAACAATACAATGTTGTAAATGTACTCTTGTATCATTTTGAAATTTTTAACAGCGTTGTAAAATTGGGATCTTGAAATTCATCTTTGAAATGATTAGTAAAAGAGACACAGATTTGAGCTAGTCAGTTCAAATCAGCTTAAAGATGTTAATTTATGTCTGAGTCGTGTTCTATGTTGGTGTATGCATTGTTTTTCAAGTAATTTGTCTGCAGTGACAAATAAAATAGACCTATTAAAACTATGCCTTATCAAACCCTCGATAGCCCAAACATGATTCATTATTCCATAGTAAATCATTACAATTTATTTGTACGTGCTGCTGCATATTGACAACCGGAGACTATAAATATGACAAACGGGAGGCATTTATCACCACTTAAAAACTTAATTTTTCGGTAGAATCGGACCTTCCGGTGGCCAACGGGTAGATGGTCCCGACGGAGGAATCGGCACGCCCTTCGGCAGTTTCCCGAAATTCAGATCTCTAGAAAACGAGTAATAGCCGGAAGGCAAACGAGGAATAGTTGCACCCTTAGGTAGCAGCAGCACTCTGGCATCAGCTCGGGAGAAGGTAAAGCCAAAAGCTAATGCCATCATAAAAGCAATAAACACAAGCTTCTTGCCCGTTATCTCCATCCTCTTCTTCTTTATGAGATTTTGTTATATATATCTTTTGTAGCCTTGGCGATTCCCTTTTTTTATAGTACAATTTGGACACTCAGAATAGGTAAGCAATCTGACAATTGACTAAATTATTGCAAAATGAGTAACAAAATTGAATTACATTCTAGCAATACTTAATTATATATTCTGAATCAATGTCATTTACTCGGTGAAGAATTTGATCCATATTCTTTGAACCTAGAAATACTGAAATAGCAAGCATTCCGTTTTTTTCTTTCTTAGTTATGTCCTCAATGAAATTGCATGATCAAGCACTTACCTTAATACTAAACTACGATTAAGATTTGATTACTTATATATTTTCATCTAATAACTACTAATCACAACTTTCCAACAATTCCATTATATAGAGGAAAATAGTTATATTTTTTTTGTAAAAAATATTAAGCTAAATGAGTAACAAATCAATTTTTATAATAGCATATTTATCTTTAGAAATGGCTAATGTGTCGGCCTAGTACAGCCCATCAGATGCAGGCCCATAAATACAGCCTACTGAGTTGGTAGGTCAGCCCACTTGTGCTTAGGAAGAGGCCCATTTCTTGTTTTTTGCTTTTCCAAATTGAGTAGGGTTGCTACTTTTATTATATATATATAAACAAATTTAGAGTAATAAATCAATTTTCATAGTAGCATACATTATCTTTAGAGATGGCCAATGTGCTAGGCCGACACGATCGACCATACAGGGGATGTAGGGCGTTAGGAACAACTTGCTGAGTTGTTGGGCAGTAACATGCCTAATTTTTAGGAGACCGATCCACTTGTGCGTAGAAAGAGCCCATTTTGTTTTCTTATTTTTCCAAAATTGAGTTGGTTTCTACTTTTATTATATAAAAAACATTACAAATTTCACAACCTGGGTATTGAACCCAAGTTCTTTAACACTTTAATACTTTAATCACTAAGCCAAAGCCAATTTATGATTTTGTAATTTAAGCAAATATTTAAATAGAGTACAGAAATTAAAAATGAGTCAAATTAATATATTTTCCATTAACTTTTATTAGAAGGGGATTAATTCATTAAATTCAAGTATATTAAAGATAAATTTTCGCATTTGCATAACATAACAACAATAACAGTACGAAAACTTAACAAGCAACATTACACTTTCTTATAAAACAAATTCAATTCAAATGTAGTTAATAACTAATTAATTTGTAATTTAAAATAGCATAAAGTTAATGAATAATACAAACTCGACTCAATTGGAATGGAATATAATATAATTAGATTTAATGTTTTTCAATTCAATCGCATTTATTTAAAGAATATATTAGTGTAATTCAATTAAAATTAAGGTGGTTTTTTTGGTCTAAAATTTGAATAAACTTTAATTAGCTTGAATTTTTAATAGAGTTGAATGTCTGAATCTAGATGATATGTTTTTTTTTTTCATCTGAAAAGTTAAAATAAATATTAAGTTGTTTTAACTTAAAAAATTTGAAAACTTGTATTTCTACATTTGTGCCTTGCAAATTATAAATATTAAACGAATAATAAATATCTCAAAGAATATCAATAAAATAATATATGATCATAAAATAAATTATATTCAATTGAATACAGTCCTTTAATATTCTAAATTGGCATATATTAATCAATTTTATTGTAGTTTATGATGTTTTATATGAAAAATTCATAAAAATTATGAAGACAAATAATGCTAATTTAAAGAAAATAAAAAGATAATAATAATAGTCAACCACTATATCATCACAAGTTATAAAGATGAGAAATAATGCTAATTGTTAAAATTTTATTTAGGAAAAGATGAAAATTAATTAATTGCATAAGGATTTTTTTGGAGAATATCTTTTAATGATATCATTCAGAATTTTTATATTAAGGAAAAAGTTAAAAAAGGGCTTATAACTTAATGATTTAATTACTGAAAATTTAATTAAGTTAAAAAAACAAACGGACATAATGACATAACTTATTAAAATTAAGTCAATTAAATCATTAAGTAAAAAAGAAAAAGAAAAAAAACAGCCCCTAAGTCTTACTTTAACTCTTCTCAAATCATGCCAGACTCTAAAGTCACGTGCCGTTCCTATACCATGCCTCATGTTGCCCAGTTTGTTGGCCATCTCTACTTATCTTTTAGGATTTATTGTCTGCTATAATTTTTATTTTATTTTTCAAAAGAAATTAATACAAGTAATCGATGGGGAGGGAAAGTTCGAAGATTTATAATCATATAGTTAAGCCTCTCCCGATACTGTTCATATTTTATAACTTGAATTTTGGTGCTTAATATAGAATTTTCGCTATTCATTGTAATTAATTAAGGAAATAATCAAACTTCGTTTCGAAATATTGCAGCTAAATTTGTGAAAAATCAAAATTTCGTACGAGCATAATTAGTTGGAATCAATATCATTGTGTTCTGTGAAGATTGAGATCATATAAAATCTGCAAATCTTAAAATGAAATTGATAAAATGTTGAATACCGATTACCGACTTTGTTTATGATTACTTAAATTTTGTGGTTTGGGCCAAAGGGGTCGGAAGGTAGTCAGGCACATGGGGTTGTTAGAAAGAGGAATGATGGATCACAATTTTATGTAAATTTATTTATTTCAAATGAATGACATAATTGCATTTGTTAAGATAAATCATATGAATTATGAGGTACTTTATCTAATCATTACAGTAATGTTAGATCATTTTATATAAAGTTTATGACTCTAATATTATGAGGTTAGAAGTATTAAATTTTATGATCGTCTTCGGTGCACCACCATTGGGCTAGTGGTTACACACGGATACATGAAGAGCCTAACACATTGTATTGCATTAACCATATTGCATTATAATATATTGCATTGAGATGCATTGCATTAAGTTGTAATACAATACTATGTTTAGTGTAATATGAACTGTATTATAGAAATAGTATGATTTTATATTAATATTACAATTAAATCAGTACTATTTAAATTTATTATTATTTTAAGATTTTATTATTAAGAGTTGAACTATTGGCACCCCTTCATTAATCTCATAAAACCCCTGTTATATTACAATTACATTTAAAGAAAAATATAAATAGAATTAAGCCATTTATATTTTCTCTCTCTCTTCAATTTTATTTTGCTTGCAAAATATAAATTTTTTTATCATCAAATTAATATGAATTTATGAAGTAATCCTCTAAGTCAAAAAAATTTTTTTGCAATAAACATAACAACTTAATTAAGATACAACATAGTGGAAAATAAATAAAACAAAATTTTATCTCGCTGCAAATAATTTTTTTAAGAATTCTCAAACTAATTGCTGAACCCAAAATTTATAGGTAGGATAAAATTATATTAAACTCATCAAATATCATTATTTTCTAACTATAATGTTTTTCTTACTTTTTCTTTTAGATTTTTTTCTTTGGAAATTAAATAATAAAGAAAGTTTGAAGAGAGGAATACAAATATTAAGACTAAACCAATGAGAAAATTATTAGAAACTGAAAAATTCATAAATGAAAAGAACATCCATTTAGAAACAATGAGAAAATTATTAGAAACTGAAAAATTCATAAATGAAAAGAACATTCATTTAGAAACAATGAGAAAATTATTAGAAACTGAAAAATTCATAAACGAAAAGAACATTCATTTAGAAAAAAAGGGCACTTTTGGTATTAAAATGAAATATAATTTAAAAAGGGGTTTTTAATAGGATTTTGGAGGGGTGCTAATAGTCCGACTCTATTATTAATTAATACTTAATTTTCACAATATAAAAATGATTTAATAATATACTACTATTATATAATAAAATATTACAATACTATGTTATATTATTAAGAATATTACATTATAATATAATTTATTTCTATAAATTAGTTATTATAATAAATTATAATCATATTATAATATAGTATAATTTAATATTATATTGTCTTAAAATATAATACTATATAATCATATTATAAAAGATTAATGAAATTCTATTTTAAGACAATATAATGTTAAATTATAAATTTATTTTTAAATTTAATATTTTAGTAAATAATAAATGATTAAATAAAATTAAAATATTTTTAATGTATTTTAAATAAAAATATTAAAATAATTTTATGTAATGAAAGTAAAATAATGTATTATCACATATTTATTAAATATTTAGGTTTATTACTATTTTATATTATTATTTAAATTAAATTTGTATTTAAATATAAATATAAATTAGTATGTACTAAATTTAAAATTATTATTTTTATTAAATAATAAAAGTTAAATGATTATATTTCAAATATAAATAATATTTAAATGCAATACAATCTAAACCCTACCAACTCCATGAGTTTAATTAGATTATACATCTTTTAGTGTATTAGTCCCCTTTTTAATGTAGTGCAATGTAATTAAAAATTACAGTCAAATATAGGTTAGTATAAGAATAATATTTTAATGCAATATAATACAATAAAATACAAGTTGTCAAAACCATCTAACTGTACACATTGTAAGTGAAACTTTAGTATTGTAGATAGTCTTGGAACAACAATTTTTGAGATGGAGTCGAGCCTTCATATGGGCAATTACATGGCACTTACGTGTTTGAATTTGAAAAAGTAACTTCCATTAACTCTTTTGAAGTTATTTGTTAAAATTTGGACATGTAAGCTGTTGTCTCTCGTAACTCGTAAGGGACACATACCCTCTAAGCAGAATATATGGGATTCACGGTGTATCAACTTTGTGATACATCCTGTAAAGATCATTTGAGGGATACATAATGAATTAATCCCCTATTTTTCAATAATTCGAATTCAGGCAGCAAGTCAAATAAAACTATTTAAAAATCACTCAACTAGATTGTTGGGCTAATTGTGAAAGTATTTAAATACAAAAAGTGGAATAATTGGCGTAATTAGGTACTAGGAGTCACATAAACAATCACAAGACAACTAATTGTATAGTAAATTATGAAACATGAAAGATGGATGATTACGAGGCTTGATTGGAGGGATTAATACTTTAGAGTAAGGATATAGCCACAAACTCTTGTATAAACTTATTTTGTACAAACTGATGTGGTATGATAAAATTAGTTGAATTAAATATCTCTTGACCCATATGATTTATTTCTATTATTTTATATTTTCATTCAACTAATGAATTAATGACACATCAGTTTGTACAAGATAAGTTTGTACAAGAATTTGTGACAGTATCATCACTCAATACTTTATTTAAGAATATCCTTAGTAGTTAATTACAGGCGAAAATGGGTTAAACTTATGATCGGGATATTTCAGTTCTGATTGATGACGAAGAATGCTGTCATAGATTGCTAGAAATTTTTTGATTAAGATGTAACTGAGTGTGTTGAAAAAAATCTAGATGGGTTGCTGTGTGATGTCTGCAGGCTAGATATTTTGATTTTTGACTTAATTTTAGTTAAAGACGCAAAGGGTTAATTTTACTGTTAATGAAGCTCGATTTAAACATGAATAAGCTATACGGTTATTGAAGCTTCATTAAGCTTCATGATTAATTCGGTTATTTGTTGAACACTTACAGCTAAATGTGTAGGTCTTGTACTCTTGTCCGTCTTATCAATGCATCTGATTCGTAAACTGTTGTAAATTTAGTTTGCTCAACATGGCTACAGAGTTTCCAGCTGATGTTAAATTGTTGCCACTCATTGGTTAATGAAATTCAGTTCTTTGAGAAATAAATTAAAATTCGTGTGAGAAATAATTTTTTCTGGGAGCTTTTGAACAGATGTTGACTGAATGGGAACAAAATATGGTCTTGAATGTGAGATGACATTGCCTATTTATGGCAGCAATGCAACAGATGCGTTCTCTAGTTCTATTTTTCTTTGATTCAGTGAAAGTTGTGATGTTTAGAGGGTAGGTGCATGCATGGCTTTAATTTCATCCGAAGTTCTTTTTACTGATCACTTTAAAATCAAAAACTTGAAAAACACAGGGCATCGTATCTATGACCAAAATAGACTTGTAAACTGTGCCTTAACACCCTCAATGGCCCATTTATTATTCAAGATTACTATTTCGCACTACCGTTTTCTAAATGCCGCATGATGGTAGTGAGTGAAACATAGCCATTTTAATTTCATGCTAAATAGTGGGTGTTTATGGGCCGGATGGAAGAATAGGCACGCCCTTAATATTACTTGAATCCTATTATCTAGAAAACGAAGAGCGTTCTTTAGGCGGTGGCAGATTGATCTGTGGACTGGATCCTTTGTTAACCGACAGGTCTTGGAGGATTACTTAGTGTCTCGAAATTCAAATCTCTAGAAAATGAAGAAAGGTCTTCCGGCGGCGGCAGATTGATCTGCGGACGGGGCCTTTGTGAACCGAGTAATCTCGGAGATTTACTTAGTATTCCGAAATTCAAATCTCTAGAAGAAAGACCTTTGGATGGCGGATTGATCTGTGAAGGAGGACCTTGTGAACCGGGAGGCCTCGGAGGATTACTTAATGTCCCGAAATTTAAATCTCGTGCACTGGGCCTAGTTGGAGAAATAGATGTTCTCTTGGGTAGCATTCCTGAATTCAGCTGAAAGTTTCCGGCATTTGCTTGGCGAAATGCAAAATAAAACATCCTTCAATAGTCCGATAAAAAATTGATCAATAGTCTAGTTTATAATTTAAATAAACTAACTGTTCAAATTATACCTAATCGTTCTTTGTAGGCAAAGTTATTTCTTGTTCTGATGGTTCTCCATAAACTCGACTCCAATGCGTATCGAAGAAGGTACTCCAACGCTCTTGTTAGATTTGTGTTCCTTGAATTTAGTAAATCAGGGTTCTGGTTTTCTCGAGACAATAAGAGAATGGCCAAATGTCATTTGTCAAACATTTTGGCTGTACTTATAGACCAAGAAAGGTGCGTTTGGTGGGAGATTTTAATTTTAGATATAAATTTCCACCGTCTGTCTTTTCCTTTAAATTGCATGCATAGTTAGATTTATATCTATTTTTTGCTCTACTCGACCTTTAGGCTAGTGATTTTGTTAGTAATCATGTGCCGTTCACTGCTATATTTTCATATTAGGCCAATAATTTTTTCTACGTTTTGTATGGTTTATCATGTAGTTTTTCATGTAACCACATATTTGTTTTACCCTAGTCCTGATCTAGAGTAATTTTATTTATTCTTGGATTTATTTTTCAATATGTATAGACACAAGGCGCGTTGTAAGTGGCTATATATTTTAACCCTCACAATATATATTTGCTAATATTATTTATATCTATTAATAAAAGAAATTTCAGCAATTAGTAGATATAATAATAATTATTAGAAAATAGTAATACTGATAATTTAATTTGATTAACAACTAAATCTTGATGTTGGTGTTATTATTATTACTATTAATTACAATCTTATGTGAATCTAACTATCTGGGCAGCTAGAAAATATAAATATGAATTAGTTTGTGTTTTTTCTTTCTTCTAATCAATGATCTATTTCTACTTATTCACTAGTATTATACAAGAATAGAAGAGAAATTAAGAATTGTAGATTCACAAGGGTTGGAATTACCATTAATTTTCAATAAATTTTTAGTATTAATTTGATTGTCTATATGTAAAGCATAGACATGTGATTGCATAGTTATAGTGGTTTATTCAAGCGGGGGAAAATTAATAGGCAAATGGATTTAGTTTTAATTGGCTGAATTTGGAGTGTGATATATATTGGAAGAGATTCCCATTGTTTTCAATGTCGCAAACACCTGTTTTTTCTCCCTTAATTTGTTGTTATAAATAATAATTTATCATCTCCAAATAGGTGCTGACTTAATTTTATGTAGTATCGATTGACTTGTATTATTAAAATTTTTTATTACTGTATATAAAGGATAAATGGTTTTATTAAATTATAGTTTAATATAGTCTATTGTGATTAAAAAAAATGCAATACAACCTAATACAACACATAATAATGAATAAGAACACTTAAATTAACAAACGGTTCACCGTTTATTTCCAGTAACCTGCAAAATAAATTAGCCTTATCCGGTTTTGTTAAATGGTGCCAGATGAGTACAATCTTCAATTCTGGATTTGATCGGTTAACCGTTTAAATAAACGGTCCACCGTTAAATTCCAGTAGCCTTCCCAACTTTTTGTGATTTCTGTTTTTTTTAATCGGTTAGAGTTTAGGCAATATGTTGCTCTCTGGTTTTAATCGATTAACCGTTTCAATAAACGGTTCACCGTTTATTTTCAGAATCTCAGTTTAAGCCATATTTTGCAGAGAATCATTTTCCAATTTGAAATTTAACAGTGATCCATTTTTTATGAATATAATTGGAATGTTTATAAAGCTCTCGTTTATTAAGGAATAGCTCCAACATTTTAATAAAAAACTATTTAAAGTTTGTTATCATCAAAATCAATATTATTTACATATTCATGTTAACAATCTCCCCATTTTTTATGATGACAAAACTGCAATTAATATTTTGCTCCCCCTTAATATATGCTCCCCCTTAATATGTGACCAAATTTAAAAAATGTCCAATAAAATGATTTGTGCTCAAGGAAACATTTTAAAAACAAAATTCATTTCAAATCTCCCCATAATTATCTCCCCCCTCATCATCAAAAAGAAAAGAGAGAAAAGAAATCCGTAAATCCGTAGAAGAAAGAAGTTACCCAGTTTTGGCGATCGAAAAATTTGGCAGAGTTTCCCCTTAAAATGGAGCAAAACCACTTATACAAAATGAGATTAAAAACACTTGCAAAATATATTAACAACAACTCCATCATCCAACAAACCAACAACTCCATCAACCAATAAACCAACAATTTCATCGACCAATATCAAGTCATCCAACATCAAGAACATCACAAAAGCATGTCATCAAAATCCATCAAGATCATATAGAGGTTGCAATGTATATAAAAATATAAATATCAACACACAAACAAACAAAATATGAAATGTATGAGCGAAAATAAAACTCAGAAACTATGGAGGTGGAGAAGATGTGCTGCCCAGATCATAACCGAAATAGCGGAGAAGAGTGCGCTGTCCAGCGATAAGCTCAAGCTGCTGATCAATGCTCTGCTGCTGGAAGGTCTGAAAGTCAGAACGTAGCTGCTGGTGGTCATGGGAGAAAGTGTCCAAACGATCGATAATTAGCTGCCGCCGCTCCGAAATCCTGCGAACATCAGCTACCAACTGCTGCATAACGTTCGAAGTAGGGGGCTGAACTGAAGCTGGAGGTGGCTCAGAAGCAGAGGGCTGCTCAGGAACAGCAAATGGCTTAGGAGCAGGAGGCTGCTCGGGAGCCAAAGGCGGTTCAGAAGAGAAGGGAATGTCAGCATCCATCGCACGCTTCTCAGAGACAGAGTCAGCTGGAGGCCGGGGGACAAAACGACAACGCGGAGGATGAGGATGAGCTCCTAATCTAAAATCTGGAAGCTTATCGGGAGGATGAACATCGTTGAGCATCCGATCGTCCTATGGAGCAATCAAAGTATCTCAGTTTTTGGAGTTTTTGGTCTTTATCCACTCTCCATTCTTCCTAGAAAAATAGATACTAGTCATGGCATCGGGACCAATCCGTCTAGTCTCCATATAACCGGTATCGAGAAGAGGCACCTCAAAGTGTCACAGTATCTTAGTAATGATACTGCCATATGGAAGCAAGCGGTGGTTAACCGCGGGAGTACTCAACATGTGCCGCACAATAACATAGCCGATGTTAATGGGACGACCTGAAATGAGGCTATCTAATAGGCCAACGTCCAACCTCCTAACCTCATCCGAGTGACCCTTCCTAGGTGTCACTATGTGCTGTAAAATAGTGTGAAGAATGTGAACTTGGAGAGGTAAAAGTTGAGACAAAAAAGGTAGATTACAGATCTCATTAGACAAGTCTCGACGACGACAAATATTACAGACTCCATCAACATGACTAAAACCGTCAAAAGAAAGGGCTTTCCTAGAGGTATAAATTTCATGACCCTCACTAGAGATACCTAGAAAGCCATTTAGGTCCTCATCATCAAACTTTATAGGCACACTGCCGACTTGAGTAACTATCCTATCTAGGCGAGTTGCGGAGATTTCCATGTTTGAATAGAAGACTCGCACTAAATTGGGATAAACTCGGTCATCAAAGTCAATGGCAGAATCCCTAGGCTGAAGCATATCCCTAATGCTTCTACCACATACAACTAAGGTACTGAAATCATCTATTTCAACATAGGAAGAGTTAAGTACCTTTCGACCATTGAAGCGATCCTCGAACCGCTTGGCCAAGGAAGACATGGGGAAATGAATTCTTGTGAATTCAGAGACTTCCCGTGGTGGTATAAGATTCCTTGGAGGCACAGATTTTCTCCTGAGATTTCTCCGAGAGGGCTCAGCCATGGTAAAGAGTAAGGAAGTTTGAAATTTTTGAGAGAGATGTGAGGAGAAGAAGATGAACCGATTATTTGTTTAGGAATGAGTAAATGATGTGATTTTGAGGCTCAATTTGGTTGAAGAAGGGCAAGAATAAGGTAAAAAAAGAAGAAACCCGAACGACTGCACTTAGGGTTTGGATTTGGGATTTTTCAATTTTGGGCTTGATTTGAAGATTTGAATCGGTGAAAGTGTTCTAAAGGTGATAAGAAATGATGTTATAGGTTTGATTTGGCAAGAAAAATAAGAAAAATAAAGGTTTGAGGGCAGAGGAAGTTTCGGCTGCGCAACAATGGCCGAAACAGTGAAAGGACAACTGGAGAAAGCGAAGAAAAACCTTTGAACATTTTTATATTCACGAAAACGGTTAACCGTTTATTTAAACGGTTAAGGGGTAACTTCCAGAGGCTAAGGAATGGGAAATGGTGAAAGTTTAATCTCTTAACGACTAAGGAGTAACTTCTAGAGAGCTCTATGTTTTTAAACGGTTTACCGATTGCATCAAACGGTAAAATGGTTAAAAGGCAGACATCATAATTTAGTTTCTGGAATAAAACGGTACACTGTTTATTGGAAACAGTTAGCCATTTATTTTATCTATAATTTTACACATTTGATTTAATTTTTGGCCAGCAAATAATACATTCCAAGATCATTTAATTGATCTAAAAATATTTTATGAGCCATTTTAATGCATGATTCATGAACATGTATTCAAGCAATTAATTCATATAATCAATCAAGAATTAACAAAGCAAGCACATCATTTGAATATCAAGCTTAAGCATTTCATAAATATTAAATCATCAAATCACCAATAAGTCAATCAATTCAATACACTCAATAGCATGAATAGAGACGTTAATGCGAAAATTTCATCATCCAAAGTTCATGCCGAATCTTTGAAAATTATTCTTCGCCAAGAGGTTTGGTAAAAATTTCGGCGAGTTATTTTTCTGTAGAGATAAACTCTAATGCAATATCTCCCTTTTGAACATGATCTCTCAAGAAATGATGTCTTATTTCTATATGCTTGGTTCGAGAGTGTTGAATGAGATTCTTTGAAAGATTTATATCACTAGTATTATCACACTTAATAGGAATCTGTTCTAGGTTAATACCATAGTCTCTAAGTGTTTGTTTCATCTAAAGAGCTTGTGCACAACAACTTTCTGCAGCTATATATTCAGCCTCGGTGGTTGAGAGTGCAACAGAATTTTGTTTCTTACTAAACCATGAAACAAGTGAGTGACCTAAGATATAGCATGTTCCACTAGTGCTTTTCCTATCAACTTTATAACGGGCAAAATCCTCATCCGAATAACATGTTAAATCTATATGAGTTCCCCTAGGATACTAAAGGCCAATATCTATGGTTTCACTTAAATAACGGAAAATTTTTTTAACAGCAAGCAAATGAGATTCCTTGGGACATGATTGAAATCTTGCGCACAAACATACACTAAATATGATATCGATTCTACTTGTAGTTAAATAAAGTAAAGATCCAATCATATCTCGATACATTTTGATATCCACTTCTTTGCCTTATTCATCTTTGTCAAGTTTGGTTGTTATGCTCATTGGAGTGTTTTTGGTCTTTGAGTCATCAATGCCGAATCTTTTGAGTAGATCTTTTACATACTTGGCTTGATTTATGAAAATTTCTTCCTCATTTTGTTTTATTTGAAGCCTAAGGAAATACTTCAACTCTCCCATCATACTCATTTCAAATTCATTACTCATGCAAGATGAAAATTCTTTACACAACAATTCATTAGTAGAACCAAAAATAATATCATCAACATAAATTTGAACAACAAGTATGTCTTTGTCCTTATGTTTGACAAAGAGAGTAGTATCCGCTTTACTCATTGAAAAATTATTTTCTAACAAGAAATTCTTAAGTCTGTCATACCATGCTCTAGGTGCTTGTTTTAAGCCATACAAAGCTTTAAATAACTTATAAACATGATTTGTAAATTTTTCATTTTTAAAACTAGGGGGTTGTTTTACATACACTTATTCCATTATAAAACCATTCAAAAAGGCACTTTTCACATCTATTTGAAATAAAATGAAATCTTTATGACATGCAAATGCCAACAACATTCTAATTGATTCTAGTCTAGCTATGTGTGCAAATGTTTCATCAAAATCAATTCCTTCTTCTTGGTTGTAACATTGAGCCACTAATCTAGCTTTATTTCTTACAACCACACCGGATTCATCCATCTTATTTCTAAATATCCATTTAGTACCTATGACGGATTGATGTTCCGGTTTAGGAACTAATTCCCACACATTGTTTCTTTCAAATTGATTTAACTTCTCTTGCATTGCCATAATCCAAGATTCATTATTTTCCGCATCTGCAAAGGATTTGGGTTTAATTTGAGAAATAAATGCATTATGCTCACAAATATTTCTAAGTGATGATCTAGTTGTAACATCTCGTGAGTGATCTCCTAAAATTACATCTTTAGGGTGAGAAGAAACATACCTCCACTCCTTGGGGAGTGCTTGAGAAGTACCTTCATGTTGCTCCATATTTGTTTGCTCTTCTTGTTCATCCTCTTGATTTCTTTGTGGTGCATTCTCTTGTTTATCCTTTGATGGTTTTTCTTGTAACTCTCCATCTGTATCATCATAATTTATTCCTTTCTCTGCAGAGGAGGGGTTAGACTCATCAAATATAACATGCATAGATTCTTCTACAACTAGTGTATTTTTGTTATAAACTCTATAAGCTTTGCTTGGGTTTGAATATCCAAGAAAAATACCAACATTAGATTTTGGATCAAATTTGCCAAGATTGTCTTTTGTGTTCAAAATAAAACATTTGCATCCAAAAACTTTGAAATAACCAATATTGAGTTTTCTATGTTTCCAAAGCTCATATGGAGTTTTGTTAAGGTTAGGTCTAATCAACACACGATTCTTCTACAACTAGTGTATTTTTGTTATAAACTCTATAAGCTTTGCTTGGGTTTGAATATCCAAGAAAAATACCAACATTAGATTTTGGATCAAATTTGCCAAGATTGTCTTTTGTGTTCAAAATAAAACATTTGCATCCAAAAACTTTGAAATAACTAATATTGAGTTTTCTATGTTTCCAAAGCTCATATGGAGTTTTGTTAAGGTTAGGTCTAATCAACACACGATTTAAAACATAACAAGTGGCGTTGACGGCCTCGACCCAAAAATACTTAGGCAATGAATTTTCATTCAACATAGTCCTAGCCATTTCTTGAATGGATCTATTCTTTCTCTCAACAACTCCATTTTGTTATGTAGTTTTAGATGATGAAAATTGATGCTCAATACCAAAATCATTACAAAAAGTCTCAAATGCATGATTTTCAAACTCTCCTCCATGATCACTCCTAATGCATGCAATACCATACCCTTTTTCATTTTGAATTTTCTTACAAAGCACTTTAAAGGCATCAATAGCATCATCCTTATTAGCTAAGAATAATACTCATGTATATTTAGAATAATCATCCACTATCACAAATGCATAGTATTTGCCATTTAAACTAGCATATTTAGAAGGCCCAAATAAATCAATGTGAAGAAGTTGAAGTGGTTTTGAAGTAGAAATATGATTTTTATTTTTGAAAGATGTTTTGATTTGTTTTCCAAATTGACAGGCTTCACAAATCTTATCTTTTTGAAAACCAATTTTTGGAAGACCTTTAACTAAATCATTTTTTGAAATTTTCGAAATCAAATCCATACTTGCATGTCCTAACCTTCTATACCATAACCAACTATCATCATGCAATGCCGAAAAATATTTATCAAGAGTATATGCACATTCTATGTCAATGATATAAACATTACCACATCTATTCCCAACAAATAAGATCTTGTCATCACATGAATTCTCAATAACACAACTAAATTTATCAAACATAACTTTATAACCTTTGTCACATAATTGACTAATACTAATTAAGTTGTGTTTCAAGTTCTCAACCAAACATACATTCTCAATTAGAGTTAAGGAAACTTTACCAACATTTCTAATTCCAAGAATTTTTCCTTTTGAGTTGTCTCTAAAAAATACGTCTCCACCATTTTCAATTTTGGTAAAGCTTAAGAATCATGCATAGTTTCCGGTCATGTGCCTTGAACAACCACTGTCCAAGTACCATTTATTTTTCTTCTTCAAGCCCTACAAAGAAAATCTTAAGTTTTAGGTACCCAAAGCTTTTTGGGTCCTTGAGAGTTAGTAGTGATTCCTTTTGGAACCCAAACGCATTTCATACCATAATATGCATTTCTTTTTATTGGACATCTATTTTTCATATGACCATCTTGATTACAAAAATGACATACAATCTTATGATCATTTGTGGAGGTAGTTTTAACAAAATAATTCTTATAATACTTTTACTTCAAGTTAGGCTTATACCCAAGTCCTCCTTTATCAAAAACACATTTTTTGTGAGTTAAGCATATTATCCAACATCTTTTGCCAATTTGTAAATTTCAAAACAATCGCATTCAACTAATTGCTCTTTTTCTTAAGCATTTGGTTTTCATTTTTCAAATCATCTATGTGTGATTCTAAATGCTCATGTGAGATGCTAGGTTTCTCATTTGATAATGCAATTTCATCATGCAATGTTTTGTTCTCTATTTCTAGGCATGCAATTCTTGTATTTAGAGATTCATTTTCATTTTTAAGCTTTGCCATTTCCTTTTTAAGACATACATTCTTTTTACCAATCTTCATCAACTCATTATGCAATTCTTTAAAAGCATCATACAATTCATCATAGGTGGGATCACTTACCTCATTGAGATCATCATCCCCTCATATTGCCATAAGCGCTAGGTTTGATACTTCTTGCAACCCTTCTTCATCACTTGAATCTTCCTCGCTATTATCCCAAGCTGCAACCATGGCTTTCTTCTTGAGTTTGTTGATAAGTGGGCACTCCGATCTTATATGGTCAGGCTTTTTGCATTCATAGGATGTGATTACGTCTTTCTTCTCCTTTTGGTTCTTGAAGTTTCTGAAATTTTTTTGCTCTCCGGTTTTCTTGAAGAAATTTCTAAACCTCCTTGCTAGCATGACCAACTCTTCATCATCCGGTTCACTCTCCCCATCACTCTCATATTTTGAAGCTTTGAGAGCAATACTTTTCTTCGTCTCCTCATGCCTTTTTTCTGTGGCCAAATCTTCTTCATATGAAATGAGAGAACCAATTAAATCATCAAGAGGTAAAATATTTAAATCTTTGGTCTCTTCAATAACGGTTCTTTTAGGTCTCCATTCTTTTGGAAGTGACTTAATGATTTTCTTAACTTTCTCGCTATTTGAGAAGGTCTTTCCTAGGGCTCCTAGGGTGTTTACTATGTCCGTAAATCTCGTATACATAGAGTACACATTCTCATTTTGTTCCATTTGGAACAACTCATATTGTCTAGTGTACCTACTAATTTTCGACTCTTTCACTTGATTTGTGCCTTCATAGACTACTTCAAGTTTGTGCCAAATTTCATTGGCACTTTCACAACTAGATACTTGATGAAATTCTTTCTTATCAAGTGCACAAAATAAAGCATTCATACCTTTGGAATTTAGAGAACCTTTTCTCTTTTCCAATTCATTCAATTCCCTTGAAGGTTTTGGAATATCTTCCCCGACTTCATTTTTAGTTAGGGGTAAAAACGGACTATCACATACAACTTCCCAAATTTCATAATCTAGTGCTTGTAAATAAATTCTCATCATAGTTTTTTAATATGGGTAGTCATTTCCGTCAAAGAACGGTGGTCTAGTTGTGGACTGTCATTCCCTAAAGGTTGAGTTATTTTGGGTACTCTGATACCAAATGAAATACAAGTGTGCAACCCAAGAGGGGGGGTGAATTGAGATTCTAAAAATTATTGGGTTCTAAAACAAATTATCAAGCTAATCTAAGATGAATTTAATGGAATAACAATTAAATCAATTACAATATAAAAAGATAAGGGAAGAGAGATTTAAACATGAAAATTTTTACGTGGTTCGGCCAATCTCGCCTACATCCACGCCTCCAAGCTTTTCAGGCTTGAGGATTTTACTAAGCAAGCCTCCAAGGCTTCAAATGCTTACACTTGACTTTTAAGTTGTCAATGAACCTTTACAACAAGAGATTATCCCCAATCTCTTAACCCAAATGTATCATAACACTTACAATCACTCAAAGTAAAATATTAAAAATTGTTTTTCTCTCACACAATATTTAAGATTACAAATCAATGCCCAATGTGTGAATAGATGAAGCACGAATGTGTTTTAAAGCTCTATGAAGATTGTATTATCGAATATAAGCTCAATGGTTGTGTTGTGATCAATCTTGTTTGAATTTGGATGAGCTTATTTATAGTTGGAACTAAAAAACTAGCCGTTATAGGCTGTCTACTCGAAAACGGTTCGCCGTTAGTCATTAACGGTTCACCGTTTAGGCTGTCTACTCGAAAACGGTTCGCCGTTAGCCATTAACGGTTCACCGTTTAGGCTGGTCAATATTATCGTTGGGCCAATTTTCAAATAAACGGTTTGTCGTTTAAGGTTACCCTTTCGCCGTTAAATTCCAGATACCTGCAAGATGAACATTAGTTATCCGTTTACATAAAACGGTTAAGGATTTGCATGAAATGACCTCTCTGGAAGTTATCGGTTAACCGTTTGTAACAAACGGTTCGCCGTTTGTTTCCAATAACCTGCAAAATAAATTAGCCTTATCCGATTTTTTTAAATGGTGCTAGATGAGTACAATCTTCAATTCTGGATTTTATCAGTTAACCGTTTAAATAAACGGTCCACCGTTAAATTCCAGTAGCCTTCCCAGCTTTTTGTGATTTCTGTTTTTCTTAATCGATTAGAGCTTAGGTAATATGTTGCTCTCTGGTTTTAATCGGTTAACCGTTTCAATAAACGGTTCACTGTTTATTTCCATAATCTTAGTTTAAGCCAAATTTTGCAGAGAATCATTTTCCAATTTGAAATTTAACAGTGATCCATCTTTTATTAATATAATTGGAATGTTTATAATGCTCTCGTTTATTAAGGAATAGCTCCAACATTTTAATCAAAAACCATTTAAAGTTTGTTATCATCAAAATCAATATTATTAACATATTCATGTTAACAAATACTACTGCAACAGACTTGCAAAGATAACAAAAGAACTTGGCTGCAGATGAGTTAAAACAAGTATGAAACAATGAAGATGTTGTAGCTGTTGCTATAACAATTCTGTAGCAATGACAGATTGGATTTTGGATGCATTAACTAAAAGATTGTGATATGAAGTTTCCAAAAATTGGAAATACGCGGCCACACGCTTTTGGTTGCTCTAATTTCAAGTTATAAAAGGAGCACGTAAGAAAAGAAAAAGAGGGAGAGGTGTCACTCAAGGAAAATAATAGAGAAAAACAACAAGAAAACAAAGATTAAGAGAGAATTGAGGGCTGCAACAGATGATTCACAAAGAATAAGAAGGAGAGATTGCAAGATCAAGTGGACTTCAACTCTTTATCTTAGTTTCTTTTATTTATTTATTTATACGAATGTATTGGATGGCTAAAACAATTTTTGTTACTGTTCTATCGCAAATCATGAGCTAAATTTTATTGTGGTTGAGTGATGAACAAGTTTAATGGTTAACTGACTGTTATATGTGTATTGTTATGAACTTGCTGTGACATTTTGTCTTAATTTCACTTATTGCAATTCGCATTTCGGATGACCACCCATTTAGTGGATACTAGCTAAAAAATAGCCTAAAAAATGTGACTTAGTGGAACAAATTACGACAATACTTATTTTTAGATTGAGTTTCCCAATTTAAGTTAATCTCGATTAGAATATGGTCATGTTTGATCTAAAATTAGTGAAGAACTAGATATAGAGATTCACCTCGCATGGTAAATGGAACCTATAACGTTTAATATTCTATCCAATGTTAGCGTAACAATTGGTCACTGTTAGGTTGCATTAGGTATAAGATATCCAACAGACGATAGCTGAGGATGCATGAGAGATTCTGACCATTGTTGTAGTAGATGCTGTAGCAACAGTACTGAAATTAAAAAAAAATAGTTAATACCATTAAGTAAGTTTAATAACTTAACTACTCTTTTTCCATTGAATTCATCATTGTGTTTGGTTAGAGAAATTTTCTTATTGTGTTTCATTTATTGCATTTACTTTACTTTAGTTAGTTCATTAGTCTCACTAATTATTTTCATTTTAATTTAGACTGAAATTACACTGTTAAGATTGCTGTAGCAAATTTGATAACATCAATCCTTATAGAGACGATCTGAATACTTATCAGTATATTATTTGTTGTGTACACTTGCACATTGACATCTATTGCAATAGAAATCACCCAACAATAATTAAAATAAATAAAAATTAGAGAATTGGGTTTACACTAATAGATTTTAATGAAGAGTATTTTTGTCAATGATGAAGGTGTTAAAAAATTTTATAATTTTTTAAAAATATTTTAATGGGGTTAATTAGGAAAAGGGGTGATAAGTAGTGGCGGACCTGCACGTGGGCTAGACTGGGCTGTAGCCCAGTCTAGCCCACGTAAAAATCATTTACACCCCTTACGTTTTTAATAATTTAGTAAAATAATAGAATTTTTATTTTATTTTCATATATGCCCCTAACTCAACTACCCTTATATTTTCATCAATTTAGTATAACAATAGAGTTTTCATTTTATACTTAAATATGTCCCTAACTCAATTACCCATATGTTTTCATTAATTTTATATAATAATAGAGTTTTTATTTTATTTATAAATATGTCCCTAAGTCAATTATATTATTTTCAATTGAAATTAGTGACTTATTTTATAAAATGATTAAATTATATATTTATTGAATAGATTGAAAACATTAGGGTGTTAAAATTTATTACTGCTTTAATTTATTTTAAAAAGCTTCTAATTAAAAAATATATATGTCAATGTAATATAACATCATCACTTAAAAGTACTTACAGAAATAACATATAGTAACAATTATCAATATTTTCATAAAATTTTAATGTAAATTTTCAGATTTTATTTATTAGTTATATTAACTAAGAGGACAAGTTAGAAAATAATATTTGAGTATTTTAAGAGTCTTTAATAAAAGAATCATCAACTTCTAGTTCTTTAAAGAGAGATAGAGCATCTGACAAAGAAACAACTGCACCCAAATATTTTTTTCCTTAATTGAGTTTAGTTTACTATTGAAACTTTTGACTAAAAATACTTTTACAATTTGAAAGGATGAATAAATTTTAATTATTTAATTTATTAAGTCGGGTAATTTAGTACTTCACTTCAAGCATAAAAGTTTTACTTGCAATTTTTAATTGATTGTAATTACATGTATTGATCTATTTTAATTTAAAATTCTTAATTGATTTTTTAATCCTTATATAATTACAAGTTATTATAGGTTGCAATGTCAAATTCTATAATTAAAAAATAATATTTTGATATTTGAGTTGTCTTTTGTTTTCTACTCTTTTTTTATAATTATTTTTGTTTATAGTACATATTTAGAGAGATAAAGTTCTTGGTATTCCTCCTTATTTAATATACTTATTTCTACTTATAAATTTTTATGTTCGTTTCAAAATATAAATTTTAAAATTTAGCCCGGGGTAATATTAAATCCTGGATCCGCCCCTGGTGATAAGAGATATTTAGAGGGATGCCAAAAATCCCAATCTAAAAAATAATAATAAAGGTGAAGTAAAGGCTTTGAAACGGAAAATACCTTATTAATTACTCTCCTGTCTCAAAAGTTAAGCTTTAGGTAAAATTTTGTTTAACATTAATATCACGGTGGGGAACAACGTTAATTTTATTTTGGTGTCGGATATTCAGTTATCAAATTGACCATGTATTTACTTAATAATATAACCATATACTCAAGTTCATTTTCTATTACCTGTTTGAATGAAATCACCAAATACGAGTAAACATTAGCCATCACCCACTTCACATTGTCTTTGGAAATTTTATCTTATTGTTGATACGCAAATTAGAAGTTGAGAGATCACTAAGAAAAAGAAAAAGTAAATACAGCGGCCTTTGATATATTAATGGATAATTGATCGTATACCATTTATAGTCAGTCGTCCAACTTAAATTGAGAGGAATCACATGATAGTTTTGCCTGAATTGCTCAATACAACTTTATTCTATTTCAAATTTTTGATAAGGTTCAATAAATATCAACTAGTTGCCACCAAGGCTTGTTAGAGGGGTAGTGCCCTCAAATTGTTCAAGGCGCTCGCTCGACTCCATTCATAGGGGTATATATCATAAATCTATTTATAAAAATAGAGGGGGAGTAGGTCCAAATATTAACTTAGGGGAATGGGAAATGTCTGGCTTTTAATTGATCCAGATTTTCAAGCTACATGTACGTTTGCTAAACTTTGTATCATGCCTCACATATTTCTTGACAGTACATTACAGGATTTGATCAAACACTTAGGGCCCCACCCACCAATGAAGGCTTAATCCATCTAGATCACTCTAGAAGATTGCGAGAGATATGTACATTGTAGATAAATTTTCATTATAAATAGTCTGTTGTTTTGTTTTATGGGGATATATTGAGCGATTTCAAGAAATAAATAAAACTTCATTCATATAAATTTCTCAGTTGCTCAAATAAATATTTATGCAATATATTCATTATTCAATTACATAAATGGAAAATAATCAAGCACTACACATGAGGAATTATCTTCTAAATCTAAATGCACATAATGGCCTTTGATTTTTTCAATATATGTGTGAAAATATGGTCTTGATTCTTCCTATATGTGTATGTCACAACACAATACTTTTATAATTGATTGTATGCTTCTTTTTTTTTTTAAAAAAAAAAGTTGTCTAGGTTGTAAAATGTAAGGATGGCAATGGATCAGATTTGACCCAAGATCCATGTGATCCAAATCCAATTGGATCGGATTAAAATGGATTTTGATCGGATTTGGATATCAATGCGTGGATCTAAGGCGGATCTGGAGCAAATTCGGATTTATCTTAATATCTATATCCAAATCCATATCCACTCACCATTTAATGTAATTTTATTTTAAAAAATTCTTAACAATTATGTAATTATAAATAATGATAAAATTTATTCATTAACATGTATTTAAGAATCTTAAAACTTAAAGGTAGTTAATTGATAATAAGACAAAAAATTATCAAGTGTAAAATAAAATTAGGATAGCCTGCCCTAATTTTTTTAAGTTTTTCACTCTACAATTTAGCCTCTTTTTTCCTCTTTAGTCTACTCTCGCTTCTCCACTTCATTTGAATGCTTGGATCAGTTCTTTAATTGTTAGGAAAATCCATAGACTTGAGTTTATTTTTCTACCATTTTCTCATAATCTTTTTTTTTTTTGTATAATCACTAATCAATGGTGGCTATCAACTGTAAAATAATTATGTTAATTATATATTTAGTTAAATATGATCATAATAAAAATAATAAAGCACTGAATATAATAAATCATTTTTAACTTATATGTTATTATTTAATGATATAGGAATGATGATGGTGTGCAGTGGATATCAAGATAGTAAATGAGACATTAGAATATTATAATGATCTTATTCCTTCAATTACTTTTGATCGATATTTTATTATCTTTCTTATTTATTTATTTTGGTGTAAAAGTAGAAGCTACAATACTTATTTGATTTTTTGTACACATTATATAATTTAATTGTTACCAATGCATTTTAGTCTTAAATTTTATTTCTAAAAAAAATTGATCTCTTATTATTGAGATTTAGAATTCATGATGGATCTAGAGCAGATTTGGATTTTAATTTTTCTTTTTGGATTTGGAGCAGATATAGATCTTTATTTTTTTATTTCGGATATAGAAATGGAGCGAAAAATATAGATCCATGACAAATCTAGAGCAGATACGTATCTTAATTTTTATTATGGATTTGGATCTGGAGCAATGTAGATACAATCCATATCTGCTCCATTGCTATCCCTAGTAAAATGTAAAAGTTCATTTTAATTCATGCCGTAAAACTTCTTTTCTTAGCGAGGGATTGTGGGTGGTGCCGTGGTGGCCTTGGTGATGGTATGAAAAGGGAAGTTTCTTAAACAGAAATCTTATATCAATTCCTGTGAGATACATATATTTCATTTATGCCTACATTTACTTTGCGGATCTACAATTTCTAATTGAATTGTTTGTGAATTTGTGTTTATTTTTTGAGTAATGATATAGCCACAAACTCTTGTACAAATTTATTTTGTACAAACTGATGTGACATGATAAGATTGGTTGAATTAAATATCACTTGGCCCACATGATTTGTTTTTATTATTTTATATTTTCATTCAACCAATGAATTAATGCCACGTCAGTTTGTACAAAATAAGTTTGTACAAGAGTTTGTGGTTGTATCATTACTCTTATTTTTTTATACGCCTTATAATAGAGTGTGTTATGTGGATTGGTTTTATAGTTTCAAAAGTAAGTATTTTGACATATACGTCCTTTTAACTTCTACATATATGTATTTGTCTATTTGAAATAAAAATTTTACAAGTCTGAGTAGTTTATCAATATTTTGAGGGAAAACGAGCACACCTGTCACGTTATTTAATGAAACTATGTAAACTCCCCTGATATTTTAACAAAAGTCCAAATCTCCATGTAATTATAATGTTGCTAACTTTATTAATCATTTTATTATTTTACTTCTTATCTTGATGTCAGCCATAGCGTTTAAATATTTTAGGAATATAAATAAATTAAAATGAACTATATAACTTTAATGAACGAATCAATTATACATAGCAATAAAAGAGATTTGCGCGAAATATAATTATCATGAAATAAAAAGAAATTTATATTGCTTTGTTTATATTTTTTCAGAAAAAATTTGACAAATTCCAATTTTAATATGAGCATGTATGTAGCTCCCCTTTTAAATAATGATATTATTTTAGAGTGCACTCCAATAGTCACATATGGTCAAATGTGACATTACAATTTTAATGAATACTTTACAACCATTAGGAGTAGTTTTCATATTTACCGTACAAGTAATTAGGGCCACTTTAATCAACACCTTTATTATTTGAATTAAGAGTATATAAGTCATTTCAATTAATTAATTTTACCAAAATTAACAAATTTTACTTTTGAAAAATAATTTTTGACCCTCCCAACAATAATTCCAAATTGGGTCTTAGCCTTGTTATTGTGATAACTAATATAATATGTTAACTTAATTGATTCCAGTGATGGAAAATTAACACATATATCTTTGAATGAATCAGGAATATTCAAGATCTAGTCCAATCCAATCAAACCAATCGATCCAATCCAAACTAATTTAATTTCTAACATATTGAACTTTTGACTAGATTGAATTGGATTGCAAAATAAAAAATCTAATGTTATTGAATTGGTTTGTGGATCAATGTGTTCAAATCCAATATAATCCAATCTAATTAATTCATTTTATTTTTATTATTTATTTTTTTTAAAACTACATGTCACTTTTATATTTAACTTTCCAAAAAAATAAAACCTAATTTTATATAACTTTTGATATATAATAATAATGGAATACAAATTACAAGTTGCGACCAATGTTTGCTTTCAATATTCACTTTTCAATTTTTTTTCAACATTATGATAATAAAATACATGAATCATGAAATATTAAAAGATTTATTTTAATTTTTAATAATTAGAACTTAGGAGAGCAATTGGCAATTTTTTTCCGTAAATTTTAATTTGATTGAATAGAATTAAATGGATTTGACTTTTTATTGGTTTGGATTATATTTGATTTCAATTAGTGATTGGTTCGTATTGGATCCAAAATATAAAATTCAAAATATAGTGAATTGAACTTAGATTTGACAAAATCTAATGGATTTAAACCATTGAAAAACCCTACCCTAAACTATAATAATATACAAGGATAAATGCTTGTTTGGCCCTTGTATTCTTACTTACCTCAATATATCGTTGTTATTGAATATGTTACATTCTTTCCTCACTTTTTTGTTTACTTTTACAACAATGCCCTAGCAACAATAGTCTTCAAATTAATTAATCGATCGATTAAAAAAGTTAATTAGAAAATTAAATAATATTCATTAGCAAATTAATCAATAAATATCAGTATAAAAGAACTAGTTTTTTTTTTATAACTTTGTAACAATCTTGCTAATAATTATTTATAAATAAATTATATCAGCCAACTTAAAGTAACGTTAATATCCTTGCAAAAATCTCACTAATAATTATTCATACAAATTTAATTTACCAAATTAATCCTAAAAATAAATACATAACATAACAATTTACATTAGTTTTTTTTTGTTTTACGGCCAGTTAGATGAATTAACATTTTTTTTATTAATATCCTCAAGAATATTGTCGTAAGGGTATCATTGTAAAAAGAAGAAGAAGAAGAATTATGAGTAGGAACAAATATATTTAGCAATATGGGTGTTTTGATGTATTTTTCAAAATATAGAAACTAATTAACTCTTAAATTAAAATATAAGGAATAAACGAACATTTATCCAGTATATAATTGCAATAAAGTAATGACATGTCAGTTGTAGTGCTTCTTCTTTAAACTCAATAATAAACTATTTGAAGATAAAAATACTATATGAAAATAAATGAGCTTACCAAATAAAAAAAGTTTAATTGTAGTAAATATGTGAAAGATAGTAATTGTGAAAATATAATTTAATGAAACTATCATTTCATAGTAGCCATGGGAAATTAAGATATGATGATTGTTTTTTTTTTAAATTTATTAATTAAACATACATGCACGCTACATAAGATTCAAACCAAAAACTTAAATCTTGGTAAAACTATCCACTAGCAGGTGGAGCTAGGCCCTATCTCCATGGTTTTTCTGTTAAATGAACTAATTAGTAAGCTTCCTATAAAAAAAAATAATTAATAAGGTAATCGTAGAAGTAATCTATAGTGTTATTATGTGGGATTCTTTTATAATCTACTTCAAAAAAATAACTCCCAACATCCTTTTAAGACTAATGTTAAAATGAAGAAATTTATAATATATGAAGATTCAAAAAAATTATCAAAAAACTTTTTAATAAAAATTTTGAACTCTGCTACTCTTGGCGTTTCAACAACAATTTCAAATGAAGCCTTAAAGTTACCGGTTTTTATTCATTATATATATATATATATATGTGTGTGTGTGTGTGTTAAAAAATTGTTTTTCTAACTCTGTCCGTTAAGATGAAAAGGTATTCGGACAAAAAAAATGAACACCCTAAAATGTTTGATTGACAAATAATAAGTTACAATTGGACTTCAAACGAAACAACCGTCCGAAACTTAATATTGAACGGTTATTTTTCTAACGTAATTTATTCATTTATAAGAAAAAGTTAATTGTTGGCAACTTCTAACCAATGCCAACCAACTCAATTAAGCTAATAATATAAAAGCAAAATTTAAAAATAAATAAAATAAAATTATGCACCTATTAGTATAAATGAATAAATTATGCCCTTACCTTTTTTTTTTTTTGGAGCTTGTTACAATTTATAAATATATCACAATATGAATTCTGTCATTCACTTATAGTTTAATTCAAAATCAGTCAAAAATTATTTAAAAATTTATCCCACAAATAAGCCAGGAGAAATATACTCCTAATCCATACTTATAGAATAGAAGGTAGAATCATCCCCTACAAGGTGTCAAACTCATGCCTTCAAGTATTTTCAGGCGTGGGTTACTGCTGACAATTAGGCCCAGTGAAAAATTATATCCTTACTAGAGAAACTATAAAAGATCGGGGACCCAGATAACATTACCCTTATATTTAACAATAGTTCCTTTAAAAGTCTGTCAAACTTCAGCTCACCTCTTAAATATGTCCTGCCCTTTTTATTTTCTATATATCTCCTGTCATCTTTGAAAAATAATTACGAGAATCAAAGGCATTATGAATATTCCATTCGTAGTTGATACAAATCCTTTAACAGTAATTTTTTTTCAGTTCTAATGTTTGTCCAACATGTTTCAGTTTGTTTTTAGTTAAAGAGAACAAAGAAGGAAAGAATTTGTTGGCTCCTAAACTTATGCTGAACAAAATAACATCCTTGAAGAACACTGTAGAGAGAATCGTGGAGTAAATATAGCAATAGGAAATCCTTTGTGATAAGGGATTGATTTCTTATACAAGATTTACTTGAAAGAGTACTTTTTTTTTTCCACCTAATAATCCAGACTTTAAAAGAATTACAAAGAATTAAATAACAAAAAAATACTACAGAAATAGTATTTAATCGTGGGCATGCATGCCACGTACAATCTAGTTAATCAGCCAAACAGAAATCTTCTAACAAATCCACATACAGACACATAAATGTCCATAACAACTCAATCACACATATCCATATATTAGCTAGAGAATATAATTATACCTTTTGTTTAGAGAGATTGCTAATTTATTCTCCTACTATTATCATAATACCCAAAGATTCCCTAGCAATGTTGAAAAGCTTAAAATTGAGCTGATAATTTTATTTGGAAGCTCAGAAAATTCATGAGAAAATGAAACTAGAATATTCTGAAATTTCTTTTTATTCACTTACATCACAAATGATGATCATTGTAGTATTTATACATGTTGCTTACAATATGAAAACATAATTAAAGGTTAACAACTATAACAGAATCAAAAGCATGCTTAACTAGTTAGCTGAGCTGGCATCTATTTCTTAACTAACAATGCTGACTGGACCTTAGTTCACACGTGCTTAGTGTGCTTCCTCAACAGCCCCCCTCAAACTCAAGGGGCATTGATGCACATTGAGTTTGCTTCTGAAGTAGTTGAAGTGAATGAAAGTAAGAGGCTTTGTTAGAATATCTACAACTTGTTCATTATTTGGAATGTAGATGATCTCAAGCTCTTTTGCAAGTACCTTATCTCTTATAAAATGCATGTTTAACTCAATATGCTTGGTTCTTGAGTGCTGGACAGGATTCTTTGCCAATTTTTTTGCACTGACATTATCACACCAAATTGTAGGTACTAATGTGCATATGATTTTGAGCTCACTGAATAAGGACCGAATCCATGTGATTTCTGCACTTGCAGAGGCAAATGCTTTGTATTCACTTTCTGCACTCGATCTTGTAACAACTAATTACTTCTTTGATGACCAAGATATTAGGTTGTCTTATAGATATATGCAGTATGCACCTATTGACTTTCGATCATCAACATCACAAGCCCAGTCTGCATCAGTGTACCCTGTGATCTTCATTTCTCCTCTAACTGAAAATCTGAGACCAAAATCTTCAGTTTCTTTTAGGTATCTAAGAACTCTTTTGCAAGTTAAACCATGTTAAAGTGTTGGAGCTGACACATACTGGCTCAGTTTATGCACTGCAAATGCAATTTTTTGTATGGTCAAAACCAAATATTGTAAGCCCCCGACAATACTTCTGTAACTTGTTACATCTTTAATATATTACCCTAGATAACCTTTAGCTTCTCTCTGAAGTTTAGACCCTGTCACCATTGGAGCATCACAGCCTTTGCATTCCAACATATTAGCTTTATTCAGCAGATCTCTAATATATTTCTTTTGAGACAGATAAATACTATCCTTGGCATAAGAGACTTCTATTCTAAGAAAGTATGATAATCTTCCCAAAGTCCTTTAAGGGAAAAACTTTGCTGAATTCAGAAACAAATCTTTCCAACTCTTCAGTATTGAACCAATGATTAGAATATCATCAACATATACAACCAGCCATTCAACAAACCACATAACAAAATCAAAACAGAAAACTCACTTCACAACTATCATTAAATGATCACCATATCAAAATCTGGTATCTTTAAACCAAAATTGTACATTGCCATTATATCCAATTCAAAACCTAACATGGTTCAAGAAGATCTAAATGATCAGAATTGGTACCAAGCAATGAGAGATGAGTATGAAGCCTTAATTAGAAATGAGACTTGGTCACTAGTACCACCTTCAGCTGAATATAAAGTTGTTGGGAATAAATGAGTATTTAGGATTAAACAAAACACTGATGGAAGCATAGCTAAGTACAAGCCAAGCTTATTGCAAAGGGCTTTCAGCAGACAGAAGGTGTTGATTATTTTGAGACCTTCAGTCCTGTTATAAAGTCATGCACTGTGAGAATTGTATTAAGTCTAGCTATAATGAATAAATGGATGATAAGGCAAGTAGATGTAAACAATACTTTCCTAAATGGAGAGTTAACTGAAGATGTTTACATGTGCCAACCTGAGGGGTTTGTTGATCTACAAAGACCAAATTTCATGTGTAAACTGAAGAAGGCATTATATGGTCTGAAACAAGCTCCTAGAGCTTGGTATGAGAAGCTAAAAGAGTGTTTGATTACAAATGAGCTTGCACAATTTATAACAATACTGAGTGTATCTTCACTGATAGATGACAACAACCATCCAAGTAGAGTCTGATCTTGTGACCTCCAGTTTTGATACTCAGGATTATCAATTCGTTGAATAAATCCATCAGCTCCAGTTCATTCTTCAGGTGCTTGTTTTGCTCCATTGATAAAACCTTCCAATCTATTGCCTCTAATTGAAGCTAAAACTTGTGAACGCCATAAAAGTAATTAGAACGATCTAACTTGATTAGATTGTTAAAAGAAAAAGTGATTTGAGTATGTTGATTTGCTTTTGTAGTTGTTGAATTTCTAGATATTGTTTGTTGATTGCTAGAGCTTGCTCTGTATGTCTCTGATACTATGTTGAAAAGCTTAAAATTGAGTTGATAATTTTGTTTGGAAGCTCAGAAAATTCATGAGAAAATGAAACTAGAATAATTTGGAATTTCTTTTTATTCACTTACATCACAAATGATGATCATTGTAGCATTTATACACGTTGCTTACAATATGAAAACATAATTAAAGTAAGGTTAACAACTGTAATAGAATCAAAAGTATGCTTAACTAATTAGCTGAGCTAGCATATATTTCTTAACTAACAAAGCTGACTGGACCTTAGCTCACACATGCTCCTCTTAGTTCACACGTGCTCAGTGTGCTTTCTTAACAAGCACCAAAATTTTTTTTAAAAAGAAAGATAAATAGGTCATTTTCTTGATAATTTATCTTGAGAATATAAAATATAAATTTATTATAAGAAAAGTGCTTAAAACATAAAAAAAAGTACAAGAAAAATATATTATTATTAATTTTTTTCACATCGAAACACATATTTCTTATTTTTAGTTCTTAAATTTTTTAATAATAAATATGAATAAAAGTGTATTTGAAAATAAAGATAATACTGTAAAATTATGTTGCCACCTAGTTATTAGTTATTTTGAAAAATAGTAAGAGAGTAAGTGGTATATATTGTTTTAGAAAGAGAAAATTAGTGATCTCCCTAAAAAAGAACATAATGAATAAAATAGGTTAAATTATTTTACATACAAATTAATTATTATTACTATTTCCTTGCACAGTTTAAATGGAATAATATTATTGGATACAAAAATTTAAAAAATATATATATAATTAAATAACACAAATACCAAAACGTTCATTCGTGTCTTCGATTCAACATGGACAGCATCACCAAATAACATGCATACAATTATTTTTTTACAAAAACAAAAAAGTCCATCTCTTTTTATTACAATCTAATTAATTGTAAACAAAGTACAACAATCTTCCTTTCTCACTGTTTGAAGCATGTAACTTCATCTTCAGAGTACGTTACAATAAAATGTGAGAAAGCCAGAGAGGAAGATTAACCACGACATAATTAATTTAACACTAGCTAGCTAGCTCTTAATTTTGGATATATATATATATATATATATAGTGTGTGTGTGTGTGCGCGCGCAGGCGCGTGTAATTTGATAGCAAATTAAGCATGTATGGATCATCGTCTGAATGGCCTTCCGCCGGATCCGTTCTCCCTCTGGCAGTTGAAGTAGACAGCGGCCACCGGAGGTCCCAGATTGTAAAGCTCAGAAAAATCCCTCGTGCGGAAGTTCTGACGCCACCCCGGTGCATAAACAGTCTGCCTTCCAAGTTGCCGGAACAACACAAAGACAAACCTGTGAATCCCCATCGTTGGCCTAGGGCTTTCATAGTTCACAATCCCTTGGCCTGCATGCATATGTAATAAAATATGCAAATGAAACAAATTAGCGAACATGTATAATTGACTAGTTGGTCAAGTGATAATGAAATATTTTGCTTCTTGCTTAACGAATAATATTCTGTGTGAAACCTAACTAAGAATGGCTCAGTCGTACAGAAATCCTAAAAGATTTAATAAAATGTAATTATTTTGGTTGTGGTTTTAATGAAATGTTGTTTAATTAAGGAGGGAAAAAGAGGGAAAAAGAAAAAATCACTGGCCACAGCCAATTGACAGATCGAGTATGGCAGTGGATGAAAGAGATGGCGCTCTTACTCTGTAAGCAAAGAAGGGAAACAAGGAAAGGAAATGGAGGATAATTGTTTTAAATAAAAAACTTGAAAATTAACGACAAGATCTCTTGCCTTTGTCCACAAGGGCTAGAAAAAAGACCAAAAGCTATAGCTACAGTGTAAAAGCTGAAACATGAAACAACTCATTCACAAGTAGAAAGGACCGTGCAATATGTTTGATTTAATATAAAGTCTGGCACTCACCAAAGCTGGCCCCTGTGGTTGCTGGAATATCAGTCACCAACCTGAAATTTCATTTTCAAAAAGCAACAAATTTCTAATTAATCCAAAGAAAAAAGGTGATCACTTACCGCGAACACATGTACTAACAAGTTGTAATCATCACTATCAAGAAAACCAGAGGTAAGCATAAATGAGGGAGGTGGAATTTATGGGAAATAAGAGAACAAAATTGATGATGGATTCACCGCCATGTAGATATAAAATAAATTTATTATTAAAAAACAATAGAAAAGAGATGATAAGTTCGTGATGTTTTTTAGCGTTTTTTCCTTTCTTTTTTTTTTTGAGGTAAAGCTTAATTAGGTTCCTTCTAAATGTCGTATTTTTTTATTTAATAAAATTTCGTTGTTGGGGGGGGGAGCGAAGAAAGGATGAGAAATTATATACCAATATAATTGATTAGATACATGTGTGTAGGACCCCATAATGTTATCCCAGAATCGTATGACATATAAAGATACTTAGGTTGTTTAATTTGGTCCTTCTTGACTTGTTGTTCCTTGATGAAAGCAGGGCCGGCTTTAGAGTCCGAGGGGCCTTAGGAGAAATTTTTTTATGATGCCTCTATTTATTTTGTAATTTCAATACTCAAAGATATATAAAAAGAATTAAAATTTATTTCATCTTTAATTTTTGAATTTCAATAATAATAAAAAAAGATAAAAAATTTTAAAAATAAAACCTAAAAAATAGTCAAGAAGGTATATTTTTTTATTCCATTAAAACCGTTAAAAACAAACAGATAAATAAATAAAAACAATATTTTTTTCAAATAGAATATTTAAAATGATAGAGTACAAAATTTTGAAATGATGAATTGATGTTCAAAAACAAAAATGGACTTTATATTTTAAGAAACTAATTATTTTACATGAACCAATGAATATAATAATTTTCTTTGTAGAGAAAAGAGCAAGAAATTTTTTTCATTTACTAATTCTTGAGATTATAAGGTTTTTAATAGAAATTAAAAGAAATACTAAAAATCAAAGATTCTAACATTGAATAATTAAAAAGGTAAATAATTTTTTGGAAATAATAATAATGAATCAACTAATGGTTAAATGATATTATTAATTATATTTCTTTAAAATTAAGGTTTCCAAAAATAGATTTTTTTATCAAAAATAACTCTTAATTTCTTAAAATACGTATTAAAAAATTTATTAATTAAAGAATTATTAAGGAAATATTCAAAAAATGAGACATTCTTAAAATATGAGGCATTAGGCGACTGCCTTGTTCGTCTATACCTAAAGCCACCCTTGAATGAAAGTTACATGCAATCGAACATGAAAAGATGAAATTATATAAATGAATGAATCACAAATAAACAGCCAACAAATATGTCGCTTTCATGATCTGCTCACATATGAAGCAAAATGGGATATATAGCTATGGCTTCCGCTTACTCATAGTGAAAGAAAATCGAAAGTGATTTTTAGTGTTGCCTCAACTGCATGCTAAGTCCCTTAAAAATATTATGTCATTCCAAGATGATCAATGGCACAGTGAATTAAGAGACAAAAAGAAAGAAAGAAAGAAAGGAACAAATTAAAATAAAACAATCATTCAAGATCAATGGCACACTAAGTTAATACTCTCATGAGAATTAGAAATTTTTCTTCCTTGTTAATAATAATAATAATAATAATAGTATATGTATGTTTTAATGTGTGTGTTTTTGAGATCTAGAAAAGAGCACTCACCAATGCAAATACTCCCTAAGGCTGGGGTCACTTGGGCTTGGTGCATCAGGATCAACCATTACCTGAAACAGTGGCAGCATATGCTCACCGTATAAAAGACCTAGAAAGCAGTAGCACAAGTAGAAGCAGAAGCAGAAGCAGAAGCAGCAGAAGCAAAAGGAAAAAGCAAAGGCTTATTAATTATTACCAAAGTATAAAATGTCCTAAGATCATCACCACCAATTTCAACCCTAGGCTGGTTCAGAACTTCAGAAGGTTTGAGCTCACGGCCATTATTAACATCCTTGTTTGAATAGGTAATCCTCATAGGAATTGTTCTTGTAAAATTGTCAAGAACATCACCAACAACGCGGCCAAGAATAAGAGGATCTCTGTCCCTGCTAGACATATCAACAACGCTAAACACAAACAAACACTCAACAACACTTAGCACAAACAAATACACGCACACACAGCCTACAAAAGTAGTTATAAGACTATTCAAGTGATGAAATTTTGTTGGTGGGATGGATGATGAATTACGAGTTGTGTGAAGCTATTTATATAACTTTTCTGTGGTGCCGCTTTTATTTTTAGCACCACTCATAGAAAGAATCTCACTTTATTTTGATTAGTTCTTTTCTTGCTTGTAAGTTACCTACCTTTGATTCCTCGCTGGATCGAATGTTGATGACTCAAAACATAAAGTGAAGTGGACCTGTTTATCTTTCTATATTCCGATTGAAACAAACAACAGAAATTTATTGTATTTATATGTGATAAACCATACAATCAGTAGCTACAGCTCACCGAATATTATTAGCTAGCGGCAAATATCTCAACAAAATCACAATAAAGATGAGCATCTCCAAGATTTGGCATCAATGACCCCTTATTACTAGACAATCTTTATTCTGAGCTATTATCACTTGATAATATTAATATTCCTTATGTACAAATGATATCCAGACATAAATAGGACAGCCTGTCTAGTCATTTCACTAAAAGATTTGGCTGACTTTGATACTTGTATATAAGTTTGTAGCTCTCTCGTTTTTATACACATCAAGAAAAAATTGTCAGCATAATATTCCTTTTCATGGTATCAGAGCACGTACGTTATGGCTCCTGGTGCAACCTCCTCTTTTTCTTCTTCGTCATCTCTTCCTAAAGAGCCAACCCGAAACATCCAAGCCTTCCACCAATGTTCCAGCCTTGTCTCCGTGAGACTTAACTCTACAAATTTTCTTCTGTGGCGATCTCAAATCCTGCCCCTCATTCGAAGCCTCGGATTATCCCACCATATTCTTATGTCTGAAAAGCCACAAGAGAAAATTTTACAGAAAGATGGAGAAATTGCTGAAAATCCCGAATTGATCTCATGGGAAAGCAACGACAGTTTGCTTACGTCTTGGTTGTTAGGACTTATGACAGAAGAAGTGTTGAGCTCCAATATAGGCATGGAAACAGCCTTTCATCTCTGGACATCTCTTGAAGATCAGTTACTTCCTATAACCAAAGAAAAGGAAGTGAAGTTCTAACAATATGCTTGGAAAAAAACTAAGCTTTTATTTAATTTCAGAAATACGTTCAATCAATAGACACTTGGAATTAATTGTTTACTGTTCACAAAACTTTTGACCGGCGTTGACCAAGTTTGACCGAACCTTGACCAGCCGCTATGGCCACATCGGCTGCTGGTGATGATGATCAACCAATGCTGGAACCTCCTCCTCCTGCCGGCGGCCATCAAACGAACCGGCAGACCTCAAAAACACCACTCCCAACCCAAAAAACCAAAACAAACTCACGGCCTCCTTCCTCTACTCAACCACCAGAAATTTCAACCAATTTGAACACATCTGACACCATTTCCAGGTCTCTACGACCATACCTCCCCCATCTTGACACAAATCGGCAAATCCATCAAAAAAAAAATCCAGTTCACGGCATTTACTCCCTACCAAACCGGTTGCTGCAGCTTCTATTTCGAACACCGCGGACGGTTCTAAACGGCAATTAATCTCATCTGAAGACCAATCCAACCTCGATCTTCCATTGCCGCCGTCGTTTGCCACCGGATCGAGCCATACCAGCTCACGGACAACACACCTTCGAGCTGCCACTGACACGCTTCCAGCAGCTAATCCCGGTCAGTCTTGGCCTCGGGAACTCGTGTGTGACGATCGGGAGCAGCCAAACCATCTCCAGCAACCGGAAACCGCGACGGCAGCACCTGCAGAAAATTCAAACCCAACCGTGAACAGTACCAACTTGACAGCCGTCCTCATCGCTGCGGCCATCGGCACGATGCTGCTGCAGAAGGGGAGAAGCAGCCGCCGCCCTCTATTTTGCAAACATCACAAAACCCCAAGTCCAACCGGGTTTCAACAAATCAAACCCAAACCCGCGACCCGAATAACCCAGCCCAAATACAAAACCAAAAACACCCAAACCCATACCCGCCACAAAATCCAAATCCAAACCCGTGACCCACAAAGCCAAACCCAAACCCAAACCCAACAGCACCCAATCCGATTCCAAGCCCAAAACCAAAGGAGCGAATTGCGTGGGATATACACTGTTTCCCTCAAAATACCTAAAATATATCTCAATCTATTAAAATATGTAACTTTACAAATACATACTTAAAAAAAAGGAAAAATACAAAAATAGCCTCAATAAAATGCCAACAAAATTGAACCGATTCCCTCCCAAAATCACAAAGTCAAGTAAACAAAAAGAAAAGGGAAAACTCATTGAAGAACAAGCCGCCCCTACCCATTCTGCACTTTAGGTATCACCACCGCCTCAGTCGTGTCACCACCACCTTGTCTTGCCTCCGTCATTGGTTACTAGGTAAGTAATTCTCATTTTCTTCTTTCTCCTACAAATATTCAAAGAAAAATTTTAGGGTTTTTGCTGAAAATAGTAAGTGATTTAGTGAATTGGGTATACTTTATAGGATTACTGAAAATGGAAAGAATTAGAAGTATAACATGAACAATGTAATACAATATATCATGAAGAGACATACAAAAACAAATGTCAGGCATCATATTTTTATTTGATGAACTTTAGATTTATTTTGTTTCCTCAATGGATTTTGTATTCTTATTTTTGTTTGAGTGCAACAATTAAGATTTGGCAAAGAGAAGTTGATTAAAGAATCATGTGGGCTAGTTTTCCCAACTTTTGCTTTGTGGTTGGAGAAAGGATGTGTTTAGTTTTGAAACATTATGATCCAATTTTAAAGGTTATTTGATTGTGTTCATTGGATCTGTCTTTTATTGATTATTGTTTTGAATTTTGTTATAAACATATTGTTCTGGAAATTTGTGAAATCAAGGTTGTGGTGTAAGAATCTATATGTGTTGTGTTCTAAATTCTAATCATCACAAGAGATAAGTACTATATTTGTGGAGTTATTAATTTTAGGGAGTAAATACAACAACGATTCTGTGTTTTTAGACCAACGAATTGTATACTATATTGCAACATAAGGTGATTGTCGAAGATCATATCACAGATTCATAGAATAACCATATTGTTTTCATCTTATCTAGCGCGACATATTTCTCATGTCGTACAAAGGCATAACAATAAACACATAAAGTAACAGCCTGCATGTTCATAATCATATTAGCTTTTATTATGGTGCCACTTGATATGATTAAAACTAGGTTGTAGGTGTTTTGGTACTGACCCAAATGCAGGCTAGTTATTTTTCATACTCTAGTAAAAATTAGAGTCGGATACCTAAAATCAGGCTTAGAGTTCAATTATGAACTAGAAAATAGTTGTTGGCATGTTATTAGGCTAATAACATTTGAATTGTTTAGTATCAGGCTTCATATGATTAGTTTATGACCCATTTAACCTCTAGGTAAAACCTTTTGCTTGATCCTGTAGGTTCTGGACTATATACCAAAACGATCATGCAATCCGATGATAATTTAGATAACGACAATAAGAAGGCGCTTTTAGTAAAAGTGTCTAATATGTCATCATTAAAGGCACTTTCACTTATAAAGCAACGTCTCACAGAGCAACAATATGAAAGGTTTAAGGAAACAGGCTTTGGTCATTTTGTGTACCTTCAAGATCTACAATTCGCTGACCAAATTGTTCATGCATTATTATTACGGTATGTGAGATCAACTGATAAGAAAATGTACTTCAAAATAGGACAAAAAGAGTGTAGATTTTCTATGCTTGAGTTTGCCTTAATTACGAGATTGAAATGCCATAAAGAACATGATCTTCTAGTACATGAGAAAGACGATGGTGATAATATATGTGATGTGTTTATGGGGGGCAATCATGAATTTACTCAAAAGCAATTACAAAAAGCTTTTTCAACAGCCCAGTCCAATGATGATACCTTAATGGTAAAGTTTGTCATGCTATATTTCTTAGAGTCTGTGTTGTTAGGAAATGAGCCCAAGAATAAGATTGATGACCTCTATATTCACTACAACAAAAATGATATATAATAGCATCTAAAAAATGCTACCAAAGGTGATCAGTAGCATTTTAGGCAACGCTAAGTTTGCCCATGTAACTAAAAGTTTTACTATTTAATAGCATCTATTGAATGCTAACAATTCATATATATAGCATTTAAAAATGGTTAGCAAATCTTATTTTACAGCTTCGTGCAAATGCTATCATTGTGCAATATGTAGCATTTATGAAATGCTATTAAATTACATATATAACATTAAAAAAAATGCTACTGAACCATTTACTAATGCTACCACTTGTCTTTGATAGCATTGATAATGCAATTTTACTAATAATTATAACGTTTTGGTAATGTTACAACTAGTACAAAATTATTATTATTATTATTATTATATACATATACACACATATATATATATATATATATATATATATATATATATATATATATATATAAATAATGTAGCTGTTAGTAAATGCTATGAAAGATTTTAATTTTTTATATAGTAGCATTTGTAAAAAGTTATGAATGTTGGTTAATAAAAAAATATTTTTTTAATGGTTGTTCAATATCATCAATTTAGTGGATAAATTCGTATCAAAATATTTATTCACTAAATATAATTTTAAGTCTCCAATGCCAAACCATTTGACGTGTAATGTATTATTCCTTTCATGAAAAAAATTTAGATACCATATATTTCATCACTGTAACTATATATAAGCATCCAAAATCACATGATCATGTACATCAAAGTATACAAAGAGACTTACACAAAAAATTAAGTATGTTCATGCCATACTTGCAATTTTTTACCCGTTATGTTACCCATAACATCCACAACTTGCCTTCCACTCTTTACAAAATATACTTAAATTTTTACAACTTGCATCATGAATTTAAAACAAAAGCATAGTTACATTATGATAATGAAAAGAATTAATAATGATGCTTTAAGAATGACAAATAAAATTATGACTCATTAATAAATACAAATAAAAATAACAATATTGAAAATTCAAAGCAATGAATCTGAATATTTGTATTATAAGAGGAAAAGATTTTATTTTTCATTTATCAAGAAAAAATGAAATAACATAATGATAAGCAGTAAGCCAAATCACAACCCACCAAGATTAACATTTCAAACACATATGGCAATAGTGGAACCTTGGCGTATGGCTCTAGGTAAAAATGAACAAAACAACTACTTTTCAAAATAACCACTCTAGGAAAAATTGAACCAAGAAGATAACATAAAAAGGATAATTTTGCATACAAAAAAATATAAAATCAGAACCTTCTCAAAGTAGAAAAATGCAAAATTACTTTCTCATAGTGGTAAACTAGATCATATTTGCAAGCGAACTTAAAAATATGAGGTCATTGGAAAAAAGAAAAGGACGTAAACGAATACCTAAATAGATGGACTAGAAAAGTTAGTTGGCAGCAAACATGATAACTCTATCAGCTGGCCATGCAATTGTACTCCCAACATATTCTTCAATTGTTGTCATATAAGGTGTTACTTTCCACAAAAACTTTAGCGGCTGCCTAGCTATATCCACCCAAACTCTTACAACATTAGAACCAAGAGGAATGTGATGAACAAGTGCATTTGGATCATTTGATGACCAACACCCTTCAGCCACAACTGTATCAGACCCCTCCAAATCAAGCATTTTACACTTAGTAATGTTTGGGATTGCCTTCACACTCTTTAACAACAACACAAAGACAATTTAATTAAGAAAAAAAATATTAGTAATAAGCCTTCAGCATTTTATTTTTCATACTTTCACTAAACTTAAAAGTGTAAATAATGTTCTTACCATTGGAGAAGTCAAAGGTGTTTTCGGAGGTTTCACACTTGCTTCGGTTTCATGAAAATGACTCTAAAATGAAAAATAAAAAGTCAGTAACTAAATATTATAACAACTACATAAAAGTGAGTAAAACACAGTACATGCCTACCTTTTTTTTAACTCTTCAACTAAACTTCACATATCGGACAATGCTTTCTTCATTTCATCTTGTTCTTGTTTCATTTGAGCACTTTCTTTTTTAATTTCATCATGTTCTTCTATCAACTTAGCTATTACGATGTCCTTTTGTGATAGTATATATGGCCAACTTTGAAATGGTGACTCCTTTGCCGATAGCTCTTAAATGAGAATTGTCAGGCCCAAGTACTTGTGAGAGAGCATCATCTCTTAGATTATTTGAAGAATGTCGTGATGGATCTTGCAAAGTTTCTTTTAATTTATCCTAAAAACTATTTAAAAGTAATATTCATCAAGAACATATGATAAAAACAAGCATATCAATTGAATAAATGGATATTCTCACAATAGTATCTCCAGCTTGAATGTTCACGGGTTGACCGTCCTTTTTTGTATGTGCTCGTATCCATACATCAACTCTAGGCACTTCAGTTTTTCCACTACTTTTTTTCTGTAACAGAAAATAGTTTAGAAATGATTGCTCAGCTAAAATCCTATTATAAAAGAAATATTTTTTTACCATATCTTCTGTCATTCTAGCGAGTCTCCTACGACCTGTTGTTTGTGGGATTTGTTTCTTCCTAATCTTTTTAAATCCTTCACTTCTTTGCTGCACAGTTAATATAAACTTTGTTCAGTAACATAGTTACAACCATAATTACATAATTTAATATAGTAATACACTTACTCTAATTTTTTCACTTGCTTTTTCTTTCACAAAACTTTTCCATTCGCTTATTGATGAGATGTTATCAGGCCTTAACTTCATTCTTTCTTGTTCATTTTTTGCCTGCAATATCTTCTGAACTAGCCTTGATTTTGAAGCCCTCCAAAGCCCAGCCATCTCCTAGAACACATAAGCTCTTTGCCATTGTCCATCCAATTTGTACCTCTTCTGCAATGTATATTTAATTGAAAATACAAAATAATTTTAATTTCCATTCAATTATGTATTTTCATCTAAATGATATATACTTAAATTACAATATAGCTACATACCTTAATACATTCCCATAACACTTCTTTCAAATTCAAAGGAAGTTTCCTCCAATATGAAATTGTATATGGTACATGCTCTCGTCCTAAAAAAGATGATAATGAGATAGATCCCTCACCAATAGGTTGACCTTTGCCATTAAATATGACCTCCACTTTATCAAAACCCAAGACCAATTTGATCAAAAGAGAAAGAAATCATAAGCACCCAATCTATAATAATGACATATAAGTTAAAAAATTTATATTGACGCAACTAATTGTAAATATTGCTAGAATGCTAGGGATTGAGAGAAAAAATAATAATAAACTATAAAACTATCAATAATCCAAAACCAATTAACAAGATAACATGACTTTTCCATTTAAATGTTCAACCATCAAACCCATATATAATAGTAAATAATTTAATCATTAATTACTCAAGTGGATTGAAGAAAAAGCACCCAGATTGGGGATGTGCATTTGCTTTGACCATGGGAATAATGAAATTGAAGTTGCACGAGTAACGGAGTAAGAATCCTTACCAAATCAATGATGCCACTTCTAAATCATCCAAAAAGCCAAGTAATCTTTCTCAAATCAGCAAACATACATGAAGTGCCCATGGAATCGTTGTTCGTCTTTTTCTATTTTTATCTTTTTTTTATAGATTTAGTTGGAATTAGAGTTGGAGAGAACAATGGGCGTGGAAAAGAGATAGCAGAGCTGCAGAGGGGAATTGTCTAGAAAGGGATCGCGGGAAGTGAAATAAAATAATGGGCGTTTTTAATTTTTTTTATAAAGTACCCGCCTTTTACTAAAACTACCCGTTTTGCATATCTTTATCTGAATTTTCAGCCCATTTTTTTATTTTTATAATTTTCACTATTTTATAACATTTTAAAAATGCTTTTATATTTACTCACAAAAAATAATGTTATTATATTTGACAATAATATTAGGGATCCTAGTATTTAAGTCTCAACTTGAGACCCAATACTATCTATCACACATTTATTCGATAATGAATTTCATAACTTATAAAATTAGTTATTTGCCATTAAAAAAATGAATGCCACATCTGTTGAGACTCAAATTGAGAATTAGATGCTGGGATGCCTAACACATATTATATTTAATACTATCTTGTATAATTTTTAGAATGTTAAATTATTAATTGATATTCTATTTAGCATATTTTCATATCACCAATAGACATTGACGGTCTAATACTTCAATCCCTTTGTCTTGTAGTAATTTTCAAATGCTATTGTATTTTATCAATCAGAATGCTACCAATAGAATGTTACCAATGCTATTTTAAAATATTATTACATTTATTACTATTCCTTAACATTTTTCAAATGCTATTTTATTTAATCTTATCTTGTAGCATTTCCTAGATGCTATATAATTCAATATTATATGTAGCATATACAAAAATGCTACTAGTAATTATCAAGTGTCATTAAAACCAAAATGTAATGGCTTTCATACTACAAAGGTAGCGTCACTTTAGAAAATATTATAATAAATTAATATTTGGTAACATTCTTTAAAAAAATGCTACAATATAATGTTACCAAAGACCATATTTGTTGTAGTGATTCGTCTATTAGACAACTTTAAAGAATTTAATAATTATCTATGGGTTCGCTTGTCATTCAAGGCAACAATGTTAAGCTTGAAGAACACAATTACAAGAAGAAGCAAAAGAATTGGTTCATTAGATCCAAACACATAAGATAAATACAACCTTTATGGTTTTCCATTTGCGTTTCAGGTGAGAATGCTTATTTATTTATTTTTATAATAAATACATGAATTTTATATGATATTGATGTAGTGCTGTAATATTGCAGGTGTGGACATACGAGGTCATTTCTGAATTCGGCCAAAAATTTGCAACCGAAAAGGGTGATTTAAAGGTTCCAAGAATTCTTAAGTGGTTTTGTAAGAATAAGATTATGACTGATGTAATTAATAAAGCCTTAAAAGAGGAAGACACCGTAAGTGTTTCACGCTTATTTAAGTGCGAACCATTAACATGAATTATTTAGTTTAACTTAAGTTATTTAGTTAAAGCATTAGTACTTTCTTGGTATAACTTAATTAACATCTATATTATATAGCTTACTGAAGCGACAACATTGCATGCCACCGGAAGTAATTGAAGTAATGAGATTGCACAACATTACATGCAATGGTTCTTGGCTTCGGAAATTGAGTGGAAGCAAGAGCTTGGCGAACTCAATGTTGTGAGTGGTGATGAGCCTAACAACGAACCAAATTTTGCACATTCAAATGTGCAAATGCAGTAGCAAGTTGATGTTGTTATGGATGATAGGCATGCAACCATCACTGATGATATTTCACACACACCATTCTATACACCCTCCCCAGGATTTTTTTCTACACCACGTAATGCATCTACTTTTCAGAGAACAACGCCGTTCCATGAAAAAAGAAGCAAAAATGTAAGTTAGTTGATTTGTTTAAAGACATTTTGAGATTTTTATTTATGAAATTAACTTAGCAGTATATCTTAAAACATGTTCGTAGGTCACTCCACCTTGTCGTGTCTCCATAGGCGATTATGTTGCTCTAACATTTCAGAAAATTTATGATAGATTAAGCAAAATCGAGGAAAAGGTGCAAAAGATTGATGTGTTGGAAGCAAAGCCTGACAACATTACAAAAGACTTATGGAGAATGACAAAGTTACTCGAGGAGTTTCTAGCATCTTCTAATATAGGCAAAGATAGTTTCACTGATCAGGTTTACAACATTTTAAACATTTTTATAAGCGATTTTTATTTTTATTTTTTTATATTTTTACGTTTACTTCAGTGGCTTAGACAAAATTGAAGTTAAATCCAGTTGACTACAATTACGAGAGAATTCTAAATTTTGTTATATTTATTCATAATACAGCCACTTACACATGATCCTCCTACCTCAGTGGCTTCTGATGTAGACATAGAGAAAATTGATGTTCAGGTTTGTAATATTAAATCTAGTTGAAGTTAAATTCAGTTGGCAACGATTATGTAAAGAATTCTAAATTATGTTGTATTTATCTGTAATACAACTACTTGCACATGATCCTCATATCTCAGTGGCTTCTCATGTAGACCATGATAAAATAATTGTTCAGGTTGGTAATATTAAATTCAGTTCGTGTTGAATTTAATTGATATCAATTATGTAGAGAATTCAAACTTTTATTGTATTTATCCGTAATACAGCCACATAAACATGATCAGCAAACATCGGGGGTTGCTCATGTAGATGCTGATAAAATTGATGTTCAAGTTGGTAATATAAAATTAAGTTCGTGTTGAATTTAGTTGCCAGCAATTATGTACAAAATTCTAAATTTGATTGTATTTATCCGTAATACAACTATTTGCACATGATCATCAAACCGTAGGGACTGCTCATTTGGATGCCGATAAAATTGATGATGAGGTTGGTAAATTTAAATTTAGTTCGTGTTGAATTTAGTTACTAGCAATTATGTACAAAATTCTAAATTTGATTGTATTTATCCGTAATACAACCACCTGCACATGATCATCAAACCGCAGGGGCTGCTCATGTAGATGCCAATAAAATTGATGTTGAGGTTAGTAAATTTAAATTTAGTTCGTGTTGAAATTAGTTACTAGCAACTATGTACAAAATTCTAACTTTTATTGTATTTACCTGTAATACAGCCACCTGTACATGGTGTAATTAACATTACTGATGAACTTTCTAGCAAATCTCACTACAAAAAAGGATGCAAAGAACAAGATTGTGTTCCATTGGAACAACATTATCTAAGAAAAAAAAGAAAAAAATCAGTATATGTTAGCACACCTTACACTGACCCTTGTAAGAAGTCACGAAAGGATGCAGTAACTGAGTCAAAAGGTCCAATAAACTTTGATGATTGGATGCGTGATGACAATATGGAGCCGTAAGTTTCTTTTATTCTTTTTTTTTTTGGGTTGATTATATTTATTCAAGTTGCTATGTAATAATATTTCTTGTTTTTTATGGTAGTTTGACAATAAAGTGGCCTGTCCACGACGCAGATAAAGACTTCTTCTGTCGATTATGCAAACCAAGAGCATGGATATCTAGCGCAGTAATAATTTTTGTTAGGTACTTTAATGAATATGTTAAACAATGCATATAATAGCATGAGGAAAGAGTCTATACAAACACACACACACGCACACACTAGTATAAGTAATTTGAATAAACGGTCGTACGATTTTGTAAAGATTATTATATTGACTTTGCAAATCTAAAATTGGCATTCGTAGATTTTCAATGCGACTTCATAACATCGTTTTATTTCTTTTGCACTTTCAGTAAAAATGAAGGCATGCTAAATTTTTCATTTCAGTGTAAAACTGACTTCGACAGTAATTATATATTAGTTTTGAATAATGTCCTAAATAATATTTTGGATGTGAAATCACTTATTTAATCCCCTTTATTTCAAAAGACAAAATATAAGCAGAGAATGATTAATTAGAAACCTCGGTACTAAAATAAGCAAATCGTAAGAATAAATTGGTTTAATTAGAAACCTAGTTGCTAGAATAAGCAAATCATAACAATAAATTGGTTTAATTAGAAGCCTAGTTGCTAGAATAAGCAAACCTGAAGCATTTGAGATCATTATATGAAATATTTTGTACCATGAGATCGTCCTAAAATGTTTAGTGTTTGATATACATTTGCAATAGTAGTTTAATAATTATAATAATTTTCTCTATAATTTCCATTCCACAATAACTATGACTTTTAAACTACTACACTAATGAGTAGTAGTACACAATTTAAGGATTATCATATCCAAAATATTCCAAACAATTATATTAATTGCGCAAGAAAGGGCTGAACGGCTACAAAAAGACTGTGTTATATACATGTCGTTTAGATAGCCAGTTTTGACCAAAAAAACACACTCATTCTTGATAAATTTAGGAGAAATTATCAGCTATATACCTTTAAATGACACCAGTATCAAACGTGCTACAACACTTTTCAAGTGTATCACTCGTATACCCTAAGTTGACAAAACACTTCTGCCGTCCACTAATTCGTTAACTGCCGTTTGCAAGCGCTGACATCATAAGGGTAATCTAGTCTTTTAAAAAAATGACATGTCATCCCATTTACCTAGTAAAAAACGACATGTCATATGATATATTTTGATAAAAATGACATGTCATCCTATTTATCGGATAATTGTTAATAATTGCTAAAAAAAAAATTACTTTACAACCAAATCTACTCCTCCAAAATTTAACCTAAATTATTGAAGATCTACTCCTCCAAGCTCAAACTTGAATTTTTTATGGTATAATATGTATAATTGTAAAGAATATGTTGTTAATAATTTTTTATGGTATAAGATGAATATTTTTTATGGATAATTGTTAATAATATGTACCATTAATAATTCATATTGTTTTAATAAAAAAATGTATTGTTAATAAAAAAATAAAAAAATTGTGTATTGAAAATTTACATTAATTTTCAAGGTAAATTTATTTTTTTTACCTCATTTTGAGTTTAAAGGGTAAAATAGTCATTTTGCTCAAGTTCTGTTAAGTTCTTAATGGTAGTAAACGGAAAGGTGGACGCCAGAACTCTTTTGTCAACTTAGGGTATACGAGTGATATAAGCGAAAAATGTTGTAGCACGTTTGATACTGGTGTCATTTAAGGGTATATGGCTGATAATTTCCATAAGAAAATTATCAGTCGTCTACCCTAAATTTACTCCATTATAAAAAATACTACAAAAGTTTAAACTTATTTAATTTTGCACCCAATGTATACAATTTGTATCCATCATCTACTAAAATGACATAATTAGTTAAATATCCTTACAAAACAAGGAAACAAAACCAAACACAAATTATAGTGATAATTATTTGTACGAATAATTCTATTTTTCAGTGAATAATTGATAAAAATTGTAAATAATGAATAGAAATCCACAAATTCAAACTTTTACAATTTTTTTTATAACAAATAATTTTTAAGTAGATGACTAATAATTTTTAGTATATGTACTAAATAAAAGCAGGGGAGCGGGCAAAGCCCATATCACCATCGCTTGAAAATCACTTGATAAAATAAGTTTGATCAAAAGAGTAATATACAATAGGGAAATATATCAAGGGAATTCGATAAGCTAGGAAAAAAATACACTGCATTCATATATGACCATCCTAACAGCAATCCCACTAGCCCTACTTTTTGGTCTAATGTAAATTTTGCACTTTTATGTCGTGTGCCGTTAGACTGTGATTAGCTGAAAACAATTAAATTTTAAATAAGGCTTCCTTTCTATATGAATATAGTGTGTGTGTGTGTGTGTGTGTTGACACATAAGTTTATACATCGTTTTGTGTGGATGTGATCATGTATCAAAATCAAAACTTGGATTACATACATCATATGGAAAAGTTAATAGAAACCATGATTAATTTGGAGACTTTTTACATAATTATTGCATATTTAATTGATAATAACATTAAGATAACTAATAATTTGAAGACTATTACATGCAAACGGGAGGAATTAATGATCACTCCTTTAATTTTATTGCCAAGATAAACTTACATTATTATGAAAAGCCCCTAATTGGAACACGAGGCCTTGGAGGTTCATGCATGTTGCTGAAGAAACTTGTTTTCATTTTAATATCTAGCTGGAATCGAAGAAGAATGGCCTGGGGGTGGTGGATCGGGATATAAAACTGCAGGGCTCCCATGTGAACCAGGAGGTCTCGGAGGTTTCTTTATTTGGCCGTCGGGGGGCAAATGATGAAGATGAAAAAATTTGTCCCCCGGGATCGTTCCGAAATTCATCTGAAATTTTCTGGCATCAGCTTGGGAAAAGCCAAAGCCTGAAGCCAGGGCAAGCATAAAAGCAATGAACAAAGCTTTTTGATCTCCCATTGTGATTATGTTTATTCATGCCCTTCTTCATTAGTTTTTGTAGGTTTTTGTAACGCTAACAACGCTCTTAATATAGTAGAATTTGGTTACTAGAATTAGGTTATTCATATAAGGAATTAAATAACTATCTGATTATTGGGCTAAATGAGTAACAAATCAAATTCTGATACCAGTAGATTTACTTATTTTGTGAAGATTGTACGTTATTCATATTCTTTAAAGCTAGAATGTCACAGTCAAACAATATCTAGAAGTTATATTCAAGTTCCACGTGGAAAATAACGGTAATTAAATCGAATCCGTTAGATAAAGATAAAATTTATTTCTTTACATATATATAGGCTTCACAACTTAATTAGATAATGAAAAGGACTCCCTTTTTTTTTTTTAAAGAACAATTATATACAATTGAAATAAAGTCAATGCAGGAGACTCTTACCCTCCATTTTAGAGTTAAGTAGAAGAAGTACTAACAAACTCAACCAAGTAACCACTGGTAAAAAGGAATATGATGATTTGGGTAGTATTTACATTTTGGATTGAAGTATGAATCCTGAGGAGCGGGAGTTCAGGGATTGAGAATGTAGAATGAGAGTGAGAGTAAATTGTTTACTTACACTAGAATGAGAGAATGGAATTGAAATCAAAACTCAATTTATGTTTTTTTTTTTGTCTTAAATTAGAAGTAAATGGTTCCAAATTATAGTTTACCCTTATATAAAGAATTATAGTTTTTAATTCAAAATTAATAAAAAATTATATTTGAAAATAAAATATTTATTTTATTATATTTGTAAATTAATAATAATTAATAATATTTTTAATTATGTAAATTATATTTTTTATTAATTTTAATTTTAATTATGTAAATAAAAAATTATTGATAAAAGCAACACAAATTAAACATTATTGCTAATGATATAATAAAAATTTAATATTTTCTTAGAATAAAATATTTATTATTATTAATTACTGATATTAAATAAATATAATAATATTATATTTTCAAATAAAAATAGTATATAGTAATATTATTAGTTCTTTACGAATATAATATTATTATATTTAAATAAGTTTAATATTAGTATTTTTAATAAATGTAATTTAAAAAATAATATGATAATATTATTTAAATAATATGATATTATTTATTTTATTTTATTAAATATAATTATATTACATTTAATAAAATAAGGGTAAAAAAGAAGAGGACATAGTGGATTCCAACTCCCACTCCCCCTATGGAAGTAGTAATCCCACTCCCCACTCTAAAAAAAAGTGGGAATTTTCACCTGTACTCTAAAATTTATAAGTAAACACTAGAGTATGAAGAATTCATATTACTCATTTTCACTCCAATAAGTAAACATAGTATTAAATAAGTAATTTTAGAAAAAATAGGCTTGGTGAATTGTGAGCTTAGGCCGGGCTTTTCCAAGCCTAGGCACAAGCCCATATTACTGTAAATAAACCTAACCCTTTAAAAACTCGTCAAAGTTTAGATGGGACAGGCCATCCAAGCTCGGCTTGGGCTTTCCATTAATTATGAAATAAAATTTTTAATAAAGTAAAAAAAATTAATTTAAAGATAATTATCTAATACATAATAGAATAATAACCTAATACATAAACTATTAGTAGCACAACATAATAAATCACAAATTTTAATATAAAAACATATTAATTTAACATTTTGAGGTTTTTTAAAATTTAATTTAATTTTTTATTTATAAATAAAACAATTTAGTTTTTTAAAGGCCCTTAACTAAACCCAATTTATGCGGACTTTATATTTTTCAATCCTATGCATGTCAGTTTTCAGGCATGTGGGCTTGAGCCGGGCCGGCTTGGACTTTTTTACCAACCCTAAGGTAAAAAATATGGATAGAAATTTTTAGGTATAGGCACCTTCATTTTTTTTTTCAATTGCAGACATACTATAAAATTTTATAATTTAATAGAGTATTTGTACTAATTATGTTAAATCATATAATTTAATAACTTGTCCATATGAAAACAATGAGAGCCTCTCTCTCTATATATACATATAATAACGAAAAAAATTCCCATAATTTGGAAATTAATGACAAAAATCCTTGAAGTTTCTAAAAACTTAAGAAAAAAAATACAATTTTTTAAAATTTCAATGACTACTAATAGAATTGCTTTGAGACCCACTGAGAATCATGACATATTAAATAGCCTCAAATGATGGTGAACGATTTTAGGATACGGACGGTGGTGCGTGGTGGGGCTGCCTACAAGAACTAGAGGCGCCAAGTTTGATACATATGTTTATGATTAAGAAGTTCAAGTGAAAATGGGATACTGAATCTATTTCTTTCTTTTATATTTATGTTTATACAAGTTTGATACAAATATGGTTAGCAGCCCGCCGAATGAGATTTGACAAGAGGAAAATTTGAATTGCAAACTTGGGCTGGCTGTGCTAGGGCTCTTCTTTCCCTTTCTTTCTATTATATTTATATTAAAAAATATTAAAAACTTAATATTAAAATAAAGATATTTGGGTCTGGGTTTCAGATATACGGGTTCACCTAAACTTAGATTCAGATCCAAACCCGGATACGTCCGAGTTTAAAAAATGAATTTAGTTTCGCATTACGTATCCGGGTTTAAAATTTGAATTCAGTTTCACATTTAATTTAACTCTAGTATGGGATCAACCCGGACCAAAATATATGAGTTCATCTAGGTTCGAGTTATGTTGTCATCCCTAATTATAAATGAGTTTTGGAGAGACAGAAGGTTTTAGTCTAAACGCCTCATTTTGATTTTATCATTTACATACAAATTTTTTATTCTAAAAACTTATTTTCCATCTAAAATGGACCATTTTATCTTTCTTTTAATAAAATACTTATTTAAAATTTGGTCAAATATGGTCAATATTAAAATTCTATCACAAAATTTTTAATAGAATATATTTTTATCATTACTCTATCATAAATTCTTAATAGACACATTGTATCATAAGTACATCATTATCATTTGATAGACCATAATTTTATAATGACCTGTCATACTTTCATAATTTAACAATTTTTGTCATAAAATATCAGTCATCTATTACTATTTTTTTTACAATGATTATTTTATTGCAACATAACCCTAAAACGTAAAAAATAATATAAAGTAGAGGACTCACCTACGTTGCAACGTACCACGATTTTTGTCCACATTCGTAATGGCCGTAGGATTGGGAGCGCTTCCATCCAACGATTCAGATGAGTCCCCCATAAAAGTAAGGTAGTCGGTTGGAAACGGAGACTGTGGGTAAATTTAATAAAAAATTAAATAATCCAAAACTGTTAAAAAATAGGGGATTGAATCAGTGTTGAGAGGAGATAGTCAAATTCATTCCGAAAACCCAAAAATTCCTGAAATCATTTATAGACATAGTAAAATCGGATCATGAAATTAATTTCCAATTGAAGTGCGGTCGTATGAGGTTGAAGTAAATTTGAAATCGCAGCAGAGAAATTGAAGACCCTTTATTTCTCTTTTGTCGTGAGTAAATCATCCCTCTTCTTCTTTTAGGTTCCAACTGTTTCAAACCAAGGCTCCCTCAATCGCCATTAATTAAAGTAAATAACTGGTTTCAACGGTTGCCTGTACACCCATTTTTTTTACAACTGACTAAACTGAACCGTTGGATGGAAGCGCTCCAGATCCTACGACCATTGCGCATGTGGACAAAAAGTGTGGTACGTTGCAACTGTTGCAACGTAGGAGGACCCGTAAGTAGATAACTTTAAATGATTATAATTTTAAGTAAAAACTTTTAAGTTAAAATAACTCTCTCTAATATGAAACTGATACATCAAGCAAATGTAACATATGGGCCATGTTAAAGATCATGACCGGAGAGTGTGCTTATTGTTATTAACAGGCCTGCATAAGCGTATATGCATTCCCTTAGACTACTTACCAAATTCTTTTAACTCTTCTACACAAGATTCTTCAACGATGGTGGTGATGGCGGTGGAGTTTTATATTTTGGCGGCCCACGGTAAGGCCCAGAGTAGAGAATTCTTTCGAACTTAGAAAGCGGTGCAGGCACTCCCTTAGGCACCGGTGGCGATGGTGGGATTTCGTAATTTGGAGGCCAATGAGAAGGTCTAGAATCAAGAATTCTTTCAGACATACAAGGCGGTGTAAGCACTCTCTCAGGCAACGGTGGTGATGGTGGTGGGATTTCGTACTTTGGAGGCCCATGAGAAGGCCCAGAATAAAGAATTCTTTCGGACTTAGAAGGCAGTGCAGACACTCTCTTAGGCAACGGCGGCGGCGGGGGGATTTCGTATTTTGGAGGCCCATGAAAAGGCCCCGAATAAAGATTTCTTCTAGAATGGGAATTCCAGTCTTTGGATTGCCCTGGCTGGATAGTCAGTGCTAGTGAAAAGGCCACAAGCAACAACATCAGAACAGTTACTCTCATTCTTCCTTTGCTTTGATTTATGGAGGATTTTTGCATACTACCATTGACCATAACCCTCTAAATACAAGAGTCTAGTCTAGAAATTTCCATTAATAATAGCACAACCCAAAAATACCATATGTACCAGATTGCATTTGTAGCTAGATAAGGAATATCAATTAATTTTCAGATAACTTTCTTTCTTGCTATTGATTCACATACGATGTACATGGAAATTCACAGACATTGCATGTGATTACATAACAAAGTATAGCGAAGTTGAAAACTATCTAGTGTTATTCGGGATTTATTAATTCACGTTTTATATGATTTATCTGATTTTAAATAAAATCTTTTGACACATACACTACGTGTGAAGAATAAAAATAGAGATACAAAGTGGTAAATACACCAAAATAGAAAATAATATATGGCATATGAAAAGGTATTCTAAGAACAAGAAATTGGAGACTTTCACTGTGAGTCTGTGACCTTATTAGATTGAGACTTTGCATGCGAAACAAAGGTAATAATAAGAATCACTCTTTTATTTGTTTACTGTCGCGAGAAACTTTAATATATGAACAGTCCCTTTGGCAACATTCCAAAATTTAAATCTTTAGAGTACAAAGAATGCCTTTGAGATGACCTTAGGGTAGATAGGGATTTACTTGTACTCAACTTTCATGTGAATCGGGAGTGTTTGGAGGTTTTTTTCTTTAAAATTTTTTTTGGGAGATTATTAGTTTTCTCTACTAAAATTAATAGATACTACTTACTCCCTAAGGTTTTCATAATATTTAAAAATCCCCTTAACAAAAAAAAATTAAGGGAAAAAAGAAATAAATAAGTTATTTACTTGATATTTTATCTTGGGAATATAAAGCAATAGTTACTATAAGAAAAATGTTCAAAAAATAACTAAAAAGCAAAGGAAAAATGCTTTTAATCTTTTTATTTAAATTTAAATTTATATGATTTATTTAATTTATAATCAATATGAATAAAAGTGCATTTGGAGATAAGAGTAATACTATTAAATTATGGTGCCAGGGATTATTGGGTATTATGAAAACAGTAGAGAGTAAATAGTATATATTGATTTCAATAGAGGTTAAATTGAGATTCCCCTTTTTAGCCTTCACAAAATTCAACAAAGCCAGATGGCCGGGGATGGCGAATCCAGATAGAAAACTACAGGGCTCCCATGTGAATCAAGAAGTCTCAGAGGTTCTTTATTTATGATGATGAACAAGTGTAGCCTGAAGCCAGTGTATGCATAATAGCAATCAACAAAGCCTTTTGATCTCCCATTGTGATTGTGTTCATGCTTTTATAATTTATTGGTTTTTATAGGTTTCTATAATGCTACCAATGCTCGTAATGTGTAACAAATAAACGAACTTCCAATCTAAATATTGGGCTAAATGTGCAACAAATCAAATTTAGATATGAGCATACTTATTTTGTGAAGATTTTACGTGTGATTCATATCACATCCTTTAAAGATGGTAATTAAATCGAATCTATTAGATAAAAGATAAACTTTACACTATAAAAAAAAAAAATTGTACAATTGAGGTATTTCTATATACGTTTCACAACTTAATTAGATAATGAAAAGGAATATGACTTAAATAAGCAAAGTTTAGCTAATTACGACATCACTGTATTTTTTGTTTTTGGTTTTTTTTTTTAAGAAAGAGGAGTGGACAATGCCTAAATTACATTTTAGCCAGCTAAATTCTCAAGATTCAAATTCAAGTGCCCAGTTAAATAAAGTTGATATTGAAGAGCACTTGGCCGACACATCGTTGTATTTGTCGTTAGAGTTTTGCTGGTATTTCAAAATACTAATGTCCTACATTTGAGCTAACTAAAGCAATGACTTTTATATTTGATTTGAAATGAGTCATGTGTTTGATTTAATTAAAAACTAGAGTTGAACAAGTCAAATCTAGAAGTGTTTTAGATTATTTAATATGAATTAAATCATGAGACACATATATAACTAGTTCAAATTAATAAGGAAAGTGGGTGATTAATACAAATTGACTTAGGAAAGGATTATGGAGGGGTTCTCTATATAAAAGAGACAAACAAAACCTTTAAGGCACTGCTACTACCTCTTCTTCTATCTCATATTTTCTTCATGAGATTTCATCATGAGCAATCATGTATAAAAATTAGTTGATTTGTCCCCATATACAAAACCCTTGGTTGCAACTTGATTTTCAAAGAAAATTGAAAGTTAATAGATCAATTAATAGATATAAGCCAAGATTAGTTGCTAAAGGTTCCCATAAAAGAAAGACATAGATTATTTTTGTACCTATACTCCTGTGACATATAGTACATCCATTATTGTGTTGATTGCATTAGCTGCGATTCATAACTGATATGTTTATTTGATGGATGTCAAAACTGCTTATCTAAAAATAGACCTAGATGAGGAAATCTACATATGAGTCAACCATAGGGTTATGTAGTCTAAGTATTGAGGAAAAAGATATACAAATTGGTTAAGTCTACCAAAATAGCGGCATGAAAAGTTTGACAAAGTATTAGTATAAAATATATATGTGATAATATATCAACATTAAGTCCATTGATGCTACTACTTTTGTGATCATTTTTCTCTATCTTAATATGCTCGTCCTAAGTCCCAATGTGGGAATGATAAATGAGACTGAGAGGATGTTTGCTTCTAACTTCCATACAAAGAATATAAGAGAATATGCTATATTAGGCATCAAAATTACTAAGAATAGTGATAGTCTCATAATATCACATAAACATTATATTCAGAAAGTTCGGGTATAATGAGAAACCGGACTCTACACAATATGATGTGAATACCCATCTTAAGAAAAATCTAAAACATAGTATTGATAAATTGAGATATACCCAAATCATTGATAGCTTGATATACTTGTTGAATGGACAAACCTGAAAGTGCATATGCTATAGGCAGATTGAGTAGTTATACTCAAAATTTTGGGCTTAACTGTAGTAGCTCTCCATTTGTGCTAGAAGTTTATAGTGATGCGAATTTGATTTTGAGATAAGATGAAATCAAATCCACTAGTGGTCATATATATATATCTATACTTGATGGAGGAGTTGTATCCCAAAAATCTTCTGAACAAACGTGTTTAGCTTATTCTACTATGAAGTCTCAGTTAGTTACTTAAGAAACCTTTTAGTAGATCTTCCGATTAACACTTGTATATTATATTGTGATTGCCAGGCTAATATTGCCAAGGTAAAGAGATAAGATATATAATGCAGATAAATTCATCTAAGATATAATACATGAGTAGCTACTAGAATCTGGAATTGTGAGCCTAGATTTGTAATGTTATAGTCAAATTTGGCCAATTCTTTAATTAAACCACTAAACATAAGATTAGTAGTAATTATCTAACATAAGATTAATAGTAATTACATCGATGGGGATCAAACTTCCGTCTAAAGAAAGGACAAGAGTGATGGTAACCCTACCTGTGTGATTGGACATTCCATGAAGTAGGTTCATAAGGGTAATAACAAGTCACTTGTTATCTTATGGCACTATCAATGTATTTATTTGAGTCCTCTCCATGGCGTGATAGTTGGCTATTGCAGTGATTTAGGTTAAGTAATTAAGCTCTTAATGTACTCTATAGCCTAGATTTTGTATGGTAATATGTCAAAACTACATGACAAACTTGATGGAGGTTCACCTATATGCATGTGGAATTAGGTCAGTTTCTATAAGTGAGACACGCTTCTCTAGAGCACTCATGAATTCCAAGAAGCGCGGGGTCATTAAAGTGTCATACCGCTAAACAACAAAATATTGAGAGAGTAATGGGCTTCTAGTCATCTACCTCACACAAAAGAAATATTAGTTAGTAGAAATTATAAGTTTCACTAAATTCCTATAATATATAATTAGTTGTTCAATGGCTGGTTCATAGCCTGAAAAGACACCAGTTTTAGGGGTGGGCACTATTCAGTTTGGTTCGGTTCAGGGGCTGAACCAAACCAAACTGAAACCAAATTGTTCATGAATTTATGAACCAAATGCGAACCAAATTTCGGTTCTATAATTTGGTTCGGTTCGGTTCGGTTCCATTTGATTTTATCCTATATATTCATTATTCAATAAAAAAAACATAATAATACACTATTAATACAACAATAATCTTGAGTTTATAAATTAGCAAACAATAAACAACATAATAAAATTTAACAATAGTAAATTAACATAATAAATTCCAAAAATAATCTAGAAATCCATAAATAATAACCAATATAATTAAATCTAACAATAATAAATTAAAATAATAAAGTTCAACAATAAAATAAAGTGTATGCTATGATATATATAATATCATGTATTAATTAACAAACAAAAATAAAAAAGATAAATTATGAACTATTTTTTATTTTAATTTTTTCTTGAACCATTTGGTTCGGTTTTGAACCGAACCAAATAAAAAACCAAATCGAACCAAATTGTCATAATATGGTTCGGTTCGGTTCGGACTGAACCGAACCAAATGCCCACCCCTACCAGTTTATATGTGCATTAAACTCTACGATGAAGGAAATTGAAATATTTTTAAATATGTGAGGGATTGTTGGAGTTTTATTGGTATTTCAAATTACTAATATCCCACATTTAAGGGAAGTGAGAGCAATCATTTTTATATTTGACTTGAAATTAATCATGTGTTTGATTTAATTACAAATTAGAGTTGAATAAGTCAAATTTAGATGTGATTTGAATTGTTTAATTTGAATTAAATCACGAGACACATAGATGACTAACTCAAATTAGGATGACAAATTCAAATTGAATTAGAAAAAAGATTATGGAGGATTTCTCTATATAAATAAGATGAACAAAGTCTTCAAGGCACTATTATTACCTCTCCTTTTATCTTATATTTTTCTTTATGATTTTTTCTTTGTTGTTCTAAACTATTATATTTGGAGTGCAACCTCACAATAGTATCATTGAATCTTGGAGGTCAATCTACTTTATTTATGTCATTTTTGCATCGGAAAATCTTTCTAGAGGAGCCAAGATTGGTCTTAAGGATAGTTCTTCACCACACCTTAATGAATTTATGATTGCTGTTAGGTGAATAGTGTCATGGATAGTATTGGATGAATAGTGATATGAACTGTACCAATAACTACTATTCATATTTTGGACTTTCAAAAAGCAATATTAACTCATATTTTCAATATTTTTACAAGTCCTCACCCTCTGAATTAAATTCCTACATCTGCCATTTGCATCCACTCTAAAAATGCCATCAGATGGTGATCATATATAACAAAGTCTAGCGAAGTTGAAAACTATCAGATCTATTAAGATTCACGTTTTATATGATTTATACAATTTTTAATTTTAAATAAAAGCTTCTGACACATTTACACTACGTATAAAGCGTATTTGTGGTAACAAAATAAAGATGCAAATAATAAAAGAAAGAGACTAGTGCATGCGAAACAAAGGCATTAAATAGCAATCACTTTTTTATTTGTTTAATCATCACGAGAAACTTTAATACATAAATAATGATGGAGGCGTGTCTTAACTCAGTCGCCTATATGAAGCCCAAATGGAAGAATAGGCAAGTTTTTTAGATGGCTGGCGGGCGGATGGGGATTCACTTTTCCTGGGCTCCCTTGTGAACCAGGAGGTTTTGGAGGGTAATTTACTTTTACATAACTCAAATCTCTAGAGGGTGGATGGGGATTTACTTTTCCAGGGCTTCCAAGTGAACCCGGAGATCTTGGAGGGTATTTTACTGTCACATAACTCAAATCGCTAGGGGGTGGATGGGGATTTGTTTTTCCAGGGCTACCTTGTGAGCCTGGAGGTTTTGGAGGTAACTTTATCTTTATATAACTTAATTCTCTAGCGGGTGGGTGTGGATTCACTTGTCCAGGCCCCCCCTGTGAACCAGGAGGTCTTGGAGGGTTTTTAACCTTGACGTAACTTAGATCTTTAAGTTGCAGATGTAGATTTATTTTTGGAGCGGAACCAGACGGAGGATTATGTGTGCTCTGGAGTAACATTCCAAAATTCATATTGAATTTTCCGGCATCGGCTTGGCAAAAACCGAAGGATGAAGCAATCGCAACTACAAAAGCAATAAACAGAAGCTTATCTCTCATTTTATTCATGCTCTCCTTCATTGGGTTTTGTGGGTTTTGTAGGTTTTGTAGTTCTAGCCATGCCTTTTATATATAACTTTTGGCTTTTGATTATAAGGAAAGTAAATCCGGCTTCGTATGGAAACTACTGTAGCTAAATGATCATCAAATAAATTTTCGTACAAGTACAACTAATTTGGATTCCAATAATCAGTGATTTTGAATGTGTAAAGAACTGTGATATATATGTATTGTGTGAAGCTAGAATTGGCGTAGATTTTCTTCTTATTTTTTCAAAACTGCATATGGAAACTACTGCAGCTAAATAATCATCTAATAGGAATGGGATATTTGATTCCACCGTACAACTTTTTTTGCCACTTTTTAGTATAATTTTGTTTTACAAAAATATCCCCAACTTAAATTTCTATTATAGTCAAACATTATAATTACTTTTTAGCACGTTTCTCTCTCTCAAATTATTATTTTTCCAATTATTTCCCCGTTTTCCTCTCTTTTAATCGTTTTTCAGTCTTTCATATTGGTTCTTATACTTTCAAGCTTTTATTGGAGTCAAATCTATTTTAAACTTGACCCTCCCTTTCCCCAATTTTTTATTACGTGTATATTCTCTCTAAGAAATTTTTGCATCAAATATTTTAATTTAGAATAGTATTCTTTGACAAAGGAAGATCATAGATTTACTTTTACTCATGTATTATGTTGGTAATAAAAGGTGTACCAGGTCAAAAATAATTTCTATTTAAAGTTCTTTGTAAATAAACAAAATTTATATTTCTATTTGAATATATTGTCCAATATAACCCAAGCTTAATTTAATTACTCATGAAGTACCTTTCTCTAATCTATCTTATGTTTCACTACAAGAATTTAAGAGTTTAGTTTAAGAAAAAAATTAGAAAAAAAAAGTAAGGTTATGGAACAATGGAGGATTTGATTATAAAACCATGATAAACAAAAACTCAACAAACGTCTTAAAAATTTGGAGTTATAAAAGGGTATATCAGGTACATGGGTGGGTTTATAGGGTAAAAGATAAAATTTTATTTTACAATAATGAGTTTATTGAGTACATAAATTTATTGAGCATTATGATGACTATTTGCACTCTAAATTACTCCTCACCTTCCTTATCTAGTGAGGGGGAAAAAAATAGCTTGATTGTAAATAAAATGAAAAGACAGATACAAAATTAAATTTTATAAGACACTCAGTAAATAAGAAAAGGTAAGGACAAAAGAAGAAAAAAAAAAAGGATCATTGTCCCAAAATGATAATCAAGAGTACACCTTATTTCTTTACACCCTTACAAGTACCAAAATAGTACTTAATCAAATTCTATACAGTAAATATATATCTTATTTTTCTCGGAGTAGCCATAAAATTCTTTACTAGTTTTTACACCTAAAGAACTTTCTTTTCTCTTCTTCTTCTTAAAAAATTATGTTGAATAACTTTTTCAATTTATTGAAAATATTTAGGTGGGATTATTTGTACCCACCAAATTCATACATACATCCATCTAGAATCATATAATAATTACTAAAATTTTCAAAATTTTCAAAATTACCCTTCACTCATTTCCTTCTCTTCTCTAAGATTTGTATTTTCCCTCTACTATCACAGCCTGTAAGCTCAACTTTCAGTTTCATTTATTGAACATTATTTCTTTTATTTTCTTAGTAAATCATATTCATAAACTCTATTTGGTCTTTCTATTATAATTTTTGTCTATTATTCATCCTAGATTTGTTTTAAAAAAATAATATGTATAAAACTTAAAGAAACTTTTTTTAGTGGCTAGTAAAAATTGATTGATACTCATTGTTAAATGGTGGGTATTGGTTTCCAAAATTTCCGATAGCCTTTATGAAGCTGATTGTGAGAATTTGGGAACCAAGCGAATAAGCGACATTGTAAATTATGCAATTAAAAGAAATTTTTTTAACAAAATTATTATGCAATATATTAAGTTAAATAATAAGATAGTTGAAAAAAAAATCCTTCAATTTAGTTGTATTTAATAAAACACCAACATAGATATATCCTTAAAGTAAGCTAACTTTAATAATGGTCCATATTCGACATTTGTTTTCTCTTCCAAATTCTCAATTCGGGGTTTTCTCTTTCTAAACCCTTAAACTTTCAATTCCCAATTCCTACTTTTTTCGACTTTATTCTTTGAAAATGTTAGTTTATCATTTAGCTTCTTTGTTTGGGAAGAAACAAAAAAGATTTGTAGTAGAACGCCACGTGTTGAGGAGGCGCCATGACTCTACGAGATCACTATATCCTCTTGAGGTACCCGACCTACCCTATTAAAGTTGGTACCCGAGGTACCCGACCTACCCCATAAAACTTAGCACCCGAGGTATCCGACCTACCCCCTAAAACTCGGTACCCGAGCTACCCAACCTACCATCTAAAACTTGGTACCTGGGGTACCCTACCTACACTATAAACTCGGTACCTGGGGTACTAATTGACACTAAAAAGTGTACATTTAATAAGGATAAAATTATTAGTTTAACTTATTGTGTCGATTAATGCGTTCATTATTTCTAAATTATTTTAATACCCCCAAATATATTTTATGTTAAATTAATTCACAATTTGTTAATTTTTATCTTATAAATATTTTTCAGGAATAAAGATGGAATTGGAGTTGAAAGCGGGAACAAAGACGGACAGTTAGAGCAATTTGAAATTCATCAATAGAGGAGATACTATTAAAATAAAATAAAAAAGTTAAAAATGTTTAAAAAAAAGAAGAAAAAAAAGGATTGACAAGCATGTTGGTAACGGTCAGGAGGCCATCACGCCTCCTAACCATCACACAATTCAATATGCAGGGCTGGCTTTACAGTATTAGGGGCCTTAGGCGAACTTTTTTTTTTTTTTTTATGAGGCCTCTTTTTATTTAGTAATTTCAATACTCAATAAAACAATAAAGAACTAAAAATCCATTTCAGTTTTAATTCTTGAATTTCAACAAATAATCAAGAAGATTCTAAAAATTTTCAAAAACAAAATCTAAAATTTACCATTAGAAATTATACAAAAAGAAGCAAACGAATAAATGAGAACAATACTATTTTCAAATAGAATATTTAAAATGGTAGCACATAAAAAGTTGAGATCATGAATTGATGGTTAGATAATGGATATGGACTTTGTATTTCAAGTAACTAATTTTTTCTTTTTCTCTTTTGAATGAACTAATGCATGTAATAATCTTCATTGTAGAGAAGAGAACAAGAAATTTTTCATCTATAATTTTCTAGATTATAAGATTTTTAGTAGAAATTAAAAGGAATACTCAAAGTCAAAGATTCTAATGTTGAATAATTGAGTTTTTTTAAGAAGTTGAAAAGATAAAAAAATTTACTTATTTTTATTAGAAAAACTAATAATGAATAAATTAATGGTTAGATAATATTATTAATTATATCTCTTTAACAATAAGATAACCAATTATAGGTTTTTATATAAAAAATAATAATGATTAATTATAGGATAATTATTAATTAGAGATATGTCTAATATGCTTTTCTACCACACATATAATTTTTTTTAAAGATTTTATTAACTAGAGAATTATTACTAATACTAAAAAACTAAGGCTTTTTTAAAATTTGGGGCCTTAGGCGACCGCCTTGTTCGCCTATACTTAAAGTCACCCATGTCAATATGTATATATAATATAAAAATAAAATAAAATATTAATATTAATATTAATAAAATCAAAGAAAAGAAGATGATTCCCTTGCCTATAAAAGGCAAGGGGATGCAAGCGAATGGAGGAGGCCACAGAAGCCAGAAGCTTAAGCCGAGAGAGAGAGTTGCAGCCAAGAGGGAACTGAAGAATTTATGTCTTTCTTTATTTTCTTTTCTTATTTCCTTTTGTATCAATTTTCCTTATAACATATTTCAAAAGTTTATCAAATAAAAAGAGTGTTATGTTTTCTTTCAATATGAGTGGCTAATTTTACTAAGCTGAGATGAAAGGTGAAGCTCAATGTTTCAAACTATTAAATTTATTATTTTCTAAAATGAATTTTAAGTTTATTTTATTATTTTCTAGTTATTTTTATATCATGTTAATTTATAAATTTTCTTGGATCTGTATGGTATTTTTGACATAATGTCAACACATTAAAATAGTTGTGGCACATTAGGTACTTTATTCCATATTTATCCACACACATAATTGTTGAGAATTAAATGATGTAATAATGAACTGGTAAAAGTGAGGCAAAAATATAAAAATGAGAGAATAGTAAAATTATAGTTTGAATACAGAGAGTGAATCCCGTAACCTTAGCATGTCTTTAAATTGATTTCTAGTGATTTCTTTTCTCGCAATTAAATTTCTTTGTTTAAACAAATTGACAATTAGATTTTTAAATTCCCTGTGGTTCGACTCCAGACTCACCTGAAATGCAAGTTATGCAACTCAATTGGGTTTTTAAAATTTATGTAATACAATTCGCACAACAATTTAATCTATTGCCTTAATCAAATAAAAAATAATAAATTCAATCAAGCACAATATTAAAAGAGTAAGGGAAGAGAAAACAAACACAATGATTTTTACGTGGTTCAGCTATCCCCGCCTACGAGCACGCCTCCAAGCTCACTCGACTTGAGGATTTCACTATCCAAGCCTCCCAAGGCTTCAAATGTTTACAATTGACTTCCAATGTGTCAATGGACATTTACAACAAGAGATTATATCCCCAATCTCTTCACCCCAAGTGTTTCTTACACTTGTACACTCACAATTTGATGAGAAATGAAAATCACAACAATGAAACTCTCTTTAAGAGTGGATGAACAAATTATAGCTCAATAATGATTCAACAAATGATGATTTACGAAATGGAAGCTCAATATATGTTATATGATCTTATTTTTCCTTGTATTAGTGTTTAAAATGAAGTTTGAGTTGAGTTTTTATAGTTAAAGCCCTAAAACTAGCCGTTATAGGAAAATTTCCGCAACCAAGCGGTTAGCCGCTTGATTTATCCGGCTAGCTGCTCATGAACAGTGATATTACCGTTATTTTTGAATTTTGCTACAGTAATACTGTTCACTAAAATTACACTTTTGGCCTAAAACTTTCTATAATTATACTACAGCCCAACATGTTATAAGATATTATAAATAAGTCCAATTTCAGAATTTCCTAAAAAAAAATTATCTTTCCAAAACTTTCTAAAATTATGATATGACCCCAAATATATTATTATTTCGCAAAAAGATCATTTTCAACATAATACCCATATTTTTCAAAGTTCTCAAAAATCTTTCACTTTAGTCCAAAATATTCATAAATTATAGTATGGCCCAAAACATTTCAAATGTTTATAAAAACGTCCAACTCTGAAATTTAATAATAATACTTATTAAAATTAAAGATTTCAAAACTTTACATTTAAGTTCAAATTACTCAAAACCACAAGGTACTTTATCTTATAAAAATAAAACCTTTTAGTTTATAAAAAGTAATTAATTAAATTAATCTCTTGAGCTTCTCAAATGCTAAATCATGCATCAATTAAATCATACCGGCTTTACAAGAGTTTATCGCACTAATTTATCCGTTGAGCTCTAAACTTTATTCTTGATTTCGCCGTTATCCGTTGAGTGTCTTCAACTTGATTTCACTTGATTCACTTGCATAAATATTATCCTTAAAAAACTAGTAAAAATTGTGAAATACAATATTTATTAAATCGCTTAATACACATGTTTGTTATCATCAAAATTACATTATATGTACCCCTTTAGGCTAACATCACCGAGTTATATTATAACTAGACACTCTTATACTTGGGAGTAATACACTTTTAAGTCGTGTCAAGTACCCATCAAATTTGATACGAAACGATCGAGAAAAAGTCTCTACAAGTTAGCCACGAGAAACGTCTCCATCGCCTAGAAGATAATTTTTGATTTTGTGAAAATCAAATGTCAGAATATCATGCTAAAAAAAGTGGCGACAATCGATTGTCACCTCTGCCAAAAAGTGAAGGATGTTGCACCAAAGACAGTGGTCCTTAGCCGCCCTGCTAGACAACCTCTGCTGAGGTATCTTAGACCACTCTCTGGCGCACACCGCGTGTCCAAAAGGATAAATTATGCCATGAATGCCTTCTTACTCCCTACACAAGCTCCAAACAACCCAAAAATCGTGAAAAATGTAAAGGGACAGAAAACACCTGAAAAAGGACAACCAATAACTATAAGAAATACGCCACGTGGCAGCTAGGGTACTCCATATATAAAGACGTCCAGATTCTATTCTCATCATGGATCATCACACACACACTCCACAAAAAGCCTTTTTCAACCTTAAACCATTATTTCAGAGTGATGGCAAGCTCTCGTCAACAACTCAAGATTTTTTATGGTGACTTGAGCGTCAGAGTGTGGACGCCGGGCCACCTCGGCTTCATCTCTAACTTCATTTTCATTGTTTTGCTGGTTAAAAGCTCACCTTAAGAGATCTCATCTCCAGATTTTGACCTCTCAGTATAATCACCATCCCCCCACTCTCCTTACCTCCCTTTGGATATTAAAAATATCGCACACAACGACCTAGTGAGGTACCCTAATTTCCCCATAAAATAAATTTATTGTTCTAGATAAGTTTTGCTCTTTTCCTTTGCACCCAAAATCTGTCTAAAACATTCTTTATTAAAATTTTCAATTAATAGTCTAAATCATTATGGGATTTAGGCAATTGATTGTGATGAATGCTACATTGTTTTCTTTATTTTCTCAGTGTAGCTGATCAGAATCTGACATTTATAAATAAAAGTAAGTATTTTTCTTAATTTCTTTATTTGCTTTCCAAAATATCCTAGTGTTCTTTATATTAATAATTAATTATTTAAATTAGAATTTTAAATAATTCTCACTGTAATCACCATCCCCCCACTCTCCTTATCTCCCTTTGGATATTAAAAATACCGCACACAATGACCTAGTGAGATACCCTAATTTCCCCATAAAATAAATTTATTATTCTAGATAAGTTTTGCTCTTTTCCTTTGCACCCAACATCGGTCTAAAACATTCTTTATTAAAATTTTCAATTAATAGTCTAAATCATTATGGGATTTAGGCAATTGATTGTGATGAATGCTACATTGTTTTCCTTATTTTCTCAGTGTAGCTGATCAGAATTTGACATTTATAAATAAAAGTAAGTATTTTTCTTAATTTCTTTATTTGCTTTCCAAAATATCCTAGTGTTCTTTATATTAATAATTAATTATTTAAATTAGAATTTTATATTAATTTTTTTGATAACGAATTTTTGGCCATGTAATTAAAGACTAGACAACACGAAATTTCGGAAGAGTGGAGCTATTGCCACCCCTCTAAAACTCTCACAACATCCTTAAATTGTTTTTACATTTTTAACCTTAATTAAAATTACGTTAAGAGACAAAGAGAGAAATGTCGTTACACAAAATTTCTCTTATAATTAAAAAACGAGTTGACACCCTGTAGATATTTCTTCTCTTCCTCTGCTTGGCGCTTTTTTCTTTTTTCTCTTTTTTCCCCTTTTTCATGTTTGTAAATAACTTGCATGTGAAAGATGACTAATAAAAGATTATTGCGCATCCCTAATTAATTGGGTCTTTTTTTTTTTATACTTGGGATTTTATTTATTAATTTTTTTAAAAATGCATATTCTTCTTAAGTCATGTCTATTTTCAAATTTCTTCTTCATCGAGGATTGCCTTAAAAACTAATAAAATATGTACATATTCAGTAAGTTTTTAAAAGAGAGTGATGCTCTACTTTGATAATTGGAAGATGAAGAACTTGTTTGTATGAACAATAAGAGGCAAAGAAGTGCAGTGCAACCGCTGGATAGACATTAGGCTATACATTCCACAACATTGAACAGCAAGACAACTTGCTCCATCGTTCGAATTCGATACCTAGGGACAAACTTAGTTAGCAAATCACCTTTTTTATTGCTTTGGTCTAGCTCCGTATCAACAAAGGAGCTTGAATCGGTTAGATGGATAGAAGGTTCTGTTTCGGGGAGTTTGTATCCAAAGTGTTCCCTTCTGAAAGAATTTGAACTAATTATGCTACAGTTTAGCGTTTTTGTCCAACCGCTGGATAGACACAATATGATGTGTGAATCGCAGAGAAACATGTTTGGGGGCAATTTTGGAAGTGTAGTTAGAATTATTTTCACTTTCTAACATTTTTAATAAGATATTTTTAGGAGGAATTTCAGAATATATCAAAGATAATACAATCGATTAATTCATGTATGATAGTTGGATGTTGGTTTTTAAATTAAATACACACATGTTATAATATCATTCACTTATTGTATATCCAACATGATACCACTGAGATATTCTAAAATTTCTCCTTTAGGACATGGGTTTTATAAGAAATTTTTGGAGGTGTATCATCTGGGTGTTTTTAAAATTATATATTTTCACTTTCTAACATTCTTAATGAGGTATCTTTAGGAAAGGGGTTTTATAAGAAACTTTTGAAGGAATTTACATGAAATTGTGGAATTTTGAAAGAAAAAAGAAATAGAGTTAATTAAGTAATTTATTAAATATTATTTTTAAAATAAAAACTTAATTAGGTTAGCGTATCACACATACATATTAACTTTTCTACTCGAAATCTTCATGTAGTGATCAAGATAAAATAACTCACAACATAAATAGAAAATTACAATATTATGTAATGAAATGCCCATTCCATTAATAGTTGTGATCAATTTTTCATTTATAAAAGACTTATGATTTATATCTTCTAATATTGACATCGTATGCCAAATACATAAATTACATACTTTATAAATAACGCTAATAATGTATGCTCAAATAAACAATGAATAAGTACATTTTATGAAATTCAAAAATTGTTATTTTATTGCATGCTTTTAGGGCACAGAATGGCAATAAGTGTAACATCTCTAATGCTCTACCTATCTAAACCAGCATACTTATTTTGTGAAAATTTTATGTGTGATCATATCAAATCTATTAGATAAAAGATGAACTTTACATTATAAAATATAAAAAATGTACAACTGAGATATTTCAACATACACTGCACGACTTAGAATTTGACTTAAATAAGTAATATTAGGATAACAATGTATATTTGAAATTTTTTAAGGGTAGGGCTAATTGAATCCATCAAATTTCTCTCTATACCTATTTCAAAAATTGAATTCATTATTAAAAGTTAAAAATTTAAAAATCTCAAAATTACTTTTTACTAATCTCTTTTTGTCTCTACCTTAAAACTTGTACTCTCTCTCTCTACTCGTATATTCTAAAAACTAAATATTCAATTTCACTTTCCTTTGAATTCATTTTCTCGGTCTTTTTTAGTATATCATGATCTTTATTTCATACTTTATATATATAAGAATTCTTTTCTTGACTTTCATTAACTTTTGTGTTTGGTAAAAATTAATTTCTATATTCATTAACTTTCATGCCTGATAAAAATTTGTTAATGTTTATTTTTAAATGGTAGGTTTTGTTTCTCTTAATTAGTAACATCAATTATTTGTAACTAAAAGAATATGTCTGAATGAATTGATGAGAACTTGTGAAATTGAGCAGAGAAAGAAAAGAAATGGTTGATTAAGTAATTTTTTTCAAAAACTATTTATATGATAAAATTCTTAACTAAAAAGAGGGTTTACAGAGTAAATTGATAAGATCAAATAGCTCTAATCTTTTTTTAAAAGATAGAGGAGTAGGCAACACCCAAATTACGTTTTGACCCACTACCTTTCCAAGATTTGAATTCGGGTGATCAACCAAGTGAAACCACTATTGAAAAATACTTGGCCAGTATATTGTTGTACTTGTACCAAGTCCTCACTCTCTGAATCAATTTCCTACATCTGCCATTTTCATCCACTCTAAAAATGCCACTAGATGGTGATCATATATAACAATGTCTACCGAAGTTGAAAGCTGTCTAGATTTATTAAGATTCACATTTGATATGATTTCATCTTATTTTAATTTTAAATAAAATCTTAGACACATGTACATTACGTATGAAGCATATTTTTGGTAACAAAAGAGAGATGCAAATAATAAAAGAAAGAGACTAATGCATGCGAAACAGATGCATTGAATAACAATCACTCTTTTATTTGTTTTCTTATCAGAGAAACTTCAAGATATGAATAATGGAGAAATAGGCAGGTTTTTTATATGGCTTACGGGTGGATGGAGATTTAGTTTTCCTAGGCTCCCATGTAAATCAAGACTTAAAACTCTAGAAGACGGACGAGGATTTGCTTGTCTATGGCTTCCATGTGAACCAGGGAGTCTTGGAGGACTTTTTTACCTTTACATAACTCAAATTTCTAGAGGTTACATGAGGATTTAATTGTCGTAGACTTCCATGCCAATAAGGAGTTCTTGGAGGATTCCATTATTAGTAAAGCGTATTAGCAATGCATCTTAAGGTCATTAGAAAAGTTCTAATTGATGACTAAAGAGTTTAGCATTATTTTATTAATAAAGAGTTATCATTAAAATAATTATACTACCTTATAACAAAGAACCTAAAAGGTAATACACCTAATAGAAATGAAAAAATGAGTTATTAGAAAATGAGAAGTTAAATTTCCTAATTTTAGAAAAATTGGTATTTATATTATAATTCATTAAGAATGAGTACATATATCTTAAATATGATTTAAGATAAAAATTTTGATGTTTCATAAATAGTTTAAGGAACAAATAAATTTCATAAATCCTCAATCAAACATTATGTATAAGATCGAGCACGTAAAATGACTATATTAGACATGTTTTGGTTCATAAATGATTATGGACTTCTAGACCAATTTTGGGTTTAGACTTTTGGACTTTTATTGGACCTAATATGGATTAGGAAAAAGCATAATAACATGTCACAAAAGAAGCTCACAATTAACCATTTTATTTGATCAAAATAGGCTTAATTAATTAACGACAAAATTAATTAATTAGGCTATTTATTTATTCAAAATTAATTTAATTAAATAAATTATTGGAGTGATAAAATCACATCCAATAAAGAATAACTTCGTGAGTAGGTTTAGCTCATGATAATGTTTGGTGCCATTGCTGAAAAGATAATGGTGGCTTTATTTGATGGAATGAATGATCATGAATCAGCATTCATGTTTCTTCATTATCTCTCTCATTTCAAAACGAAATTTGGTAATTCTAATCGTATGAACTCCTGGAACATTTTTAAGTGTGGACTAATTAGAGGCATCACAATTGGGGTGCTTTAAGGATCTCAAATTGTGCAAAAACAGAAATTGTTCGTGCAGTGGTATATATTCATGGACAGTGTTCATATCTTGCTATTTTCAGTTATTTTCTCCTACTTTACGAAGTCGTTTCTGAAACTACAAGTGAGGTAAATAAACTTTAATCTTTCTTCTCGATTTTCGTTTTTGAATGAAGTCGATCCCATATTTCTAGAGCTTTCGCCATCCTTTTTAATTTTACTGCACAAAAATTGTGTTTTCAGGAACCTCATGGACAAATGTTGTCCTTTAATTGTTTCTTTCAATTTGTGATAGCTTTTGTGAAACTGATTCAAAGGAAACGAGTAGGAAACTACTGAATAGTAAGCTATTGTCACCCATCTAAAACTCTTCTAAGACCCTTTTATTATTTTTACACTTCCAGCCTTAATTAAAATCACCTTAGTAGACAAAGAGAAAAATGTCGTTGCACAAAATTTCTTTTATAATTAAAAACTAGTTCACACCCCCTGCAAATATTTCTTCTATTCTTCTATTTAGCACTTTTTTTTTAATTATGTTTGTAAATAACTTGCACGTGAAAGACGTTTAACAAAAATTTATTGCGTATCCTTAATTAATTGGGTCTTTGTTTTTGACACTTAGGAATTTATTTATTATTATTTTTTTTTGACAATTCTTTATAGGGTCCAGTCAGATGCTTGCTAGCAAATGCTAGTAAATGTAGTTGTTCTGCTTTTGGTGAGAACGACCACAGACAAATGTTTGATATATACTTGCTGGATAATTCTTTATTCATCGCTGGAGCTTATTTATACTAGCAAGCGTAACAATACTTTGCCTGTAACCAATAATATCGGGTAAAACCAAGCAAATAAAATTAAGTAAATATTTAATGAAACAACCTAGCTATAAACTCGAACAATAATTCAAATCAAATGTAACAACCACGATTTGATTCTCCACTCAATCTGCAAGATCAGTTGAAGTAGGAACCTAACCGTTATTGCTCCAGTTTTCATTCATACACAATCTTCACGTAAAACATGTCTTGTATGTGCTACGCATGGCTTGCATAGATTATATGACTTCAAGCATAACCTTCATACTTGTAGTTAGGCTTTGGTACTCTCACTGATCTTCGTGGTTCCTCATCAATATCCCCTCCTTGAAGTGGACCCTTGTCATCAAGGGTCATATGAGGAAACTGTTGCTTAATCAAAATTGTGTCTTCCCATGTCGCTTCTTTGATTGACATCCATTTCCTATGAACCAAGCTCTGCTCTACAAACTTACCCCCTCGTTTCAGCCATCAAGTGTCAATAATAGAATCAGGTTTCAGTATTATCACACCTTCATCATCGATAGATGGCAGATAGGCATTATTACTAGGCCAGTAACCCACAACTTTCTTAAGTAAAGATACATGAAACACTAGGTGAATTTGTGCCCCCTCTGGCAATTGTAACTTATAAGCTACGGCACCGACTTTGTGGAGAATTGGATACGGCCCAAAAAATTTATTGGCTAATTTGTTATGCGGGCACTTGAAAATAGAGGATTGACGGTGCGATTGTAGTTTCAAGAATGCCATATCACCTTCCTGGAATTCAACTTCACGTCGGTTCTTATCGACTCCTTGCTTCATCCGACTTGCTGTTGTTGCTAAATTTCTTTTCAATTGAAACAACAATTCATCATGCGACATCAAGGCTTTGTCAACCTCATGCATTGTTGAAGATCCAACATGATATATTGGCACGGTTGGAGAGGGTCTGCCGTATAGAGCTTGAAAATGAGTCATGTCGGTTGACACATGATAGGTTGTGCTTTACCAAAATTCCACCCAAGGCAAATATGAATGTCACTTTCGCGGCCACTGATAAACAAAGTACCTCAAATATTGTTCCAAACATCGATTGATCACCTCCGATTATTCGTTGGTTTGGGGATAATGGGCCGAGCTCATTTTCAATTGTGTGCCTGACATATTAAAAATATATTGCCAAAACTTATAAATATTGGATCCCGATCGCTGACTATGGATTTAGGCATGCCATAAAGCTTAACAACTCCGCCAATAAATTTCTCCGTCATTGTTTTTGCCAAGAACGAATAAGATAAAGATATGAAGTGAGCAAAATTTACTGAGTCTGTCTACCACAACCAGGATCATGTCTTTGCCTTGAGAACTCGGTAGCCTTTTAATAAAATCCAATGTTATGTCGTCTCATACCTGACAAGGAATAGGTAATGGCTGAAGGAGTCCGACTGGTTTAAGAGTTGTAGCTTTTGTCCTCTGACAAGTTTCACACCTACTTACATACTCCTGAACCGATTGAAACATTGAAGGCCAATAGAACTGATGTGCCAAGCGTTTGTATGTGTGTAGGACTCTGGAATGACCCTCTATCTTTGTGTCATGGGCTTCAAATAATATTGTCTCACGTAACTTGCGAGAAACCACCACCTTGTCTTTGAAAAATATTAATCAGTTCCTGATGGAGTAAGGACCCCCAGCTTGCGTCTGAGCTATCTATGCAATTTTCTTCATATATTCATCCTCACTGGCAGCTCTTTTAATTTCCTCTCATATAGCTACCTGCGGCACAAATAAATGGTTAAGAGTAAGACTGTCAGGCCATCGTGAGAGAGCATCAGCAACGGCGTTTTCACAGCCTGGACAATAACAAATTTTGTATTCATATCCCATCAATTTGGCCAGCCATTTTTGTTGCTCAGGTGTAATTTTTTTTTGCTCCAAAAAATATTTTAAGCTATGTTGGTCTGTATGAATTATGAATCTTTGCCCTAGCAAGTATGGTCTCCACATCGTACTGCTTTCACAATGGTAAGCATCTCCTCTGCGTACGTCGATCAGGACTTCTTTGAGACTTTGAGGGCCCGACTCATAAAAACAATGGGCTTCCCTTTTTGCTGTAATACCTCTCCTATGCCTTCGCCAGAAGCATTTATTTTAATGATGAAGGTGTTGCTGAAATCCGATATAGTTAGTGTTGGTGTCTAGTCATGACCTGTTTTAATTTGACAAATGTTTTCTCTACTTCATTGTTCTAGTCGAATTGCCCTTTCTTAAGTAGGTTGGTAAGGGGTCGAGCCAACAAGCCATATCCTTGTACAAATTTACGGTAATACCTAGTTAAGCTAAGAAATCCCCTTAGTTTCGAGATATTTTGCGGTTGAGGCCAAGACATCATGGCAGAAATTTTCTTTTCATTGACCTTTACGCTGTGGCAAGTGACGAAATGTCCCAAGTACTCCAGTTCCTATTGGGCGAAGTTGCACTTGCTTGCCTTGATAACAAATTTCTGTTGTTTGAGAATCTCCAGTGCCTATTTGACATGCTCAAAATGGCAACTCCAGGTAGGGCTATAGATTACTATATCATAAAAAAAAAACTAGTATAAATTTCCAGAGATAGGGCCGGAAAATAGAGTTCATTATAGCCTGGAATGTTGATGGCGCGTTGCACAATCCAATTAGCATCACCAAGTATTCATAATGTCCATTATGTGTGCGAAAAGCTATTTTATGAATATCATATGGATTTACTCGTACTTGATGATACCCAGCCCTTAGGTCTAGCTTGGTGAAATAGGTGGCTCTATGTAGTTCATCTAGCATGTCCTCCACTGTGGGAATGGGGAACTGATCTTTGACAGTTACTTCGTTGAGGGCTCGATAGTCAGTGCAGAATCTCCAACTGCTATATTTCTTCTTAACTAGTAACACCAAATAAAAAAATGGATTGGTGATAGGTCTTATCAGTCCTGAACTCAACATCTAATGTACTTGCTTCTCGATCTCGACCTTTTGGAAGTAAGCGTAGCGATACACCTTAACATTGACGGGCTCGATTCCCTCTTTAAGTGTGATGCAGTGGTCAGTATCACGTGTAGAGGCAGATGTGTTGGTTCTTGGAACAATTCAACATACTCTTTTAAGAAAATTTGCATGCCTGTTGGTGCCGTGCTTAAAGATTCCCTCATATTCATGTGTATGCAAATCGTAAAAATATCATGGCCTTATCTTATCTCTTTTGTGATTTCTGTCAATGAGGTTCTTTGTAATTATTGAGGCCAATCCTTGTAAATGTCGTTTTTCATTCTCCCAATTGAAATCCATGATAAAGGATTTCTAGTTGTACACAACCGATCCCAACATCTCGAGCCATTGAATACCCAGTACCATGTCTAATCATGTTATTGGCAGCGAGTAAACATTAAGTGAAAAAGAAACATCTTGAATTACATGTAAATTTTTCTCCATTTACAACCTGAACTAAAAGTATTGTCGTGGGTATGATCGATAATTGAAGCATATTGGCCAACCTTATACTTAAGAAATTATACGCAATCCGCTGCGATTAAGACAATGATCTCATATAGCCCGATTTTCGCCATCACTCGCATGGTCTGAGGTGCTGCACATCCCATTAACGCATACATGATGATCTTAGGATCAATTGGTTCACCCGGTTCTATTCCTCGTTGTGCTTATTCTGTAATTTCCTTATAGATAGTCTCATCCGATATGGTTTCACTCTCTAGAATCAAGAGTTGAGCATTTGAGCATTTGTGTTCCGTAGTGAACTTTTCATTGCAATTGAAGCACAAACCTTGCGCTCGACGTCGCTGCATCTCTTCCCAGGATAGTCTTTTGAAGGGCACTGTTGGGGTAGCCCTGTTAATGATTGGTTATGCTGGCAGTATACAATTGATGAGTGGTGGTCGGAACAGCTTCTTTTGCCGCGTTAATTGTTCATCTTTTATTCGGGCCAAGCTGATTGCCTCCTTTAATTATTTTGGTCAAAATATGCGGATGTCCTCTGATATCTAAGGTTTGAGTCCCCCCATGAAAGTCCCTACCAACTCTTTCTATGACCACCCGTGAACCCTGTTACCCAGCCTTTCAAACGCCTGATAATCTCGAAGAGAACCGGCTTGTTTCACTCGGGATAATGCCTCGTCGAAATCCTCGCATTCCGTTGGACCAAACCGAGCCCACAACTCTTCCACAAGTGTTATCCATGTCATTGTTCCCCTTTCTTCTCGGTAAGCCCTGCGCAATTATTGCCACCACTAGTTGGCTTCGCCTTCAAAGTAAAATGAAGCTAACGTCACCTTATGTTCATTCGTTGTTTCCTGGTATTCGAAGAACTGTACTGCTCGATTGCACCACTCGGTTGGGTCATCGCCAGAGTAGCGAGGAAATTCTAGTTTGGCCATTCTAGATGGAAACTGTTGGCGCCTCCCTTCACTCTCCTCACGGCATGGCCGTAATGAACCTGCATTCTCATCGTTACTGTGGCTTGGTATCTCGTTGGAGGTGCTAATTGACTCAGCTAACTTACTAAGAGTCTCTTCCAAGTGATGCAATTTGTCATTGATCCTAGCTCCATTCGCTTCATGCTATCTTGCATACCTCCAAGCTCAGCTTCTATACGTTCAATTTGTTCCTTGTTGGTTGCCATTGTTAAACCTGTCTCTGATACCACTTGATAGGGTCCCAGTCGGATGCTGGCTAACAATTGCTAGCAAATATAGTTGTTCTGCTTTTGGTGAGAACGACCACAGACAAATGTTTGAGATAATTTCTGGATAATTCTTTATTGATCACTGGAGCTTATTTATAATAGTAAGCGTAACAAGACTTTGCTTGTAACCAACAATATCGGCCAAACCCAAGCAAATAAAATAAAGGAAATATTTAATAAAACAACCTAGCTATAAATTCGAAATAGAATTTAAATCAAATGTAACAACCATGATTTGATTCTCCACTCAATCTGCACGATCAATTGATATAGTAACCTAACTGTTATTGCTCCAGTATTCAGTCACACACAATCTTCACGTAAAACATGTCTTCCATGTGCCACGCATGGCTTGCATGGGTTATGTGGCTTTAAGCATAACTTTCATACTTGTAGTTAGGCTTTGGTACTCTCACTGATCTTCGTGGATCCTCATCAATTCTGCATATTCTTCTTAAGTCATGTCTATTTTCAAATTTCTTCTTCATCTAGCATTGCGTTAAAAACTAATACTATGTACATATTCATTGTGCTTTTAAAAGAAAGTGTCACTCTACTTTGAAAATTGGAAGATGAAGAAATTGTTTGTATGAACAAGAGGCAAAGAAGTGCAATGTGGGGTTTATTCAATAAAATACATAGAAGTAGAGAAAAAATGGCTATACAATTCCACAGCACTGTGAAAGGAAGGTAGATTTCTACATTCTTCAGATTCGATAACTGGCAACAAGCCTAGTTGGGAGTTCACATTAATTTCTCTCTATACAAAAGTTTCAACATTTCTCTACTAAATTTCACACAAAATTCAATATTTATTTAACAAACATATCTCAAAATAATTTAAAAATCATATTCACTTCTGACAAGCTACATTTTTCTTCAACATTTATAATATGATTGGTTTTTTTTTTTTTTTGTTCTGTTTACTTACAACTATATGGATAAAGGTATTGAATTTATAAGTGTCGGGTATTTTGACTTAATACTTTTTTCTTATAAAATATAATGAAGTATGTTTAAATGTACAAGTAACTAATCATTTTTTGAGGAAAATAATTATGTTGATCGTTCAAAAATGAGTTTAGTGTTAAAATATTTGTTCTTGATATTAATTTAGACTTCTTGACTTATAGACCTCTAAACAAGTCTTAAGTTGAGAAGTTTGAAATTTTAATAAATGTAAATCTAATAGTGTTGAATTTAAAAAATAACAGTTTTACATCCAACCTCATTAATACGGCAATAAAAAGTTAAATAAAATATAATTATGAGAAAATGCCATACCTCGCGACTACTAGACGTCTAACCGTCAATGGCACAATCTAAAAATATTAGGTTGTACTAAATAAAATGGTATTTAGGTAATTTCATTTTTAAAATTCCATCGTATTCTTGACATTTGAAATAGTGGGTCATATACTGGCATTTAGGCATTATTGAGTCAAATCTAGTGCGAATTCCTCCTTGTGTATTGAGTCACCATAGTTTTAGCTATTACAGTTCTAGACACCATGCTCGTTTAGATTGCAAATTTAGACAAGGATATGTTGCTTTTATCTATAGAAAAGCAAATGTTGTAAACAATATACTGTTTGAAGGTAGTGGCGAATGCTACAAATAAGTATTTAGTATTTAAGAGTAGTATCAGAAGGTACTATTATTATTTTTTTAACGCAAAAAATTCCATTCATTTGATAGAGGTCATGAAAGGATAGCATTGCCATTGACAATCCTAGGTAGATACACAATTGCAGCACTTGTGTATGAATTACCATAGGTTTAGCTATTACAATTGCTCGTATGTTTTTCTTTTCTTTAATTTTAAATTGCGCCCAAATTGATTTTCAGTTTACAAATATGGCAACTTTTTCAGAATGTAATGTATATGACATTTTGCCTAAAATGTCCCTCTTATCTTCATCAAGAACATTCCCTCTCTATACAAAAGTTTCTTCAACAAACATATCCCATAATAATTTTAATATCACATTCACTTCTAACAAGATACATTTTTCTTCAACATTTATCATAAGATTGATTTTTTGAGTTTAAGTTGTATTTTGTTTACTTAAAACTATATAGATAAAAGTGTTAAATTTATAAATGTTGGGTGTTTTTAATTTAATACTTTTTTCCCATAAAATTTGATGAAGTATATTTAAATGTACAGACAACATATCATTTTTTTGAGAAATTTTTTGAGTTGACAGTTGAGAAATGAGTTTAGTGTTATAATATTTGTTTTAGATCATAATCTCAACTTCTCGACTTATAGATCTCTAGATAAATCTTGAATCGAGAAGTTTGAAATTTTAATATAAATGAAAAACTAGAAGTATTAAATTTAAAAATATAATGTTTTACATCCGATCTCTTTGGTCATTCATTATACCACAATAAAAAATTAAATAAAATATAATCATGTGAAAATGCCATACTTCTTGAGTCTTGACTAGTAGACAAGTGTAGAGGAATATAAATCTAGAAGTCTTTGACACAATTTGAAAATATTAGTTTGTATTAAAAAGAGCATTTAGGTAATTTCACCTTGAATTCTGTCGTATTCCTGACATTTGAAATAGAGGGCCATATACTTGGCATTTACCATAGGTTTAACGATGACAATTCTTGACACCACGCTCGTTTGTTTTATTTATTTAATTTCTTCCTTTTAAATAGCGAATTGATAGTTGGATTACAAATTTAGACAAGGATATGTTGCTTTTATCTATAGAAACATGGGTAAGCAGTATAGTGTTTGATGGTAGTGGTGACTGGTGGATGCGACAGCTACTATTTAATATTCAAGATTGTGGTGGTGGTGGTGATCTACTTTCGTATTTCGGTGGGCCACGAGAAGGTCCAGAATAAAGAACTCGTTCGAACCCAGAAGGCGACTTTGGCAATTCCACAGGCAACGGTTTAAAAGATTGTAGTGGTGGCGGCGATCTGCTTTCGTATCTTGGAGGGCCATGATAAGGTCCAGAAAAAAGAACTCGTTCGAACCCAGATGGCGGCTTCGGCAGTTCCTCAGGCAGCGGTTTAAAAGATTGTGGTGGTGGCTGTGATCTGCTTTCATATCTTGGTGGGCCATGATAAGGGCCAGAATAAAGAATTCGTTCGAACCCAAATGGCGGCTTCGGCACTTCCTCCGGCAACACTTGCTTCGACACTAAAGATTGTGGTGGCAGTGGGGATCGGCTTTCATATTTTGGTGGCCCACGAGAAGGCCCAGAGTAAAGAATTCTTTTAGAACCAGAACTCCAATCTTCGGAAGCAGAAGATTGCCCTGGCTGTAAAGCCAGTGCAACCGAAAATGCCACAAGCAGCAACATCACAGGAGTCTCTTTCATTCTTCTCACGCTTCTTTGCATTGATTGCTGGAGGTTTTGTGTTCCGCCCATTGTCCATTTACCCTTTAAATACAAGATTATCACAATATACTAGCAATAATTCGGACATGATTTAGTTGAATTAACAAATTAAAGCCTATTGATTTTCTAATGATAGCGGTATAACGTCTTCGGTTTTTCTCACTTTCCTTCTCATACTCGCGGGAATTCAGAATTCCTATAATTTTTAAGTGGTGTGGATTTTTTCACGCAGTATATAGTTGGATTTTTGTTTTTGGTTGTTGTTCAATTAAATAGAAATATTATTAAGAAGATAAAAAAGTACAAGAGAAATTATAAAAGTTACATAAAACGAAAATTAAGAATACTAAAAGAATCTAGAAGTTTTTAAATTGAATAGGGGTGAATTCCATCGAGAATGAAATCAAGGCCATCATTAGGTAAAATATTGACCACTTTTTATTACCTTCGCGATAAATAAATAAAGTATGATATTCCATAGAATATGATATTCTATAGATTAAACCAACCAACTGTGGAGTTGCCAACGAGTATAGAGTTGCCATGAAGGATAGTGACAGATTGTTGGTTATGTTGTATACCATTGGGTATATGCCAAATATAACATGCTAATGTTGTAAGATAGATCAATTCATTAGAAGTTGAAATAACCAAATTGCAAGAAAAAATCGTTCTCTTGATACGAATCTGTTTTAAAAAGGAAAAATATATTTTTAACACAATTTACAGTACATCATCTATAGACGTCCAAAATGAGGACTTGCACATGAAGTACGGAATTGCAATTGACTTAGGGGCAGCTAACAAACAATATACGAAAATCAAAATTCGGAATAATCATATCAAAAAGTTAAAACAGAAAATTAAACTTAATTTAATACCAACAAAACTACGTATCTCGTAACATAGATATCTCTTAACATAGATATCTCTTAGGGCCAGTTTGGTAATGCTGCAGCTTTTAAAATAATTGCTGTTAGCTGTGCTGTAGAAATAATCAGCTGTGAAGAGAATCAGTTAAGTGTTTGGTAAATTTTATTTTCAAAAGTACTGTGAATTTTGAAAGCAGTTATGGGTGTTTGGTAAATTTTATTGTTAAACTGCTGTAAGAAAATAAATGACCAAAATGTACATAATGTAAGATGAAATTTACTTATACATATAAAAATGCTGTAAGAAAATAAATTTACTTGCACTAGAGAAGTTTTGATAGAACACAAAATATGAAGAAATAGGGTAAACGAAAGGTGTGCGTTAATTATAATAAAAATTTATTAAAATATTGATTTTATTTCTAATTTAACTAAGGATAATTTCGGGTTTAAGTAATAATTGTAAGGATATTTATGAAATTATATTAAAGGATAAAATTGATTCTCAAAATCAGAATCTAAAAGTTACTCTTGCCCTGCTTTTCAAAATCAGCTGTAGGAGGAGCTGATTCTGGCAAAAGTGATTTTGATTTTCTTTTACCAAACACCAAAATTAGCTTTTAGATTTTTAAAATCACTTTTAACCCTCCCAAAAGCAATCCCAAACGGGGCCTTAATCGTAAAGACCATTAGGATCTAACTGTTTACATAGGCTTAAATAAGTAAGATAAAGAACTCTATCTTTGGCCCCCGTCCTATGATTCCTTGTATGCTTGCAAAAGTACTTCAATTCAGAAAGCTTGCAACATCCAAGCATTTGTCCTAAAAGCAAAAACAACCAATTAATTGATTTCTTCTTCCCAAGAATTGGCTTCACACAGTTGCTTTGTCCGCAAAATTTACAATTCGGAAGATTAGGGTTCATCCAAATGGCCGGTGCTCGATCGTGCATCGTGTATTTATTCTCCAAAATAAACGATGCAACCTCCATGAACTTTGCGTGCAAATCATACAGCAGCAGAAGCCATTGATGAATTATTATTTGCTGTTATATCTTGATGATGGAGTGTGGATGGAGGCGGAGTGACTAGGAAAAAAGACTGTGAAAATTGAGGAGCAGGCGTTGAGGGCATTGTGGTAATTGGGTGATGATGGTAAGTTTGCCCCAATGGTGATGATGACACTGCCCTGGAACCAGTGGAGAGTGAAAGCTTGAGCAAATCTTCATGATTTTCTTTATCATGACGAGCAGAATCATTCAAAGGGGATGACATTGATCTCTTCATTGAGACGGATTAGATCTGAGAGAAGTTTAATTAAGGGAAATTACAAGGGTATGAGAAGAAAATTGACGAAAAAATTGTGAAGAAAAATTGAGGGAAGACAAAGGTTTTGAGCCGTTTATTGGGAAGAAAATTACAAGAGACTGAGGTGGCGTTTGTTTTTTAACTTAATGACTTAAAGTGACTTAACTTAATTAATTAAGTTAATTAGAGGTGTTTGTTTTTATAACTTAATGAGACTTTTTAGATAATTTTGACTTAATAAAATAAGCTAATTTTTTTGGCTTTTTACTTAATGGAGAAATCTGAATTAAGTCAATTACTTACTAATGTCAAAAATATCCATGTTTTATAATTTATTTTTCATGTCTATCCCAAAACTCACCTATAGATATTTACCCCACATAAAAATATCCCTGTTTTTTCTTTCTTATATTATATATGATAAAATTTGAAATTTATGGTATTTTATATATTAAAATTCTAAAATAATTATGTATTCATTTGAATATAGTTTTACTTATAAATGTTAAAATATTGTGGTATTTAATATATTATTTATTTGACATTCAAATTTAATAAGGATACAAATGTAAAAGTACATATTTTCAGCTTTTTAAGTTGAAAAAAACAAACAACTTAATACTTATTTTTCGAGATTCAGACGAAAAAACAAACATATTATTCAGATTCAGACATTCAGACTAATTCAGGTCTATTCAGATTTCAGACAAAAAAACAAACGCCACCTGAGTGAACAACTAAGGGAAGACAAGTTGAATGACTGGAGACAAAGTTTCAGAAGTAATAAAAGGAAGAGAGTAGTATTAGAATCCGTAATTAATTAATTTAATTTAATTTCATGAAGATAATTATTGTACTCAAATTGTAATTATCTTTGCCTTTTAACAAGCAGTGTAATTCGGATGTTGGGAACTAAGCTGAGACATTTACGGAGATTTAGAGACGTGTTGTTTCATGCAAATTAATTTATACACAATAAAACGGGTTAAAAATTGAAACTGAATAGAAAATTAATAACATCAGGGTTCCTCATCTTTAAAAAAATGATGTATAAGCATATAGTTTATAATTATTTTCATATTTGACTATGAGTACTAATACGGCCACAAATATACATACATACATATGAATTAGAAACATGATATGGTACACTTGATTTATTTTTACCATCAACCAATCATATCATGCTACATCAATTATGTTAATTTGTGACTCTATAATTATTAGTATTATTTTATAGTGAAGCAAGCTAATTTTATCTACTTCACGATTACATCCTTGAGTATTTGCACAAATGACCTAGAGATGTAGCCAGGGAGGAGGCAGTATAGGGCCAACTGCGCCCACTTCGTGAAAAAAAAAAAAAAAATTGCTTAGATTTTATTTTAGGTGGGACTATTTGACTCCATTAAAACACTCTTAAAATTTATTTACTTATTTTACCTACTATTAAAATTAAAATAAAATTTCTACACTAAACAACCCACCTAAATACTAAAACTAACCTTCTTAAATTAATTTTTTATGTTAATAATAATTTTTAAATGAACTCATTATAGTTATTTACAAACCCATTAATCATAAACATGAAATTGAAATTTTATTTACGATTTGTTGAACAAACTTGTTTGATTTGTGTGATTATTATTTTAGCAGTCAAAGAAAAATTGATTCAGATGTGCATGTAAAAATGGCGTAAAAAATTACTGTAAATTATAATAGTTAAATAAATATTAGAAATAAAGTTTTTTCTCCCCAACATTTCTCTCTAAAAACTCTCTCAGGATTTAGATTTTGACCATTCAAATTGCAAAAAAAATAAATAATAAATAAATAAAATTCATTGTACATAGAGATTTGATTAGTCAAGTTCAGATGTAGCCCTGATTGCAATTCGTATTGGGTTTGTTTTTATAAACAAATTTCGGTGGAAAAATGATAAAATATTTATTAAAAACCCCCAATTTCCATGCGAAAAAAAAAGTGTTGATAATTGATTAAAGATGGAAAAAAATGTGTTAGAGTAATTATATATGTAAAATAGATGCAAGAGTAAAATAATTTTTTAAACTTTCTAGTGTTATACTTAATAGTAAATAACATAATGGGTAATTTGGTAATAAATTTTTTAATTAAAAAATGGGTATATTGAGTATTTTGATGAGTTCTAATATTATATTGAGTATTTTTGGTGGGTTCAAGAAGCCATACCCTTTATTTTATGCTTCAAGTTTTGCCTCTGAAATCGCCACTGATATATGCTCCTTATCCTTTAAGATTTAAAATCCAAAGTATGTCTCTCTCTCTCTCTCCATATATATATATATATATATATATATATACATATATATATATACATATATATATATACATATATATATATACATATATATATATATATATATATACATATATATATAATTTTTGTATTATTAATTATTTTTAAAAACTAATATCCCCTGGTAGAATAAAAGTTTAGGTTCTAGCCCTACACTAACAGTTAAATTATTGATATTATCAATATTCTTAATAGAATATGATGATAGTATGGAATATATGAAAATCATTGAACGTTTATTATCCTTCTTATGATTTATAAAAAAACGTGAGAGAACCCAATAATGTGATATTTTCACCCCGAATTTTTGTAAACTCACCACATTCCAAAAAATAATTATAATAAGTTCACATTATTTTTAAAATTATAAATAAAGAATAAGTTTGGAGATTTAATTCAATAAAATTGAATGCCTAAAATATTAGATGTGAGAACTCATGTTTCTTAGGGGTAATTTGGTCATTCTATTTTATTAAGGTAAAATAATCAAATAAAACTTATTTTAAAATAACTGTAATGGTTAAAGACACTTAAGTAAAAACTTTATAAGAATGATTTAATTAATTAATTGTCAAATTTTTCTTATTGATTTGTATATTTTAAAAATAATGAAAACTTACTATAATTATTTTCTAAAAATAGAGTTGATTCACCGAATAGTGGGTGGAAATATCCATATTCTGCATAAATAAATATTATGGCATTGGTCTGAGGCCCATGTTCATGTTTGGATTTGCTTGAGTTTGATAATAGTTTCCTCAGAGAAGTTTTTAGATATATACTTTTGGAGAATTTGTCAATGTTTGCTATTTTTATGGTCTGAACAATTGAACTTCGAAGGAGACGTGTAATGTCTCATAAAATTGTCCATCGATTTTATAATTTTAAAAGTGTTTAATAAGGCTACAAAGAGTTCGTATAAATTTATGTCTACTAACCAACGTGATTGGAAGATTGTTAGATAATTTTTAATAATATGTGTTTTATAGTTCTTTAATGCATAATAATAATAATAGTAATAAAATAATAATAATCATCATCATCGTCATTTTCTTTTTTTTCTTCATCTTGTAGACACAAATCTATATAAATTGTTTGTAACTTTATTGTTACTCTTAAAATAATTATAAGACATATTTTAGTGGTAGACATAAAGTGGTTCGTTTTTATTATTATTATTATTAATTTTTAAATTTTTAGTTTTTTAGCCCACAATAATAGTATAATGCACGTCCAATTTACAAAATTATCAAAAAAATTCAGTTTTTCATTACTAAAATTAAGAATGAGAAATGAAACTAATGGTTTTGTAGCTTCCAATTTAGTTCTACCCACCTAACGGTGATGAATAACTGTAATGCTCGATTGCACCACTCGAAGAACTGTAATGCTCGATTGCACCACTCGGTTGGGTCATTGCCAGAGTAGCGAGGAAATTCTAGTTTGGCCATTCTAGATGGAAACTGTTGGCGCCTCCCTTCACTCTCCTCACGGCATGGCCGTAATGAACCTGCATTCTCATCGTTACTGTGGCTTGGCATCTCGTTGGAGGTGCTAATTGACTCAGCTAACTTACTAAGAGTCTCTTCCAAGTGATGCAATTTGTCATTGATCCTAGCTCCATTCGCTTCAAGCTATCTTGCATACTTCCAAGCTCAGCTTCTATACGTTCAATTTGTTCCTTGTTGGTTGCCATTGTTAAACCTGTCTCTGATACCACTTGATAGGGTCCCAGTCAGATGCTGGCTAACAATTGCTAGCAAATATAGTTGTTCTGCTTTTGGTGAGAACGACCACAGATAAATGTTTGAGATAATTTCTGGATAATTCTTTATTGATCACTGGAGCTTATTTATAATAGCAAGCATAACAAGACTTTGCTTGTAACCAACAATATCGGCCAAACCCAAGCAAATAAAATAAAGGAAATATTTAATGAAACAACCTAGCTATAAATTCGAAATAGAATTTAAATCAAATGTAACAACCATGATTTGATTCTCCACTCAATCTGCACGATCAATTGATATAGTAACCCAACTGTTATTGCTCCAGTATTCAGTCACACACAATCTTCACGTAAAACATGTCTTCCATGTGCCACGCATGGCTTGCATGGGTTATGTGGCTTTAAGCATAACTTTCATACTTGTAGTTAGGCTTTGGTACTCTCACTGATCTTCGTGGATCCTCATCAATTCTGCATATTCTTCTTAAGTCATGTCTATTTTCAAATTTCTTCTTCATCTAGCATTGCGTTAAAAACTAATAATATGTACATATTCATTGTGCTTTTAAAAGAAAGTGTCACTCTACTTTGAAAATTGGAAGATGAAGAAATTGTTTGTATGAACAAGAGGCAAAGAAGTGCAATGTGGGGTTTATTCAATAAAATACATAGAAGTAGAGAAAAAATGGCTATACAATTCCACAGCACTGTGAGAGGAAGGTAGATTTCTACATTCTTCGGATTCGATAACTGGCGACAAGCCTAGTTGGGAGTTCACATTGATTTCTCTCTATACAAAAGTTTCAACATTTCTCTACTAAATTTCACACAAAATTCAATATTTATTTAACAAACATATCTCAAAATCATATTCACTTCTAACAAGCTACATTTTTCTTCAACATTTATAATATGATTGGTTTTTTTTTTTTAATTTTTTTTTTGTTTACTTACAACTATATGGATAAAGGTATTGAATTTATAAGTGTCGGGTATTTTGACTTAATACTTTTTTCTTATAAAATATAATGAAGCATGTTTAAATGTACAAGTAACTAATCATTTTTTGAGGAAAATAATTATGTTGATCGTTCAAAAATGAGTTTAGTGTTAAAATATTTGTTCTTGATAGTAATTTAGACTTCTTGACTTATAGACCTCTAAACAAGTCTTAAGTTGAGAAGTTTGAAATTTTAATAAATGTAAATCTAATAGTGTTGAATTTAAAAAATAACAGTTTTACATCCAACCTCATTAATACGGCAATAAAAAGTTAAATAAAATATAATTATGAGAAAATGCCATACCTCGCGACTACTAGACGTCTAACCGTCAATGACACAATCTAAAAATATTAGGTTGTACTAAATAAAAGGGTATTTAGGTAATTTCATTTTTAAAATTCCATCGTATTCTTGACATTTGAAATAGTGGGTCATATACTGGCATTTAGGCATTATTGAGTCAAATCTAGTGCGAATTCCTCCTTGTGTATTGAGTCACCATAGTTTTAGCTATTACAGTTCTAGACACCATGCTCGTTTAGATTGCAAATTTAGACAAGGATATGTTGCTTTTATCTATAGAAAAGCAAATGTTGTAAACAATATACTGTTTGAAGGTAGTGGCGAATGCTACAAATAAGTATTTAGTATTTAAGAGTAGTATCAGAAGGTACTATTATTATTTTTTTAACGCAAAAAATTCCATTCATTTGATAGAGGTCATGAAAGGATAGCATTGCCATTGACAATCCTAGGTAGATACACAATTGCAGCACTTGTGTATGAATTACCATAGGTTTAGCTATTACAATTGCTCGTATGTTTTTCTTTTCTTTAATTTTAAATTGCGCCCAAATTGATTTTCAGTTTACAAATATGGCAAATTTTTCAGAATGTAATGTATATGACATTTTGCCTAAAATGTCCCTCTTATCTTCATCAAGAACATTCCCTCTCTATACAAAAGTTTCTTCAACAAACATATCCCATAATAATTTTAATATCACATTCACTTCTAACAAAATGCATATTTCTTCAACATTTTATCATAAGATTGATTTTTTGAGTTTAAGTTTTATTTTGTTTACTTACAACTATATAGATAAAAGTGTTAAATTTATAAATGTTGGGTGTTTTTTATTTAATACTTTTTTTCCAGAAAATTTGATGAAGTATATTTAAACGAACATGCAACATATCATTTTTTTGAGGAATTTTTTGAGTTGACAGTTGAGAAATGAGTTTAGTGTTATAATATTTGTTTTAGATCATAATCTCAACTTCTCGACTTATAGATCTCTAGATAAATCTTGAATCGAGAAGTCTGAAATTTTAATATAAATGTAAAACTAGAAGTATTAAATTTAAAAATATAATGTTTTACATCCGATCTCTTTGGTCATTTAAAAAATTAAATAAAATCTAATAATGTGAAAATGCCATACTTCTTGAGTCTTTACTACTGGACAAGTGTAGAGGAATATAAATCTAGAAGTCTATGACACAATTTGAAAATATTAGTTTGTATTAAAAAGAGCATTTAGGTAATTTCACCTTGAATTCTGTCATATTCCTGACATTTGAAATAGTGGGCCATATACTTGGCGTTTACCATAGGTTTAACTATGACAATTCTTTGACACCTTTGCTCGTTTGTTTTATTTATTTAATTTCTTCCTTTTAAATTGCGAATTGATAGTTAGATTACAAATTTAGACAAGGATATGTTGCTTTTATCTATAGAAACATGGGTAAGCAGTATAGTGTTTGATGGTAGCGGTGACTGGTGGATGCGACAGATACTATTTAATATTCAAGATTGTGGTGGTGGTGGTGATCTGCTTTCGTATTTCGGTGGGCCACGAGAAGGTCCAGAATAAAGAACTCGTTCGAACCCAGATGGCGGCTTCGGCAGTTCCTCAGGCAGCGGTTTAAAAGATTGTGGTGGTGGCTGTGATCGGCTTTCATATCTTGGTGGGCCATGATAAGGCCCAGAATAAAGAATTCGTTCGAACCCAAATGGCGGCTTCGGCACTTCCTCCGGCAACACTTGTTTCGACACTAAAGATTGTGGTGGCAGTGGGGATCGGCTTTCATATTTTGGTGGCCCACGAGAAGGCCCAGAGTAAAGAATTCTTTTAGAACCAGAACTCCAATCTTCGGAAGCAGAAGATTGCCCTGGCTGTAAAGCCAGTGCAACCGAAAATGCCACAAGCAGCAACATCACAGGAGTCTCTTTCATTCTTCTCACGCTTCTTTGCATTGATTGCTGGAGGTTTTGTGTTCCGCCCATTGTCCATTTGCCCTTTAAATACAAGATTATCACAATATACTAGCAATAATTCCGACATGATTTAGTTGAATTAACAAATTAAAGCCTACTGATTTTCTAATGATAGCGGTATAACGTCTTCGGTTTTTCTCACTTTCCTTCTCATACTCGCGGGAATTCAGAATTCCTATAATTTTTAAGTGGTGTGGATTTTTTCACGCAGTATATAGTTGGATTTTCGTTTTTGGTTGTTGTTCAATTAAATAGAAATATTATTAAGAAGATAAAAAAGTACAAGAGAAATTATAAAAGTTACATAAAACGAAAATTAAGAATATTACAAGAATCTAGAAGAAGTTTCTAAATTGAATAGGGGTGAATTCCATCGAGAATGAAATCAAGGCCATCATTAGGTAAAATATCGACCACTTTTTATTACCTTCGCGAAAAATATATAAAGTATGATATTCTATAGATTAAACCAACCAACTGTGGAGTTGCCAACGAGTATAGATTTGCCATGAAGGATAGTGACAGATTGTTGGTTATGTTGTATACCATTGGGCATATGCCAAATATAACATGCTAATGTTGTAAGATAGATCAATTCATTAGAAGTTGAAATAACCAAATTGCAAGAAAAAATCGTTCTCTTGATACGAATCTGTTTTAAAAAGGAAAAATATATTTTTAACACAATTTACAGTACATCATCTATAGACGTCCAAAATGAGGACTTGCACATGAAGTACGGAATTGCAATTGACTTAGGGGCAGCTAACAAACAATATACGAAAATCAAAATTCGGAATAATCATATCAAAAAGTTAAAACAGAAAATTAAACTTAATTTAATACCAACAAAACTAGGTATCTCTTAACATAGATATCTCCTAATCGTAAAGACCATTAGGATCTAACTGTTTACATAGGCTTAAATAAGTAAGATAAAGAACTCTATCTTTGGCCCCCGTCCTATGATTCCTTGTATGCTTGCAAAAGTACTTCAATTCAGAAAGCTTGCAACATCCAAGCATTTGTCCTAAAAGCAAAAACAACCAATTAATTGATTTCTTCTTCCCAAGAATTGGCTTCACACAGTTGCTTTGTCCGCAAAATTTACAATTCGGAAGATTAGGGTTCATCCAAATGGCCGGTGCTCGATCGTGCATCGTGTATTTATTCTCCGAAATAAACGATGCAACCTCCATGAACTTTGCGTGCAAATCATATTCAATCTCATACTTCTCCTCACAACGCTTGCATTGAACTTCACCGCTAATCTTGTTCATATTATGTGATGTTAAATATTCAAGGCTATGTACCGTGGCACGCCGCGTTGTAGCCCAAGGGAAAGGAGCTGGTATTGTTTCTGTTTTACCTGGCCTGAGTTTTTGAACTGGGGATTTTCTATTACGCGAGCGAGATGATGAAGAGCCTACAGCAGCAGAAGCCATTGATGAATTATTATTTGCTGTTATATCTTGATGATGGAGTGTGGATGGAGGCGGAGTGACTAGGAAAAAAGACTGCGAAAATTGAGGAGCAGGCGTTGAGGGCATTGTGGTAATTGGGTGATGATGGTAAGTTTGCCCCAATGGTGATGATGACACTGCCCTGGAACCAGTGGAGAGTGAAAGCTTGAGCAAATCTTCATGATTTTCTTTATCATGACGAGCAGAATCATTCAAAGGGGATGACATTGATCTCTTCATTGAGACGGATTAGATCTGAGAGAAGTTTAATTAAGGGAAATTACAAGGGTATGAGAAGAAAATTGACGAAAAAATTGTGAAGAAAAATTGAGGGAAGACAAAGGTTTTGAGTCGTTTATTGGGAAGAAAATTACAAGAGACTGAGTGAACAACTAAGGGAAGACAAGTTGAATGACTGGAGACAAAGTTTCAGAAGTAATAAAAGGAAGAGAGTAGTATTAGAATCCGTAATTAATTAATTTAATTTAATTTCATGAAGATAATAATTGTACTCAAATTGTAATTATCTTTGCCTTTTAACAAGCAGTGTAATTCGGATGTTGGGAACTAAGCTGAGACATTTACGGAGATTTAGAGACGTGTTGTTTCATGCAAATTAATTTATACACAATAAAACGGGTTAAAAATTGAAAACTGAATAGAAAATTAATAACATCAGGGTTCCTCATCTTTAAAAAAATGATGTATAAGCATATAGTTTATAATTATTTTCATATTTGACTATGAGTACTAATACGGCCACAAATATACATACATACATATGAATTAGAAACATGATATGGTACACTTGATTTATTTTTACCATCAACCAATCATATCATGCTACATCAATTATGTTAATTTGTGACTCTATAATTATTAGTATTATTTTATAGTGAAGCAAGCTAATTTTATCAACTTCACGATTACATCCTTGAGTATTTGCACAAATGACCTAGAGATGTAGCCAGGGAGGAGGCAGTATAGGGCCAACTGCCCCCACTTGGTGAAAAAAAAAAATTGCTTAGATTTTATTTTAGGTGGGACTATTTGACTCCATTAAAACACTCTTTAAATTTATTTACTTATTTTACCTATTATTAAAAATTAAAATAAAATTTCTACACTAAACAACCCACCTAAATACTAAAACTAACCTTCTTAAATTAATTTTTTATGTTAATAATAATTTTTAAATGAACTCATTATAGTTATTTACAAACCCATTAATCATTAACATGAAATTGAAATTTTATTTACGATTTGTTGAACAAACTTGTTTGATTTGTGTGATTATTATTTTAGCAGTCAAAGAAAAATTGATTCAGATGTGCATGTAAAAATGGCGTAAAAAATTACTGTAAATTATAATAGTTAAATAAATATTAGAAATAAAGTTTTTTCTCCCCAACATTTCTCTCTAAAAACTCTCTCAGGATTTTGATTTTGACCATTCAAATTGCAAAAAAAATAAATAATAAATAAATAAAATTCATTGTACATAGAGATTTGATTAGTCAAGTTCAGATGTAGCCCTGATTGCAATTCGTATTGGGTTTGTTTTTATAAACAAATTTCGGTGGAAAAATGATAAAATATTTATTAAAAACCCCCAATTTCCATGCGAAAAAAAAGTGTTGATAATTGATTAAAGATGGAAAAAAATGTGTTAAAGTAATTATATATGTAAAATAGATTCAAGCGTAAAATAATTTTTTAAACTCTCTAGTGTTATACTTAATAGTAAATAACATAATGGGTAATTTAGTAATAAATTTTTTAATTAAAAAATGGGTATATTGAGTATTTTGATGAGTTCTAATATTATATTGAGTATTTTTGGTGGGTTCAAGGAGCCATACCCTTTATTTTATACTTCAAGTTTTGCCTCTGAAATCGCCACTGATATATGCTCCTTATCCTTTAAGATTTAAAATCCAAAGTATGTCTCTCTCTCTCTCCATATATATATATATATATATAATTTTTGTATTATTAATTATTTTTAAAAACTAATATCCCCCGGTAGAATAAAAGTTTAGGTTCTAGCCCTACACTAACAGTTAAATTATTGATATTATCAATATTCTTAATAGAATATGATGATAGTATGGACTATATGAAAATCATTGAACGTTTATTATCCTTCTTATGATTTATAAAAAACGTGAGAGAACCCAATAATGTGATATTTTCACCCCGAATTTTTGTAAACTCACCACATTCCAACAAATAATTATAATAAGTTCACATTATTTTTAAAATTATAAATAAAGAATAAGTTTGGAGATTTAATTCAATAAAATTGAATGCCTAAAATATTAGATGTGAGAACTCATGTTTCTTAGGGGTAATTTGGTCATTCCATTTTATTAAGGTAAAATAATCAAATAAAACTTATTTTAAAACAACTGTAATGGTTAAAGACACTTAAGTAAAAACTTTTTAAGAAGGATTTAATTAATTAATTGTCAAATTTTTCTTATTGATTTGTATATTTTAAAAATAATGAAAACTTACTATAATTATTTTCTAAAAATAGAGTTGATTCACCGAATAGTGGGTGGAAATATCCATATTCTGCATAAATAAATATTATGGCATTGGTCTGAGGCCCATGTTCATGTTTGGATTTGCTTGAGTTTGATAATAGTTTCCTCAGAGAAGTTTTTAGATATATACTTTTGGAGAATTTGTCAATGTTTGCTATTTTTATGGTCTGAACAATTGAACTTCGAAGGAGACGTGTAATGTCTCATAAAATTGTCCATCGATTTTATAATTTGAAAAGTGTTTAATAAGGCTACAAAGAGTTCGTATAAATTTATGTCTACTAACCAACGTGATTGGAAGATTGTTAGATAATTTTTAATAATATGTGTTTTATAGTTCTTTAATACATAATAATAATAATAGTAATAAAATAATAATAATCATCATCATCGTCATTTTCTTTTTTTTCTTCATCTTGTAGACCCAAATCTATATAAATTGTTTGTAATTTTATTGTTACTCTTAAAATAATTATAAGACATATCTTAGTGGTAGACATAAAGTGGTTCGTTTTTATTATTATTATTTAAATTTTTACTTTTTTAGCCCACAATAATAATATAATGCACGTCCAATTTACAAAATTATCAAAAAAATTCAGTTTTTCATTACTAAAATTAAGAATGAAAAATGAAACAAATGGTTTTGTAGCTTCCAATTTAGTTCTACCCACCTAACGGTGATGAATAACTCTGGTGCACCACTAGATTATTCATCAACAGATTTTTATTATGTCTGAATACTATAAAAAAATGAATATGAGAGAAAATGAGAGAACCTCCGTTCCCCTTTATTTAACAAAATTAAACGATACCTCCTCCTGTTTTAAAATCCATCGAAACTCACTGGTGTCAAAAAAAATCTGTTAACCTTCAGTTGGTGTTGGCCTTTGTGTTTTTTCTTTGCTGACACAACCTCATAACCTTTGTTTTTACATTTTCTGGAAGCAGAGTAAAAGGTATCACCAGACATCAATCATCATTTCGTCATAAAGCAAAAGGTGACCGAAATGTAAAAGAAGATCAGAATGATTTGTGGTAGCAGTCGCTGCCACCCCCAAAAGAAGGGGTGGAGGAGATTCCCTTTTCTTAATTTCCCATAATTCGCTGCTTATGATTTTATTTTTCAAGTTTGTTCAATGGACATAACACTACAAATACAGAGAATAATTATCCCACTTGGTCATTGCTTAATTATGTAATAATAATGCTATAATTTTCAACTCAATGCTTTATATTTTCAATGTCATCAATTTTTTAGTGGAAGCATAAAGAAGTGTAGGGCCTGATAGAATCAGATCCCTCTTGTATCTTTCCAATGAAGGTTTCTGAAACAATACCCTATAATTGATAATGCCTGGATGCCCTGTCCCAGCATATTTTGAACAATGTAAAATATCAAGAATTAATATCACCTTGAGCCAATCATTACAACTTTACGATTTCCCAAAGAGAATAATTATGACAAAAATAATATATAAAATAATTAATTAGACAATTAAATTATGTTTTAGGGAAGCACAAATGCTTTGCGGTGTTGTAGCAAATTCATGGGGAAACTTGCTGTGAGAAGGGGCCATAACTTAAGTAAGCAGACTTTTTTTTTAAAAAAAAAATCTAAAAGATGCCCATCTTTAGCAAACATATAAGCAACAGTCTCCATTCAAGCATAGTTGAAATTACCAAATGACCCCTCATGCTTTTCCTTCACTTTCTTCTACGGAAAATAGGTTCAGATTCGACTACAACTACACCCGTGCTAATTAATTAATTAAGCCAAACAATGCATAATTAATTTACATGTACGAATTAAAGCCTCTTATTTATTATTACCAGGAAAAGCTGCTGGTGCAGATGCCGGAGATGTCGCCGCCGTGGCCGCCGGCCAGAATTGTGCGTTCTTAACCTTTGATATGCTCGCTAGAACACTTAAGGGCGTTACATCTCCGACTACTGTCACCTTCTTCGCTGCAAAATCTATGTTGAACGATGAAACACCTGTTCACATCAGAATTAGAAAAAATATTAAGCCAAAAAATTATGATAATATATCCAATAACAATAGGTTTTATCGAGAGATATATTGGAGCAAGTCACAGTGAGGTCGTCTGCACAGTGCACATTTAAAACATCACTATTGTTTAGCACTTTTTTTAATTTTTTCCATATAACATCAAAATTAAATTTTAAAAAACACTGCAAATGTATAAACTAATAATTTTCAATTGTGAACCTGGGCCCAACTACGAAAGACTCACAAAATAGCTTTTATAGCACAATTAGTAGGTTGTGATAGAGTGGAAGGGATCATGGGACCCAAGAAGAAGATAGACAGATAGGATTTTATTTTATTTTTTCCCTTTTTATTTTTATGTTTTCTGAAATTGATGTCATGACTAAAGTCAAATGCATACCTTTCATTCTGGATAGATGTTTCCTGACTTTTCCTTCACAGCCTTTGCAGTGCAGTGACACTCTTAATACCACAACCTGGAAATCAATTTATACACGTTCACCATCACGGTCAAAAGAGAGCATCCACAGTATTTCTGGTGTATACTACTTTATTCGTTAAACTTTTATTATGCATACATTTACTCTAACATAAATACATAATTGATTGAAAGTTACATGAGACAAAAATCTAATAGAAGTAAGGGCATACATCTCGCAAGTAACTGAGACTTTCTCAAAATGGAAAATATAAGCTCCTTTTAACCGAACCTGGTTGGAAGGAGGCTTCTCTGAGCGAGATGATGAGGATGGTGATTTTGCAGCCGAGGAATCATCTCCATTGATAAGAGTTGATGTCTTCTCTGGTCCAGTCTCCGGAACCAAAGCTAAAACCGGGTCATAATCCGATAACCCATCAATGAAACCAGCATCACTCAAGAGATACCTAGAAGATCCAGGAGGAGTGATAAAATCACCCAGCTGAGCACAGCTCTTCTTCTTAATATCTGCTGGCATAGCAGTATAACAATCTTTGTAAATAGTAGCATCATTATTTGTACTAGAAAGGATCTTGTTAGTTTGCTCAGCTAATGGCTTGGAGTTGGATGAGCTCTTCTTCTTTTTATCACTGGAGCTTTTCTTGCTGGAGGATGATGAGCTCTTTTTGTTATTGTTAGGTTTTGGGAGTTGATGATAGGGTTTGGGGTTGATAGGTAGTGGCTCCGAAGAACAAGGGGCAGAGGGTAGGGCTTTGGCCAGTCTTCTGCCGTCTCTGATGATGGGGTTGTGGCGGTCGATGGCTCGGCCGCCGAGATGAATGGTGGAGGAGGAAGAAGCTTCGTCCTGCTGCATGCTCAAGCAAATGGCTGTTGAAGCTTGGGACGCACAGAAGATGTGATCAATGCCTTTCATGTTTATTGGTGTTTGGTTTATGGAATCTTCATAAAAGATAGAAAGAGAGAGCTGGACTTGAGAGGAACTTCCTAAAAGAAAGTTTATTGTTTTTGCTTTTATTCTTGAGCTCTAGTGAGTAAAAGGAAGGAAGAAAATAAATCATTGTAAATGTAGATAAAAATAAAATAAATAAAATAAAATAATAAAATAAAAAAGAAGGGAAGAAAAAAGAGAAAAAAATGAAGACTATATCACCATATGAATGATAGAGTGTGCGTGTGTGTGTCGATATATATGTGTGTATACATACATACATACATACTATTAAGGATAGGATTTGAAAGCTAAATCCTATTTCCTATTCGCTATGATTATAATAAAATTGATGGTGAAAGTCTTAGGTGATACCATGCGCAACGACAATTGTATTACACTTTTAATTAATTGCACATTACATATATTTTCTCAGATTTTGATATAGAAATTTCAGATTCGAATCCTATGCTCATCTAGGATAGAGAGTGATTTGATGATCATTGTTAATATATATTATAAGAAGAAAATAATCTCTCACAATTTAAACAAGTTTATTCTTGATTTAGTATATTTTGCTACTTTATTTTGTACGTGTTTTGAAAAGAAATGGGAATGTTGTGAGCTCAAATCTTATTCTAAATACAAGATAAAAACATGGGGTGTAAAAACAACACAAAATATGTAGAGTATAAATCTTCCAATTATCTCAAGGTTAAATATTGGTCAGTCTCAATCTATATAATTTATGTTTGTGCTATCAATTAATGAAGCTTCCTTGACAGAGCACAGCCTATATAAATTTGCCAAAAGAGGCCCTTAGATTAATCAATAAAATTACAAATTAAATAAGAAAGCTCGATAGAGGAAAAAAAAGTACGTACAGTGAAACAACATTCAATTCAAATTAAATGGAGGACCAAACGGCATGTAATATGACACTTTGATTAGATGCAACCAACTTTTTCAAGGCTTTAATGGATGAAAATGATTTCTAGTGCATGTCTTGGCACATTTTTATTTTCATGCGTATTGTTTTGGCAACAATATGCCTATTGTTCTTAATCCTTCACTTTCTGCATGGGTTTTTTAGCCCAAATAAAGCTATATTAAATTGTTTATATTCCAAAATAAAATCTATTTATTTCTGATGAAAGTTGTAGTTGTTGGTTTTTTTTTTCTTTTTTTTTTTTAATTTTTTGTTTCAAGCATGCTTCTCCCGAGAATCAACAAGATGATAGCAGATCTAGGGGAAATAAATATGATGATCACTGTGTCATATTAAATAATTGGATAGCTGCATAATATACAAAATGGGTACCTTTTTTTTATACACAAAAAATAACTTCAATACTGTAAATTAATATGTGCTCAATCTGTTGGCCTGTTGGATGTGCCCTACAGCACATGAAGTTGTTCGATGAATTTAATTTTATTTTGAACAGAAACACAGGGGTCAGATGAGACAGACCAACGGTACGTAATCATTCTCATACTTCAATCTAAAAGCTAATAAATTTATTCCTAAAAAAATGACAATGTTAAGATTTTTAGATTAATTATGATAAAGTGAAGGTTTTTAGATTAATTTTGGTGTAATTTACAGCCGCGATTTTCTTTTTTCTAGTAGTCAATGATCTGGCAAAAATAAATATAAACAAATTAAGCTACTTGACTTTAAAACCACCATTGTTGAGGTGGTTGCAAGAAGATTTAAGTCCCATGGTCCCTTAGCCAGTTGCGTTTCAATGTGGTACTGCATTAAATCCAAACAGAAGCAATCAAAATAAAAAAAACTGAAATGCATGCATAAATTCATTTAATTGATTGATGCCAACATTAAAATGTATGTGCATATATAGAGTATTCTAGAGAAAATTGTAGTGGGAATATTGGATATGTTCTAATGGAACATATGCTGCCAGATGGTAAACCATTTGGAATTTTTCTTTCTTTCTCCATTTTCATAGAAAAATAAAGGAAACCCAGAAAGAATTTTCTTTCCAGTGGATAAATTTAATACAAAGCTACTTTTTTTTTTCCCCTCAACTCAGATTCTCCATCACAAAAGATAATGGAATCAGATGCTTAATCATTTGACTTTCTTTTCTTCTTTCTTAGCTCAGATTTAGAGTCCCGGCTCCACCTCAACACAATCCATTGATTTTTCTTTTTTTTTTAATCATCATAGAGTGTTCAGTCAAGTTGCTTTGTACCCAAGTTATAATATTTATTAATTATGAAAAAAAAAGACACTTACACTCTTAATAATTTGAAAAATGATCATGTAAATCTCAAGTACTCAAAAAATTAAATAAAATTTAGATTTATTAACTCAAAAAATTAGTTCGAATGTTTTATAATAAATAGAAATAATAATATTAAAGTAAATTTAATTTTAAATAATTTCAATATTAAAAATCATTTGAATAATTTACAATCTTATATTATATTAAACTAAATTTTATAATAAATAGGAACATAATATGAAATAAATATATAAAAATTTTAAATTATTTTCAATATTATATAAAATAATTTTTAATATTATTAATACATGAAATATATTTTATTAATTATATAATACATTTTATTTAATTTTTTATAATAAATACAAATATATCATTAAATTAATATAATAATTTACATTTTAAAAATTATTTTAAATATTAAAAATTTATAATATTATTGGTCTACTAGACAAATTAAGCTATTTAAATTATATTTGTATTGAATAAAAAAAAATTTAAATCAATTTTTTTAGTTATTACTCATAAAGGGTGTTATAGTTAAGAGAGAGTTTTGATAGTTTTTATTGAAAATTTGGGGTCTACATAACCATTCTCCCCAATTTTAGATGTGTAAGTGTCCTAATTATGCTAGATGCAGGACATCATTTAGGTGAAGTATTAAAGGGTATTCTTTTATTTTTCCCTAAATACTTATTTTTTTTCCTTTTCTTTCATAGGTCATAGATGGCTATTGTGTTTATAAAGCCAAAATAAACAATGGGTCAAGCTTACTACTCACAAAAATAGCTCTTTCTCTCATTTGGGCGTTGCATTTTTGCTTCAATTATAGTTTCATGGTAGGGCTACCATCCCTTTTTAATGACAAAAATTTACTAACAGAGCAATAATTTGCTTGCCAAACATCTGATCTGATGTTGAGTGGAGAAAAGTTGCTGGAACTAATGAAGTTGGGCACGCCACTTTCACTTTTTCTTTATATATGGTCCCTTATTTAAGTGTCCCATTTTAAGGCCATGGTTTTGCTTCCAAGTTATCAATCAAAAAAGAAAACACTGAAAAGCTGAACTTTCTTTCTACCACATATTGGATCAGTTATGTTATGATTAGGACTCCACTCTAAGATGATTTTTATGGGAAAATGTTGTAATCATTTGTAAATTTGGTTGCAAATGGAAAAAAAAAAAGAAAAAGAAAAAAAGTCAGCTACTTCTGTTAATTTTGATTTTATTTTTAATTCAATAATATTAAGCAGCTTGAGTTCCAACTTGCACAGACCTAATAGTGCCTCCCCTAAAATCTGATTTGGTTAGCTTCACATCCCAAACCTGAAAACAAATTTCCTGTATTTCCTCTTACTTCCGCAAATTCCCTTCTCTTACTTTATTATTCTATCATGGCTGACTTTTTCTTCAAGATTTTTATTTCATCAAGCTCACCTTCCTTACTAAGGAAAGAGCTCTCCTTTTTTAACTGAAATTTTTATAATCAGCTGCTTGACTTGCCTAAATTAATTCTATTACGACACATTGAATCAATTCTAATATGATACAATCTAAATTTTGAACCCATTAATAGTCAGGAGACATATATTTGTGAGGAAAAAAAAAATCTACATTTATCTCATTATGGCAGAATTAGCCCAATCATTATTTTGGTTCTCAAACCCACTTTCTAAATCAAAGATTAAAGAGTTTAGATTACTACTAAGCTATGGCCCAAGTGGCAGAAGTTTAATTGAAGAGTGGTGATATTTTAACCCCCTCGATATCTCTTAATAGCCTCCACTTTTTAAATAAGTTCATTTATTTCTAAAATTACCCTTATTACAAATAAAATTATAAGTAAAATAAATCAAAAAAATTTCTATAACCCCAGCCACCTGCCACCACTGTTGTTACCGACTCAAGCCTCTGCACCACTAGTTATTCATTGCAGATTGACCCTACCAGCAAACTCCCTAGTGGCCAACGACCAAAACCCCTCATTATTTGATTAATTTATGTTTATGGATGCTAGCCTTTTATTTTATTTATTTATTTAATTTTTTTGACAAAGCTTGACGGTTAAAATATTTGTTTTTCATTTATTCATATGAAATCAATGGAAGCAGTTGCCCCCTCATCACCTTGATTTGATGATATGGCTGCACCTTTTTTGTTAGAAACTTTAGGATATAGATTCGATTCGGTTAAAAGTTTCTTTGCATGAGGCTTTTGGAAGCAATTAATTAACGAGCCACATAGTGCAAGCGAGAGATTTTTTAATTACATTCTGAGCAAAATCCTTGGCGATAATTAAAGTGGTGCGACGGCTTAAGGTACTGATGATGGAGGTGAAAAGTGACTAGAATTTTTAGATATTGTTTTATGTTTTAATTTTACTTTTTTATAATTAAGTCTAAAATAAATGAAGTTACTTAAAAAGTGCAGGTCGGTGAGAGAAATTGAGAGGTCAAATATTCTCTCTATTGAAATGCAATACTTTGATATTAGACCTGTCAACCAACGCATGGTCACCCCCGCTAGTAGTAAACATTGGGCTTATAAGTGAGAGCCATTTTACAAACTATGCACAGGCATCTCAATCAACCAACAAATATTGCAACCAAAAAAAGGAGCGTCAGGACCAACTTCAAGGAGTTCGCTTTAAATTTGTTTCTCATAATAACAAAAATATTCAATTCGGTACAACATTTCGCTTGATCAACAAAAAATACATCACTACACTGCTAGAATAATAAGGGTGAAAAGAATGCAGTAAAAAAAATTCAACAAAAACATAGATTTCCTGCTAACAAAGCACAGAATGCTGATGAACAGATGTATCCTCCTAATGAGTGGGCACCTAGCTATATTTTCCAGCTAATGTATCACAACAAAAGAATAAATCAACAGATACAGATATGCTCTTCACACTATACATATTCTTTTCCTTTCCATCTTTTTATTAATTCCCTTTCCCCTCATCTTCATTCAGAATGCGATTCCGGAAATCACTCACCATGCGAGGCAATCCCTCTCTCAGAGGCACCTTCGGTTCCCAGTTCAGTAGCTCCTTTGCTTTTGTTATATCTGGTTTTCTCATATGAGGATCATCAGCTGTATTTGGTCTGAATTCTATTGTTGCACTCGAATCAATTGTTTCTTTGACAATCTAGACGAGAAAGAAATAAATGGTTAAGCTTTGCGGTTTTAAGTAGGGGAATGAAACTGTTGGCTATTCCTAATCTTGGACATACTAAGGGAAGAAAAAATATACAAATAAAATAAAATAAACAGCTTCAAGAAAAGACAAACCTCAGCAAGCTCTAGCATGGTGAATTCCCCAGGGTTACCTAGGTTGAAAGGCCCCACATGCTCACCTTCCATTAATGCCACCAATCCATCCACCTGTTAATGATAAGACCCTCTATAACATCATTTCAACAGTTCAATTAAACTAGCAAGTCATATACCAGCATTGTTGCTAATTTAGCTTCTAAAATTATAACTTTTACCTTTCCTACTTTTTCGATTCTTTCCATACATACAAAAACAACAATAACAAAAAAATTGATTCTTGAGATACATGCAAAACAATGATAATAAAAAAACTTCTGCTAATTGAAGGTTAATCTAGCAGCACCAATGTGAAGTCAGATCAACCATGCCCATATTAACTACTAACAAGAGACAACAATAATTGGAGCTACATTTTCTCTTTTTGGGAATTAAGGCCAAACAAACTATTTCAGGGTCCTTAATTTTGTTAACTGAAAGCTTTATTGTGACTTTTATGCCATTGGCTGTAAGTTGATTGTGTTAAGAGATCTCTTGGGCCATACATTCAGGATACGTTGCCTCCATATGTTTCCAGCACAACTTTATGTTTGGTAAGAGGGGAGGCAAAGGAATGAAAGGAGAAGGAAAAGAAGAACGGCTCATCCTTCCATTTTTATTTTTTTTGTTTCATAGAGACATAAGGGAGAGCCTAGAGCCTGCTCCCTATTTTATCATACAAGGAAAGCAAAGAAACCATGCCATGTTAATTTGATCCTATACAATTACCTTGTGGAAACTGTATATATAAAACAAGGGGTAAAATAATAAATGATATCTCTAGAAGGGGTCCTATTTTTTCCATCCCTCTTCTTTTCATTTAGCAAGAGTTAACCGTTGTGGGTTTAAAGGATAAATTGCCACCACCTGCGCTTATACTTAGTTCCCTCCTATGTCCTTCCAAAAAAATAAAGTGTTGAAGCCCTAAGATAAAGGTTGAAAAGCCAACAAATTACGCAGTAGTGACATGTCATACCAAGTCATAGCAGCAAAACATATTGTATCATTATAGCTAAATAAGATGACAATCTAATGTACCAAGTCAGACACATATTGGAAGCTTCGTGTTTGTTTCCCATCACCATAAACAGTCATTGGTTGTCTGCGAATGGCCTGCATTACACAGATAAACCAGTTCAAAACCTTATCAAAAGATAGGTTCTCTGTCCACATTGCATAGATTATTTATCTGCTACGACTCAAAGCCAAAAAATTAATAGAACGGAGGCTAAACCTGGGCAACGAAGTTGCTGACAACACGTCCATCATCTAGACACATGCGAGGCCCATATGTATTAAATATGCGAGCAATTCGCACCTGAGAACAACAAGATCCACCATTAGTTTCATTGGTTGATAGTAACAATAAAATATAGTGAAGTGGGACAGCCAGCCATTGCATGATAAAAATCGGAAATAAATTCCATTACAACAAAATTTTATTTCAATTTGACCAGCATGTTGAACTGAAACAACTACAACTAACTAACAACATATGCAGCTCAGTTATAAAGTAAGATGTGATACTTCCACTAAAGCCAACCAAATTCCATCGATTTTTCTGCATTAAATAGGCACTTCACAAAGGATCAGGGGTTTGCTTGACACATATGGTTATAATAATTCTAAATGCTGGAAGACAAACTCACATCATAAACATGCTATTCACATATGTGACTGTGTAGGTTTAGGTATAAAACCAACAGCACGAATGTGGTGGATTCAGGTACTTAACCTACGAAAAAGCTGCTAGATGAATTATCCAATATTCAATAAAAAAGTTATTCTGATATGGACTCAGATGTAACTAAAACGTTTGAGAATGGATTAAAGAATCATGTATTTGCCTGTAAAAGAGCCATAAAAAGCCAAAAAAAAAATCTAGTCGAAAACAATGTTAAAAGCTTTTAGAAGAAATTGTATAGCACCCTCAAAATCTAGCTTTTGTTTTAGGTAAATGAAGACATATTCTCCATTAATGGACTGCAAAAAATTATCGAACATGGGTTGATACAACAGATATGCCCTCTTGTATTTGGCACAAAAATTTTTAAATTGACACTCACAATAACCAAACTGAGAAAAAAATGCAAACCATTTCAGACAAGGTATGCTTTTCTATGTTTTTATCAATATATATCGCTCTAGACAAGCATTTGCAGTAGATATCTTCTTGGAACGGTCAACTCTGTCACTGAAATCAAAGCATAAATTGAATTCTTTGCTATGTAAATGGACTAGTTTTGATGCAAAAGTTAAGAATATATGCATAAACTCGCACCAAGTCAAAGATGACACCATTACAGATAATAATACTCATTCAATCAGCCTAATTATTTATTCAAATCACATGAAATTAGAAGAGGACATGAATGTAAAGCTAAAGGTAGTACGCAAGAGTACCAAAGAGATCTTGAATCACACAACACTAACATTTAGACAGATCTATAAAGGAATCACCTCAACGCCTGCACCTCTATGATAATCCATTGTTAGAGTTTCTGCAGTACGCTTTCCCTCATCATAGCAGCTCCTCTCACCTACAAGCGCATACCCAAAACAAAAATCTAAGCAAACAAAACAACTAGAACAAACAACACGGCTAAACAACAGCAGTGGCAGCTAAAAGTTCACCAATTGGATTCACATTTCCCCAATAAGTCTCCTTCTGTGGATGCTCAAGTGGATCCCCATAAACCTCACTCGTGCTCGTAAGCAAGAACTTAGCACCAACTCTCTTCGCAAGTCCCAGCATATTAAGTGTTCCCATCACATTTGTTTTGTAAATTTAACAGTAAAGGATCACAATCCCCAAATATTCAAACAAGTATTCAAAAATAAAAACATTTTAAATCTAAGAAAAAAAGGATATAATGGTCTTGACGGGATTATATTTATAATGAACCGGGGAAGCGGGGCAAGCAAGGTGATAGATCTGATCAACCTCCAACAAAATCGGCTCAACGACGTCGTGTCGAATGAGCTCAAACCTCGGGTTCCTAAAATGATGAACCAAATTATCTTTCCTCCCCGTGAAGAAATTGTCAATCACGATGACCTCATCGCCTCGATCAATCAACTTATCAACCAAATGGCTACCAACGAACCCGGCCCCACCGGTGACCACAATCCGCAATCTGCGCCGTCCGATTCCGACGGGGACTCTCCCGGTTTTGGCGCCAAAACTACTAGTTCTGTGGAACTGAAAAGACTGCCGCTGCTGGTTAGCTGTTAGCGCGTGGAAAGGGTGGAGCTCTTGTGGTGGGCCCAGGCGAGAGAGGATGGGCTGGAGGATGAAGAATGTGGAGCCGATTAGGATTCCGACGAGGATGAATAAGAGGCGCTGCTCCTTGAAGAGGTAGTTGATGGATCTGGGAAGGGATCGAGGGTGCTTTGGGGTTTTCGACAAATACGGTGAGTTTTGGCCCGACAGGGTTTCTTCGTCCCGCCTTTGCGTCATGCTGGATTGCTTGTGTAGCTTCATGATTTTGATTTTGATTTTCTTTGGCTCTGGCTGTGTAATGTGTAGTGAGTTGAAGGAAAAAGAGCAGCAGTTGAATTGAAGCTGTGTGTCTCATTTGGTTTTTAACTTTTTATTCAAAGACCGTTATGAAGTTAACGGCGTTACTTGTTGAGTAAACAGAAAGTGATGCCGTTTGTTATCCGCTGCGGGCGGAGCTAATAAGTCCAGTAATACGATTATTCCGTTCTTTTATTTTGTGCGGTCATGATTTTAGAATTTTTGCGATGATGCGGGACCCGCAAGGGTTGCAATGTTGTAATGGACGCATGCTATGACAGCAATAAGCATTGACTCGTTTACACGACGAGATCATGGGAGAATAGAATTAATGATGAAAATAGGCTGGAAATGAGAGGGACTGGTTTGATGTTAGTTGGACACGACACCGTGTATATTTTAAACCAAATCTCTCTGTCTAATAAATGTCTCTTTTAATACATGACTTGGATTAAAAAAAGGTTTTATTATTTTGTAAAATTAAGTGCTGCTACACATTTCAATATTTCATCTAAAATAATGTGACATTCATTTATTAATTAATAAGATTATATAATTAATTTATTTAAAATTTATAAAAAAATATCAATCACTTAATTAATGACATATCATATATCACATCATTTAAAATGGAATTAGAGATAAAATTTTAGAATATTTATCAATATCGAGTAAATTTTACTTTGACAAATTTAAAAAATGTGGGGGAGTGACACCATAATATGAATTTTTTTTTTATAGAAATGCTACATAAATATTTAAATGACGTGCCATATGATATGTTACTCATTATTAGATGGTTTAAATTCATTAAAGAAAAAGAACACCTATGCCTTTAAAATTTGAAGACGAAGAATCCCGGAATTTTTAATAAGGGACATCAAGATCCCCTTTAATCATAAGATCCTTTGTTTTTATAAATCCCATGACTCTAATATTTTATAATATATAAAAATATAAAATCAAAATATCTTATATTTTACAATCTATTAGATATAAAAATATGATTTTTTTTAAACATGATTTTCTTTCTTTAGATGGCCCTACCTAGACCAAATAATCGTAATTGTTGTTCAAGGATTGGAGTGAGCGCACAGCTCTCTATCTCTCCCTTGATAAAACCATCTATGTTTTGTTTCATTTCTCATGATTATATTCAAAAGAAATATAAATTACCTGATGAGTTGGAAGTAACATCTCATGAGATGTCTCCATGAACTTCATCACATACAAGCCACAATCACTACCATTTGGTTGAATTGGTACATTATTTGGATGCAAAATGTCAAAGTCAGTAAAATAACAGTTAGTAGGAAAGTTTATGGTTATATCATCAAACAATATTAGGTCCAATACACGTAACTGCATAGTAATAATGATATTATTGTATATCGCCTCCAAAAATTTCAATGACAATTAACAAATTTTAACTTACTTTTTGCTTAACTATTTCCTCAAGATGATTTGGTTCAAAGCTAGGCAAAGAAACCCAAAATCTCAGTAGTCTTATCTTTTATACTCATTATATATAGGAACATATATTTGTGTAACAATAACACAAATTTTGCATTAATCATTACACGCCTGAAAACAATACCAGTAAAACATATGGCATTTTAGTAAATACAAATTTTTGGTACAAAAGATAATGTTTCTTATCTTTTCACATCTTTCAAGTGTAGCCATGTAAATTTCACAAATGTTATGTTTATGAATCGAGCTTTCAATCTCTAATCTATCACTGCTTGAAACACTTGATACATTTGCCACTAACTGCTACAAATTCATAAAGTAGTAATTATATGAAATTGGTGAGATATAACTTAAAAAATAGGGATATTATCATTTCCCCACCAAAGGTATTCTGACACATCATGTCAGTACCACGGTTTGGTAAAACTATCAATTTACCACCAAACGTTTAAACTGTTAGTATTTTCCCACCATTCCGTTAAAACTCAGTTAATATGTAACGGAAAATTCATAAAAGGTCAATTTTACCCCTGGAGCATAAAAGACCATGTAATTAACCTTTTATGAATTTTGTAATTAAATCATCATTTGTTGTTCTTCCTTCTTAAAGGACAAAAATTACCCTTTATAAATTTTATAAAATTGACCTTGTGGTGCTAGGTACTTCATAAATTGATTTAATTTATTTAATTTTTAAAGGTCAAATTTATTTATTAAATTGATGAGCTAAAGACAATTTATTCTACTACTAAACATCAATTTATGAAAGGGAAAAAAAAAAGAATGTGCAAAAGAAGCAATTTAATCTTTGATATGATGATAATAATTTTACACAAAAAATTAAATAAATAAATTTACCCTTTAAAAATTAAATAAATTAAATCAATTTATTAAGTACCTAATACCACACGGTCAATTTTACAAAATTCATAAATGGTAATTGTTGTCCTTTAAGAATGAAGAACAACAAATGATGATTTAATTACAAAATTCATAAAAGGTTAATTATATGGTCTATTATGCTCCAGGGGTAAAATTGACCTTTTAAGAATTTTCCGTTACATATTAACTGAGTTTTAACGGAATGGTAGGAAAATGCTAACAGTTTAAACGTTTGGTGGTAAATTGATAGTTTTACCAAACCATGGTACTGACATGATGTGTCAGAATACCTTAGGTGGAAAAATGATAATATCCCTAAAAATATATATATTCTACATTTTTATTTTGGTAAAAACCTAATGTAAACTTGTAATAACTACATAACATACTTCAAAAAGAGTTGGTAAAAACCAATACCAAGATTCATAATCTTGTTTTAAACTCTTTTTCTAGTTAAGTACTCAACACAACATCTTGTGATATGTGAATTAATGAAATCATCACAATATGATAATTAAAGCATGCACTTCAATTGAAAACTAAATTATAAACTGCTTATATATAAAGTCATACTTAAGTCTGATTTATAGTATACCTCATCAAATATCCAACAATTAGGGCTAAAGAAGACATTAATAAGGGAGTAAATGTCGCTTTGTCTTTACTGTGTTCTTTTTGAATTAGTTATACACTTACATTAGCAATAAATTAAAAATAACAGAAAAGTCAAATTATAAACATATCAAATATGGTCATATATAAATATCTACGTACCTTTTATCTAGTTTATGAAAAATATATTGTAAAATATACTATTCATCTTTTGAAAAAGGAGCTCCATATTTGGTTAACAAAACTCCTCATTGTACCGACCTATTTTTTTTAAAAGAAATTTCATAAGAAGATTTTTGATAGTAACTAGGCTTTCGATGACGCACCATTTTACTGTCAACTGTATTTAGCTCAACCGATGATCCCAAGTCCACAAAATCAACCTCATCACTGGCTTTATCCTACATGCATAGGAACATGAATTTTAATAATTTTTCATTGAATGAATGTGCCAGTACGAATAATCTTAAAAAAAAGGTAGCGTAAGGTCTTTTTAACAACAATGTGGAGGATTTGGTTCTATTTTAGTTTCCTACATGTGATAAGTTTTCAATAATAAATTCTCATCACACTCATCTTTAATTTTCTCCTTAACTCTATTATCTTCACTCTAACATCATCTCTCTTTCTCATGAATATTTTGACCACTTGATTCATTCTTACTAAATTGTTTATCCTTTTCAGTAATAGAGGTAATTGGAACATATTTACCAAAAGAGAACATCTTATCCTTCTATAGGTGTGATGGTATATGAGTTATATTATGTTCAATTGTTTCAACTATAGCACATTTGTTTTTTGTACCAACGCATAAGTATCTAAATTGTTCCTCTTCAAATCTCCAAGTTTATACTTGGTACCAGCAAGATTCAATGTTATTTGATCAATTTTTTCATTAAGCTTTGTCAATTGCTCCTCATGGTTAAGTACAAAAGTGCACTTCATCTTTTCCTTTTTTTTTTTTTTTTGCACTATTTTAGCTCTGTGTCTTTTCTTTCCATTTGCATTTTTTTGTTAACAATTAGCCAATCTTGTAACATCAAGAATGTATATAAAACTATGTAACAAAAAAATAAATTATCAATAACAAAACTGAAGATTATGTTGTTAAAACTTTTATAATTTCATAATTGGGTTGTCTTCAAGTTTTGGAATTTACAAACCAATATTTGTAAAATCCAATTTCAAGATACTAAGAAACAACATCCATTGTAAAGAGCTTTGCACAAGGTATCAACTAGTAAGAGCTTTTGGATTTATAAGAAAAGTTTACATTGTAGAAATTTCAAATTATTATATAACAGTTCATTGCATTTCTTTTTCTTGCAAACAAACATGGTGAAGCACTTAGTTGTTTTTGTTAGTTATCTAAAGAGCCAAGTTATTCATTACCCTAAAAATATTATCCTTCTACCCATATTCAAATAACAAAAGTATCAACATTTGTTAAATAAAAGGATTGTATTTTCCATTTTATGACAATCGCACTAAATACGTCAAAATTACACAAAAGTGAAACTCATCTTCTATTTAGCTATACATCATGAAACTTGAAAAAATCCATATTAAAGCAAAATATCAATATGGTCGACCAAGTAATTTTCATTACCAAAAGACATTAAAAAAAAATAATGAAAGAGTTTTAAAATATAAATAATAATAATTTCAAAAATTCAAAAAAGCAAACCTTCGAAATAATTAAACTTGTCATCTATAGAAATTTTCGCAGTTCTTAAGTGTGTGCAATAGCTTGACACTGTTAAAAAAAATTATAGTGTTTATAATAGAACATGAGGAAACAATATAAATAATAAACAAAAAGAAAAGTATTGATTGCACAATATGCTTATTAAAGTGCCTTTTTTAAAACAAGAAATTACTACTGAAATTAAGAATTGGCTTGCAGTAAGTTTTGCCTTTATCTTTGTCTGTTACCAAACTGTTATGTACACCTGCTAACTATTAGATCCAAAAAAATAATGCATCATGATTCATGTAGTGTAATGTGGCAAACAACACATACTAAATGGAGTATTACTCAGCAAAATAAGGCAACATAAATGATAAGAAGAAAAAGGAAAAACTACAATAACAAGTGGGCAAGATCATCAATTCATGTAAGGTAATAGCTATAAATATTATAGCATCAAAGCAAGATTTGATATGATACAACAAAGAACATCAAATCTGTGACTCCTTGTCTGGTCTGACCATCTAGCAACACATTTAAAAGCCTACCTGTCAAATACTCAAGACAATAAACAGAGAAAAAGTTGAACTAGAAGGATAAGTATACCATTCCTATCAATGGTTAATAAATAAATAAAAAATTCCTAGGTTAACAGTTTCACAATACCAACCTTGATTTAGAAGGAGACTGTTATATTATAAAAAGTATTCTAGTTTGGAAATACAACTTAATTTATAAGGATTCAATATAAAGTCACTTAAAATAATAATAAAAAAAAAGCAGTTCAGATTTTTTGGCACTAAAGTGTAATTTGTCAAGAACAACTTACCGAATCTCTTTCATATAATCATTTGGGAACTGAGACAGTCTTTAAGAATTCAATTTTAAATATAAGAACATAAGAGATAAAATCTTGAGTGAATTTTACAAGATAAAGAGAGAGATTATATTTTATCATATCTTTATTTTCTTTCTTTTTAAACTTAAAAAAACATTTCCAACTAGTTTATTAACCGGTTATAATATTTTTAAAGTAATTAAATTTTTTCATTAATAAAAAAATATATGTACCTTTATTAGATCCAATAGTACATAAGAAAATATAAAACTGACAGCGGACTTTGTTGTGTGACAATACTCCAAAGAAAGTAGTGCTTTCGTGTAACATGCTATAGTCTCAATGCCCTTATGAGGTAGTGATGAGTTTCATACACTCTAAGAAGACAACATGCAGTTAGGAAGATTGGCTGCATGATGGAATGAGACGTAGTGGAAGCGGGATTGAATGGATAGAAAACATTAAATATCGTTCTACTATTGGACCAAGCCAACACGATTAGCTTACGCTCTAATCGAAGCATGATTAGATATTATTCTAAAGTTCATTGATGGACTTCGCACCAATATTCAAGATGAAGTATTCAAGCAGTCACATCACACTCTGTCTAGTGTAATACAACTGGCCTTGAAGATTGAAGTACAACTCAACAAAAGAGGCACCCGTATTCAAGTTTCTTCACAGTCTTCTGCACCACCATAGAAACCTGACTGGAATAAAGGAAAGACAATAGTAGGGCTGGGCAATTTCGAATTCGGATCGGGTTCGGATGAATCCAATCGGATTTCGGATAATTCGGATTGGAAAAAAATCCATCCAATTTTAATCCGAACTTCAAATCCGATCCGAAATCCGATCCAATCTGATCCGAAATAGTTTGGATTGGATGAATATTTTGGATAAGTTCAGATTCGGATCGGTTCGGATTGCATTCAGATTTGGGACCTTTTTGATAATTTTTACAAAAAATTAATGAAATCTAGAATTAATGAAACACAAGTCCTTACACAATTCTTTCATTAGCTTCATTATCAGAAGCTCAGGGTGTTATATGATAATTACACATCCAAATATGGGTAAGTTGAGAGCGTATCTCTCTGTAGCAGCCTTTCAATCTAGTGCTCACGCTTCGTCTTCTTGATTTGCTCATCACAAACTACACATTCAATTCCTTAGACAATCATGCAATAAAGACAGAAACCTTACACAATGAACAAGTCAACTATCGCGAGGTTGCTTTCGCCGTCAGTTGCTCGTCGTGAATGGCAACTGGACGTTGATCAAGATCCGGCTGGGTTTGTTCCGTTTGTGTTGTCGATGGCGTGAGTCGCCGTGTGCGTCAGGTTGTGGCCTGTGTGTGTGGTTTGTGGTTGTGGGTTGGTTTGGCTGGGTTGCGTTGTGCGTCAGGTCGCGTGGCTGGGTTGGGTGGGTTGTTTTGTGATTTGGGAATTAGGTTTAGCTGTTTAAGTTTTCAATTTTTCATTTAATTTCTGTTTTTTTTAAGGAGCAGTGCAATCCGATCGGATTATTCGGATTAATCCGATCCGATCCGATCCGAATCAAATCAAATCGGATTGCACAAATTACATCCGATCAGATTTGAAACAAAATCTGAATCCGATCCGAATTTGTTCGGATCGGATCGGATCTATCCAAATCTGATCTGATGCCCACCCTTAGACAATAGCCAGACCATATGAAGAAGTACCTAGGCCAAATTTCTTTCAACCGGCGGGACGATTACAAAATGAACCAGTGAACAAATCTAAATCCACCAATCCTTATGCAATCCCAAAGGGAAACAAATGTTACCGTTGCGGTCAGACGGGTCATTACTCTAATCAGTGTCGACAAAGTAAACCGGTCAACTTGGCCACACATGATGATGACGTTGAAGAAGATGAGTATCCAGAGGATGATGAGTATGAAAAAGAAGACGCATTGGAGGAGTTCACCTATGAAGATAAAGGAGTATCATTAGTAATAAGATGACTAATGTATACCCCGAAGAAGGATGGGAGCATTCAACGACATAATATTTTTAAAACACGGTGCACGGTCAACCAACAAGTATGTGATCTTATCATTGATAGTGGAAGCAGCAAGAACATAGTATCCAAGACTATGATAGATAAATTGCAATTACCAACTCAGTCACACCCATTTCCATACCGCATTGGGTGGATTAAAGATGTCAGCGAGACAAAGGTGACAGAACAATGTCGTGTTCCTTTCTCTATCGGTAAGTATAAAGACGAGGTAACGCGTGATGTTGTTGATATGGATGCTTGTCATATGTTATTTGGTCGTCCTTGGCAATTTGATTTAAATACAGTGCATAATGGCAAAAATAATGAAATTTATTCTTGCCCCAATGAAGCAGTCTAACACTCCAACATGCTCAAAGACCAGGAACAACATTCTTTTGGTGCCCAAAGATGTTCTTATCTCACAAAGTGTACCAGATTCAATTCAACCTTTATTGGTAGAATTCACTGATGTTGTTTCCGATGGATTACCAATTGGATTACCTTCGCTTAGAGATATCCAACACCACATTGATCTTATTCCTGGAGCAAGCTTACAAAACTTACCACACTACTGTATGAGCCCTAAAGAATATGAGATTCTGCACGAACAAGTTAAAGATCTTCTTAAGAAAGGCCTGGTTTGAGAAAGTATGAGCCCTGTAGCTGTACCTGCACTCCTAACTCCAAAGAAAGATAGAAGCTGGAGGATGTGCGTAGATAGTCGAGCCATCAATAAGATTACGGTATGATATCGTTTTCCTATTCCTCGATTAGATGACATGCTTGACAGATTGAGAGGGTCAAAATTATTTTCTAAGATTGATATGCGGAGTGGGTACCATTAAATTCGGATTTGCCCTGGAGATGAGTGGAAAACAACATTCAAAACTCATGAAGGTCTGTACGAGTGGCTAGTTATGCCCTTTGGTCTATCAAATTCTCCAAGCACTTTCATGAGATTAATGAATCAAGTATTTCAACATTTCATTGGAAAATTTGTTGTTTATTTTGATGACATCTTAATTTACAGCCATAACGAGGACGATCATATTCAACATTTGAGAGAAGTATTTGAGGTGTTACGAAAGAATAAGTTGTATGCCAATCTAAAAAATTGTAGCTTTATGAAAGACAACTTAATTTTTGGGCTTTGTTGTGAGTTTAGACAGAATCAAAGTTGATCAAGAAAAGGTGAAAGCTATTCGAGAATGGCCGACATCGAAGACAATTTCAGATGTTCGAAGTTTTCATGGCCTCCCAACCTTTTAAAAACGATTTGTAAAAGACTTCAGCACCATAGCTGCACCACTTACAGATTGTTTGAAGCAAAAATAATTTGTTTGGACAAAAACAGCAAAACAATGCTTTACGGCCTTGAAGGAGAAACTTACAAATGCACATGTGCTTACACTTCCTGACTTTAACAAGATTTTTGAAGTCGATTGTGATGCTTCTAGAGTGTGAATTGGAGCTGTTCTATCTCAAGAAATGAAGCAAATTGTTGTGCAAATTTTAATGTACTCGCAAGCGCACGAATCTATTGTAGTATAGACTAATGGTGACGAGTGTCGATCCCACGAGGAGGTGGATTTTTAATTATATATAGAATTAATTTTGTAAATGGGCGGTTGGAATTGTGGTGGAAGTGATTTAAAATATGCTAAAATTGGAATTGCAATGGCGAGAATAAATTGTAGCGAAATCTATTGAAATGACGTACTTGGGTATCTGGATCCGTATCAACATGCATCATGGGCTAAATAATCCGTATTAATGCCAATTAAATCATGAGGGGGGAATCCACACCTCATGAACCACGCTCTAATCAATATGGTGCTAAGGGCTTATCGTGACAAATAATAATAACCTTATACTAGAGAGCCGGTGTAACCAAGGCGGTATCTAGACAAGATCAGTATTATTTGTCGACGATAAGTCAAATCATCCACAAAAACTAGAGGGGAAAAGAAAATAAATTTACCAAATAAAGCCCATGACACATGTTGAGACTTCACCTTCAACCCAAGCTTGAAAGGAAATTAGCTACTCATAATTGAACTAGGGGCAAAATGGGAATTTATTAAAATACGAAGAAAATACAGGATGGAGAGGGAATTACAGAAAATAGATCCCAAAAATGGATTCAGAGCTATCAAATTAGGGGGGGGAGGCCCCCTTTTTATAGATACATGGAGTAAATCATGGCCATCGGATTAAAAACAGTTTGGACGATCAGGATTGCGCCACGTCATCAGTCAACAGTCCACGGTTTGACCACGCGGATGAACAGTAACACGGTTTGACCCGGATGAACAGTAACGCGGTTTGGTTGAAAATAATCCTGTGTGATGCATGCACCGTACACGAGATTTTTCGTCCACTGATATGCTGCCACGTCACCATCAACAGTACATAAGAATTTTAGTCCAACAGGATCGTGACACCTCATCAGTCAATGCCACATCATCGGTCAATGCCACGTCATCGATCCGTCTATGTGAACAGTGCCGTGAACAGTAACATATACAGTACCGTATACGTGAATAGTACCGTACATGTGAATAGTGCCATTTTTCCTTTTATGCTCCTCCTAAAGTTTTCGACCGTCCTGAGTTCAAAAGTGATGTCCGTTTTGCCGTCTGATCTCTCCTTTATTGTGAAATGACTATAATGCCCCTAAAATACATAAAATACTTAATTAAAATAACACACGCATAATTACATCACAAGAAGGTTAAATACATAAAAGTAAGAGTTGTTAGTAAGACTTTAAATGTAAAATGATGGTTTTCTCCTTTATAAATATGTATTTTCTAACACTTAACACACCCCCCAACCAGCTTATTGCTAGTCCCTAGCAAATAAAGCGAAAACAAAATTCAAATTCAAAATGATTTTTTTTTTTTTTTTTTTTTTTAGAAACACTCGTGTTTATTCAATCAGATTAATGATAGCAATCAAATAAAAGTATAAGCATTATCTCCAGTCTAAAGCAACATCACACCCACATCAACCATCCACATGAATTAGCCCAGTAGACTTTGTTATAGCTACTTTCAAGAATGACATGTCAAACCCCAAAATCTCACTGGAAGTAGTGACACTCTCACAAAGAAATTAAAACCCAATAAACATAGTCACTCCAATGAATGGTAATTGAGAGAGAAAATAATAAAGAAATGATATCACATGCTCTCACCAAGATGAAATAAATATGCCCTCAGCTTAGAAATAATACGATCTCAAGTCAAATAAAATGTTAGTCAACCCACTTTATTTATCTTTTTTTTTTTTTAATTATGCATCACTACATCTTTTTAGCCCATATAACTAGCTTCTACTTCAAACTATAGTTCCCTAAAATCAAGAAGGACTTTTATTAGGACGTAACGTAGGCTAGGGATATGGCTAACAAAGAAAGGAAATAAGGAAAACAAAGTGTATGTTTGAGAAAAATGCAGAATTTTTTTTTTTTTTTTTTGGAACTTGCAAGGTGGATTTCACCTATTATTGTTATTTTTATTCTTTTGAAACAACAACTTTTGTTTTTGTTTTTTTTTCTTTTTACTTTTATTTGGCATAACTTCATTGAACAACATAATTATTTACATTTTCTCAAACATAAATAGGTGATGGAACTTAAAAGACATTGGGTAATACTCCAAATCGGAGTGGGTCAAGATGATAAGTTGACAAAGAAAAGGTTTTTGTTCTTTTTTTTTTTTTTTTTTTTTTTTTTAAAGGCTCAAAAGGGGTAACTATGGATATTTAATAAAAGGGATGGCTAAAAATGCTCAAACGGATCAAAGATGGCCTTTCCATCGTCTTTTAGGGCTCTAAATAATTATCCATATCTACTAGTTAGATGGGCCTCCCAATGTAGCAACACACATTTTTTTTTTTTTAATTTTACCATATATTTTTTTTAAAGGGTTAACTTAAAAGAAATCTAGAGATCGTGTATAAAATAATAAACTGCTAAGCTGTATAGGGAATGGGCAAAAGGGTTACTCTCCAAGAAAATGATAGGCTCAACAACTCACTTGGCACTTATTTATGACATGTTCATTCCTTCAAGCAACTCATATTTGTCTCCGACATCAACATGTAAAGTAGCAAACATAGCGTAACATCACTTAAGACCAAAGATAATACAAATACTAAAATTTGAAATTAATCATGTCATCCAATGTTAAAACAAATAACACAAATTTTTTTTTTTTTTTTAAACAACATTCTACCCCCCAACCTATTCTAAACATGAAAGGAAAATATGTATGCAGAAATGTGAAAATGATGTAGAAAAATTAATTAGAAAAAGAATTTTTTTTTTAAACTAAGAAGATGCGTTTCTAGAGGCACTACACTCTATATTCAGCCATCTTTGACTCAAAAATTTGAAACTATATATTTATAAAGGAGAAAGAGGAAGAAAACGGTTTTTTTTTTTTTTTTTTTTAAACAATGAAGATGCGTTTCTAGAGTAACTACACTCCATATTCAGCCATCTTCAACATAAAATGTTAGCAACAGTTAGTTTCTACAACAAAAAATCAGTAAAAACTTAACTAAGATTCCATAATTGTCGACTATTCCCTCCCCCCAACCAGAACGAAACATTGTCCTCAATGTTTTAAAGGAAAGAAGTAGAGTTTAGAAGACATCACCTGGGTGGTGCAACACAGAAGAAAATATTTACAGGCGGAGAGTTAAATCTAATTTGTACTTCTTACTGCGGCTTGTTACCATCATTATTTGGTCGCTCCAACACAAAGGTCCAGGGGTCTGGCTCCGGTTTATAAGCTTGTAACATATCAAGTAGCTCATTAGCAGTGTGAGCACAAATAAAGAGTTTTTTCACATTAGAAGGAATGAAATAGTTTTTTATTGCATGGTTAAGAAATGCGATAAAGCCATCATAAAAGTTATTGACATTTAACAAACCGATGGGTTTCTGGTGGATGTGCAGATGGGCCCAAGATGCTAGTGTCATAAGTGCCTCTAGTGTTGCAAGATCTCCTGGAAGGAAAATAAAAGCATCAGCATGATTAAGCATTTCAGTTATTCTTTCTTGCATACCTGAGACGACTAACTCTTCTCCAGTTGATGAGTCAGACGAACTGCCCAATGGTTTGAGGACTCTTGGGATGATGCCTAACACTTGACTTCCTCTGATAAAAGCTGCTTCTGAGACCATTTTTGATAACCCTCGGTTACCTCCTCCATACACCAAGTGTAATTTTCTCGCTGCTATGCTTCGACCAAGATCTATGGCTGCCTCCACGAACTCTTTATGTTTGCCATAGGTAAATCCAAAAAGCACACAAATGTTCTTGAATTGTCTATTGGGAGTGGCTGCCATTGTGATACTTCTCAAAAATAATTTGTGAGTGCTTGACAAAAAGTAAATCACATTTAAGAATCTTGGTGACAATGGATCACAGCTGTGAATGAGGTAACATGTCAGTGTCAAATAACGCATAAAGCACGTGGCTCGCGAGTCAAAAAGGAAACAGTAAAAAGGAAAAAGCAAACAGTAATAAAATTATTAAAGACAATAATGCAAACAATAAAACAACAGTGAAATGAAATAAAATAACAGTAAAGTAAAAGGATATTTACACGTAGTTGCGACTGTGGCTCACATCTTCCTCTGGTTTTACGTCCAGAAACGGCTTGAACGCCCTCTATGGGTCGAGGATAGGCTTCCTATCCAGTTTTCTTATAAACTGGCAAACAAGGTCGTTTATAGTCAGGTTCCCGAGACTATATCGTGCATGCTCTTTCTGGAATAATGGCCATAACTGGAGAATCGCTCCTTGCACATATCCACTGGGATGCGTTTCAAGAGACAGAAGGATATCATCCAATGACTCCTTATTCAAGCCATCCTTAATGAATTGAATCTTATCTTCTCTGTTATCAGACACCATTCCTAAAGAACATGGGTTTCTATCGCAACTCATTCTGGCACACTTGTGACAAGCAACAGAAATTCTTCGAGCTTGTCGTTTTCTTGCATAATTTCCTTTACCACAACCAGGCATGAATGCAATAAATTTTGGAGGTAACTCACCTGCCGATCGTACTTTAGCCTCGATTAACCAACGGATGTCAGCAGGTATGTTATTCTTCATGAGTAATCGCATGCGTTCGGACCGGACTTTATAGATTGTAAGGAGGGCATTCTGAGGAAGTGAAGGGAATCGCTTGTGAAGCTTCGCTAGAATCTCGTTTCTGTCCATACTTTCGCCTCAGAATGTCAGTTATTATGGGAAACTGAAGTAACCGACTTGATTGTCACGGAGTACCGTTATCCGCCACTTCACCGGGGTAACAAACTAAAGCACACAAACAGAAAAACAAATTAAAACACACAAAGAAAATTAAAATCGTCCTCTTATTGAATTTACCTCAAGCTCCAACTGGATGTCGTAAACACTTCTCTCAATGTCTCTGAGTTGGCGTTCTAAACCCTCAACATAGGCTACTAACTCTGGTGGTTGTAGAGCCCAAATGCGATGTGTTTTACAAAATTGAATCTGCTTTTTGAGATGAGTTTTGACACGTTGAAGTGGTTTAAGAATGTTCAGGAGGAACGGTCTAAGCAAGGTACTCATGATTAAAAATGATAAGAGAAAACTTAATAGTTAAACAAACACACTTATGCAAAAATAATTTCAATTAACAGAAGAATAATATAAAGAAAGAAAACAAAATCAAATCAACGAAAAGAAAAAAAAAATCAATTCAAATCTGGTGGGTCACTCAAATTTATTTCGGTGTCGTCTCCATGTGGTTGGTACTCGAGATATGGCTTTAATCTTTGACCATTAACTTTAAACGTGACACCGTTCTTTGGGTCTTTAATTTCAATTGCCCCATGTGGAAAAACAGTATGAACAATAAAGGGACCAGACCATCGAGAGCGTAACTTACCTGGGAATAGGTGCAAGCGAGAATTGAATAAAAGAACTTTCTGACCTGGAGTGAACGATTTTCTCATAATGTGCTTGTCATGAAAGACTTTCATTCGTTGCTTGTAAATTTTGGCATTTTCGTATGCATCATTGCGAATTTCTTCAAGTTCTGCCAGTTGTAATCTTCTTTCTGAGCTGGCTTGCTGCATGTCAAAGTTGAATTTCTTGATGGCCCAATATGCACGATGCTCGAGTTCCACAGGTAGGTGGCAAGCTTTTCCATACACTAGCCTGTAGGGTGACATCCCAATCGGGGTCTTGAAAGCCGTTCTATATGCCCATTGTGCATCATCAAGTCTTAATGACCAATCTTTTCTGTCTGGCCTCACCGTCTTTTCTAATATGTGCTTTATTTCTCGATTGGAGATCTCAACTTGGCCACTGGTTTGCGGATGATACGGGGTCGCCACTTTGTGTGTGATTGAATACTTTGTCAAAAGAGCTTTGAATGCTTTGTTACAAAAGTGGGCACCACCATCACTGATTATCGCTCGAGGGAATCCAAAACGTGAAACAATGTTGCTTTTCAAAAATCCTATCACCACTTTGTGATCATTGGTCCTACATGGAATTGCTTCTACCCATTTCGAGACGTAGTCAACACCAACCAATATGTATTGATGGCCAAAAGAAGGGGGAAAGGGTCCCATGAAGTCGATACCCCATACGTCAAAAATCTCAACCACTAAAATTGGATTTAGTGGCATCATGTTCCTTCGTGCAATGCTCCCCATTCGTTGACACCTATCACATGAAGAACAGAAAGTGTAAGCATCTCGAAATATAGTTGGCCAATAGAAACCACATTGTAAAACTTTAGTCGCTGTTTTCTTAGCGCTGAAATGGCCTCCACAAGCTTGTTCATGGCAGAATGAAAGGATATTCTGAATTTCATTTTCAGGGACACATCGTCTAACAATTTGGTCTGCACAATACTTGAACAAATATGGGTCATCCCAAAAGAAATTCTTTATTTCCGCAAAGAATTTAGCCTTGTCTTGCTTGGTCCAATGCTCTGGAAGTTTACCTGTAACAAGATAATTAACTATATCAGCATACCAAGGTAATACTTCCACATTCATTAATTGTTCATCTGGAAATGACTCATTCAATGGTAATGATTCTGTAATTGTGTCAAAATGGAGACGAGAGAGGTGGTCCGCCACAACATTCTCTGTGCCTTTCTTATCTTTGAATTCCAAGTCAAACTCCTGCAAAAGTAACACCCAACGAATTAGTCTAGCTTTTGCATCTTTCTTTGTGAGAAGATATTTAAGAGCAGCATGATCTGTGAACACAATTATTTTACAACCAATGAGATAAGATCGAAATTTTTCCAATGCAAACACTACTGCTAGCATTTCTTTTTCAGTAGTTGAATAGTTCAACTGTGCATCATTCAATGTCATACTAGCATAGTAAATAACATGAGGAATTCGATCAACTCTTTGTCCTAAAACTGCTCCTACTGCATAATCAGATGCATCACACATAAGCTCAAATGGTAAGCTCCAGTTTGGAGCCTGAATGATGGGTGATGATGTCAACAACAGCTTTAATTTTTCAAAAGCCATAAGACATGAATCATTAAAGATAAAAGGTACATCCTTAGCAAGTAAATTGCATAAGGGTCTAGAAACTTTGCTAAAATCTTTAATGAAACGTCTATAGAAACCAGCATGTCCAAGGAAAGATCTTACTTCTCTGACTGTTTTAGGTGGAGGAAGATTAGAAATGAGATCCACCTTGGCTTTGTCAACCTCAATACCTTTGCTCGAAATGATGTGACCGAGAACAATACCTTGTTTTACCATAAAATGGCACTTCTCCCAATTTAAGATTAAGTTCTTCTCGATACATCTCTGCAGAACTAGCGTTAGATGATGTAAACATTGATCAAACGAGTCACCAAAGACAGAAAAATCATCCATAAAGACTTCAAGGAATCGTTCAACCATATCAGAAAAAATGCTCAACATGCATCGTTGGAATGTAGCAGGTGCATTACATAATCCAAATGGCATTCTCCTATATGCAAAAGTGCCAAAAGGGCAAGTGAAAGTAGTTTTCTCTTGATCTTTTGGTGCTATGGGAATCTGATTATATCCTGAGTAGCCATCTAGAAAGCAATAAAATTCATGGCCTGCTAATCTATCGAGCATTTGATCAATAAATGGTAAAGGAAAATGGTCTTTACGTGTGACAGAATTCAACTTTCTATAATCAATGCATACACGCCATCCTATAGTTACTCTAGTTGGTATCAATTCATTATCAGCATTGGTAACTACTGTGACTCCTGACTTTTTGGGGACAACTTGCACAGGACTGACCCATGAACTATCAGAAATGGGGTAAATGATACCTGCATCTAATAGCTTAAGGACTTCAGTTCTAACAACTTCTTTCATATTAGGATTTAACCGACGTTGCATTTCCCTAGTAGATTTAGCATTTTCATCAAGGTGAATGTAATGCATGCAGTCTACAGGGTTTATACCTTTTATGTCTGCTATGGTCCATCCTAATGCTCCTTTGTGCTCTTTTAAAACATCCAACAACTTACCTTTTTGTTCGTCATTTAGGGATGATGAGATGATTACAGGCAGAGTACTTTCTTCTCCCAAAAATGCATATTCCAATGTGTTGGGCAATGGTTTGAGCTCGAGCTTCGGTGGTGATTCTGATGATGGGATGAGTTTCTTCTCTGATGGTGCTAGTTGTTCAACTCTTGACTTCCATTTATTAGTGTCCATGGATGGTGCTGAGTCAAGTAGGGCGTTGACGTCATCAATCGATCTGTCAATATTAAAATCCAAACCAAAGTGAGTTAAACATGTTTTTAAAGGATCATCACTAAGGTTTGAAAGAAAAGTATTATCAACTATTGTTTCTATTAAATCCACATCAACAATTCCATCATCTGCACTGTGAGGTTGGTTGGCAATGTTGAAAATATTTAGCTCCATAGTCATGTTGCCGAAGGACAACTGCATATTTCCAGTCCTGCATTGAATGTGAGCATCCGCAGTCGCCAAGAAAGGTCGGCCTAGAATAATGGGGATGTGCTTCCTTGAATCCTGTATTGGTTGAGTGTCAATTACAATGAAATCAACAGGAAAATAAAACTTGTCTACCTGGATAAGCACGTCCTCCACAATACCACGAGGTATTTTTGTGGACCGATCTGCAAGTTGTAACACCACTGGAGTTGGGTGTAATTCTCCCAGTCCAAGTTTCACGAATACAGAGTAAGGCAACAAATTTACACTAGCTCCTAAATCCAACAAAGCATTCTCAATTGTGTGGTTCCCTATACTACATGAGATAGTGGGGGAGCCTGGGTCTTTGCATTTTAAAGGAATTTTATGTTGGAGTATAGAACTAACGTTTTCTGTTAAAAATGCCTTCTTTTGAACATGCATATTTCTCTTTTTAGTACAAAGGTCTTTAAGAAACTTGGCATAAGATGGAACTTGCTTTATAGCATCAAGTAAAGGGATGTTAACACTTACCTGTTTGAAGATTTCGAGAATCTCACCTGTGGATTTTCCCTTCTTTCCTTTCACTAACCTCTGAGGAAATGGAGCTTTGGGAACGTATTCTCGTGGGTTGGTTTCTTCTTTTTCCTCCGGTGGTGAGTCCTCAACATTCACAGGTACAATTTGATTTTCTTTTGTCACCGGCATCTCCACTTTGTTGTCGACTTCTTTTCCTTTTCGCAAGGTCATTACTGCTTTAACTTCTCCATGCTGCTGTGGTGAACTGATACTTGCTTCATGCACTCCTTTAGGGTTAGGCACTGGTTGACTTGGAAACTTACCTTTCTCAACGGTCATTGCCAAGGTCTGAACTGAAGAAGCAAGTTGTCCCACCATCTTCTCGAGACTTGAAACTGATTGGGCTTGTGAGTTGAAGCCTGCTCTTAACTCATTTCGTAGTCCATCAATTGTGCGATTCTGTTGCTCAATCGTAGAGTGAGTAGCATTCTTGAGATTCTGGAATGAATCCTCCCATGGTCTGGGTTGAGAGTAGTTCTGGTTCTGATTGAATGGTCTAAATGGGGGCTGAGAGACTTGAGGATTTTGAGGAATTTGTTGCATTGGTGGAGCTGGAGCTGCTGGTCCATTCTGTTGGAATCCTTGAGACCATGAAAAATTGGGGTGGTCTCTCCATCCAGGATTATATGTGTTGGAGTATGGGTTGTAATTTGATGGTTTTCTCATTACACCTATGGCATTGGCTTGATCTGAGTATGTGTCATGGTCATGTGGCTCTGTTGATTTAGCAGTTGATAACGATGCTATTTGTCGAGAGAGACCTTCAATTATCTCCTTGACTTCTTTGATTTCTGAACTTGACTCGCCAATGTGAACCTCATTTACTCCTTTAATTCTTCTAGTATTCCTGAGTGATCGACTCCGTTGTTGGGAATTATCCGCTTGTCGCTGGAAGAATTAGCTCTCCTCCACTTGTTGCCATTAGCCATTCTTGCACATTCGGCAATAATCCCTCCAAAAAGTATTGGCATTGGTGCCATTTTTCGTACCCATGATGTGGACACTTCAAGAGTAGCCCATTGAATCGCTCCCACGTTTCGAAAAATTGCTCGTCATCTCTTTGGGTAAACTCTGAAATTTCCCTGCGAATAGCATTTGTTTTATGCACTGGGAAATATTTATTCAAAAATTTCGTTACCATTTGTTCCCATGATGAAATGCTATTGGCAGGCAATGTATTAAGCCATGAACGAGCTCTATCCTTTAAAGAAAATGGGAATAATCTGAGTTTAACATCATCGTCTGAAAAATTCTCATATTTAAAAGTTTGACAAATGGCATGAAAATCATTCAGATGATTATATGGGTCCTCATTTTCTAAGCCATAAAATGTGGGGAGACAATTTAGCACACTAGGTTTTAATTCAAAACTCCTAGCAGCTACATTTGGGTATCTTATGCATGATGTGCTCAAATTAGCTAAGGGACTAAAATAGTCCTTAAATGGCCTCTCCTGTGGTGCTTGTAAATCCATTCCAAATTTATTTTTAATGTGCTTTTGTGTGCGAAGTGTTTTTTCTAATTCAAGGTCTATAGGTTCAAGATTAGGTAATAATGACCTACGACCATGCATGCAAAACAAATAAAATAAAAATGGGAACAAAACAAATAAAAATAAAGAAGAGGAAGAAATTACGATACTAACCTTATTGCGCTATTACAACCTTTCTATAAAAATACACAAAAACAAATACGTGAAATAAATTAACTAAAAATTAAATTAATAAAATAAACAAAAAAATTACAAAGAAAGAAAAAAAATAAATTGAAAATTAAATTACAAAATTTTAAAGAAGAGAAAAAGAAAAGAAATACTAACCTTTAAATGTAGATTTACTCATTTTTTTCTTTTTTTTTTTAATAAAAAAAATACAAGAAAACAAATAAAAGAAATTATTCACAAAAATTAATTCTATGAATTAAAACTACTTACCTCCCCGGCAACGGCGCCAAAAACTTGTTGTGCAAATTTTAATGTACTCGCAAGCGCACGAATCTATTGTAGTATAGACTAATGGTGACGAGTGTCGATCCCACGAGGAGGTGGATTTTTAATTATATATAGAATTAATTTTGTAAATGGGCGGTTGGAATTGTGGTGGAAGTGATTTAAAATATGCTAAAATTGGAATTGCAATGGCGAGAATAAATTGTAGCGAAATCTATTGAAATGACGTACTTGGGTATCTGGATCCGTATCAACATGCATCATGGGCTAAATAATCCGTATTAATGCCAATTAAATCATGAGGGGGGAATCCACACCTCATGAACCACGCTCTAATCAATATGGTGCTAAGGGCTTATCGTGACAAATAATAATAACCTTATACTAGAGAGCCGGTGTAACCAAGGCGGTATCTAGACAAGATCAGTATTATTTGTCGACGATAAGTCAAATCATCCACAAAAACTAGAGGGGAAAAGAAAATAAATTTACCAAATAAAGCCCATGACACATGTTGAGACTTCACCTTCAACCCAAGCTTGAAAGGAAATTAGCTACTCATAATTGAACTAGGGGCAAAATGGGAATTTATTAAAATACGAAGAAAATACAGGATGGAGAGGGAATTACAGAAAATGGATCCCAAAAATGGATTCAGAGCTATCAAATTAGGGGGGGGAGGCCCCCTTTTTATAGATACATGGAGTAAATCATGGCCATCGGATTAAAAACAGTTTGGACGATCAGGATTGCGCCACGTCATCAGTCAACAGTCCACGGTTTGACCACGCGGATAAACAGTAACACGGTTTGACCCGGATGAACAGTAATGCGGTTTGGTTGAAAATAATCCTGTGTGATGCATGCACCGTACGCGAGATTTTTCGTCCACTGATATGCTGCCACGTCACCATCAACAGTACATAAGAATTTTAGTCCAACAGGATCGTGACACCTCATCAGTCAATGCCACATCATCGGTCAATGCCACGTCATCGATCCGTCTATGTGAACAGTGCCGTGAACAGTAACATATACAGTACCGTATACGTGAATAGTACCGTACATGTGAATAGTGCCATTTTTCCTTTTATGCTCCTCCTAAAGTTTTCGACCGTCCTGAGTTCAAAAGTGATATCCGTTTTGCCGTCTGATCTCTCCTTTATTGTGAAATGACTATAATGCCCCTAAAATACATAAAATACTTAATTAAAATAACACACGCGTAATTACATCACAAGAAGGTTAAATACATAAAAGTAAGAGTTGTTAGTAAGACTTGAAATGTAAAATGATGGTTTTCTCCTTTATAAATATGTATTTTCTAACACTCAACACAAATCACCTTTTTCAGTGAGAAGCTCAGTGAAGCTAGAAAGAAATGGTCAACATACGAGCAAGAATTATATGCAATTGTTCGCACTTTGCAACAATGGGAGCCATATTTAATTAAAAAAGAATTCATCATAAACACGGATTATCAAGCTCTCAAGTATCTCAACAATTCCTCTAAAGCCAATCGAATGCATACAAGATTGATTGCCTACATTCAGAAGTTCACTTTCTCTCTCAAACACAAGTCAGGCCAATTGAACAAAGTCGCTGATGCACTAAGTCGCCGAGTTATGTTATTGATTAGTGTTCATAATGAAATAATTGGTTTTGATTATTTGAAAAATTTGTATGCAGATGACGAGGATTTTCATGAGGAATGGTAAAAGTGCACTAGCGGAGTTGCAAGTAAACACCAATTACATGACGGATTTTTATTCTTTGAATCTATGTATTCCACGAGGATCACTAAGAGAACACATCATTCAAGAGCTACACGCTGGAGGTTTAGAAGGTCACATGGGACGTGACAAAACCATTTCATTAGTAGAGGCTCGATATTTCTGGCCTCATCTCAAACGTGATATTGAGAAATTTTTCAAACGTTGTTATACATGCCAGACTGCAAAAGGACAAGCTCAGAATACTGGGTTCTACATGCCACTTCCTATTCTAAATGCACCTTGGGAAGATTTGTCCATGGATTTCATTTTAGGATTACCACGAACAGATAAAGGTTCAGATTCTATCTTTGATGTGGTAGATCATTTTTCTAAAATGGTTCATTTTATTCCATACAGGAAAACTTCGAATGCTACCTACATTGCCCAACTATTCTTTCGAGAAATTGTTCGTCTACATGGACTACCAAAAACAATAATATCTGATCGAGATAACAAATTTCTTAGTCATTTTTGACGTACTTTGTGGAAAAGACTTGATACAACTTTACAAATTAGTAGCACTTGTCATCCACAAACAAATGGGCAGACTGAAGTCACCAATCGCACACTGGGTAATATCTTGCGATGCTTGGTTAAAAAAAACCCAAGACATTGGGAGAATGTTTTACCACAAGCTGAATTTGCTTACAACAATGTGCCTAATCATTCTAGTGGTAAATCTCCATTTGAAGTTGTTTATATTCGTCCTCCATTGCACACTTTAGACTTGGTTCCTTTACCAAAGCTTCTTGGAATGAGCGTCATTGCTGATCATCTAATCTATAAAGTGATCGACGTACATGGAGAGGTAAAAAAGAAGTTGGAATAATCTACTGCAAAATACAAGGTGATTGCTGACAAGCACAGAAGATTCAAGTCATATAAAGTGGGTGATTATGTCATGGTACATCTGCGCAAAGAATGAGTTCCCGCAGGAGAATACAGTAAGCTCAAGCAGAAGAAAATTGGTCCTTTTCGCATCCTTCAAAAGATTAATGATAATGCATATATCATCGATCTTCCGAACACTATGTCATTTCTAACACTTTCAATGTTCAAGATTTGTACGAGTATCATGGTCTAGAGCAAATTCCTTGACTAACTCGAGGACGAGTTGTCTTTAAGAGGGGGAGAAACTGATGCAGCATAAAACATGAGGGCCCAAATAATGGATTACAGTTGGTGTGTTTTATTGAGTGTTATTAATGGATTACAGTTGGCGTGTAATCATATTTTTTATAATCATATTTAAAGTACAAATAGCCTACTTTTGTTTGGAATTACAATATTATCTTTAATAGTAAATTGGGGATATTATGGTAATAAAATTTTCAACAAAAATATGATTATAAAAAATAATGTTTGGATTGCAAATAGATAATTTAACCAACATAAAATTTTGTTTTTTTCAAAATCCCCTTAACCTTAACTCGAACCTGTTAAAAACTCTTTTGTTTGACAATTTCGCGGTGATTTTAGTTGAAAAAAAGGTAAAATAATAACCTTTGAATTAATAGTGACGATAATTTCCCAATGAGCTTAGTTGATGGAAAAAGAAAAAAGAAAATTTTATTAAGTAAAAGAGGAAGAAAAAGGAAATTGCATCAACTAAGGTGGTGTTTGGTTGTGAGGAGAGAATGTAGGAGAGGAAAGTAATTTAAATTCTCTTTTTATTTCCATTGTTTGGTTTGACAAAATGTATAAGAATTTAATTTCCATTAGAATTTAATATCCATCACAATGTAGAATTTGAATTCCACACTAAGTAGTGAAGAATTTAAATTCCTCTTATATTATAAACTAAAATTTTTAAAATTATCCTCCATATTTTTAACTTATTTACTGCCATTAATAATTATTATTTATAATTTTATTTTATTGATTTAATAATATAAATAGACCTTCGCCGGAAAGTCATCGGACCACCGCCAGACTTCGTCGGACCACCGTCGGACTTCATCGGAAAATCACCGGACTTCCGCTGCCGGCCACCGGACCGTCATTTTATTTTATATATATATATTTTTATTATTGTTATTATAAATAGTTTAATATTTAAGGTAAATGATAAATTTGTCTAAAGAAAAAAATTATAATTCATTTCCTTATCAAATTTATATTAAACCAAACAACAAAATTTAATTTCACTACTCTTCTCCCTTCTTCTCCATTCCACTCTTTTCCTCTCCTCCCTTTTCTTCAAACCAAACATGACCTAAAAGGAAAATTGCGTGAATCCATAATTAGGAAAGCCCAGCAATTATGGAATATAATGCTCCCTAAACACGGAAAGGAAGATAAACCCATGTTGGCAAAGAATCAGCCGCTTAATTACCTTCGCAGTAAACATGCAAAGTGAAAAAAAGGATATCTAAGATAGCATTTCGTGATAGTTAATCCATAGATTTTGCATGCTCCAAGGAATCTTCAAAGAGGATTTATTAGGCAAGAAATTGTGGCAGGCAATTCTCAATATTTTATTTATTTTAATTTTATTTGTATTAGTTATTTTGATATTATGAAATATTATTACCTTGTAGTGTGTTACTTGTTTGAGATTTAGTTATAGCTATTTGAGGGGGATTGTGGTTCGTTATTGCTTATTTTTAGGGACAATTAGATTATGATATTTTTATATAAATATCTCTAAATCATAATAATAAATTACTGAACAATTATAATTTTACTACAAATCGAGTTGTTTTATTTTTGGAAGTCTGAGCTTGCTTTAATTAACTCCTTTATCTTTTCTCTTGAATTTTATTTATTGTTACAAACACTTATTTAGTATCAAATATAGGCAATAGAGCAAATCCTCAAAATGGAGCATCGATTAGAAGAAGAGGATGAATGTTATGATTCTTGAACCAAAACAAATTACCAAGAAATTATTGTTAGCAGAGTTGGTGTTATGGACGGCCGCAATATTATTAGCTGAGGTTATTTCGAACCCTGCAAAAGGCATAGGATGGAACAAAAATGCAAATTCTCACCAGCTCACATGCAGTTCCTAACATCATTAGTCTTATCCTTCCACTTTTACCTCTTCTCAACTGAATTCCAAGTATAGCATGGACACCTTCAAAAGTTTCAATCAATAGCGTGTAGTCTGGTCCAAAAATATTTCTTTCTATAAATATTACCAACAATAATAGATATACACGTCATCATTCAATGACAATAAGAACCAAGGAGAAAAGAAACAATCTTAAATCAAATTATAAACTCAAAATCTGAAGGAAAATAGAAAGCACAAAGAATTGTGCAGTTTTCTTGTAAAAGCATATGTTTCTTGTACTGAGTGGGAAGTAAGGAAAGATGGAGAAACAAACTTTTAATGTTGAAGACAGACAACAAGTAATTCTAGGTTTGTGATAGACGCCAACTAGAAAAAGATTATTTAGTGGCGCCTTCTTAAAGATTGAACTATTTAAAACCAAAGCAATAGAATGCAAAAACACTGAAAAATATTTAAATAAAAAAATTTTTGCCCTTAGAGAAAAGCTTCGGTTTTAGAAAATCTGTGGAGAACACTATTTACATCGAAAGCTTCACAAGCTGGGTATATCACAGCTTGATTTTTATCATTCAGGCCACATCTAAAATAAACAAGGCTATATTTTACGGTGTTTAACATTCTGGATTAATTACCAAGCTTTTGAAGCTCTCAAGAAGTAGGGAAGGAATGAAATATCATATGGGGATAATTCCCACGCTTTTGAAGCTCTCAAGAATCAATATCTCACCTAAATAAATAACCTCATTGAGAGATAATTGCAAGTTTATTTATTTCTAAATATCCTTAAATAATCCTTTCTAATACAAGTTTATGGGCCTCTCATTTTCTACTTTAAAGTAACTACACAGGGCAGATGCGATACTAGATTTTATTCTAGCGTACGTCTTGAAAACTCAAGAAAGAGAGCTCTCGGAAAGAAGGAAATATATCAATTGAGAAATACTGAATATTATTAATGAAAAGCTTGTGTAAAGACACAAGGATAATAAGCCTATTTATACTAGTTAGGATTATCATGTTCCTAATAAAATTATGATTCCTTATAAGTAAATGAATATGACTTAAACAAGAAAAATATAAAACAAATCTTAATCAAACTAGAATAAAGGAAATTAAACTTGTACTCCTATTACGACTAGGGTTGTCCTACATCAGTCTCCTCCTCTTTGAAAAAAACTTGTCCTCCAGTTTTGCTGAAAATAAAAGACAATTTGGAGGATGAAACTTGTAATGAAGGAGTAACTGATCTTGCAATGCAAACATGTAGCATTTTGTATTAACTTTTCTTGAAACTTGAAAATACCAAAACTTCAATTTCTTCTTACTTTTGAATGTGGCTTTTCTAAAAACTGTAGACTTGTAGGAACAAACCATTAGAAATTCTCTTTTAGTTTGAGTCACAGGTAAGTTGGGTAGGTTAGCTCCAAGGATAGGATCAATTTGATGCTGAATATTCCTCATATGAGGTAACTTGTTAGGAAGTTCCTTAGGTACGACATCTCGAAATTCTGCGAGTAGCAGCTGGATTTATTCGGGTACCAATTCCACTTCAGTTACCTCTTTCGATACTAAAAGATAGGTTCGCCTGACTTTTGACTTCATTGGAGTAAGAATAACCTTCATGTTTTCTTTATTAAACTTGTATTATTATTTTCTCATAATGTACTGTATTAAAATCAAACTGCCAGGGTCTCCTGAGTAACATATGGCAAGCATTCATGTCGACAACGTCGTAGATTACTTCATCTTTATATCATCCAATAGAATGTGGCATTGTTCAGTAACTTTAGTCTCTCCAACATCTTTTATCCATCCAATGCGATAAGGGCGAGGTTGTTTGTGAATTTTAAGTTGTAACTTATCAACCATTGTTTTTGAAACTATAATCTCGCTACTACCACTATCAATAATCAGATCACATACCCTCTCGTTGACTGTGCACTTTATTTTGAAGATGCTATGTCTTTGAGAGTCTTTTTCCTTCTTTGGTGTGTAATAAACGTTGTGTTATAGTGATATTCATGTGTCTGGATATGTCCATTCGTCCTCATCTTTTATGTCATTATTGTCCTCATATAGTTCATCCTGAAGCTATTCATTTTCCTCTGCATGAGTTGCCAAATTGACTGTTTGGCATCTTCGTTCTAAACATTGATTTCATTTATGACCTGTTTTGGAACAACGATAACATTTATCGCTTTGAGGAATTGTGTAAGGATTACTATTACTAGGTGGATCTTTTATTGGCCATATATTTTGTCCATTACAATTTTGTGTTTGCCTTCCAAAATTTTCCTTAGGAGCTTTTTCCTTGTTAGTTTCATACCTCTGCTCTTGTTGTTGGCCAAGAATGAATGAACTTGAGGTGGCTTGATGACGAGCTTTTCATTTTTCAAGTTGCATCTCCACTTTTTTGGGTAGTCAAATAGCGTTCTGCAATGTTTGCACTGGTTGCAAGCCCACTTGATCTTTTATTTTAAGGCTAAACCATCCAAGAATCATCCAACTATCTAAGCCTCTGTCTCGGAGAGATTATTTCGTTCTATAAGTCTTTGAAATTCAAGGGCATATTCTTTGACTTTTTTGGCTCCTAGTGGACAATTGTTTTATTCATGAAAATAAGGTTTGTACATAGTCAAGAGGCAAAAATCATTCCCTTAGGAGGTGATGCATGCGATGCCATGTCTTGACCTTCCCTTTTCCTTGTAGCACACGAGGAGTTTGTAGATTGTCCCACCAAACTGCAGCAGTGCCTTTAAGTTTATACGTTATTACCTTAACCTTCTTTGATTATGAAAAGTCCATTATTTTGAAGAATCGTTCAACATCTGATAATCAGTCAAGAAAGTCTTTAATGCCTAGTTGTCCATTAAATGATAAAAGGTCAATTTTGATGCTATAGTCGCTCTGATGCATTTTTCATTGCACACTTCTATCTCCTCTTCTTCTGAATCTTCAGAACTTGGAAAAGGTGGAGTGGCTTTTGTATTCCTATTGGAGCTACCTATTTCCTTTATTCCATTAGTCTTCTTTTGTTTACTAAAATTATTTTCTGACTCAACAATGTCAATACCTTTTGCTTCTTGATTACCTCTTTAAGTAAGAATGGGTGGATCTAGAAGATTTGAGGTCGATTAGTGTGACAGTGGTGGTGGTTTGTCTTAAATCATTGTGGATTGACCGAAAAAAATAGAATTAAAGTGGTAGTTGGAGGTTGGTTTCAAATTTTGGTGAACGGACTGGCAATTGGCAGTGAGAGTGGGCTGGAAAGAAGACCTGATGATGCTAAACGGATTAGTGGTGGTGGTGGAGGCTGGTGAATCGCGGCGGATTTCACAGTTGTTCAATGGTTGTTTTGACGTGTTTCCGGCAGATACGATGGCAGATTGGTGGTGTTATAGGTTGGGTTATGGTCGGCAACATGTGGACGTTTGGCTTATGGTGGAGATCGAGGAAAAATGAGAAGAACGATGCCGTCAGCAGCCGCATATGGTAGCTATGAGGGTGGTTTCGATTTTTTTTTTAAGGAATCGATGGACAATGGGGAAAGGATTTGTATATTGAGGGTGGTGGATGGTTAAGAAAGCTCTGCTTGGCACAGAGAAATGCTCTGATACCATTTGACATAAGGCAGAAGTGATACCAGATTTTCGTTCTAGCATACGTCTTGAAAACTCAAGAAAGAGTGCTCTCGCAAAGGAGAAAATATCTCAATTGAGAAATACTGAATATTATTAATGAAAAGCTTGTGTAAATAAATTAGCACAACAAACCTATTTATACTAGTTAGGATTATCCTTTTCCTAATAAAATTATGATTCCTTATAAGTAAGGAATATGACTTAAATAAGAAAAATATAAAATAAATCCTAATCAAAATAGAACAAAGGAAATTAAATTTATACTCCTATTAGGACTAGGGTTGTCCTACAGTAGTAACCTCCTTTCTTTTATATGAATTTCACAGGAAAGCAAGAATAACCAAACAATCGATAGAATTTTGATGGTTATTATAATTTTAATAAAATTGATTAAGCAGCCTCCTGCATCAAAATATCCTTTATTGATCTACACAAGCAAGAAATTAAGCTAAAGACTTTGCGGAGGCTGTATCGACTCTAATTGCATTGCTAATTTAAGGCTTGACATGTGGGCTTACGCTTAGATCCCACTCTTTATGAACTGGCTTTTAAGAATAAGTTGTACGTAATGTGTGCCTAATAATTGGTAACAAAGAAGATGTGCATGATTATGTGGGTGTAAAGAGTTAGATAAGGAGATAGAAAATATAGGAATTTAATTAGATTAATTATGTCCTTTAATATATTTGTGGTGAGGGAGGAAATTTATAATCTTGTATTTAAGCTATGAACGTGCAGTGTCTGGGTCTGTGCCGTGCTACCCCAGCTCTTTGTAATTGGGTTTGATTCAATTAAAATAAAAGTGAGACTACTGGCATCCCCACAACTTCCTTTTAAAACCCAATGATCTGTCAACCACTATTTTAAGAGTGATGATACAACCATAAATTCTTGTACAAACTTATCTTGTACAACCTGATTTGACATTACCTCATTAGTTAAATAAAAATACAAAATAATAAAAACAAATCATATGAATCAAGAGATATCTAATTCAACTAATTAAATCATGCTACATAAGTTTATAAAAAAAAAAATTGTACAAGAATTTGTGGCTATATTATTACTCCTATTTTAATTCTTAACATATACTTTTCTAATTTTTTCAATTTTTTTGGTTCAACTCCTATTACAGCTTCTTACACAGAAATTTGAATGAATAAACCATATATATTTCCAAAAAGATCATGTATATTTGAATTAATTAGAGTTAAAAAGAAATCAAATAGCTAATCTTTAATTTTTTTTATACATAAAAAAGGAGAAAATGACCAAAAAAAAAATTTGTTTAATTTTGTACATGAAATTTAAAATGGATGAAGAGATTTAACAAGAACGAGAATTAATTAGTAGAATCACATTGATTAGAATACAAAGTATTTGTAAGGAATAAAAAATATGAAAATAACGTGGTTATGTGGGTGTAAATAGTTAGATAAATAGATAGAAAATATAGGGATTTAATTAGACTTATTATGTCCTTTAATATAATTGTGCTAGGAGAGGAGTTTTATATGGCTTATATAGGGGTACCAATAGTCCAACTCTTAAAATAAGTGTCTACTGATATTACAAAATCATGGATGAGGAGTGTTGAATGTGAAGCTTGATGAATGAGATCCAGCCACTATATTGCCAACCTTATACGAGAGATTACTAGACTTGTGTGTCCAATGTGACCACAGGTCGGCATGAAATCATTAAGGATACGAATGGGGGATTGCAGCAAGATCCAACAATTGGAAATTCTCCACGCCAAGGGAAGGGAGGAGACGAGACACCAATCCTGTGGGGGTTGCGGTGCAGAGCGTCATTTTGGGACCGACTCCAAACCCCGATCCGATTGCTGTGAAGCCCGGGAAAAAAACTGACTATATGAGGATTGCTCCAGTGACGGTCGAGGTTAGTAAAGGAGCAGCATTTATCAGGAAAGATAAGGTGCTGAGGATAATCCTGAAAACCCGGTTTTTGCGGAATTTGAAGATGAGATGATGGGAAACTGCTCAGGCATCAATGGAGCTAAGCTATCGAGGAAGCCAAGGATAGTAGAAAACTTGAGTCAATGACGTTGCAGTCCATAGTGCAAGGAACATGACTAGATGGGATGCAAGCGGAAAATCAGGCTTTCCACGCTAAAATTGGATTTATTAGGGTGGTTTCTACCGAGGAAGCAAGCATAGATAGTAAGATAAGAGTAGAGGGAGGTGACTGCGCGGAAAAGAAATCGGCAAAGGATGGTAATCAAATAACTGAATAAGTGAGATGAAGATTTTAAAAGCCCAAGAGCTTCTCCTATATAATGCTAGCAACAAGAACAAGAGCCCAAAGTGTGCAACTGAAGTGTTACTAGGCCCACAGAATCGCTAAGTATGAGGGAAATAGATAGGGGTGGCAAAAATACCAGCTCGGTTTGGACTCAGACTGTACCCAGGTGTTGTGGGTTAGGTATTACTTGGCTTGGGTATAAAGTCGGGCCGATTTTGGGCATCACTTGATAAATTCGGAACTCGGCCCGAAACTCAGATTTTATTCAAAAAATATTATAAAATATATATTATTTTAAATATTTATATTTATTTGACTCATTTATTACACATATATAAAGTTTTAAACACTTAAAGTTTATATTTTCATGTCAAATTTTATTGAAATAAATTTAAAACTTATAAAATTACCAAAAAAAAATACACATATAATATTAAAAAATATAAAATCCAAGTACCTAGATTAAAACCCAACATCTAAAAATTGCATCCGGGTCAAGTCCAGGCATTGCAATACCCGGACCTGACCTGGGGTTTTGCCAACCCTAGAAATAGACGAGATAAGGATTCACAAACAAAGGTTTTAATGTTCACTTAAGCCACCATTTCTGATTTCTAGCTAGTCATTTACTCATTTAATATATTCATTTTCCACCCATCATCAAGGCTCAACTGATTTTTCAAGGAAAAGAAGAAGAAAACAGTTTATTCGTCAGGGCTGACTCAAAGTTGAGAAAATTGGCTTAGTTGGTAATACTTGCCTGATTTAAAAATAAATATTTGCGGGAAATTTCAAGCAGGTAACCATGTACATTGTATAACTACAAAATAACTAACTCAGGTTCCATGAAGTACAAAACCCAAAGTAAAACCAACTCTCTTTGGGAGACCTCTTTTTAATTTTATACAATGCATAGTATTAACCATTAGTGAATATAATTTCCTCGATAACAATAAACATCGATAAATAACTTCAAATAATCATATAAAAAGGGACAATACGTTTTACTTTCTGTGGCGCATGCAATGCCTTAAAAGGATGACAAAATCATTATTTCGGGCTTTGCGCATAAAATATGAAATATAACTATAGTAGAAGCAAAGTGTATACAAATGCTAAAATTTGTAGATTTTAGTACATGCTTCCATTTATAAGAAGGAACCAGGCTACTGTGGGAAGCAATCCTAGCTATGCTTGGCGGTCTATTATGGCAGCACATCATGTGATTACCCAGGGCAGTCGCATTCAAATCGGTAATGGTCTTCAAACCACGATTGGTGGCTCTCTTTGGCTTCCATATATGGATCATAGATATGTTATTACCCCCCTGCCTGATGCTATAATCAATGCTCCAGTAAGCAGTCTCATGTTACCAGGGCAACGCAACTGGGACTTGGATGCTCTGACATATATCTTTAATGAGAAAGATCAAGGTCTTATCACCCAAATTCCTCTAAGTAGCAGAAGAGATGATGATGTTTGGTATTGGTCTGCTGACTCTAAAGGTTTGTTTACTGTTCGTAGCTGCTACAAAATGTTAGTTTACCTTTCGGAGATTCCTTCTAGTAATATATGGCAACGAATTTGGAAGCTTAAAGTCCCTGCTAAAGTTAAGCATTTTATTTGGCGTGCAGGGGTTAATGTCCTGCCCACCGCGGATAACTTACGATGCCGTCAAGTTGAGTTAGCTTCTACCTGTCCCATTTGTAATGCAGCTGATGAATTTGTTGTCCATTGTCTATTGAACTGTTCTTTTGCTAAATCCTGTTGGTTATTGTCTCCAGTTGGTTTTGAGGGGGGTTGTATGTATTTTGGGGATTGGCTGGAGAGAGTCTTTGCCCGTTGTAGCAGTGATGATTGTGACCTTGCTGCCATGATTTGTTGGAGCCTTTGGTTGAATAGGAATTCTAAGGTTTGGAAGAACAAAAATGGGAGGTTGTCAAGTGTTCTTAATCTAGCCGGCCAGGTTCTTTTTCAATGGTGTTCTGTGAGGAAGCTGCAGTTGTTTGATAACACTTTTGTGTCAGATTCTCATGGGGCCGTGTGTTGGCAAAGGCCAAGTGTGGGGTGGTTTAAATGCAATGTTGATGCGGCAACCTTCTCTTCCAGTGGCAAGATAAGTCATGGGGCTATCATTCGTAATTCGGATGGGGTTTTCATAGCTGCAAGGAGTGACTGCTTTATAGATAGTTTTGGTGCCTGGGAGGCTGAAGCTATTGGAGTGCGAGAGATCCTCAGCTGGCTCAAGGGATTACCCGTTTTTCCTGTCATTGTTGAAATGGACAGCTTGCAAGTTTTCAATGCTTTGACTACTAATAGTTTTAGTCCTAATGGTTTTGGTCTTATTATTGACGATTGTAGAGCTTTAGCTCAATCTATAGGAGATATTACTTTCTCCTTTGTTAGGCGATCTGTGAACTCCGTTGCTCATTCTATTGCTCGGGTGGAGGGTTCTTTGTCAGGTCCGGGGGAGTGGAGGCATGTTCCTCCCCCTTAGTTGATTTCTAAGTTATATGCTTAATGAATTTTATTTCCCTAAAAAAAAAAAAAAACGAAACCAGATACTAAAATTAAGAAAATAAAGAAAAAAAGGCAATAAACAAAATTCAGATATGTTCCCTATATTTTGAATAGCATTTGATATGGCCCGACATTCACCAGGAATACTCTATGCCAAGATATAAAACATTCTCCATCATCCCAAATTCTACTTTCTGCGGGGACAAGTTGGACACCCAATTATGCAGCTATAAGTCCTTCAGTATGAAGTAGTCTTTCAGTTTGCATTAAGAATCCTAGCCATAATTTCTACATTCAAACTTCCTAAGACTTTGTTCACAAAGGTAGCTGAAGGCCTAAATCAGAACACTGTAAGAAAAAACAAGCACAGTGAGTTAAACAAATAAAACCAGTAGGTAAATTAACTGTAGCAGCGTAAACAGCAACTAGAAAACAGCAGGGAAAAGAAAAATCGAAATAGAAAATGAAACCCGAGGCCTGCACAGGACAGTTTCCTTAAAACAAATTTACCACCTACTGAAGTGCTTTAGATCTGCTAGTAACTGTTTCCTAGGATACAACGGGTACAAATTTTCGATCAAGCACAGACAGGTAATTCTATGCGAACCACAACAGCGGCAAACTTAATAGGAAAAACACACAAGTTCAACCAAATCGGTCTTGGATTTGCACCCCCTGCGCACGCGCATGTAGAGAGAGCCTCTACCCTTATAATTCTTACTCATGCATGGTTAAATATTTATATATAAATACTAATCCCTTGGCTTCTTTTTCCCATGTGCGATAAGTCTCATTTCCTTTCAAATTTTCAACTTCAAGTGTGAACTTTGAGAGACAATTTCTTATTCACCCAAGCACCATTTTGAGAAAATAAAATTATACTTTTGAAGTATTAACGGAATAGAATCCGAACCTCACAAGATTTCTCACTTCCGCTAAGTGGGACCTACTCAAAATGTGCCCTCAAAATAACATATAGACATGCTATTTTTTCAACATAACACTTAGAAAGTCATTACTGTTTTACCATTCAAATAAATCCATTACCACAACAATAACTCGAACCATCTACTTCATATTTCCACCCGCTATAACTAAAATCTCTAGAACAGTCAATTGATCAAAAGCGAGGTATACAGAAACTATCATTTCATAATGAAACAAAATACTTACAATACTACCTCTAACAAAATTAAAAACCTCCAAAGTTCAAATGACAGCACTTCTTTGACGAACCTTCGCCTTCTCGGCATCAATTATAGACTCGACCATTTTCAACCCATTCTGATTAAAAGCACCACAAGTTAATTTCCCTAGTGTAACCAAACAAATTAATCTTTGCTCATATTCTAAAAGTATTAAACTAATCATAATTGTCTCTTCAATTTTCCTAAAAGCATTTTATTTTTTTGTAGGAAACTAAACTGCGCAGTTTTTTTTTTTTTTTAATTTAAAGAACCTACCTTTATATTATTGTTCTTGTACTAAGTATAAAGAACGTCAAATTATTTAAGGTTGACGGCTTTGAAAATTTCTTCGTCAGCAGCCACAAAACATATTTAAAGAGTCTAAATTCACCTATCGGTGACGCAAAAGATTAGAAAAGCAATTTATTGCCAATTCTAGCTACGTTTGTGTTATGTATCACTTCTTTGCTCAAAGAAACAAAATAAAATGAAAAAAATAAATAATTATTCATATAGGTCAGATTTGGTTAATACTATTAGATAAAAAGAGTATAATTAGTTGCCAGAAATTTGTTTTCTATGGTCTCTCATTGGATGAGATATCTAGGCAAACTTACAATTTTCTAATTCCTAGCTAGCCAGAAAAATAAATGGGATCTAACTACCAATTTCTATTGTTCAAACAAACTGTATCTAGTGGTTTCTTTAAAGAAGCCCCAGATATCACAAGCGTTCTTTGTAACTTCACTCTTTATAATATTCTTCTTTGCATGTGTACCCTGTAAGAATTTCCAAGAGGAAGACATAGGTTAGATTGTAATTATTGAAGGGTAGAAAGTTGGAAAGGAGAATTTTGAATAAAACATGAAAACATGAGTACGAATTCCTAACTAGTATAAAGTTGGTCTTAAATCTTAAATAAAGATTCATTTTGATAAGAAATGTGAAAAAAAAAATTCATCCGAGAAAATATAATGACCCAGCCGCAAAAATTGTAGGCAGTAGTAGAAAAAAGATTAATTAATATGAATTGACGATATGGGATTGGCCTAACCCTTTTCTTGAATCACGTTCTCTGCAACGAGTAAGCGATGTTAGACTCGGTGTATATGCCATATGTATATGAAAGGTGAATTGTTCCATGCCCTCAATCTTAAATTTTCTGAAAGTCTTCTTCTCCAGAGAGTATAAATAGAACACATCCTTGCCACGTCCGGGATATGTATCTTTCTCATGCAAGAGGACTTCACCAGTACCGTTGTAAAAAAAGACAGGTGCCAAGTATAAACTGCTGTGTAGTCCTTTCAAACGTGGAATGGACATTGTTTTAATCCAATTGTGTTCATTCCTTTTCCAGATATCAACATGCGCTCTTCTCCTGGCATGACAGTGTATCAAGCCAAGGCATCCATCAAAATCAAAACGATCATATTGAGCCTTTTTGGCCACGTCATCTGGTGGCAGAATCACTCGAAATGTATCATCTACTAAACTAAAACAAAGAATTACACTTGACCCACCAAAAAGAGCCCTCCAACAGTTCTTTGTGTCCTTGATATGATCTATCCGCCAATAGAGACTTCGATTAATGAAGGTCGCTGAGTATTTACGAACATAGGCCATCGGGAAGATATATCAGGGGAGTATTCCAGTTTTCCAAGAATCGGAATTTAATGAATAGATCCGAAACTCCGTATCTCATCACGATCTACAAGTCTTACAATCTTATAATCATTGGTGGATTGGTCGAAACAAAATCCATAAGTATTTTTGTAAGCAAATCCGAACATATTTAGAGTCAGACAAACACCTGAAATTGGTACAGTCTTGTACCTCCCCGTCCACGGATTCCATAAGACCAAATCTGCTTCTCCTGCATGTACATCTGTCTGAACAACAATACATAACAATCCATTGCAACAACCAATCAACTGGTGAAGTAGTTTTCCTAGGGGAAAATTAAGATTACGGGCTTTCATATTATTTATATTTGCTCCAATGTCGACAGAGTGAATGGAGTGAAGAGTAGAAAAGATAAGCTTGCGATTATCAGAATTAAGCGCATAAATAAAAGAATGCCATGCCTTACTGACACATTTGAATCTCACCAGTGATTTTGCGGGGAGTCTCGGCAAGATGGTGAAGATGACATCATCCGGAATATGCCTTTCCCTGTCGCTTCCCATACTCCCTTTTGCTCCTCTCTATAATTAGGGTTCCTAATAATTTCTTTACACTCTTCAAATATGTGTGTGTGTATAATATACGGGTCCTATTTACTACCAAGAATTACGAAAGCGTAATAACTGCCGTGTGTTGTGTAACTCTTACCCTTTCACTCTGATTTCAAAATCGTTTACGCAATTTTCATTTAATAATACGGTCATGCTAAAATTACCCTAAATATATAATAATAATTATTGGTTTAAGTTTTTTTTTTTAATTTAAAAACGCTCGAATAAGTGAGATTTATTAAATTAGTTTGGATCGAGTTATTTTCATCTTAAAAATTACTCTTCATTTTGTTCCCCTAATATGAAGAAATAAAAGAGAATTGAGGAATTAAGAATAAAATTACTTTCTTTACCATTTCTTCTCTTTTCATTATTAATTAGGTTACCATTTCTTCTCTTTTCATTCTTAATTCCTCAATTCTCTTTTATTTCTTCATATATTTTCTTTTAACCATAAATAATTGGTATTGTTATAAGCTATGATTAACTAACAAAAGCAAAACCCATTAGTAAATTTTTATCAGCAAGTTAATGAATATCAAGGAATTAATATTTACCAATCGCAAAAGTTAGTGAATATCAATAAAAAAATTCATATATATAGAAAGCATAAAAATATGCTAAAAAAGGTTTAAAAAATGAATAAAAAATAAAATTAATTGTTAGTTTGCAGAAAAGATTAATTTCGAGATTTTTAAATTTTAAATTCTTAACGATGAATTATTTTTAAAATGAGTGTAGAGATGAATCTAGTGGGTTTAAATAGCTCCACCCTTTATTATTTTTTGATATTATTTATAGCATATTTATTATTATTTTCTTCTCATAGCAAGTCGTTTTGGGTGCAAAATCTAATATTGAACATCAATAAATAAAATCAATAACCAAAATTGTGTTAAATAATTTGTTTACAAACTTGATTTTAGTTTTGTAAGTATGTGTTATAATTTTTAATTGGGATATTGAATAGTTTTATTGGTGTTTTAAGTAAATAAAATTAATTAATTTAAATAATCTAAGTAAGGATCTTTTTGAAATTTTAAATTGTGTACAAAGTAAAACTTATTTTTTTAAAATTAGTATATGAGTGTACGAAGTAATAGTGTTCAAAAATAATTTTTAGAGTGTTCAAAATTAACTTGGGGATATTATGTTAATGAATTTTTTTTACAAAAATATGAGTATAAGAAACAATTTTTAGTATGCAAATAGATAATTTAAACATAAAATTTTATTTTCTTAAAATCACTAGATCTCCTTAACCTTAACTCCTAAGAACTCTTTAGTTCGACAAATTCGCAATTATTTTAGCTGATAAAAAAAGAAAAAAAAAATCTTTGAATTAATAGTTAAGATAATTTCCCGATGAGTTTAGATGATGGAAAAAGAAAAAAGAAAAATTAATATTTTAATCGCAGTTTTTGTTTTTGAATAAAAGAAAATTTTATTAAGTCGAAGAGGAAGAGAAAGGAAATTGCATCAACTAAAAGGAAAATTACATGAATCTATAATTAGGACAGCCCCACTAAATTTTAAATATAATGCTCTCTAAGCGCGGAAGGGCAGATCGTCGAATCAAGTAAATTGATCACAAGATAAAGCCATGTTGGCCAAAGAATCAGCAACTCAATTACCTTTGCAGAAAATATGCGAAGGAAGAAAAGAGACATCTAAGATAGCATTTCATGATAATTAATCCATAGATTTTGCATGCTCTAAGGGGGCTTGAAAGAGGAATTATATATTAAGGCAAGAAATTGTGGCAGGTGATTCTCAATATTTTATTAATTTTAATTTTATTTGTATCAGTTATTTTAATAGTATGCAATATTACCTTTTTAGTGGGGTTAGCTGTTTGAGATTTAGTTGGGGTTATTTGTCATTTGCGGGGACTGTGGCTAGTTATTTGCTTATTTTTAGGGATAATTAGATTACGATATTTTTATACAAATATCTCCAATTCATAATAATAGAGTGTGGAACAATTATAATTTTACTACAAATTGAGTTGTAAGTGGAAGTTTATTGATTTCTCTAATAATTCATGCGTTTTGGAAGTCTGAATTTCCTTCAATTAACTCTTTTATTTTTTTTTCTTTAATTTGATTTATTGTTGCAAACACTTATTGGGTATCAAAGAAAGACGACAAATCAGAAGCAAATCCTTACAATCGAGCAGCAACTATAAATGATATAAAAGATGATGAATGCTATGATTCTGGAACCCAAAAAAAAAAAAAAAGGCCAAGAAATAATAATGCAAAATAGATGAATTCATCTTCAAGTGATCGTAATGTCAAACATCTAGATGATTATTATACGTCCTTGGTTAAAGCTCATCCCAATGTCACCTACGAAGTGATGATGTGGCTATCTTGTTGAGAAGGAAGTTGTTCTTCAATAAACCAGTAAATCCATTTCTAGTAAACTGAAATGGAATTCTAGGTGTTTGAAAAGAATTAGGATTGATGTTTGGTGCAAATGAATGTCCCATGCCATATCCACTTCTTGAATTTCCATTATGCATTCTCATTGGATAATTGATGTTATCTCTGCCAAAATAGTTATTTCTACCACCAAAATTCCCAGGGTTACTGTTATTATGTCCTCCCCTTCTGAAATTAGTATATGCATAGTTTGCATTGAACACACCTTTATCATCATGCTCATGCTCTAATCTGGTCTCATGTGTAAGCAACAATGCATAAGCATCATCAAACTCCATTTTAGAACTAATGATGAATGTAGCAATGTCACGATATCCTAGTCCTACTCCATTTAGGATTGTCAGCAAAAGATCTTTCTCTGTTATTGGACTTCCAACACTGGCGAATTTGTCAGCAATTGATTTCATCTTAATACAGTAATCTTCAACACTTAATAACTCCTTTCTAATTGTATTCAACTCATATCTAAGTTGAAGAACCCTAGCTTCAGATTGCACACCAAATTTTCTCTCTAAAGTTCTCCAAACATCAAATGAGGTTGCACAATTTATAACAAGATTGAGTGTACCTACACTGATAGATGACAACAACCATCCAAGTAGAGTCTGATCTTGTGACCTCCAGTTCTGATATTCTGGATTATCAATTCGTTGAACAAATCCATCAGCTCCAGTGACATGGATACTTTCTTCAAGTGCTTGTTTTGCTCCATTGATAAAACCTTCTAATCTATTACCTCTAATTGAAGCTAAAACTTGTGAACGCCATAACAAGTAATTGAAACGATCTAACTTGATTGGATTGTTGAAAGAAAAAGTATTTTGAGTATGTTGATTTGCTTCTGTAGCTGTTGAATTTCTAGATATTGTTTGTTGATTGCTAGAGCTTGCTCTGTATGGCTCTGATACCATGTTGAAAAGCTTAAAATTGATTTGTTAATTTTGTTTGGAAGCTCAGAAAATTAATGAGAAAATGAAACTGGAATATTCTGGAATTTCTTTTATTCACTCTAATTACAAATGATGAACATTACAATATTTATGTACGTTGCTTACAATATAAAAACAGAATTAAAGCAATATGTAATAGAATCAAAAGCATACTTAACTAATTGGCTGAGCTGGCATATACTTCTTAACTAACAATGCTGACTGGACCTTAGCTCACACATGCTTATCGTGCAGCTCCTCTTAGTTCACACGTGCTCAGTGTGCTTCCTTAACAGAGGCTAAAAAAATTGGTACTCTACTTGGTTTTTCTATTTCCATGAACCTTGGTAAGTACCTAGGTATACTGCTCCTACACTCTCGGGTTTCCAAGCACACTTACCAAGATAAGATATTGTAGATAAAATGGAAAGACGGCTTTCGAGGTGGAATGCTTCATATCTATCCTTAGCAGGAAGGATCGCACTTGCTCAGTCTATGCTTTAAGCTGTCCTCATATATACCATGCAAACAACGAGTCTCCTTTTAGGGGTTAAAGCCAAAATTGATCAGGCTTGCAAAAAGTTCACTTGGGGTGAAGCGAGCAGACAGCAAAAGATAAGTACGGATAATTGGGATAAGATGAGTCGACCAAAAGTTTGTCGTGGGTTGGGGTTTAAGTAAACTTTACTTAATGCATCGCCAAGTTGAATATGATGAATAGAGCTCTTCTGATGAAAGTGGATTGGGGTCTTATCTCTTCACCAACGAACTTTAGGCTCAAGTATTGCTTATTAAATATGGCTTGGATCATTAAAATCTGCCCTCTGTGTTGCCGATGATATATGGCTCTCAGTTGTGGAAATCTGTTGGGAAGGTTTGAATGACACGCTAATAGGGAACTCGTTGGAATATAGGGAACGGCAAAAAGGTTCAGTTTTGGTGGGACTGTTTGGTTTCACAAGATAAGCCCCTGATGTTTCATACCTTTGAGTCCTATTTTTGATAATATTATTAACGATGTGGCTGTGGATTTTACAGATAATAATGGTAATTAGAAGTAAGATATTTTTGGACATTTATTACCTAATAATATTATTCTTAGAATTGCATCCTTTGAACCGCCGACGGATCAAAGAGGTGACGACCAAGTATACTGGGCAAAATCCACAAAGGGTGTTTTTACAATCAAGTCTACATATTGTGCAATCACTAATTACAGTCAAAGCAAAGAGGATCAGGTCTGGAGTTTAGCTTGGAGTTGGCAAGTTCCCCAGTGTATTCGCATCTTGATCTGGCTTCTGTTACATGATCGATTAAAGACTAAGATTGAGCTTATAAGGAGGCATATTCCAACGGGGAGAGGATGTAATCGTTGTAGTGCCAGCTTGGAAAGTACGCTACATATGCTTCGTGATTGCATGGTGGCCAAAAAAGTTTAGAAACATGTCATCCCCGAGCCTTACCACCAAGCCTTCTATTCTTCAAATCTGAAGGAGTGGATGAGTAAGAATTTAAAGAATTCTTGGCTTTTTACGAAGAAACTAGAGGTGTTTGTTTAGAGTTACTATCTGGAGGCTCTAGTATTGGTGTAATCAGTTCTTATTCAATCACTCTTCTCTGGATAGTGAGTACAAGATCAATGATATCTTTATGAGGGCCGAGGAAATTCAACAGCTAAATGACTCTCCGTTGCGAATGGGAGTTAGCAAATTGGAGAGATGGATCATCTAGAGTCCTCTTACTTAGCTTTGGTGCAAACTCAGCACAGATGGTGCTGTGAAGCGATCTGGGGAGACCAGTGTTGATGGTCTGATTCGTGATAATAATAGGAAGTGGATTGCTGGTTTTGGCATGCGTATAGGTGTCTGCTCTGTTATGGTTGCTGAACTTTGGGGACTATACCAAGGTTTGAGCATTGCTTGGCAAAAGGGAGATTGTTGGTTGATAGTTGCAATAGATGGTTTATGTGTTATTCATTTGATAGCTAATTTTTTGGTTTTGGCTAATGAACATACCTCGTTATGTAGATTTGTCGAGGAACTCCTAAAGCGAGACTGGAACATCACCATCAATCATATGTATTGCGAGGCAAATTTTGCTACAAATTTCTTAGGTAACTATGCCCTGTCTCTCCCATTGGTTGTCATCTTTTCAATGATCCTCCTACTCGTGTGCTCATTTTTGTCACATATGATATATATGATATGTACGAGGTTGTTTATTCCCACTTTATTTTACCTTAACTCTCGTTAAGAGTCCGGATGTATAAAAAAAAAAATAAAGAACCTTCAAATTGTTTTGCCTCTTGAAATATTATTGGTGATGGAGACTATTGTAAATGAGCTGGTGTTGTTTGCAACAACTTCACAGGCAATATCGTTTAGCTCAACCTTGGAAATCCTTTAATCTGTGGTACCAATAATCTTGGATTTTACTCTGAAGCTTTGAAAAGGTCAATGCTAGCTGGTAAGCTAAATCTTTCTTTGATGGTGATTATCTTTTAACCTACAACTAGGTATATACTGTACATATATAATAATAACAATTAAAATAAAAATAATTCATGACGTAAGCAGTTAATTAAAATAATGCATGGCCTAAAAGTGATGAGATAATTTACAATTTTAATCTAATTTTTATTTTTAGATAATAAATAACTATAACACGATAAACCCGTATAAGTAATATCTATAATGTAAGAATTTATCAAATAAGTCCTTTGCTAGCCATATCATCTAATAAATCTTACGTGAGCCCCCACACTCCTCAAATGAATATGGCCCCCATAAATTTACTAGATAATTCATCTAGATCATTCCTTTTGCCTTTTACACTAAATCCCTCAGAGTAAGGCCTAAAGGAGTGGCTTGGTGTAATGCACATGCAAGCTTAAAAGAGGCACATGTGGCTGTTTTTAAAAGTAGCAGCAACTATTTGCTTTGACTAAGCACATGCATGCTTCACCTGTGTGCTTGTCGTGCATGCTTTAAGCGATGGCATATATAAAATGACGAATTGAAGCAATTCTCACCATTTTTTAATAACCAGACCAAAACAGATAGAAGAAAAGAAGAAAAGAAGAAAAGAAGAAAAAAATCGAGAGAAAAAAGAAGAAAATAAATAAGAAGAAAGGAAAGAAAGGCAGAGAGTGAAGGAAAAATAAATAAATAACAAAGTTATGAGAATTGAAATTGGATAGTTAGAATAATATTTGATGAATCAGCGGGCAATAGATTTATGAAAATTAAGTAATTATAATTTAATTTACATCATACGTATAAGTTCTTATATCAATTTTAACCGTTAATTTTTTAACCTTGTATTCTAGGAGAAATCCAGGAATGCAAAGACCCACAACAACCCCAATGAACCCCGAAGTGAAATAGGATCTGTGAGTGGATACTATTATTACTATTATGTATTCCGTAAAGCACTTATATTTGATAGTATAATTTAATATCATGTTCTAATTACATGTACGCATATTATATGTTTGATTGAGTCATGAGATGTGATTGACAATCACCATATAAGTACTCTTCTCCATAGGCTATGTGCATGTATATTGAGAGTTAGTTTACTCTACTCGTGCGATATAGTTAAATTTTGCCGGGTATGGAGAGATTTTTCCTCCACTCTACTCGTGCGATGATAATCCTGGCAAATATTGAGAGTTATTTCCCTTAGGTGCTATTTGGTGCAGTTTTGTCATATATGTATGATTTCCATGATTGTTGATGCATAACATTCAATGCCAAGTTATGTCACATGATTATGTATAAACACTAGTACACTACTTCTTTTTATTATTATTATTATTATTATTATTATTATTATACCACTCACTGAGCCGCAAACTCATTATTTTCTTATTTATCTCTTTTCTCTTAGGATTCCGTAAGATTTCGTGCAGATCAATTATAGTCAATTGAGATTAGGCCACGAGACACATTACTACATGTCTTGCATTTTGAGCACATTTATATTGCTTATTTTTTTTTAATGTATATATATTTTTAATGTAAGTATGTATAATGATATATGAACTGTGCAATTATATATATAGGATAAGACACAGAGGTTGTAATGTGTATATAGTAAAGGTCATATTATATGTATTCAAAAAATTAAGTTTGTGATACGAGTTTTAATTATTAGACCACATGATTCGCCTCGGATCCAACATATAGGTTGGGGTGGGTCGTGTCACTTAGGATCCACTTGTATTGCACAAGAAACCCATTCATGGCAGGAGATTGCTTTTTTCATGATATCAATAGCACAAAGAGTAATGCCTTAGTTTTTGCATGTATGGCCATCGTATAAATTTAAAGATCCTATAGTATTTTGCATGTCCTTTGTAACGTAGGAAGGCATTTGAGCTAGCTTGCATGTTTGCATGGTATGATTCAAGATCTGTACAATATTGTGTGACAGTTCGCATAATGACTCTTGTATGGTAAATTGCATGTGTTTGGTAATGAGTCTCAAGTGCATCCGTTAGGCCTTTGTGACGTTTCAGAATAGTCTCATCTACTTGGGCTTTTTGATTGGAACACTTTCTAACAAGTATTGATATTTGACCCCGTCATTTTGTCTCAATAACCTCCACTTTTTTTTATTTTAAATTAAAATGTCTACTCTACCCACAAAAATAATTTAAATTTTCAAATATTACTTTTCTTTTCTCTCTCCTCTCAATCATTCTCCCCAACTTTCCTTCATCTCCAGTTTCATTACTTCCATGTGTCTCCAGTTTTATTGCTTTCGTGGGTTGGGTTGATAAAATCATAAGAGTGATTCGTCGCCTGGAAAGAAACTTCAAAAAACTCGATGCATTCTACGAAGAACTTCAAAGAATAAAATTGACATGTTACTTCAAATTTATAAAGAACGTGGATTCAAAGTTGATTTTAATTACTAGGGATCACATATTCACGTCAAAGCATTGCTCATGGTAAAATTTTCGAAACCAATATATGTTTAGCAGCTTCGTTTCACAATTAAAGAAATGTAAATAAATTATTTCTACTATCACTTCTTTTATTGTGGAATGTTTTTATTGTTGGCAGAGGTACAAGTGCAGCATCCATGGTTTGGGACACCGTGTTCCTTATGGAGAACTCTAGAGTAATGAAGAAAATTCAAGAAGCAATTAGATTGTTAATCTGAAAACAAAAAGTCCTAGATAAAGAAGATGTTAAAAATTCTCATCAGCGATGATGCAATCGCACTTGATTCGCTCAGTAAAAGTAGTACTGGGACATAAGAGTAGACCATGCACCTTCTCACTATCAGAAATAAAGTACTCAAGCATACAATAGCTGACTAGAGCATTCTGTCTAATATTTTCCAATTATTCCAAACAGATGAATAAGGATAGTTTTGGAAATAAATAAACATAACTAAGTAGTGGGGGTCATTGAGATATATAAGGGGCTCTGCTTGTGCATTTTTATGTGTCTACAAATTTATGTAAGACTGTCTTATGACCTCAGTATATTGATGTGGTGAGACAGCCTAGTAAGGCCTTACTATGTGGTAGAACAATAGATTCCATTTATCTACCATATGGCAGAACCTTAGTGGACTATCCCATCACCTCAGCACTCATTGTAGGGATCGGTGTAGCTTCTTGCACGATAAAATATTTATTTAATCAGCATTGTACGCAATTTCTTCGCATAGCAATATGTATTTAATTACCTTTAAAACATGTATTATATTGACAACTGACAAGTTGGAATTATAAGATTATTGTTCTATAATTTCAACTTATAATAAATATTCTTTGATAAACATCCTACAGGTCTGTGATCTTACTAATTATAATATAGACGTACAAGAGAAATGTATCTGTGATCTTATTCATTGCTTTCATCTAATTAATTATTGTTTTTATTAGAAAAGAAATAGAAGCACAGAGAAAATGAACTTAATTCAAACAAGTAAAACAATATTTAGGTAAATTCCAAGAATCCCCCCATAAAAGATCATTTTGTGAATATCTATAGACGGATAATCTCATCAAGTGTAATTATCATAATTAAACCTATATTTGCAAAACAAAATCAAATTGCCCTCTCAAAACTATGAGAGCTAGCTGCTAAAAGTAGAAAATATATATGAATCGATTATGTATATGTATATGTGTGTTCGTATATATATATAGGCTTAATCATTATATATAATGCTTTAAGAATATAAAGAATAATATCATTCTAAATTACGTGATTATGAAACTCTCTTAATCTCTTTCCACACACTTCTTATCGCTGGGACTCAACTATTAGAAACCTTAATATTAATATTATTATTGCATTGATATATCCTATAATCGATTGTCATTTTCACTTTTTCACCTAAAAGAATTGGGCGGTTGGAAATTCAAAAGTTCGAAGTCACATTATCTCTTGAATGGTTGAATATCTTGTACAATAAATTTATTAGCTTTTCAAACTCTCTTCCTCTTGTTTATCAAAATTCAAATTGAAGTACAAATTTCATTTACGTGGTACGGAGCCGTAAAGCTAAACGGATTTCTTGTTATCTGTCGATATTATTAAATGACTGAAAACTCACAAAATCGTTAATTCATTGGAAAACAAATTCCAAGAGAATGAAAGTTTGCCACATTTTGCACGTAACTGCACGTGTAGGCTGTACTAATGTCAACTCCATGCATAATAATTTGTTAAACTAAAAGGGAATTTTCAATTTTTTTTCCGGGGATTCAACAAAGGCGACATCATTGTAACTAATTTGATGTGATTTTCGCCATTATGCAGCTCTTTGTTTATTTCGCTTGCTCTTAACAAATCGGCTAGAGTCAAACATATGCGCATGTGCGTGTGTGTGTGAACTTGTAAGGTGATGATTTTCATTGTTTACGTTTTCTTTTTACTTGTACATAATTTGTGGATGAATTGAATCAAAATTTTCTAAATAATCATCTACAATTTGACAAAATATATGAGTGAAATTTTTTCATAAACATTTATAATCGCATGTTTCCCCGTCAAGGATATCGCTTTCTGGATGTTATTTTAATAATAATTCACTTGTTGACTTATTTTTTGTGGTATATTGGGCTTGAAAATGACTTTAATTTAAAATCAATTTTCGACCAACCAAGCCAACTACTTCGTTTCAAATTTAGCATAATTTTTCAAGCATGTATATCACATTTTCTTTTCTCTAGCACAATCGATCGACTAGGGTGATCAAAGAATATGCATGATGTGGAATAAGTCTTTGACATTTGTTTCACAAATGAGTTGTTTTTTAGATTGTTGGTAGTCAGTTCATCAATGTGAGGAAAAGCTTCACCCGTTAAGCCACCATTTGCGTTTGAGCGAGGTCCAAGATCATTAACACTGGTATTAGAGCTATCCCCAACAATCCATACAAATTAGTCATAATGTCATGGTAAATTATCAATCATCCATCAGAAGTTTCCTCCAGTTTCAAGAAAACTTGAAAATTTTGAATTTTTTTATTACGTAATCTACTCATTATATGCAAAGTGTGTTATTTTTCGATTGTCCCCTTAATAGATGTTAACTTCTGATAATAACGCAATGGTAAATTGAACATTTAACATGATACATTTGCAAGAAGTATCAACTTGTTACCAATGACCGAAAAAATGTGTCAATCTTTTATCTAATAATTGTAAAAAATACTCATTTTCACCCATTCTTAAATTGCACCTCGAGGGCAAATGAATCATTTTGTGAAAAATATTTGAAGGAAAAGGTGAAAAATGTATATAAGTTATAAACTTTGTGAAATAATGACATTCCAACCCACCTTAACTCCATGTAAGAGTAAATACAAATTGAACTAATAATACTATTGCCAGAAATTTTAAATTAATTACAAACTTATTTCGAAGCCTTGGTAAGTTGAGAAAGAGTTTGTTAGGGAGGTGCATATAATTTTTATTATTTCGGGTTGACTGCGGAACAAATTCAAATTTTTGGATTTTTTTCAAAATCAGAGGACATAATGAGTTGATGATTCGTTACCTCCCTAACTTCATGCGGTAGAATTACAAACAAGGGCATTGACAAGGCCTCTCCGTGAGTCCGTGTAACATTAAATGCATGACAAGTTCACTTGGTCGTTATTACCCTGTATGTAATGAAGAAATTGAGAAATATTCAAGTCTCTGGTTGCGTACATCGTTTATTGTGAATTCGATCGCTTTCGGGATTCAAAATTAGACGATTTTGGTGGACTTTAATGAGTGTCTCCACCGTCTCCGAGTTTGGTGACCTTCTTCGTTCAAAACCAGCATTAATTCGAAAATATGTACCGGTCGCAATAGTCTATTGCTTTTATGAAAATAATAAGATCCCATTGACGTGATAATTATCTGTTGGATGGTAATAAAAATAATCAATGATTCACACGTGTAGTTGGAATACAAATTGATATTCTAGTAATATATAATATTTTTAATGCGTTTATCTTACACACAATCTTAAGGATTTCTATTCTTATACGTAATTTTAGGGATATGTAATATTATGTATAAATTTAACATTTTTATATTGTGTAAGTTGTCCTTAAAGGTCTGTCTCAGTTGTTTTTATGTAGTTTTATTAAATTGGCCTTCTAAATATAAATCTTACGAGAGATATAAGGTTGAAAAATTAATTTAGAATTTGTCCCTCCCTATATTAAATATATATATTCTGTGAGTTGAGTTTACGCTGAAATAACAATAACCACATTTTTACCATTATGAATGGTTTGATGACTTTTTATGTCAAAAACGTGGGGTCCAAACTAATTTTTTAGTTGGGTTTATGGTGAAATAACAATAACCCTGTTTTACCATTATGAGTTATATTGATGATGCTTTAAGTTAAGTAAATGGGGTCAAATAAATTTTATAACTCTTATCTCTTTAACTGTTAGAATAGAACCCGAGTAATACTTAAAATAAAAAAACTTTAAAAATCACCAGTCAATTCTTTAGAGCCACGTCAACAAACATATAGGAAAGAAGTTTTGAGATAGGCATACTTGACCCAACCTTTTGATATCTAACCCAATTTATATTCATAAAAAGTCACAAAATCAAGCTGCACTTGCGATTCGTTGTGCCACTTAAAGCGAAAACGTCATTCACCAGGTAATTTTACTACCACCATGGTGATTATTAAGTGAAAATATATGTTCAAACGTGTGAAAAACGTGCAATTATTGAAGGGCCTCAAAACATTTATTCAGATTAATTGACTCTGATTTTAACGTTTGAATCAACCTTATATCACATGTAAACTTTTTAGAGCTATCAGAAGTCAAGCAATAAGATATTTTGTTTAGTCAATGATGTAAAAGCAAAGAAATAATTGTTCTCTTTACTAATAAATGAAATATATAAACATAAAAAAGCCATCACTCAAAAATTACAACCTAAAAGGTTTGGAAAGTCGTCGAACCATATTAAAAACACCAAAACAACCAGGCAAAATGACCAAGAGCATCTACTGCTTGATTGCACTTTCTTGAGATATGACGAATGTCAATCTTTATCTTGGGACTTGTAAATGTTATACTTCAGAAATAAATTATAAAAATTGAGTTCAGCTCGAGTAATACTTTGACTGACAATGAATTGAAGAACCCACAATGAATCCGGCACTATTATTAATACACATAAATCATTCACACTAACAAGTCATATCTCAAAACGTTAATTAAGTCCTTTGCCTCAGCAATATCATCATCTTCGGAAATTAACCAAGAAAAAAAAAGAAAGGATTAACTCCAAGTCTCGAACAGCCATTGGCTAGGAAAATCTCTCTAGCAGATTATATATTTTCACGTCAGATTTTTGAAGAGAAGAAGAAGTTGTGCATTGTATTTAAAATTGGCATGTCAAATTTTGACTCGAAAATTATTTAATAAGCAAAAAATATGCGAAGCAAATTCACCATAAGCGTAATTATGTGTAGAACTTTCTTGTTTTTTAAATGAATTAAAAACTTTCAATAACTGATGTAACCTCCTGTCGGGCAAGATGTCATTTTTCTTTTCTCCCCTTTTCGGAAACTTTTTAAATTTTTATCTCTTTTATCCCGATGACAACTAATATTATTTTAACTACTTCTTTTTCAAAGGGGAAACATTAGTTCAATTTGAGGTCATGATCATATATAAACTTGTGGAGGACTGCATATATTTTTGTTCATTTATAATCCTATAAGGTTCGATTTTATTTATTTTTTTTATACAGAGGGGTTCTGTAAAGTGCTAAAGCAAAACTAAATGGGGATAAGTAATCCTATACACGTCATGAGTAGTAAAAGATCCTTCAACAAGAGGGGGATCAAAAAAGGATGAAAACCAAGAGAGAGATAAGGCATACTGGAGAAATTACCTTTACAATAAAAATGGCAAATTGTGACATGCCAATCACGCTTGATGATATGTCTCTAATGGATCGGAGTAGAGGAGAATACTGGTTTGTTGCTTCCAACGGATACAGAACCAGTGGAAACACACAATGGCTATCAACTTCCACCATTACTCGTGATTGATATCCATTACTCTTCTAGTCTGGGTTGTGGTACGGGCTTAAAGGTGCCTCCCACAGTTGGGGCCCTCCCCAGGATACCTCGTGATTGATATAAAAAAAAAAAACTTCCACCATTACTCTTCTAATCCCATGCTGCCACACTGTATTAAGACCATGAAAGAGCCCAAACTATAAGGTTCAATTTTTAATTATCTATTATTTCTTACTCAATAACTATTAGTCAATAGTTAAGTGAGTTAATAATAAAAAGAAAATATTAATCACGATATTGTAAAAAGAAATAAGCATAATATCCACACAACATTTTATCCGAATATATACTAATCGTGATCTTGTAAAACATTCGCAAAACAATTACTAGAATATGTGTGTGTGTGTGTGTATTACTTGTAATTTTGTCGGTATTAATCAGTATTAATTTGATCCAGATTATTTGTATCTAGATTCTGGATGATAACAGTTGAACGGCAACGATATGGCATGATCAAATATATCTTTTATTAGTATTTTTGTGTAATTTTTTCATAATATCAAAATTTTTCCACAAAAGCAGGCAATAGAATGACCAAGTGAGAAAAAAGAAACTGGGTTTGATAATTTCAAAGAGTTATATTATTCAGAGTTTGATGAACTTTACATCAGCTATGACAATATACTGCCTCAGCTTTCATTAATTTATATGTATTGCTAACCGTCATCTTACTGAACTATTGATGCATGTACATTTCAATTTGACATTTAAAAAAAAATATAATATAATAGAGTAATGTTGACAAAGACCAAGAACCTTGCGACCGTATTACTTTCTGTCATCTAAATTGTTGTTTTCTCAATGAATTTCGTCATGCCTGATTTGGAAAATTAGACTAATCTTTTGCTGTGTCTTATGTTATACATACATGCTTACGTCCCATTTTTAGTTAATAAATAGGTAGGACCAACGTCATATTAAAAATATGCGAAACATTAGCTTAATTAATTGATTCTTTAGCTCTGATTACGATAGGGTTTTTTTTTTAATTATTTTCTGAAAGTTTTGATTATGATTGCTGAATCGGCGACGAATGACAGAATGAAAGATAAAATAATTAATGTTTAATACCCATAAATAAATGGAAACTTGGCCACTTTAATTTAAAATAGTCAAAATATTAACAAACACTAATAATAATAAATTAATAGAGCGTAATTAATATACTTTTCTTTGTTCTCAACGGTACGTAATCCGAGGGTTTAGTCTATCCAATTACACGTGCCCGCTATTTTATATTTGCATATTCACATTGACATGCTAGTACATTGTTTTTAGTTTTTACGTTTTCAGTCCTAAAGTTTATTGAAGTATTATACCGCCGATAAGCTATAATCACAAAGAAAATGCAAATTTCTAGTAGTTAAATGTTATTTTTTTAAAATCTTTATTTATTTTTAATTACCACTTTCAATGTCTAGGGTTATCAATATGATGTTGATTAGGATTCTTGATCATATTTAAATTTATTTTCTTATTATCTGCAAGTTTATTGTTATTTTCTTACTAGTTTATAAGTTTATTTTCCTTTTTCTTTATGGTTTAGGATAATTGTTATTAGTATAAATAGCCCCTCATGTAGCCTTTGAAGACAAATTGGAGTTCAATAATATTTACTGTTTTAAAAGCTCTGTGTGAGTTTTTGAGTTTATTTAATTGAGTCTTAACTTCTTAAGTTCTCGATATTCTTTCAAATTAATATGAATTTAGTTAGTTCATTTATTCCGATATTTTTTAAAATCAACAGAATATTAGAATATTAAATTTCTTATGCATCAGTTTATCAAACGTGTCTTTTTCCTTTCGTGGAAATCGATTTAACAGTATAGATGATTATGACCTCCTTCTCTATTCCCCGCAGTAATGATTCCTCTGACATTATGATTTTTACCAAGATGTTGTCCATAGATGGAATTATTATTATTATTAAAGATTATAGCTATTTTGGAGCTGTTCTAAAGTAGAATATAAATCATAACCATACATGTAAAGTGATAAATAATAAAAAAATTTATTATAATTTTAATCTTAAATCGATTCTAATACGGCCGGACCTTATTTTAATGAACCTCACGACAGATAAACTAAAGAAAACACAATTGCCAAGGAGGATCGTAGTATTATTTTTTAAGATAAGACAAAGCCGAAATAGAATCATTCTCCATCCAGAGGTAGGTCAAATCATTATCAAAAGCAAAATAAATAGCCAATAAAAAGGCAATATATAATTCAGCGATACAGAGAATCTCCAAAACTTTTGTTACACCAAAATATATTAACAATATAATCCGTACGTGAACCTTTAATAACCTGGTGATTTTAAAAAATGTATCCAAGAGAATAGCGTACGTGTTCTTGTTTTACTTTTTTATATTATTATTATTATTGTTATTGTTTTATATTATTTTAATTTGCATATTGTCTCATTGTCAAGAAAAAGAAATAAAGGCTTACGTCGATGACATGTGTACCACGTAGAAAGACTCGAAAAGTCAAAACGTCCAACACCACCTTCTTCCTTTGCAAGCAAGAAAACAACGCAATCGTTCATCCCCCTCGTTTATAAATATCCCTCACAACCGCCAGGTCCAACGAAACTCTCTTCTCAGATTAAAACGAAACGCAACGAAATCTTCTCTCTTTCCTCTTCTCACTCTTCCTTCACCTCATCACTCACAAAGAAAAGAAATTCCCATTTTTTTCCCTGGAAACAAACACCACCTTGCTCACCTCAAACACATATTTACGTGTCTCTGTCTCTTGATCAGCTAAATTGCCAAGCAAAGGAATGAGGAGTATCTGCTTTAGCCCGAAAACGCCTTCGTTTTCCATCTCTCGCTACACCACCCATTCATCACCTTCAAGATCTCCTCCTTTGTTAACTCTTCCCTGCAGCAGCATCTCATTATCCACGGTTGATCAAATCATCGACGCCGCTAGCGGAATGATCACCAAATGGGATCCAGGCTCATCAACATTCGCTAGAGTCACTTCGCTGTTTTACGAGAACAAAAGAGAAGCCATGCAGTTCTTGAGGTGCGTTGACGATTTACAGAAGACCATGCATCTGCTTGTGTCGGAGAATTCATCCTCTGCGAAATTAATAGAAGCTCAAACCCTAATGCAAGTAGCCATGAAGAGGCTCCAGAAAGAGTTTTACCAAATTCTATCCATGAACCGGGCCCACCTGGATCCAGAGTCACTCTCCACGAGATCATCACGGACGTCTGCGAGATCAAGCTTGTCTGATTACGACGACGAAGGCTCCCCTGATCAGGACGATAATGAAGTTCGCGACGCTGGTGATTCCATCTTTGAAGTCGAAGAGGCATCTTCAACCGCCATGGCTGATTTGAAATCGATAGCGGATTGCATGATCAATGCCGGCTACACTAAAGAGTGTATAAAAGTATACAAGGTCATACGCAAATCTATAATCGATGAAGGCCTTTATCGCCTCGGCGTGGAGCGAGTGACCAGTTCTCAGATCAACAAAATGGACTGGCAGGTTATTGACTTGAAAATCAAGAACTGGCTGGAAGCTGTAAAGATAGCTATGAAAACACTCTTCACCGGAGAAAGAAACCTCTGTGATCACGTCTTCGGTTCTTCGGAATCCATCAGAGAATCTTGCTTCACCGACATCTCCAAAGAAGGCGCCGCCATTTTGTTCGCTTTCCCCGAACTTGTTATCAAAGTTAAGAAAGCACCGGCGGAGAAAATGTTTCGTGTGCTTGACATGTACACCGCCATAGCCGAGAGCTGGCCGGTGATTGAATCGATCTTTTCTTTCGAATCAACCTCCGCCGTCCGATCGAAAGCTCTCACTTCTCTAATCAAGATTGGAGAATCAGCCCGGCAAATGATTTTAGATTTCGAGACTCACATCCAAAAAGACTCGTCCAAAACGCAAGTGCCAGGTGGCGGAGTTCATCATTTAACAATAGACGTAATGAATTACCTCACTTCCCTCGGCGATTACAGCAACATCCTCGGGGATATTCTTGCCGACTGGGACCCCCCGGCGAAATCGACGTCATCGCCGCTGGTTTCATACTTCGAAAGTCCCGAAACCACCGCCGACAATGACTCTCCGGCGCCGGCCGTCACCTTACACGTGGCGTGGCTCATCGTCTCTCTCCTCTGCAAACTCGACGCCAAAGCGAAGCATTACAAAGACGCTCACTTGGCTTACCTCTTCTTGGCGAACAATCTCCAACACGTGGTTGCAAAAGTCCGCACATCGTACCTGCAATTTCTCCTCGGCGAGGAATGGATCAACAAGAACGAAGCAAAATTGAAGCAGTTCGTGGCGAGCTACGTGAGGGTGGCGTGGGGCCCGGTTCTTAAATCACTACCGGAGAATCCGACGGCTGTGATTACGCCAGGCCAGGCGAAGGATTATTTCAAGAGTTTTAATTCGACCTTCGAACACGTGTACAAGCAACATAGTCGGTGTGTGGTACCGTACGCGAAACTGAGAGAAGAGATTAAGGAGACCATCGCGAGAAAGCTGTTGGCAGCATATGGGAGGTTTTACGAGACGCATAAGGTCACCGTGGGAGAGAGAAACGTGATGTTATTTGTCAGATTTACCCCTGAAGATGTTGATAATTACTTGTCGGACCTGTTCTTCGAAAGGAGTGACATTGAGTCTGCGGGAAGCAGGGGTTCGTCCTCGTCTACGTTGTCGTCATTAAATCGCCGGCACTCAAGGTTGATAATTTAGATGCTTCATGTTTTTTTTTTGTAATGTTTGAATTGCCGAGTTTTATACGATTTTTTGTGTCAAGTATATATACACAGTGCGGGAGAAACTTTAGAGTACATAAGAGGTTTTATATCTATTATACATATTAGATTATGTGTTCATTTATTTTGAAGAACCAACAAATAAGTGTAGTTATATTAAATTTAATTACATGTCATATATTTAATTATTAGTTATATTACCTCTAATGTATCATAGGGTTTCTTTGAATGCGGATTGTTGTTATTGTTGTGTATACTCGTACATACAAAATCATATTTACTTTAATTCAGAGAATGAAATGTGTACCTTATAATGACATTTTAACGTCCATCCTATGTCCGACTGTTTGAATACTTAACTAACTTATTGGGGGCTCTGCCTGTAATATAATTTACTATTTGAATACATTTATTAGATTAATATGGAATAAAATATAAATTTTACATTTCAAATTACAAATTTATTGAGCCGTAATAGCAAATGGATTGATTGTGAAAATGATCCTCCTCAATATAATTTAAGTCAAATGAAAATTAATTTTTATCCAAGCTCACTGTAACTAAAGAGGAAACATCGAATCCTAGCAAGGAGCATTGTCAAAAGTACTGTTATGATATCATTTAGATTAAAATTGTGACAGATTACACTCCTACACTCCTACACTCCTATTTGGTATTAAGGTACTACATCTTAAAAGTTACCGGTGATGTTAAAAATATATATATATTTATGAAAAAAAATTAATAGTGTATGGTAAATATGATTTTGACATAATAATAAAAAAAAAATAGTCAAAATATTATAGATTTTTCATCATACAAATAACATATTAAAGTAATTTAACTTTAAAGTTACAACAATTAATATTTATCAAATATTTTAGTATTTTCAATTATAATTGCCCAACTTCAAAATTAAAAGGGTCTATGTCAATCTTTATTATTAAAGTAGGTCGTCTATGCCACTAATTTGAGTCTTTACGGAGACTTCAATATTTTTCCTCCTACAAAATGAAGACGAAGAGGAATGCTACTTTCGCCTTTTATTAGTGCACGGTGACTTTATGATAGCCGAGCGACATCTTTATGAACAACAACGAGCTCTTGTGTAAGAGAGATTAAATATGTAAGGAAGTTGTGTGTGTGTGTGTGTGTGTGTGTGTGTGTGTGTGTTAGAAAGTTACAGCTGAGCCTGACCCCAATCACTCATATTTGGATAGGCAATAGTTAAAACAACTGAAACTTTAACCTTTGCCATTTATAGTTTAAACCAATCAAAGAAGAAGCTTATTGACACGTTTACAAAATGGGAAGCAAACGTCAATTTGTTAGCAGCTTTGCTTTAAGGGATACGTCACTAAGGTGTCACACTACATGTCATCGAATTTGAAAGGAGCCGTCAATGAAAAGAATCGAAGGTCATCGACTGGACTTGAGATTTTTCCACCCACAACACAAAGGTAACTGAGTCAAATAATTACAGCTGCTCCCGCGGAAGCTCTGATCGTATACTAGTAAAACAGAAGATTCTGATCATGCATTCTTGTTTTTTTTCTAGCAAGACAAATTTCATATTCACACATACAACAAGTACATTTGCACAGAAGAATAATCTTACCGGTGGATATATAATCAACTATTGCAATTAATTTCGACCAGAAACCCCCCCGAAAAAAAGCTCAACTTGCATGCTCAGACATTTCCTTTTCGTGGAAATGATTACTATTTCAAGCCCCTTTTTTTCTGCTACAATTCACTATTGTCCCTGCTCCCCAGCTGGAGTGCTGCGAAATTCAATGAAAGTGACACAAACTTAAGAGCAATTCTGGAAAAATAAAGCAACTTCTAGTGAGACAATGACTTCACATGGCCTAACTTAACCATCACCATATATACAAAATAATTGTGATACCGACATGTTGGCTGTAAAAAATTAAACCTCCTATTGTGTAATGCAAGTCCAACTAATGAATTAAAAGAAAAGGGGGAGAAAAAAAAAGGAAATAACTGTTAACCACTCCCGCATGCTGATGACAATTCTGAAGAAAAAGCATTTAGGATAAGGTAGGACCTCAACTTAAAAGTGAAAAATGTGTATCATTACCACAAGTTCGTATTGATGACATATAAAAAGGAACTTTTTATCTGATGCAGGACTTTAAGGAAAATAAATGAAGTCAACATTACAATGTAGGCAGCAGGGGAGAAATATAAGCACACCAATTGACATAAACATCCTAGTATTTGACATTTCATTATCATTGTGAAAAATAAAGTGGCAGCCGTATACACACAGCAAATGCTAGGAAATGTAAACAAGCACTTATTCTGAGGCTTCTGTACAGCTACTGGTTAATCTGCTGGGCATTGAATGTCTTGCCATCCCGTGCAGCGCTGGACAGTCCAAGTGTAGTAGTGTTCACTAGGGTGGAACATGTTTGCTTACCAGCCTGAGTCATCAACCCAGCTTTTAATTTCAGTGATGACAAATCGCCTTCAGATCTTATGCAATCAGTTCTCTCCTCCTCCTTGTCTGATACCTATATGGAAAATAGCAATTATAAAAAAATTAATTCATTATGCAAAAACAAGTCAAAGTCAACTTTACATGGATCATGAGTAAAATTCTACTATTTCCAGCAAAATGAAGAAAATTTATACTGCACACAGAAGAAAATGAACGCCAACTTGCCAATAATTTTTTCATCATTTACAAATATTGCATCAGTATGATGATGAAACCAGGTCATATAAAGACAATCATATCCTATGGTCCTCTACTCAAAATTGGTTAAATCCATGCATTTTCCTGGAAGAGTCAGTAGTAGGATCATGAGGCATTTTGGTTGCTTTCATTTGGCTAAGACCATTCTGTACAAAATTATAAGCTGAACAAAGAACTTGTGGCAGTCAAAAAATTCCATCCAAATGTGGTTCCCTGTTTATCGAGTCAAGCAGTACAAAATATTCGCTGCCTCAATGGGAAGAATCCTGCTTACAAACTTCTAGTGGAACAAACCGGAAGTGAGAAATGCATCTATAAGAGGCCTACTGAAGCTTCTATACCTTTTCGACTCATAATATTAACAACGCACCCAATGTCACACTAAATTCCTAGCCAAGCCTGATCCGCCATGGTTAAATATCTCAGATATCCAAAAGATACTCGGATGTTACTCACACAATCTGTCCAAATCATTAATATAACTAATTCAAACATTCAAAAACAACAAAACACAGAAAGAACTTAAGATGCTGATTTCCGGCTGGAGTGTTGCTATCTCTAGAATTATTGATTCCAAAATTAAATGAAAAAGACCCAAAGATAAGAGCAATTCCAGAAGAAAGAGAATAGAGTAAACTCTAATGAAATAATCACGGCACCACAAGGTTTTCCACGCTATCATGTAGTGCAAGTCTAACTAACAAATTAGGAGAAAGAGTTGATGCTGCTGATAAAATTATTAAAAAGAACATTTATTATGATGTAGGAAGTCAAGGAATCTTGAAGAAAATTACAATTGAAAGCATTTTGAAGGAAAAAGGAAAAAATGTGTATTACTCCCACAAGGTGTTGCTGACAAAATTATGAAAAGGTACATTTAATATGACGTAGGACCTCCAGGAAAACAGAAAAAGATTACAATTGAAGCAATTTCTAAACACATTAAAGTCAACCGATAAAATGTAGGGAAGAGGGAAGAAGTACAGGCACACCAAGTGATGGAATTATTTGATATTTTATTATCATTACAAAATCTATAGTGGCTGCAACATACACACGCGAATGTAGTTTGATGATATCAATTAGGAAATGTAAACATTGATAACATGAATTAGTGAATGTAAACAAGTACTTTTTCTGAGTTTACTGAGCAGCTACTGGTTGATCTGCTGGGCGTTGAATGTCTTGCCATCCTGTACAATGCTGGAGAACCTGTTTGAGATTATCAGTAGGAGCAGCAACAGTCCAAGTGGGGTAGTATTCACTGGGGTGAAACATGCTATGTTCACCAGCCTCAGTCATCAACCCAGCTTGAGTTCCAGTGATGAACAAATCCCCTTCAGACCTTATGCAACCAGATCTTGCCTCCTCCTTGTCTGATGCCTACATGCAAAAAAGCAATGATAAAAAAGAATAATTTCTTATACAAATAACAAGTCAGAGTCAATGGTATATTGATCACAAGTAAAATTGTAGTATTTTCCGGTTAAACGAAGAAAATTTATCCTGTAAACAGAAGGAAAAGAATGCCAAGGGTTTTTTCATCCTTAATCAAACAGTTTATCAGTATGATGACAAAACTTAGTACGAAGGTGATCATATCCTACAGTCCTCTACTCAAAATTGGTCACATCCGCGCTTTTCCTGGAAGAATCAGCAGCAGGATCATGAGGTGTTTTGGTTGCTTTCATTAGGCTAACCCCATTGGATGCAAAACTATAACCTGAAAAAAAGAACTTGCTGCAAACAGTCAGAAAGTTCCATCTAAATGCAATTTTGAGGTTGTGCCACTCTACTGTGTTTATCAAGTCAAGCTGCATAAGCATTCGCAGACCCAATGCAATGGACCAGCTCATAAACTTCCAGTGGCACAAAACAGATGAGAGGATATATCTATAATAGGCCTTCTGAGCTCCTGTAACTTTTAAACCATTGATCTGACATGGTTAATATCCCAGATATCCAAATACACTCAAACGTTTCTCACACAATCTATCTAAACCATTGATGTAACTAATTCAAACTTTCAAAAATAAAAGAAACAGAAAGAACTTAGGATGCTGATTTCCTGTAGTGGAGTCTTTCTTTTTTCTGAATGCCAAAAAACTTGTCACAGTCACAGTGGTAATGAATTATGGCAGTTCTTTAATCACAAATCGGAGGGCAACCATGGGCTACATGCTTCTGGAGAAGTAAGCATAATACCAATTCTGTTCAGGTTTAGTCGTGGCAGAAAAGCAAGTCCAATTATTCTATGTCCCTCTGTTTTTTCCTTTTTCTAATAGTTTGAGAGTTGACATAGTCCTTCTATCTTAACTTTATCCATTAGTTTGACAGGTATTAACATCCATCAACACCATGGGAATTGATTGCTTTTGGTATTAAATTTACGAATAGGTAATCAGTTCTGGAAACACTTCTCAACATAATTCTTACTACATTTTACTAAAGAAAGTTTCTACATCTGTGAATTGCATCTGTATTTTCACCCCATGTACAGCTGAAAACACAAAAATCTAGATGATTGATTCAGAAATGGAATGGAAAAGAAAAAAATTGAAAGAACACTTACCTTCTCTGTAAGATACTTGAATGCCATCTTCTTCTGTCCTGCTTCATATATATTACATTGGGAGTATATCTGATGAAAAAACAAATAAGATATTAGAGAAAATCTAGAAAAGGTTCAAATCTTTCAACCTTCTAAACAGGTTCCAAACAGAACAAGGATTTCAATCGATAGCATTATCACCTGTGAATCAACACTGGCACAAACAGCATAAATTCCCCAATTTCTGGTGTAATTGTTATACAGATGTACTTTAGCATATCTAACACGTGGATGTCGTTGTCGAGTCCCATCAAAAAAACAATGATGAATGGTCACTCGAATACATCTATCACCAACGTGAGAGGGATCTGCTCCAATGAGCATGGTCTTGTCATGAGATGAAAAGTGACACCTACAAAAAAAATGCTCGAAGTTATTAGAACCATGATCTTCATGTACCTATAGAAGGACAGTAATTTTTCAGAATGATTAATCCCACCTAGAAACTGTAATATCTGTGCTTTCTCTGGTGATATCTATCAGCCCATCATCATAATCACGGAGACTACAACGGTCTATCCATATGTGTTTTGACTTAGGTTTTATTTGAATGGCATCAGCATCAGGTCCTTTACCACCTTCAAACTCTAGATTGCATATTATAACATGTTCGCATTCCTTCAGCCTCAAACCCTTTCCTGTAAGTTTCACCCTTTGTCCTCGGCCATCTATGGTTTTGTAAGATGAGACACTCAAGTGAGAGCGGAGGTGAATGGTGCCTGACACTTCAAAGACAATCCAAAGAGGTTCTTTCATACGGCATCCTTCTCGAAGTGATCCTGGCCCATCATCTACAATCCCATATATAAATAAATGAATAAATAAAATATTATATTAGATAACAAATTAAGAATATCACTATTAACCTAGACCACTAGACCATCTGTGAAGAAGATTGCAAGTGCCAATGAGCAGCAAAAACATCATCATTCATTAATTTAAAAAATGCAAGGTATTGCTTGCCATAACAATATCATAAATTAGCATTAGCAAATAGCAACCAATTATTAAGCACAAGCTATATAACCACAGTTACAATAGACATCCAAAAAGCACACCAATTTACATTAGAGTCAAGTTTCTTTTTCCCACTCTATTCCAAGAATGCCCTTTTGGTTATACCCAACTAAGAACTTCGTTGAAGCTCTTTGTTTTTTAGCACTAAACACAGAATAGGACTTAAAATTTCAACTATTTTCATAAGCCTCTACCCAAATGCCAGAACCATTCTGCCAAACACTTTCAATATCTCCATAAACCAGCGCTGTTATATATACCTCAAAACCACAGAACAAATTCTTAACAAATCATAGAAACACTAGACGAGATTCATAAATTAAGCAAGCTAAATAGGCAATAATAACGAGACCTCACAAGACATAAGTAAAATTACCGGCTAAAGTGGTGACGTGGTAGAGGGGTCCGTGGAGACCACCAATGGCGCGGCGACCAAACCCTTCGGCCTGGCCGGCGAGAGCACGTAAGCTGCAATCAACGTGAGCGTAAGGCAATGACATCGTCGAGTTGTTCTGAAATTGTGCTGCAGGTTGATGTTGATGATGATCAGACGGGCCAAATTTAAAGGGCGGAGGGGTAGGAGTAGGCGTTTGGTGTGGGAAGTAACTGTTAGCTTCGTTACGGTTCTTGCGATGATGATGATGATGCCCGTGTGAGTTTCCCATTGATATTAATGGTTGAGAGTTACTGAAACTCACCGGACCAATGGCTTCGAGCTAAATTTAATCAACGTTCGTTACAGTTGTTTCTCTGTTTCATTTGAAGAGTTCAAAAAACGTCACACACACACACAGTTACTCAAACATGAACGCTGATAAAGGAATTATTGCCGACACTGTTCTCGTTAGATTTTTTTTTTTTTTAAATACACTCATTTAAATTCCAAATGCACTTATTTTAACTAAAATCTTAAGGCCCAATCTGTGTGGTCGTTAAAATATTTTAAATTTTAATTTTTCTAATTTTTAAATCAGTGTCATAAAAGAATGCACAAAGCCAAACTAGTATAATTCGACAATTAAGATACATCTAAAAGAGTATCCCAAATCCCCTTTTCAATCTCAGCAACCAAACGAAACGAAACAGAACAATTGTCAATTTTGATCCATCCTCTATGTTGGGCGACTTATTAGGATAAACAGTGATCTAATCCCAAAAAAAAATTGTTATTATTAGTGACTAGTTCATTTATCACTTTTTTTTTTTTAATACGAGACAACTCAACTACTCAACAATTTCCCAGACCAAAGTTCTACTAGAATTTGGCTCCAATTCTTTCGTGAGAGGTTGAGTCTATCACATTCTGCCACCAGAATTTAGCTATAGGCCTGGACATCCAAATGGTGGTGCTAGGGATTCAACCTAGTATGGCTAGGTTTAAATAGTAATATAATTTTAAAAAATAGTTAACAAATAAAACTATCAAAATAAAATTCATTAAAAAAATTAATTCAATACATTTATAACTACTCCAATGTGTTTTTATATGTTGAAAACGTTCATGAATAACCTCATTATCAAAACTACGTAATATATATATTTAGAATAATGATATAGCCACAAACTCTTGTACAAACTTATTTTATATAAATTGATGTGACGTTAATTCATTAGTTGAATTAAATATCGCTTGCCCCACATGATTTATTTCTATTATTTTATATTTCATTCAACCAATGAATTAATACCACGTCAGTTTGTACAAGAGTTTGTGGCTATATCATCACTCATATATTTATACACACGAGTAATGATACAGCCACAAACACTTGTACAAACTTATTTTGTACAAACTGATGTGGCATGATAAGATTGGTTAAATTAAATATCACTTGGCCCACATGATTTGTTTTTATTAATTTATATTTTCATTCAACCAATGAATTAATGCCATGTTAGTTTGTACAAAATAAGTTTGTACAAGAGTTTGTGGCTGTATCATTACTCTTATACACACACATACAAAACAAGAATATCTTTTAAGTATTAATCTCTCACACGATTTTACAAAATATTTTTTAGAAAATTTATAACTAAAAATGCTTTTCTATAACACATGTGGCAACTGGTAAAATCAATCTAATATTTCCAATAGATAAACTAATGAATACAATTTATCTTCCTTATTCTCAGACATTTTTCTTGCTAGCTCACCAATTTGTCAAAACACATCCATAATATAAATATCAAGTGCCATAAGATCTATTAGAGAAAAATCATTTGGATAAAACTTAGCAAGACGAAGTAGTTTCGGTTTATCAAAAACTAAAAAAGAGTCATTAGGACACAAACATGCCAAACAAAGAAGCAACTCGGTCTTTGTCTCATTAAAATGATTACTTAATTCTTGAAGTTACATGTCCAAAATTTGCATAAAATAATTCAACAAGAAAGCGATACATATTTGTGATCTTTGACCTTGCATTATCATCTTCCTTGGGCTAGAAACAATCATCCATATTAGGAACATCAAATCAATCTTTCTTTGTGGGTTGAGAGCATACAAACAAATATTTAACATTTTAGTTATTTTTAAATTTTAACAAGAGCTTTTATGGTAAATCAAATTAAATATGGGACAAATATCAAAATGAATTTAAAAATTTGGGAAATCCAAGTGAAGCCCCTGCTAACCCTATCACCACCTCCGTTCATATTCAACTTATTAAAAGACAAGCCCTTTTGGCGAAGTGATTCATCCTATCCTCACATATCATCTCTTTTATAATCAATGTGGATAACTCAACTACTTAACTTTACATATTATATAAATTCATGGAATGAATGTAGGGGATGAGAATAAGAGTGAAAAAAATGGCAGTCATCACAGCATAAGGCTATTTTTAAAACAAAAAGTCAAAAACAAGTGTTGTTACACCTTACAAATATGCATCAAATTTATAACGGGACATTAAGAACATGGGTCTCTTCAGGATTTTAAGGAGATGTTAATAGCACCACTCTATCTTCCCTTAAAAAGTATTATATTGAAAACAATGAGGCAAAATAAAATATTTTTGATACCTCTACTAAATTTGAATAGTATAATAACCAAGTGAAAATTCTAACAATAGCAGAGCAGCCAAAATATTTTAATATCATCAGTACTTGAAATGCTGACGTGGCAAACAACGAATCATACCAAGCTTAACGGGAAAACCACCTTGAAATTTCAAAAGATTAACCCCCCTCCTGAAATTCGACGTTGGTGGCCTCGTGTAGGTCCATGTGTCATTAACGGAATTAACAAATTGTTTCCCGTCGTCATCAATAATCATCAAGACGCAAATGTAGTAATTGTTTTTCACAATTCATTATGGAGTTAATCGAAGAAGAAGAAGAAGGTAATATTCTCTTTCTTTTATATTTGTTTTTTCCTTTTCTCATTGGAAATTAATTCCCTGATTTAATATTAGATAATTTGGTATTATTATTCAAATTCGATTCGTTGATTTAAATTATTGTGGCTTGTGATTTTTTTGATACATTAGCAATTTTTCAAAGTATGAGAATTATGGGGAAAAAAAAGAAAAAAAAAAGCTTTTTAATGTTAGATTTATAAATTGTTTAGGTTTTTTTCATAACATATTCAAATCCCAAATCTTTGTCTAGTAATGTAAAGTTGAAGAATGTTGATATTATTATTGTGGCTTGTGAAGACTGTTGATATTATTATTGAAGAATGTTGATATAATAATTTGATATCATTATTCAAATTCAATTCGTTGATTTATATTATTGTGGCTTGTGATTTCTTTGATACATGAGCAATTTTTCAAAGTATGAGAATTAGGGGGAAAAATGAAAAAAAAAAAGCTTTTTAATGTTAGATTTATGAATTCCCATAAAAAAAAGTTAGATTTATGAATTGTTTAGGTTTTTTTCATATCATATTCAAATAACAAATCTTTGTCCAGTAATGTAAAGTTGAAGAATGTAAAAATGTAGATTGTTATATTAAATATGGGCATTAGATTTATATAAAAGTTGTTAGTTAATGAATTTTGCAAAAAAAAAAATTATTGTTGATGAATGCAATACAGGAGAGAGGGATCTTGAGTGGGGACTAAACCAGCCGGTTGTTCTCAATTTCATGTCACATTCAGCTTCAAATTCTCCAACAACATCAGCACCAAGACCATCTCTCGTGCTATCACAATCTAGCAAGGCCTTGCTTGGATCGAATTCGAGTAAGTCCCTTAAGGCGTCCAATTCTAGCAAAGCTCTACTAATTTCGAATTCAAATAAGTCCCTGGTGTCCACTTCTGGCAAGCGATTAGAGCCCTCAAAGAAGTACGTGCGGCAGGTTACAGGCCGCCTCAATGACACTGAGTTGCACTTGGCCGCACAACGTGGAGATAATGATGTTATTAAGGATATCTTGGGTGAAATTGATGCCCAAATGATGCGGACGACGAGTAGTGTTGATTTTGATGCTGAGGTGAGTTTATCTTTAGCCTTTTTCAATACCTAAGGCAATGTAATAGTGCATGGATAGTTCTAGACCTGTTTAAAGATGTATGCTTCATATTCAAGAGATAATTTTATCCTAATCTTGAGTTAGTTAATACGTGGATTAGGTGGCTGAGATAAGGGTAGCTGTGGTAGAAGAGGTGAACGAGTTAGGAGAGACGGCATTGTTTATTGCAGCCAAGAATGGGCACCTGGATGTGGTGAAGGAATTGTTGCAGTATATGACAAAAGAGGGTGTTTCTTTGAAGAGCAATTCTGGGCTTGACCCTTTGCATGTTGCTGCCAGTCAAGGTTATCAAGGTAATGCTTTGATTGAAATTTGAAACAAAATAAAGAATACTCAGAGCATGGATTATATATATTTGACGTTGAGCTTAATATAAGTAGATGCTTGTTCTTTTAAAGCTTTTCATTAGAATATGAAACTTGATCGTTGTACCCTTTATGAATCTGTACAAATCCATTGTTTGATTAATTATGTTAGAGAGGAGACAGATTTATAATTACAGAGAAAACATTTTAAAGTGAAATATTCTCAAATGGTGCTTTTTTTTTTTAAATACTTAAATGCTACGTGGTTGTTTGCATTTATGTCCTAAAGCAGAAAGTATATACTTTTACACTAGACATTTTCTTTCAATTAAAACTTTTATGCAGACATCGTCCGGGTGCTATTAGACCATTATCCAGAGCTTACAAAAACATTCGGCCAATCAAACGCAACACCACTTATAACTGCAGCTACAAAAGGACATATTGATGTACTTCATGTTTTACTTTCTAAAGATCCTCACTTGCTAAAGATACCTAGATCCAATGGGAAAAATGCGTTGCATTTAGCTGCTAGGCAGGGGCATGTTGATGTTGTAAAACATATACTTAAAAAGGACACACAACTGGCAAGACATACCGATAAGAAAGGACAGACTGCATTACATATGGCTGTAAAAGGAATAAGCTCTGAAGTGGTGAGGTTGCTTCTTGGGGCAGATTCAGCAATTGCAATGCTCCCCGACAAGTTTGGTAATACAGCATTACATGTAGCCACTAGAAAGAAGCGGATAGAGGTATTGATTTTTGCAGTTGTGCGATCATTGGCAATATATGTTTGGTTATGTTATCTTTATCTCTCTCAAAAGTTTCATTTTTTAAGTTATAATATGGACAAAGCCATCAATATTTTGTATCAAATGTTAATAGAACATAGGCAATTTATTAAACGTAGTTACTATATTCTCATATGAATTGTTTTTCTTATTTTCTCAGAAAATGCAAGTGCTCTGGACTTTATTTAAACCTTAGTACAGGGAAGTTACAATGTGGAATCTTTATTTTCTTTGCTACAGATAGTGAACGAATTGCTAGCCCTTCCAGACATTGATGTCAACATATTAACAAAGGACCGTAAAACAGCCCTTGACATAGCTGAAGGTCTCCCATTCTCCGAAGAAACCGCTGAGTTAAAAGAGTGTTTGGAACGTAATGGTGCAGTTAGGGCAAGAGAACTTAATCAACCACGTGATGAGCTTCGGAGAACTGTGAAGGAAATCAAGCAACATGTCCATACACAGCTCGAACAAACCCGAAAAACCAACAAAAACGTGCAGGACATTGCAAAGCATCTTCGTAAGCTCCACAAATTTGGACTCTATAATGCAACTAATTCAGTCACAGTGGTTGCTGTGCTTTTCGCAACAGTTGCATTCGCATCTATTTTCACACTTCCTGGTGGTGACCGTGATGATGGATCATCCGTGGTGGTAAGCACAATCCCATTTAAGATCTTCTATGTTGCCAATGCCTTTGCTTTATTCTTCTCATTGGCTGTTGTGTTGGTACAAATCACAATTGTGAGGGGAGAGCTAAAATCAGAGAGACGGGTTACTAAAGTGATAAATAAGCTCATGTGGCTGGCATCTATATGCACTTCTGTGGCATTTACTTCTTCATCATATATAGTTGTTGGTAGGCACAACAGATGGGCTGCAATTTTCATTACAGCTGTAGGAGGAGTAACAATGGTGGGAATTCTTAGTTTTTTGACCTATTACGCAGTGATTTCAAAACGAAGAAGGGCAGAGAGGAAGAGAGAAAAGTTAAAAAGGAAAGGAAGGGAAAGCACTCTTTCTGGAGATGATTCAGATTTCTACAACTTTTATGTCATTTAAGTAATGCTTTTAGTGCTATTAAATACGAAGAAGAGAGTTAATCTAGAAAATGAGCAGCATGTATTATTAACTAGAAGTTCCTGAGCTGTAAATATAAAAGGGATTAAGTCAAAGTGCTGCAATTCAGGACTTTTTTAGGCCATTTGAGGATAAAGTTTTGATGTTATAAACAAAACATAGGCATTGATCCTGATCTTTTTTAGGGCACAAAGCATAGGCATTGATCCTGATCAGTTTTTTAGGCACAGATGGGAAATCTAACATGGATATCGTATGTTTAAAAACAAAATAAGCTTTTGTAATCAATTTTGTTCTCATTACAAGAGATGTATGCTATCAAAAATTATGGTATAACTTCTGATCTATTTGTTTATCAGTAACCGGAGCTTCAAATGTAAAGTTTCTTCACTTGATTACTTGAGTTGCAAGTTGCATTGGTTTGAGAGATTGACTATTTTAGTTATTTTCAATGGAAATCCCTAGTCTTCGATTTTTCCTCCCAACTTTTCCATTTTTACTCTAGAGAGACAAATCTTTATTGAACCAATATTTGAAATACTAATTAGGCAACCCAAGAGGGGGGGTGAATTGGGATTTTAAAAATTATCCTAGGCAAACTACACAACAATTTAATCTATTGCCTTAATCAAATTGAAAACAATAAATTTAATCATGCACAATATTAAAAGAATAAGGGAAGAGAAAACAAACACAATGATTTTTACGTGGTTCGGCAATCCCCGCCTACGTCCACGCCTCCAAGCTCACCGGGCTTGCGAATTTCACTAAGCTAGCCTCCCAAGGCTTCAAACGCTTACAATTAACTTCCAAGGTGTCAATGGACCTTTACAACAAGAGATTATCCTCAATCTCTTAACCCAAGTGTATCCCAACACTTACAATCTTTTAACTTGATTTTACAAAAAGGATTACAAATGAATCTCTCTCACATAATGTGTTTGATCACAAGTGAAAGCTCAATGTATGAATGAATGAGATGAATACAAAGATTTAAAGCTTAATGAAAGTTGTATTCTCAATATTTTGCTCAATGATGATCGTTGGAAAAAACTCCTTGTTTGAATTGGATTGAGCTTATTTATAGTTGGAGCTGAAAAACTAGCAGTTATAGACTGTCTGCTCGAAAACGGTTCGCCGTTAACCATTAACGGTTAACCGTTTAGGCCGGTCAAAGTTACCGTTGGGCCAATTTTCAAATAAACGGTTTACCGTTTAGGATTACCCTTTCGCCGTTAAATTCCAGAGACCTGCAAAACAAATTTGGTTTAACCGTTCTTACTAAACGGTTCAAGGTTAGCAATCTGGAAATAATCGGTTAACCGTTTTCAGTAAACGGTTCACCGTTATGTTCCAGAATCATCATTTTAACAATACTTTGCAGAACATGCTTTCTGGAAATTATCGGTTAGCCGTTTTAAATAAACGGTTAGCCGTTTGCTACAGTGATTGCTACAGTGAAATTATTTTCCAAATTTATAGTTTGACCCTAAAACGTTATAAAACTGTATTATGGCCCAAAACGTTATGAAAGTTTGCAAAAAGGTCCAATTTCAGAATTTCTAAATAATGCTTTGTTAATCTCAAAACTTTCTGAAATTATGATATAGCCCAAAATGCTATGACACTTTTCAAATAAGTTCTTCTCCAAAATTTCAAGCAATACTTGTTGATTTCAAAGTTTTCAAAACTCTTTCAATTAAATCATAAACTTGAAAAACAACCAATTTCATAAAATCATTTTTCCATTAAATATAAAACCTTTATAATGTAAAAATAATGATTTATTTAAAATAATTTGAGCTTTTAAAAACTTAATCATTCTTAATCTTGTTTGTTATCATCAAATTCAATATTATGGAAACATATATGTTAACAATCTCCCCCTTTTTGATGATGAAAAACGTTTCATGTATTTAAAAAATGATTACACAAATTGCTCTCCCTAAATGTAAGCTTCTCTTACAATTTAGCTAAATTAACAAATTTAAATACATGCATTCTTCTCCCCCTCATCATCAAAAAGAAAAACTTAGTGGAAAAGAAAAAGAGTAACAAATTTGTTACCCAAAGAGTAGCAAATTTCTCCCCCTATCAACAAGCATTACCTCAAATACAAGTTTAGTAATATTACTCCCAAATTATTATAAATCATGATACATGCCAACTCCATACACAAATCATCACACAAAAATATCATGAATCATTATTCCATCAATTACCAAGTCAACAACTCATAACATAAATTTATCATATAAAACACCCATGTAATCAAATCATCATCATATCTCAAAATCATCAAGTTCTCACCATAATCACATATCAATTATCAAAATAATTACTCAAAATGCATATTATTCTCCTCCTTTTGACAATATCGAAATGAGATATTACTTTGTCTCTCCCTTTGGACAACAAAAAAATTTAAAATGCATATTATCCAAAATCATATTATATGCTCCCCCTAAATATATGGCCAATTTAAGAATTTTAACCAAAATGATTTTATCCGAAATCATATCACATTTATCTTCCCCTTCATGGTAAAAAAAAAAAAAGATAGATAGATGCAATCGAAACAAGATCATAAAAAAGAAATGATTCGATGAAGATATTACTCATTTTATGCGAGCAAAAATTTTGGCAAAGGTTCCTCGTAAAATGAAACAAATCCTCAAATACAAAATAAGATCAAAACACTTCCAAATATGCTAAATATACCAACAACGCCATCAAGCATCAGTTCACACATAAATAGTCATCCAACAGCAAAAGCATCACATAAAAATATCCGTCATCAAAATCATATAGAAGTAGCAATGTATACCAAAAAATATAAATAGCAACACACAAGGAAACAAAAGATGAAATGTATGTGCGCATATAAGAGTCAGAAACTAAGTAGGTGGTGAAGATGTGAAATTATGGCTCAATTTGGTTGAGGAAGGGCAAAATTTCGGTCAACATGGAGGAAATCCGTTCGGCTGCCCTTAGGGTTTGGATTTCTAAAGATGAAGAGAAATGATTTTATCGATGTGATTTGGCAAGAAAATGAAGAAAAATGAAGGATTGAAGAAGGAGAAAGCTTCGACTGTGCAACAATGGCAGAAACGGTAAGAGGGTAAATGAAGAAGGAGAAGAAACCCTTGGAACAATTTTATATTTCAAGAAAACGGCGAGCCTTTTTTTGTAAACGGTGAGGGAGTAACTTCCAGAGAGCATTTAATGGAAAAACGGTGAAATGTTAGTCCTTAACGGTAAAGGGGTAAATTCCAGTGAGCTTTATGTTTTTAAACGGTTTACCGTTTGCCGAAAACGGTAAGGGAGTAAGGTTTAAATCATCATAGCCTAGTGTCTGGAATTAAACGGTACACCGTTTATTGAGAAACGGTTATCTGTTTACTTCATCTATAATTCCGCACATTTAATTTAATTTTTGGCCAGCAAATAATACATTCCAAAATCATTTAATTGATCCAAAAATGTTTTATAAGCCATTTTAATGCATGAGACATAAATGTATACAAGACCAAACATATGAAATCGTATCAAACAATAATGTCAATTTTATAAATGAATGATGATATAACACAATTAATGGCATATGAATTCACACATATATAAGAGATGGACAATGATGATAGACAATTAAGAAGATGAAATCAAAGACCATACAATCATCAAAATCAAACAAAGGCATCATGATAAATCACTCAATGTTATACACAATGATAATTCCATCATGTAAACATACAATCATACTTTCGCAAATTCATTTATCATGATTCATTCAACAAAATTAATATGGCAAGAATTGTTACCAAAACAATTAAATCATCTTGCCTCATCTTTTTCTCCTAGATCATACTCAAGTGATTATCCTCACAAGCTTTCATCAAGGAACTCTCCACCATTCCTTGATTGTGGTACCTACAAAGAAAACATTCACGTTGTGCCCTTTGGTACCCAAATACTCTTGGGTCCTTGAGTGTTAGCAATTGTTCCTTTTGGAACCCAAACACATTTTACTCCATAATATACTTTTCTTTTAATAGGACAACCAAGCTTCATGTGACCGTTTTGATTACAACAATGACATACAACTTGATTGTTAGTAGATGTACTCTTCACAAAGTAGTTCTTATAATACTTTTGTTTCAAATGTGGCTTATAACCAAGTCCTCCTTTATCAAACACACATTTTTGTGAATTAATCAAGTTATCCAACATCTTTTGTCTATTTGCAAATCTTAAAACAATCTCATTTAACTCATTGCTCTTATTTTTAAGCATTTCATTTTCCTTTTTCAAGTCATCTATGTGATATTCTAGATGCTCATGTGAAGTGCTAGGTTTCTCATTAGATAATGCAACTCTATCATGCAATGTTTTATTCTCTAATTCTAGGCATGTAATCTTTGCACATAGAGATTCATTTTCATTTGTGAGCTTTACCATTTTCTTTTTAAGACATGCATTCTTTTTACCAATTTTTATCCAATTATCATGTAATTCTTTAAAAGCATCATATAATTCATCATAAGTAAAAAGATCATTTACCTCATCAAGTTCATCATCCGATTAATCTCCAATTGCCATGAGAGCTAGATTTGTCATTTCTTGATGCTCTTCATCATCACTTATTTTCTCATCGCTATCATCCCATGTGGCTACCATTGTTTTCTTCTTGAGCTTGTTGAGAAGAGGGCATTCCGTTCTTATATGGCCGGGCTTCTTGCACTCATAACATTTGATTACTTCATTCTTCTCCTTTCGGTTCTTGAAGTCTTTAAATTTTCTTTGCTCACCGGATTTCTTAAAAAGTTCTCTGAACCTCCTAGCCAGCATATCCATCTCCTCCTCATCCAGCTCGCTTTCCTCATCACTCTCATGTTTCGAGGCTTTGAGAGCAATGCTTTTCTTCTTCTCATCATTGCTTCTTTCGGCTGCCATGTCTTCCTCATAAGAAATAAGAGAACCAATTAAATCATCAATAGGTAAGATATTCAAATCTTTAGCTTCCTCAATGGCAGTCCTTTTTAGTCTCCATTCCTTAGGTAACGACCTAATGATTTTCTTAACTTTCTCGCTATTTGAAAAGGTCTTTCCTAGGGCTCCTAGAGTGTTCACTATGTCCGTAAATCTAGTATACATAGAATACACACTCTCATTTTGTTCCATTTGGAACAATTCATATTGTCGAGTGTACCTACTAATTTTAGACTCTTTCACTTGATTCGTGCCTTCATAAACAACTTCAAGTTTGTGCCAAATTTCATTAGCACTTTCACAACTAGACACTCTATGAAACTCTTTCTTATCAAGTGCACAAAATAAGGCATTCATGGCTTTGGAATTTAGAGAAGCTTCTCTCTTTTCCAATTCATTCCATTCCCGTGAAGGTTTTGGAATATCTTCCCCAACTTCGTTTTTAGTCAAAGGCATAAATGGACCATCACAAACAATTTCCCAAATTTCATAATCTAAAGCTTGTAAATAAATTCTCATCATAGTTTTCCAATATGGGTAGTCATTACCGTCAAAGAACGGTGGTCTAATTGTGGATTGTCCTTCCCTAAAGGTTGAGTCACTATAGGTTGCCATGGATCTTTAACTCTAGACGGTTAAGTCTAAACAAGAGCACCTCGCTCTGATACCAAATGAAATACTAATTAGGCAACCCAAGAGGGGAGGTGAATTGGGATTTTAAAAATTATCCTAGGCAAACCACACAACAATTTAATCTATTGCCTTAATCAAATTGAAAACAATAAATTTAATCATGCACAATATTAAAAGAATAAGGGAAGAGAAAACAAACACAATGATTTTTACGTGGTTCGGCAATCCCCGCCTACGTCCACGCCTCCAAGCTCACCGGGCTTGCGAATTTCACTAAGCTAGCCTCCCAAGGCTTCAAACGCTTACAATTAACTTCCAAGGTGTCAATGGACCTTTACAACAAGAGATTATCCTCAATCTCTTAACCCAAGTGTATCCCAACACTTACAATCTTTTAACTTGATTTTACAAAAAGGATTACAAATGAATCTCTCTCACACAATGTGTTTGATCACAAGTGAAAGCTCAATGTGTGAATGAATGAGATGAATACAAAGATTTAAAGCTTAATGAAAGTTGTATTCTCAATATTTTGCTCAATGATGATCGTTGGAAAAAACTCATTGTTTGAATTGGATTGAGCTTATTTATAGTTGGAGCTGAAAAACTAGCCGTTATAGACTGTCTGCTCGAAAACGGTTCACCGTTAACCATTAACGGTTAACCGTTTAGGCCGGTCAAAGTTACCGTTGGGCCAATTTTCAAATAAACGGTTTACCGTTTAGGATTACCCTTTCGCCGTTAAATTCCAGAGACCTGCAAAACAAATTTGGTTTAACCGTTCTTACTAAACGGTTTAAGGTTAGCAATCTGGAAATAATCGGTTAACTGTTTTCAGTAAACGGTTCACCGTTATGTTCCAGAATCATCATTTTAACAATACTTTGCAGAACATGCTTTTTGGAAATTATCGGTTAGCCGTTTGCTACAGTGATTGCTACAGTGAAATTATTTTCCAAATTTATAGTTTGACCCCAAAACTTTATAAAACTGTATTATGACTCAAAACGTTATGAAAGTTTACAAAAAGGTCCAATTTCAGAATTTCTAAATAATGCTTTGTTAATCTCACAACTTTATGAAATTATGATATAGCCCAAAATGCTATGACACTTTTCAAATAAATCATTCTCCAAAATTTCAAGCAATACTTGTTGATTTCAAAGTTTTCAAAACTCTTTCAATTAAATCATAAACTTGAAAAACAACCAATTTCATAAATACATTTTTCCATTAAATATAAATTCTTTATAGTGTAAAAATAATGATTTATTTAAAATAATTTGAGCTTTTAAAAACTTAATCATTCTTAATCTTGTTTGTTATCATCAAAATCAATATTATGGAAACATATATGTTAACAATATTTGCCCAATGGATGCAATCTAGTCATGATAAAACTTCATATGAATTCAATGTACTTTCATCTTCAACAAAATGCCTTGATCCCTAAATAAGGATATATTTCTCCCTATATGATCGGTGGAGTGTACTATAAGTGTTAAGAAAAAAAATCAGTTTATGTTTAAAAAAATAAAAAAAAAGTGTCAAAATGCTTATAAGCACAATGTGTGACGCGATTAGAGAGATTATATGCTATCAATAGAAGCAACAAAGAAGTAGCCTACAACATTATTCAGTGTAGCGCCAATGTGAAAACAAAATGGAAAGAATCAAAATGTTGTCCCTAAATGTTAATCTGAAGTGTTTGGCATGGTGATACGTCAGGTTGAAACCTACTGGCCTTAATCCTTGACCTAAACTCCTACTTCAATCAACGGCCCCATTCATCAATAAAGGCACAACTCATTAATTGACTTCATCCTCTAGCACCATTAATTACTTCGACATCATCCAACATCTCAATTTTTTTTAAATCTTTTTCCCTAAATAACACCTCATTTTAAAAAAAAGATAAAAAAAATGAATGAAAATGAGAGGATTTACTCAACATTAGTTACTCATGATATATTTATCAATTAATAATTGGAATAGGATAGAATTAGAATGAACTTGAATTAGATGAGAAATGAGAAATGAGAACTAAAATAAATTGTTGTATTTTTTTGTTTAAAAAGAAAATATATCTTTCATTAACGATGAAAACTAGTCCAACTATAAAATGTCATAGAGACATAAATACACGATCACTAAGCTTAAATATAATAAATAGGATAAGACCTATAATTTAAGCCTAGGATCGAATAATTCCTAAAACCAAATATAATTACAAACCTAAAGAAAAAAAGAATTTCATCTATTAAACCTACTTACAATGAAAAGAAATTTTACGAACTGTTGCCAACCTCAACTAATGTAGATGAGATCCTTTTCTAATTAGAGAAGGAAAATAATCCTACAAAATTAACATAGAGCGCCATAACATAATACTAACTACTAACTACAAGCACACCAAAAATCACAAAAACTCAACAATATAATCAAACTATCTAAAGTATCCCCTCTCAATGAGCCCTCAACCCAAGCCATCGGTAACTTGCACCAAGTCATCAGAATATAAATGCACAACTATTAGAGCCCTTTATCAACTCCAATACAGGCATATCCTCCCGATTTGAACATTGACACAATTTTGAACTGAACTCTAAGTTGACATCATCAACAACCATACAAGATATCAAGAGGAGCAGATAGACTACACCCAACAGTCAATAATAAAACCAACCACCATTAAAAAAATAAAAATAAAAACTAAAAAAATAAAAGCAAAAGAAAAAAGCCAAATAAAAAACACACCAGCCGGAGAGGGTATTTTTGTTTATGGCTCTCAAGTGTTGGGTCAGTGGTTTGGTGACTAAGGGTTGGTGGCAGTTGGAACGATGGTGACGGCAGTGGCAGTGACATTAGCTTTTTTACCTCAGGTCGCCGTCGTGAATAGCGGGATTGAGTTAGTGATCAATAACTACGGGTCAAAGCTTAAAAGGATGGATCTAGATCTAGATCTAGAGGATTCGATAAAGTAGCTTGCGCGACTAATGATGAGTGAACAAGAGATTGATGCAGTAACGGCAGCAACTAACAAGGGAAATTGGACGTTGAAAGAGATACGTAGGAATGACATAAATCCCCACGAGACAGGTACCCTCAGGGATTTTTCCCATTCGAAGAGAGTATAAGAATAATTTTATACCAAATTTCTTAATCAATGAAGGGACAAGAATAATTTATTACCCAGTTTCTTATTTGGGGAATGGATGCGGATAAGGTGGAATCCCTAACCCCTCCCCACTTCCCCATTTTAATTTCTATTTTATATTTTAAAATTATAAGTAAATAAATAAAAAATTGAATTATTAAATATTAAATATTGGTACAAATAACAAATATCAAAATATTTACATTATTAAACTTTTAGGCTTAATTAACTAATTGTAGTCTTAAATTTTTATTTAGGATATTGAAAAGGCTGTATAGATTTTGTTGGACCAAAAATTTTGTCTTAATTATAATATTCATTAAACATTTTAAAACTTAAATCTAATAAAACAAAGGCTAATGCATAGTCATAAACGTAATAGTTAATACCTAATTTTTAATTTTCACTAGTCGCCTTAAAGCTCCACTACAGCCATAGCCATTCATGATCATCACCCACATCATGCCACATCCATTCGCATGACACCATTTATATGCACCACATCGCCATCGTTCCATAGCCATTCACGATCATCACCCACTAGTAATTCTAAATTCTCTCAAGTTATATGCTTAATTTTTTTTATATTGATTTCTCTCATTGTCACAACTCACAAGTAAATCAAGATTTTGTCATTTTGTGTAGTGGAAGTGGTGGCCTATAGTTGAAGACAACTTTGATACTTTAGTTGATTTTATAAAATTCTTGTGTAAAAACTTTCTTAAGTGAAAATTTCAATTGGTATTATATTGAATTTATTTTATTTTGTACATTTTTAGGCTAATGGAAGCAAACAAGTTAAGTGCCACACCATAATTAGTGCATGTAGTCTATGTGGATGATGATGGTCAAACAGGAAATGTCATTCCAGATGGGACATCAAAAAGGGGAAGAACATGAAAGTTAAGATCTATTGTCTGGAATCATTTTGAGAAAAAAAAAAGTTAATGGAGAACAAAAGGTAGTATGTAACTATTGCAATTCCAAGTTAGTAGAAGGTAAAATGATGGAACAAAGCATTTGCATGACCATATGAAATCTTGTTTCATGAAAAAGCAAAAAGTTATCAGTCACTACATAGCAAAGTTGAATATTGTTAAGGATGATAAAGGGCATTTAAAGGTAGAAACTTTTGTTTTTGATCAAGATGTCACAAGGAAAACAGTTGCACATGCAATTGTCAAGCATGAGTATCTGTTAAGTATTGTTGATCAGGAGGGATTTAGAGAGATATTATCCTCACTTCACTCAATGCAAAAGGATTTGTCCCGAAATACAATTAAAAAGTAGATATTAGATTTGTACGAGAATGAAAAGGCTAAAAATTTGAATGCCTTGGCAAGTAATCAAAGTGGGTTCGACATTACAACAGATATGTGGACTCCAGATACCCAAACAAAAGGGTACATGGCAGTTACTACACTTCATTGATGACTCTTGGACGTTACGAAATCTAGTTTTGAGGTAAGGTGTCGTGCAAATTTTATTGAACTCGCAAGCGCATGAATCTATTGTAGAATAGACTAATGGTGACGAGTGTCGATCCCACGAGGAGGTGGATTTTAATTGTGTGTAGAATTAATTTTGTAAATTGGTGGTTAGATTTGTGGTGAAAATGATTTGGATTATCCTAAAATTGGAATTGAAATGGCGAGAATAAATTGAAGAGAAATCTATTGAGATGACGTACTTGGGTATCTGGATCTGTATCAACATGCATCATGGGCTAAATAATCCTTATTAATGCCAATTAAATCATGAGGGGGGAATCCACACCTCATGAACCACACTCTAATCAATATGGTGCTAAGGGCTTATCGTGCCAAATAATAATAACCTTGTACTAGGGGGCCGGTGAAACCAATGCGGTACTAGACAAGATTAGTATTATTTGTCGACGAGAAGTCAAAACATCCACAAAAATTAGAGGGGAAGAGAAAGTAAATTTATCAAATAAAGCCCATGACACATGTTGAGACTTCACCTTCAACCCAAGCTTGAAAGAAAATTAGTCACTTATAATTGAACTAAGGGCAAAATAGGAATTTATTAAAATACGTAGAAAATACAAGATAGAGAAGGAACTACAGAAAATGGATCCCAAAAATGGATTCAGAGCTATCAAATTAGAGGGGGAGGCCCCCTTTTTATAGATACATCGAGTAAATCATGGCCATTTGATTAAAAACAGTTTGGACGCTCAGGATTGCGCCACGTCATCAGTCAACAGTACGCGTGAATAGTACGTGGTTTGACCACGTGGATGAACAGTAACACGGTTTGACCCGGGTGAACAGTGATGCTGTTTGGTTAAAAATAATCCAGTGTGTTGCATGTACCGTACGTGAGATTTTTGGTCCACTGCTATGCTGCCACATCATCGATCAACAGTGCATAAGAGTTTTAGTCCAACACGATCGTGACACCTCATCAGTCAATGCCACATCATAGGTCATTGCCACATCATCGATCCGTCTATGTGAACAGTGTCGTGAACAGTAATGTAGACAGTACCGTACATGTGAATAGTACCGTACATGTGAACAGTACCATTTTTGCTTTTATGCTCCTCCTAAGGTTTTCGACCGTCCTGAGTTCAAAAGTGATGTTCGTTTTGCCGTCTGATCTCTCATTTATTGTGAAATGACTATGACGCCCCTAAAATACATAAAATATTTAATTAAAATAAAACACACAATTAAATTATAAGAAGCTTAAACACATAAAAGTAAGGGTTGTTAGTAAGACGTGAAATGTAAAATGATGATTTTCTCCTTTATAAATATGCATTTTCTAACACTCAACATAAGGTCTTCATTTTTTTGTATTTAACTTAATTTTTTCTTAAATGTTAATTAAAACAAAATTTGACAAAAAATATATATATTTTTCTTTTCTTCTTGTAGGTTTCAGCCTGTAAAAGGTTCACATACTGGCCTAAAGTTTTGTGACACATTATTGAATTGCATGATGAATCTCAATCTTGAACATAAAGTATTTTATGTGACTATGGACAATTGTTTTGCCAATGACCGCATAATGGAATATCTTTTGATTAAGCTTAATAAAGATAATCTCATCTTGTGTGGACAATTATTTCACATTCGTTGTTGTGCCCATATATTAAATTTGATTGTCAAAGAAGGGATGAGAGTGATTATTGATGGAATTGCAAAAATTTGTTAGAGTGTTGTTTTCTGGACTGGATCATGAAAAAGAAAGGAGAAGTTTGAAGAATTTGCTAGTTGTTCAAATGTTAAATATGATAATGATGGGCATAATTTATATACATATTTTACCCTTAATTATATAATTGCTAGTTATGTTTATTTGTTATTTTTAATTAATTGAATTATTTTATTGAATAGGGAATTAATTGGAGATTATGAATAAAAAGGCATGAAGAAACTCAAATTAGGAAGGGAGATTAAATTGAGAATCAATTGAAGGACAAGGAATTAAAAGAATTCATTTATTGAGATTTAATTCAAGAAGAGAAAAGATGCATCACATGAGAAGCAATTGTCATTATTGTCAGCATGTGCATGACATTAAAAAAAGGAATCCTAATGCAATTCTAAGTTGTGGGCACGTGTGAGAGCATAACAAATTAAAGGCCAAGCCTTTTGGCTTTAGAATTGAAAAGGTGGGGCCCTTTTTGAAGCCTATATAAGCAAGTTTTTGGCTTTTGGACGAAGGAGGAGGGGGAGCCACCAAATGCAAAAGGAAGCAAAAGGAGACCTGATTCGGGAGAGAAGACAAGAGCGGTAGTAGCTGTTCAGTTTCCATGACTGGTGTTATTTATTTTGTTGCTCCCAATTCAAGTATGTTTAGCTAATTTTCTTACACTGAGGTTAAGGATGAAACGTTATTCAATAAAATAATTATCTTGTAATTAATTCCCTACATATGTTCTTTGATGATTATGGTTCTTATTTCATATGATTTGTTGGATGTTATTAAATTCTTTTCACTAATTCTGTCATGCATTATTGATTGTTAGGATTAATATTGGATTAAATCTATGTTTGGGTCTATAAAGTTTATATATGATTATCTTTGGTTCTGTTTTTCATTAAATTGTTTACATAGAGTGCTTAGAATAACTTTGACTGTTTGTTATTCAATATGTTTACATAGGATGCTTAGATGTCATACTATTAAGCAGAAAAAGAACCTACATAAGATTAATTTTAATTGGGCTTAATTGTTATATCTATGAGATGACATAAATTGATTTCGAGTTGTCACTCTAAAATTAGGAATTAATTAATATTTAGATAATTATTAGTTGAATAGTGGTGGATTCTGAAACCTTCGTCATTTTTGTCTTATTGAATTCTCCTTTACTTTAATTGTTTTCTTAGTTTAATTAGTTTAATTTCTCTTAAAAATTCAATTGCTCAACTAGGTTAGGATTAATATTAATTTTAGATTTTAATTAAACTTTTCAATTTATAACAATCTCTATGGGTTCGACCTCATTACCACTATTCTATTTCTAGATTCGTGTGCTTGCGAGTATATTAAAATTTTTCACAACAAGTTTTTGGTGTCGTTGCCGGGCATTGTGCTAGAAAGTCAGTTTAATCTAGATTAATTTGATTTTTCCACTAGTTATAATTTAGGTTGTCTTTTATTTTATTTATTTATTTTTTATAAAAAAACAAAAAAATATTTATTTGTCTTTAAATTCATTGTTTGGTTGTTTAATTTCTTTTATTTTAAATTCCATTTATTTTAATTTTTTTAATTTTTCTTTCTTTGTCTAGTTAGTTTATGAGTATTTGGGAACGCGATTCAATAAATCATTTGGTCAAAAAAGAGTCTAAAATTGAGAGTAGTCAGGCTAGTTCCTCTGAAGTGATGGATGACCCAAATAGAATATTGTCAGTACTACCACCAGTGCAAGCAGAGAAAACCCTTAGAGAATGTTTTTCACCACTTGCAGCCGACCAACCATCTTGTATTGTGTTGCCACAAACTACAGCAACACACTTTGAACTTTAGCCCTCTGTCATTCAACTTTTACTATCTTTTTATGGGTTGGAGAGAGAGGATCCATATTTGCATATTAAGGAATTTCTTGACATATGCTCTATATTTTGTTTTCAAAATTTTAATGATGAGTCAATTAGCATTCATATGTTCCCTTTCTCATTAAAAGACAAAGCGAAAGTTTGGTTGAATTCACTTCCTGCTGGGTTTATTACTACGTTGGATGAATTGAGTAATAAATTCCTCACCAAGTTCTTCCCTATGTCTAAAACAAATGCCCTTAGAAGAGAGATAAGTGATTTTTATCAAAGAGAGGGTGAGCAATTTTATGAGTGTTGGGAAAGATTTAATGATTTACTCCTCAAGTGTCCCCACTATGGTTTTGAGAAATTGAGACTTATACAATGTTTTTATAATGGTTTAACCATGTTGAATCGTCATATGGTTGAGTTTATGAATGGTAGGAGATTTTTTAACCTACGTAAAGGGGCTGCATAGGATTTGTTTAATTCACTTTCTGACAATTCTCAACAATGGGGATTTTTCAAATCAAACCCAGAAATTACCTCTAGTTTCTAGAAAGAGGTTATATGAAGTTAATGATGATTTTGATGTGAAATCCACTCTAGCTACTCTTTCTAGGAAAGTAGATGTCTTAGTTCTGAACCAATCAATGAATCATCATCCTAGTGTAGCTAATGAGGTTTGTGCTCTTTGTTCCAACCCATCTCATACAGCACAGAATTGTCCGTCATTACTAGCCTATCAAGAGGCTTATTCTGAGCAGGTACATGCCCTACAATCATATGAGAAAACCTCCAATAGTCCATATTCATCCACATATAATCCTAATTGGAGGAATCACCCTAATTTTTTTTTGAAACAAAATCATCCTTTATCAAACCAAGGAGGACAACAATTTAGCATGCCCAAACAACAATTTGTCCCTCCTAACCAAGTATATCCTCCTACCCAACAGCCTATGTCTCAATTTATTGCACCCCAACAAAGAAAACCTTCTTTAGATGATACACTTCAAAGTTTAATTCAGTCAACCCAACAAGCCTTTCAGTCAAACACTCAAGTTATTCTAAAGTTTAAACATCAATTGGGTCAATTAACAACTACTGTGGCTGAGAGAGAAAAAAGAAAATTTTCAAGTCAACTAATTCCTAATCCTAAAGGAGTGTATGCAGTTGGATCGAGTTCAAGCCATTAGCATGAAGAAGCCAAATCAATTATGTCCTTGAGAAGAGGAAAATTATTTGACAACAAGGTGGAGGTTCGAACAAGAAAGACATATGAACCTACTTCTTCAGATCCAGTTCCATCACAAGACTCATCACCTAATGATCTAGAAGAAAGTGTCGCACCAACTTATATTCCTAAGGCTTCTTTTCCTCAAAGGTTAGGAAAGATAAAGAAATGGACTTCAACAGGTGAGATTAGAGAAATCTTCCAGCAGGTAAGTATAAACATCTCTTTACTCGATGCTATGAAGTAAGTTCATTCCTATGTCAAGTTTTTGTAAGATTTATGCACTAAAAAAATAAATTTGCATGTCACTAAAAAGACATTTTTAACTGAATAAACTAGCAATTTACTTTAATGTTAAATGCCACCAAAATTTAAGGATCCTAAGTCTTCTACTATCTCATATATTATAGGGAACCAATTGTTTGATAAAGCATTATTGGATTTAGGCGCTAGTGTTAATCTCTTGCCTTATTTTGTTTACATGCAGCTTGGACTAGATGAATTAAAACAAGTTCTATTATTTTGCAACTTGCAGATAGGTCAATGAAAAGACCTCGTGGTATTGTAGAGGATGTGTTGATACAGATTGATAAATTTTATTATCTTGTTGATTTTATTATTATTGATACTCAGCATGTACAAGATCCTAAGAATCACACCCCAGTTATTCTAGATCGTCATTTCTTAGCTACAGCTGATGCTCATATTAGTTGCAGGACTGGAAATATGCAATTGTCTTTTGGTAACATGACCATGGAATTAAATATTTTTAATATTCCCAAGCAGACACAAAACGATGATGAAGTCGTTGAAGTAGATATGATAGAAGCATCAATTGATGACTCATTTATTTCTAACCACTATGACAATCCATTAACACCATACACAACTGACTCTGATTTCTCTGTTGATGTTGACAGTGGTATTAAAGAAGTTAATGCTTTACTTGATTCGACTCTTATCATATATCTAATTAAGTGGAAAGAAAAGATTGAGCCACTTCCTCTTGAAGAGAAAATTGAACCATTCAACTTGGAGCTACTTCCTAAAGAAGTGCAACATATGTAACATTCTAACATGAAAAAAGTGGTAAAATCTAAAGTTCTTAAATTGTTAGATTTTTATACTACTTCAAATAACTCTCAAGTAAGCTTGGAACAGAAGAGATCAAATTAGTGCGATATTGAGGAGTTTCATTACCATCATCCTTTTATTAATAAAATGCTCTTGTGCTTAGTCTATTATGTTTTGTGGTATTTTCTCTATAATTGCTTTGATTTTTACCAAATTCTTATTGATCCTGGTTGATTTTTTGTTTGCATTAATTAGTTAGTTTAGTAGGATTTTATTTATTTTTCTTTTTTTATTTATATTTCTTCTAATGTTTTCTTTTTAGTTGTCATTTTATTTTAAGTTTCCCCAGCCCATTCAGGTGTGATTTCTCCAACTTTTTCTTTTATTATTTATGTTTTTATGTTTTTCATCTTTTTGCATCTTTTTGCATGCATATCTTTTATTTATGAAACATTGAAGACAATGTTCCGAATGCGTTTGGGGGTGGGAATAGTGTGTGCTTTGTTTGTTTAAAACAAAAAAAAACCAAAAAAATAATTTTTTTTTTTATGTGAAAAGCCAATGATAAGAACTTGATTGACAATGAATATGATTCTTAGAAAGGGTTGAATATTGTCTTAATTTATACTTGATTCTTGGGTTAATTCCTCTTAATTGAGATTCTTTAAACACCATGAGCACTAATATCAATTCTTTCATAATTTTGACTTGAAATGTAAGATTGACACAGCCTGAGTTGAGAATTTTAGATAGAGTAAATGACTGTTTGTCTTGATTCTTATCTCCACAATACAAAATAGTATACACAAGCGCCAAAGTTAGAAATAACTACTTATAACCCTTAAGAGTGAAGCTATCCTTGAGTAATTTGGGCCTATGTACTACTAGTATGTAGAGGATAATCTACCATGAGAAGAAGGCTACCTTAAGGGGTAGAGTGAAAGCTCCTGACTATAGTTAAAAAAAAAAAGAAAAAAAAAGGAAAAAAAATCAAGTGCATGTGCTGAAATGAAAAAAAAACAATGCACATAAAAGCTTGTGGAAAAAATATTGGAGATTAAGATAATAAGATTAGTTTGACTTACTCTTTTATTTGTTCGAGGCGAAGGTTGTTGATATTGAAGATTTTGGGAATGGATTTGATTGAATTGATTTCACACACACACTATAAGAATCAAAAGAGAGATAGGATTAACTGTTGAATTAAAGTTAGAACTTTGCCAATATTTGAAATTTTCTTTGAGCTATATAATTTATGCAATCTTTGAGGCTATCTTCATGTTTTGTTTAAAGTTTATTGTTCTTTTCATTTTATTTTAATTTTTTTAAAAAAATAATGTTTGTGAGTATCATCACTAAAGCTCTCACGAGACTATAACTCGTCCACTAGGGCCGCCTAGGGGTTTAAAGGCTTATTGCATACGCTAAATGCAATCGCAATTACCTGTGAAAGTGGTTTAGTTAGGATTTACTTTTTATTTTCGTTACTTTTATTTTTATTTTTTTGTTTTAAGTTTTGCTCGAGGACTAGCCAAATCTAAGCTTGGGGGTATTTGATGGGCATAATTTATATACATATTTTACCCTTAATTATATAATTGCTAGTTATGTTTATTTGTTATTTTTAATTAATTTAATTATTTTATTGAATAGGGAATTAATTGGAGATTATGGATAAAAAAGCATGAAAAAACTCAATTTAGGAAGGGAGATTAAACTGAGAATCAATTAAAGGACAAGGAATTAAAAGAATTAATTTATTGAGATTTAATTCAAGAAGAGAAGAGATGCATCACGTGAGAAGCAATTGCCATTATTATCAGCATGTGCATGGCATTAAAACAATGAATCCTAATGCAATTCTAAGTGGTGGGCACGTGTGAGAGTAGAACAAATTAAAGGCCAAGCCTTTTGGCTTTAGAATTGAAAAGGTGGGGCCCATTTTGAAGACTATATAAGCAAGCGTTTGGCTTTTGGACGAAGGAGAAGGGGGAGCCGCCAAACACAAAAGGAAGCAAAAGGAGACTCGATTCGAGAGAGAAGACAGGAGCAACAACAGCTGTTCAATTTCCTTGGCTAGTGTTATTTATTTTGTTTCTCTCAATTCAACAATGTCTAGCTAATTTTCTTACACTGAGGTTAAGGATGAAATGTTATTCAATGAAATAATTATCTTTTAATTAATTTCCTATTTATGTTCTTTGATGATGATGGCTCTTATTTCACATGATTTGTTGGATGTTATTAAATTCTTTTCACCAATTCTGCCATGTATTATTGATTGTTAAGATTAATATTCGATTAAATCTATGCTTGAGTCTATAAAGTTTATATATGATTATATTTGATTCTATGTCTTTTATTAAATTGTTTACATAGAGTGCTTCAAAAAACTTTGACTCTTTGTTATTCAATATGTTTACATAGGATGCTTAGATGTCATACTATTAACTAGAAAAAGAACATACATAAGATTAATTTTAATTGGGCTTAATTGTTATATCCATGAGATGACATAGATTGATTTCGAGTTGTCACTCTAAAATTTGGATTAATTAATATTTAGATAATTACTAGTTAAATAGTGGTGGATTCGGAAACCTTGATAATTTTTGTCTTATTGAATTCTCCTTTACTTTAATTGTTTTCTTAGTTTAATTAGTTTAATTTCTCTTAAAACTTCAATTGCTCAACTAGGTTATGATTTCTCTTAACAATTGTTGAGCTTGTGCAGTGGGGTCATGGTTCGGTGTGTTGGATTAAGCCTCCAACGGGCTGGTTAAAGTGCAATGTGGATGCATGGGTATTTAGTTCGCATGACAGTTTTAGCTTTGGAGGAGTATTACAGGATTTTGGAGGTGCATTTATGGCATCTAAGTGTCAACACTTCCCTGGTTTGGTTCAGCCCCGCGAGGCAGAAGCTTTGGCTGTTCGTGAATCTCTCAGCTGGATGAAAATTCTGCAACTCTCTAAAGTTATTCTTGAAATAGATTGTTTGAATGTGTACTCAGCTTTAATTACTCAAACTCCTAACCCTAATGGTTTTGGTTTAATTGTTGAGGACTGTCAAGAATTAGTTAAGTTAGTTGGAGAAGTAAGATTCTCGTTTGTTCGACGATCTGCAAACGTTGCTGCCCATACAATAGCTAGGGTGAGGGGTTCTATGTCAGGTCCTGGAGAGTGGAGGTTTGTTCCACCTCCGTGGTTATGTGGTAGTGTCGTTAAGGTGCACCAAATTTAAAACCTTACCACTAATATAAATAATTAGTACAAAGCGAGTAAGGATCGATCCCACAGAGACTATGCTAGTTATATTTATTTATCAACTCTAAAGCAAGATTTAAAATAAAATAATAGTAGTAATAATAGAAATTAATCTAACTAAAGAAAATGCCAATTATAAATAAAAAGGGGGTTTATGAATTTTTAACTAAATAGTAAGAAATAAAGAAATTAAAACTACGAACAAGAATTTAATAAAAACTCTAGTTAAAGGAAAAAGAAATAATGATGATGAAAACTTTGGTTAAAGGATCATTCGCCACCACCAAACATGCACATAATATATCAATTCTATCATCAACTTATATTGAAACTATCAACCGTAGACAACAATAAGCTCTGTTAGTCTCAATCTTTCCTTAGTGTGTCGTTAGGCAAAACAAGCTCTTCACCTAATCTCTAACCATTAAATAATTTAAAACAAGCTCTTTAAATTTAAGATAATGGAAGCATTAAACAAAGAAAGATATTAGGTTGATCTAGGCAATAAACACACAAGCTCGGATTATTTAACCTAGGTTATGTTCTCCAATTGAAATCACTGATTCCAACCTGCTACTAATGATTAAAATATCAAGACAATTACGGATCAAGAATTTTAATCTAGCAATAGAATTTATTCAAGTCCTATCTAATTGGCCACTCAAATAAAACAAGAATAAACCATGAACATTAATTATAGAAGAACATAAACAATCTCAATTAAATAAATTGAATGATAGAATTTAAATTTAATTGCATAGCATGTTTAGGGTTTTGATTTCACCCTCAACCAAATAAAAATTTAGCCTAACATAATTGAATTGGGAAGAAGAGAATTGACAAAACCAATCATGGAGATTAATTCAAGCGGCTGCTGATTTTTTCTCTTCTCCTTGCGCCTGTTGATTTTTTTCTCTGCCCGAATTGCGTCTGCACTCCCCTCTCGCTCTCTGGCAGCTCTCTTTTTATAATGCTAGTTGACCGAATTCTTCTCCAACAAGTCTAAAGAAATCCTTTTTCAATTCTAATTGAAATCATTTTTCAATTCTAATTGAAATCCTTTTCCAATTTGAACTTTTATTCCTTTTCAATGTGAACTTCTTCATGTCCTTTTTATCCATAATAAATAAAAATAACTAGCAAATATATAATAAAGGGTAAAATATGTATATTAATTAATTCCCTATTCAATTAAAAATTAACTAAAATAACTAGAATGTTTCAGATCAAAACAAGAAAAAGATGGAGAAATTAATAACAAAATATATGAAAAATATGCACTTATCATTATGTCTGATGTTGACAATATCTTAAGATTAATGAAATTTCCATTCATCAAAAAAAAAAAAAACTAGGTTATGATTAATATTAATTTTAGATTTAAATTAGGCTTTTCAATTTATAACAATCCCTGTGGATTCGACCTCGTTACCACTATTCTATCTCTAGATTCGTGCGCTTGCGAGTATATTAAAATTTTTCACAATAGATAACCAATTAGTGCTTGATTGTCCTACTAGGTGGAATTCCATATATCTTATGATTTCATCTACTTTGCAATATAAAATATTTTTGCTCGATTAAAGCATATTGATGGACAATATAAGTTTTACATAGTGAGGAAGATTGACAATTTGCCACTATTTTGAAAGAGAATTTGAAAAGTTTTTATGATGTCACTAAGTTACTTTCAAGAATTCAGTATCCAATATCGAATGTATTCTTGCAACATGTGTATGAGATTAAATTATCTTTATAAGATTGGTTTTTATCACATTTTGATATGATTCAACACATGGATCAATTGATGTTACTGAAAATATTGGCAAGATATAAGTGGAATTTTAGGTGTGGCCTGTATATTGAATCCAAGGTATTAAAAGGAGTTCATTTTGTATTACTTTTCTATGATTTATTGTGATGACAAAAAGTTCTATGTTGGCAAAGTGGTCACCTTTTGCTGGAAATTAATGGGAAAGTATCAATGAAGTTTCCACCAACTGTTTATTACTCTGATTATACTTGTAATAGTTTTTCTTCTACTATATCTACAGGGGATTATTATAAGAAAGCAATCAAATGAGTGATAGGGTTTGATGATTATGTAAACAATGGAGATTGTGTGGCTATTGCAAATGAATTAAATTCATATTTGGATGAGAAAGTCATGCCATGGATGGAAGATTTTAATATTTTGAGTTGGTGGAAAACAAATAGACATAAGTATCTTATATTAGCTCGAATTGCTAGATATATGTTGGTAATTCCAATTACAATTGTTGCTTCCAAATCAGCTTTTAATACAAGTGGTAGAGTTGTGAGCCCACACCATAACAAACTTCATCCAAGCACATTGGAGGCCTTAATGTGCTATCGAAGTTGGCTGGCTATGAGCTTACAATGGCAGTATGAGTTTATTTTTCACTATATCTATATTATATAATTATTAATATATTCACTTATAAGTTACATTACTTATATTTTATTATTTTAGATTTGAAACCTGACGCTATCTCTCAATTCACCACATTCCTCGAGGAAGAACAAGGGAAGCAGGAGGCGTAAGAGATCAATACTTTTATTAAAAATATTAATTAAGTATCCATATCCATTCCATTTATTTTATTGTTGATACAAAAGTAATTTCTTTTTCTTTTTATTGTAGGATTTTGAAGGTTGACGAAGATAATTATTTTGGTGATTTTTATTTTATAATGTGATATTTGTAATGGATTAATATTAATGTAAGATATATTGTCAAACTTTACTTTTATTTAAATTTTTTATTTTATTATGATTAAATTAAAATAAAAAAATAACAAATGTATCAATTATTTGAGATCAGGGACCCCTTGGGGATCCCCTATTATTATTATTCAGGAAGGAGACGAGGATTCTCTCAAGCAATCCTGACAGCGACAAGAAGGAAACATGGACATATACAAGATATCGAGGATGGGTATAGGGAGGTCGGTCCCCTCCCCTCCCCTCCCTTCTCCATTGCCATCCTTAGATATATGACATTGGGAAGGTGTTTGATGAGGAAACGATGTCGTCAAAGTGTTTTGAAAGTTTCTCATATTTATTGTGATATAAATTGTTGTAATTACTTGAGCTATACGAATCATAATTAGAATATGTTGTATTTCCTTAACATATTTACTTCATCTTTGAATCAAAATAGATTATTATAAGTTACTAAAATTTTCTTAGTTAAGTATTGTCCTCATTATTATTATCAATAATAATAATAAAGGACCTATTTACAAATAGAACTTCTAAGCATTTTGATAAATTCTGTGAGGTATTGAAAACAGGGACCAAAATGTAAAACTTAATTGAGGCCAATTTGGAAAATTTGAAAATTGTATGGTGTAAAATGATCAATTCGGAGAATGGGAACTTGATTTCCACACCCCCAGGAACCAAATTCTCATTCTCTAATTTTAAAAATATGTGGATTCTACATGTTTTATTCTCATTCTCCCTTCTATTTTAGTAAGTAAACAACATCATCCATTTTAATTGCAAATTCTGATTCTTCAATCCCACAAGTAAACACACCACAAATAAGATTCTCAATACAATTATAGAAAATTCAGCTTTGTTTTAACCTATTATTTTTCCTGTAATTTTGCCTTTATGAGTAGTTTTGTTATTAAAAAAATTTCAATAATTATATATTTTCGTAATTTTTTATTAGATATATAAAATAAGTCATATTGTTTTGACCTAACTTAAATAGTATTACGCCAAACTGTTGAGGGCCCAAGCAATCAAGTTTATGAATTAGGATGAAAAATACTAAAACATAATTTTGGAAACGGACACGAAGTTTGTAATAGTTCATGCTTAACAACTTAGTAGATATAGAAATTTCTGTTTTGGACACATAAACTATCCTATGTTTATTATTTGGCTTTGCAACTTAAAACATGTTTGCCTAGTTAATCTATAAACTAGGTCGAGAATTCACTTGCTATTGATATGTGATATCACAATCTTATCTCTTAGATAATTTTGCATTCTTGTGAGGATCAATAAAAACATAAAACGAAAAACATGTTTGTCCACACATCAAGTCATAAATCAGTTTTGATACTAATTGTAATAACTTGAGCCTAGCGACTAAGTAGATATTGTTTGCTCTGGACACACAACTAGTTACGATTTAGTTATTAGGCTATGGAATTCAGAACTCGTTTATTTAGTGAGGCTTATACTACACTAGGCAGTGACTTAATAAGAACATCGAATCCACATGGTTGTTGTTGTTATTATTATTTGCCAATATAAAATGCAAACAAGAAATAAAACATACAAAATGTCAAAATATTTACATAATGAGTTTAATTGATTCCATTCTATAGGGCATTTGTTTAATGGTAACTATTTAATTAGGCATTGGGCTTAATTTAAATTTTACTATTAGGCTAAAAGTTATAAGCAGATATATTTTTAAAAATTCAACTTAAATTAATGAAATAATTAATCCAACAATGGCAAATTTATAATTTCATGTTGAAGAAGAAACAACATATTTTCTAGAAATTTTAGAAAATACGAGCTACCCCGCAAGTCGCTTAGTGGCTCTGCTAACGATTTTAGGAGCTCACTTCCATCCAATATGTGGATGCATATATGTTGTCATTTCGTTATATTTTCACCGACCCTTACGAAGAGGTCTTTGAGGGGAAAAGATTATAATATCTCGCTATGCTAGAGAATAAGTTACTAGACTAGATTATACATCATGTATTCATCTAATTAAGTAAACATTATTGGGTTCCAAAGCCAAAAAAGTAAATCTATAACAATTCAAATATCCAAAATTAAGAATATCTACAATTATTAGACTGAGTAATTAAGTATAAATTATGTAAATGAAACTAATATTTGTGAATTTAAAATAAACGTTGTAAATTAACATTAACTGTAATATAAAACAGAAATTATGTAAATGAAATATATGACTTATAAATAAAAAAAGAAGAAGGTATTATTGGTGTATTAATATAGAAGCAGTAAATTGATATATTATTAGTAAACAAAACAAAAACATACAAATATAACATAAAACTTATAAATCAATATTAATTACATAAATACATCATAAGACTTGTAAATAAAAGGTAAAATACGTAAACTAATATAAGAAGGGTAAATTGATATATTACTGATAAACAAAACAAAAACTTACAAATATTCTTGAAATCATCATTTGAAAAAAATATTCTTTTAATGCTTTTCAAAGCAGTTGTCAGATGATGAGATTTTGCATCCTTCAACATCCTCTACAACAATTAGGGATGACAAAAAAGTCAACTTGAATTTTGGCCCAATTGACCTTACTCAAAATTTTTGGACTTTGGCCGAATTTAAGGTTCAAAATTTGGGCTTGGACTTAAAAATAAAAGCTCAATCAAACTCGGGTCAGGGTTCGGGCCTTAAACAACTCGACCCAACCTGACTACTTAATAATAAAAAATTATGTTTTTATTTGAACTATGTGTTTTTATTTAAATTAGACATATTTTTTTTTTTTAGTTATTTATATGATTTTATGGTTGGGATATTGATTAAAGTAATCTTTATATTTAATTTAATAAAGGAGGTAAATTTATATTATTTCAATATTAAAAAAATTAAAAAAAAAATGTTTGGTCGAGCTTAGACAAAGCCCGAGCCCGACCCGAAGGTGAAAATTTGGGCTTTTTATCAGGCTCGAGTCCTTTATTTATGTTGTCAAGCCCAATAATAACCACCCCAAATGGTCAATAAGTACAAGTAGGGAGTTTAACACTGCACGAAATATACATAAGACTTCAAATTAGACTTAATTTTATTACTATATCATATATGTATTTAGTAATATAAGAATAAATATTTATATATATAATTTTGTTTTGGCTTAATCCTCATCAAGATGAATAATCTCGCCAAACAAATGCTATGATAGAAAATAGAAAAAAAAATTATAATGTTCTAGAGTATAGAATTTATAGCTAAACTAATTCAATAAAACTCATTCTACTAAAGTAAATGATTTTTTTCCTACAATTATTTAGACAACATGTAAATTATTTTAACAGTTAATAGTTTTACATTAATTTATTTATTTTATTTTTCATTTATTAGTGTTATGTATAATTTATAAAATTTACATTTATCATGATATTAATGCTGTAATTTTAAATAGTACAGTATATAATTTTCCTTATTTTACATCTGAATGAACATAATTGACTGTTGTTGCATCCTGCTTGATCAAATTTCTTATGATCAAGATCAACGTTAGCCACCCAAACACCTTCTTCCCATTGTGGTACAATCTCTTTGTTTTTCATCTCTAGTCCTCACAGGCACAACTAATACTTACTACAGGATCAAATTCCTATATATTTATTTTTTGAAAATTACAGTTTCTTAGAGCTTCAACAAATCACATTATTTGTCACATCGGTGTCACCATCCACGCAAGCTTTCAAAATGCTGCTTCTTTCCATAACCGATAATTGCATCAGGCAATCACTAAACCGTATCCTTTTTCTTCATAATCATTCCAAGCAGCAATGGCGTTATGGCCCCAACCGATCAGCTATTGGAGATATTAATTTGATGGACCTTGCTATGTTACAGCTTCTGCAAGTAACATAGCCAATGGGAATCCTCCACGCGTGTTGGTGCTGATGCAACCAGGCTAAGGCAGCTGTTCATGCAAGGTGAAAATGCCGAGGCTGTTAGTTTCAGCTTCTGCAACCTAGCCTTGTCCTAATTTGATTAGATCAAAGTGGAAAAGTCAATAATTAACCATCTTTAAAATCCTACTCTACACGTGGGAATACGAAGCTCTATCCCCTCACAACGTGTGGGGTTGTAATACAAAGAGCAGTAGCGGCACGTTTTCTTGCAAAATGTTTTTAAAAGAACTTACACAAAGCCACTTGTTACTGCACTAGCTGACAAAACCCACCTGCAAGTTGGCATTACGTTTTTGAGTACTTTGATTTTGATTGAGCCCCACTCAATTCTCATCAACTGTTGCTCTACTTCTCTGTGAGTTGTTCACGTTTACGCGTTTCATTGGAGCCCCTGTATTTGTTTCTTTTTTTCCTTCAGTTTCTGGAACAGAACACGGGAGGCTGAGAGGCAGAGCAGCTCTTGGTTTTCAAAGCCAAGGTCAGTTGATAATTAGTATTTATTTTACTAAAGTTTGAAATTTTGGTTTCTTTTGACCTTATAAGATTTCAATTCAAGCAGACATTTGAATAAAATTTTCAACTTTGGTTCAATTTTTCAAGATTTACTGTTTTGAACATTTGTTTAGTATTTACTATTTACATTTTTTTTTTTTTTTCTTTGTTTTCTTTCGTTGATAACAATGATTGATGAAGAAATGGTGCTAATATGATGTTGATTGATTAAAGGACAAGGGGGTATTAATTTAATACTAAATTTTGCTTGCAGAACATGTAAGAGATTTGATTAGTTTATCAAAGGAATCACACTCCCGGGTTTCCCACGTGCATCATCGTTATCTAATATAGTTATATCAATTTACAAGTTGCCTATTTTGGTTTTGATCTTGGCATGTAATGAATAATTGAAGTTCTGATAAGATCAAAAGAATTTAAAAAAAAAAAAAAGACCCTTGTTATTAATAGGGAATTGATTAGGATGGAGCCTCCTTCGGAGCAGCAGCAAAGCTGGAAAAAGATGAAAAAACAGTTGACAGCAAAGCGAGATGACACACCATTGCAGTCTCTGGTGAGAACAGGAAGTGTTGAATTGGTTTTGGATATGATTTCTAGTTATGGGGATATGGAGTTGAGAGAGATGTTGTCGAAAATGAACCAATCTGGTGAAACCGCACTGTATGTCGCTGCTGAGTATGGTTATGTTGATATGGTGAGGGAAATGATCAGGTATCATGATACTAGTTTGGCTGGTATCAAAGCAAGAAATGGCTACGATGCATTCCACATTGCTGCTAAGCAAGGATGCTTGGGTAAGCTTTTCAACTTCCATTTAAACATGCAATATCCAGTTTTCGCAATTTTATGTTTGATATATTTCAAGTGTTTGAATGTGGTTGATGTGATGTCATTACATCTTTAGTATGAAACTTACCTTGTTAAGTCGGGTACTAGCATCCCAGTTTGCCCCTTTTCATAATGACTAATCATTGTTGGATTCGAGCTGCTGTTCTGAATATTCTCCATGCTATGTTGTAGAGGTATTGAAGATTCTCATGGAGGCACTTCCTGAACTTTTGATGACTTTTGATTCCTCGAACACCACAGCATTACACACAGCTTCCTCACAAGGCCATGTTGAAGTAGTGAAATTTCTCTTGGAGAAAGGTAGTACCCTAGCCACCATTGCTAGAAGCAATGGGAAAACGGCTTTGCATTCTGCAGCTAGGAATGGACATCTGGAGATTGTGAAGGCCCTTTTGAGTAAAGAACCTGGCATTGTTTTGAGGAACGATAAGAAGGGTCAGACAGCTCTCCATATGGCCGTTAAAGGACAGAGTATTGAACTTGTGGACGAGCTGGTAAAGGTTGATCCTGTTATAATCAACATGGTTGATGCCAAGGGAAACTCTGCATTGCATATAGCAACCCGTAAGGGCCGGGTTCAGGTGATTAAATTCATTTCCTTTGAACACAATTGTCTTGTTTTCAACTTACCTTATCAGATTATGAACTTAAAAAGTTTTATTGTGTGTTTTCAATCTTTAATGAGAAATTTGGAATCATCATACCTCGTAATGTCTTAGCTTGACTAGGATCATTAACATATGTAGAGCATCACACAAAAGAAGATGCATAAATTGAGTATTTTAACTGATATATATTGCAGATTGTTCAGAAGCTGCTGAATATCAATGGAGTTGATAAAGCAGTCATCAACAAATCCAGAGAAACTGCTCTTGACACTGCTGAGAAAACTGGGCATTCTGAAATTGGAGTCATCTTAAAAGAGCATGGTGTCCCATGTGGCAAATCCATCAAGCCCCAAGCAAACTCAGCTCGAGAACTAAAGCAGGCTGTTAGTGACATAAAGCATGAGGTTCATGACCAGCTCGAGCACACACGTGAAACACGTAAACATGTGCATGGTATAGCTAAGAGGATCAACAAAATGCATACGGAAGGGCTTAACAATGCAATCAACTCCACCACAGTTGTAGCTGTCCTCATTGCCACCGTTGCCTTTGCTGCCATCTTCAGTGTCCCAGGCCAATTTGCTGATAAACCAGATGAACTTCCTCCAAAGGTCTCCCCTGGAGAAGCGCATATTGCTCCAAAAACACCCTTTTTAATTTTCATCATCTTTGACTCCATTGCCCTCTTCATATCATTGGCTGTTGTGATAGTTCAAACCTCAGTTGTAGTTATAGAGAGAAAGGCAAAGAAGCAAATGATGGCAGTGATTAACAAGCTGATGTGGTTGGCTTGTATTATGATTTCAGTAGCATTTCTTGCACTGTCATACATTGTTGTCGGAGATGACGGTAGGGGGTGGGCTGTTGCTGTAACATTTATAGGGACCGTGATTATGGTATCAACAATAGGAACAATGTCTTATTGGGTGATTGTCAACCGAATTGAGGCTTCCAAAATCCGGAGCATCCGGAGGTCATCAATGGATAGTGGGTCCCGATCAATGTCAGCATCAGTAATGTTGGATTCAGAGTTTCTGAACAATGAAATTAAACTCTATGCAGTTTAACAAGTGCTACACCACCTCTGTTGCCCATGGTTTAGCTCTTTATACACGAACTACCCCCTCATCTCTCTCATGTTGTATATAAGTATTTAACAAGTGACGGCATTTATGCTTCTCACTGAAGTAACTGGCAGCTTTGCTTTACAAGGAGCTCGTGCAGCATGTGGAAGAAGCAGAGAACAGTAATCTCCCTACTAAAAGTTTAATTTTTCAGTATCAATTTAGTCAACGATTTGACTCTATTTTTGTAACTTAAGGTACACAATTTTTAAATATAGTTCTTATATTTTGAAGCACCTGAATCTTTCTTTCTGCATTTGTTGAAGATTAAACCTGTGCTTGTGTGAACGGCAAAAGTTCTTCAAACATACCCAAAAAAGCATTGGTTTCGGCGTCCTTCAGAAACATCTAACAATGTTAATATTTTCTTCCAGACATTTCATATCATGAAGTGAGCCAATTGAGTTAAGATGATGACGTGATGGTATCAACACCACTTAATTAAGACTTTTACCTTCTCAAGAGGCTTAAATGTTTCATGTAAGTCGGCACGACAAGGTGCAATTTACAACTCTGCCCTATATTTACTCAAGAGGTAAATAGTTTTGGTATCATCATATATGTACGCATACATGCGTGTTCTCATAAAGGTTTTCTGACTGAGGGCTTTCTTTGGATAAGTGAAGTACAATGTACCGTTTTGTTCTGATGTTTTTCTACATTTCTTTTTCAGTATGTCGCTAAAAATGTTTCTTATGATTGTTTTTTTTTTTTTTTCCTGGTCATTCCGAATCAGAGACACCTGAGAGTTTCAATTGGCTATTCTTTCTTTTTAAGAATCAGGACAGTAGCATGGTGGACATATATAAACGGATCAACCAATCGGCCGAATTTAAAGGCTACCCAAATGAATTAGACAACTCCTTGCCTCATCTCATAGGCCTGGAAAATATCTTCGGCTTATAACTTTCTGTGGATGTTGGATAATATCTTTTCTTCAAAATTATTACCATTTATAAATATATTACAATTTAAAATTTATTAAGAGTCTAAACATACATATTTTATAACAGAGTGTAGAGACCTGCTGAGCATTAGCTCGAAAATCTATTCTCACTAATCTTCGGAGAGAAGTATCGAAGACATGAGTTCACCACTGGACTACCAGATGATATCTTATTACACTCAATGGTTTGTGTAAATTACAACTTAATATGCACTTGTCAGCGACAGTGAGCTATTATGCTAATTTTAAAAAATTTAAGGAAAAAATAAAATTACGATAAAGAATTCAGACCTTACAATGGAAAAATAATAATAATGGATGTACAGGCTTCATTCTTGGTGCTAGATGGTCATGATACTGAAGACACACATATGCTGATGTGCATCAGAATGAAGTGAAGGTGAGAAGTTGCTTGTAGAAAATATTTTTAGCTCTAAAAAATTTAAAAAAAAAATCTTGAAGAAACATAATGTTGTTGATGCCTTGAATCTCACCTGACATTTTTCACATGCACCACTTGCTGATATGTCCCAGCAATGCCTACATATTTCCCTTCTTACCCTAGTAGTAGGATAAGCTATACAAATCTGTCTTCAACTCCAGTAAATTCTGAAGAAAATATTATACTTTCATGTTTTTTTTCCCCTTTTTATCTTCGAAAATAAAGAGCTAGAGAGCAAATGAATTCTTTGAATCCCTTTTAACTGTACAGTAGATCATGCGTTACTCAGGGAACAGTCATGGAAAATTTCTTGAGTCATTGAATCTGTTACACAGAAACTGGTGAATTTTGCTGTGATTCATTGGGAACATAATGTTTAACGTCTTGCTCAATATCAGCAACAATATCAAACTCAAAGACTTGTCAAAAATCTCAATGACAGTGGACATAAAGACAAGGAAAGATATTTAAGAACCAATATATATATCTAATGAGTAATTCTGTCAAGTTAAGATTTTAAAACATGCACTTTGCTTCACAATCTTTTAACTTTTTGATTTTTTTAATAACCGTGCTTAGATGGGAATAATCAAAAGCAGCACAAACCCCACATTCTGAGTTGAGCTTGGCAACTAATTGTTGTCCAGAACAGTGATGTTAATCACTTGAAATCTAAAGAGATCAACACTCTCTGACAGATAGTACTGTATTAGTTTGATTAAGAGCCTGTCCATTGGATTAAATGTTTTGTCAAATCATCAATATTTTACATGTCCTAGCCTCGTATTAAACAATCAAATCAATTTTCCATTTTCAGGCAGGTAGTACTTCATCATAGACTTGTGCAATTTCTATTAAACATTGAATCCACAAAGGCCACAACCCATCTCCGTGGCTCCTCGAGCTGCTATGCTACCTACCCTTGTAAAAGTTTTAGTATCATTACTGTTACTCTTTCATTGAGATGGCAATTCTGCATCTAAGAATGAATCTCAACTCTCAAGCACTAGAAAATAGCATTTTAGGAAGCCCAAGTGGTGGGTTGCTACTCTCACAAATTTCATCTTTTAATTAAATATAATTAAATACATACAATCTTTTCTTTCGCGAAATGTAAGTGAAGCGGATATTTTTCAAATACTAATGAGGGTAGAAATTTTTAACTGTGCTTTATAGAGTTAATGTAAACTATCTCTAACAATTGTTTGATTGTAAATATCAGCAGTTTTCTTACTATGATATCAAAATTTTTTTCCCTAAAAAAAAGCCTTTGTACAATTAGTAACCATATCTCTGGTGTTCATTGTTATGAAATTAAAGTCTTTACTAAGGATATGGGAAAATTCCTCTGTACTTGATTCTCCAATTCGACCGGTTGGGGACAAAAAGTTGCTTTGCTTAGTTTTCTGATTCTTCAAAATCTACTGTTTGGTTTAATATTTACTGAAAAAATAAATAACTAAATAAATAAATAAAGAGAAGAAAGATCAATAAATTGGAGGAAAATTTGTCTGCTTTGGATAGATCTACATACATCCACTATTATTATAAAATCAAAATCAATAAATCTTGGTATAATATTTCCAATCAACTAGTTTTCGTTGACACAAATGTTATATGCGACATGCTTTTTGACGCTCTTGAGAGACAGGCTGGTGAATTGCTATGATAACAATCATTACTAATACTGTTCTACTAACAGAAAAAAGCAAATCCAATCATATGAGTTTTGTATAATTTAGTCTTAATGATTAATGCAGAATGATTATCATGTGAATCCTAAAATTAATAACCAGAGTCCAGTTAGCTAATGTTCAACTGATACAATTCATTTTCTTAAAAGCTAAATTGACTATTTTATTTTATTTTTAATCTTTTTTGTGACAATGATGGGAACACGTAGCAGTGTGGCTATCTGGAACCTCTGTTGGCATTTGGCAATGTAGTCTTATTCAGAAATGCTGTATTTTGATTGAGATAATGACTCAATACTTTTCCTTTTCTAAAGGGGAAAAGGGATAAAAAAGATGATGTCCTCACTTTAATGCAAAAACACAAATCTTCCTCAGATCTTTTTTGAAAAAGGAATGGTGGGTAAAGCCTGAAATAGCCTTAAAGAATCTAGTTAGGAGGAAAAGGACCACATGAAAACTATTACCAACAGGGGGGAAAAAAAAAGTAGAAAAAGAAAACAACCTAGATTTTACAGAATCCATAGAACATGAAAAGTTTTGGTCACTATACATATCATAAAGTTACATCATTCGAGGAGAAGAAAGTAGCTGTGAACTAAATGAACAGAGATGAATGGAGGTAAAACTGTAGAACTGAGTTTAAACATTAACTGGAAATCTTGAGCATTCACTCTAACATTTATGTTATAACTTGTGCAAGTACGAAAAGGACAACAGGGTGAGGCTCACACTACTTATATGAACAATAAAATTTTGATGACTAAAACTTCAATGGTTAAACTTTATTTGAACAAATCTAGGACCTTCAATGAGTTGTTCAAACATAGTACTTCAACATCACAATTCATTAAATTCATATGCTGCAAACTCCAGGTCTTTCTTGGCCCCCACAAACTGGAATCTTTGAAGCAGATAGTGAACAAACCCCAGCAGCTTCACTGACATTCTTTCTTGAACTAAGCAGCTGCTGAGACTGAGACTGTTTACAGTGAGCAATGGCTGCTTCAATTGAGCTTTCAACCTCTGAATTTGCACTGCTGCTTCTCTTGAGTAGCTGTAAATTGCAAAAACCAATTGAACTAAATGGAAAAGATGAAGATGAAGATGATGATGAAGAACCAGATGAAGATGTAGAAGTTGATGAAGATGAACACTTCAACGGAGAATGCCTTTGAATTGCTCCTGAGAAGGACTTTCTATGGCTATTAGCAACATCTTCAATCATCTCCTTTTTAATGCTCTTGTATCTGCCATTATCAGTTTTCCCAAACGGAGATTTATTTGCAACTTTCATGTACTTGTTTAAACAATCACTGCCTTTCGAAATATTCTCTACCTCGGCATTGCATGCTGCTTTGGCGCAAAACTCATCTGAACAAGTGGACTTACTGAACAATGACATAAGATATGCCCTCGAAGCTTTGAGCTTTTGACCCAGTGAAGATTTCTTGATCTGCTTCAGCTTTCTAGTCCAAGACTTCTTTGACCGATCATCATTAATGAAACCACTCATTTCATTTGACCATTCGAAGAAATACTCATCTGGGTTCAATTCACTGCTGACCCTGCAAGATTCTGAGGGTGACACATTACAAGATTCCAAAGGGGTACTGGTATTTGTAGTAGCAGCAGAGCTTGTGTTAATGAAGGGAATGGAAAAGTTTTCTTCTAAGGAATCATCTTCAATTTTGGAGTTTTGGAGAAGATTTTGAACCATTAACAAGCGAGGGGGAAGGTGAAGAGGAAGGAGTTTGCCTTTGTAGAAAAGTTCATCAGCCGGGGATGTTGTTGCGGCATCTTTGTCTTTAGAAACAGAACACATTTGGAACTCAAATTCTCGGTTTTGTGGGGGAGAGCTAATGGAATAACACAAGAAGTTGTTTGATGAAGAAGAAGAGCTCACCTCCATATCAATGTAATCTTCATTATCATGATGATTGCTTGAAGCCTCGCTTAATGCGGCCATCTCATTTGAACTTCTCTTTTTCTCTGTCTCCCTTTGCATTGTGTGTGTATTTGTGAGGATGCTGCTTATGGAGATTTGAGAGTTTGGTGAGTAGGGGGAAAGGCAAAAGCATCCTTTAAAGTGAAGATGCTGCCAAGTTAAAAAAGAGGGAAAAAAAGATTTTAAAAAATTGTATAGCAAGGCACTGTCAGATTTTTATTTTTTATTTTTCAATATCTTGAATGGTTCCAAGTAGTAAATTGCAGAAAAAAATGTGAATTGAGCAGCCACTCACTGACCCATGTGTCCTTGCTCATTCATTTCTTTATTGCATTTGAATTTGTGTGGCCTAATATGAAGTTGCTTTTGTTTGAATTCATCTCGTTCTTATGCACTTCACTTTTAGTAGGGTGGGCAAAATATCAGAAGAATCGGCGTCATCGTATTCGATTTCTAAATTTTGAAAAAATCGATCCATTCTGTTTAATGAAATTTAGAAAAATTAAATCGAACTTAATTTAATTTGATATATGTTTTTTTTTTATTAATTTAATAAAATAAACTACAAATGGACCAAATTATAATTTTTTTTTCTCTCTGAAATAGTTTATTTGTAGGCAATTCGAATTTACAATCTAAAAAATACTATAAAAATGTCAATATAAATTATTTTTGCATCCACATATAACTACTTATTTGCATGTATATAGCAATAACCACCGGTTAAAACATTAAAGAGGGAAAAAAATATCATACTTGACACAAATAAATCATGTCACATTGCTTCCAAACTAAGTTTTAGTTACATTAATTTAGTCTTTACTTTTGATCAAATAAAATAAATTTATAATTATCACTCTATATTATTTTTATAATTTAATAATTAAAAGTCAGACATATATTATGTAAATTATTTTATTCATGGAAACATTTTTAGGAGGCTTACAAAGAGAGAGAGATGAGATTTTTTTTTTTGATATTGATCACGAGGTATCCTGTGGAGGGCCCCAACTGTGGGAGGCACCTTTAAGCCCGTACCACAACCCAGATTAGAAGTCCCCGCTCGAACCGGGAGGCACATGTTCTCCCAACAAGAGAGAGATGAGATTTTAGTAAAGAAAGAAAAAATTAAATGAAATTTGTATGTGGGCCCCAAAGAACACCAATCTTGACACACCCCCCTTTATGTCAACCTGTTTTTGGATTTTACTTGTTTTCATGAATGAGTCAGCTGATGCAAACTTTTGGAACATAGCAAGCTTATGAGACTTCAAATCATCTGATGAGAATCTTTATAATGCATGGAGTACTGTTAGATAGTTGTCTCATTTTAATCTTTGAAGCCCTTCTTTAGTGATGTTAATGCTTTGAATTTGAAAACCATTTCTTTTTTTTTAAGAAGAGATGATCATGAGAATCTAATTTTTCACTACAAAGAACTGGCCACATTGGTTCTTGTTTTTAAATGAAAGTTTCAGTGTAAACATAACAAAATTTCTTCAACAGTGTTAAGAAAATGAAAGTAGAATCAAATCAAAACTGGATGAGCATTCTGCTAGAATCTTACATATGAAATTACACTATGCTGAACAATGTATATTCTTGTGAATTATATCAAAATGATTGGATTGAAGGATTAGGTTTCGACTTTATTGGATCAGCAGATAGAATTTAATTAAGAACTCATGTTAGACAAATCTTGACTATTAATTCAGTGCCACTTATAACAAGCTTACCTCAACTCAAGCCTATTGATTTCCTCAGTGCAAAACTCTTGGCTCTTACTCTTGTACACTCGTTATATGTGCTAAAGATTGTTACTAATAACGCTTTATGCCCATGTTTAGAGATTAGATTACTTTAATCATATACATGATTATGCACAATATGGAAAAGGTTCTTTTATTATCCCTGCAACATCCACACACTTCTCTGCAAACAAAAGTTTAAAGTACATAAATAAAAGAAAGCCCATGTCTCAAAGCCTAGTTTTTTGCACTCCCATTCATCAATTCATGACTTCAATAATAGAGCCTGTGTGCTTTGTTTTTGTGCCTGGGTGTGTACACTATTTTATTTCAATAATTTGACCAGGTCAAAATAACCTTCTCCGATGGATTTCATTGTTTTTAGTTTTTAGAAGTTTTAAAATAGGGTTGTTGACCAAATAAGAACAAGCATAAGGTCCAATATATTTTTGATGGTGGTGGGGGCCTTTGTGGTGGGGGGGAAGATTTGGAGGTGGAGAAATGTTAACATTGAACAATGGAAAATGACGCATCCAAGGCTCTAGACCATTTATTTGTCTGCTCTATTAACCCAACCATTATCAGTTTCTGCTATTTGGGACCTTGGTCCCATTTGTTAAAACAGTTTCTTGAATCCCGATAAAAGATTATAATTCCACAAACACATCACTACTTTTTATCCTTTTTCTACGATGCAAAGTAGTGTTTTTGCTTCAACAAAAGAAGAGTGAATGATTAGATTAACTAAATATCAAATTCAAAATCTGTTCAAAATGTTTTGAATACTTAGAAGTGTTGGCCTGATGGGAGTGAGCGAGGAAGCACCCATAGGATTACAAAGGAATGAAGTTAAATGGTTTAATTTTCAATTTTTTAAGCACCATTTGGTTTTTGAGGGAATATAACAACGTTTACTTCAAACCTCCAGTAGTTCAAGCATTTAATGATAGGTGACCTACTATGAAGTTGAAACAAGGGTCTGGATTAAATAAGTAGTATTAAAGCCTAATCATATGTTTAATAAGTAGGTTATCACTGTATTTCTCAAAATTTGAAAAGGACATATTTGACAATGTTTCAAAACCTTTTAGGCACTTTCATGATTATAGAAAATTTTGACCAAAAACTATAAATACGGAGAAAAGCCCAAAGCAGCTAGCTGGCTATAGAAATCAACTAATCAATTTTCTTTTTAGTGGCAAACGGCTCTGTATAATCCTAACTCCAGATCATTTTTCTAAGGTTGATCAAAGTTAAAGCTTTATATATCTAAACACTCTTGAGCTATCACTTGCTTATCCATCATATATATTTAAGCTGTCACTAGCTTATATAGTCTTATAAGGAGTGTGTTATTTGTAAACTTCATTTCAATCTTTCAATTGAGTGATTGTATGCATAGAAAAAATAGGGTGAAGAGGTGCAGCATGTACACTTCGTTGTAAAAGTTTATTAACGCCTATAAAGTCAATTGCACTTATTTTGGAGTCTTGGGATATAAGGCTTTATGTTAGTGGAATCATCAAACTCAGATTGTTTGGAGATATGGATGTAGGCAGGTCTATCGAACCACGTAAATATTATTGTGTTTCTTTTTCTCGACCTTTACTTTTTAATTTACTTGTTTTATTGTTGTTGTTTGATGATAGTTGTTGGTGCTGGATTATGTGTTGTTATTGAAGAATTTTTTAAAAATCCAATTCGCGTTTCCTCTTGAGATGTTTAGTTAGAATTTGAAGAAGTAAACTCAATTTGTTATAGGTACAGATATTCAATCTGTATCTTTAATTTAAAAAAAGGAAAGATATTCAAACTATGTAGTCAAGATTAAATATATTTTAATTACAAATATTAGTAGATTTTTTTATGTAATATTCAATTCAAAAATTTTGAGAATTACATATTAATTAGGTAATTCAAAAAAAAAAAATCAATTTGAGAATTACATACTAACTAGGTCTTTACTAGTAGTATTCACTATGTAACACCCTATGTAATCCATGAGGATAATTTTTTTATCTAGATAGTATTTATTTCAATTTATAAGTCTTACATACTTGCGAATTGTAGTACATCACTCGCGATACAAACAACATATTCCAGTTAAGCAAGTGTAATATTTTTGTATCAAACACTCATTGATCCACGATTAAACACATCCTTGCTTCTTGAGATCAAGAGTTCAAATCTCTTCATGTGATTATAAAAGTAGAATTTCTTCTGACTTAGGAGTAGACCTTTCCATCTTTCTTTGAGCAGATTTTCATATTAGGATTTAATGGATTATATCAAGGCAAGTGTCAGCATACCCTTGATTGAGCAATATCAGCAGAATTGTATTGTAATATTACAAAAGAAGTGGTGCAAGTTTAGCAGCACAGTAATGATGGATGATAAATCAACCAACATAACACATGGCAAATAATAATGAAACATCTCTCCAAATACAAACTTTGATAGTTTGAGCAATCATTATTATAAACTTTTTGATAGATTATTGCTGTAAATTTCTACTTTATCACCAGTACAGGTTAAAAAACGTTTCTCAAGAAGGGTGTGCCTGTAGATATATCAGAAGAGCCTTCAATTGATTTTTCTAATCAGGTCAAATGAAGGTCAATTATTGTTAATATTATTTTAAATCTTAATTAAATACTACTTAGCAAATGAACGACCCCCCTATGGCTATTGGTGTGGATCTGCAAAATCACATCGAGGTGTAAGTGGTCACGTGATGCAGATCTGACCGAAGCAAATACAAAAGTGATAATCACGTACAGGTGACAGCCTCACAGTATCAGTCTTTTAACGTGGATTAAATCTCTGTTAGAGATGATGAAGAATCAAGAATGCTTGCTTGCTTGCTTCCACAATGATATGCATAATTGGTTTCTACTGAGCATTCTGCAAAAGTGAATTTGCCTCTTCGCAGACGAAAAAAATATACAAAAGGTTAAAAGGAAAAAGCCCAATGGTTCAATTTTGGAAAGATTCTTTCATGATTCTATCTTGTACTTATTCAAAACTTTTTGTTTTCACCCCCCTGGTGTAATAGGTCAATTTTCAACGATTTGGGGCATTCTAATGATGATACAAATTTCAAACTCTATTGTTATGTACTTTGTAGTGCTTATGTACTATTATTTATTAATGACATTTTCTAAATTGTTGATGATGGGGCACGAGTGGAAATGTTAAGTCCCGTTCATTAAACACCAACCTTTGCCCTCTAGTTCACACGAAGTTGGGTTGAGGCGTTAGAACAAATTTTGCCAAAGAGTCCATCCTTTTCAGTACCATTGAATATAAGAAAGGAGTAAAAGGTTCTTGCTCAATCAAATCTTTCAGGTAATTGTAACAATCAAGACAGGAATTCAATTACATTTGAGAGTTATGATCGATGATCAGGCACCCTCAGAGAAACTGATAACAAAAATAAATATATGAATGGCACATAACTCAATAGCTCCAATCAAAAAAAAAAAAAAAAAACTCAATAGCTATCTACATTTGTTCATCATATTTCAGAAAATTTACACTTAAAAAAAATTCTAAGAATTTTCAATTTCATCCTAATTTTGCATTTAACTTGAAGCTTTTGGTGAGTGATTTTGTTATCCAATGATTACGTAAATATTTGTAACCTCCGGTGGAAGAAGATCTGCCTTCCATTCTCTAGGTCTATCATAGTTTCAATGTGTTAATAATATTGAAATACTACAGAGATTGACGTACCAGCAAAAATCGGTAACAATCTTGGCGGGTTCAGCCACTTGGCTTAATATCTTTATCAAATGCATCAAACTCCCATTTAATATCCTCTGGGGAGGCTTCTTTGCTATCGTTCTCAGATTCTGAATCTAATATGTCTACTTCTACCTTTACCTCCGGCAATTCTTCTCCCTTAGTTGAGTAAGTCTCCGTTTTCTCTCTTTTGTGTTCCAGGGTTTCGGAGACTTGTTTCGAGGTAAAGGATGGAATTTTATCAGACTTGTGATTGGACGATAAGTCTGATATTTTGGAAGAAGTCTCAACATCCAAAATGGGTCTCTTAATGGATTCAAATTCTGTTTTTATTTTCTCAAGGGTGTCAAATAGTTCTTTGACCTTTTCATTGTCTTTCCTGGATTAAAAATATATCATGTCTCAGTTTAATAGGTTCAGATCACTTGGCTATACAGTAATTAATTACAAAAGGGGAAAAATGAAAAAAAGTATGATGTAAAGTTATTGGGTACCTGTAAATGCCTTCATTCTCAGCATAAAACTGATTTTGAATTGTAGCCACTATGCTTAAGGTGGTTAAAAACTAGCACAAAAAATGGAAAAAAAAAATTGTGTTATCTCTTAATAAGCTGAAAGAAACAAAAATCGTGATAGCATCAGACCTGAGGCGAAACAGGTGCGATACCAAACATGTAATTGAAACATGGGTAAGGAAACTAGTTCTTTAGACATTGAAGTTAGAAAATGCACTGTTACCTGTGCTTCAAGATTCAAATATTCCTCTTCAAAAAATTTTCTAGGAAACATTGCTTTTGGACTTTCCTTCTCTAACACTGGTGCTACTATTAACCTGATATTGCAAAAAAGGGGGAAAAAAAGAGAATTAGTTAACTGCAAAACAATCTGTTGAAGAATCTTGCTGATTTCCTTCCAATGGAAAAGTTTGATGAAACCAAATCTCATATTCACATGATATATCCAGTGCACAATCATTGGACATCTAATTTCTTATATGTAATAATTGAGCCATAATTCTCGAGGACTGGTTGCAATTGTTTTGACGGAGGCGGATTGTTTGATTTGTTTCCTAGAATTAGTTGTATTCTTTTGTCATATATTTTTGTATCTTTAACAGAAATAAACATGGGAGAAAAAATCTCCCTTTTCTACACAATCAAAAGGACAAAATAGGTTACCCGTCATCTAAAGGCAACTTATCCACGAGTTTTCTAATTCTTGTAAGGGAGGATCCCAACTCTTCCTGATTAAACACACATGATGCATGAACACCACCAAAAAAAAAAAATCAATAAGAAAATAATAAAAGAATTACATAATACTTGCAAATGTATCTGGAGATCATTAAATTTGAAGAAACTATCTCAACTTGATGTACCTTGTATGCCGAAAGAAGACGAACAACCAAAATCACAAAACAATCCCCATATCTCTCCAAGTCACCACTTAAACATGAGCACATGTAAAAAATCATCAAATACAGAAATTTCATGTTAGACTGAGGTGGAAAAGGTAAACCAGAAACTTAAATAATAAGGCATCCATTAGATACCAATGCCACCCTCAATTTTGACTCATACTTTCCAACAAAAAGTATTGCATGAAATTTGTCAGTGATAAGCATGAAGATAGACATACCTGACCTGCTTTTCCTTTTTCTCATTGTATGTGGTCTGGAAAACCCAGGTGCCCTCCAGGAAATTAATCCATGTATTTACCACATTTGCTTCAGTTCTACAAGAAGCAATCGATCTTGACAGCTCATCTTCCTATGATAAAACAAAGTTTTGAATAAAAAATGTATATAAATAAAACATAGCCAAAGTGAGCTCTAAATTTTTCATGAAAAGTCTGAATATGAATAATATATTCTCAGAATGCACAACCTCAGTTCCTTGAGAGATCAAAAACAAAAATACCTTTGATTTGAAGTACACAAGAATCTTATTATTTGCTTCATCAAACTGCTCTCTTTCTTCCTTGGCATTACGGAGGCGTGCACGAGTGGTAACCAATGAGGTGTTGACCTAATACCATAAAACAAAGCCGAAAAAGTAACCTCAGAAGATGATACTAAAGAATTTAAAAAACCTTTGGGACTGATGTTGTAGAACATAAGATGTAGTGCTCACACTAGAAATTCACTCACACACACACAGACACACACGGAGAATAACAGTAGTAGAAATGGAAAGATAGAAGCAACTGAAACTTAAATGGGCTAACTGAAGCTTAATTATGGGATAACAACATCACCAGATCTCCCTGTACATTATGTTTTTTTGAGTGTAGCTAAGATAAATCACAGGCAGATAAAGAAAAACACCTTCTTCAATGCAATTTCAAGTTCATCCTTTTGCTTCTCTAGTTCTTGAATCTCCACAGTTAAATCCTGGAAAAATGCAATGAGATGTGATCAATACTTTCTGAGACGATGAGTAAAGAAAAAAAAGCCTTCCTGTCAACCAATATGCTGTTATAAAAGAAATAAAAACATAACGTACATCTTCTCAGTTGTATCCAATTACCCATAAGAACGTCAAACTTTCAGTTTTTTGTAATTATTCCAGAACATAATATTTGCAAGATCATGACAAGAAATTTTCCTTTTTTTTTTCGCATCAGAACAGATATCTTTTAATAGTACAGGTGTGAAACTTCAAACAACAACCATTCAACTGAAGCTGGGTTGAATTTGACAAACAGGATAAAAGAGATATACAAATATTATTAAATAATGATGGAAAAGTTTCAAAGCACCCAATGGAATGAAAAAGAAGTAAAAGATTTCTTTGTCGAATTTATTAGTACTTAAAATAATGCTTTTTGATCTAGGTTTAATGGAGGCAGTCTTCAGGCAGTATACCTTCTCAAGTTGGCAAACTTCATTGCATTTAGCCAAACGGAAGTGAAGTGCTTCTTCTTTCTGTGATCTGATTAAAACATGGAATGAAAAATGTAAAAAGCATCATCAAATAATACAAAATGCAAGGAGGGTTGAGAAGCAAAAACAAAGGAAAAAGTTCGAAGGAAACCAAGAAATGAATAGTGACAAAAAACTAAAACTATGCAACCATTTCATATTCGCAGTGTCTGATATAAATAGCAGTAAGAAATAGAGATCAAATCATTTTATTTACCAGTGAACTCTTAACAAGAATTCAACACCCGAATTGACTTAACAGTGCCAGTTTTCCCTTGTTTAAAATACTTATAGTTCCTAGAGTAATTTAACATTCAAAGTTCAATCCATCCCAGAATAGAACAAACAAATAATAGAGTGGCTGGCAACATTTGTGTAATTTAAAGTTTCCATTCATTTGCGTAGGCAGTGAAGATCAAGTTTTATAGAGCCTTTGTGGCATTAGCTTGCAAGTTTCTGAGCAAGTAGTCCTGTGTCAGGCCTCAGACGTATTAATTTCAAAGACAAATTTACAGCATAATCCAGGATTCAAAACAAAGTTTTCCGAAAACATTGGGCCAAAACGTATGCCATATATGTTTATGACACAACTCCATCTGATCTGGGTTTGTGTCCCATTGGCCATTCCATATAATTAAAGCATATGATAAAATCTTTAGATCAGAGAAAGTTTAGTTAGAACATTGATTTATTATGTTTCAATATACTGAAACCTATTTTAAGTAACAATGTGGCAAATTAATTTTTAAACTGTCCTTTTATGCTTTTGTATGAGATGTTCTCTTAAAATTCTGATACCGTTGCTACTTTCCCAGGCATACTCAACAACAGTGACAGGACAATGAACTTAAACTGAGGCAGTTGTATCAGAATGGAATCCACTGTGATATCTACAAAGAATAACATTTTAGAAATTATGGAACCTACTTTGGATTAACACTAGCTAATTAAGTTGATACTTAAAAAGATAGGCAAAAATTGTTAATTTAACAAAACTGAAGAATAAGAGAATTTATTTATCCGGGCACATGAAGGACCAGCCGGACTATACATATAATTAAAAATTAAGCCTGTGCACTGCCCACACATGCAAGTTGCTCACAAGTCACTGGCACTTCCACACTCACACAAATTCTTATGACATATCATTCCTGAAATCTGAGGTCTACATATTTCTTCCTAATTTATGCTAAGACTCTTTTCCACATACTATATCTATCACATGTAGGCATACAAAATCATTGACGAACAAGGACACCCATACAAAAGAAATTCGAAGTGTTTATTTCAAACCTGTTTTCTAAAATGCGCTTTTCAGCTTTTGAGGTTGAGTTAACCAGAGATTCAGAGAAAATTTTTAACTTATGTACCTGTAGGATAAATGAATCATAGATCACTAACAATATCATAGGAGAAGACTAGTAGTGCTGAGCATGAAGTCAAAGATGAAAGAAACCATTCTCAGCCACATGTGCAGATTTTCAACAAGGATAGATTGATTCAATGATTTTGATATAACATTTACTTAATGTATAAGAGGCTAGCCTCAAGAAATTTTAAACCAATTCCTGCATCAAATATCCAGTCAAATCAATCCGACAAAGTCATTATTTAGCCTGTCAAACATCAAAGTATTTTGATACTCTGTAGCTATTTGGGCATCAAAATGCCTCAATTAATCAGCTTTTCAATGTGAATCACTTTGACGTATGAAATGAGGAAAATTACGTGGCCAGAAAAGGGGTCTGCATGTATTCAGCACTATGTTACTTGGCATTCAACCTAATCCTGACATCAGATTTGATTGTATGCTCCCAACTGAAAATAATACATGACCAATGGTTGGTTCAAGTATTGGTGCTCACCCCCTCTTTTGAAAAGGCAACATACATTCGGAAGATTTTTTTTTTCCAAAAGAAAAGATGGAAGAATAAAAGTACCAATATCAAAGGAAACTCAGACCTTTACACCGTGTTGTTCTGGAGAATCCCCGTTCCTCAAAGACTTTTTCTTTAGGAAGAGATCCTCCAACTTGGAACATAGTTGAATCTGTTCAAGAGTTTCTTTCAGAGCCTGCAGCAAATCCAAAGCATTCAGGTTCAGCTTCAGTTAGCAATAGTACACAATAGAGTAATGACAGATTCACAAGTGTGTAAGTTACGCAACTAGGATAAGTTGATTTGTTTTTTTTGCATGCACTTTCCTAGTAAGTAGACTTAGTATATTATTGCAGCAAGGCTTTAGATAAGTTTACCTGCAATTCATTTGTATATTAATGCAACATGAGCATGCATGACTATTTAAATCGGCCTGACCTCAGTTGATACAGTAGTTGTTTCTTCTGATAATTTATCTACAACTTCATCTGAAGGCCACTGCACTGGGTTTATTTTATCAAGTTTTCCAATCAGACCGCGCGCTTCAGCATCTATTCTGAGAGCAGAGAGCAAAAATGGTGGAAAGAAAGAATTATAATTTCGGTCTTATCATTATAGAAACAATAAAAAAATGTTTTATCATTTTTCAATTTAGCACTGTCAGAAACCGACAGCTTAAGCAAGTTAAAAAAGGCCAATTATCCAACTTACACAATGCAAACTGATCTTAAAGAAGAAAGGAGGTCAAACTTGGGAAGATTTTAAGCCATAAAAAATGAGTACATATATAAATTGTCAACCACCTTGGAAGATCAGCATTAATCTTCAGCCCAGCAATTGCACCTTGAGCATATTGGAGCAATTCTTCTCGCTTTACCTGAAGAGTTGAGAACAGAAAGACAAACATTAAGCTATAATCTTTCTATTACAATAATTAACGTCTATACTTTGCAATATAAATGTAAGTGAAAATGCAAGTCTGCTCCTATTTGGATCCAAACTTTGTACGGCTCAATAATCAATGGTCAATTTTCCCTAATATTTGGACATGCATGTTAAAGGCATGTGCTCACCAGTACTTCATCTTGGTAGGTTGAGAATACTGTTGCCAGATCCTGTATGCTACTCATTACTGCACTGTGAACTTCCTTTCCTCCTGCAAGACAAAGCCTGTATATAACCAAACCAAAACAAAGGTTTATGTAGAATTCAAAATGGAAAAAAGTAAATAAGAAGAAGAAGTTAAAAGGTAGCAAAAAATATATAAGACAAAAAAATAATTTAGCAGCAAACGCTGTTTTCAGATATTAAAAAGAAACTAAAAGTTCTAAGAAAAATACCCAAATATCTCCAATAATAGTGAAACTTCTTCCTCATCTGGTGCTTCAAGAATCTGAATCATACAAAAGAGTTAACCTGCGGTTAAACTCAATGGATCAGCAAATACAAAGCCCAGTTAAGTGCTTAATAATTATGACACTAATATCAGAGGTAAACTAGGCTTATTATCACAATGCTAAGGTCTCTTTGGAGGAAAAGTTAGAAAAGGCTTCTTTTCAAGTTAATGATCAAGCAGTCATAACACATCAAAGCCCCTTAGTTCTACTGAAATCACTAATTACACATTACACTGACACAGCAGGATATATTCAGATTTCAGATTAAGAACAACCAGTTATAAACAGGAAATCATTAGTGATACATGATTAAACATTCTACATATGACAATTAGAGGTGAAATCAAGAAATACGCAGTGAAAAATGATGAGAAAGATGCAATGAAATGGAAAGTTAAATCCACCATGAAATACCGCAACACGTTTCTTTACATTTAAAATGCAAAACGTCACAACATGGGAAAGAAATCAAAGCAGAATCAACTTCTGTCATCATGCAGATACAGTGCACGAGATGTTAGTCAAGCACATTGTGTCTCACAAGAGTTGTATAGCTCAAGCAGTGGCTCATGGTTTCATTCAAGAACAAATAGTAGATCACAACAAACCCTCCTATCAAATGACAAGAAACCACAATTGCTTACTTATTCCACTCTTTCATTGATCACTCAACACTTAATAAATAAAAAAACAAGAAAATTATAATATCAATGCCCTTGATATTAAAGAAAGCTAAAGACAGTAGCACTAGTGAGTTTCTTCAGCTTTTTCAACTATAGCTAGCGCCAACTAACCTGTGCAACAGGCTATTGCTATAAACAACTCAAGCTGGTAATATCCATAGTATTTTGGAGCCAAAAAAGAAAAAAATAAAAATAAAACTTACCATAGAGAGTGTTATGCCTTCAAGAGCTTGACTAAAAAGAAAAACGTCACGAAAATTCATTGGTTCGCCGCCCCCAGAGTCAGGGTCCACATAATAAACCTAATCAACAAATTTCATATGAAAAAATCTCAATCGTCAATCATCAATCATCAATCAGCATCCAAACAAGTCAACAATAAACGTATTAAATTAATGAATAAGAAAATGCAATTAAAGTCATAAATTGAAAACAAAAAAATTTTAAAAAAAAACTGACCACAGTAGGTTTCTTCGGAGAATCAGAATTGAACTGATCATCCAATTCCAGATAATTATTATCAGGTGAAGTTGAACACCTCTCGACTTCTTTTAAAGCAACCAGCCACCTTCTCAGTAACTGAACTCTCTCTATTCCTCTACACGATACTGATACTTCTTCCAATCTCTTCGCCGTTTGTCTAAAATTGTTAAAATTCCTCGCTCCCTGCAATTTTTTTTTTTTTGGCACCAGCGTTCAATTAAAAAAGAAAAAAAATTCGAAATGACAATTATATATATAAAATTGAAAATTTACAATGCGGTCCGTTATGATTTTAGCGCCCTCCGTAACGGCATTGCCGGCCGTTTGAACCACGGTGTCGGCATAGCTCCGAACGGTGCGAGTTAGGTTGTTTCTTCCGCCGACTTCAACCGCCTTATTCACCGCCGATTTTAACCAAGACATTGCCTTCCGTTACTAATTTCTTTCTTTTTGTTTTTTTTTTTTTTTTGAAATTTTTAATAGAATGTTGATTTTCTCTGAGGTACGTTTTTGTGAATTTTTAAACTGGCGATTTTCTTTTCTTCTTTTTTTTTTTTCCTTAACAAGATGTTGATTAATGCATGGATTGTAAAAATTTTGACTAAGTAAGGAAAATAATTTGGCCATAAGAGAACAAGTCAAGCTGTAGCGCATTCTTGTGAAGCGTTTTCTGGTTTTAGGTCGAGTCTTAAGCCTTTAGTTACGCTTCGTCTTCATCACGCCATATGCTTGCCCAAATGCCCAGTTGCCCCTTCCCCTTCCTTATTATTATTAGAAACTATAGTGCTATTATTTATTTTTAGGAAAATTTTATAATGGAGTGATTAAAATTAGGATATTAATATCGTGGTAAAAATAAATTTATAAATTATATATATAATTTATAAATAGAAGATAAAATAAGTAAATTAATATAAAATAGTATATTAGTGTTTTAAAATTGCAAGTAAAATAAACACTTGTAGAAAGAATATAAAACTTTTAATTAATATTAAATTTTTATTAAAAAAGTATTTTATTCATCTAATTTAATTAAACAAAGAAAAAGTCACTCATCAATTGAAAACAAAAATATTGTATCGAAAACAACTGGAATATGTTTTATTGAATTTGTTTAACTATAAATTTTGTATTCATTCTAGATATTCATAATTTTTTTTCTTTCATAGTATTGTTTACTACACATGTTAATTAAGTAAAATTATTTTTCTTGATGTGGATCAAGATAAAACAAAATAAAAAAAAAATCTTTTATTACTAGACATATATGATTATGATATATAAAAAAAAATTAGATCTAATTTTTATTTTATACATGCTTTATGTAACTTTAAACTTTGTTTTTTACTTGTATTTAAGGATAATTTGAGATTACTGTCGAGGAGGTTTAGAAGGATGCAAATACCTTTTGAAAACATGAAAAATAATAGGCTTTCAAAACCTTATTTTTAGAATAAGTTTTTATCATTATTATAGGAGTGGTAAAACTATCATCATTATTATAATGAGTTTTTATTTTATATTTGTAATTTTTTTCTTTTTTCAATAACTCTTATATTAATTTATATGTTTTATTTTATATTTACAAGTTTTATATTTTATTTACATAATTTATATTTTATTTTATACTTAATGATGATTTACAATTTTTATGTTACATCTGTAGGTTTTTGTCTTGTTTACTAGTAATACTTCAATTTACCACTCTTCTGTTAATTTACTTATTTTACCTTCCATTTATAAGTCTTATGTTTCATTTACTTAATTGATGTTTTATTTTACACTTATTCCTGATTTACAAGCTTTATATTATATTTGTAAGTTTTTGTTTTGTTTACTAATAGTACACCAATTCACCACTCTTATGTTAGTTTACTTAGTTTACCTTTTATTTATAAGTCTTATGTTTCATTACATAATTTATGATTTATTTTATACTTAATGCTTATTACAAGCTTTAAGTTACATTTTTAAGTTTTTGTTTTGTTTACAAATAACACACCATTTCACTACAACAAATTTGACTTTTTAAGACGATTTATTATGACATTTGTATATTTTGTCATAAAATAGTACCTATTGTGATGGTTTTTTAAATCGTAGCCAATAATCTCCTTCATGCTCATAATATATTTTGTAACGAATAATATTTGTTTTAAGACCCATTAATTGGTCACCTAGTCAAATGTCATGCGACAAACATTAAATTAGCCGCAAAAAAGCATGCTTTCTTTTACGCAAAAAAATCCCTTCAAAATTGATCATTTTCTGACAAAATATCATCATTTATGACAAAAATATGGTAGCGAAATATAGTTATAGGTGGCATAATTATTTTGTAACTAAAGAGGGATGCAAAATTAATCAAATCATTCGTGACAAAAAATATTAGTCTCCAAAGCTAATATGGTTTTGATTAATTTTAAGACCTTTTTTTTCACAAATAATTACCTACTGTGCGAAACTAAAAAATAGTAGTTTAAAATTTTGTCTTGGGTAACATTATATTTCATGACCAATTTTTTTCAGAGGCACATTATTTAGTATTTGATTCTTTTTTTTGTGACGAACTTTAAAACACTGAAAAAAAAGAATAATAATCAATATTTTTTTAATTATATTATATTTTGTGACCAACCATTTTTTATGTATTTTGATTAAATAGTTCATATTTTATCTTATTAAAGTATGAAAACATCAATTTACTTCCATTTAATGTTAATAAGATTTCTTTTCAAAAAAAAATGTTAAGAGGATTTAAAAAAAAAAAAGTCATCACCGTGCCACTCCCCTTTTGCCATCATCTTTTGAAAGAAAATGAGAGTAAATTGAAGTTTTCCTACTTTTAAGTGATAAATTTATGATTGTCATTCTAAGTAGAGAGTAAATTGAAGTTTATCTTAAAAAATATTGAAGGGCAATTCTCAAATTTTAAATAAAAACTTGAACTTACTCTAACGGGAGCTTCACTCAATTCTAATCAATTAAATATCTTTTTCTTGAAATTAATTACTCACATTATTGTTTATTGTTTAGCTTCATAAAAATTTTGTTTAACTATGTTAGACTAATAAAAATTAAAATAAAAGCCTTAAAATAATTAACTTGGTTTAATAAAAATGGTATTAGATTCTTCTATAAAACCAATAATAACAAACTTGTAATTTCTTCTTTTTTATTTTTAGAAGAATCTTATAACAGTTAAATACATTGCATTTATAAAAAGAAAACAGTATATTGGATAGATAAAAAAAAATTAAACCTAAATAGACCCTACATTTCTTACTTAACTTTCTCTGAATGATGCCACTTGGGCTTGTGGCCCGGTGGTGAACGATTGCCCTTAAAGTCAAGCATGACTATGAGGGTAATGGTTCGAGTCCCTACGGACTCAAACTCCCTCAATTAATTATAATTGTGTGGAGATTGTTTATAACGTCTTTCTCCCTTGTGAAATGCGAGTGGAGTCGAGACATCCCTCTTCTTTGAGGGGTATTTGGCTGGGCATGTACTTCATAGAAAAAAATGTATAATGTAAGTCCCAGATATATATCTGATTGTAAATATCAGTGCAATGATATGTTGTCATTTGTAAATATCTCTGTGTAATACAGTAACCTGATGCTTAATCAGTTTAAAAAAAAAAAACTTTCTCTGAATGATATGTGAAGCACAAATTAATCCAAACAAAACAAATTAATTCCCTCTCACTCCCTCCCTGACCACTTCACTTTGATTGGTTTTATATACCCATCTTTATCTTTTTTGTCCTTCCAATTTGTGGGTGTGCAAGTGAATGAACAGAAAACGTGCGACAAAGGAGGCAACATCATAACTCTACCTTAGCCATTGCGAGGGCCATTAGAATCACGCCCTTTGCCACTGCCCAAAAGCATGCCACCCTCACCAGTCCACTCACGCATGCTAAAATAAGCCACTCAACAAAATTCACTCTCATCTCTCCCTCTACTTTAAAATTGTAGTATATATAAACTCAACCGATTTAATTTTGATTAGTTTAGTTGAGATTGAATTTTTTTAAATTCATATTTTTGTGTTTGGTGAAATTTATGGATTGAAATGCTTAGTTATATTATTTGAATGTTTTTAAGCTTATCAATTGGTTGATAAAATTCCTAAGAGAATATAGCAAAAGAAAGATAGAAAATATATGCAAATAAATGAAGGAAAAGTCTAGTAGGTATTGAGAGACTTTTAGGATATTAATGTAAATTTTTAATTTGGGCAATTGGTTTAGATGTGATGACGTTATATTTTTTTTTTTTCCTAATATTCCTTCATAAGAACTTTAGAAAATTGTGATCTCCCTATTATTGTTCACTTCAACTTGGTAATTGATATTTAATTAATCATCTTTCTTTATTTTTTAAAGAAAATTGTAGCTAGTATTAATATAATGAAAAGAGTTAATAAGTTATTCAAGTCCAACCAATATAATTAGAAGTTAGAATTACAGAATATTTTACCTACAATTTTAACTAAAAAATATTATGTAACTTTGATGTGTTGGTTGGAAGGGTGGTGTTGAAGCTTGGGTTGCTATAGGTTGCTCAAACTGTTGTTAGATTTTCTAAGAAGTGTACATGAAGTGACTAAATAAAGCTTGCTCAAAAAGCTTTTTTTTTTTTTTAATGTGGTTGTTGTACGTTTAATTAAAATTAGTGTACTTATCTTCTTTTGTACTGGAATAACAAAAAAGTATGAAGAGTCTTTTGGATTACTTTGTTTCAGAAGATGCATTGAAGTGAGCGAAAAAGGTTCAAGTAGTCTCCATACAAAATCTAAATGAATTAGCTTTTTTTTTTCTAAACTTAATCTTTTATTTCTTTCAACTTTATATTTATTGAATTGTAAATGTTGATTACTGACTGCTTTAATTTAGTTTAACTTTGACGCAAACCATTTAATAGATTAACTTAAGAGTTTTGGATGCAAAATTTGTACAAGTGAATCGAGGTTGATTATGTGCTTGTAATCTTTTTATATACTGTTAATTACTAATATGATAGCAAGTACATGCTTGTATTCTCCTGGTCTTTCATTTAGATTTTTTTTTTACATATTTTTACTGGATGAAAGAATTGATTACGGATATGTTTCATTGAGAAATTTAATTAACGTTGCATTGTTACTTAAATATCTTTATTTATAGCTATTTGTCTTAATATTTACAATTCTTTTATGCATTGCTTGCAATGAGACTTTTTTTTTGTAAGATTATTCTTCTACACCAATTAAGTGCTTTCTCAAGATTTTTTTTCTCATTATTATTAGTATTATTATTTTAATCATGTAAGGCCTAGTGGTAGATGGAACAAAATGATGCACCAATAATAGATGATCAAATTGTGAAATACTTTTGGGAAAAATCTTTAATTTTATAAAGATAAAAAAATAACAAGTACCTTCAAAGTCATCATTTGCTGCAACATTGTCTCAGCAAAGCAAGGATAAAAAATTAAAATTAAGAAACAAGATAGCAAATTTAAGGAAGTTGAAGCATTTATGAAACAACAACCGATGTTTACTTAATTCTCCTTTTGATTAATGTTTCTTTTATTTTTCTTTTACAATGTAATCTTATTTTTAGACTATTGATTTTTTTTCTTACTTTTTAGATTTTAGATCTCTTTGTGATGGATTACATTTATGTTAATAATATTTTTCACTTTAAAGTTCTTTTTTTATTAAATTTTTAATTCTATGACTACATATTGTTATTAAAATTTATGTGAGACTATATAAATTGTCCTTAAAACAAATTTGAGACTAAATTAATTACGATTTGTATTTGCAAAAATTGTCATAAATAACAAATACTTGAGACGATTATGTAATATCACGATATGTAAACTTCAACAACAAAAAAAGTAGCATTGCTAATTGTATTTTCGAACCTCTAAAATGAAGATTTCTAGTAATTATTGAGACTATATTTACACATTCTTGAGACAAATATTATAGTCACTATAAATCACATATTGAGACAAATATTATAGTCACTATAAATTACTTATTGTGACAAATATTATTGTGACAAATATGAAGTGTCATTGATTGCATTTACAAATCTCTAATTTGACCATTTTAAGTACCATTTGTGACAATTTTAACTTAATTTTAAAGCAATGATTTTTTGTCACAAAAACATATTTTCAACATGACGAAAATAATTTTGGTTGCTAGAACATTTTAAGACGGTATTTCTACGACTAACTCTGACAATTTATTTATTTTCATAGAAAGTATAGAGTGACTAATTTATTATCTTTAGTGACTAAGGATTTTGTAATAAAATATCATTTTTCTTGTAGTGTTAATTTTTTGTGATAAAATATCATTTTTCTTGTAGTGTTTCATCACTTTTATGTTAGTTTACTTATTTTACCTTTCATCTACAAGTCTTATATTCTAATTACAAAATTTTTGCTTTATTTTACATTTAATATTGATTTACAAGTTTTATATTACACATTGTGAGTTTTTATTTTGTTTACTGATAATGCACCAATTTACTACTCTTATGTCAATTTACTTGTTTTACCCTCCAATGTACCAATATTATGTTTCTTTTACATAATTTATTTTTTTATTTTACACTTAATGTTGATTTACAAGTTTTATAATATGTTTATAAGTTTTTATTTTGTTTTCTAGTAACAAACTAATTTATCATTTTTATGTTAATTTACTTGTTTTACCTTTCATTTATGAGTCTTATGTTTCATTGACTTAATTTATGTTTTATTTGACATTTATTGTTGATTTATAAGTTTTATATTATATTTGTAAGTTTTTATTTTTTATTTTTTATCATTGATACACCAATTTACCAACCCTATATTAATTTACTTATTTTACCTTTGTTTTATAAGTCTCATGCTTCATTTACATAATTTATATTTTATTTTATGTATATTATTGATTTATAAGTTTATGTTAAATTTATATGTTGTTGATGCCGAAATATGCTTGAGTTGGTTAATGATTCAAATCTCATATTCATGCATCAACATTAAATTTATGTGGTGGTGGAACAACTTGTCAATCATTAAGAATGCCCTGCGGCCACTACTAAATAACTCAAGAAAGCTTAAAATTACAAAGAATGGTAAAAGGTGTCGAAAGTTTTTCCGGCAATAACTCTCCAACGCTTAAGTCAGTTTATGAGTTTACCAGAATAAAAATAAATAATTTCTATTTAGAACAAAAAATAGAGATTAAAAGCTCAAAAATAAAACCAAATACAAATACGAAGAATGAATTTCTTTTTTAGCTTGGCCGAATCCTTCTGCTTGAAAAAGAAACGGGTTAATTGCGTTCCACCCCCAAATGTTTCAACATATTCCACTACGCACCCAAATATTTCAATAATGCTTAATCCACACCCAAATTCGTTAATTTGACCATTAATTTTAACGGTCAAAGGGAAAATTTGGAAGTTCATGCCCTAAATATTATTTGATAATGATAAATTAAATTTATTTGATAAATTAATTGATGGAATTATTATTAATTACTTTTAATTAAGAATTTTTAATGTAATTATTAATTATTGGATTAACATTTTATCTCATTTAATTCTTTTCTAATTTAAGATAAGGGGTATTTCAGACATTTCATTAACTTTCAAATAGCTCCGTTAAAAATAACGGTCAAATTAACGGAATTGGGTGTGCGGTGGAAAATGTCAAAAAATTTGGGTGTACAGTGGAAAATGTTGAAAGATTTGAGGGTTAGATGGAAATAACCCAAAAAGAAACATCCAAAGAAGCAGGTAGCCACGTTGGCATAGGCAACGCCCCGCTTCCGTTTTAGATTCTCCATTTTTCCCCTCCTTTTGCTCACTATCTTTTATAATGTTATGCTTGTCTTCCCAGAATGGCCTTTGAATACACAAGTAAATGTCTAGGCTTTGGTGAGGATAGTTTGGCCATTGCATTTTGCAAGTAAGATGGATGGTGGAGAAAAATAAGGAGTGCACGTAACTCTGCAACAAATCCTACCAACAATTATATTTTCTTAATTAATTAATCTCATTTTTTATCCCTAGACATATGTTTTATGTTTTATTTACATAATTGACGTTTAAATATAGTATTAAAATTATCGCATCATAGAATGACCCATTAGAAACAGCTTATATTCCAACCAAGTATAAGTGCAGTAAAAATCCAAGAGTCACTAACGTGAGTATAGTTAATTTCATTAGATATAAAAAAGGTTGAGATTTTTAAACTGATTAAATCCCTCTTGAATAGGAACTTGAGAATATTAACATAGGAATATACAAGTTTTTTTTTTAATTCTCTATTTCGGACATTATTTAATATCATTTTTTTTAAGTTCAGAATTCAGATCGATAACGATAAATAAATAAATAAATAATGTTATTGATTATGCAACTCTGTGTATATAAAAGTTAAGCAAATTTGAATTTACAAAATTTTGGGTCCAAAAAAGAAAATTAACAACTATACTCATGCATGTTCCAATCTATAGAGGATTAAGAGAATTATATATATGAATTTACTAATGAAAATTACATCAATTAATCCTCAATTTCCGGTAAGTCATCAAAGAAATTTGCAAAGAGACTAACTATGACCTGCAATCAACTCATTAAGGTGGTACTGGTCCCGGAATCTCAAAATCCTTCAACCAAGATGATGAGCAATTTTTGAACAAGAACGGTGATGAAGATGTAGCAAATTTCTCACGATCTCCTCTTTTAGTTCTTTTTTTCTTTTGATGCCAATGTGCCGAAACTTCGGCAGCTACTCCAAAACCTAATGGATGTTTGGGATTTTGTTTTATAATAAGTGTTTGGAGGTTTTTGTTTTTTTGATTTATTCTTTGGTGGTCTGCTTAGACCACGCTTAATTTCTTTCATAACTTCGCTTGACATGATCTAACAAATTAAAAAAAATGATAGAATATAATTTTTCTCAAACATAAGTTATAAGAAAGGAGAATTTTGAGTTTACATTATGTAGTTTGATAATTAATCTTAATGAGACTCTAATTAGGAATCTATATATGAGCTTAGAATTTCGACAGTCCCACTCCCACTTAATTTGTTTTTCTTTAAGAATATAAATAAATAAAAGAATATATTGTTTATTCTTAGTGCTATAAGTAAAACCATTATGTTTTGGATAACCCATTTCTTGGTTTTTAGAAACTTATGTTCATCAAGAGGAGTTAAGATAACTTTCTGAAAGAAAATCAAAGGCATATATAATCTTTTTCCTTTCAAATTTTGGATTTAGAAATTTGAATTAGAATTCTCTCGCTCTCCTTAATTTAAGTTTAAGGAAATTGTAAAATAATAATACTAATTTATTATTATAATAAAATACTTTAAATTTTTCTACAACTAATTTTAGTTATTTAATATTATGCCTCTATTAACTTATTAATTTTTACTAACGTAAAAAAAAAATTATAATAATTTATTTAAATAATAGAATGAGTTTTGGTTAAAATTCTTAAGTTTTAATAGCACATGAATTCAATATCCTATAAAAAATAAACAGTTTAATTAATTTTGTTATTGCTTACTTATAATCTAATAGTATAACACTATAAGTTAAGCTTAAGCGTGTTGGCAAAACTGAAATAGGTGGTTACTCTACAAATATAAGTGCACTGAAAGAGAAAGTAAAAATCACACAAGTAAAATCAATTAATAAATTGATTATGGGGTTTATCAGGTTGGGGTTGATCTTGGTCTTCTCCCTTGCCACCTCCATTCACCGCCTGTGTGGTGGGAGTGAGCTGAAGAAGCCATGAATGCCACCATTCAAGCCCACGATCCTATTCTTGAAGCTATCATCAATTATTTTAATTTGTATCAAAAGTAAGCTAAATATCATTATAATTTGTCGGTATTATACAGTAATGAGGTTCACAAATTTCTTAGAAAACGAGATGTTCTTAATTTTTTATTCTTTTACCTCTATTAGTTAGCAATTAGCACAACATCACCCTTATGCTGCAGTGGTGGTATGATTAGGAGAACCAAGTTCAAAGTAATAGTTTTGACACTTCGATCCATCTTGGTTTATATTTATGACAATATAGCCCTCATGTTGAAGAGCCTATTTTGCTTTGGGGTGCCATATATAGTGCCGAGAAGGCTGAAGCCACTGCTGCCTTAAAAAGGAAATTGAAAGTTATTTTTGTTTTATTAATCTACTTATCATTAAAAATCATTATTAGTATTAAACTGGTGAGCCACATGTTTGAATGAAATTTTCTAATTTTGATACATTTTTTGAAAAATTAAATTAAATTAAATATCTATGTTTATACTACAATCGTTAAGTGAACTTGGTTCTCCTCTTTCTGCGCAACAATTAAAACTTAGAGCCATAAAATTTTTTCTAAAAATCAATATATAAACACATGATCAGCATCTCATCAAATCACAAGCAAAAAGTTCAATCCTACATATCTTGAGCTTTTGTACATTAGAATAACATATTTGAAAAAGAAAATGCAAATGGAGCTAACTAAGCTAAGATTATTCTTTCTCTTCTCTTTTGCCGCTTTGATCCCTTGCCTATCAGCTAATATCAATGAGGTCGATGAGGTATGGAGGAGACGAGCTGAAGAGGCCATGCAGACCACTGAGCAGTACTATGATCCAAACCCCGTAGCTATTGCCAGCCACCTGAACATGAAAGTTCAAGAGTACGTGAACTTACCTGTTAGCGTTAACATGTTTCAAAACATAGATTTCAACCTAAATTGTTATATTTAATTTTAATTTAAAAATGTGACTACACAGGAGAATAATTAATTCTATTAATATTTTAACATTAGATAAATATGAATACAAAGTTGATATAAATTTTTTTGTGGGTTGCAGTTTGTCAAAGCAGACTGCTGCTAGGAGGGGCTTGTTGAATGCAGAATCAGGGCAATGCGAGGCAACAAATCCAATTGACAATTGCTGGCGTTGTAAAGAGAACTGGGCAGAAAATCGACAAGCGTTGGCGGGTTGCGCACTCGGTTTCGGCATCAAAGCCACTGGAGGAAAAGGTGGAAAAATTTATGAGGTGACTGATCCTTCTGACAATGATATGGAGAACCCTAAGGTTGGGACTCTACGACATGCTGTGATCCAAAAAGAACCTTTATGGATCATCTTTGCCAAGGATATGAACATTAAGTTGCAACAAGAATTGATTGTCCAGGGTAAGAAGACCATAGATGGGCGTGGGGCCAATATACACATTGCCAATGGAGCTGGATTTATGCTGCAGTTTGTGCAAAATGTGATCATTCATGGGATTCATATTCATAACATTTCTCCTCGCAGTGGTGGTATGATTAGGGACTCTGTGGATCATGTGGGAAAGAGGGGTCAAAGTGATGGGGACGCTGTTTCAATATTTGGTTCGTCAAATATTTGGCTTGATCATCTTACATTATCTCAAGCCCATGACGGGCTCATTGATGCCATTCAAGCATCCACAGCCATTACCATTTCAAACTGCCACTTCTCCAACCATGATAAGGTGACTATAATTTAATTAAATTTTGACTTTATGTGTGATATGCTACATACTCTTTAATATATCAGGATAGTTCAAGTCAACATCAAATCCAAATTCAAACTTTTGATTATTGAAAAGATTATTATAAATTGTGGTGTGCTTTGTAATTTTACAGGCAATTTTGCTAGGTGCAAGTGATACTTTCACAGAAGATAAAAAAATGCAAGTGACTGTAGCATTTAATCGTTTTGATAAGGGACTGGTTCAAAGAATGCCATGTGTCAGATTTGGTTTCGCTCATGTTGTGAACAATGATTACAATCAATGGGAAATGTATGCAATTGGTGGTCTCAAAGGCCCCACCATTCTTAGCCAGGGTAATAGGTTCTTTGCCTCAAATAACCAAAATGCCAAAGAGGTAATGTATTTTTTACAAGAGACAAGATCTCTACTATTCAGAGTTCACTTAAACAATCTTTTTTCATACACATAAAAAAGACCTAAAGTTCATATCAGAAGAGAATTTAGTTCATGCATATAATGAATTAATCCTAATTATTTGTTTGCATGCAGGTGACCAAGAGAATGAATTGCAGCCCTGAAGAAGGGAAGAGTTGGATATGGAGATCGGAAGGAGATGTATTTTTGAATGGGGCTTATTTTAATTCATCTGGTGACCCAAAAAAGCAAATCGAATACCAAATGGATGATGTAATTAAGCCAAAGCCAGGAACAGAAGTTGAGAGGATCACAAAATTCGCTGGGGCACTTGTTTGCAAGCCAGGCCAGAAATGTTAATATGCAAGATTTTTTGGATTGATAGAGAAACAATGGCTTAGTCATATGATAAGGTTGGCTCATTGGTGTCGGTTAAAATAATAGCCAAAACATTAGAGAGAATATCAGGACGAAAAAATGAGAGGAGGAAGAAAATAATTGAAAGATATCCCCTCTCATTTAGTCCAATTTTTTTCACTGATTTTATTGGCTTTTTTCACTAGATCCAACATTAAATTTTTTATTTTTTTAAAAATTCAATGCAATCAATCAACATGATTGATATGCTTATTTGTAATTCTAATGGTGTTTCTTTATCAGAAACACAAAATTAATAATTTTTTTTATTATTTAACAGTTAATCACGAGCATTGATAATTGATTTATTTGTTTAATTAATTACTTTGTGGGTGTTACTTCTTTTCATTAGAGTAAAATTTATGATAGCATGATTAAAATTATGGCATAAATATTGTGATAAACATAAATTTTATAAATTACACATAAAATTAGTAAATGGAAAATAGAACAAATAAATTAATACAGGAGTGGTAAACTTGCTTTTTAAAATTACAAAATACTTGTAAAAAATAATATAAAACTTGTAAATCAATAATAAATTTTCATTAAATAAAAAATGGTTTATTAATTTAATTTGACTAAACAAAGCAGAAAGTCAACCATCAATTGAAAACAATTTTTTTTTGAAAACAATTAGAATAAGTTTTATTGAAGTTATTTAACCATAAATTATGTATTCATTCTAGACATTCATTTTTTTTTTTCATTTTCTATGATAGTATTGTTTACTACATAGGTTAATTAAGCAAAATTATTTTTCTTAATGTGAATCAAGTTAAAATATATATATTTTTATATTACCAGACTTATTAGATAAATTAATAAAAGTTTGATCTAATTTTAAATTTTATTCATGCTTCAGGTAATTTTAAACTTTTCTTTTTTACTTTTATTTAAACATTATTTGAGATTACTGTCGAGGAGTTTAGAAGGATACAAAATACCTTATCTTACAAACAACTTTGAAAATATGAAAAGAATAGGTGTTCAAAATCCTATTTTGAGAATAAGTTTTATTCTTAATAAGTAATTGATCAACATTTCAAACACTTAAAGACTGTTTGAAATTTTTGTATAAAAACCAAGATGGTGCTCTGAAGGAAATAGGATCGAAGGATGGATGTGCTTTCGTTGGAATATCAATTATTAAAAACTCAAATTAAACAATGCTTGGATTGGGTCGGCTTTGTCCAATTTTATAAGTAATTACCAGCTTTGAAATAAATAGATTTGCTTTGGAACGCGGTTGTTCAAGTTTTAATAAAGGTACGTGGCGTTGTATCTAGATCGATGCAGAGACAAGTCTGCCTTTGGAACCAGATCTGACTTAGAACAGATCAATATTCCGCACGTTCTAGTTTCCAGCCTATATACCAATTATATTTACCAAATATTTGTTAAGTTCTTTAAGCAAGCCTAGCAACAACATTCATCTATGGCTAGGGTGCATACACAGTACCAGATCCGGTTCCCGGAAATGGTGCTCTGAAGGAATGGAGGGAGAAGAGAAGATTTACAACTGAGGATCGAGATCTGGTCTCTTTGCCTCAGAGGAACGTACAATTTTTATGGCAGATGTGATACAGATCAGTCTGCAATCATGCTTTGTAAAAGAGAAATGCTTTAAAATTAAATTGCAGAAATTTAAATTACATAAAGTAAATTGCGGAAAAGTAAATTTAAAAAATTTAAAATGCGGAAATTTAAATATACATGAAATTGAAATTGCTTTAAAATAACTTTACATTTATTTCTTTATTTCTTTTGATTCGACAGCTTTATGAGTGGAAAATCAGAAAATAGTCTGAAAACAATGAACTTAGGGAAAATTCCTTGAATACAGAAGATCTTCTTTAATCCCGAGAGAGAGAAAGAAGAGAGAGAGAGAGAGAGAGAATTCTATAGAGAAGGAGGAGAAGAAGAGAGAGAAGTTGTAAACCTAAAAATGAAAAACCTGAGGAGTCTAAGTCTTCCTCTCAGTTTTTATACAAAAAAAAATTTAACTATTTACTGTAGCGGAGCTTTAAGTGCACAGTATCATCTGGAACTCTGCACTGTTCACTGTAGCGGAGTTTTAAGTGCACAGTAACATATGGAACTCTGCACTGTAGACTTATACAGGGGCTGTAGCATACTGTAGGCTTTGTAATAGAATACGGGTGAAGAGACATGTGCGCTCTCACTTGTGTCCAGGGGACCACCCGAAGAAGATCAAGAAAAATAAATATCTTTTTTTTTTTTTTTTTTTTTTTTTTTTTAAGTACAAAACTTGTACATAGATACAAATAAGTAAAGTCGTAAATTGGCTTTAAAACAACTTTAATGCTTTATTGGAGAGAAAATGCCGAAGCAGTCATCTTCATTTTCATTACCAAGAGAAATAAAAGGTTCTTCATCTCCTGAAGTGCTTGAAGAGGAATATGCAACAGATGTCTCTGATCTTTTGGCGAGAAGTTGTTGCATGACAGTGAAGTATTCTTCTTTAGTCTTGGCGCTGGCAAGGAGAGATTAGGCTTTGGTTTTTTGGCTCAAGAAAGTTTGTTGGGCTTTGGATTGATTAATGGTTGGTTGGAGAAGTCCTTTGGCAGAGAGCCAATTTCGGACCAAATTGTTAGTCAATTTTGACTGTTCGTCAAATTTTGACCACCATTTTACTTTAAAGGTTCTTTGTAGGATAATTTGGGCATCTTGAGTGTGGTAATTGAGGTTCCACATCCAGACCCAAGGAAGAAAGAAGTTTGTACAAAAACAGAAGAAAGGTGAAAACCTTTTTTCTGATTCAGAGGGAGTATAATGGGCTTTGAACAAATTTAAACAGTGGGTGGCATTTGGTGTAAGGATATCAGGAGTTGGGCCAAAATGGTTCCACCATTGTTTAAACCAATTAGGAAGGTTTTGTATGGTTATTTTGGAATTAAAGAAAAATAACCATGAATGGGATTTTTGAGGGTTTTGTAAGAAAAATGTGTTGTACCAGGTTTGTTGATAATCCCAGTAGGAGAAAGTCAAATAATGTGGTAAACGCATTTGAAAATTGGAGGGAAATCTTTTTTGATTATGGAGTAGATCACCCCATTGTTTTGGGCTCAAAACTTTTAAAATTGTAGCCGTTGAATAGGTCGACTCAGAATGGGAGTCACTGAGGAAAAAATGTTTGAATTTAACGGATTCAGTGGCTTGCAAAATACTTTGATAGTAAGGCTGGGGTTTTGTTAAATCCCATGGTTTAAAAAACCAGCCTTGAGGGAAAAACTTTGTAAGGGTTTGAAATGGATCAGAATGGTAAAACTCATCTTCTATAGTTAAAATATTTTGGGAATGGGCTTTATCAAACCAAACCGAAGTCTTTTGTGTTGGTTGTGAAAGAACAATCTGTGACGACGAACTTTCACCAGAAACAACAACATTTTGGGAAAGGGACTTTGTAATTTCTTTTGGGCTTTCTCTTTCAGAAATGTCTTTTGAAGGTGTTTGGCTTTGGGAAAAGCTACTTTGTAGGGCGAGCATAAGCTCGGGTGATTTGGAAATGGATTTCATCCATTGATGTACTTGCTCTTGGGTAGAGAGGGCTTTAGATCTTGCTTCGTCATCTTCGATCATGTCAATCCAAGACTTGATTGGCATGGCAGATGATAGTAATTTTTCTTTAGGAGGAGAAGATTGGGAGTCTTTAGGAGTGGCTTTAAGTTCAGGGTCTTTGGCAGTGCCTTTTCCTTTGTCTTTTCTTTTTGGCGGCATTATCTGTTTTGAAGAAATTCCCGAGTTAGAAAATCAGGAATATAATTTGTATCACCTTTAATATATTCAATATCAAAATAAAAAACACTTAAGATGGCTTGCCAACGTGCAAAAATATGTTTTGATGCAATGTTTTGAACATCTTTTTCTAAAACATGTTTTGCAGCTTTGCAATCTATCCTAAGTAAAAATTTTTGATTTAATAAGTCACTTTGGAATTTAGAGATGCATAAAACAATTGATAAAATTTCTTTTTTAATGGTAGAATAATTCTTTTGACAATCGTTCCAATGTGCAGAAACATATTGTACTATCTGTTCTTTATCATTTTCTTTTTGCTTTAATATGCCTCCATAACCTAAATCTGATGCATCAGTTTCAACAATCTTAGGCAGTGTAGGATTTGCAAGAAATAAACATTGAATGCTTTTTACTATGGTCTTTATATGCTGAACAATTTTTGTATGCTCATCAGACCATGCAACAGGGGTTTTCTTTAACCTATTATGCAATGGTTTGGCAATCCTATTTATGTTGGGACAGAAATCAAAAACATAATTGAGACTGCCCAAAAATCTTTGTAACTGAGTCTTATCAAGGATTTTATCAGGAAACTTGTCTGTAAAGGTAAGGGACCTTTCAATAGGAGTTATGGTTCCTTTAGAAATATAATGACCTAGGAACCTGACTCTAGTTTGGAACAATGAAATCTTTGAACTAGAAAGGGCTAGACCAGCTTTCTTTGTGGCATAATAGAAAGTCTTTAAGTGTTTGAAATGTTGATTAATTGATTGAGAAAAAATCAACACATCGTCTATATAGACAATGCAAAACTCAGAATAGGGGTTGTAAATGTCATTCATTATTCTTTGAAATTCTGAGGGTGCATTCTTTAAGCCAAATGGCATTACAGTCCACTCATATTGTTCGAATGGAACAGTAAAAGCAGTCTTATAACGATCATTTGGGTGAATTTGAATTTGCCAAAAACCAGACTTCATGTCAAACTTTGAAAAAATAAGGGCAGAACACAGTTTTTGGAGTAAATCTTTTTTATTAGGTATATGATACCTAATCCATCCCAATGCTTTATTTAAAGGTTTGTAATTTATTACAAGTCTTGGTGTTCCTCTTTCAATTTCGGAATTTTTATTTACATAAAAAGCAGCACAAGACCATAGGGATCTGGACTTTACAATGAGCCCTTTTGACTCTAAATCATTTATTTCATTTTTACAATGTTGTTCCAATTCCATATTCATTTGGATTGGACGAGCTTTAGTGGGTATTTGTTTTTCATCAAAAGAATTTTCATAGGGCAAATCTACCAGATGTTGTTTTCTTTCCCAAAAAGCAGATGGTAAATCAGTGCATATTTCTTTTTCAATGAGATTTTTAAAATCAGAGATTTTTCTTTATATAAAGTCATTTTGTATTTGTCTTTCAATTCTTTGTAAACTTAAATTCTTTTTTAAACAAAACAAGTCATTTTGTTTAGATTTAAGAACGGCATTGATATGGTTTTGATAAACTGAGCAAGCTTTAACAATGTTTAGATTTCTTGTTTTTGGTTTTTCAATAAAAGGAAAAATAAGCTTTTTGGATTTTGCTTTAAAAGATATACTATCGTAATTGACAGTATATGGGGTAATTAAATTTATAAATGGGGTTCCTAAAATGACAGCATGATGTATGTCATTTGTAAGGATAAAAGAAGTTCTGAATTCAAAATCATTATTATGAATAGAAGCTTCAACTTTAAAGTTGACTTTAAGTTTTGAATTATTGGCGGCAGAAAGTCTTTCTTTAGTTTTCTCATGAAATCTTTTAGGGACAATATCTTCTCTTATGCAATTTAAATCAGCACCAGTGTAAAAAAGGGCAATGGCTTCTATAGCAAAATCATTTGAAAAGATTAAGGTGACTTTAATCAAATATTTTCTGGTGGTGATTTGTTTTAAAACAAATAGAAAATCACTTGGCACAGATTCAATGTTGTCAAGTCTTTGTTCTTCATTATCACCATCATTAGATTCTTTATCTGAATTGTCCTGTAATTATTTTTGTAGGAGAAGTTGGATAGTTTCAGAATCACTTCTTTGCTTTTCTTTTAACTCTTTTATCTCGAGTTTAATATCTTTGATTTCCTTTTGAAGATCTTGGATATTAGGTGTTGTTTTCTTTATTTTCTTTTTGTCTAAAATTTGGGTGAGATCATAAGAACTCTTTTTAACAATTGAAATTTTGGAAGTTTCTGCTTTATTAGAATCCAGGGTCTTTAAAAGCTTATCAACATATTCTTTTTGAAGATTCGAGTCAGAAATGTGTTTAACAAGTTCAAGAAAAATTTCTTGGTCTTTTGTCAAAACATTGATTTTCTTTAAATAAGAATCTGACTCAGAATTACTACTGCTATATGCAGAAGTATATGAATCAATTAGCTCATCGACTTGGAGGGAGTCACTGTCTCCCGATATGGAAGACTCTACAAGAAGAGAGGCAACTTTAGAAAGGATTTCTTCATCGAGTCCTAACTCGTGAAGTTTTCGGTTCATTCTGCAATACTTTGCAGTATGGCCTTTTATGCCACACTTATGGCAAATGGCTTCTTTGTAATTGAAAGGGGTTTTGTGTTTAGGTTTAAATTCCTTTTTCTTAGAGAAGTTGGGTTTCTTATAAGGCCTCGAGGGTTTTTTATAAGAAGATTCTCTAAAATTTTGGAATGGCTTCCTATGGCTTTTGGATTTGTAATGTCTTTTGTGAGGTTTGGAAGAACACTCACCATTACATCCTTTGGAGGTAGAAGTTTTAAAGGGGCCATAGTTGAATTACTTACAGAAACTGCCTAATTCTTGCTTAGATTTCCTAAGCTCCCATTTAAGTCGTTTCTGTAATTTCAAATCTTGACAGATCTTTAAACCTTCTTTGTTAATAAAACTAACAAGTTCACCATAGGTGAGCTCATCATAAGGGATACGATTATCGTATAGGGCTTTAATGGAATTCCTAACCTTTTCTCCTAAAAGGGTAGGTAGACCAGCAAGGAATTTCTCTTTCCAAGTTATATGATTTGCATCATCTCTGAGAAAGAGTCTGGTAAAGAAAGTAGTTTTGTAACTCTGGAATTCACTAAGTGTTCTACATCTTAAATTATGTAGTAACTCAGCGTTTTTATCTCTAAGGTGAGAAGGATCACCTATGAAATGAAGAGAAATAGTGAGGATTAGAGTGGCAACCGCATCTTAAATTGGGTTATTAAACTCATAAAAAATGAGTATTTTATCCTCATCGATTTGTATGGAATTTAGAATATCTAATTGTTGCTGTTGGGTGAGAAGATGATCCCACCAACCTTTGAGTTGACCTGTAAAACTAGCAATAAAGATTTCTGCAATGGCTTTGTCAGAAGTTCCTGATTAGGTTTTATATGCATTAGCTGCCATGGTCATCTGTTACAACAATCCTAAGATGTTATACTCAGACATTCCATCTAAATTCCACTCATAGACAGAGGATGCATTATATCGAGATTGGTTTAATGCACTAGGCCTGTTGTCTATGGTCAAATCAGGTGGAGACTTTACAGTGGGAAGGGCTAATTCCCAATGGATTTTATTGGCTTTAGGAATAAGTTCTTCTTTAAAGGCTTCTATATCAGAAGAGGTAATAGACATTTGGTCAGACATCTTGTCTTGTTCTAATACTCTAATCTTGCTAGATTGAGGAGTATCAAGAGCTATGGTTCTATGGTTCTATCACTATCAGTAAGTTTCCATTCAAGAATTTTCTTTCTAATAGTAATAGGGCTTGACTCTTTAAAGGGATACGAAATGTTGTTCTCAGAAGAATATATTTCGAACCAGTCAAAAAAAAATATATGAATTTGATGCAAATTCACAAATTCATAATAGATTTGTTGGATTTCTTTTCTTTGATTTAAAAAATGTTTAAAAAACCAAAGTCTTTTTTCTTTATTAGTTTCTAAATAAAAATCATTATGAAGAAGATTCTTATCAAGCTCAAAATTCATTTCAATTACATTTATGACATTTTCTGTGACAGCAGAAAAAGTAGGAGAGTTATAATAAAGATTGGAGTATTAGAACAAGACAAGATGTCTGACCAAATGTCTATTACCTCTTCTGATATAGAAGCCTTTAAAGAAGAACCTATTCCTAAAGCCAATAAAATCCATTGGGAATTAGCCCTTCCCACTGTAAAGTCTCCACCTGATTTGACCATAGACAACAGGCCTAGTGCATTAAACCAATCTCGATATAATGCATCCTCTGTCTATGAGTGGAATTTAGATGGAATGTCTGAGTATAACATCTTAGGATTGTTGCAACAGATGACCATGGCAGCTAATGCATATAAAACACAATCAGGAACTTCTGACAAAGCCATTGCAGAAATTCTTATTGCTGGTTTTACAGGTCAACTCAAAGGTTGGTGGGATCATCTTCTCACCCAACAGCAACAATTAGATATTCTAAATTCCATACAAATCGATGAGGATAAAATAACCATTTTTGATGAGTTTAATAACCCAATTCAAGATGCGGTTGCCACTCTAATCCTCACTATTTCTCTTCATTTCATAGGTGATCCTTCTCACCTTAGAGATAAAAACGCTGAGTTACTACATAATTTAAGATGTAGAACACTTAGTGAATTCCAGAGTTACAAAACTACTTTCTTTACCAGACTCTTTCTCAGAGATGATGCAAATCATATAACTTGGAAAGAGAAATTCCTTGCTGGTCTACCTACCCTTTTAGGAGAAAAGGTTAAGAATTCCATTAAAGCCCTATACGATAATCGTATCCCTTATGATGAGCTCACCTACGGTGAACTTGTTAGTTTTATTAACAAAGAAGGTTTAAAGATCTGTCAAGATTTGAAATTACAGAAACGACTTAAATGGGAGCTTAGGAAATCTAAGCAAGAATTAGGCAGTTTCTGTAAGTAATTCAACTATGACCCCTTTAAAACTTCTATCTCCAAAGGATGTAATGGTGAGTGTTCTTCCAAACCTCACAAAAGACATTACAAATCCAAAAGCCATAGGAAGCCATTCCAAAATTTTAGAGAATCTTCTTATAAAAAACCCTCGAGGCCTTATAAGAAGCCCAACTTCTCTAAGAAAAAGGAATTTAAACCTAAACACAAAACCCCTTTCAATTACAAAGAAGCCATTTGCCATAAGTGTGGCATAAAAGGCCATACTGCAAAGTATTGCAGAATGAACCGAAAACTTCACGAGTTAGGACTCGATGAAGAAATCCTTTCTAAAGTTGCCTCTCTTCTTGTAGAGTCTTCTGACTCTGAGTCTTCCATATCGGGAGACAGTGACTCCCTCCAAGTCGATGAGCTAATTGATTCAGATACTTCTGCATATAGCAGTAGTAATTCTGAGTCAGATTCTTATTTAAAGAAAATCAATGTTTTGACAAAAGACCAAGAAATTTTTCTTGAACTTGTTAAACACATTTCTGACCTGAATCTTCAAAAAGAATATGTTGATAAGCTTTTAAAGACCCTGGATTCTAATAAAGCAGAAACTTCCAAAATTCCAATTGTTAAAAAGAGTTCTTATGACCTCACCCAAATTTTAGACAAAAAGAAAATAAAGAAAATAACACCTAATATCCAAGATCTTCAAAAGAAAATCAAAGATATTAAACTCGAGATAAAAGAGTTAAAAGAAAAGCAAAGAAGTGATTCTGAAACTATCCAACTTCTCCTACAAAAATAATTACAGGACAATTCAGATAAAGAATCTAATGATGGTGATAATGAAGAACAAAGACTTGACAACATTGAATCTGTGCCAAGTGATTTTCTATTTGTTTTAAAACAAATCACCACCAGAAAATATTTGATTAAAGTCACCTTAATCTTTTCAAATGATTTTGCTATAGACACCATTGCCTTTTTTGACACTGGTGCTGATTTAAATTGCATAAGAGAAGATATTGTCCCTAAAAGATTTCATGAGAAAACTAAAGAAAGACTTTCTGCCGCCAATAATTCAAAACTTAAAGTCAACTCTAAAGTTGAAGCTTCTATTCATAATAATGATTTTGAATTCAGAACTTATTTTATCCTTACAAATGACATACACCATGCTGTCATTTTAGGAACCCCATTTATAAATTTGATTACCCCATATACTGTCAATTACGATAGTATATCTTTTAAAGCAAAATCCAAAAAGCTTATTTTTCCTTTTATTGAAAAACCAAAAACAAGAAATCTAAACATTGTTAAAGCTTGCTCAGTTTATCAAAACCATATCAATGCCGTTCTTAAATCTAAACAAAATGACTTGTTTTGTTTAAAAAAGGATTTAAGTTTACAAAGAATTGAAAGACAAATACAAAATGACTTTATACAAAGAAAAATCTCTGATTTTAAAAATCTCATCGAAAAAGAAATATGCGCTGATTTACCATCTGCTTTTTGGGAAAGAAAACAACATCTGGTAGATTTGCCCTATGAAAATTCTTTTGATGAAAAACAAATACCCACTAAAGCTCGTCCAATCCAAATGAATATGGAATTAGAACAACATTGTAAAAATGAAATAAATGATTTAGAGTCAAAGGGGCTCATTGTAAAGTCCAGATCCCCATGGTCTTGTGCTGCTTTTTACGTAAATAAAAATTCCGAAATTGAAAGAGGAACACCAAGACTTGTAATAAATTACAAACCTTTAAATAAAGCATTGGGATGGATTAGGTATCATATACCTAATAAAAAAGATTTACTCCAAAAATTGTGTTCTGCCCTTATTTTTTCAAAGTTTGACATGAAGTCTGGTTTTTGGCAAATTCAAATTCACCCAAATGATCGTTATAAGACTGCTTTTACTGTTCCATTCGGACAGTATGAGTGGACTGTAATGCCATTTGGCTTAAAGAATGCACCCTCAGAATTTCAAAGAATAATGAATGACATTTACAACCCCTATTCTGAGTTTTGCATTGTCTATATAGACGATGTGTTGATTTTTTCTCAATCAATTAATCAACATTTCAAACACTTAAAGACTTTCTATTATGCCACAAAGAAAGCTGGTCTAGCCCTTTCTAGTTCAAAGATTTCATTGTTCCAAACTAGAGTCAGGTTCCTAGGTCATTATATTTCTAAAGGAACCATAACTCCTATTGAAAGGTCCTTTGCCTTTACAGACAAGTTTCCTGATAAAATCCTTGATAAGACTTAGTTACAAAGATTTTTGGGCAGTCTCAATTATGTTCTTGATTTCTGTCCCAACATAAATAGGATTGCCAAACCATTGCATAATAGGTTAAAGAAAACCCCTGTTGCATGGTCTGATGAGCATACAAAAATTGTTCAGCATATAAAGACCATAGTAAAAAGCATTCAATGTTTATTTCTTGCAAATCCTACACTGCCTAAGATTGTTGAAACTGATGCATCAGATTTAGGTTATGGAGGCATATTAAAGCAAAAAGAAAATGATAAAGAACAGATAGTACAATATGTTTCTGCACATTGGAACGATTGTCAAAAGAATTATTCTACCATTAAAAAAGAAATTTTATCAATTGTTTTATGCATCTCTAAATTCCAAAGTGACTTATTAAATCAAAAATTTTTACTTAGGATAGATTGCAAAGCTGCAAAACATGTTTTAGAAAAAGATGTTCAAAACATTGCATCAAAACAGATTTTTGCACGTTGGCAAGCCATCTTAAGTGTTTTTGATTTTGATATTGAATATATTAAAGGTGATACAAATTATATTCCTGATTTTCTAACTCGGGAATTTCTTCAAAACAGATAATGCCGCCAAAAAGAAAAGACAAAGGAAAAGGCACTGCCAAAGACCCTGAACCTAAAGCCACTCCTAAAGACTCCCAATCTTCTCCTCCTAAAGAAAAATTACTATCATCTGCCATGCCAATCAAGTCTTGGATTGACATGATCGAAGATGACGAAGCAAGATCTAAAGCCCTCTCTACCCAAGAGCAAGTACATCAATGGATGAAATCCATTTCCAAATCACCCGAGCTTATGCTCGCCCTACAAAGTAGCTTTTCCCAAAGCCAAACACCTTCAAAAGACATTTCTGAAAGAGAAAGCCCAAAAGAAATTACAAAGTCCCTTTCCCAAAATGTTGTTGTTTCTGGTGAAAGTTCGTCGTCACAGATTGTTCTTTCACAACCAACACAAAAGACTTCGGTTTGGTTTGATAAAGCCCATTCCCAAAATATTTTAACTATAGAAGATGGGTTTTACCATTCTGATCTATTTCAAACCCTTACAAAGTTTTTCCCTCAAGGCTGGTTTTTTAAACCATGAGATTTAACAAAACCCCAGCCTTACTATCAAAGTATTTTGGAAGCCACTGAATCCGTTAAATTCAAACATTTTTTCCTCAGTGACTCCCATTCTGAGCCGGCCTATTCAACGGCTGCAATTTTAAAATTTTTGAGCCCAAAACAATGGGGTGATCTACTCCATAATCAAAAAAGATTTCTCTCCAATTTTCAAATGCGTTTACCACATTATTTGACTTTCTCCTACTGGGATTATCAACAAGCCTGGTACAACACATTTTTCTTACAAAACCCTCAAAAATCCCATTCATGGTTATTTTTCTTTAATTCCAAAATAACCATACAAAACCTTCCTAATTGGTTTAAACAATGGTGGAACCATTTTGGCCCAACTCCTGATATCCTTACACCAAATGCCACCCACTGTTTAAATTTGTTCAAAGCCCATTATACTCCCTCTGAATCAGAAAAAAGGTTTTCACCTTTCTTCTGTTTTTGTACAAACTTCTTTCTTCCTTGGGTCTGGATGTGGAACCTCAATTACCACACTCAAGATGCCCAAATTATCCTACAAAGAACCTTTAAAGTAAAATGGTGGTCAAAATTTGACGAACAGTCAAAATTGACTGACAATTTGGTCCGAAATTGGCTCTCTGCCAAAGGACTTCTCCAACCAACCATTAATCAATCCAAAGCCCAACAAACTTTCTTGAGCCAAAAAACCAAAGCCTAATCTCTCCTTGCCAGCGCCAAGACTGAAGAAGAATACTTCACTGTCATGCAACAACTTCTCGCCACAAGATCAGAGACATCTGTTGCATATTCCTCTTCAAGCACTTCAGGAGATGAAGAACCTTTTATTTCTCTTGGTAATGAAAATGAAGATGACTGCTTCGGCATTTTCTCTCCAATAAAGCATTAAAGCTGTTTTAAAGCCAATTTACGACTTTACTTATTTGTATCTATGTACAAGTTTTGTACTTAAAAAAAAAAAAAAAAAAAAAAAAAAAAAAGATATTTATTTTTCTTGATCTTCTTCGGGTGGTCCCCTGGACACAAGTGAGAGCGCACATGTCTCTTCACCCGTATTCTACTACAAAGCCTACTGTATGCTACAGCCCCTATATAAGTCTACAGTGCAGAGTTCCAGATGTTACTGTGCACTTAAAACTCCGCTACAGTGAACAGTGCAGAGTTCCAGATGATACTGTGCACTTAAAGCTCCGCTACAGTAAACAGTTAAAAATTTTTTTGTATAAAAACCGAGAGGAAGACTTAGACTCCTCAGGTTTTTCATTTTTAGGTTTACAACTTCTCTCTCTTCTTCTCCTCCTTCTCTCTAGAATTCTCTCTCTATCTCTCTCTCTTCTTTCTCTCTCTCGGGATTAAAGAAGATATTCTGTATTCAAGGAATTTTCCCTAAGTTCCTTGTTTTCAGACTATTTTTTGATTTTCCACTCATAAAGTTGTCGAATCAAAAGAAATAAAGAAATAAATGTAAAGTTATTTTAAAGCAATTTCAATTTCATGTATATTTAAATTTCCGCATTTTAAATTTTTGTAATTTACTTTTCTGCAATTTACTTTATGTAATTTAAATTTCTGCAATTTAATTTTAAAGCATTTCTCTTTTACAAAGCATGATTGCAGACTGATCTGTATCAGATCTGCCATAAAAATTGTACGTTCCTCTGAGGCAAAGAGACCAAATCTCGATCCTCAGTTGTAAATCTTCTCTCCTCCCTCCATTCCTTCAGAGCACCATTTCCGGGAACCGGATCTGGTACTGTGTATGCACCCTAGCCATAGATGAATGTTGTTGCTAGGCTTGCTTAAAGAACTTAACAAATATTTGGTAAATATAATTGGTATATAGGCTGGAAACTAGAACGTGCGGAATATTGATCTGTTCTAAGTCAGATATGGTTCCAAAGGCAGACTTGTCTCTGCATCGATCTAGATACAACGCCACGTACCTTTATTAAAACTTGAACAACCGCGTTCCAAAGCAAATCTATTTATTTCAAAGCTGGTAATTACTTATAAAATTGGACAAAGCCGACCCAATCCAAGCATTGTTTAATTTGAGTTTTTAATAATTGATATTCCAACGAAAGCACATCCATCCTTCGATCCTATTTCCTTCTGGTATCAGATATATACCAATTATATTTACCAAATATATATATATATATATATATATATATATATATATATATATATATATATATATATAATCACATGTTTTACATAAACCCAAAACTTGTTTTTATTTTATATTTGTAAGTTATTATTTTTTCAATAATTCTTATATTAATTTACTTGTTTTATTTTTCATTTACGAGTTTTATATTTCATTTACATAATTTATATTTTATTTTACACTTAGTGATGATTTACAAATTTTATATTACATCTATAAGTCTTTCTTTTGTTTACAAATAATAATCTAATTTACCACTCCTATGTTAATTTACTTGTTTTACCTTCTATTTACAAGTCTTATGTTTCATTTAACGAATTGATGTTTTGTTTTACACTTATTGTTGATTTACAAGTTCTATATTACATATGTAAGTTTTTATTTTGTTTACCAATAATAAATCAATTTACCACTCATATGTTAATTTACTTATTTGTACCTTCTATTTATAAGTTTTATGTTCTATTTACATAATTTGTGTCTTATTTTATTCATAATGTTAATTATAAATTTTATATTATATACGTAAGTTTTTGTTTTGTTTACAAATAATATACTATTTTACCACTCTTCTATTAATTTAATTTTTTTTACCTTTCATTTACAAGTTTTATGTTTCAATTGTACAATTTATGTTTTATTTTATATTTAATATTGATTTATAAGTTTATGTTACATTTATAAATTTTATTTTGTTTACCAATAATACATCAGTTTACTACTCCTGTGATTTAATTGTTTTACCCTCTATTACAAGTATTATTTCTCCTTTACATAATTTATGTTTTGTCTACACTTATTTTTGATTTATTAGCTTTATATTATATTTGTAAGTTTTTACTTTGTTTACCACTGGTGCATTAATTTATCACTCGTATGTTAATTTACTTATTTTACTTTCTATTTATAAGTCTTATACTTTGTTTATGTAGTTTATGTTTAATTTTACGCTTAATATTAATTTATAGATTTTATGTTAAATTTATGTCTTATATTTAATTTACATAATTTATATTTAAACATAATATTAAAATTACGGTATTATAGAATGACTTTATTATTATTAATAATTTTTTTTATTAAGAGTTTAACTGTGCGACCGTGACTTGTTGACTTCCGTTTTATTTTTTTTTTTTTGAATTTTCGTTTTGTCTGGGTTGACTTTTAGTTGGACCGAAAAGCACAGAGGGCCACGGTTCTCCCAATCGAATCCATAGCGATTGATTCTTTCGCGGGGCAATAACATTTTGCTCCCTATATTCTTACTTTTTCGCAGGTAAAGATATAGTCTCTTGTGACGACTGACGAGACCAGGATGTCAGAGGGTCTTTCTGTAGTGTCGGCAGAGAATAGGGAAAGCAATAACAGGGCACTTAAATAATGCTATCCTACTTGATTGAAAGAGCTACAGATTTAAAAAATGGCCGTGGCAATTAGTATCAATGAGTGGCGAATGAGCTTTTAATGTGTAGGAGGGCTGTATATTTATCAACTACAGTTGAACTTCCAGTACAAGATGAATCGTTTACAAATCATAAACAGGAGCCAAACGCATACATGACCCAATCATCGGATCACATCTGGCCCGGATTTGGGATCGAAATGAAGAATGTCAAGCTTATCTACATTTTTCCGGGGACTCCAGGCCATTGATCACCTTGTTCTTTTGTTGGTATAAAGGAACCGTGTCTATAAACCACCCGCTAAATCTCAATTTCCGGTAATGGAATTCTCCAAAAGTTCCATGAGTTATAATCCTCCTGCCGAAGAGGGAAAAACCAGTCTTAAAAAAACCTTACTAGTTAAACTTCCAATTTTACATTCCAAAGCCTGAAGAATGTATATAGTCAGATCACTCCTTACCTGCTCAACCAACGAGGTTGGTGGAAACATGTCATTGACGAGAGTGTGTAAAGATGTATACGACTTAACATCAATACGGTGACTAATGGCCACCTCTCCCTGTGAATTTGAGGGAATTTATTAGAATCATTTTCATTAAAGAAAAAGATTGAGATTCTTTTTTAAATGAAGAAGCCATGTGAGCATCCGTAGAAAACGTGTACCTTTGGGTTAATGATAAAAATTTTTCCCTTTGGGATCCCAATCTTCCTGTAGCTGAGCTCATCAGTATCTCTATTTCCAAAGCCAGCATAGAATGGATTGTAGTCAGATGGGAAGAGTTTCTTAATATCCTGCAAAAGACAAATCTCCAGAATTATATCCTTAGAAAAAAGAAACAAGGATCCAAATGGTTGTGGTAATAATCATTTCAGTTAAATGGTATTTACCTCTAAACAAGCAATCTTGAATTCATGAGGTGCTCTTCTAATTACTGTCATCAGCATACATGGACAATAAAACAATCAGTTAGTGATGCAAGTATACATTCATTTGGAGAGGGCCAAAAAATTATTAAAAAAAAAAACGAGTATTAGCATGCAAGAAAAGGATGCAAGCCCAATAAATGTGGCAGAAAGGATATTGGTGAAAACTACAACTTGTATTCCTCTTGTGAGTCAATGACTTAATGATGAAGGGACAAGGTAGGCTACACATTGCTTCGAGATGACAATGAAAGTTCAAGGCCACATTAATAAGCTTCCAAGGTGAGCTAATATAAAAAAGTTTGTTCCATAGGCACATTGCATTCTTGAAATTTAATAAAAGTTCATTAAAAATGGCGTTGCAGTGCATAAACTCATTTAATACCAGATAAACACACACACACACACACACACACACATATATATATGCAACCAAGAATATAAAGGAACTTCTTCAGAGTAATCCGAATGTTCCCACAATGTAGCTGGAAATGAAAATATATGCATCAGAAAAGTCACTCTAATGTATTTCAATGCAAAAAGGACTTCCGAAGGAAAAAGACCCCACCTTCACGGAATAACGAGGGGAATAATCCATCCGGTGAAATAACAACAGGTCCATTGGGCAAAGCGTTACCATCCTGCAAGAATAAATGAGATAACTTTCGGCTATAAAATAGTGCCAGCAACTTAACAAAATAAACCCAGAACAACACGAGGAAAAAACCATATGTGCCAGTACAAAAGCCACATAGAGAGGCAGTAATTGTGATTTAACCAGCCATGTGAGCAAAGCATATGTAAAACAACCATGATTTTTCAGGTGTAGAAGTAACGCCCAATCAGTTACCGGAACAAAATTGCTGGTCTGTGGTACATCCTACTGTACTAAACTTTTTCATTTCAGTGCCAACCTCCTTACCAAGCATTAACTTTAGCGTCTTACTTCATGTAACTTTGACTCTTTATGGTTATAGTCAACAACAAAGAGCAAAACAATGCCAATCTAGATGTATTACATGAGTGTATTAAAAATGGTGTAAATTTTATACCTGCTTCAGGTTGAGTAAAAAACTTCTGGTAAGATATGCCTGAACAATAGCACGTGCACTCAGAAAAAGCAGCTGGTATCCGTTTTCCTGTGGTGAAAACAAAATTCAAAAGTCCACATCAATCTCTTAACATGAAACAATTTTGTTCCAGATGCATGTGAAATGCAACTGAGCTATATTTTTAGATCATGGAATAAGATCAGCAGTCACTGACGAGGCAGCATACCTTAATTGCTGAGAAAAGTTTTGCCACACCAGACTGTGTCCAGTCCTTCCCAACCAAAGGCATGAACTGGCCTAAAACATCGGACCTGAGAGAAATGCACAATAAAAAGTAATCTATATTATAAGAAAACATCCAGGTGAAAATATTATTATTATTCAGTTTTGGCTAAAACATCACATTTTCTGTTGATACATTGCATGGCAAGAACGCTCAAAATTTTTTAAATCTAATAATCATCATGGACCACAGTTTCTTGTACTGTAACGTAGCATTTAACAATGAGATACCAGAATTTTCTTTCTTGGAGATTAATGCACACAAATCTGCATGTCTACAGCATTGATCAAGCAACCTGAAGTGAAATTTTTTTTAAAAAAAAATGTATTGTTCCTTTTAACATCTTAGAAATAGGGAGGGGAAAAAAAACACCAAGAAGGGGAAATCACCTCCAAGAGGAAAAGCAAATATACAGCAAGAATATAAATCAATTGGCCAGTAGTCCAAGTTTCAGCATGTTCCCAGGGGTTTCTAATTTAGGAGGCAAATGTCTTGAAGAAGGATACCAACAACATGAAAATAACCAAGATAACTCCAGACTGATCAACAAAGCTAAAAGAATTAAAAATACTAGTGAACATACATATTAGAATCATTTTAAATGCATCCCCAACAATGTAGTAGACTGAACTATGCATAAAACAGTCATTATATCCTATGTTTCCAGCAATAACAACCACTATTAAAATTTTATGAGTTAAAATAAGAACAAGGATGAAAAAGTAGTGAACATAACATAGATAGGCTGTTACGATAAACCCAACTTCTATTCAGTAATTGGACCTAACATATTTTGGCCAAGGGATGACAATGGGCTAGATCACCCAACATCAAATAAGAGTCCTAGTATTTTCTCATCTGATTTAGTTCCCTTGAGGCCCAGAACTTTATTTAATGTGCAGAGTCTAGAACTTTAATGTTTTGCTTATACAGTTAACAACTTTAATAATAGGGGTATTGCCGTTAACTACACCAGATTATATTGTTATATTCTACAAAAACAAGCCAAACAATAAGAGATCCATATTCTATCGTAAAAAATCACAGAGAGGGAAAAACCTATTAAGAAAAAATAGCATTGTAATTAACTTTAAAGTCGTTGAAAGTAATAAATTACAAGTTAAAAGCCCATTTGTTGAAGAAATCAACTGTCTTACTTGGTAATTGTTCCATCAACATCTGAAATCACAATTTTTGCATTCCACTTCCACAAGTAAAGATGCGCTTCAACCTAGTTATAATGAACACCATCAGCAATTAAAAATATCAACGAAAATAAGGGGTAAAGTAAGAAATCAAAGTCTACAATCTTTCATCATCATCCGGGGAAAAAAAAAAGGATGAAAGGCAAACCTGTTGTGTTCCTAGAACCCGGGTAGAAAAACTGAAAGTTATCATATTCTGACCATCTTTCAAATTCAAAGATGCTATCTGCTCACTTGTGGGAACATTGGTCCGAATTAATTGCTTGTGAGGAGACTCAATATTGACAGTGGATTCTGGGGATTCTTGTGAGTTCAGCAAACCACTTTCAGAATCAACAAATACCTCCTCACTTGATGAATTACTGCTTGTATGCTCAAGTGTTTTGACCCTTCTAAACGGAATAGGCCAAAGCCTCCATCTACGTCCAGAGGGGGTAGAAGTAATACCAGAATCATTGTCCTTAGACTTTTGTGTATCCTCCTGTTCCACGGGGATTGCATCTTTTGGATCAATAGATACATCTAAACCAAATGCAGCCATTCCAAGAACAATAGGAGCGGCTTTTTCCCATGTCAAGTACCTCTCTTTAAATCTGATGACTAAATTTTCATTCTTAATAATTGATGCAGAATTGCTTTTGAATTCATCTTCAGATATACGATGTGCATCAAAGGCTTCAGCTGCAGCATCTGAGCCCATCCCGGAGCAAAGTTCACTCCCACAGAGTGAGATCTCGAACCCTACAGATATAAGATGAATGAAAAGAAAATCAGTAATCAGTAAGAATCAATCAATGATACAAGATCCACGATTTCAAGTCAGCCACACAAGGTCTTTACTTTTGCCTGGAGGAGTCAATATTCCTTCACTTGAAGTTGTTCCTTGGGGTTCCACACACTCACTTTTACTGCAGTCATCCTTGTGTACAGGTCTATGCAGACTGTCACCCATTCCTTCAACTGCCATTGGTGTACCATTTTGTTCACTCTTCCACTCTGTCTCATTACTAACAGAACCAATAGATTCTTTGTCAAAAACCACATTTTCTGTATCCAATCCTGCATCCTCAATCACATCCGGTTCAACCTGTAGATCTGGAGAGCTCTTTTTGCTAGTAGAGCAAGGACTGCATGTAGGAGATAACCCATCATCTTTTCTATATACATATGCATCATCGGTTTTATCAACATCTTCAGTTTTATTACCATCTTCGGTTTTATTACCTAATAAATGACTTTCAGGAGAATTCTCTACTGAAGCCGGAATTTCCAAAGATGAATTTTCAGGAGAATTCTCTACCTGCTTGGCTAATGCTGTTAGTTCCAAACAGCTTTGAAAAACATCTTCTCTCTTAATATCAGCAGAACCAATGCCTGTTTGAGGACCTTCTTCCTTGATTGCAATGTTCTGAGTTTCGCCATCTTGACAGACGTGTTCCCCCTCTCCTTCACAAACCAGCTGACGGCCAGAAGCCAGGTCATCATCATCCGTGGTGCAGTTATTATCACATTCAACATTTGCTGTAGAAGAATTAAACTTACTAATATAATCATCACCCCACACATTATCACTTGAACTGAACTCCCCATTGTCCTCACAAAATTCAGCTCCTTCACCTGGTCCCAAATGAAACTGGGGAGTACTTAGTTGTACATTCTCAGTAGTCTGTTCTGATGCTGAGACAGGAGCCGTAAGTACATGACCATCCACACTCACCAATATGACTTCAGAATCTGAACCCTGTGCTTCCCGATAGGGCTTACCATCCAAATTCTGATAACGATTAGACCCATAATCGGACATCTCAACTGAAGCTTCCAGAGAGGATTGCTCGTCTTGGTATTCATAAAGCCTCCGATCACCATCAGATTCAGCCCTCTGAAATCTGTCTGCACTTAAGGAGTCACATTCATCTTGTATTCGAGTCAACCCAGAATCAGAGACACTATGTTCTATTCTACAAACTTCCACCGCGTTTCTACTATCACTATTACTATCAATAAAACTACCATCATCAGTTGTAAGTTCCACGCTCTCATTTGGCTCATTACGTTTACCAGAATCAACCTCTCTTATAAAATAAGCTTCCCCAGAATTATCAAGATACATATGAAAATTAGCTTCAACACCATTAACAGTTATGCGGACAACCTTTTCAGCTCCCTTGAGGACACCCTGAAATTTACCAAACCGAACATACCAAGGCGTGCTTTGAAACGATCCATCTTGCTGCTGAACCACGATCACATCAACAGCTCCACCAAAGGGATGAAACGGGGTGGCAACAGAGTATACACCTTGTGAAATTAGGCTCCCAACTTTGCCCACCACATTCATTTCATCAATCTACCAGTAACCAACCTGACCAGATTCTAGTCAAATCAAAAAAACCCTATTCCAGTTCACCTTTTCCCAATCCAATTTTTCTTTCAATCAAACAATCCCAAAAAAGATTTTAGTTCCTCCAATAATCAAAAGCCTCTTATTCAGTTGCATCTGCATTATTTAAAACTCAAAATAAATACACATACAACAAGAAAACAAAATTGAAATCACTGTCAACACGAGGTAATTTACAGCACCAATAATCCATCCAATTGCCAAGAAAAAAGAATATCTTTGGCATAAGATTCAAAGATTTCTTACATTTTCTCAGCAACCAAACAGAACACAGATTGAGAAGAGAAACTGCATTGAGAAATTAAATTTACACATCCCTAGAAGCATGCCAAAAATTAAAAATTGTTCAAACTTTGAACAAATGAAAGAAAAATTCAAAGGCGGTTTTGAACTTACAGATTCAAAAAATCGGAAATGACGATGAAACCAGCTAATCTCTCACCAGCAACTGAAGAAATTGAAGCAATTGTGTGTGCGTATTGTGTGTATATCTCTCTTTGTCTTCTTGAAGGTACTTTAATTTTGTTGAATTTTCAATTCTTTGGCTTCTAATTTTATTTTTTAAAATACTTTTATATTATGTTTTGTAAATAAATTCTGGGCAGTTAAAGATTCTTGGCTGCTTCAAAATTTGGACTTTTTTTTTTTGGATAACAAGTAGACCGCCCAGGAACAGAAAGCTTCTTCAAGTCTAGCAAAATAAATATATATAGGCGATCCTGAGCCAGTATTCAACAACTAGTCCTGTGGTTTGAGTTTATTGACGGAAATACCTTCGGAGGTGGTGTGTAATTGTTGACTTAATGGCTGGGTGTTTTTGGAATTACGTGCGGGCTCTTTGTAAATTAGATTTCTCACGTGTGTACTGAACCGGGCCAGCACCGCTTCTGTGCCATTATTATTGTCTTGAAGTAACAAAATTTAATCAATGAAACTTCTAAGAAACACTGGAAAAAGAAATATAATAATAAAAGACAAGAAAAATGACGAAATGCCCCCTCCACTATTTCTTAAAAGAAAAAATTTTAGGATTATAATTGTAAACGGTTAACCATGCTTAAAATCTTTTAATTTTTAATTTAAAATCCTTTATTTAAATATTTAATTTTTGTGAGAGAGCTAGTTAAATCTTTGATTAGTTTCTTTAAAAATGTAGAATTATAAAAGTTGTCTTAAAGAATAGGTTCGATTCGAAAGAAGTAATTTCAATAGTTAAAAAATAGATTTTTTTGTAATAAAATTAAATAATTCAAAAAATGAGTAATGATTTTTTTATTAACTTTTTTAAAAGATAGGAAGTTGAGTCAAAAAATGAGTAATGATATCTATATCTATCTATATCTATATCTATCTATATCTATATCTATCTATCTATATATCTATATCTATATATCTATATGTATATATATATATAAAGTTGGGACTACAAGAAGTGATGTGGCATCACCATTTCTCATCATTTCATATTCTCTATTATCTAATAAATTGGTTGAAATTAAAAAAATAATTACATTATAAAATATTAAAATAGAAAATAATTATTAGATTATAAATGATTACATGTCTTTTTCTCTTTCTATTTAAATTCAACAATATGTAACCATTAATAATAATAATTAATTATAAGTCTTGAAACATTCATTTATTTTATTATGCCAACAATTAAATTTTAGTGGGTTAAAATACATCAATTAATTAATATAGGAAGGAAGGTTCCTTCATCTTTCCTCAACAATGCCATTAGAGCCTAATTTTAATGTCATAATCCCATATTTAATTATTCAATCTTTTGTTTAGTGCCTTTTGGCTTCTTCAAACTCCATAAACATTAAATATTTAAGATTTGTATCATTATTATTTCTCATCTTTTTTTATTCTCTATTATCTAATATATTGGTTGAGATTAAAAAATAATTACATTACAAAATATTTAAAATCTATATCTCTATCTATATATCTATATAAAGCTGGAACTTGAGGAGGTGATGTGGCATCACCATTTCTCATCTTTGTATATTCTCTATTATCTAATAAATAGAGAAATTTTCTTTTAGATTTGGCTTTTCATCTTCTCATAATTAATTTAATTGTTATTATACAATAACAATTATGTAAATATTTTAAAGAGACATATTCTTTGTAATGAATATCCAAGGGGGAGTGTTATGAATTTATTAAAATAAATGTAGATGTTTATAACATATATCTCTTAGTCTCCCCACTATCTCCTATTAGCAACCTTAGCTTCCCTATAACTCCCACTATCCTCACAAGAAATTATGATCCATAATTTTTTATTAATTTCATGGAGTGATTATGTAACTATAAAAGGAGAGCTCATCTTTTTGTTTTGTACACACACAATTAGGATGGATAAAATCACTCTATAATATATTCTCTCATTTTATTCTTTATCTTACGTTGCTTATTTATTTGTGTTGCTGGCTAAGAGCTTTTTTCTTTTTTGGTTTAAACCACCCAGTTTCCGACGACCGCATTGGATACTTCTACTGCATTCAACATTTCTAACTTTTATTGGTTGATATACGTGTGAATAAGAACACAATCCTCTGAGGTATTTTTTTTAATTATTAATGTTTGTTAATCTTTAAGTGTATATTAGAAATTATTGATCCTTATGTTTTAACATGTTTATGTTATTTTTCCATAATATTACAGATGTTGTCGGAAATTTATGTGGTGTGGGTGATATTGAGTCGTTGGAGCTGGTTGGAAAAAAATAGATATAAAAGTTCTAAAAGATTAGTAAGTTGAATATAATTTAGAACTTATCAACAATTACAAAAAGTATAAGGTTTGTACACTTAACTATACACATTAATATATATATTTAAAGTTAACAAATAAATAATTAACTTTCATAAATAACATTAATTTTATAAGGCTGCCTCATCTTAAAAAAAATCAATTCATATTTTTTATCAGTTTCATCAAGTGTAAAGTAAGAAAAAAAGATAATACTAAATTATTTTTTCAAAGCCGCGTGAAGCGCGGTTCTATTTCTTAGTATATATATAAAGTTGAGACTAGAAAAGGTGATGTGGCATCACTATTTATCATCTTCTTGTATTCTCTATTATCTAATAAATTGGTTGATATTAAAAAAATAATTACATTACAAAATATTAAAAATAACAACAATGCCATTAGAGCCTAATTTTAATGTCATAATCCCATATTTAATTATTCAATCTTTTGTTTAGTGCCTTTTGGCTTCTTCAAACTCCATAAACATTAAATATTTAAGATTTGTATCATTATTATTTCTCATCTTTTTTTATTCTCTATTATCTAATATATTGGTTGAGATTAAAAAATAATTACATTACAAAATATTTAAAATCTATATCTATCTATCTATATCTCTATATATATATAAAGTTGAGACTAGAAAATGTGATGTGGTATCACTATTTCTCATATTCTTGTATTCTCTATTATCTAATAAATTGGTTGATATTAAAAAAATAATTACATTACAAAATATTAAAAATAAAAAATAATTATTAGATTATAAAAGATTACATGTCTCTTCCTCTTTCTATTTAAATTCAATAATATGTAACCATTAATAATAATTAATTATAAATCTTGAAATATTTATTTATTTTATTATGCTAACAATTAAACTTTAGTGGCTTAAATATATCAATTAATTAATATAGGAAGGAATGTTCATTAATCTTCCCTCAACAATGTCATTATGATATAATTTTAATGCTATAATCTCATATTTAATTATGCAACCTTTTGTTTAGTGCCTTTTGGCTTTTTCAAACTCTATAAATATTAAGTAGTTAAGATTTGTGGCATTATTATTTATTATCTTTTTTATATTTTCTATTATCTAATATATTGGTTGAGATTAAAAAATAATTACATTACAAAATATTAAAAATAGAAAATAATTAATAGATTACAAAAAATTACATGTCTCTTCCTCTTTCTATTTAAATTCAACAATATGTAACCATTAATAATAAATTAATTATAAGTTTTGAAATATTCATTTATTTTATTAAGCCAACAACTAAACTTTAGTGGTTTAAAATACATCAACTAATTAATATAGGAAAGAATGTTCCTTCATCTTTCCTCACCAATGTCACTAGGGCATAATTTTAATGTCATGATCTCATATTTAATTATGCAACCTTTTATTTAGTGTCTTTTGGCTTCTTCAAACTCTATAAATATTAAGCATTTAAGATTTGTTATGTTTGAGTTTTTTTTATTATTTAACCAACATCCTCTTTAGAAATGTTATTGTGTTTTTATTTTTTGACTTATTTAAATTTTTAGTATTGTGTGTTTCATGGAATACTCTTTTCTTCATGAGTTAAACAATGATAAAGATAGTTGGATGATAAGGGTTAGGCTTTGTAAGATGTGGGAGTCTGTTAATACTAAGAAAAATAGAGAGTTGATTAGTGTGAACATAATTTATTTTCTTACTTTACACTTACAAAAAAATAATTAACTTTCATAAATAATATTAGTTTTATAAGACTGCGTCATCTTAAAAAAAAAAAAATTCATATTTTTTATCAGTTTCATCAAGTATAAAGTAATAAAAAAAGATAATACTATTTTTTTTTAAAGCCGCACGAAGTGCGGTTCCATTTCCTAGTTGCGTATAAAGAAGGGACTTGATATAAATTTTGAGTAATGATAGATGTCCCAAAACTTTTATCTTTAATGTTATCTCAAATGATATAATATATGATGTGTCGTTCATTAAGTAATTAATAATTATTTATAACATTAAAATGAATTAATTGCATTATTTTACCTTTCAATTGATGAATAGAATCTCGTTCTAGATAATTTTTGAGATAAAATTATAGGATGCGTCACACTTATATCCTAAATGATGGGTTACTAATCAATGACTATCACATTATATTTAGGAGTAACGATAAACATCCTAAATTTTTTATCCTTAATTTCATCTCAAATAATGTGTCATTCATTAAATAATTGATAATTCTTTAAATGATTGATAATTTCTTACAAAATTAAGGTAAAATAATTATATTATCTCGCAAACCGATTAATGAGTATCACATCATTTGAGATAGTTTTTTGAAATAAAAGTTTAGAATTTATAATAGTAATAGTTGATTTTTTATATACTATTATTAATGAGACAAATTTTCACCAATAAAATAATTTCTTACTAACAACTAAAATATTATATTATTTGAGATACAAACTTTATAAACATATTATTACTTTAAAAAAATTTCAATGATATGATGAATCTATTGATTCTGTAATATTCAATTATTAATCACATGCACACCGAATTCTTTTTACAAGTTTTGGAATAATTTTATCTATCACTACACTGATCACATGATTTTTTTAATTTAAAATTTAGATTATCTTTCTTTTGAATGAGTAATCCTTTAGTACATGCCATAGAAACCCATTGTAAAAGAAGAGTCAAAATTATAATGCATTATTTTTTAAATATAATTATGCATTATAGTTTAATTTAGCTCAATTTCTTGGAGGGTCGGTTAATTTCGGGCGGCCCTTGTCCAAACGTGACCCACCATATCTCGAATATTCCGGGATAACTCTAAATTAAATTTACAAAGTAATCTTTCTCGATTGAATTGTTTTTTCCCCAAAATTTTTCTTGATGGAACTTCAACGGAGCAAGAAGACCAGAAAAGAGAGGTCAAAGTCGGTAATTATTATAATAATGAAGGGCATTTGTGGAAGACGGGGAGGCATTAATGATCAGAGAAGGACATAAGTGACGTACACGTGTTGTTCATGTGCGTAACAAAATTTATTTTCTGTTTCACGTTTTATTTTTCAGTTGTTTCAAGTAAAGTAATGTTTGTCAAGTTTTGTCGACACACGAAACGTCTGCTTTTCCTTCGATACACTCGAGGACTCCCCCGAGCTCCGAAGAAGCACATGGTAAAAAAGAATGATAAAAAAACAATAACAAGCATATAATACGTTGGATTGTCTCCGGAGAGGTGGCAAAATGAATAAATAAAATGAGTCAAAATTTAAGGATTTCAATTTATTTATCCGGATTCGATTCTTTCATCCGTTTAATTTGTTACTGTATAAAATTAAATTAATTGATCGAGCTTAGATTTGTTTACAAATCGTTTAGTTTATTTATGAAAAATTAATAACAAATCAATTGAATCTGAATTTGTTTATAAAAATAATAATAATTAATAAAACATTAATGAAAATAAAATAGGAAAACCATAAAATTTGGATCTTTCAAATTACAAACAAATTCTAAACGAATAAATAAAACGGTAACTTCAAATTCAAATTTGATTCGATTATTTAACGAATTGAATTAAATTCACTCATTTATTTAACGAATTATTTTTCAAACAGAATAAATGAATCCTAATCAGTAATGCTACACATCCCAAATTTCTTATCCCAAATGATGTGTCATTAATTGAGTGGTTGATAATTATTTACAATATCCAAGTGAATTAATTGTATTATCTCACCAACCAATTGATAAATGCCACATCATTTGAGATAACTTTTTAGAATAAAAAATTTAGAATGTGTAGCATTACTGATCTAAATTACCCTATTCTCTAACTTAAAAAGTCAAAGATTAATGTTCCGTTATGCCTCAACTCCCAGGCACGTGAGAATCAAGAATATTTTAATAGGAAATTAAATGTCTAAGACTTCCTCCTACAAGCAAACTAATCCTTAAGCTTTACAATTAAATATTTAAACACCACCCATAAGATATAAATCAATGTCGCTATACTCGCATTGGGCCTTATGCACCCATTAGCTACAAACCAAAAAAATACAATGCACCAATCAACCACAACATATACAAATTTAATCTACACGGACATCCCCTCATGACCTCTAAGCCTACCGTTACAAAGAAAGCACACCACTCTCATTTACTCCAAGCTGTCAGTATCCTAAGACCTAAAAAATAGCAGTGGCAATAGACCCCATGCTGCACAAGTCTGTAAAGAGAGAAAAATAGTTTGTAGTTATAGGCTGTTGTTAGGGATGGGCGTTCGGTAGCTGCAAACAATGAAAGCCAAACGACCAAACTTGATCCTCAAATTCCCAATTTCACCAAAAAAAAAAAAAAATCATACTTTTTAGTCATAACAACCTCTGTCTAAGAATTGTTCGGGTTCTTGAAGAAGGGTGTTCTTGATAATAGGGGTATATGATTTTATTTTAACTTTGTTGCTATTCATTATTCTCAGCATTATATATAATAACATTAAACTATGAGAATGAGAGAGGGTTGCATTTTATTAATAAGTATTAAATCTTCTTTTGTCATAGAAGAGTGAAAGATAAGAAGGAAAAGGAGAATTTGCCAAAAAAAAAAGTGAAAAAATGTGGTTGTGATAATGGAAAAATCTCTTATAGATTGAGAGCTGGGCTGAGCCTGGGAGTGATTATGGCTCGGCTAAGGATCACCTCGAGTTCTTTTTTAATGGGAGCTTAGGAATGTAGTGCAGTCTTCCCGAGGTTTAATGGATCATATGCCAATTGTAAGGATGTCTTATGAGTCATAACAATCAATAATGGAACTCAAAGTGATTGCCTTTGTGGAAGCGCAATTAGAGGAACCATTGAGGGAAGATGGACCAATTTTTGGAATGGATTTTGAATCCTTGCCATCAAATGTTGTTGGTATGCATTCTGTTATCAGTTTTAGAAAGTATTATGTTTTGTTATTGACTTTGCTAGGTTTCTCGAATTTAATTGATGTAATGATGGTTCATATAAGGTCTTGTACTATGAAGATTTTTTAAAATAAAAGATGATTATTTAATGTATTTTGATTTTATTGCAAATGGAGTTCCTGTAATTTTTTTTTTTTTTACCTTATTACATATCCAGTAGCAAGCTCAGAGTAGCAAAAGCTGTCTGGGCATCCTTACGAGAGGAAAATATACAATGGACATGATACCGAGACAAATAAAGTCAGTTTCTCAAATAATTTGCTTAGATGTTTCTAATGAATACATTTGGCAAGTTACATATCTTAAACTTTGAGATTACATTTTGTTTAGATTATTAATGTAGGTCATTTTACTAATATCAGTGATTAAGATTTCTTTGTTCTATTTCTATACTAGTGGCTTGAATGAACTGGATATTATTATTAGTAGTTTGAGTTTTGAACCAAAGCTTTGAGTTCTTTTAGGTCAATATTATCCCCTTTTGTAATTGAGATCTAAAATGGTCTCTTTCTTCAACTACAATTATTTGGTAACAGTTAATAGTTTGATGCTTGAAGCCTGACCCATTTAATTTGAGGTTTTCTCAATTGATTTCTGAAAGGATATTTGCTTTGTGATGCATTTGTGTTGTGACTTGTACATGTGAATTTTGAGGTATTATGTTGTTCAGTTTGTTGGTTTCTTTCGATAAATAATATTGTCCAGTTGCTGTCTAGTTCTATTTCTTTCTTTTTTCTCCCTCTAGAATGCATGGTAAAGTTGTTTCTTATGCATCTATAGACATCTTGTTATTGTAGTAGAAAACAAAAACACTATATGTGGGCTAATGGAATTAATAATTACTTTATCCTAATTTTGTTTTGGTGTTTTTTTCCCATGTGGATATTATTTTTTGTTGTGTAAATGCTAGATTTTTTGCAATTCATATAAAGTTCATTATGAAGTTGTGTGAATGTAATTCCAAGTCATTCCAAGGGCTCACCACGAATATCAATATCTCTAAGAACAACCATTTTTTATGGTTTACCAATTGATGGTTCAAAAGCCAGAACTTCTTTTGTTTATGCACATGAACCCTCGTCAAGAGCTCATGTTGTGCAAGGTCAAGGTCATGTTGCTCGTGTTCATGTGTTGTCTCAATAGTATAAGAGAGAACACATTTTTTCATCACCTAGTGAAGGTGAAGACTCTCTCTTACAATATGAATGAACCTCAAATAATAGAAAAAATGCCCAGTCTACTAGTCACCCAATTTTTGGATTTGAAGATCTTTATATATTGTAATTTCAACAATTATTTCACAAGAAAAAGGTTATTGATCTTCATATGATAATGATTTCTTAATTAAAAAGTTCCAATGTAATTTTTGTTAAAAAAATTTGTTTGTAAAACACCATTTGATTAGCGTGTCAATATGAAGTACAACACAACAATTCTACAATTGAATCATTTCATGAACATTAAACATTGATTCTACAATCAATAGAGAGTTCAAAAGACAACATATAAGGTTTGGGTTAAGTGCATACATGATCCAACAAACTTGCAATTGAGGTACAAGTCAAAATACGAAAGCATGATCATAAAGCATAAAATCTATATTATACCAAAATCCAACCATAGAGCCATTGTTTTTTTTTTTTTTTATAGTTCTATTGAGTATGTGTCATTCATATATCTACCATAATCTTCCTGCATATTAGGCCTTTATGTTCACATGTGAAATTGAAAGGCATGCCAAATATTAAATACTTAATTACCTTTAGAACATAGGGTCCGCAATCTCCTCACTCATAACGGTGTTGTAAGACACCAAATTGACTCTGCACAAATCTGTAAAGATTGAAGCTTATGTTCAGATATCTCCTATTAACATAGAAGTTGGGGCAGTACATTAGAAATCGGTGCATTAGCGCACACAATGGGTGCACAGAAGCTAAAATCTCATCATCGGTAAATGACATTAAAGCTAGATCATAAATGGTGATAGTTTTGACAACGATATTTACCGTCGCAGCCACCCAATGCACCCATGTATGTTTATTGGCATATATATCTGCATAAGAAAATTTAAACTGATTAACCAAGACAAATAAATTATAATATTCCTAAAATAATTGAAACATAATACTCATACCTCATGATATTTGTCCATGCTATTTTGCCTTTTACAAATCTTTTTATAATGCTTTCATCAAAGCAACCTTTATCAACATTAGTGACACTTTATAAATATTACAATGAAAATTACTATACTAGTTTATGCTAAGTCCACGTGACATTCAACAAAACTTTGCCGAATTATCATTAACTATACCCCAAATTCATGGTCAATTATACCACTTGTATTTCCCACATTTTTGGGATACTTCATCATCTGGTGGTGAATGATGATATTAATGTGGATAGACATATGCTGCAAGTATAGTTAGTTTATTAAAAGAATATAATACTATAAACCAAATTGTGTATCCTATTTATGCGAATATTTTCAAAAAATTATCCTTCAATCCATTCATTATCCACTATCATCCATAACCAGTTAAGAGACATCGTAATTTCAACATTATAAAAATTTTAACTTCTATGATGTTGGAAGGGACACTTTCAATTCACCTTCATATTCCTTCTCTAATCTTTGTATTAATTGGACTATTGATATTAATTTCATTATCCAAATCCATATGGTTCAATAATGACTCAATTGGGCCAAGTTTATTTGTCTCTATAGTTTTCTCTCCTACTGATTCAACATTTTTATTTGCATAAAGCATCCAAACTCCGTTTAATATAGCCCTTTTGGATCTTGTAAAAGAATGGAAGTTCCCACCATTGGGCAAATTGCTTGGGGGCATTTGGAAAGCTTTTTCATTAATGTCAAGTAGGCAGCATCAACTTCGGAGTACCCAACAATATACACACATGTATTTTGTTAATTAGTCAGAATATCTACGAATTTATATCACAAAATTATATTAAGAACATTGCATGAAAAATTATAAAGATTTATAAAGTATAAAAAATAATAAATATCATTGTTTGGAATACATTATAAAATGTCTCAGAAACCTCCAATTGGTTTGGCCTATCATCATCTCCGTCAATAGATTCTATCTCCATTTTCCTTAGCTTCCTTATCTCCTCAATAGCAATCATATGCCACAACTTCATCTCCTCCATTATCTCAGCCTTGACTTGATTCTTGAAATTTTCCAGCTCACTTCTCATACTTCTGACAATCTCTTCAATAATATTTTCGTACATGTTATTATCAATGCCAACAATGGGCATGTGGACATTGTTGTTTTCCTATTATAAAAGTAATGCATAAATAATCAACATCCTTATAAACTATGTCTACGAACATAATTTTTTCACACTCAGTACAAAGATTTAAATCTATATTGCATAATCATAACTATTACAACCTGTATGAACTAAGCGTGTAAATTATTGTAGAAAAGAGACAATGAACATTATTACTTTTTGGGTTGCGATTGTTTTATGTTTGAAGTCTATGTTTAATACTCTTCCACCAGATTTTATGTTTGAACATCTACGAACTTATAAATTTTTTTTGTCAAAGTGATACCTCAAAAAGCTTCACCAATATACAGTTTTGATCCTTCTATCCTCATACATTAACAATATCAAAGATTTGATATTGAACAGCTAGAATTAGAATAAGTCGTTGCCCACTAGTCTATTTGAAGGAGTATCATGTGTCCTTTATCTCAGTATACGTGGGATGTGTTGATCATTATGAAAAATTACATAGAGGCTGTCAGCCAATAGGATGCTCTTAAACATCAACACCTACAAATATAACATATATTATAAGCATATAAGGTGTAATAGTGTATTGTACATTTTAGAAAGTATGGTCATTTTTAAACTAATATTGTCACTTAATCTTACCGTAAGAGCAAATACAAATCTACGGAGCTTGTACTTGTCTTCTGTATATACTTTATTTGAAATCTTTCTGTGGATCAAATTTTACGCCCTCATAGACACTGCGCTAATAATAAAGTTATAAATTTTAGTCCAAACAACAGTCCCCAAAAGGTACACATCGAACACATCAAAGTTGCCCATAAGCTTCAGTAGGGTATCATTAATAACCATGAATATGATCTTCTAAGAAGAAGTCGCTCCACGAGTAGTACAAGTGCGAATCTTACTACTTTATCAACGTCAACTTTAGCAAAGTTAATGGAAGCAAAATATTCTTCAAGCTGTTGCCCAGAAAAAAAGAAAACCTATTATTCATAAACCTAGCTCGATTGGAGCCCACTGGACGAGATAATAACTTCTGCTCATGCTCAAATATGGGACATACACCAAACAATTACAAAAGTAAACTCTTGGCATGAGAATTTAACAAACCGACCTCTGGTATAGTACTAAAGCTCATCAATGTCACCATGAACCTCCACATCACCCATTCATACATTATGAACCAACTGTAACTGAAAAATCAACCTATACATGTCCAAAAAATAACTGAGGGTTGTTCTACGAAAATAATTTTTGTTTTTGTTTTGATATCAACAGTTGGTTGATCAGATTAATAACCCTCATTTTAAAGTGTTCTGACACATGGCATGTTGAATCTTTTCCACTTGGTACTTGAACTAGGTAATAATATATACATTCTCCACGGCATTGCATGGATATATACAAGTACATTAAAATGATTGTTATTGTATAAAAAAATAAAAGTTAATGATTGTTATAATATTTTTTAATGTAATATTATAATGTAAATTACTATATTAGTTTATGTAAGCATGTGTAAGATTCAACAAAACTTTGCCGCATTGTTATTAATCATGCCCAAAATTCATGGTCAATTATACTGCTTCTATTTCCTACATTTTTATGATACCTCATCATCCAGTGGTGAATGATATTGATGTAGATAGACTATGCTGCATGTGATAACAATTCAATTATATAGTTAGTTTACTTAAAAAAATATATAATACTATAGACTAAATTGTGTACCATATTTAATAAAAAAATTTCAAAAAATTCTCCTTCAATCCATTTATTACCCACTACCATCCGTAACCAGTTAGAAGACATCGTAATTTCAATATTCCAAAATTTTTTAACTTTTATGATGGTAAGGACACTTTCAATCCACCTTCACATTCATTCTTTAATATTTGTATTAATTGGACTATTGATATTAATTTCATCATTCAAGTTCATATGGTTCAATAATGACTCAACTAGGCCAACTTTATCTATCTCTACAGCGTACTCTCCTATCGTTTTTTCTTCTGTTGATTTAGCATTTCTATTTGCACAAAGCATCGAAAACTCCCTTTATTATAACCCTTTTTAACCTTGTGAAAGTATAAATATTCCCACTACTGGGCAAATTGCGTGGGGGAGTTTGGAAAACTTTTTTATTAATGTCAACTAGGCAAGCATCAACCTTAGAGTACCCAACAATCTAAAACCATGTATTTTATTAATGAGTCAGAATATCTATGAATTTATAGCACAAAATTAAATTAAGAACATTGTGTGAAAAATTATAAAGGTTTATAAAGTAGAAAAAATAATAAATATCATTGTTTGGAATACAATATAAAATGTCTTACTAAGCTCCTATTGGTTTGGCCCATCATCATCTCCCTTAATAGATTCTAGCTTCACTTTCCTTGGCTTATTTATTATTGTGCAAATTTTATCGTACTTACAAGCACACGGATCTATTATACAATAGATTTATGGTGACAATTGTCGATCCCATGAAGAGGTAGATTTAATTATATGTAGGGTTAATTTACTAAGAGTGTATGTGAGTTGGTTGGAAGTGATGTAAAATAAAATAAAATGACGATAATGAATCATAGATGAACCAATGCAAATGAAATGATTGAGTCTCTGGATTCAGAATCAACATTTCACCATACGCTTAATATTTCTTTTTAGTTTCAATTAATTTATAAAGGGGTAGTTCCACTCTTAATAATCCTCACTATAATAAATATGATATCAAGCGCTTAGTGTGCCAGAGGGTAATGATCTTTCGTTAAGTGTGGTATCAAGAACACGTTGTGTTAGATAATAATAATCTTTCTATCGACAACGTTACAAAACCGTCCACTAAGTAGTTTAGATGTACTCTCTGTCGACACTGAGTTAAGACGATCCATTAAATACTATAGGAGAATTTTCTCTGTAATAAATATGGTGCTAAGTGCTCATCATATCAAACAATAATGATCTTTCACTAAATAACCGATATACCATGCAAAATTTAATTAAGATACACTGTCTATCGACAATGAGTCAAACTAAGCCCATAGATCATGTTAAGACTTTACTTTCAACCCAAGTTTAAAATTAAATTAGCTATTCATTTTTTAAGTAGGGACAAAATATGAATTTTATTAAAATACTTAGAAAGTATAAGATAGATAGAGAATTATAGAAAATTAGGCTAAAAAATAACTTAGGAAGAGAACCCCATATTTATATATACAATGAGTAAATCATGACCATCGAATGAAAACAATTCAAACACTTAAGATTGCACCACGTGGCAAGCTTTGATTGCATGAAACACATCATCAATCAATGCCACCTTAGCATTTCAGTCCAATAATATGCTGCTACATCATCAGTCAACACTACATCATCATTTTAGTCCAATAGAATCTTGTCACATCATCGATTAATGCCACATTATCAGTTAACGTTATCATTGCCACATCATTGATCTAATATGATGCTGCCACATCATCGATCAATGCCACATCATCATACCATATATGTGAACAGTACCGTATACATTAATATTATTGTATACCCTTTTATGTTCCTCCTAAGGTTTTTTGTTGTTTCGAGCTAAAAAATGTCATCTATTTTATTGTCCGACTTCTTGTTAATCATGAAATGACCAAAATACCCTTGAAATACACAAAATATTTTAATTATAATAAAACACACACAATTAAAGGTTAGAAGATTTAAACACATAAAAGTAGAAATGTTAGTGAAACTTGGAGTATAAAATAATAATTTTATCCTTTATAAATATGCATTCTCTAGTACTCAACACTTATCTCTTTAATAACAATCATATGCTGCAACTTCATCTCCTTTTTTATCTCAATTTTGATTTGATTCTTTAAATTTTCGAACTCACTTCTCATGCTTCTGACAATCATTTCAATAATGTTGTCATACATATTATCAATGCTGAAAATAGGCATGAGGACATCGTTATTTTTCTATTATAAAAAAATGTATAAATAATTAACATCCTTAAAAGTTATATTTAATAACATAATTTTTTCACTCTGTATGACACAATTTTTTTACACTTAGTACAAAGATTTAAACATATGTTGCATAATCATAACTATTACAACCTATATAAACTCAATAGGTAAATTATTTTAGAGAAGATACAATGAACATTCTTACTTTTTTGTTGCGGTCATTTTATGTTTAAAGTTTGTGTTTGATACTCTTTCACTAGATTTTATGAGTGAAACATCAATGAACTCATAAAATTTTTTGTTGAAGTGATATCTCAACAAGTTTTACCGTACAGTTTTGATCCCTCTATTTTTAGGTATTAACAGCATCAAAGATTTTACATTGAACAGTTGGAATTGGAATAAGTCGTTGCCCACTAGTCTATCTGAAGGAGGATCATGTGTTCTCTATCTCAGTATACGTGGAATGTCTTAATCATTTTGATCAATTGCATTGAGGTTACGAGCCAATATGATGCTTTCAAACATCCGCACCTACAAAAGTAACATATATTATAGGCATCGAATGTGTAATGATGTGTTGTACATTACATAAAGTATAATAATTTTTAAACTAATACCATCACTTGATCTTACTGTAAGAGCAAATCCAAATTGACTGAGGCTATACTTGTCTTCTGCATACACTATATTTGAAATCTTTTTATAGATCAAATTTTGTGCCCTCGTAAACATTGCCCTGATAATAGAATTACAAGTTTCAGTCCATACAACAATACCCAAAGAGTACACATCGAACACATTAAGGTTGTTTGCAAGCTTCAGCGGGGTATTGTCAATAACACGTGAATTTGATCTTCCAAGAAAAAGTCGCTCCACAAGTAGTACAAGTGCAAATCTTGCTGCTTCGTCAACGTCAACTTCAACAAAGTTAATGAAAGCAAAATATTTTTCAAGCTATCGCTAGAAATAAAAAACCTATTGTTCAAAAATCTAGTTCAAATAGAGCCTACTGGACGAGATGATAGCCTCTGCTCATGATCAAATATGAGAACATACACTAGACAATTAGAAGAGTAAACACCTAGCTATAAATTTTAACAAACCGACCTCCCATGCAATACCAAGCTCCTCAATGTCACCATTAACCTCACCCACGCATTCATACATTATGAACCAATTGTAACTGAAAAATCATTCTATGCATGTCCAAAAATAACGAAATTGTTTTTCTTCTCCAGGGTCAATAGCTAGTTGATTAGGTCAATAACCCACATTTTAGAATGTGCTGACATACGGGCATGTTGAATCTCCATTAGTTAGTACTTCAACTAAGTAGTCACATATACATTCTCCATGGCAGTGCATGGATATATACAAGTACATTAAAATGATTGTTGTTGTATAAAAAAAATGTTAATGATTGTTATAATATGTTTTTTTTTTAAATGTAACTTATCAAAAAGAATTATGCAAAATTTTTACACACTTAGCTCTTTAAGTAAACTAGTTATAAAAAAACCCATGTTAAAAATTAGGGTTTACTACCAAATATAGTCAAGCATGTGCTAACATGCAAGCATACCACTCTTCAACACTAGGCAATGAATTCTTATACTACTTCGTTGAAGATATGGAGAATTTTTTTTTTTTTTAGATTATCGTACCTTTATATAGTGACCAAATGCTCTAAGTGTTGGGAAATCTAGAAATATTTGTTATATGTAAAATTGAGGCAACAATATTAAAAAATTAGTAGACATTATACAAATGAATGGCATGCTCTTGGAATGCAAGGATGAAGTATCTATAAAATATATGTTAAAAGTGGAAGAATGTTCAGAGAGTAGAGTTCACTTATAGATCGAATGTCAGTAGTTTGGTTACTTGGATTGGTAATTTTTCTAGTTGAATTAATTTTCTTCATCTACCTCTCTTTATTCATGCATACTTTATTATTTGATATGACCAATTTTGTTTGATACAGCTGTGATTTCCTTCGATTTTTTATTTTATTTTTTTTTCTAAAATCCACTTCAGCAATATAGTTGCAGTATTGATTATGGAGGAAAAAAAATATTTTCACGATTATGATTATGGACAAAAAAAATATTGTATTTGGTTCATTAGCAAATACATAATAAGTCTAACTCTTAATTGGAGTAAGAGATATTTATAAAACATTCTCCATCTGTTGGCTTATTAACAACTAAATAATGAGTATTGTTGGGTATATATCATATATATCTAGTTTATTTGGCATGGTACGTGCGTCTTAAATAATTGAAAATGTCTTCCTTCCAACACGCTTAACTTATCACAAAATTACTAGCGTGAGTGTGTGTGTGTATAGATATATATTCTTAATAGTTCATTATCATGGTGGATATATTGTTAATTGTGCTTTTGATTATAGTTGATATTTGCATATTTCATTAGTTTTTTTTTCCATGCAAACTTTTGATGTCTTCATTTAGAATGAAGTCTAAAGCTATTAAATGCAACGAACAAATAAAATTAATACTTGTTAGCCTTGGATACTTTTATGTTCATAGTAATCAATACAACTCCTAATTTCAAAGAATACAATGACTAATAATATTGTCAGTGTGTTCTGCATGCGACTGCTTGTTTTATGACTATGTAAAGGATCCCAAATCTTAGCTCGCATTTTTGAAATATTAACAATAACTAAGTACCAACGACAATTCATGTATCGAAATGTAAATCTATAATAATCCCAATCAAATAACCGTTAAAAATTATAATTTGCTGAAATTATACTACACATTCACCATTGTACAACTTTTTAGCCATAAAGTATACAAACTTTAGAACAACGAGAAAGCTCCAGTACAAACTTTTTCTAAAAATTAATGTCTTGCATGAAACAACTCAAGTTACTATCTCTCATCTTGCACATTGTCTAAGTCATATATGGACATAGTATTATTGACAAATATTTCAAAATTGCCACATCAAAATTATTATGTGAAATACTCACAAAAAATTGAAAGCTCATAAATAATTTACATTACAAAATATTAAAAATCTATATATATATATATATATATATATATATATATCTATCTATCTATATATATATAAAGCTAGGACTTGAGGAGGTGATGTGGAATCACCATTTCTCATCTTTTTATATTCTCTATTATCTAATAAATTGGTTGGAATAAAAAAATAATTACATTACAAAATATTAAAATAGAAAATAATTATTAGATTATAAATGATTACATGTCTTTTCCTCTTTCTATTTAAATTCAACAATATGTAACCATTAATAATAATTAATTGTAAGTCTTGAAACATTCATTTATTTTATTATGCCAACAATTAAATTTTAGTAGCTTAAAATACATCAATTAATTAATATTAATATATGAAGCAAGGTTCCTTCATCTTCCCTCAACAATGCCATTAGAGCCTAATTTTAATGTCATAATCCCATATTTAATTATTCAATCTTTTGTTTAGTGCATTTTGGCTTCTTTAAACTCCATAAACGTTAAATATTTAAGATTTACGGCATCATTATTTCTCATCTTTTTATATTCTCTATTATCTAATATATTGGTTGAGATTAAAAAATAATTACATTACAAAATATTAAAAATCTATATCTATCTATCTATATCTATATATCTCTATCTATATCTATATCTATATATAAAGCTGGGACTAGAGGAAGTGATGTGGCATCACTATTTCTCATCTTCTTGTACTCTCTATTATCTAATAAATTGGTTGATATTAAAAAAATAATTACATTACAAAGTATTAAAAATAAAAAATAATTATTAGATTATAAAAGATTATATGTCTCTTCCTCTTTCTATTTAAATTCAAGAATATGTAACCATTAATAATAATTAATTATAAGTCTTCAAATATTAATTTATTTTATTATGTCAACAATTAAACTTTAGTGGCTTAAATACATTAATTAATTAATATAGGAAGGAATGTTCCTTCATCTTCCCTCAATAATGCCATTAGGGTCTAATTTTAATGCTATAATCTCATATTTAATTATGCAACCTTTTGTTTAGTGTCTTTTGGCTTCTTCAAACTCTATAAATATTAAGTAGTTAAGATTTATGACATTATTATTTCTCATATTTTTATATTCTCTATAATCTAATATATTGGTTGAGATTAAAAAAAAATTACATTACAAAATATTAAAAATAGAAAATAATTAGTAGATTATAAAAGATTACATGTCTCTTCTTCTTTCTATTTAAATTCAACAATATGTAACCATTAATAATAAATTAATTATAGTTTTGAAACATTCATTTATTTTATTAAGCCAACAACTAAACTTTAGTGGTTTAAAATACATCAACTAATTAATATAGGAAGGAATGTTCTTTCTTCTTCTCTCACCAATACTACTAGGACCTAATGGGACTTGAGGAGGTGATGTGGCATCACCATTTCTCATCATTTCATATTCTCTATTATCTAATAAATTGGTTGAAATTAGAAAATAATTACATTACAAAATATAAAAATAGAAAATAATTATTAGATTATAAATGATTACATGTCTTTTCCTCTTTCTATTTAAATTCAACAATATGTAACCATTAATAATAGTTAATTATAAGTCTTGAAACATTCATTTATTTTATTATGCCAACAATTAAATTTTAGTGGCTTAAAATACATCAATTAATTAATATTAATATATGAAGGAAGGTTCCTTCATCTTCCCTCAACAATGCCATTAGAGCCTAATTTTAATGTCATAATCCCATATTTAATTATTCAATCTTCCTTTTCCTCCTTCGATAATCTCCTCCCTTCTTCCACTCCGTCCCCAAGAGTAACTAGGGCCAATTCAGTCACGTTTTCATGTTCCAATTGAACACTTTCCATTTTTTATTATTCTCAAAGGAGAAGATTATTCTTTTTACCAAACATCTGCGGATCCAATCACATGATCTTATAACTTATAATAAGAACAAGAGATCTTTCTCGATCAATCCCCTTGCCCCTCATTAAGTATTTAAGATTTGTGGCATCATTATTTCTCAATTTTTTATATTCTCTATTATCTAATATATTGGTTGAGATTAAAAAATAATTACATTACAAAATATTAAAAATCTATATCTATCTATCTATCTATCTATCTATCTATATATATATAAAGTTGGGACTAGAAGAGCTGATGTGGCATCACTATTTCTCATCTTCTTGTACTCTCTATTATCTAATAAATTGGTTGATATTAAAAAAATAATTACATTACAAAGTATTAAAAATAAAAAATAATTATTAGATTATAAAAGATTATATGTCTCTTCCCCTTTCTATTTAAATTCAAGAATATGTAACCATTAATAATAATTAAGTATAAGTTTTCAAACATTAATTTATTTTATTATGCCAACAATTAAACTTTAGTGGCTTAAATATATCAATTAATTAATATAGGAAGGAATGTTCCTTCATCTTCCCTCAATAATGCCATTAGGGTCAAATTTTAATGCTATAATCTCATATTTAATTATGCAACCTTTTGTTTAGTGCCTTTTGGCTTCTTCAGACTCTATAAATATTAAGTAGTTAAGATTTGCGGCATTATTATTTCTCATCTTTTTATATTCTCTATAATCTAATATATTGGTTGAGATTAAAAAAAAATTACATTACAAAATATTAAAAATAGAAAATAATTAGTAGATTATAAAAGATTACATGTCTCTTCTTCTTTCTATTTAAATTCAACAATATGTAACCATTAATAATAAATTAATTATAGTTTTGAAATATTCATTTATTTTATTAAGCCAACAACTAAACTTTAGTGGTTTAAAATACATCAACTAATTAATATAGGAAGGAATATTCTTTCTTCTTCCCTCACCAATACCACTAGGACCTAATTTTAATGTCATAATTTCATATTTAATTATGCAACCTTTTATTTAGTGTCTTTTGGCTTCTTCAAACTATATAAATATTAAGTATTTAAGGTTTGTTATGTTTGTATTTTTTTTATTATTTAACCAACACTCTCTTTAGAAATGTTCTTGTGTTTTTATTTTTTGACTTATTTAAATTTTTTGTATTGTGTGCTTCATGGAGTATTCTTTTCTTCATGAGTTAAACAATGATAAAGATAGTTGGATGATAAAGGTTAGACTTTGTAAAATGTGGGAGTCTGTTAATACCAAGAAGAATGGAGAGTTGATTAGTGTGAACATAATTTTTATTGATGAAAATGTTGTGTACACTTAACTATACACAATAATATATATATTTTTAAAGTTAACAAAAAAATAATTAACTTTCATAAATAACATTAGTTTTATAAGGCTACGTCATTTTTTTTAAAAAAAAAATTCATATTTTTTATCAGTTTTATCAAGTGTAAAGTAATAAAAAAAATAATACTAAATTCTTTTTTTAAAGCCGCACGAAGTGCGGTTTTATTTCCTAGTTAGTCTATAAGAGAGTGTCTAATGGAACGAGCTAATAGAGAGCCAATCACCTTAGAAAGCCCAAAACAACATAAAACTAGAAAGCCCTTATTTTCAAATTTTTTTCAATGTTAAATTATCGCAATTTTGGGACGTAGCATTATGTGGCCTTGTAGAAGTCTTCCTTAAAACCCTAACTTCGGCTTGGTGCTTTTCCTACCCCTATAAGATAAATACTTGATAGCTAAAAAACTCTAATAGGAAGTAAATCTTAAGATCCTAACTCATATAAGAAAACCCTACTTCTAACTCTTAAAAGAGGGAAAGATCTTCAAAATCCTGCCCTATAACACAATAATTCATGCCACCTCCTAAGAGCAAGATTTCTAAACCTTGTTAACTAGATTTTATCTCGAAACTTATATATAAAGCACCCCATACACACGAGGGGATCTTGCTATGGCAACCTACCCTAAAATAATTATCAACAACCTGTCAACTATTTAGAAGCCTTTAAACAACTATCGTTACAACCATTCACCATCATCTTTTAATAGATGATCTCTTTCTTGAACAAAGATTCTACCTAAGAAAATCTAAATTAACTATCCTGATTAACTTTATACTACCAAAAACACTATAAGAATATATATATACTTCCTAGATTGTAATCATTCCATAATAGCATCCTTAAACCTTAATGCACATGAGTGCTTTGTAACAGTTTCACAGCCACATTAGATACTGAGGCAACATCCCAAACTCGGTTCTCCATTATTCACTTGTGTAGTCTGCCCCCACACTACAACTTACAGTAGATTTCTAATCGTTTGAAACACAAAACTCTCTCCAACAAGTCAACCTTTGTCAAAACTTCAACACGAGTTTATCCAGATCAAATTAATGCCTAGATATTATTGTGGACTCTTTGAATTTTAAATAGAAAGGCAGGTTCACAGACCATATCTAGTTCAAATCACAAATCAGGCCCAAATCCTATTCTCTGTTAAAAAAGAATTATCTTTTGTGAATTTGACAAAGACACATGCACTAATCGAAATCCCACTAGAACAAAAGTCTATAAAGTTGTTCTCAAAAATTTTTAAGGTAAATATGGGAGCTACTCAAGCATATTTGAGGCCTGGCAAACTGTCAATGACAAACTTACAGACAAAGATTTTTTTTTTTTATTGAACTTATTGTAGGGGCGTAGTGGCAGTTAAATAAAAACAATTACTATATTAATATATGTAATTATTTAAATACAGTTTTTGAAAGAAATAAAAATAGATTAAAGGTTAAAATCATTAAGTATTATGAAAATTTATATAACCTTATTCTCCTTGTTATTTATTATTATTATTTTTTTTGTAAACACCATTCACCACACCAACATTAGCGTTTTTGTTGGGTTGGTTTCATTTTGCAAATTGACTGGGCTGGACCCATTGACCAAGACTAAGAAAGCCAGCCGTTCTGCCTGACAAGACCAATCACAGGAAAAAAAAAATGAAAATTCCTTGGAATTTAAAAAAACGACATCGTATCATCCCACGAAAATTAACCCCAAATCCCGCAACATCTCTGATCTCTCTTCCACCCAACAACAACCAGATCTGAGATCCCAATTTCCTACGATGGCACTTTCGTCCGAATCTAACTAACTCTTAAATTCCTCTCACCCCTCCTTGCATTTTGAACACTAGATCGCCTTCACAACAATTCTCCCGCGGACTCACCCCCACCGGCCAAAATGGCGAAAATACCCTTACTCCTCCCACTCTCCGTCCTCCTCCTCTCTCTCCTCTCCCTCTCCACCGCCGAGATCAAATCCCTAACGATCACGGCCGACTCCCGCCCGATGATCCTCTTCGAAAAATTCGGATTCACTCACCTCGGCCGCGTCACCATCTCCGTCAGCTCCGTCTCAGTCGCCTCCTCCTCCGCCGCTCCTAACCCTAACCCTTCCCGCCTTGGCTTCTTCCTCCTCTCCGAAGAATCCCTCCTCCAAGTCCTCGTCGAGATCCAACAAAACCCTAACTTCTGTGTCCTCGATTCTCATTACATTCTCCGTCTGTTCAACTTCCGCGAGCTCTCCCCGCCGCCGCACTCTCGCTTCGAACAATCATACCCGGTCACCGCTCCCAATGAGTACTCCCTCTTCTTCGCCAATTGCGCGCCCGAGACTCAGGTCTCCATGAACGTCAAGACCGAAGTCTACAATTTAGACCGGGACGGTTCGCGGGATTACCTCTCCGCTGGTCTGACTCAGTTACCTTCGTTGTTTTTCTTCTTCTCGGTTTTGTACATCGGCTTTTTCGGAATCTGGATCTACATTTGCTTGACGAATAAGCGATCCGTTCATCGGATTCATTTGGTGATGGGGATTTTGCTCATAATGAAAGCTTTGAACTTGATTTGCGCTGCCGAGGATAAGCATTACGTGAAAGTCACGGGGACGCCGCACGGATGGGACGTGTTGTTTTACATATTCCAGTTTATTCGTGTCGTTTTGCTCTTCACGGTGATCGTTTTGATCGGGACGGGGTGGTCGTTTTTAAAGCCGTTTTTGCAAGAGAGGGAGAAGAAGGTGTTGATGATTGTGATTCCGTTACAGGTTCTGGCCAACGTGGCATCGGTTGTGATTGGTGAAACTGGGCCGTTTATTAAGGATTGGGTGACTTGGAATCAGGTGTTTTTGTTGGTGGATATTATCTGCTGTTGTGCGATTATTTTCCCGATCGTGTGGTCGATTCGGTCTTTGAGAGAGACGTCAAAGACTGACGGGAAGGCGGCGAGGAATTTGGCCAAGCTGACTTTGTTCAGGCAGTTTTACATTGTTGTGATTGGTTACTTGTACTTCACGCGAATTGTGGTGTTTGCGCTTAAGACCATCGCTGCTTATAAGTACCAGTGGGTGAGCAATGCAGCTGAAGAGCTGGCGAGTTTGGCATTTTATATTGTGATTTTCTATATGTTTAGGCCTCTGGAGACCAATGAGTATTTTGTTCTTGATGAGGAGGAAGAGGAGGCTGCGGAGCAGGCTCTCAGGGATGAAGAGTTTGAGCTTTGAATTTGACAAACTGTGACAATACTTTGCAAGGGTGACAGCTGATAGCATTAGGTCTGCTGTTGATGCCCCGTGATTTTTTCTTTTTGGGTATTTACTTTTTTATGTTATAATCACTCTTATCTTTAATATAGTGTCTGTACTCTTTTAATGGAATTTTTTTGTGGCATGAAGGTGATAAAGAATTCTTGATAGTAGAGTTAGTGCTAATGTACTTGTTTATGCATGTAATTTGTCTTTTCAGATTTTGTGGCTATTCATTAAATCCATACCAATTCTGATCACAGAAATAGTTTTGGCTTTCTGCTGGTTGTTCCTTGAGAGGGTTGATTACATGCCCAAACAAAATTTTTGTTGTTAATTGCTGTTGAGTTGGAAAAGTAAGCATGCAGTATTATTATTTGTTAGTTCAAACGTTATGCAGATTTTATTCTTATTAGTTAGTTTGGAGGATAAAGTGTGTGTTATATTATTTTACATCTGATGTAGTGGTAGTTTATGATAATAAAAATTGGCAAAGAGCTCTTAGTGAGAATGGATTGAAATGAAATAGGCGTTAAAAACTAAATGGTTACTTGGCAATGAGAGCATATCGGAATTGACAAGCATGCATTTGCACAAGTGTGTGATTTCTTATGCTTGAAATTGAATGGGTCAAATTTAATATCTGCAAAGTCATGGAGTAGAAGTTGTCTTTCTTTCCTTCCCTTCCATCCCCTTCACCATTAAGGTAATATCTTAATTGTCATCAAAGTTACCACTCTGTTTAAACAACATTTTCACCTAATAAGTATTATTTGATATAACTGATCTTTTTACATCTCTTTTTGAATAGTCTTCTTTGAAGTTCTTCTACACACATTGTTTTTGGCTAACTGAAGAAAAGCTTTGTGCTGTAACTTAATATATGTGGAGTGAAAATGTGGGTACAAAGATATTTAATTTATCATTTGCATTACTTTTACCACCTTGTTGACCTGTATCACTTGACTATTTGGGGGAGATGGGAATGGTCCTTTGTTTGTTATTAGGTTAGCCTACTAGTAGGGCGTGTCCGCACGCATTGTTTTCTTCATGATGTGCAATTCTCATACCAGTAAGCTGTGATCTTTTTTGTATATGATAACATTAAGTTTGGTCTTTAAATGTGTATATTTGGGGAAATGAATTACTCTAGAAAAAGGAAGGCCTAGTTGCAAATTTGGAATACAATTGCAATATTGAGCTTGAAATTTTGTTTTATTGAGATTTTAATCTGGAAGTGAGGTTTACTTATGTTAATAATCTGACTTGAAGCTTCATTAGTTGTTTTGACCATGAGAATCTCACCTCACTATTTGTTACTTTGTCTGGCTAGAGATTCCAATGAGTATTCTCCTCCCAAAATAATGATCTTGATTGTAATTACATGTCCTTCAAATTTAGGGGGTGTATCATGTGTCACTGTTTAGCTCAAGTGTGACAAACATCTTGCTGATGCAAGAAATAAATTCTTCTTAAAACCGTAAGTGTAAAGGGGGCTCTGCTGGTTAGTTGAGGTTTTGGCTGTCGGAACATTAACGACTTCCCAATGGGTCTCAGTTGTGTGTTATCAAGGCCCTGTTGCCGATTGCTTATTGGATTTACCTTAAAACAACATTTTGCCTCTACTGAAGGTTCTCCCTGTTTACCTGGCACTGAGCTAGCTTGTACATTAAGTTTCAAGTTTGCTATTTGATATATGAGGAAGCCATGCCTGATACACCCTTTTATAACTTCTATATCTTTTGCAGAGCTCCTTTGCTTCGAGTATCTTCATATTTTTTGAAACTAGGCCACGATTTCGTTTTAGCCAGAGGGTGATTCGCTTACTTTTTGAAGGTTTTCTTTCTAGTGGAAGGTTTTCTTTCTAGTGGTTATGCGCATCTGGATTTGTTATTCCTAGTTAGGCTCTTGGAGGCCTTGCAATCTATATAGGGATGCGAGGGGCTCCTGATTTTCGACTGTCTTTGGATAGTGATGCCTATACATTGGTCAGGTGTGCTTAGGGGGTAAGTCTAATTCTTTTACCCAACTCTGGGGCCATTATCTGTTTTTTGCTATTTTGACACCTAGAATATATAAATTTGAAGACTATTTCAATTTGGTATTGTGTCAAATGTTATACAAGGAGTTTAGCTGAGCTGAAAGGCATCTATGTTGATTTAAATAATCATTTAATTTGTTTGATCTCTATTTCTTCTTTGCATGTGATGCATGAATTCTGTTTCTTTTGTTTTCCAATTAAATGAGTTTTTGGCAAAGTTAGGAGCACCCTCGCGCTGATGTGGTTAAATTTGTTGTTTCCGTTGGAATCATGAACGATGGTGCCGTTTTTCATGTTCATTAATCAGAAGAAACTGCATCATGAGTTTCAATGTCTAAAATATCACCATAGATGTCTATTTTAGCGCCGGTCTTTGCAGATTTTCATTTTGATACCGGATGGAGCCGGCAGTGCATCTTGTAAGACCTGTCATAACTCAATTTTTAACCTTTCATATCCATGTATGTTTGGAATCACATCAGTACTGTGTTTGCCTCTCATCCAAAATTTCTGTTGTTTTTTCCCTTTCTCGGATTTTAATTTGATGGTACATGAGTATTGTAGAATTAACTTCCATTGTCTTGAAATCCTGCCAAATTGCTCAACGCCTAGGATTGGGAGATATTCGAATGCTCAAAATTGGAGCTAACAAAATTTGACACGACTTGATTTTTCGATATGAATAAATGGATAGAAATCATTAAATTTGACACGATTATTAAATAAATCGGGTCTAAATTGATGCAATTTTTTTTTTTTGTCGGGTTAGAGTTAAAGTTTTTGACTTATTTATTCAAATAATGACATGATTATATATTTTATTTGAAATGAATTTGTAGGTTCTTACTGTCAACAACTCAAATATTGGACATGATTTTTTTTTTAAAAAAAGGATGAATATATATATATATATATATATATATATATATATATAGTGTTTCATTTACAAAATTGTATATACATTTAAAATTTTAATAGTGTAAATATAATATTGTGAGGCGTGTGTGTAGGAGGTTGTTCCACCATGTGCATCCCCGCGAGAAATGCTATTCCAATCTGGGAGTCTCATATTGGAACAGCACTATATATGTGTGTGTGTAAAGTGCAAAATTTAATGTAAATTTTATTAAATATTTAGATATTAAGTAAATTATAAGATAATTTATGTATTTTTCATATAAATTATTTTGATATGATTATTAAATAGATTATATTTGGATCAGTTTAAATTTGACACGATATCAACATGACCCGATAATTTATTTTGCCAGCTCTATTGAAAACTAATGCAATCGTGTATAAGTGAGAGTTTATTCAGTAAAATTGAATATCAGCGATCCTTTTAGGCCCATTTTTCCCATCAAGTGGAATCAAACACTAGCGAGTGAAGGCTGATTCGATACGTAATAACCATCTTTCATTCTTCAAACGCAAAATACTATGCAATCAATCGGCTTATAAATGACGTGTTTCTTGATAATTATTTTGCTAATAAACATGATATAAAATTATTTGAACATAAAATATTAATAAAAATAAACAAATAAGACGTCATAAATGCGATATAAATAAATAAATAAATTCTAAGTATTAAACAAAAAAAAGAATATTGTTATAAATGGTCAAAATATTTTTCTCAGTCTGATTATAGGTAAATTTTGCAAAAATTGGGATTTTTAATCCTTTGATTTTAGGACTACATTTGAATTTAGTTCAGTCCATCAGTTCTGCTTAGTTTAATCCAAGTACGCATGCCAAAATGAGATAAATATTTTGTCCTAAAATTTAGTCTATTCCTACACTTACTCCAGTTTCCAAAGATAGCCCTACGTTTAATTATTAATTTTTTACAAGCCTCTATTTTCTTTTTCTTTTTTTTATTAAAGGGGGTTTATCAGAATGAGCTAGACAGGAAAAAGATGGGGTTGAGTAACCCCAAACATGTCTTGTGAAATAATAGAATAAATACCCACAGGTGGGCTAGAGAATAAATGTAAACCATAAGGAACTGAATGAGCCATATTAGCCATGAAATCTACAGTTGAATTCGCTTCACGAAAGATGTGAGTGATAGAAATTTGCCAGTTTCTTCTTAATAAATCTCAGATAGCAACAACTAAAGCATAGAAAGCATTAGGCAAATCCACCTACTTAGAGATCATTTAAGTAACACAAAGGCTGTCCACTTCCACCAAAAGACGTTTTATGCCAGCATTCTAGGCAAGGGTTAAGCCTTGATACAGACCCCAAAGCTCAACCATAGTCACTGAACTTTCCCCAATTTTCATACAAAAACTGGAGACCCAGTGGCCAACAGAGTTTCGAATAACACCACCAGCTCCTACATCCCCTGTATTTTTACAAGAGCCATCCATGTTCAATTTACACCATGGTCATGGAGGAGGCAACCAACTAATAAAAATCTCATTTCGCCACGGTTGCTGACTAATGTGAGAATTATTCATTCTATGAATTTCATTAGCTCTGGCCATAGTATCCAGATAAATTGTTTTGCTATCCACCAATTTCCTAGCAATGAGAAAGTGATTCCGCCAGAACCACAACCTTTAAACAGCCACTCCGAAAATACAATCTCAAGGAAGAGTATAAACAATCTTCCACTTATTTTGTAAATTAACAACAATCCAGTCAAGTAAATTAGAGTGAAAGAAAGTGTAGTGATTACAATCTGGGACAAGCCGAAGCCAAAACCTCTTAATATAGCAGCAATCTCTCAAAACATGAAGAATATCCTCAACCGAACCCCCACACCTGTCACAAACATCAGAAACGGGAATATATCACCTAGAAAGCTCACTGTGAGTCTTCAATTTACCATACAGAATCTGTCATAGAAAGAGACGGATAAATTGAGGCCCCTTCCAAGACCATGGTAAGTTCCAAGCTTTATATTAAGTGGCTAGGTTTTGATGACAAAGAGAGTAATAGGCTGATCGAACAGTGAACACGCCTCTTGGATAAAAACACCAGTAAATTTTATCAGGACCAAGATGGGAAGTAGGAGACATGACCGAAACAATTTGCATGAGAATAAAATTGGGCAACAAGTGTTTAAAACTTGACCATTTCCAGCCACCATGTTCGTTAGTAAACTCACTCACAGTGGCATTAATAGAGTCAGGAGGGATCATTTAAAGTGCTAACCTGATCAAAGGGTCATGTTTCGTTACCCAGCAGTCTAGCCAGAACCGAATTCTAGCACCATTACACACGAACCAGCAAGCTCCATGCACGGTTGCTGACCACATTTTCCTAATAGCCATCCAGATTCTTGACCTGTTTTTCATGAAGGGAAAGCGTTAAGTTACTAGGGTCCACACCGTATTTAGAACAAAGAACCTTCACCCACAATTTATCCGAGCTCGAAACAATTTCGCAATTAATCTTCATCAACAAAACATGGTTCATCACATCTAAATTTTTAAACCCCAGACCACCATAGTTTTTTGGCAAACACATTTTATCCCAACCCACTATGCTCATTTTGTGAATTTTTGACTTTTCATCCCAAATAAAACGACGACAAGATTTATCAATTTTATAACACACCGGGGAAGGAAGCAATGTCGTTTTCATAGCGTAGATGGGCATAGCTTGCAACACCGATTGAGCTAAAGTGACTCGACCAGCAAAAGATAAGTGAGCCGCATTCCAGCCAGTGAGCCGCATGTCCATCTTGTCTAAAATAGATTGATAAGTAGTTTTATTCACTCGCAAATGAAGTAAAGGCATTCCAAGGTAGCAGCCCGAATCATTTGTATCTGAAAAACCCAAGGCATCACCGATGAGTTGTGCGTCTCTAGATAAAAAATTCTTCGGAAAAAGACTTTGGTTTTCGATTTATTGACCTTTGCTTCATAACTCCGACAATAATTCTCCAAAACTGCATCAATAGTATAAGCTTGATCAATCGAAGCTTCTGCGAATAAGAGAAAGTCATATGCAAAAATAAATGGGTTAGAGACGTTCCATGTTTGGCTAGCCGAATTAGCTTCCAGTTTCCATCCGCCACTGCTTGGGTTATACCATGGCTCAAACGGTCAATGCATAAAACAAAAATATAAGGAGAAAGTTGGTCTCCCGGATGGATACCTCTCCCATGAAAAAATTCCTATGTAACCTCACAATTCCACAAAATATTCATACTAGCTGAAGTTATACATTCCATGATGAGCCTAGATAAATGAATCGGGAGACTAGTCTGTTGAAGAGTATAAAAAATAAAAGACTAGTTAAGCCGATTACACGCCTTCTCGAGATCACTTGATGGCCATGAACCATTTCTTTCCAGCTTTCCTAAGCATGGAATGAATCACTTCCTGAGCAATAACCATATTGTCTACAATGTGCAGGTCGGGAACGAAGCTTGTCTGTTGAGGGCCTATAAGGTCAGGCATTAAGGCTTGCAAGCAATTGGCAATTATTTTAGTCACTGTCTTATAGGCAACTGTGCATAAGCTGATAGGCCTGAACATTTTTAAACTAGTAAGATGCTCTACTTTGGGAATCGACACCAGAAGAGTAGTGTTGACTTCTTGAGGGATTTTGCCAGTATTAAAAATGTTAGCAATAAACTTACAGAATAAAGGTCCAACAATTTGCCATTAAGACTGATAAAAAATAGTATGCAGACCATCAATACCTAGAGCCTTAAGAGACTTCATGCTAAAAACAACTCTTTTAATTTCCTCTTCCAAAATCGGGTCAGCAGCACAATCAAGATCATTAGTATCCAAGACTAGAAAATAATTCGAAACATGATAAACTTGATAAATTTCAGCTTCACTTTTTAATAAGGAATAAAAATACCCAACTGCATGGCTATGGATTTCTTCCTCATTGTACAACCAATTCCCCGAATTATCCTGGATGGCCTCAATTCTATTTTCCCTCATTCGAGTAATGGTTTTTTTATGAAAGAAATTAGTATTTCTGTCCCTATGCAGGAGCTAATCTTTTCTGAATTTCTGCAACCAAATAATCTCTTTCTGAGCCATCACCATCTCTAACTCACTACGTAATCATGCCTCTAATCGAATCAGCCCTCTAGAACTATAATTCTCTAAGGCTGCTTGAATACTATTAATCCGAGCCATTAGCCTTCGTTTGCGCTGAAAAATATTCCCAAAAACATCATAATTCCAACCTTGAACCGCATGGACAAACTGAGAGGTCGCAGCACTTTAATGAACGTTAGGATCCCTCGCCTGCTTTACAAATATGTTTAACCAAGATGCCAAAAATCGGAAAGGCCTGTTAACCTGATGTCTGGAATCAGCTCCCTTAAACCGAACTAGCACCGGCCTATGATATGAGGCAACCTTCGGATGATGGAGAACAAAATTATTCGAGAACTTCAGTAACCAATCATTATTATATAAAGCCCTGTCAAGACGTTTAAGAAGAGTTCCACGTGACCAGGTAAACCGTGGACCTTTAAACTTTAAATCAAATATTTGATGTGAAATATAAGTGTGCAACCCAAGAGGGGGGGTGAATTGGAATTTTAAAAATTATCCTAGCAAATCCACACAACAAGCAATCTAATGTCTTAATAAAAATTGAAAGCAATAAGTTCAATCAAAGTACAATAATTAAAGAGCAAGGGAAGAGAAAGCAAACTCAAAGATTTTTACGTGGTTCGGCAATCCCCGCCTACGTCCACGCCTCCAAGCACACCGGGCTTGAGGATTTCACTATCCAAGCCTTTCCAAGGCTTCAAACGATTACAATTGACTTCAAGGTGTCAATGAACCTTTACAACAAGAGATTATATCTCTAATCTCTTCACCTCAAGTGTTTCTCACACTTGTACTCTCACAATTTGATGTGAAATGAAAAATACAACAATCAATCTCTCTTTAAGAGTGGATATACAAATTGAAGAACAAAGATGATTTAATTAATGATGATTCACGAAGTTGAAGCTCAATATATGTTGTGTGCACTTGTTTTTGCTTGCTTGGATTACCAAAAATGAATTGGTTTTGAGTTTATATAGTTTGAGCTCAAAAACTAGCCGTTATGCACATTTTGGTCGTAACCGGATTACCGGTTATGGACATCCGGAATTCCGCTTAATGTTACCGTTACAGCCACAATTTTGAATTTCTGAACATCCGGTATGTCGCTTTGCCAAATCCGGATTTTCGCTTATGCTCAGAAGCTTACTGCCAACAACCGGATTTCTGTTTGTCAGGATCCGGATTTCCGGTTGCTACAGTGAACTGCTACAGTGAAATATTTTCCAAAATTATAGTTTGACCCCAAAACTTTATACAACTATACTATAGCTCAAAACGTTATGAAACTTTACAAATAGGTCCAATTTCAGAATTTCTAAGTAATGCTTTGTTAATCCCAAAACTTTCTGAAATTATGATATGGCCAAAAATGCTATGACACTTTTCAAATAAGTCATTTACCAAAATTTCAAGCAATACTTGTTTATTTCAAAGTTTTTAAAATTCTTTCAATTAAACCATAAACTTTGAAAAACAACCAATTTCATAAAATCATTTTTCCATTAAATATGAAACATTTATAATGTGAAAATAATGATTTATTTAAAAGGAATAAAAACAATCAATTTCATAAAATCATTTTTCCATTAAATATAAAACCTTTATAATGTAAAAATAATGATTTATTTAAAAAGAATAAAAACAATCTGAGCTTAAAAGATTAATCATTCTTAATCTTGTTTGTTATCATCAAAATCAATATTATGGAAACATATATGTTAACATGATGCCCATCAAACCACTGTCGAAACAAGCCACACACTCCAGAACGCCTTGCAATGCCCCCTGCTTTTCAGAAGCATACAAAATAGAGTTAAAATCCCTGCCAATCAACCAAGGACCTTAAACTGAAAGAGCAAGGCTATCGATATAATTCCATAGCTGTCTCCGCAACATTGGATTTGGGCTAGCATAAATAGTCATTGCCCAAGGCACAAAGACATTATTCATACAAATTCTGAAATGACTAAATTGCCCATGATTAAATAAAATCTCTACCTCTATAAAATTTCCCCAAAAGAGCCAAATTCTTCCAGAGAAACCTTTTCCACTCGATGAGAATTATCAAAACCACTTTTCTTAATAAACTCATCTGCTTTAATCCCACTAACATGAGGTTCCATTAAAACCACCAGAGAAGGGTTATAATTTTTAACAAATGTCTTAAAAGAGCGTATAAAAGTAAACGAGGCCGCCGCCCCTTGGACATTCCAATACATGATGCTAATCCACATAAAAATAATCAAATTAAAGAGGACAAAAACCTTAATGTTGCTGATCATTGACATCAGCCATCAACGCCAAAAGCGTTTTTTAAACCATCGAATCTTCATCGTCAGACATCCCAGCCCCATCAACTCCACTCATAGGCACGACATGATGTATATGAGCATTCTCAACTTCATTCACACGAGAGGTATTATGAACATCTAGAGGGTCAACCAAATGTTGAGGGTCCGGACCTTGCCGATCTCTATGCTCAGTGACCACATCCCTCACATTCCCATTAGAAAGGGTTTGAGGAGAACAAAAAACCACAATATGCTTAGTTGGGTCCAATGTGGTAGCTAAAGGGGAAACTTGTTAAGTACTAGGGCCAAATTGTGGAATATGACGTGAAATTCTGACTGGGGTGGGGAATCTATACCCTTCTCTCTTATGTGAAGAGCATTCGACTGAAAGGGATTTCAGGTAGGGTTTATTGAGGTAGTTGGTTTCCTATTTTGAGACTTTGTAGCAACAACTTTGGTATGTTGGTTGTGTTGTGCAGGAGTCTTTGTTATGATATCATTATTGGAGATAAAGGTAGAGTTCAAGATTGGTATAAGTGGTTAACGTGAGGTGGAAGTGATATTTTTGGGAGCTGCATGCTAGGATTTACACGTTCATCTGAAACGTGAGTTAAGATTTGGAACCTTGAGGCACCGACCCCAATAGGCTCACGGTTTCGATTTGAGTCACTGATATATTTTCCTTGCCACTATTAGGTTTTCTTCATTTTCTGGTTGCAATCATCCAAGGTCCAAAAGACTCTACAATATTAACATCGTCACGACCAACTTCCTGTTGGGCAAGGACCTTCTGACACTGCACATCAGGTTGAGGCTGGACAACATTCTTAGAATTTTTCACTGTACCAGATTCCTTGCAAGTATTGTTATTATGTCCGTATCTTCCACAGGTAAAACAAATCACTGGCAATCCCTCATACTCCACCTTTTGAATCTTCTCATCCAACTCAAACTGTGATACTAACGACTTAGCCAAAGAGATGTTAACTACAATTCAGGAAAATCTACCACGAGTAGAGGAGGCTGTATTCGAGTTAATTTTGATGACAATACCCACCAACTGTCCAAGCTTCTGAGAATTTTCTAATCATAAAGATGAACAGCAAGGCCAGGTAAGCGGATCCATACATTAACTTGATCAAAAATCGGGTTAGTGAAATCAAAAGAGGGTGTCCATGGCTACATTGTTAATGGTGCGTTTGGGATTGAGGTTGGGCAGCTGTAGCTTCCAAACTATAGCACTAAAGTGTTTGGTAAACACTAACTGCTGTAGCTTGGAAGTTATGTTAATATATCTTTTCACTTGTATTTTTTCACTTGTAGCTTGGAAATTATTATTTAAAATTTATATTTACTATATATTACTAACTTTTGTTTCATAATTATAGCTTTTTTTCCACAGCAGTTGCAGCTTAAAAGCTACAACACCTCAATCCCAAACATACCCTAAGTAATGACCCATTATAAGCCAAAGGCCCTTAGTTAAAGCATCAATAGCATCACCAACAAAGCGAAAACGAACCAGAAAGTAATTGTTATCTAAATCAATCACTGAGTAGCTCAAGGTTGTTTTCCATATTACATTTAACCTTGTACATAGAGTTATGTATCTAATTGTTCAGCCAAGCAGCTTAACAACAACTGAGTTCTTCCACGATTTACTCAACTTTTCATGAACCCTAGCTGAAAAAGTGATTGACGGCATAGGTCCATCATTGTTCGCAATCACATATCCTTCCTCAAACTCCCAATCCACTGCTCTTCCTCAAATACCATTCTCCATTGCTTGCAAAGAATTCACGAGAGTTTCTTTGTACGAGTTCTACTTAGGGTTGTCACCGTCTTTTTCCTCATCACGAAACCGTACTTTCTTGGTCGTTCTAGCCTTCCTAAACGGCAAAGGAAAAGCCTCTCCGAAATTAGGGTCTTCGCCACGTCTGAGATTTCGGAGCTTTCAGTCATACTGCTAAAAATTGTGTCTAAAGTTGATTAGTGTTAAAAATTGTTTAATTATCAAGTGGTATAATGTTATTTTGTGCTTATGTTATAATTTATATTTGTGTTTATACAATATATTAGGAATTATTAATTATGTATTAAATATATCTAATTTTGTGTATTTTTGTGGTTTATTAGGTAAAATATTAATTTCACTCAATTCGAGACTCCAAATAGATAAACGGAGGTTAAACTTGGATTCCGGAGGTCCAAAAACTTTAAGACCAATCAAGATCGGCTTAAAATTGGACTTGTGTAAAAAGAGTTGACTTTTTCTGTTGACCGAGCACTGATTGGATGATAAAATGAGCTTACAATAGATTTGAGTGCAGGGGATAGCTGGCAATTTTGACTAAATCTCAATCGTTCATGATTCAATGGCCATGATCGTGCCACGTGGCAATAATTGGTGAAGCAAGTTGTAGGATCCGAATCCTTGTATTCGGGTCGACCCGATCCACCCATTAACTCGCCAAATCTCAACCATTCTTTGGCCAAATCAAACGAGTCAAACGATACCACATGTGATGTTGACTTTTGAAGTTTGACCAACCGTTGGATCTTGATCTAATGGTTGTGAGGAGTGCATGCATGAAACTTATGATGGACCGCAAAATACTGGATTATGAATTTATTTTTCTCGAAACATAGCCTCATTTTTATATTTTTAATCATCTCTCTACATCTCTCTTCTTCTCAAATTCTCTCCATCTCCCTGTAATCTTGATTTTCAGGTGTGTTTTTAATATTTTTTATAATTATTTTTATAAATAAATTTAGTTTTATTTTCAATTTTAGTTGTTTTTATTACTTTTAATTATAAGTAATTTAATTTTAATAATTCTTTTTTATTTCAATTATGCTTAATTAAATAATAATAGTTATGGTGAGGTGAAACTCTTAGGAAATAAATATGATTTAATCAAATTCTATTTTTAATTTTATAAATTAAATTATTTTCTATTTAATTTTATACATATTTTATATTTTGAAATTTTGATTTATTGTAGACAAACAAGGGAGTTTGGCACAATAAATTCTCAATATCTTAATATAAGGTATGGTAAAATGGTATTTTGACTTATTGTAGACAAATTAAATTTTGGCACAATAAATACTTAATCCATCATAAAATTAAAGGGAAAATAGTAATAATTTATATAATTAATCTTTTGGGTAATAAATCTAAAAAAATGGCTAAAAGAATTTATTAAGTTTTATTTACTACTAAGAGTGGATCCACAACCCTAACTAGTTCAATTTCATAGTTTTATTTAAATTAAGTTGTTTATATTTAAGTTTTATTTTAATTTTTTAAATAAAATAAAATAAACAAATTAAATATTTTCTCTGTGAATCGACCTCGGACTCACCGAGTTATAATACAACATGACACTCTTATACTTGGGAGTTTAAAATTACTTTTAAGTTGTGTCACAAGCCTCTATTTAAATTATCCCTGTCTCTTAGGATCTACATAACCCTAAAATTATATCCATATATGTTTATCTTATAACATTGCTTTTAACAAGTGGTGCTACTAATACTTTTTTGTTCTACTCAGAGGCGAAGCTCAAGGTGGGCTAACCCGAGCTGTAGCTCGGGTTAGCTTTTTGAAAAAATAATAATTATAATTTATAAATTTACCTTATTAATATTTATAAAAAATAAAATAAATATAATATTTGATAATATTTTTTCTTTTTTATATTGTATTTTTATAATTTTATGGTTAGATTTTTACTTATGTAATGTGTTTAATTTCGTTTGTATAAAATAAATTTTTGAGAAGTAAATTTTATTTTTTAAAAAGATATAGCCCACCCAAAAAAATGATGTTAGATTCGCCACTAATTCTACTATATACTTTAAATCCCTTCCCTAAACATACCCCATTAAATAACTTAAAGGCATCGCATTACTTTTTCTTATACCATTCAATCTCCACAAACAACTCTAATGTTGTAATTCTCTCCTTTACATATATGAAACACCGTCCAGGTCATATGGTTTGCCAAATAGTTTTAAAATCCATTAAGAAGAAAGTTCAAGATTTGAGTTGTGTATAGTGAATTATTAAAGACTTTCCGATAAGCATTCAGTGGACCATTTTCATGCCATGTATACTTTTATAACAGTGTATGTATGTATATACATGTATACATACAAACAAACATACATATATATATATATATATATAATTTTTTCAATACAGGATTTTAAAGTGCGGAAAATTTGAAAAAATTTTAAAATTCTGCGGTTTTAAAGTGTTAATTTTATAATACTTTAAAACCGTGCGATTTTAAAGATTTTCTGAACTTTTCTGCATTTTAAAATTTCGAACCGGAAAACTCCTATATATATATATACATATATAACAAACTTGAGCACAAAGCTTTGAACACCAACAAGTCCAAATCCATTAATAGCTCAACTCTTCTTTTACAAGCAGTGAGGATGTTCTACTAAATGTATTGGATGATTTAGCTTTAAAAATATCAATACCGTTTTGAAGTTTTTACAAGTAACGCCAGATGAAAAAAATGAGAGGAAAATTAGCAGATAAGATTTTTTTTTTAATTATTATTATTTAGTTTAATAGTAGTCTAATTCTTTTCTCTTTCTTTCCACGTGAACCGAGTTCGAATCCCAAACTTTGTACTTTTAACACAGGAAATTAGATACAAATGCATCCGTGAATACATGTGGATGATTCCTGAAAACTAGGGACCTTGCTACGTTACAGACTCTGTATGTAACGCAGCAAATGAGGAGCATCCACGCGTTGCAGGAGAGAGGAAAAGTTGTTGGAATTTAGCTGATACAAGACTAATTTCCATTGAGCTGTTACATACAGAGTCTGTAAGGTAGTTTTGTCCGAAAACTAGACGTAGAAAGCTTGCGATCTTTTTCAGCTTAATTGATGCTTTCCTCATAATGATGTTTTCTTGGAAATAATGGAGCTTGATCATGAGTAACCTGTAAACCTTGGCCCTTGGCAGAATAGAATGCCGCCACTACCACTATATATAATCATATATATATATATATATATATGTGCTCTGAAATTTGCATCTCATAGAGATGATTACACTCTTCGAGTAGCCTTTGTTGAAATGAAATTAATGGCCCATATATATCCTTATATGCTCTGGGTAATGATAGTTGTTTCCTTAGAACACAAGCATCGTTTGGTGGCTGTTATGATTATCGCTTTTATATTTTATTTTTTCTTCTAATTCGTGGCCGAGGAATAGTTGTCATCCAGACTCCTCTCTTTCATGAATTTGGCCCATTTCTTCTAGCTGCTACTAGTTAATTTTTTTTTCCTCCTTTTTAAAGCTTGGATAAGGATAAGAAACTTCATTCACAGATAGTGATGTAGTCAGAAAATCAATCCAGCGGAAATAAAAATTTATGATTTATATAAAATATAAATAAGAAACAAATAAATAAAATATCAAAACTATATATATGTGTGTGCATGTGTGCAGTAGCGGTGCAAGAAATTTAACTTAACATAGACTAAGTTTAAATAATAATGTAATTTAAAAAAGTTAAACAAGTAACAAGTACTAAAAATAAAAATTTATTAATATATTCAATACGTTTATAATTGATCTCGACGTATTTTCATATGTTAAAAATATTAAAGAATAAACTTATCATCAAGAATACAAAAGAAATCTTTTTCTACATGTGCAACAATAATATTACTCAATTATTAATCGCTAATCTGATTTCACAGACAATTTTTCACAAAATTCATAGTTGAAAATTCCTTTTATTACTGTAGTCATGACAACTAGTAAAATCAATGCTAATATTATCAATAAATTAATTAATGAATATAATTTATTTTTTTTAGTATCAACTATTTTTCTTGTTAGCCTATCAATCTTTTTAAATTTTGAAAATTTTTTATTAGGACTCACCTATGTAATGTAACTATCAAATTGAATTTTAAGTGTTATAAGATTCATTGAAGAAAAATCCTTTTGATAAACTCAATAAGATAAAATAATTTCTATTTTTTTGAGAGCTAGGGTGCAACGAATCTCAAAATAATAATTTCTTTGTGGGTTGGAAGTTAAAGATAAATACTTAATATTTTAGTTATTTTTAAATTTTAATACAGACTTTTATGATAAATGAAACAAATATTAAATTAAATTTGTAAATTTTGAAAAGTTAGAGAGGGCTTAAGTCACTCCCAGTCTTAATGTGGCACCGCCTATTTATGTGTGTAAATATTTGTGTGATTTTTAAAATAAATTTTAAATCTAAAATGTTTTTAATATATTTTAAACCTAAGTTAATGTATATCATTAATCCAATAGAGACAAATCTATAATTTAACCGACTTAAAAAGAAAATATCTTTTAGAAATTGTAGACTTAGCGGTGACAACTACCCCCACTTGTCCTTTAATGCCCCCCCGCAGCCAGTTGAGCGACGAGCAAGGGGCACCAGCTGCTGCTACTTGTTAAATTAGCCATAAATTAAACATGCTTTGATAATTGCCAGCTGCAATGAAACCCGCACCAAACTTACTTTTACCTTAAAGCTTGCTGGGAAAAACTTAAAGTGCTTATGATAATTGGGAACAGAAATTTTAAACAGGGTTTTTATTACGTTTACATCTTGTGACAAAGAGCTTAGAGCAGTAATGACTTTCTAGTGAAAAGCTAAAAGCAAAAGCACTTCTGTAAATTGTGTATAGTATGAATCAAGCTTGTCTCTTATAACGAAAGTTTACAGCAGGCAACAGTGAGTGTAAATGTGAATAACGTCGAACAAGTTAGCATCATCTCTGATGGGCAATTTTGCCGTAACAATAGGCTTTCCAATCAGGAAAAAAAAACAAATATTTCTTTGACCCACCATTTTTATTCCTTTTTTAAGTTGAAGAGAATCCTATGCAATACAAATTCTCCATATCTGTCTTATTGATGAAATGCAGAACTGTCACTTTCACCAGGGGGCCAAAAAGATCCACACAAATAGTCTTCCAGGGCCAATCCTAATCGCTAATTACAAAATTTAAGCCCCTGGATTCTTTGTACAGATTAATCTGGCACGACTTAAATGAACATTACAGGCTGGTTACTCTTGGTAAAAGTAAAACTACAAATTGACCACAATATTAAATTATATATATACTCCTGGTCAAAAAGTGGTAGTTAGTTTCATCAATTAGCTCAAAGACTACTGTCACATTACTTTTTGAAAGACACTATTCTTTTACATCATTGCTGACTCTCATCCCATAAACCTCTTTGAATCTGTTAATTAACTTCCAAAAATTCTTGATTTTTACTGTGTTTATCTTTTAAAGTTCTCGTGCCCCGTCTGTATTTATAACAATTTACAGATAAGAGTTAATTTCATACATGTTGTTATCCAACAATTTTCGATCATAACATTGTAAAATATTAGCATAAAATCATATCAGTACTAAATCCTAGTCCAAGAACTTAATGCGATAATAATATTATTATTCTCCATAATCAAAGAGCAAAATTAAACAACGGTTACTTGTATCTCTCTAACCCCGAAACATGCAAATATACAAAAACGTCTTGCACATTACATCCAAAAAAAAAAAATTAAAGTAGAATAAAAACACCCATTAATTAGAAACACAAATCTCTTAAATATAAATAAAAGGAAAAAAAAACATAATCAATTATGATAGTAATTTCATCATTTTAAATTCCATCAACAACATCTACACTAGCAGTACAAGATAACAACCTGTGAAAAATCCTGAACAAGGCAGCGCATGAAATTTTCCTTAAACACTTTCTTTTACGTCGATGATGATCTTTCTTCTCCTTCTTCTTCTTCTTCTTCCTCTTCCCGTTGTTATTATTATTATCATTATCAGATGTCGCCGCCGCCGCCGCCTTCTTCTCTTTGCTTCTGCCGAAACACATTGCCGTTTTCTCGTCCACATTATCCTCTTCTCTTGAGAAGGTGTAGCTTCTCAGATACATTTGCCTGCATGAGATGCTGTCCACAACTCTAGGGTGGTGGCCATGCACGTGCATCCCGCGTGATCTCGACCGGACAAACTCAGCGTCGGATTCCGGCCACTTGTAGAGGTTCACGTACGTCGCTCTCACCGGAACACGTGGGTCACGTGTGTCATTTACACAGTTTGATATGCAAACTGAGGTCATTTTTTTTTTTTTTTGGGTTCTGGTTTGGTTTGGAGAGTAACAAAGTTTGATCAGATTTATGAAATGGGGTATTGCGGTTTTTAAATAGCTAGGAAGGCTTAGATTGAAAGAAAAGAAAGAGAGAAAGTGAGATTTGTAATTGGTATTTTTAGTGGGATTTTTAAATTTATGTGTTATGATTTTGTATAATTATTGGCAATGAATGTGTGTGTTTTTCTTTTTCAACATGCTGTGTAGGTATGTGCTGCTAGGCTAATGACAACCTAGTTTTATTGACCGAAATGCCCATGCATAAAGTGGATTTTGAAAGAGAATGTAGGAATTATATGGGATATATGAATAATGCAAGTTGTGATATACTTTGACCTTTTGAGTGACTTAGTAGAAGGTCCCTAGAAAATGAAGTGCTATTATTCAAACTTAATTAGGGTGTGTATTGTCTACAATATTTCTTTGATTACAATTTAGAAGTTTGATTTCCTTTTGGGTAATAGTCAAATCTCTTTCAATAGGTTTCCATATATAAAAAATGAATCTTATTGTGTCTTATCTTTAATTAAATTCAATTAGATTTGTAATAGGTAAAAAGATAAAGTCAATAGAGTTGGATTACGTAATCAATTTATAGCAAAATATAATTGAAATGTAGATAAAATCACGTAATGGGGATATCTATGTATTTTTTATCCACAAAAATATCTTGCAATTTCGTGATGAATCAGCATAATATTCTGATGAGATCTGATGAGTTGGAATTTTGATAAGAATAAAAAAGTGTTGAAGATAAATTTATTTTAGGTGTGGTCCAATTAATATATTTATATAGATTTTATCATACATAGCTTATAAAAAAATTAAAATTAATTTTACAACAATAACTTGTTTCATAAATGTATAAATCATTGATTAATGCACTAGACCCTGAATGTTGCTTATAATTGAACCCACGTTGATTTCCTTGTAATTTAACCCTAAACTATCATTTTTGTTAAAAACATAATGGACGTTGATTGGGCCATCTAAATTTCCACATCATTATTACGTTTTATGAGTCTTAAAAAAAGGTCCTCCTCTTTTTGTTCATAAAATTTATTCTTTAAAACTTATCTTTTTAATCACCATCACTTATTAGTCGCTAGTGGTTGAATTAAGATTTTAGTTCAATTGCGGCCATAATAAAGAGATAATAAATTTGAAGGGATATTATCATATTAATATAAATAGAATAATCTTGAGGAACCGAAACATAAATGACACAAAAACAAGATAAATTTCAATGAAGGCCCCTATCTTTGGTGAAAATATTTTTTGATTGGACCATCGTTTGTTGGTAAATAGAAACCTAAATTGCGAGGTACAATAGGAAGAAAAGGTTAGTTATCGTCTCTAATTAGAATTCATCAACTCACTCTCTTATTATAAATATAACACAATTAATATGCTCTCACTTGTACCCAATATAATTCATAACGGAAGCGTTTGTTTCACAATAATGATATAAGCACAAAGAACGCACAGAAACGCGCAAAAATAGCAAGTTTGAATGTCGTCTAGTAGAAATGGTAGGTTAAGTTACAAGATAGATAGGTTTTTTGAAACTATTTCAATTTAGTCCAAGCTAGAACTTTATATACTTTTATTGTGTCTCTATCATGTTTGAGAAATTTTCAGATTAGTCCATGTGCTTAAAGAGTAAGATTCATAATTTCATATCAGATCCACAGTTTCTTCTCACTAAACAACAATTATCGACCATTTAATCATCACTAACAAATGGTTTAGTCAATGGAAGTAATAACTTATCTCAATTTAAGCATAATACAAAGCTCTCTCTCTCTCTATATATATTAATTTTGCCCAATTCTTCTTCATTACTAAGATTTTTCTTTCACAAGGAGTCTTATTATAAAACGTGTACTTTCAATTAATTAGGTAAATGTGGGGTCAAGAATTCAAGTAACTCTAGTTTCACTGAAAGGGTTTCAATTTTTTCTAAACCATTTTGTTAGAACCTAATACTAAGTGGAATTCCAAGTGCTTTAGTTTTGGCGGGAAAGTCTGTTAAGAGCTTGCTGACGATAACAGCTTTTGGCTTTCGTTGACCGAGCTAGGCATATAAAAAGCTGATTACGAGAGCAGTTTCTAAGGCCTGTAACTTGTTAATCTTTGAGTGTTAGAAAGCATATGATAGCTCGTTGTAAAGCTGGTGGGGAGATCAAGTGATCTGGGGCTCGTTTCTTTCAATAATAAAGAGCTTGCAACTCGTTCTTTGTTCATCTGTGCCAATTCCGTATGCGTGTTTATGTTACTTATCCCTTCTTTGGTCTGTGTGTTTGATTCATGAATTACTTGGTTCTTTTTCATTCTGTGTGTACAAATCTTGTAGGCTAAGGTTTTGTGCTATGGCATAAATGTCTTTAAAAGAAGAAGTTTTGTGTTGACAAAAATACTAAGATTTCTGTAGAGGTTTTCGACTGTTTTCTAAACATTTCTTTTAAAATGCAGCTCCATTATACACCGTCTTTCTTTTTCTCCTTTTTCCTAATTGTGTGTGTGTGCGTGTGTGCAGTGAATGAGGAGCTTGATTTTGCTGTTGCGATTGAAGCTAAGAACAAAAGGTTGAATTAACGGGCAAGAAACAAGCTGTGCTGCAAGTCTTTTTCATGGCCAACCAAGATAAAATGTTGCCTTTCTCCCTTATGAAATATGTTGAATGGATTTACAATATCATTGACGTAAAGCTTAAATTTATTTTACCCATTGGTATTAGAACCATGGTTGTGCATTTCTATTCAAACCAAGAGTGTAGTTCCCTGAATACTTTGGTGTTGAGTTAAAGGCTTTTATAGCGTGAATCAGGAGTTTTCTAATCGTGTTTACAACATGTTACTTTTAATTTCACATAACCCACTGCTCTTTTCTCTTTTTATCTGCACAACCGCACAAGGGTTACTCTTTATGTTAATAAATAGAGTTTTCTATTTACTCATTCACACATAACAATCATCATAAATCTCTAATGCAAACTGCCTACGAGGCTACGACCATTATTTGTTGAGACTAACAAAACCCAACACAGCAACCAACTAGGCCCATCAAACTGGGCCCTAAATTTGATGGTTTAATGAGCTCGTGAGGTACTGACCGGTTTACTAGATCGGGCCAAAAATGTTCTAAAGCAAAACCTGAATCATAGTTATAAGCTACCAGCTCCTTCCTTTCAATTTTCATTTCTCTACAGCTATTATGCTCTACCACGGATGCCAGTATAGAAATTAGTCTTGGTAATTTTAATCGATCCTATTTTTGGTCCGACTGACTCGATCCTAATTTTTTGCACTTTAAATCAAATATTCGAGTCTTAAATCGAGTCCAGGCAAAAATTTTTAGGCCCGATCAAATTTCGGGTAAGGGTCGGGCTTAAGCTGACCCGACCCTATTAAAAAAATAACTAACACAATTTTTACACACGCACACATCACAACATCACACACGCACACAACATAGATCAGTGCATCTGCATCACACACACATGTATGCTTCACTCTTCAGTAAATCACATACCATATACACTTACACATATTCACAATACACAAAAGCTATCAGTGACAAAACCCTAAGTCAGCCACTTAGCCGCCATCCCATCAGCCAACATAGTGACCATTCATTGCGCGCCAACTAGCCAACGACCATCCAATCAGCCACGAATTGTCTCCACTCTCCATTTGTCTCGCTCTCACCTGCTGCCTGCAGTCTGCTCCATTTCTAATCGCAATCAGCTTCACGACGCTGCGACGTGAACCAGCCGCCCTTTGTCGCCGTCCTGTTGCATCTACCTGCCAGCCAACACACATGTTCAACTAGGCACAAGTTCTGCCGTCGGCATTAGCTATTTAGCTTTGGTATTATCAGTTCTATGAAAACTATTTCAATAGGGTAATGGTCGGGCTCATTTAGGGTGGGGTTTCAAATTTTTTTGATCGGGTTGAGCTCGGGCTTGGTCCGACCTTTTGTCATTTCTAACAGAAATTTTGTTGTCATGCTCTAATGGATAGATGTTCATGGGATTAATTATTAAATTGAGTTTTGAGATGAAATAATTTATTGCATGAGATGCCTAAATAAAGCATAGTTATAGTAATCAATTCACTTTTTGTCATTTGGGTATTTTTAATTATTTATGATGCCATTCATTTACATGTGAAAACGAATAAATGAATGATTAGAAGTAATGTTTCTGGATCACCAAAGACGTTAACATATAGATGGCATGAACTCAGTATCATGTCCCATACCCGGCTGTGTCTCAGGCAAAAAGCAAGCTTCAATGTCGACATTGCCTTCTTCCACTCCTGTAAACAAAGTGATCTTCCCATCAGCTTTATTCGCTGGACCACTTCTTATTGCCATTGAACCTTGACGAACTACTTGGAAAGCAACAAGATTTCGTCTTCTAGTTTTCCCATGTTAAGACCGCAGGGTTTTCTCTCCATGACTCCAAGGAGTCCCTTGTATTTCCATCTGTGTGCATAGCGATGATCTTGCTCATCTGCAATGCCACATACTCAATTTGATCTCTCGCTTTATAGAATTGCATTTCCGAAATATTCATCAGGCGGCAATGATGGTTGCAATCTTATTCTAACTCCTATCGATAGTACGAAAGGAACTTCTTCACAGGATTATCAAGTCATCGAGATTTACTTTTAATATGAAACAATTTTATTTATCATTAATCTGTTCGACTGATTTTAAAATTTTCATTCATTACGTTAAAAGAAATATGTTAAGCATTCAAAATAATTTACAAAGTTTATATCTGCAAGTTGCTATAAACGATATAAAACTTTTATGTCTACATTCACATTATACCAAAACCAAAAAAAAAAAAGTCACTGAACTATTGGTGTGATATTGATATTATGTCAATTATTTCACCATGGCTTTATTTTTAAAATATCAAAATTAGATATATTTTAATTGAAATCCTAATTGGGCTTTTGCCAAGGCACCCCAATAATCTGAAAGTCAATGTTTGGTAGAAGCAACTTGCGGTTGAATCTCTTTTACTTCTCACATGACCAATGAAAATACATCATTTGATCAGAAACATAAACATGTCATACTAAATTTGATCTACATTAATTCATAAAAAATGTATTTAAAAGTAAGCTTTCATTGATATAATGGTAAATGAGCAAAGCCCCAGAGCACGGAAGATTTTTAACAATTAAGATACCAATTGCATGAATTCTGTATCGTTTCCCATACCTTGCAGTGTCTCAGGCAAAAAGCAAGCTTCAACGTCGACACTCCCTTCTTCCACTCCGGCAAACAGGGTGATCTTCCCATCAACCTTGTTCGCTGGACCACTCCTCACTGCCATTGGTCTTCCCCACCCGAAATCGTTACCGTAGAAATTGAACCTCGGCGAGCTACTTGCGAAGCAAGCATTATTCTTCATCGGCAGGCTATCCCATGTTAGGATCTCAGGGTTTTTTCCCCAAGACTCCAAGAAGTTCTTTATCTTTTCGTCAGTATACGCAGCGATGAACTTGTTCATTTTCAATGCCACATTTCCAAGCCCTTGCTCAAGTTGATATCTCGCTTTCATGGACACGAACTCTCCCTGAGCTGCATTTCCAAAATACTCTGGTGGCAGTGGCGGTTGCAATCTTTGTCTGACTCCGATTCCTAACACGAAAAGAACTTCTTCATCAGGATCAAGAGATCGATTACGAGTAAATGATCGCCAGATCTGGGAAAGGATTGCTTGGAGAGAGGAGATCTTGTTGGTACTACCAATCTCAGCATTGGCTTTTGCTTTGAGTTTTGCAATGTTTTCCTTCGTAAAGTGGAAAACCCTTTGTCGCAAATTAGGCGGTGGAGTGTGAGTTCCAGAAGGTTCAATGCCCCAGAGAGGGAGGCGAATGGGGAAATATTCTGATTCAGAGAGAAACCCACGTTCGAGAACTGGAAGTTTTGAAATACAATCAGAACCCCGTGAGATTTCAGACCAAGAATTGAAGAAATGCCAAAAGGAAGTGCCGTCAACAACGGAGTGATTGATAGTGCAAGCGATGAAGATTCCATCCACAAGCTCTGTCACTTGAACCCCAAGCAACGGCTTGGCCTCGGAGATACACTGACAGTTTGTTACTCCATTTAGTGGGAAAAAAGAGTAAACAATTTCATTAGGAACATAAACAGGTGAAATGATATCTGCAACAGAGACTCCATCGGCCGTGGCGTGCACAAACTCTGCGCCGGCATTGTTGCAATTTATGTAAACAGAAATTGTGTTGCTGTCATCATGATGCTCGATGGTGGCTAGGCGACCGGCAAGTGCGGGAAAGTAGTCTAGCGTACGTGAAAGGGAGGTCTTGAGGTGGTGGATCAAGTTCAAGCTGCTGGTATCGGTGTTATCATTTGGAGGTTTGCCGAAGAGAAGTCCTTTCTGAATGGTATCAAATTGAATGAGCTTAAGATCCCATGGAGTTAAATCGATTCTGAGGTTTGGTTCCCTGTGAATTGCTGCACAGACGGTGCTCTTAAAGATGATCTGTGTTCTTCCCATCTTATTTCCTCCGGTGATCTAATTGAAACCAAATGTCGAGATGAAAATAAATGGTGATATAACGCATAATGGAAAGTGGAAACAAGAAAATGAGGATGAAAAATACTTACACTGTACAGAAACAGAATTTGGGGAAGCTAAAAAATTGATACAAGATTACTTCTGATCTAGGCAAGCAATACCATTTTGCTATGATTATCCGATAATTTGGAGTTTCTTCCTCTCTTCGGAGCGCACCTGCAATTATTTGACACGTTTATTGTGATGGTAATTTGCCTGTTGACCATCCCTCTCGTGCCCTAATGTTATCTTGAATTATCACCACATAAACTTGAATGACATAATTCTTCTTGTCGTTTATAATCCTGTTCTTCTCAAGAGCTCAAAAAGAGAAAAAAAAATCTGTCAGCTCATGTCCAGCTGTAATCTTGAAAGGAACCTATTCGTTATCTTTGAATGATCACCGTCTTATCTTGACCCGATGAAATCATTTTGCAGCTAATTTTAAGTTTCTCATATTCTCCATTTACAATTTCTAGATTTTCTTTTTTTTTTTTTTTTTTTGTTGACAAATATGAAATATAGAATTCCTTGAGATTCGAACCCACTCTCTTAAATTTTACAAAGGGACACGGCTACCATGCAGGGCATAAAATCCCTGTATGGTGCAGGGGCTGCCTTTGAGCCGTTGGATTCAGCTTGTTTGAATCCAAGGGTTATGGTTTTAATTAAAAAAAAAAAAGAAAAAAAATGAATAAAAGCAGAAAAAAAAAAAAGGCAACTGGTTAAAGGTAGGGGTGGGTAAAAAAAGTTGATTAATTAAAAATTAAACTGTACCGATCGGTTCGGTTCAGTTTTTTTATGATTTTTTTATAACCAAAAAACCGAAATAATAATATTAAAAAAATAATAAAACCAATCGGTTCGGTTTTCGATTTTAAAAGAAAAACTGCAAAACCGAACCGAAATCTCAAATAAACCGATTGTTTTGAAAGCTAAAGCTAAAACCTAAAAGCCTAAAATCTAAATCTAAACTTCTGACTTCTGTCTTCTTCAGTTCCCGACTTCCCGCTGGCCGCTGCTCGTCGTGACTTCTTCTGTTCCCGCTGGCCGTGCGGCATCCCTCGCTGTAATTTTTGTGATTGTGCGGCATCCCTCGCTGTAATTTTTGTGATCGTGCGGCATCCCTCGCTGTAATTTTTGCTTCTGCTAACCTTGTTACTGTCTCAACTGCACTCTTTTCCACAGAGTTGAAATCATTCTGCTTTTTGGCCTCCGTTGTCTGCACCCAGACCTTTGCAAATTGACCTTGTTGATTGATTGCTTTTGCTTGGGAAATCACAGAGAAGATGCAACACATCAGGTGGGATGCACTTTCCTTCTTGGGCATATTAAAAAATTAATTTTAACTTTTTTCTTTAAACTAAAAAAGAAAAAGAAAAATTATTATCCATATGTCATCATCGTCAATTGGAATTGGTCATAATTTGGAACCACCATGTTTGTGTGCCATGTCAAATTTTTCTGCAGTTCTCTTTTTCATTTTTTTATAATATATAATCTCGATTTTTGTAGATAGTTTATGTAATAATTTAATATATATATTCTTGGTTGGCCAAAATGAATACAAATGCAATTAATGAATGAAGAAGTTATTCATAAAGCATCATTTATTTATTTGTTCATTGCGGTTAAGTTGTATGCGATCCATTTGGTTGTTGGTTACAACCAGTTAAATATTTATTTAAAAATAAAATATAATTTGTTAATTAAGATGAATGTTATAATATGAAGTCTCTTAATTTTGTAAAATGTGCGTGGTTATTCAATAATTTTATAAAATGGTAGATTTATTAATTTAAAGTTTTAAATTTAAAAAAGTTTAAAATAGACTCAATAGGCCCATAATCGAAATAATCGAACCGAATCGAATCGAATTATTTCAATTAATTGAGTATTTGATTATTTCAGTAATTTGATTAATCGCGATTATGATTTTAAAATAATCGTAATCGAACGATTATGAAAAATTTAGTAAAAAATCGAACCGAACCGAACCGCGTCCACCCCTAGTTAAAGAGGGTAGCTACAGTACATAAAAAATTACCGTTGGATTGAATAGAGTGGATCCAATGGCTGAGATTTGTTTAATTATTAAATGATTAAAAAAATTTGAAAGAACAAACCTATAAAATTGAAATAAACAAAAAAAAAAACCCCACCACTCACTCACTTACCTCACACGCGCCAAACGCCTCACCACTCCCTCACCACACGCCTCACCACTCCCTCACCACACGCCTCACCACGGCCATCAACGGCGACGGCTGAAGAGTTCCTAGGCAACGATCAACGGCGGCACAAGGACGGGCTGATCTCCACCGTCGGCAACGATCAACGAAGGCAAAAGGACGGGCTGATCTTCTTCGTTGACAATGATCAACGGCGGCACAAGCACAGCGCCCTCAGCCCCTTCAGGAATATATGCAACAGTTTATAAAATTTTGTTTCCCGTAAGTACTGTGATGGGTTTTGTTTGGTTTGTGAGAAAAGTGAGGAAATTTTAAGAAAATAATGTTTTTTGTTTTTAGGGTTTATGTTGGTTTTGATGATGAGTACAAGTTTGTTTGGTTGCTGAGAAAGTGAAGATAAGAAAAAAAAAAGTTTTCTGTTGTTTTAGATTTTGATTTTCAGGAAAAACTAATTAAAATTTCTAATTTTTAGATTGACAGCTTTTATTTTCTCTTGATCCCAGTAATGAAAGTAGTTGCTATGTTAAATTCATTTAAAATCATTTTTCCTGTCTTTATGCGACTCCTTTTTTTTTGGAAAAAAAAGGGGTCAATGATTTGGCTTTTATTTGCAGTTAATTTGGTGTGTGTTGTTAATTTTGTGGCGCATAGGTTGTTGTGGCATATGCAATTAGGCATGTGGCTGCTGCAGTGAGTATGGCCAAGGTTGCAATTTCAGTGTTTTGGTTTCAACGTTTCTTCTGGATCAGACATTTCTTTTGCCGGTTTATATGTCCCTTGTTCCAATGATTTTGGTTGTGCTCTTACTGCTGTGACCAAGCTAAAGTTAAACATGACTGGTAATCAGAATTTTCCTTTATTTCTAGAAACTGAAGCAGCAGTGTATATGATATATTGTCTTGTTATCTAGTAAACTTGGTATCAATGATTCTTGTATAATTCTTTGTTCCTTGCTTTCAATTAGAGATGTGAACTAAATTATTAATTTGGGAATCATTTATCATTTTTTTCCCCTTTTTATTTGATTCTTTAGTTTTGTTTGTTGGTTTCCACAAAACCTTTTTATTTCCTCATTATAATAACATTTTTTAATGGGAACTTTTTATTGTTTATAAGTAATATGTATATTGGAATGGGAACTAGGAATAGTGTGTTTAAAGTCCTGAACTGTTTTTGCCATTTTAATTTTGATGTAAAGTAATTTTCATAGTTTTAAGGGAATGGATTTAGGTTAATATTGATTGTAACTAGATAAGTCCTTTTATGTAATAAGTTTGAAGGATTGGTTTTGTAAATTCAATGTAATGGCTTAAAAAAGGCTATTAAATTGGCTTAGGTTGCCGCGAGCTATAGCTAAATCAGAAACATAATACATTTTACTTCTACAAAATTATTTCATTCTTGGTATGGAGGATTAAAATTTGTACAATGATAAATAAAATCAATGTTGCCCTTATCTAATACATGCTTTGACTTAGAAATAGCATAATACAACATGCATGTTAACTGTTCGATAAAATGCCTATTAAAATTCTCAGACCTATTTCAAGCTCAAGTATTGCATGTCCCTTAAGATAATGACATTTTCATTGTTTTATATTGCAGATTTGAGATTTTTTGGGTGCCTATATAACAAGTTAACAATGGCGGCTTAATAGTTTAAAAGGGAAGGTAATCTCTCTTCATATCTTCTCGAGGATTCTTCTTTATGTATTTCAATTATGTCTTACATATATATTAAATAGAGGTTTTGATTAAAAGCTTTTTGTTTTCAAAATTAAATTTCTTATTAAGGGGTTGATTTTTAGCTAAATTGTGATTGCTTGCTGAGAAATTGGATTGTGTCATGAGATTTTGTACTCTATTGGTTTATTTTTTTGAGTTGTTTGGATTCTGATTGAGTGGAATTTGCCATAAATTTGTCAATATTATGCCATGTACTGAAATGATGTAAAGCATGAGCTTCAAAGTTTTCTCTATTTTTTTAATTTTTAATTGCTTATTTATTAATTGCATAATGTGTTTTCAAATGAGCTTATGTTTATTAGAAAAAAAAAGGGCCAGATTGTTTTTGTGTATAAATGTGAAGTGATGCCCAAATTTTGGAATAAATTTGTGAAGAATCTGGAGTTGAGAGTTAAAGACAAGTGGATAAAAAATGATGTCTTGAAAAGGTCACTTAGTGTTTTTGTTATAGTGACTTAATCTTTGAGTTGTTTTATTGCAAATACTGAATACTAGAGTTCTTGGAGCGATTATGATGATGCAAGTATCTAATAGATGGTTGAACATTCTTTGGTCAATATAAATTCACTTTAGCATGACTTAAGGCTAAAATAAAGGATAAAAAATTGGCGATTATGATGATTTAAGTATCTAATAAACAGTTGAATACAATCGTTAAATGGAAAATTGCTCTGTTTTCTCCAGGGGCAAAGGTTTCCAATAACTCAGCAAACCCATTTCTCTATTTGTGCTTTTCTTTGGAGCTCTCCTTGGACAGGACTCGATAACTATTGCAAAACTTGATGCTGTTTTTATAAGCATGGATGGTGTTGCCATGACGACAGTTGGAAAAACTTGGGCAGTGGATGAATTTCTTAGTGCCTCTGAAGAAGATAAATACGTTGTTAATAAGTTGTGCTGAGCTTTTACTTTAAAACTACTTACCTTTCTTCCTCTTTTTATTTGCCGTAAATTTATGCAATATATCAATCTACTTTTTTTCCGGAGATGATACTTGTAATAAGATTGTATGATGCACTTAGTGTAACGTACTAGATTTTGATGGATTTTTATAAGATGTAGAAACTATTATGTTTGATATAGGAATAGTTAATTTGATTTATTTTCATTAAATTGTGTTTCCTATAATTACTAAAAAAAATAAATTGATTAAATTGATTTAGCGGATGGGAAAATAAGCCTATAAATTTGTGTGGGAATTAATAGAATTAAAAATGGTTGCAAGGTTATTTATAGTGGAGATTTTGGCTATAAAAAGCGCCAATAGAATATAAGAGCTCTTCCGAATTTATTTGTGAGGCCACTTATTACAACCATTAGTATTTTACTCATTTTTAGCTTTTTTTTTTTTTTTATCAAACTTAATAGTTAAGTCATATTTTGCTTTAGCACACTTATTTCTTCACTTTAATGGTTTACTTTCACAAATTTCACTCAAATGTGAAAATTTTCAATTTCCATTACAACTTAGTTGAAAGTCATTCATTGGGTTTACTACTTTTTCAAGCCTTAATCAACAAATTGAAGGCATACATTGCTTAACTAGAATTTCAATAATAATTACAAAAAATTAAAACAATTAGGATTATTGATATAATAATTAACAACCAAAAACCAAATATTTATATATTCAATCATACTTTTCTTTAATAAAAAGCAAGTCCTATATTTCAAAGATTAAAATTAAATATAACACACTAAGAGGCTTTGATAGTTCAACTAAACGAAAGATTTAAAACACTTAAAAGCAAATTCGGATTGGAATATTATTATTTTGTTGGTTACCTTTATTCATAATACAAATACTTCGAAAGTGATTATATTTATAAAAAATTAGAAGAAAAATGTTAACAAAATAATATTATTAAATGTCTAAAACGAACACTTGTAGTCTAAGGTATGACTATTGAAAGATTAAAATCGGTGCACGAAATTCAAGTGAAACGGTTAGATTTAAGACTAAATAAATAGTATTCGTACAATGAGTCTTGTTAAAATCCCTTAATATTCTTCTAATGCTTATGTTAAAGTCACTTTACAAAATGGTGGATTAAAAATTTTCGGGTGTTTGGAAAATAATTATCTAAAACATTGAATAGTAAATTTAAAACACATTACTTAAAATATGTAACAATGAGTACCTCCGTAACAATGAACATAAACATCAAATATAAAACTCCGAACTTGAAACATAAAACATGAACCATAAACATGAAACGGGGGCAAAATAGAAAAATTTTAAGGTATTTAAAAATTATTACATAAAACATTGAACAATAAATATGAAACACGTTACTTAAAATATGCAATAACGAACATAAAATATGAGTACTTTTGTAACATGGAACATGAAACATAAAACATGAAACATAGAACATCAAACATGAAACACAGAACATAAACATAAAACGGGGGCAAAAAAGAAAAATTTCGGGGTATTTAAAAAATTATTACATGAAACATTGCACAACCAACGTGAAACAGATCACTTAAAATATGCAACAACGAACATAAAATATGAGTACCTCCGTAACATGGAACATGAAACATAAAACATGAAATATAGAACAGCAAACATAAAACATAGAACGTAAACATGAAACGGGGGCAAAAAAGAAAAATTTCGGGGTATTTGAAAAATCAGTACATGAAACATTACACAACCAACATGAAATAGATCACTTAAAATATGCAACAACAAACATAAAATATGAGTACCTCCGTAACAGTGAACATGAAACATAAAACATGAAACATAGAGCAACAAACATGAAACGGGGGCAAAAAAGAAAAATTTCGGGGTATTTGAAAAATTAATACATGAAACATTGCACAACCAACATGAAACAAATCACTTAAAATATGCAACAACAAACATAAAATATAAGTACCTCCGTAACAGTGAACATAAAACATAAAACATGAAACATAGAACAGCAAATATGAAACTTGAACGTAAACATGAAACGAGGGTAAAAAAGAAAAATCTTGGGGTATTTGAAAAATCAATACATGAAACATGAAACATAAAACATAAAACATAAAATATGAAACTTAAAATGTTAAACATGAGATAGATTTCATAGAAAATAAATAAAACTTTTGTCTTTTTGTTAACACATATTTTATTTTATTTTTTAAAATATTTATAATAAAAAATATTTTTTCTATTTTTACTTTACTTGTCCTTTTCTACTTCTTATTATTATTATTTTTTAAATATTATTCGTTTTAAATATTTTTTATTTTAATTTATTTAAATAAAAAATACATATTAATGGCAGCAACCGGCTGGAAAACCAGTTGCTGCCAGTCATAAAAGTTGTTTGGCTGCCAGATGGCACAGGGACTCAAAGTCCCTGTATCATAGCCGTGTCCTTTACAAAGAGAGTGACAATTTCAAGTTTAACTCAAGTTCTAAGAATATAATAAAACTAAAAAATAGAACCGCGCTTCACGCGGATTTGAAAAAAGAATTTTGAAAAAAGAATTTAGTATTATTTTTTTTTCTTACTTTACACTTGATGAAACTGATAAAAAATATGAATTAATTTTTTTTTTTTAAGATGAGGCAGCCTTATAAAAAACAAAAAAAAGTTATTAGCCAGCAATACAAATAAAGAAGCAACGCAAGATAAAGAATAAAATGAGAGAATATATTATAGAGTGATTTTATTCATTCCAATTGTGTGTGTACAAAACAAAAAGACGAGCTCTCCTTTTATAGTTACATAATCACTCCATGAAATTAATAAAAAATTATGGATCATAATTCCTTGTGAGATAGTGGGAGTTATAGGGAAGCTAAATGTTGCTAATGGAAGATAGTAGGGAGACCAAGAGATATATGTTATGAACATCTACATTTATTTTAATAAATTCATAATACTCTCCCTTGGATGTTCGTTACAAAGAATATACTTCATTAAAATCTTTACATAATTATTATTGTGTAATAACAATCAAATTAATTATAAGAAGATAAAAAGTCAAATCTAAAAGAAAATTTATTTATTTATTAGATAATAGAGAATATACAAAGATGAGAAATGGTAATGCAACATCACCTCCTTAAGTCTCAGCTTTATATATATATATATAGATGGAGCACAATTGAAGTATTGAACCAGTACACCGAGCTGTAGCTCGGTATGGATTTAAAAAATAAATAATGATAATAATAATAATAATAATACCTTTGTTGAAGGGTCCGCCTAAGTTACATTTAACGTAACTTACGGCTGCCCTGTAAAATATCTTTCCTCCCCTTATACTCCGGATTATTTACCATTTAATTATAAGTATTATAAAATTTTTTACATTGTAAAATTTCATTCAGTCGCTTACCCTCTGTTTTATTTCATTAAAATCCTTAGAGTACCAATTCGCCCTCTATAATTTTAAATTCTCAAAATACCCTCGATTTAATTAAAAATATAACAATTATTAAATGGATTATAATTATAATTATAATTATTATTTTGTTATAATTATAATTATAATTATAATTTTAAAATGGATGATGATGATTATTATTATTATTATTAACAACAACAAGAATAAAAAGTATTATAATTAATTAATCTATTAACAATAATTAATAATAATTTTTTAGTGAAATTGTTAATAATAATTAACAATAATTATTATTAATAATTAATTTTTGAATAATAATAACAATAACAATAATCAAAATACAAAATAATGATTTTGATCAAAATTAATTAAGGATTTTGTAGTAATTTGTTACAATTTAACTGATTCCAATTTTGATTCTAAGACAAAGTAAACACATAAATAGTAATACAACTCATTCTAATTACGATTCCTACAGTTCAAGTAAATAAATTATTTTGATTCAATTTCTTCATTTTGATTCCAGCTATTCCGATTCTAAATCATTATTTTCTAGCTAATTTTGATTCATGTTTAGTGAATACAATATAAAATTCATAATAGTCATGAATAACTTGTAAATAATATAGAGTGGTCTAATTGAATATAAAGTGATTTACAATTTTATAGTGCATTCACTAAATAGGAATCAACATTATTTAGGAACATAATAAGTTAGAATCGAAATGAGAAATTAGAACTAGAATAGTTATCTACTTGAACTATAGGAATTGTAATTAGAATGAGTTGTATTATCATTTATGTGTTTACTTTGTCTTAAAATCAAAATCAGAATGAGTTAAATTGTAACAAATTACAAATAAAATCCTTAATTAATTTTTATTATAATTATTATTTTGTATCATTATTAATTATTGTTAATAGATTAATTAATTATAATAATTTTTATTCTTGTTAATAATAATAATAATCCATTTTAAAATTATAATTATATTTATAATTATAATAAAGTTATAATTATAATCCATTTAATAATAATTATATTTTTAATTAAATGGAGGGTATATTGAGAATTTAAAATTATAGAGGGCAAATTGATACTCTAAGGGTTTCAATGAAATAAAACAGAGCGTAAGAGACTAAATGAAATTTTACAATACAGAAAATTTTATAATACGTGTGAATAAATGGTAAATAATTAGGAGTATAAGGGGCTAAAAGATAGTTTACAGGGCAGCCGTAAACGGACCCTTTGTTGAAATGATATTTGCAATTTATCTCATTAGTTCCCCTTATTCAGTTAATCATTTTATTTTTAAAATTATCCTTAAAATGTTTTTTTCCTCACCACCATCGCAATCTGATATGCAAGTGAAAAGTTTGCTTGCATGAATAGCAAGAAAATTTAGCGGTAAAATGAATTTACGAGAGCAGTTTCTAAGGCCTGTAACTTGTTAATCTTTGAGAGTTAGAAAGCATATGATAGCTCGTTGTAAAGCTTGTGGGGAGATCATATGATCTGGGGCTCATTTCTTTCAATAATAAAGAGCTTGCAACTCGTTCTTTGTTCATCTGTGCCAATTCCGTGTGCGTAATTACGTTACTTATCCCTTCTTTGTTCTATGTCTTTGATTCATGAATTACTTGGTTCTTTTTTCATTCTCTGTGTACAAATCTTGTAGGCTAAGGTTTTGTTCTATGGCATAAATGTCTTTGAAAGAAGAAGTATTGTGTTGACAAAAATACTAAGAATTCTGTAGAGGTTTTCGACTGTTTTCTAAACATTTCTTTTAAAATGCAGCTATACACTGTCTTTCTTTTTCTCCTTTCTCCTAATTGTTTGTGTGCAGTGAATGAGGAGCTTGATTTTGCTGCTGAGATTGAAGCTAAGAACATAAGGTTGAATTAACGGGCAAGAAACAAGCTGAGCAGCAAGTCTTTTTCATGGCCAACCAAGATAAAATGCTGCCTTTCTCCCTTATGAAATATGTTGAATGGATTCATTGCCGTAAAACTTAAATTTATTTTATCCATTGGTATTAGAACCATGGTTGTGCATTTCTATTCAAACCATGAGTGTAGTTCCCTGAATACTTTGGTGTTGAGTTAAAGGCTTTTATGGCGTGAATCAGGAGTTTTCTAATCGTGTTTACAACAACCTGTTACTTTTAATTTCATATAACCCACTGCACTTTTCTCTTTTTATCTGCACAACCGCACAAGGGTTACTCCTTGTGCCAATAAATAGAGCTTTCTATTACTCGTTCACACACTACAATCGTTATAAATCTCTAATGCGAACTGCCTACGACGCTACGACCAGTATTTGTTGAGACTAACCAGACCCAACACAGCAACCAACTAGACCCATCAAACTGGGCCCTAAATTTGATAGTTTAATGAGCTCGTGAGGTATTGACCGGTTTACTAGACCAGGCCGAAAATTTTCTAAAGCAAAAACTTGAATCACAGTTATAAGCTACCAGCTCCTTCCTTTCAATTTCCATTTCTCTATGGCTATTATGCTCTGCCGCGGATGCCAGTACCGAAATTTTGTTGTTATGCTCTAACGGATAGATGTGCATGGGATTAATTATTAAATTGAGTTTTGAGATTAAATAATTTATTGCATGAGGTGCCTAAATAAAGCATAGTTATAGTAATGAATTCACTTTTTGTCGTTTGTGTATTTTTAACTAATTATGATACCATTCATTTACCCGTGATAACGAGTAAATGAATGATTAGAAAGTAATGTTTCAGGATCACTAAAGACGTTAACACGTAGATGGCATGAACGCTCTATCATGTCCCATGCCCTGCTTTGTCTCAGGCAAAAAGCAAGCTTCAATGTCGACATTGTCTTCTTCCACTCCTGTAAACAAAGTGATCTTCCCATAAGCTTTATTCCCTGGACCACTTCTCATAGAACCTCGACGAACTACTTGGAAAGCAATAAGATTTCGTCTTCTGGTTTTCCCATGTTAAGACCACAGGGTTTTCTCTCCAGGACTCCTAGGAGTCCCTTATATTTTCATCTATTTGCATAGCGATGATCTTTCTCATTTGCAGTGCCACATATTCAATTTGATCTCCCGCTTTATAGAATTGCATTTCTGAAATATTCATCAGGCGGCAGTGATGGTTGCAATCTTATTCTAACTCCTATCGATAGTACGAAAGGAACTTCTTCACAGGATTATCAAGTCATCGAGATTTATTTTTAATATGAAACAAATTTATTTATCATTAATCTGTTGCTTTTAAAACTTTTATTGATTACATTAAAAGAAATATGTTAAGCAGTCAAAATAATTTACAAAGTCCATATCTGCAAGTTGCAAGTTGCAAGTTGCTAAAGACGTTATAAAACTTTTATATCTACATTCGTATGATACCCAAAAAGAAAAAAAAAAATTCACTTAACTGTTGATGTAATATGTCAATTATTTCACCGTGGCTTTATTTTTCAAAAATATCAAAATTAGATATATTTTAATTGAAATCCTAATTGGGCTTTTGCCAAGGCACGACTATAATCGGAAAGTCAATGTTTGGTAGAAGCAGCTTGCGGGTTGAATCTCTTTTACTTCTCACATGATCAATGAAAATACATCATTTGATCAGCAACATAAACATGTCATACTAAATTTGATCTACATTAATTCATAAAAAATGTATTTAAAAGTAAGCTTTCATTGATATAATGGTTAAGAGCATGGAAGATTTTTAACAGTTAAGATACAAATTGCATGAATTCTGTATCATTTCCCATACCTTGCAGTGTCTCAGGCAAAAAGCAAGCTTCAACGTCGACACTCCCTTCTTCCACTCCGGCAAACAGGGTGATCTTCCCATCAGCCTTGTTCGCTGGACCACTCCTCACTGCCATTGGTCTTCCCCACCCGAAATCGTTACCGTAGAAATTGAACCTCGGCGAGCTACTTGCGAAGCAAGCATTATTCTTCATCGGCAGGCTATCCCATGTTAGGATCTCAGGGTTTTTACCCCAAGACTCCAAGAAGTTCTTTATCGTTTCGTCAGTATACGCAGCGATGAACTTGTTCATTTTCAATGCCACATTTCCAAGCCCTTGCTCAAGTTGATATCTCGCTTTCATGGACACGAACTCTCCCTGAGCTGCATTTCCAAAATTCTCTGGTGGCAGTGGCGGTTGCAATCTTTGTCTGACTCCGATTCCTAACACGAAAAGAACTTCTTCATCAGGATCAAGAGATCGATTACGAGTAAATGATCGCCAGATCTGGGAAAGGATTGCTTGGAGAGAGGAGATCTTGTTGGTACTACCAATCTCAGCATTGGCTTTTGCTTTGAGTTTTGCAATGTTTTCCCTCGTAAAGTGGAAAACCCTTTGTCGCAAATTAGGCGGTGGAGTGTGAATTCCGGAAGGTTCAATGCTCCAGAGAGGGAGGCGAATGGGGAAATATTCTGATTCAGAGAGAACCCCACGTTCGAGAACTGGAAGTTTTGAAATACAATCAGAACCCCGTGAGATTTCAGACCACGAATTGAAGAAATGCCAAAAGGAAGTGCCGTCAACAACGGAGTGATTGATAGTGCAAGCGATGAAGATTCCATCCACAAGCTCTGTCACTTGAACCCCAAGCAACGGCTTGGCCTCGGAGATACACTGACAGTTTGTTACTCCATTTAGTGGGAAAAAAGAGTAAACAATTTCATTAGGAACATAAACAGGTGAAATGATATCTGCAACAGAGACTCCATCGGCCGTGGCGTGCACAAACTCTGCGCCGGCATTGTTGCAATTTATGTAAACAGAAATTGTGTTGCTGTCATCATGATGCTCAATGGTGGCTAGGCGACTGGCAAGTGCGGGAAAGTAGTCTAGCGTTCGTGCAAGGGAGGTCTTGAGGTGGTGGATCAAGTTTACGCTGCTGGTATCGGTGTTATCATTTGGAGGTTTGCGGAAGAGAAGTCCTTTCTGAATGGTATCAAATTCTAAGGTTTGGTTCCTTGTGAATTGCTGCACAGACGGTGCTCTTTGAGATGATCTGTGTTCTTCCCATCTTTATTTCCTCCGGTGATCTGATTGAAACCAAATGTCGAGATGAAAATAAATGGTGATATAACGCATAATGGAAAGTGGAAACAAGAAAATGAGGATGAAAAATACTTACAGTGTACAGAAACAGAATTTGGGGAAGCTAAAAAATGATACAAGATTACTTCTGATCTAGGCAAGCAATACCATTTTGCTATGATTATCCAATAATTTGGAGTTTCTTCCTCTCTTCGGGGCGCACCTGCATTTATTTGACACGTTTATTGTGATGGTAATTTGTCTGTTGACCGTCCCCCTCGTGCCCCGATGTTATCTTGAATCGTCACCACATAAACTTGAATGAAATAATTCTTCTTGTCGTTTATAATTTTGTCGAGTGGTGTTTGTTTGTTTAATTAATTATCACCTCCTGTTATTCTCCAAAGCTCAAAAAGAGAAAAAAAAAAAAAAATTTTCTCTCAGCCCATGTCCAGCTGTAATCTTGAAAGGAACCTATTCGTTATCTTAATGATCACCGTCTTATCTTGGATGGATGTAGAGGTGGTAAAAATATCCGTTTGGTTCAGACTTAGATCGTATTTAAGTATTGTAGGTTGGGTATTTTTTAGTTTGGATATGAAGTCGGGTTGATTTTGGGCATCACTTGATAAATTTGGAATCTAAATTTTTTTAAAAAAATTATAAAATATTTATTATTTTAAATATTTATATTTATTTGACTCATTTATTATACATATATAAAATTTTAAACACTTAAAATTTATATTTTCATGTCAAATTTTATTGAAATAAATTTAAAACTTATAAAATTACCAAAAAATATAAAATATATACACATATGATATTAAAAAATATAAAATTTAAGTACCTGGATTAAAACCCGGACCTGAACCCAGACCGGTTGCATTCGGGCAGGGTCCGGTCATTGCAATATCCGGACCCAGCCCGGGGTTTTGCCATCCCTAGATGGATGACATCATTTTGCAGCTAATTTCAAATTTCTCATATTCTCCATTTATAATTTCGAGATTTTTTTTTATTACTCGTGACAAATATGAAATATAGAATTCCTTGAGATTCGAACCCACTCTCTTAAATTTTACTAAGAGAGTGACAATTTCAAGTTTAACTCAAGTTCTAAGAATATAATAAAGTAGAGCACATTTGAACCAGTGCATCGAGCTGTAGCTCCGTATGGATTTAAAAAATAAATAATGATGACAATAATAATAATACCTTTGTTGAAATGATATTTGATCTTTCAATTTATCTCATTAGTTTCCGTTATTCAATTAATCATTTTATTTTTAAAATTATCCTTAAAATGTAAAAAAAAAAAATTTTCCTCACCACCATCGCAATTTGATATGCAAGTGAAAAGTTTGCTTGCATGATGCTATGAAAAATTTTAATATACTCATAAGCACACAAATCTAAAAATAAAACAGTAGTAACGAGATCGAACCCACATGAATTGTTATAAATTGAAATGTCTAATTTAAATATAAAATTAATATTAATTCTAACCTAGTTGAGCAAATTGAGTTTTAAGATAAATTAAACTAATTAAACTAAGAAAACAATTAAAATAAAGGAGAATTCAATAAGACAAAAATTACTAAGGTTTCAGAATCCACCACTATTCAACTAATAATTATCAAATTGTTAATTAATCCCTAATTTTAAAGTGACAACTCGAAATCAATCTATGTCATCTCATGGATATAACAATTAAACCCAAGTAATTAAATCTAATGTCTGTTCTTTTTCTGCTTAATAGTATGATATCTAAACATCTCATGTAAACATATTGAATAACAAAGAGTCAAAATTTTCCTAAGCACTCTGTGTAAATAATTTAATGAAAGATATAAAATTAAAGATAATCATATAAAAACTTTATACACCAAAACATAAATTAATCGAATATTAATCCTAACAATCAATAATGCTTGATAGAATTGATGAAAAGATTTAATAACATTTAACTAATCATATGAAACAAGAACCATAAACAATAAAACACGCATGTAGGGTATTAATTAAATAAAAATATAATTATTTCATTGGATAGGGTTTTATCCTTAACCTTAGTAAAAGAAAATTAGATAGACATACTTGAATTGGGAGCAACAAATAAAATAAAACCAGTCATGGAAAAATTAAAGAGCTGCCGCCACTATTTTCTTCTCTGCCGAATGCGTAACATTTCTCTCTTTTTTCTCCTTTCACAGCTGCCCTATTAAAAGCCAAAGTTCACCTTTCTTTTTATAATCTCCAAAATGGGCCACCGACCATTCCAATTCTAAAGCCAAAAGGCTTGGCCTTTTAATTTGTTTTGCTCTCACACGTGCTCACCACTTAGAATTGCAGTAGGATTCCTTTTTTAATGCCATGCACATGCTAACAATAATGGTGATTGCTTCTCACGTGATGGTCGTAATCTTCTTTGTCTTCATGTGCATGGATGAATTAATCTGTTGAATTCAGTTTCCTTGGCTTGACTTCACATGCAAATATGTCTAATTGCTCCCAAAAAAATAATTGTGTTTGTTGTAGCACAATTTGAGTTTATTTGTGAATTCCGCTTCCCCATATGTGAATACATCTGTGTTCTACCTCTAAATTATATGCAATGTCTCTGTAGTGTTGTAGCACCTCTGGAATTTGATCAAAGTGGCACACATACATTTTGGACAGAATGAAGCCTAAGTCTAGAATTGAACTGCTATGGTTATTTTGCGTGATTAAGAGTGTGATCTGAGGGTTGACGAATCCTTGCAATTTTGACATTAGAGCTAAGTTAATTGTTGCATGATTGTGAAGTGTTGTTGTCATTACTTAAGGACAAGTAATGGTTTAAGTTTGGGGGTGTGATAACTCTATAAAATAAGAGTTATCATAACACTTTTAGACTTAAATCAATAATACTTAGAGAGTAAATAATGTGTTTTCATTGCATTTTTATTATATTTTACATAAACATTCATCTTAGTTTATTCGTAATAAATTGTGTTTGATTTAGAATAATTTGTGTGCTAAATCATATGCATAAATGTAGGTGTTCGGAAGTCCAAATTTCAAGGAAGGAATGCTGATGTAATAAGCTTGCAAAAGATGGAAAAGAACTTAACTACAAAAGAATTGAAACAAATCTAGAACAATGCATTTTTTGTAGCCGTTGCTGTAGCAATCTTGGAACAACGATAGAGAAAATTTCACACGGAATACTTGCAGAATTGCGATCTGCAGTTTCCTAATCTGACTTATGCGCGCCCTAGGCTTCCGTTTACTCTAATTTTCAGCTATAAAAGAAGCACACATCATAAGGAATAAAGAGGGCCGTAACCCAAGGAGAAAAACTACAAAGAAACAAAAGAAAAACAAGATTCAAGAGAGAGATTAAGGGCTCCACAAGAGGAGAAATTATAGAGATCAATTGGGAGCTCAGCCATTCTTATTCTTCTATTGTTTTCTATTTATTCACGGGGATGTGTTTTATGGCTGAAACTTTGCTCTTTATTTTTCTTTTACAAATTATGAACTAAATTTATTTGTAGTTGAGTGATAAACAATCTTGATGGTTTATTGACTGAAAATATGTGTTGCTGCATATTTGCTGTAGCATTTTGTTTTGATAGAATTTATTTTTATTCATTATTTCAACTGATCACCCATTTAATGATACTAGCTAAGGAAGAGCCACAAAAGAGTCTATCTTAGTGGAACATATCAAAACAATACTTGATCTTAAATTGGGTTTTCTGGATTGAGTTTTACTTGAGTCCCAAAAGGGCCATACTTGATTTAAGATTAGTGATGAATTAGACATATGAATTCACCTTGTAGGGTAAATAGAACCTAAGCGTGTAATGCTATATCTTATGTTTGCATAACAATTGATCACCGTTAGGTTGCATATAGATATAAGATATCCAACATGGGACGGCTGAAGATGCATAAGGATTCTGCCCAGTGCTGTAGCAGATACTGCAGTAACCGAGCCAACCAGTAGAAAATACTCAAGGCCATTAGGAGAGTTTATTCACTCAACCACTCTATATTCCCATTGGTTTTATCCTTGAGTTTGACTGATAATTTACTTTGTTGCATTTTATTTATTGCGTTTTTATTTTAATTAGTATATTAGTTTCATTAATTGTTTTATTTTAATTTAGAACAAAATCTGCACTGTTAAAATTACTGTAGTAAGTCTGATAACATCAATCCCTGTGGAGACGATTTTGAATACTCATCACTTTATTACTTGTTGTGTACACTTGCACATTGACACTAATAGCATTTGAATTCATACCAACGATCCACAAGCATCATTTAAAATAAAAAAACATAAAATAAAATAACTTTAAATAAAACATAAAAATAGCCTTAATGGTTGCATAAGTTATATAGCTCAAAGAAATTTTCAAATATTGGCAAATTTCTAACTTTAATTCAACAGTTCTCTTTCGATTCTTGTAGTGTGTGTGTGTGTGTGTGAAATCAATTCAATCAAATCAATTCCCAAAATCTTCAATATCAATAGCCTTCGCCTCTAATACAGAAAAAAGTAGGTCAAACTAATCTTATCATCTTGATCTCCAATTTTTTTCTTTTTTTATAGGCTTTTATACGCATTTTATTTTGTTTTTTTTTAGCACATGGACTTGATTTTTTTCTCTTTTGTTTTTTTAAACCAAAGTCAGAAACGTTCACTCTACCCCTTAAGGTAGCCTTCTTCTTACGGTAGATTATCCTCTATATACTGGTGGTATGTAAGCCCAAATTACTTAAAGATAGTTTCACTCTTAAGGGTTATAGATAATTATTTTTGAATTTGGTGCCTGTGTATACTATTTTGTATTGTGGAGATAAGAATCAAGAAAACAATCATTTACTCTATCTAAAATTCTCAATTCAGGCTGCGTCAATCTCAGATTTCAAGTCAAAATTATGAAAGAATTGATATTAGTACTCATGCTGTTTAAAGAATCTCAATCAATAGCAATTAACACAAGAACCAAGTATAAACTAAGACAATATTCAACCCTTTCTAAGAACCATATTCCTTGTCAATCAAGTTCTTATCATTGACTTTTCACAAAAAAAAAAAAAAAATTTGATTTTTTTTTTGATTTTTTTAAATAACAAACAAAGCACACACCATTCCCATCCCCAAACTTATTCGGAACATTGTCCTCAATGTTTCATAAATAAAAGATATGTATGCAAAAAGATGAAAAAATAAAATAAAAACATAAATAATAAAAGAAAAAGTTGGAGAGATCACTCCTGAATGGGTTGGGGAAGCTTAAAAGAAAATGACAACTAAAAAAAAAAACGTTCGAATAAATATAAATAATAAAAAAATAAAATAAATAAAATCGTACTAAACTAAATAATTAATGTAAATAACAAATCAACTAGAATCAATAAGAATTTGGTGAAAATCAAAGCAATTATACAGAAAATACCAGAAAACATAATTGACTAAGCACTGGAGCTTTTTATCTATAAAAGGATGATGGTAATGAAACTCCTCAATATCACACTGCTTTGATCTCTTCTGTTTCAAGCTTACCTAAGAGTTATCTGAAGTAATATAAAAATCTAACAATTTAAGCACTTTAGATCTTACCACCTTTTTCATGTCAGAATGTGATTCTTTAGGAAGTGGCTCCAACTTGAATGGTTTAATTTTCTCTTCAGGAGGATGTGGCTTTGTAAACCCTAAAATTTCTTCTATTTCTTTCATGTATGTATTTCATAATGTAGTATTTTATACTTATTATATACAAGTGAATGATTAAAGTGTCTTTTGGATTTTTATTTTTTTTAAATAGAATACATTATTTTATGTTAGTAATTAAATTGAATGATTAATGTTTGGTAAGTGGAGAAATTGGTGGAGTGGAGTAATGATTATGTTGAATGATTAATGTTTGGAAAGTGGAGACACTGGGCTAGAGTAATTATGCTAAATGATTGAGTTTGATTGTATTTTTATTTTCTTTGTGTGTGGCTTGCGTGTGTGTCTTGATGTTGTATCTCATTTGCATTAAAACAATTTTCAAGAAGTGTTTGAACAAAAGCTTTAAGTCTCAAAGGTGTAGTCTGGAGTGAAATTCTTCTTAGAGAGGTAAGTATTTATAATCTTTTGAATTTCTATTGTATGTGTGATTCTATGTCATTATTTGAATGGTTTTGTTTACATTATCCTGAAAACTGTAAACAGTGCAGATTCAATGTTATATAGTTGATGTTGTCGTTAAATCTCATGCATAAAACTTCATATCCTATTAAACTAGACATCTTTATTTTTGTATCCATATATTTATTGTCCAAAAATTCATTGCATATTAATTGTTTTGATTTTTCAAATTTGGAATACTAGTACCGAAAAATTTCAATTTTCGACAGCAATCCTCAATTCTATAATTTATTTTGTAATCCAAATGACTTCCGAAAATTTCTAGAAAATTTTATTACTATATATCCACGTCTATTTTTTTTTTTTGTATTTAATATCGTAAGTTTTGGATTTATATGAAAATCATTAAAAATCATAGAGCTGGGTTGCCGCAATCTTGGAAGCGGCTTTCCAGAATTTCAAGCTGGTGATATTGAAGCTAATTTTAATTACTTTTTCATTAGCTCTATATTGTCTCCTCTGATGATCAAAACTTGAATCACTATTTTTGAACACATATCACTAAAATTATGAATTTTTAAACCAATAGTCCTTTGTTTATTTTGTCACTAGACAGTTTTAATGTTTTTGTGGAAAATTAGTTTTTCGGAAATGTTTATGAACTCTAATTAATTTTGTTAACATTTATATTGAATGCCAACATGTTTACGGTAACTTTTAATAATTGTGATTTTCCGACAATAGTTATAGCTGGTTAGAAATCAGCTCCTATAAGATGGTCGAGGGTAGTTTGGGGAATTGATTTGTTTAGGTTAGAGTTAATGGTTTATGAAGGGGATGTTGCATATCTTATGAAGGTCATACTTGAATATGATATTGATAAAAATCTCATCTTCAAAATTATAAGCCAAGAGTGAGCTTGTGTATTGAGGGTTTTTATTGGTTGCTTCGGATATATATATATATATATATATATATATATATATACCCCTTTATCAATCTCATTACTCCTTATACTGTCAACTATGATAGTATATCCTTTAAAGCAAAGACCAAAAGACTTGTTTTTCCTTTTATTGAGAAACCTAAAACAAGAAATTTGAATATTGTTAAAGCTTGTTCTGTTTACCAGAACCAAATCAATACACTCCTCAAAACAAAACAAAATGATCTGATTTGTTTAAAAAATGATTTGAGTTTACAAAAAATCGAAAACCAATTACAAAATGAATTTGTAAAAAGAAAAATCTCTGATCTTAAAGACCTCATTGAAAAAGAAATATGTGCGGATATACCATCTGCTTTTTGGAACAGAAAACAACATTTAGTTGATTTGCCTTATGAAAATTCTTTTTATGAAAAGCAAATACTTACCAAAGCCCGTCCAATCCAAATGAACATGGAATTAGAGCAACATTGCAAAGATGAGATAAAAGATTTAGAATCTAAAGGTCTCATAGTCAAGTCTAAGTCTCCTTGGTCTTATGCTGCTTTCTATGTCAATAAGAATTCTGAGATAGAAAGAGGGACACCCAGACTAGTCATAAATTACAAACCCCTTACAAACCCCATAAATTTCTTTCTTCCTTTGAAGTACTGGTATCAGAGCCATGGGGAGGATAGTGTAATATAGGATAGAATTTCTGTGTTTAAAGACTTGTGTTCTTATTGAACATTGTTTGTGTGGTGAGTGTTTACCTCTGGGTGCCTTGGTAGCATTTGGTCGTAAGTCCCGATTTGGTTGAAGGGCAGTAAAACCAATTCTTAGCCTTGGATTGTAGCCATACCTACAGGACTAAAACTAGAATATAGGTTTTATCCATGGATTCTCTACTCTGTAGAGCATCATCCTTTTCTAGCTCTTCTTCCGGGAAAACTAGTGATTCTAAGAATGTTGTTAATTCAGAAGAATTTGTAATTGAAGACTTTAATAAAGCAATTGATAATTGGGAATTACCAAAGATTTCTAAAGAAATGATTTACAAAACAAAAAAGCTTGATTTTCTAAAGAATGATTATGTCATAAAAACTGAAGAACGTGACATAACCTTTCAAAGCCATTTGAAACTATTCACCTATTTTCAGAACACTCCTTAAAGAAATTAAAAGATAAAAATTTTAATTATGTTCACATCGGCTTAATACAAGTTGGTATAAAGCCCTTAACAAAAGAAGGTCTTAATACATCTATTCTTGCTGTCTTAAGAGATGGGAGATTCATCTCTTTTGATGATTCTTTGCTAAGTAGTATAGAATCAAGTCTTTGCAAAGGTCCCATCTCATTTAGCTGTTACCCGAACATAACAATTTCTCTAAAAGACAAAAACATTATGAAAAGCATGATCTTGCAAATCAAGACCCATAATTATTACATGATCGAGGGATCAGTCCCAGTAGCCTTAATTTTTAAAATCTCATACAAAGCCATGATTTCTGCGTTTAGTATGGAACATAAGTTTCAGTCAAAAAGAGATGAGACTCTTCTCTTACAGACTGATATATCTAAAGCCAACACCGTTATTCCAAAACCAATCCAATGGAAAGATGTCAATCTTCCAGACGAATGGATTCTTGAAGGAGCCACTGCACCAGTGATTCCAAAACAACTTGAGCCTAATACAGAGTTGCAAAATATGACTCAGTATTCAGATGGGAAGGTTAAACTGTCCTTTAGGAGATCTACATCTTCTAGGTTCTCTGATAAAGACTCAAGTACGAATATTCCTTCATTAGAAAGAAGATTTTCAAAAATTCCTTCCGTTATAAACCTCCCTTTCCAACCAGTAAGAAACCAACCTAGGTTTTCCACATCGGATATACCTAGTTCCTCTATCCACTCTGTTGACTATACCACTAGTGTTCCTCACCCAATCTACACTAGCAGTCAACATGAACAAAGACAGGAAGAGAAGGAACCTTCTCCTCCAACCTCTCCTACATTTTCCGCTGTCACTGAAAATGTAATAAATGTTCTTGAAAAAGATTTTGAATTAGATAAAACTCTTCTACATAATGACTTTTATTCTGATTGCAATAAAGAAAAAAGACTTTGGTTCTTCAAAAATTTCTTAAGCCAAAGAAAACAAATACAAGAAATTTATTATGAATTTATAAATCTGCATAAAGTTCATATTTTATTCTTTAGCTGGTTTAAAATGTATGCCTCTGATAATAACATTGATTTTCCTTTTAAAGAATCAAATCCTATTATTATTAGGAAAAAGATTCCTGAATGGAATCTTATTGATAATGATAGAACCATAGAATCTGAACATCCACCTCTTAGGAGTTTGACCATTGAACATGGTGTGCCTCCTGTTGAGATTAAAGCCTCACCCTACAAAATCCATAAACCAAATGATTCAGAGACAAATTTAGGCAGCATTATTCAACAGAATAATTTTTGTAATGCTAACCTAAACACATTAGGAAAACAGTTGACTAGGATAGAAAACCAATTCCAGAAGTCTACCATAACTGTTTCTCCTATTACTTCAAAATCGGATTCTGACAAAAAGCTTAAAGAGCCTATTTTCAAACCCTTTCAGGTTTCGAAAACTAGTCAAAAGCTTGTTCAAGAGTCAAAATCAGATTTTGCTAAAGCTATTAGAGAATAACTAAATAAAATAGAAGCTTCTTCTTCTTCGTCTAGTAAAATCCAAATAGCCCCTGATAGTGCCCAATCTAGTAAAATTGGTGTACTAGAACAAGACGACATATCTATAGCCTCTTCTGATATAGAAGCCTTTAAAGAAGAACCTGTTTCTAAAGCCAACAAAATTCATTGGGAATTAGCCCTACCTACTGTCAAATCTCCACCTGACTTAGCCATAGACAACGGACCTAGTGCATTAAACCAATCACGCTTTAATGCATCCTCTGTCTATGAGTGGAACATTGATGGTATGTCTGAATACAACATTCTAGGATTATTGCAACATATGACTATGGCAGCTAATGCATATAAAACTCAGTCGGGAACTTCTGACAAGGCTATTGCAGAAATTCTCATTGCGGGTTTTACTGGTCAACTTAAAGGTTGGTGGGATCATCTTCTCACTAAACAACAACAATCAGATATCCTAAATTCAATTCAAACAGATGAAAATGGAGCCCCCATCTGTGACGAATTAAATGACCATATTTAGGATGCTGTTGCTACCCTAATTCTGACTGTATCCCTTCATTTCATAAGTGATCCTTCACACCTTAGAGACAAAAATGCTGAGTTACTACACAACCTGAGATGTAGGAAACTTAGTGAATTCCAAAGCTATAAAACCACTTTCTTTACTAGATTCTTCCTAAGAGATGATGCAAACCATATCACTTGGAAATAAAAATTCCTTGCAGGTTTACCAACCCTCTTAGGAGAAAAAGTTAGGAACTCTACTAAAGCCTTGAATGACAACCGTATTCTTTATAACGAACTCACATACGGTGAATTAGTTAGTTTTGTTAATAAAGAATGTTTAAAGATTTGTCAAGACTTGAAACTTTAGAAACGTCTAAAATGGGAGCTTAGAAAATCTAAACAAGAATTAGACAGTTTATGTAAGCAATTCAATTATAATCCCTTTAAAACTTCCACCTCTAAAGATTGTAATGGTGAATGTTCTTCAAAACCTTATAAGAAACATTACAAATAAAAAAGCCATAAAAAACCCTTTCAAGATTTTAGAGAACTTTCTTATAAGAAACCTTCAAGGCCTTATAAGAAGCCCAACTTCTCTAAGAAGAAGAATTTTAGACCCAAACATAAAACCCCTTTTAACTACAAAGAAGCCACATGTTACAAATGTGGAAAGAAATGCCATACTGCAAAATTTTGCAGGATGAACAAAAAGCTCCATGAGCTTGGCCTTGACGAAGAAATACTTTCTAAAGTTGCCCCTTTACTTGTAGAGTCTTCTGACTCTGAGTCTTCCATGACAGGAGACAATGACCCCTACAAATTGACGAGTTGGTGGATTCTGATACTTCAGAATCTAGTAGTAGTGATTCTGACATAGAATATCGTCTAAAGAAAATCAATGTATTCACTAAAGATCAAGAAACTTTTCTTGAATTAGTCAAACACATTTCTGACCCTACTCTTCAAAGAGAATACCTTGATAAACTTCTAAAAACCTTAGAAGTAGGAAATAAAACAGAAATTTCTAAAGCCCCAATAATTAAAAAGAATACATATGATCTTACTGAAATTTTGGATAAAAAGAAAACAAAGAAAAAAACGACTCCTAATATCCGAGATCTTCAGAAAGAAATAAAAAATATCAAACTCGAGATAAAAGACTTAAAAGAAAAACAAAAAAATGATTCTGATACTATCCAACTCCTCTTACAAAGACAATTACAAGATAATTCTGATAAAGAATCAGAAGATAATGGTGATAATGGAGAACAAAGTTTAGAAAACATTGAATTTATACCCAATGATTTTCTTTTCGTATTAAAACAAATCACCACAAGAAAATATTTGATCAAAATCACCTTGATCTTTTCTAAAGATTTTGAAATTGACATCATTGCCCTCTTTGATACTGGTGCTGATTTAAATTGCATTAAAGAAGATATTGTCCCCAGAAGGTTTCATGAAAAAAAAAATGAGAGACTTTCTGCCGCTAATAATTCAAAACTTAATGTCAATTCTAAAGTTGACGCCTCTATTCATAACAATGGTTTTGAATTCAGGACTTCTTTTATTCTTACAAATGACATACACCATATTGTCATTTTAGGAACCCTCTTTATCAATCTCATTACTCCTTATACTGTCAACTATGATAGTATATGCTTTAAAGTAAAGACCAAAAGACTTGTTTTTCCTTTTATTGAGAAACCTAAAACAAGAAATTTGAATATTGTTAAAGCTTGTTCTGTTTACCAGAACCAAATCAATACACTCCTCAAAACAAAACAAAATGATCTGATTTATTTAAAAAAGGATTTGAGTTTACAAAGAATCGAAAACTAATTACAAAATGAATTTGTAAAAAGAAAAATCTCTGATCTTAAAGACCTCATTGAAAAAGAAATATGTGCTGATCTACCATATGCTTTTTGGAACATAAAACAACATTTGGTTGATTTACCTTATGAAAATTCTTTTGATGAAAAGTAAATACTTACCAAAGCCCGTCCAATCCAAATGAACATAGAATTAGAGCAACATTGCAAAGATGAGATAAAAGATTTAGAATCTAAATGTCTCATAGTCAAGTCTTGGTCTCCTTGGTCTTGTGCTGCTTTCTATGTCAATAAGAATTCTGAGATAGAAAGAGGGACACCCAGACTAGTCATAAATTACCCCTTAATAAAACATTAAAATGGATTAGGTATCCCATACCTAATAAAAAGGATTTGCTCCAGAAACTACATGCTGCATTCATTTTTTCAAAATTTGATATGAAATCTGAATTTTGGCAAATTCAAATCCATCCAAAAGACCGTTATAAAACTGCATTTACTGTTCCTTTTGGACAGTATGAATGGACTGTTATGCCTTTTGGATTAAAGAATGCACATTCCAAATTTCAAAAGATTATGAATGATATTTATACTCCTTTGTCTGAATTTTGCATTGTTTATGTCGATGATGTGTTGGTTTTTTCTCAAACGATCGACCAACATTTCAAACATCTAAAGACGTTTTTCCTTGCCACTAGAAAGACTGGTTTAGCCATTTCTAGTTCTAAAGTTTCCTTGTTTCAAACAAGAATAAGGTTCATTGGTCATTACATTTCCAAAGGAACCATTACACCTATTGAGCGATCTCTTATTTTTGCTGACAAATTTCCTGATAAAATCCTTGATAAAACCCAATTGCAAAGATTTTTAGGAAGTTTAAATTATGTTCTTGATTTTTGTCCTAATATTAATAGAATTTCAAAACCTTTGCATGATAGATTAAAGAAAAATCCTGTTGCGTGGACTAATGAACACACTAAAGTTGTTAAGCTCATAAAAAGTTATGTTAAAGATATTCCATGCTTATTTCTTGCTAATCCTACATTACCTAAGATTGTTGAAACTGATGCATCTGATTTAGGATATGGAGGAATATTAAAGCAAAAAGAAATTAATAAAGAACAAATAGTACAATATGTTTCTGCTCATTGGAATGAATGTCAAAGAAACTACTCTACTATTAAAAAGGAAATTCTTTCTATTGTTTTATGCATTTCTAAATTTCAAAGTGATTTGTTAAATAAAAAATTCTTACTTAGAATTGACTGCAAAGCTGCAAAACACGTTTTAGAAAATGATGTTCAAAATATTGCATCAAAACAGATTTTTGCACGATGGCAAGCCATTTTAAGTGTTTTTGATTTTGACATTGAATTCATTAAAGGAGATACAAATTCTATCCCTGATTTTCTAACCAGGGAATTTCTTCAAAACAGATAATGCCGCCCAAACGAAGAGACAAGGGCAAGGGTATCCTTAAAGACCATGAACCTCAAACAACCTCTAAAGAAACTCAGATAACCCCTCCTAAAGAAAAATTACTTTCTTCTGCCATGCCTATTAAATCTTGGATTGACATGGTCGAAGAACAAGAAGCACAGTCTAAAGCCATTGCCTCCGATAAGCAGGTAAAATAATGGATGAACTCCATTACAAAGTCTCCTGAGCTTATGTTAGCTTTACAAAATATTTCCCAAAATAAAGCTCTTTCTCAAGTTCCTGAGAAAGAAAAAACTATTTCTAAAGCAATTTCAAAACATTCTTATTCTAAAGAAGTCATTTCTTGTGAAAGCTCTTCTTCTCAAATTATTGTTTCTCAATCAAAGCTTTCACAAAAAGCTTCGGATTGGATTTGTAAAACCTATCATCAAAATATTTTATCAATGGAAGATGGGTTTTATCACTCTGATCCGTTTCAAGCAGTTTCAAAGATTTTCCCGAAAGGCTGGTTTTTCAAACTATGGGATTTATCAAAACCTCAGGCTTTCTATCAAAGCATTCTTGAGTTCACTGAGTCTGTTAAAAGCATTCCACAGCTACCATTTTAAAAGTCTTGAGCCCAAAACAGTGGGGTGACCAACTTCACAAACCCAAAACCTTTCCCGCCAATTTTCAAATGCGTCTAAACCACTGTTTATCATTTTCTTACTGGGATTACCAATAGGCCTGGTTTAACACATTTTTCATTCAAAACCCCAAAAAGACCTATTCTTGGTTATTTTTCTTCAACTCGAAAATAACCGTACAAAGCCTTCCAAATTGGTTCCAATAATGGTGGAACTACTTTGGGCCAAGCCCAGACATTCTAACCCCAAATGCCATAAATTGTTTAAATCTTTTTAAAGCTCATTATGTCCCTTCTGAGTCAGAGAAGGGATTTCCTCATTTTCTCTGTTTCTGTACAAATTTCTTTCTTCCTTGGGTCTGGATGTGGAACTTCATTTACCACACTCAAGATACCCAACTCATTCTACAAAGGACCTTTAAAGTAAAATGGTGGTCTAAGTTTGATGAACAATCCAAACTATCGGAAGCCACAATCCAGGCTTGGCTTTCCTCAAAAGGCCTTCTCACCCCGAGCATTCAAGATGTTAAAGCCCAAAGCACTTTCCTCGCTCAAAGGACAAAGGCCCAATCACTTTTGGCCAGTACAAAAACGGAGGAAGAATACTTTCAAGTTATGCAGTAGCTCCTTGCATCAAGATCAGAATCATCCATTGCTAGTTCAAGTTCTTCTGATGATGCTAAGCCTTTCATCTCCCTTGGAGATGAAAATGAAGATGATTGCTTCGGAATACTTTCTCCATTAAAGCATACTTAAAACTTGTTGATTGAAAAAAAAAAAAGGTAATTTCCCATTCCTGTATTTTCTCTGTAATTCTATTTCTGTAATTATCCCTTATATTTCCCATTTCTGTAATTTTTATTATCGCTTGTACTTTTTGTATTTTTCCAATCTTTTAAAGCCTTCATTGCTGCGTCCAGAAAGAAGTCAAAAGCATCCTATAAAGATTTTGGTAAGAATATCTTTTGAAAACGTCTTTCGAGACACAAGTGTGGCCGCACATGTGCCATGTTTTCAAAAGGTATACACTATTGCCTCGTAGAGCATCTCTCCACGTGAAGCTTTCCTAAAGTCTTCAAAAGCAAAAGATGCCTTCAATAATGCTGGCTCCCACATTTCAAAAGCACATCCTGCTTTTACTATTGCTGACTCCTTTATCCTCCAACGCATGTGAAGCTACAGCAAAAAGCCTTCCTTCTTGCACCCTTAAAAGAAGGACAGAAAGTAGATCGAGGCAGGCTTTGAAAGCTCTCTCTCTCTCTTCGGGAAATCTGGATCAAGACTTAGAGGAAACATTTCCTGTCTTGTAATTTTCCTTTCTAAAAAAGTTGTAACTTATTTTGGATTCAAGAAAATCATGTAAGTATTTAATATTTCTTTAAAGAATTTATAATTCATTTCAAGCTTTAAATGTATGTTTAATTTTGCAATTTAAGTTTATGCATATTTAAACTGTTACGTTCTTCTAAGGCACAGAGACCTGATCTCTTCCCTTAGTCGTATTTTCTCTTCTCCCTCCATTCAATCAGAATACTATTTCTGGGATCCAGATCTAGTATTATCCATGAGCCTTTGCGTTAATTGCATAAAGAATTTTTAAAATTTTTGGTATATCGACTGGAAACCTGAACATGCGGGATATTGATCTGTTCTAAGTCAGATCTGGTCCCTAAGGCAGATTAAGTTCTGCATTGATCTGGTAAAACAACGCCACGTACCAATTTAATATTGATTATTATTTTGTCTTTAAAATATTTAATCTTTTGAATACACACACACACTCCACGATCTTAGAAGTACTGGTTTAAACAAATGTCCAAGGTCATTTAATATAGGATAGAAATTATATCCTATATTACACTATCCTCCCCATGGCTCTAATAAAGTACTGGTATCATTTCTTGTGAAAGCTCTTCTTCTCAAATTATTGTTTCTCAATCAAAGCTTTCACAAAAAGCTTCGGATTGGATTTGTAAAACCTATCATCAAAATATTATATATATATATATGTGTGTGTGTGTACGAATTTATGTATGAAAAGAATAATGTTGTTCACAAGGATTGGCATATTTATATTTTTGAATTATTGTTTGTTGTTATAGTTTATAATAATGATTTACATTTTGGTTTAAAGTTTATTTAAAATATTTTTCTTAAATTGTTTTTAAAATAATGGCTTTAAAATACTTCTGTTCCATAAATTGTTTTCCTTAAAATAATTTGTAAAGCTTTGCCAATTAAATGTCTTATAAGAGATTTTGTTGATCAATTATTGAACGTTAATATTGAAAGATTGAAAATTACTTTAAGGTTTTTGCTCATTGTCTGTAGTATCTGCTACTGATATGACTGAACAGTTAATTGTATTGTGCACACCATTGACAATTATTGCGGGGTAAAATACCCTGATTGAACTACCGGTTGGGTCACCGGGAGTACAGGTGACACTATGAGGCATGAGCAAAATTGAACAAATGAAAGATTTTATTAATAAATGATTATTTATTGAAAATGGTCATTATGTTATGATATAATTGATTTTAAATTTTACTGTACGTATGTATTAGAATATAAAATGATTATTGATTTCAAATTCATGGCACTTAATAATAATTATTATGTACTTTATCGTTATTAGTAACCTTATGCATGTGTTTGCTTATTGAGTTGACGCCTCACCTCTCGTCTCCAATATTTTTGCAAAGTGATTTTAAAGATGTGGCCTTTTTGGTTTTAGAGAAAATGATTTATTAGCCGAAAGCTTTGGGCATTTTCGTGATGGATAAATTGTTGTTATTTTGGTTATTATTTTAGAGCTGAATTTGATATTGGAGGGTTATTGTTATATTTATTGTTTTAGAGACTATGTTTCGACTTTGGACATTATTGATTTTCATTTGGGATTATTAATAAATTTTAATTGTTTAGAGATTACATTTCAAATTTCTTTTAAAATTCTTGGAAAATTTTGGGGTGTTATAAGCTTAATATTTTCTTTCCTCTTAATTAGATCTGTGATAAGAGTTGAATCAAGTAAAGCATTAACTTCTTTAATACCACTCTCACCATCAAAAGATAAATTAGAGTCAGTTGTGCATGGTGTTAATGAATTAGCATAGTGGTTAGAAATAAATGAATAATCAATTGATGCTTCTATCATATCTACTTCAATGACTTCATTATTGTCTTGTGCCTGCTTGGGAACTGTTGGTTGATTTTATAATCAAATGCTATTGGTGTTAATGTGCAAGTGTACACAACAAGTAATAAAGTGCTGAGTATTCAAGATCGTCTCCACAGGGATTGATGTTACCAGAAATGTTGTAGCAATCACAATAGTGCAAACTAATTCAAATCCGAAGTTAACAAACGTAAAATGTGTTCTATCGTAATTAATGATTGTGAGAGAATAAAATAAACAAAACCGTGATGAAATAAACTAAACTAAATGTGTCTAAGATTCAAGTGAGAACATGGTAGTTGAATGATCAAACTCTCCTTATGGGCTGACTGTGTTTCATCAAGTGGACTCCAATTGTCACGGCAAGTGCTGCAACACTGGGCGGAATTAATCTGCATCCTCAGCTATCGCATATTGGAACTCTCATACCCTTAAATACACTAGCAATGGCCAGTTGCTAATCTACTCATGATATGGCTTTATGATCCCTTTTTATCTCTCTACTCTACAAGGTGAGCACCTATGTCTAGTGTGTCACAAATCTTAACTTCAAGTATTGCCCTTATGGGATTCAAGATAACTTAATCTAGGAAACTTAACTTAAGATAAAGTAATACTCTAATAATGTCCGCTAAGACATGCCCTTTTGCTGCTCTATCTTAACTGGAACTATTAAATGGATGGTCAACCGAAATAACAGTTATATTAATAATAACTACTAGAGTATAATGCTACAGCAATGACATAACAACACATAAGAACAATCAAGAACCCATTGGATTGTTTGTCACTCAACTACAAGCAAATCTAGTTCATATTTTGAATAAGAAAAACAAACATAAATATGTTGTTCACGGGATACATTAAAACAATCAAAGGAAGAAGATAAATATCAGTTGAGCACAATGAAAGACAAATTCGAATAATTCTGCTAGATTCCTCAATGTTGCCGAAACAGCACTCTTCAATTATGATCTTCTTCTCTTTTTCTCTTTAATGATTTTTTATGATAACTCCTCTTGTCGCCTCTTTATGTGGTGCATGCCTCTCTTTTATACTGCAAACTAGGGTAAAACAAAAGTCCATAGGCGTGCATGAGTTAAATTAGGAAACATGCAAATCGCGATTCTGCAGCTGACCCGCGCCTAAATTTTCTCCCGCATTGCTCCCAGATTGCTATAGCACTGGTTGCTCTAACATCCGCTACAACACTGCACTATTCCCGATTGTTCTTTACTTCTTCTGCAGCTATCTTCTTTCCTCCTCTTGCTCATCCACTGTCTCACCATCCTCTCATGAATTAAGACTTTCTAAAAACCTACAATTATGCACATGTTTTTAGCACCAATTATTTTGATTCAAACAAAACTTATTAAAACTTAACTAAAATGAATGTTTATGCAAAATATAACCAAAATGTAATAAAAACATCTTATTTGTTCTCTAAGTAATCTTGATTTAAGTCTAGAATTGATGTAATAACTCTCATTTCCTAGAGTTATCACACCCCCAAACTTAAACCATTACTTGTCCTCAAGTAATGACAACATACTAATACTTCACACAAACAATCATGCAAAATAACTTTAGTTCTTTTATCAAATTTGCAAGGATTCTTCCACCTTCAGATCACAATCCCAATCATGCAACGTGACTATAGTAAATCAGTTCTAGGCTTAAGCTTCTTTCTGTCCATTGTGTGTGTGTGTGCTACTTTGATTGTATTCCAGAGATGCTATAACATCACTAAGAGACTGCATGAATTTCAGCAGTGATAAAACTTCATCATATATGGGGCAGCATAAATTTCACATACTCGAACTGTGATGATTTTAAGATTGAGAAACTGGAGAGTATTCAACTTCCTCATTGCAACATTTATTTTTCATGTGAATGTCAATCAATTGTAATGATGACACCCAATTACTCAAACCATGCACAGATCAGAGTTGCTGTAGCAATATCTGTAATATAGTCTTATCTAGAGATATTTTTTATTCAAGGCTGAACATGGGGCTCATGAACAGACCTGACTACTCAATGCCTTAGACATAGGATTTTTTTTTTAAAAATGCTACAGCATTGCTCATAACTCTTGCTACCTTTGAACACAATTCTACATATGGGGTACATACTCATATCTGGTTATTCAGCAACTTGAGCTATTGAAACAGAGTTTATTACATAGATATCACAGTCAATCAACTTATTTTCCCCCCCAAACTTAAGATCTTTTCCATTCTTTTGGCTTTGCTCTAGCAATCTCATACAATTCAACCAAAGTCTAAGTGTCAGGACATAATTTCAACCTCCATCTATAACTATCTCTACTTGGCATTCTCATAAATTTTGAATAACACTCAATATATCTTCATTAGGTTTTCAAATCCATACACAAATATTAGATAACAGAGCTTCACACAACACACAACACAAGCATACACATAAACACAAACATTTGGAAACACAACCCCCCCAACTTGAGAGTTGCTATGTCCTCACAAGCATACATAACAAAGGCACACAAGTGGACAAGGACATGGAAGACATTAGAAAATACCACAAAATTTGAAAAACATACTGAAATAAAAGTTTTTTTTTAACAATAAAACTGAAAGAAAAGTTTTTTTTTTAACAATAAATTAACTAGCAAGGTAGGGATACTTCCATGTGGTTGGGACTGCTGCAAATGACGGGATGATATTAGCGTTTCTTGGATGCACTGCGCAGCTTATCCTTTGGTGAAACTTGTGGGGAAGTGACTGGCAATGTCTTTGTCTTTTTCGTCACTGGGCTGGCGAGAGGAGTTGCGGCTGGGGTAGGTTGTGTAGTTGACACCGACCTGGTCCGTTTTGGTTGAGGCGAGGCTGTTGTAGCAGTGCCTTTAAACGTACTGCCTTTTCTTTTACTGGATTATCGTGGACTGGTACGAACAAGTTGGCTAGGAGTCATCTGTGGAGGAATTGGAGTTGAGGCATCAGCTGCCTGACCTTCAGCTGTGATGGCAGCAATGATATCAAGTAGCTGCTTGGCTTCTGCAGGTGTAGGCGTAACTCTGGTTACTGCAGCAGCCAGCTCTGCATCGATTTGCTCTATTTCATCTTCAGAGGCTGGAGGTGTTGCTATTTTTACCTTGCCCTTGCCCTTGCCCTTGCCCGTAAGGACTGGAATGAAAGGTTCCTTTTAAGGGTTTTCCTCTTCCTCTTCTTGAATGATGTGTCTTTTCCTGGTTTTGGAATGAGTTGGAATGGAAAGTTCCTCACGTTCTTTCTCAGAGTTGTCCTCTGCCTCTGTGGGTGAGCTATCAGTTGCAAACTTGTCACCTTCTTCCTCAGGTTGATCAGATGTTTCAGCATCTTCTGATTCTACCTCTGCTTGTGGTTCGACTGCAGCTTCTTCTTCTGGTTCATCTGTGGCAGTGGCTTCTTCACTGGCTGCTGCTGGAGCACCTGTGGTGTTGGTGTCAAAATTGTATTGCTGGAGCAATGAATCAGGGAAGTTCCGGTGAGTGCGTTTCATGTACAAAGCAAATTAGTGTAGTTGGTTGTTCAGGTGCTGTAGATAGCTCCAAAACCAATCATTTTCCCTCTGCTGAGCTTTGCTGAGCGCCTGAATTGTTTGTTCTAAACCAATAACTCGTCTTGCTCCTATTACAGTAGTTGGTTCAGTTGTTGTTCCAGCACTCTCACCAGCAACTCTCTCAATGGTACGTGTCGTAAAGGCACCATCATTCTTGATATGGTCATTTCTCACGTCAAGACGAACACCGGATACTACATAAATGCTGGTGATGAGCGAAGGAAATAGCAGAGCATTAGTTTTGTGATTCTTAACTGCATAGTCCCTGATTTCTTTTTCGATGATGCTACCTACATCTATGAGAAGCCCTCGAACAATGACATATAACAAGACCAACCTCTCTTGTGAAACCGTAGTAGTATGAGTGGTTGGCATAAGCCTAGATTTTAAAAATTTCACCCACACCTTAACAATAAGTTTCAAATCTATCCTATTAACTACACACCCTTCCTCGTTAGCCCATGATGCCCCTTCAATTGTAAGAGTTGTGAAGATGGTGTTCCATTTCTTTGGGGTCAATTTATCAAGCAACTTGGTATACTCACAATTAATTTCAGCAAGTAAATTATAAAAAGCATTTATAACGCGGGAGTCTAATGGAACAAGTGTGTTTCTTACCCAAATGTTGTGCTGATCAGGGCTTACCAAATTGGCGTAAAATTCCTTGACTACCGGTAGCACAGGATTTCGAGGGTGGTTGCAAAAGTCCAACCATCCACCATTTGCTGCAGCATTGTGTATTGTTTGCACAATTCCGATGAGTCGCTCTGGAAATTGAAACCCTTTTTTCTTCTAGAATCTTACGCGGCTCTATAAATTCTTCATATTTTTCTTTGGCGTGGTAACTCTGGAAGTGTGAAGGATCTTTGAGGCGGCTGGTTATTTTCTTATACCTTGGCATTGCTATAGCAGTAACAATCTGATGGTAAAATGAGAAGAAGAGGTTAAGAATTATGAAAGTTGTATTTGCGAAGGAGATGGGGAATAGTGCCGTAGATCACTACGCACAGTGACTCCCTTTTATAGTGAACTTTAAGTGAAGATAAATCCGGTAACTATAGATAAATAAGGGAAGAAAATATTTTGAATTTAATATGTATATCCCTAAAACATAGGCCAGCGAAATTAATGCATTAATTTAGGAGATTTCTTCGCAATTGCTATCCAAATCCATGCTGCCATCTGTCATGATTTATCTCCAACGGTAAGTGAGAGGCTCTAATTTTTAATTTACTGTAATGGTAATATTGGGTGTTGCAGCACACACTTGCTTGCTCTAGCAACGGTTACATACGTCCCTCCAATGCTCTTTGACACGTGGCTTGCCTCTGCACTCTGTCACCATACAACCCCACTGGTTAAAATGAAAATCTAATGCCACTCATACTTACCACAAAAACTAAAATCGATTCTAAAAATATAATTAAAAATAAAGAGATCAAATGATAGCAACATAAAAAAAATGCAATAATGTGAAAAGATAAAACTAAGTAACTTAAATTAAAGAACAAGATTAAATAAAATGGAAGAGAGGGAGAACCATTAACAAAACCAAAGATGATCAAACTTGGTTTGAAGTGGCTATCTCCACAATGGGTTGCCTCTCATGGAGCGCTTGATTTAAGGTCCTTCAGCCTGACCTTCTTTCACTGCTCAATAGCTGGGTTCTTTAAGGAGTAAAACCTCCTTTGAACAATCTGTTGCTGGGTGTATGTAATGCTTAACCCTGTGTCCATTAACTTTAAATTTGTGACCTGTTTTTCATCTAAAAGATCAACAGCTCCATGAGGATAACATTTTAACAGCCTAAAAATTCCAAACCATCGTGATTTTAGCTTTCCTGAAAATAATCTTAGTCTTGTATTGTGGAGCAGCACTAGTTGACCAGGGCTGAACTGTCTGTGTTGAATATGCTTGTCGTGCCAGTGGTTTGTCCTTTCTTTATAGATTCTAGCATTTTCATATGAAAATAGTCGTAATTCATTAAGCTCACAAAGTTGAAGCTTTCTTTGCTCTGCTGCAGCATGAATGTCCCAATTTAATTTCTTCAGTGCCTAGTGTGCGTTATGCTCTAGCTCTAGTGGCAAATGACAAGCCTTCCCATAAACAATTCGGTAAGGAGACATGCCAAGTGGAGTTTTGTTGCTGTTCTGTAGGTCCATAGAGAGTCATGTAATTGCAAAGACCAATCATTCCTTGTTGGGTTCACCACTTTTTCTAAGATCTTTTTAATTTCTCTGTTGGACACTTCAGCCTAACCATTGAACTACGAGTGATATGTTGTTACTACCTTGTGTCTGACTCCATATTCTACCATAGCTGCAGCAAAGACTTTGTTGCAAAAATGAGTACCCTCATCACTAATAATTGCTCTAGAAGTGCTAAACCTGGAAAAAATATTTTTCTGAAGAAAAACCACCACTGCTTTAGCATCATTGGTAGGTAATACTGCAGCCTCTACCCAGTTGGAGACATAATCCACAGCAACAAGGATATACAAGTTCCCAAAGGATGGTTGAAAAGGTCTCATGAAATCTATTCCCTATACATAAAAAACTTCCACTTCTAGAATGTTGGTCAATGACATTTCATGTCTTCTAGTTATGTTCCCTGTCCTTTGACACCTGTCACAACATTTAACAAATTCATAAACATCTTTAAAAATGGTAGGCTAGTAATAACCTGATTGCAGAACTTTAGCAACTGTTCTGTGACCACCAAAATGTCCTCCATATGCTGCAGCATGGCATGACTCCAGTATGTGGGGAATCTTTCCTTCTGCAGCACATCTTCGTATTACTTGATCTGAGCACAACTTATATAAATGTGGGTCATCCCACTGATAACTTCTTACATCATAAAGAAATTTCTTTTTCTCTTGGAACTTCAGCTCAGGTGGTAGCAATCCACTTACCAAGTAGTTAGCAAAATCTGCATACTATGGAGATCCTAACTGCAGCATATGTGCTTGTTGTACTACCAACAGCTGTTCATGAGGAAAAGTTTCAGTGATGTCATTTCTTGTCAATGTACTTGTATTTGCTTCCAGCCGTGACAGGTGGTCTGCTACTTGATTCTCAGTCCATTTTCTATCTTTAATTTTCAGATCAAATTCTTGAAGCAATAAGATCCATCTGATTATTCTTGGCTTGGCATCATTCTTTGAAATTAAGTATTTGATGGCTGCATGGTTTGTATATACAATCACTTTAGTACCCACCAAGTAGGCCCTGAATTTGTCAAAAACAAATACTACTACTAGCAACTCTTTCTCTGTAGTGGTGTAATTGATTTGAGTTTGAGTAAGAGTTTTGCTTGCATAGTATATGGAGTGAAAAACCTTATCCTTTTTTTGTCCTAATACTGCTCTAATAGAATGATCACTAGCATCACACATCAATTCAAATGGTAACGTCCAGTCTAAAGATATAACAACTGGAGTAGTGATAAGAGCTTTCTTTAATTCTCCAAATGCTTGATGACAATCTTTGTCAAAGTGAAAGGGCTTGTCATGTTCCAGCAATGAGCATAATGGTTTAGCTACCTTGGAAAAATCCTTAATGAATCTTCTGTAAAATCCAGCATGGCCCAAAAAACTCCTTATACCCTTTATTGAGTGGGGGGTGGCAGTTTATTTATTACCTTTATCTTGACTTTGTCTACCTCAATGGCTTTCTTGGACACCTTATGACCCAACATTATTTCTTCTTGCACCATGAAATAACATTTTTCCCAATTAAGTACTAAGTTAGTCATCTCACATCTTTTAAGAACTTCTTCTAAGTTGTGTAAACAATCATTGTATGTCTCTCCAAAAACTGAAAAGTCATCTATGAAAACTTATAAAGTTTGTTCTACCATATCAGAAAAAATAGACATCATGCATCTCTGAAAAGTTGCTGGAGCATTGCACAACCCAAAGAGCATTCTTCTGAAGGCAAATGTTCCATAAGGACAAGTAAATGTAGTCTTTTCCTTATCTTCTGGAGCTATAGCAATCTGGTTGTAGCCTGAATACCCATCTAGGAAACAATAGTATTGTTTTCTAACAAGTCTGTCCAACATCTGATCTATGAATGGGAGTGAGAAGTGGTCTTTCTTTGTGGCTTTATTGAGCTTCCTGTAATCCATACATACTCTCCATCTAGTCACTGTTCTTGTAGAAATAAGTTCATCTCTCTCATCAGCTATCACAGTTATCCATCCCATTAACTATCACAGTTATCTCTCCCTTCTTTGGAACACATTGAACTGGGCTCGCCCACGAATTGTCTGATATTGGGTATATGAGTCCAGCATCCAACCATTTGATGATTTCCTTCTTCACCACTTCTTTCATAATAGGGTTCAACATTCTCTGATGCTCCACCGAATTGCTGTAGCAATCTTCTAACAGGATTTTATGCATGCATATTGATGGGCTTATCCTCTTGATGTCTGCCATGGTCCATTCAATTGCTCTTCTGTATTTTCCCAACAAATCTACTAAACTCTGTTCTTGACCTGCATCCAAAGTAGAAGAAATGATCACAGTGAGTGTGTTGTTTTGACCAAGATAAACATACTTCAAATGTGAAGATAACAATTTTAATTCAAGACTAGGAGGTGATTCAATAGATGGTAAAGTTATTTTTACTTTCCTGTCTGAAAGATTCAGATGCTCAATAAACCTGTTGTGCCTATCAAATTTCTTTTCTTTTATCCAATCTATCTGATTTTCTACAACATCTTCCTCTTCTACATTCTCAAAGGTGGTGACTTTGTTGATTTCATTACTGCAGCATTTGTCCATTCTGTCTGCTATAACAAAATCCACAACACTTAGGAAATTGTAATCTTCTACTTCATCAGGACTTCTCATAGCCTCTAGTACATTAAATGTGACTTGCTGATCATTTACTCTCATGGTGAGCTCTCCTTTTTGCACATCTATCAAAGTCTTTCCAATTGCTAGAAAAGGTTTTCCAAGTATAATGGGCACCTCTTTATCAGCTTCAAAGTCTAGTACAATGAAGTCTACTGGGAAGATGAATTTGTCCACCTTCACCAGTACATCCTTAATTTTTGCTTCAGGGTATGCATGAGATCTGTCAGCTAATTGCAGAGTGACTGTTGTTGGTCTGTATTCCCCTACTCCCAGCTGCTTAAATACAGATAATGGCATTAAATTAATACTAGCTCCCAAGCACAAAGTGCTCTGTCAGTATACCTAGTTCCTATAGAGCATGATATTGTAAAACTTCCTAGATCTTTCACTTTTGTAAGAATCTTACTTTGGAGCATATGACTGCTTTCCTGTGTTAAAGCAATAATTTCAAACTCTCCCAGCATTCTCTTTCGTGCCAAGATGTCTTTTAGAAATTTCACATAATTTGGCACTTGCTCCAAGGCTTCCACAAAAGGTATATTTATGTGTAATTGTTTCAGCACTTCCGGGAATTTACTGAACTGCTTGTCTTGTTTTTGCTTCTGGAATCTCTGTGGGAAATGTGGTGGATGTCTAAACTGCTGGGTAGCTTCAGGAGGTACCAAACTCTGTTTGTTTGGTTTGGTGTAGGTCGTGGCTACTGGTGTTGCAACTTCTTTTTCAACATGTTCTGATTGAACTCCCTCTGCAGTTGCTGTAGCTTGGCCCATGTAACTAGTGTTTTGATGGTTGGGTTGTTGTAACATGCTTCCATCTTGAGGTGGTTTTTGTGAGGAATTAACTTCCTTACCCTTGTTAATCACATCAATTGGGATATCAACATTTTTTCCAGATCTCAAATTAATTGCTTTGCAGTGTTCTTTACCCTCTCTCCTAGGGTCTTCTGTGTTGCTAGGTAAACTTCCTTGAGTCCTGCTACTCATTGCTGTGGCAAGTTGTCCCATTTGATTTTTCAGGTTCCTCAAGGATACGGCTTGACTCTGCACAATTGCTTCATTCTTTGTAATGTACTCTTTAATCAATGCTTCCAGTGAAATGATTGGATCCTGATTGCTATGTTTTTTCCCCTGACTCTGCTGATGAAATCCAGATGGTTGAGTGTTCCTATTTTGTCCATTTACTGCTGGAGCATTTCGATTCTGACTACTCCATGAGAAATTTGGGTGTTGTTTCCATCCAGGGTTGTAAGTATTTGAATATCGGTTGTTCTGAGGCTGTCGATTGAAATTACCCACATAGTTACTGATGCTGGATTTCCAGGACAATTATCAAAGTCGTGTCCTTCACCACAGTATACACAAGAAAGTTCCGCAACTTGCTTCACTACTGTTGGAGCAGATGTCATGGTCTTTACCATGTTAGTCAATGAGGTTACTTGTGCTGATAAGGCTGTAATTGCATCTATGTTATGTACCCCTACTGATCCTCTTACTGCTGGTTGCCTGGTTGATGGCCACTGATAATTATTATTGGCAATTCTCTCCAGAATTTCATAAGCTTCAGTATAAGATTTGGATAACAGGGCTCCATTTGCTGAAGCATCCACCATTAACCTTGTACTTGGATTCAACCCATTGTAGAAAGTTTCCAATTCAATGCAACAAGGAATGCCATGATGAGGACACCTTCTGAGCAATTCTTTGAATCTTTCCAAAGCCTCGTACAAACTTTCATCTTTAAGTTGATGAAAAGAAGTTATCTCATTCCGCAACTTTGCATTTTTTGTCAGTGAAAAATATTTCATTAGGAATTTATCAGCCAACTCATTCCATGTAGTGATGGAATCAGATGGTAACGAATTTAACCATGCTCTTGCTCGATCTCTTAAGAAATAAGGAAAAAGTCTCAGCTTTAAGGCGTCTTGTGTTGCTCCAGCAATCTTGAAAGCATCACTCACTTCCAAGAACAACTTAAGATGGAGATGAGGATCTTCATTTGGTAATCTATTTAATTGATCAACTGTTTGCAACATTTGAAACATCACTGGCTTCAACTCAAAATTTACAACTTCTACTTCAGGTCTGATTATCCCAAGGTGTACAACTTGAGGAGTTAACACAGCATAATCTCTAATAGCTCTGTCTCTGTCATTAGCCATGTAAATAATATTGTTATTGCCTGGTTGTCTCTCGTTAGCATGTTCATTCTGCTCTTCTTGAATGTTAACTGGTTGTAAGGGCCCGTGAAGGTTCAATTTCCCTCATCCTGTAAATTATTCATGCTTGAAACAGTTTTTGACTTCCTTTGTTCTCTTCGCAATCTCCTAACAGTCATTTCAATCTCAGGATCGAACTGAAACATCACATATCTGTCTTTGCGCATGCAAGTATTGATCTGCCAATAAATAGAATGAATTAAATCAAATTTGGTGCTATCAAGATTTACTTAACACTTCAAAAATAAATAATCAACCCCCAGCAACGGCGCCAAAAACTTGTTGGTTGATTTTATAATCAAAAGCTATTATTGTCAATGTGCAAGTGTACACAACAAGTAATAAAGTGATGAGTATTCAAGATCGTCTCCACAGGGATTGATGTTACCAAAAATATTGTAGCAATCACAATAGTGCAAACTAATTCAAATCCGAAGTTAACAAACGTAAAATGTGTTCTATCGTAATTAATGATTGTGAGAGAATAAAATAAACAAAACCACAATGAAATAAACTAAACTAAATGTGTCTAAGATTCAAGTAAGAACATGGTAGTTGAATGATCAAACTCTCCTTATGGGCTGACTGTTTTTCATCAAGTGGACTCCAATTGTTACAGCAAGTGCTGCAGTACTGGGCGGAATTAATCTGCATCCTCAGCTGTTGCATATTGGAACTCTCATACCCTTAAATACACTAGCAATGACCAGTTGCTAATCTACTCATGATATGGCTTTATGATCTTTTTTTATCTCTCCACCCTACAAGGTGAGCACCTATGTCTAGTGTGTCACAAATCTTAACTTCAAGTATTGCCCTTATGGGATTCAAGATAACTTAATCTAGGAAACTTAACTTAAGATCAAGTAATACTCTAATAATGTCCGCTAAGACATGCATTTTTGCTGCTCTATCTTAACTGGAACTATTAAATGGGTGGTCAACCGAAATAACAGTTATATTAATAATAACTACTAGAGTATAATGCTACAGCAATGACATAACAACACATAAGAACAGTCAAGAACCCATTGGATTGTTTGTCACTCAACTACAAGCAAATCTAGTTCATATTCTGAATAAGAAAAACAAACATAAATATGTTGTTCACGGGATACATTAAAACAATCAAAAGAAGAAGATAAATATCAGTTGACCATAGTGAAAGACAAATTCGAATAATTCTGCCAGATTCCTCAATGTTGCCGAAACAACACTCTTTAATTCTGATCTTCTTCTCTTTTTCTCTCTAATGATTTTTTATGATAATTCCTCTTGTCGCCTCTTTATGTGGTGCACGCCTATCTTTTATACTGCAAACTAGAGTAAAACAAAAGTCCATAAGCGTGCATGAGTTAAATTAGGAAACATGCAAATCGCGATTCTGCAGCTGACCCGTGCCTAAATTTTCTCCAGCATTGCTCCCAGATTGTTATACCACTGGTTGCTTTAACATCCGCTACAACACTGTACTATTCTCGATTGTGCTTTACTTCTTTTGCGGCTATCTTCTTTCCTCCCCTTGCTCATCTAATGTCTCACCATCCTCTCATGAATTAAGACTTTCTGAAAACCTACAATTATGCAACTGTTTTTAGCACCAATTACTTTGATTTAAACAAAACTTATTAAAACTTAACTAAAATGAATGTTTATGCAAAATATAACCAAAATGTAATAAAAACACCTTATTTGTTCTCTAAGTGATCTTGATTTAAGTTTAGAATTGATGTAATAACTCTCATTTCATAGAGTTATCAGGAACATTAAAAATATTTAATTCCATGGTCATGTTACCAAAAGATAATTGCATGTTTCCATTCCTGCAATTAATAAGAGCATCAACTGTAGCTAAGAAAGGACGACCTAAAATAACTGGGGTATGTTTCTTAGGATCTTGTACATGCTGAGTATCAATAACAATAAAGTCAACAAAATAATAAAATTTATCAATCTGTATCAACACATCCTCTATAATACCATGAGGTATTTTCATTGACCTATCTGCATGTTGCAAAATAATGGAAGTTGACTTTAATTTATGTAATCCAAGCTGCATGTAAACAAAGTAAGGCAAGAGATTAACACTTGCATCCAAATCCAATAATGCTTTATCAAACAATTGGTTCCCTATAACACATGAGATAGTAGGGGAACCTGGATCCTTAAATTTTGGTGGCATTTTATATTGAAGTAAATTGCTAGTTTGTTCAGTTAAAAATGCATTTTTGGTGACATGCAAATTTCTTTTTTTAGTTCATAAATCCTTCAAAAACTTGGCATATGAGGAACTTGCTTAATACCATCGAGTAAAGGGATGATTATACTTACATGCCTGAAGATTTCTATAATCTCACATGTTGAAGTCTCTTTCTTTACCTTTGTTAACCTTTAAGGAAAATAAGCCTTAGGAATGTAAGCTGGTGGATTACTTTCTTCTGGATCATTTAGTGATGAGTCTTGTGATGGAACTGGATATGCAGAAGTAGGTTCAGATGTCTTTCTTGTTCGAACCTCCACCTTATTGTCAAATATTTTTCATTTTCTCAAGGTCATAATAGATTTTGCTTCTTTATACTGATGGCTTGAAGTTGATCCAACTTTATGCACTCATTTAGGATTAAGAACTGGTTGACTTGGGAATTTTCATTTTTTTCTCTCAGCCATAGCAGTTGCTAATTGACCCAATTGATGTTCAAGCTTTAGAATAGCTTGAGTGTTTGACTGAAAAGCTTGTTGGGTTGACTGAATGAAACTTTGAAGTGTATCATCTGAAGAAGGTTTTCTTTGCTAAGGTGTAACAAATTGAGACACAGGCTGTTGGGCAGGAGGATATACTTGGTTAGTAAGGACAAATTGTTGATTGGGTACGTTGAATTGTTGTCCTCCTTAGTTTGATAAAGGCTGACTTTGTTTCCAAGAAAAATTAGGGTGGTTCCTCCAATTAAGAATATATGTGGATGAATATGGACTATTGAAGGTTTTTTTCATATGATTGTAAGGCGTGTACTTGCTCAGAATAAGCCTCTTGATAGGCTGGCAATGATGGACAATTATGTGCTGTATGAGACAAGTTAGAACAAAGAGTACAAACCTCATTAGGTACACTAGGGTGATGATTCATTGATTGGTTCAGAGTTAAGGTATCTACTTTTCTTAGAAAGTGTAGCTAGAATGACCTTAACATCAAAATCATCATTAACTTCATATAGACTTTCCTAGAAACTTGAGATCATTTTTTTCTTTGATTTGAAAAATCTCATTGTTGAGAATTCTCAAAAAGTAAAATAAAGAAATCTCAAGCAGCCCCTTATGTAAATTAAAAAATCTCCCACCATTCACAGACTCTATCATGTGATGATTTGACATAGTTAAACCATTATAAAAGCACTGTATAAGTCTCAATTTCTCAAAACCATGGTGGGGACACTTGAGGAGTAAATCATTGAATCTTTCGCAACACTCATAAAATTGTTCACCCTCTCTTTGACAAAAATCATTTATCTCTCTCCTAATGACATTTGTTTTAGACATAGGGAAAAACTTGGTAAAGAACTTATTACTTAATTCATCCCATGTAGTAATAGACCCAGCAGGAAGTGAATTCAACCAAGCTTCCGCTTTGTCTTTTAATGAGAAAGGGAACATACGAAACCTAATTGACTGATCATTAAAATTTTGAAAATAGAATGTAGAGCACATGTCAAAAAAGTACTTAATGTGCAAATATGGGTCCTCTCTCTCTAACCCATGGAAAGATGGTAAAAGCTAAATGACAGAGGGCTTGAGTTTAAAGTGTGTTGCTGTAGTCTGTGGCAACACAATACAAGATGGTTGGTTGGCTGCAAGTGGTGAAAAACATTCTCTAAGGATTTTCTCTGCTTGCACTGGTGGAAGTACTGACAATATTCTATTTGGGTCATTCATCACTTTTGAAGAACTAACTCGACTACTATCAATTTTAGACTCTTTTCTTACCAAACGATTTGTTGAATCGCGTTCCCAAACACTCATAAACTAACTAGACAAAGAAAGGAAAATAAAGCAACAATAATAAAAATAAACGGAATTTAAAATAAAACAAATCAAACAACCAAACAATAAATTTAAAGACAAATAAATATTTTTTTGTGTTTTCTATTAAAAAAATAAAATAAAAATAAAAGACAACTTAAATTATAACTAGTGGAAAAAACAAATCAATCTAGATTAAACTGACTTTCTGGCACAATCCCCGGTAACGACGCCAAAAACTTATTGTGAAAAATTTTAATATACTTGCAAGCACACGAATTTAAAAATAGAATAGTGGTAATAAGGTCAAACCTACAGGGATTGTTATAAATTGAAAAGTCTAATTTAAATCTAAAATTAATATTAATTCTAAAATAGTTGAGCAAATTAAGTTTTAACATAAATTAAACTAATTAAACTAAGACAATTAAAATAAAAGAGAATTTAATAAGACAAAAATTATCAAGGTTTCAGAATCCACCACTATTCAATTAATAATTATCTAATTGTTAATTAATCCCCAATTTTAGAGTGACAACTCGAAATCAATCTATGTCATCTTATGAATATAACAATTAAGCCCAAGTAATTAAATCTAATGTAGGTTCTTTTCTGCTTAATAGTATGATATCTAAGCATCTTATGTAAACATATTGAATAACAAAGGGTCAAAATTTTCCTAAGCACTCTATGTAAACAATTTAATGAAAGATATAGAATCAAAGATAATAATATAAAAACTTTATAGACCAAAGCATAAATTTAATTGAATATTAATCCTAACAATCAATAATGCTTGACAGAATTGATGAAAAGATTTAATAACATCCAACTAATCATGTAAAATAAAAAAACATAAACATTAAAACACGCATGTAGGGAATTCATTAAATAAAAAGATAATTATTTCATTGAATAAGGTTTCATCTTTAACCTCAGTAAAATAAAATTAGCTAGACATACTTGAATTGCGAGCAACAAATAAAATAAAACCAACCATAAAAGAATTAAAGAGCTTCTGCCGCTATTTTCTCCTCTGCCGAATGCCTAACGTTGCACTCTTTTTTCTCTTCTTGCGGTTGGCCTCTTAAAAGCCAAAGTTCATATTTCTTTTTATAATCTCCAAAATGAGCCACCAACCATTCCAACTCTAAAGCCGAAAGGCTTGGCCTTTTAATTTGTTTTGCTCTCACACGTGTTCACCACTTAGAATTGCATTAGAATCCCTTTTTTTAATGCCATGCACATGCTAACAATAATGGTGATTGCTTCTCACGTGATGGCCATAATCTTCTTTGTCTTCATGTGCATGGATGAATTAATTTGTTGAATTTGGTTTCCTTGGCTTGACTTCACATGCAAATATGCCTAATTGCTCCGAAAATCAATTAATTAATGCTTCCGAAATTGAGCTCCTTTATGCCCTTTTTTTTATTCATAATCTCCACGTAATTTTTTATTCAACAAAATAATTAATTAATTAAAAATATCAAATAAAAATAATTAGCAATTATATAATTAAGGGTAAAATATGTATATAGTATATGCTCATCACATGAATAGCAAGAAAATTTAGCTGTAAAATGAATTTACGAGGGCAGTTTCTAAGGCCTGTAACTTGTTAATCTTTGAGAGTTAGAAAGCATATGATAGCTCATTGTAAAGCTTGTAGGGAGATCATATGATATGGGGCTCGTTTCTTTCGGTAATAAAGAGCTTGCAACTCGTTCTTTGTTCATCTGTGCCAATTTCGTGTGCGTGTTTATGTTACTTATCCCTTCTTTGCTCTATGTTTTTTATTCATGAATTACTTGGCTCTTTTTTCATTTTGTGTGTACAAATCTTGTAGGCTAAGGTTTTGTACTATGGCATAAATGTCTTTAAAAGAAGAAGTATTGTGTTGACAAAAATACTAAGAATTCTGTAGAGGTTTTGATTGTTTTCTACACATTTCTTTAAAATGCAGTTCCATTATACACTGTCTTTCTTTTTCTCCTTTCTCCTAATTGTGTGTGTGTGCAGTGAATGAGGAGCTTGATTTTGCTGTTGAGATTGAAGTCAAGAACAAAAGGTTGAATTAACGGGCAAGAAACAAGCTGACCAGCAAGTCTTTTTCATGGCCAACCAAGATAAAATGCAGTTTTTCTCCCTTATGAAATATGTTGAATGGATTCATTGCCGTAAAGCTTAAAATTATTTTAGCCATTGGTATTAGAACCATGGTTGTGCATTTCTATTCAAACCATAAGTGTAGTTCCCTGAATACTTTAGTGTTGAGTTGAAGGCTTTTATGGCTTAAATCAGGAGTTTTCTAATTGTGTTTATAACAACATATTACTTTTAATTTCATATAACCCACTACATGTTTTCTCTTTTTATCTGCACAACCGCACAAAGGTTACTCCTTGTGCCAATAAATAGAGCTTTCTATTACTCATTCACACATTACAATCATTATAAATCTCTAATGCGAACTGCCTACGAGGCTACGACCAGTATTTGTTGAGACTAACCAGACCCAACACTGCAACCAACTAGGCCCATCAAATTGGGCCCCAAATTTGATAGTTTAATGAGCACGTGAGGTATTGACCAGTTTACTAGGTCGAGTCAAAAAATTTCTAAAGCAAAAACTTTTTTTTTTTTGAAAGATTCTAAAGCAAAAACTTGAATCACAGTTATAAGCTACCAACTCCTTCCTTTCAATTTCCATTTCTCTACAACTATTATGCTCTGCCACATATGCCATACATAAATTTTGTTGTCATGCTCTAACGAATGGATGTTCATGGGATTAATTATTAAATTGAGTTTTGAGATGAAATAATTTATTGCATGAGGTGCCTAAATAAAGCATAGTTATAGTAATGAATTCACTTTTTATCATTTGTGTGCTTTTAACTAATTATGATACCATTCATTTACACGTGATAACGTGTAAATGAATGATTAGAAAGTAATATTTTAGGATCACCAAAGACGTTAACACGTAGATGGCATGAACTATGTCTCATGTCCTATACCCTGTTGTGTCTCCGGCAAAAAGCAAGCTTCAATGTCGACATTACCTTCTTCCACTCCTGTAAACAAAGTGATATTTCCATAAGCATTATTCCTTATACCACTTCTCATTGCTATTGAACCTCGACGAACTATTTGGAAACCAATAAGATTTCGTCTTCTAGCTTTCCCATGTTAAGACCACAAGGTTTTGTCTCCAGGACTCCAAGGGATCAGTTTCACTAACATCCTCTCTTAAGCTGGAGTTTCTGCTTTTCACATTACTCCCTTCTTTTATTCTTCACAAATTATCATCTTTACTTATATCCCCTCTGGAACTGGCGTTTCTGGGATAAACATTTTATTTACTGCGCAAGTAATGGAACTAAGTGAAAGTAAGAGCCTTAGTTAAGACATCTGTTGTTTGATCTTCACTATGCACAAAACAAATAACTATTTCTTTTGATCCCACTCTATCTTTGATGAAATGAATGTCCAGCTCAACATGCTTTGTTTTAGCATGATAAACTGAATTATAAGCTAAGGCAATTGCTCCCTGGTTATCACACCACATAATTGGTGTAGTACTTAGCTGAATTCTTAGCTCAACAAGTAAAAACTATATCCAAATGACCTCTGATGCAGCATGAGCCAAAGCTCTGTACTCAGCTTTTGTACTGGACCTTGAGACAACTAATTGTTTCGTGGATGACCATGAAACCAGATTGGCACCTAGATAAACAGCAAAACCAACTACTGATTTTCTATCATCCCGATCACAAGCCCAGTCTGAATATGTAAAAGAGTTGATCTGCATAGCTCCACAATTGTAAAATTGAAGACTAAAATGAATTGTGCCTTTTAGATATCTTAACAACCTTTTGCAAGCCTCCCAATGTGTAGTTCTAGGATTAGATAGAAACTGGCTAAGCTTATTGACAGTAAAGGCTATCTCTGGTCTAGTGAGAGTAACATATTATAGGGCCTTAATAATGCTTCTATACTGAGAAATATTTGAAATTTCAGAACCTGAGTCTTTGGTGAGTTGCTGACCTGTAGACATAGGTGTTGGCACTAGACTACAATTAACTAAGTCATCTTTTGCCAAAATATCAGCAATGTACGTAGCCTGGGATAAATGAATGACATTTTGAAGTTTTGAGACTTCAATGCCTAAAAAATAGTTGAGTTCTCCTAGATCCTTCAAGGCAAAAGTCTTCTACATATCTTGAATTACTTGTTGAACTTTCGCTGAGCTAGAACCAATAACAATAATATTATCCACATATACCAAAACCAAAAGTAAATGACAATTTTCTCTCTTATAGAAGAGTGAATTGTCTGACTTAGAGCTCTAAAAATGCCACTAAGAAAGCATTGTTGTTTTAAGTCTGGCAAACCAAGCTCTTGGAGCTTGTTTCGAACCATAGATAGCTTTCCTCAATTTGCATATGCGCTAAGGTTTATGAGGATCAATAAATCCTTCGAGATGTGTCATATACACTTCCCCATCAAGAATACCATTTAGAAAAGCATTATTGACATTTATTTGCCGAAGAACCCAATTATTCATAACAGTAATACTGACAGTAGAGGCTTTTACTACTAGACTAAAGGTTTCAGTGTAGTCAATACCATGTATCTGATGGAAGTCTTTAGCAACCAGTCGTGCTTTGTACTTTAGTATTGACCCATCAGGTTGTATTTTATTCTAAAAACACATTTGTTACCAACCACTTTAACATGAGCAGTAGGTAGTACCAAGTCTCATGTGTGATTGGCTTGTAAGGCTTGAAATTCTTCTTGCATGGCTTTGAATTATAATGGATCAGATAAAGCTTGAGAGACAGAGGAAAGTTCAAATGATTAGGCTAAAAGAGCACATAGATAAGACTTTGGCTTGAATATGCCATTCTTGGATCTGGTCGTCATAGGATGACCAATGGGAGGAGGTGCAGGAAGGATATGAGGTAGGGAATTATTTGAAGGAGAGGAGGATGTATTGGATTGAATCATGCTTGCCATTTGATGATCATAATTTATATACATATTTTACCCGTAATTACATATTTACTAGTTATTTTTATTTTTTACTTTTAATTAATTGAATTATTTTATTCAATAGGAAATTAATTGAAGATTAAGGATAAAAAAGGCATGAAGAAGTTCAAATTGGGAAGGAATAAAGATTAAATTAGAAGACAAAAATACAGTCAAGAATTAATGGAAGTCAAGAAGACCAAAATTGGAAGTCAATCTCATCAAATAATGACTGGTGGGCATGCATTTGGAAAGCAAAGATTTGGCAATTTGGAATGCATGTGCAGGGCATTAAAAGAAGAAACTATTAATTGGCCTTTTACTTTTAAGTTAAACGTGTGGCTAGTTTTCAACCCTTAATAAGGAAACAATTTAAAAAGGGCTTGGTGAGTGGGCTTTGTTAAGTCAGTGGGTGGCTAAGCATTATAAAAAGCCAACTTTGGTTTTTGAGAGGGCAGCCGCCAAACGAGAGAAAAAGAGGGAGTATTTGGCTTTGAAGAGGAGTGGCAGCAGCAACAACAGTTCGGCTTCTCCATGGCTGATTTTATTTTATTTGTTATTCTCTATTTAAGTGTGTCTAACTAATTTTTTTATACTGAGGTTAAAGATGAAACTCTATTTAATGAAATAATTATCTTTTTATTTAATTAATTCTCTACATATGTTCTTTAATATTTATGGTTCGTGTTTCACATGATTAGTTGAATGTTATTAAAATCTTTTCATCAATTCTGTCATGTATTATTGATTGTTACACTTAATATCCGATTAAATTTATGCTTGAGTCTTTAAAATTTATACATGATTATCTTTGATTCTGTGTCTTTCATTAAATTGTTTACACAGAGTGCTTCGGAAAACTTTGACTCTTTGTTATTCAATATGTTTACATGGGATGCTTAGATATCATATTATTAAGAAGAAAAAGAACCAACACAAGATTAATTTTATTTGGGCTTAATTGTTATATCCATGAGATGATATAAATTGATTTCGAGTTGTCACTCTAAAATTGGGGATTAATTAATAATTAGGTAATTACTAGTTGATTAGTGGTGGATTCTGAAACATTAGTAATTTTTGTCTTATTAAATTCTCCTTTGTTTTAATTGTTTTCTTAGTTTAATTGGTGTAATTTTATTAGAAACTCAATTTGTTCAACTAGGTTAGAATTAATATTAATTTATTTAAATTAGACTTTTTAATTTATAATAATCCCTGTGGGTTTGACATTATTACCATTATTTTATTCTACATTTGTGCGCTTACGAGTATATTAAAATTTTTTACAACACCATTGATGGCTCTGATACCATGATAGAAACTCAAGTATTTGTGTTTGGGAAGCGAGAAAGTTAAAAGGAAAATGAATGAAAAACTCATAATGGAAACTTGTAAAAACTTCTCATTAATCGAATGAGTACAGATTATACATATATATAGCAAGTGAAGCAACTTGTTACTAATTGTTGGCAATTTGTTACTAATTGTTGGCAATTTGTTACACACATGTGAAGAATGCTTAAATCAAAATAACTAACTAAGCGACGTCAGCTGAGTGAGCTATTCAGCTGCTGTCAAATACATAGTGACAGCATGTACTCGTTTCCTCTGTTCTTCACATTTTATCAGTTTCACTAACATTGCTCATTCGCAGTGCCGCATATTCAATTTGATCTCCCGCTTTATAGAATTGCATTTCCGAAATATTCATCAGGCGGCAGTGATGGTTGCAATCTTATTCTAACTCCTATCGATAGTTCGAAAGGAACTTCTTCACAGGATTATCAAGTCATCGAGAATTATTTTTAATATGAAACAAATTTATTTATCATTAATCTGTTAGACTGCTTTTAAAACTTTTATTGATCACATTAAAAGAAATATGTTAAGCATTCAAAATAATTTACAAAGTCTATATGTTAAGCTTTCATGGATGCGAACTCTCCCAGTACCTGAGCTGCATTTCCAAAATATTCTGGTGGCAGTGGTGGTTGCAATCTTTGTCTAACTCCCATTCCTAACATGAAATGAACTTCTTCATCAGGATCAAGAGATCGATTACGAGTAACAGATCGCCAAATATGGGAAAGGATTGCTTGGAGAGAGGAGATTTTGTTGGTACTACCAATCTCAGCATTGGCTTTTGCTTTGAGTTTTGCAACGTTTTCCTTCGTAAAGTGGAAAACCTTTGTTGCAAATTAGGCGGTGGAGTGCGAGTTCCGGAAGGTTCAATGCTCCAGAGAGGGAGGCGAATGGGAAAATATTCTGATTCAGAGAGAAACCCACGTTCGAGAACTGGAACTTTTGAAATACAATCAGAACCCCGTGAGATTTCAGACCAGGAATTGAAGAAATGCCAAAAGGAAGTGCCGTCAACAACGGAGTGATTGATAGTGCAAGCGATGAAGATTCCATCCACAAGCTCTGTCACTTGAACCCCAAGCAACGGCTTGGCCTCGGAGATACACTGACAGTTTGTTACTCCATTTAGTGGGAAAAAAGAGTAAACAGTTTCATTAGGAACATAAACAGGTGTAATGATATCTGCAACAGAGACTCCATCGGCCATGGCGTGCACAAACTCTGCGCCGGCATTGTTGCAATTTATGTAAACAGAAATTGTGTTGCTGTCATCACGATGCTCGATGGTGGCTAGGCGACCGGCAAGTGGGGGAAAGTAGTCTAGCGTACGTGAAAGGGAGGTCTTGAGGTGGTGGATCAAGTTCAAGCTGCTGGTATCGGTGTTATCCTCTGAAGGTTTGCGGAAGAGAAGTCCTTTCTGAATGGTATCAAATTGAATGAGCTTAAGATCCCATAGAGTTAAATCGATTCTAAGGTTTGGTTCCTTGTGAATTGCTGCACAGACGGTGCTCTTTGAGATGATCTGTGTTCTTCCCATCGTATTTCCTCCGGTGATCTAATTGAAACCAAATGTCGAGATGAAAATAAATGGTGACATAACGCAAAATGGATACAAGAAAATGAGGATGAAAAATACTTACAGTGTACAGAAACAGAATTTGGGGAAGAAAAATTGGAAAACGGATCCGGTGCTGATCTGAGCTTATCCTGAACATTAGATAAATAGACAGCAATTATTTGAGGGCCACGCAAAATGGATACAAGAAAATGAGGATGAAAAATACTTACAGTGTACAGAAACAGAATTTGGGGAAGAAAAATTGGAAAACGGATCCGGTGCTGATCTGAGCTTATCCTGAACATTAGATAAATAGACAGCAATTATTTGAGGGCCACGTAAAATAATTATTGATTATTAATTCAGTACTCAGGACAAATTCAGAATTAATACAAGATTACTTCTGAAGCAATACCATTCTGCTATCATTATCCGATAATTTGGAGATTCTTCCTCTCTTCGGGGCGCACCTGCAATTATTTGACACGTTTATTGTGATGGTAATTTGTCTGTTGACCATCCTCATCGTGCCCCAATGTTATATTGAATTATCACCACATAAACTTGAATGAAATAATTGTTCTTGTCGTTTATAATTTTGTCGATTGGTGTTTGTTTGTTTAATTAACGTGCTCTCCTAGCATCAAAAAAAAGAAAAAAATGAAAAAAAAAAAAACGTGCTCTCCTGTTCTTCTCAAAAGCTCAAAAAGAGAGAAAAAAAAAATGCTGTCAGCTCATGTCCAGTTGTAATCTTGAAAGGAATCTATTCGTTATCTTGAATGATCACCGTCTCATCTTGACTGGATAAAATCATTTTGCAGGTAATTTCAAATTTCTCATATTTTCCATTTACAATTTCTAGATTTTCTTCTTTTTTTTTTTTGTTTGTTACTCGTGACAAATATGAAATATAGAATTCCTTGAGATGCGAACCTACTCTCTTAAATTGTGCAAAGAGAGTGACAATTTCAAGTTTAACTCAAGTTCTAAGAATATAATGAAATAGAGCACATTTGAACCAGTTTAAAAAATAAATAATGATGATAATAATAATAATAATAATAATAATACTTTTGTTGAAATGATTTTTTTTTTTTTTGATTAATTGGGGCTCTAAGAAGAGCTAGAGAACAACAGAACGGGGGTGAGAAACCCCGTAAGAGTCATGCAATAACAGAGCCCTAACGCCCAAAGGGGGGGAAGGGTACACAGTAAAGCCTAGCGGAATAGAAAAAGCGAGGTTCGCCATATAATCTGCAGCAAAATTTGCTTCTCTGTAGATGTGAGAAATGGAAACATGCCAATCCAATTTGAGATAATCTTTTATAGCCTGGACCAAGGGAGCATATTCATTGGTCACCACCGAAGGTCTAGCCACCAATTGAGTAACGCAAAGGCTATCCGTTTCAACTTTCAATCTACGGATACCAGAATTCCATGCAAGCTGAAACCCTTGATATAAGCCCCAGAGCTCCGCGACAGTAATAGAGCAAGAACCAATCATCATCCCAAAGCCTATTAGCCAACGTCCTAAGTGATCTCGAATTAAACCACCTGCAGTAGAATTTCCGTGAGACTTGTGAGCACCATCCGTATTCAGAGTACACCAGGGCCACTCAGGAGGATGCCAAGAAATCCACATGTGAGTCCTAATATTCCTAGTGAGCAACAGGTGGTTATGAAGCTTGTGAATCTTCTCAGCTCTTGTATGGACATCCACCAACAAAGCCAAAGGGTCTAACATCAATTTGTTAAAGAGAAACTGATTACACCAATACCAGATCCGCCATATCGCCACTCCAAAAAAAACAGCCCAGTTTGAAACATTCCCTACCTTACGATTAACAACCAGATTCGAGCATAGCCAAAGATGAAGCCGAGAATTAAAGAAACTGTGACGTTTGCTTGTCGGAATAATGTTGAGCCAAAACTGCTTAACCAACCAACAATCACGTAGAGCACGCGTAATATCTTCACACACAGCCCTACAACGATCACAACAAGGCGAGATGGGTAAGTGCCGCCGAGCCAACTCAGCCTTAGTTTTCAAACCAACGTGAAACGCTTGCCACAAGAAGATTCTCACGCTTTGAGGGCCTTTCCACTTCCATACTAACTGCCAATCTCTATCTTCAGACTTTGGATCGTACTCAGAGAGAGCCAAATACGCCGAGCTTGTAGAAAAAGCTCCGTGTTTTGAATGAGCCCAAAAGATAGTGTCCATGCCTTTCACGTGGGAAGGGGGGTGAAGAGCAGCTATTTGTAGAACAATATGGTTGGGAAGATATCGATCAAAACGAGGCCAACACCAAGCCCCATTTACATCAACAAGATCTTCCACCTTACAATCCAAAATGCCCACATGTATAGTATTTGTTGCGCATGCGATTAAAGGGACCGTATCAGTGACCCAAAGATCCCACCAAAAACGAGCAGATTGACCATCACCCAAACTCCAGCGCCTGCTTGCAAGAGCCTCACTCCAAACCTGCCCAAGAGACTTCCACAAGTGAGAACCATAGCGTGTTGGAAGGACGGGAGGCAAGTTGTAAGGATCCACTTTGTACTTCGAAGTAAGGACCTGGACCCAAAAATTATTCGAAGAGGAGATTATGCCCCAAGCTAGCTTCATGTGTAAAGCCCGATTCATCATTGCCAAAGACTTGAAACCAAGACCGCCAGAAGCTTTAGGCTTGCACACAATCTTCCAACTAACCATGTTGAGCTTCTGTTGAGGAGACGAACCGCTCCAAATAAACCTCCTGCACGCTCTATCGATTTTCTCACAAACCCCACGAGGAAGGGAAACAGTCTGCATAACATAGATGGGAATTGCCTGGAGAACTGACTGAGCTAGAGTGATGCGGCCAGCCAAGGACAAATGAGAGGCATTCCAAGCCGACAGCCGCTTCTCCACCTTATCGATGATCCCTTTATACATATTGGTAGAAACCCTTGAATGGTGAAGAGGGACCCCAAGGTATTTGCCGAGGTCAGAAGTAACTGAGAAGCCAAGAAGACCCGAAATTGCAGAGACATCTCTGGCACCTATGTTCTTTGAAAAATAAAGCAGAGTTTTACTTGTATTAACTTTGGCATTAGAACAAGCACAAAATTCTGCTAACACTGTTGAAATAACTCTAGCTTGCTCAACTGTAGCCTCTGCAAACAAAAGAAGATCATCCGCAAAAAAAAGATGAGATAAACGTGTTCCATGGCGAGATAACCCGATCGGACGCCACTTCCCGGCACTAATAGCATTGCGAATCCCGTGACTGAGCCGTTCGATGCAAAGGACAAATAGGTAAGGGGACAATGGACAGCCTTGACGAATTCCTTGGGAAGGAGAAAATTCATCCGTAGCCTCCCCATTCCACAAAACCCTCATAGTAACCGAAGTGATGCATGCCATAATAACATGAATAAGATCGGAAGGAATGCGAGCTTCACGCAGAGTATCACTGATAAACTCCCAACTGAGACGATCATAAGCCTTTTCTAAATCAACTTTAATAGCCATAAAACCAGTAGAGCCCGTCTTCTTGCGCATAGAGTGAACAACCTCTTGAGCAATCACGATGTTCTCCGTGATATGACGACCAGGGACGAAGCTAGTTTGATGGGGGCCAATCAGAGAGGGTAAAATAGATTGAAGGCGATTAGCCAACAGCTTGGTGATAGTCTTATAGCCAACATTGCAAAGGGAGATAGGACGGTACATTTTCAACGAGGAGGGGCTTTCTGTCTTGGGAATGAGAGCAATCAGCGTGGAATTGAGCCCCAAAGGAATATATTTTTCATGGAAAACAGCTTTCACCAAACGACATAAAGGAGAGCCCACAGTGTTCCACTGCGTCTGATAAAAAATGGCATGGAGACCATCAGGACCCGGGGCTTTCAGAGGGTGCATGCTGAAGATAGTTTGTTTAATTTCAGCATCCTCCACGCACTTATTTAAGGTATGGAGCAAGTCATCCTTAATAAGCGGAAAACAATTTGGATGGGGGTAGTGCTGAAGGTCAGGAGAATCACAAGAGAATAACGTTGAGTAGAACTGAATTACATGAGATTTAATTTCCTCTTCCTCATAAAGCCAAAGCCCTGCATTGTTTTGGATGGCCGCTATATTATTTTGTTTTCTTCTAGAAAGAGTTTTGTGATGATAGTAACATGTATTACGATCACCGAGAAGCAGCCAGTCCCTCCGAGATTTCTGATGCCAAATAATTTCCTCTTGGGTGAGCACCTCTTCCAGATCCGCGTTTAGTTGTTTCTCAAGATTTAATAACCCTTTAGAGTAATATCTTTCTAAAGCCCGCTAAATCCCTCCCAAACGAGCTAATAAACATTTTTTCCGCCAAAAAATATTCCCAAAACACTGCTTGTTCCATTCAGTAACCTTATGACGAAATTTATTAGCACCATCTAAGTAATGAAGGTTCTGATCCCAAGATTCAGACACAAATTCTTTGAAACCTTCATTAGTAAGCCAAGCCGCTTGAAACCGAAAAGGACGAGAGATCGAAACTCTCGAAGACAAATCAGTACTTCGCACCAGGATAGGCCTATGATCAGAGTTCAGTTTCGGCAGATGGAGCACAAAAGAATTGGAAAAGGTACGAGCCCACTCACTGTTGCAAATAACGCGATCAAGGTGTTTTAATAGGCTTCCACGTGACCAAGTAAAACGTGGCCCATGAGATTGAAGATCATGCATGTTGTGAAGGTTGAACCAAGACTGGAAGAGAGTGCAAGCTCCTGTGCCTGTAGGGGACCCACCTTTCTTTTCCGAATCGTACAAAATAGTGTTAAAGTCCCCACCCAAAATCCAGGGACCATAAACTGTTTGAGCTAAATTATCTAGCTCACTCCAAAGATATTTTCTAAGACTGGGGTTAGGGCTTGCATAAATAGCTGTCAACCAAGAGAGAACATTATTGTTGTTGGAAATTCGAAGATGAACAAACTGAGAATGGCTGGCAACAATCTCAACCTAAAAAATATCTTTCCATAGGACCCAAATGCCACCAGAAAAACCCTCTGCTTCCACCCGGAATGATTTGTCAAAGCCACTTATTTTAATAAAATGATCAGCCTTATAACCACTAATACGGGGCTCCATCAACACAACCAGGGAAGGCTTGTAATTCTGAACTAAAACCGAAAAGGAACGACAAAAAGACGGTGACGCTGCACCTTGAGAATTCCAAAACATGGTTCTAATAAACATAAAATTTATTGGAAAGGGAAACAAGTGGAGTTACTGGGAGGACTCCAAAGCCGCAGCCTCAATTTCCATGCCAGAATCAGCAACAAATAAGATATCAGTAGTAGACAAAGGAGAGCCACTCCTGCTTGCAACTGGGGAGTCTTCAGGCTCAACAATGGCTTCCATAATGTAAGGGTCATTCAGATTGCCCTTGTCCGGTGGTTCACCAACAAGAGAGGGGTCACCAACAGGTTGAGAGGGGGGATGATTAGTTGCCTTTGGGGAAAAAGTCTTGGAGAAAGATACGGCACTATGGTGTAGCGGGTTAAGGGTGATGGATACTGGAAATGGACCTGGATTGTGTTGGCCATGATTATGATAAGCATGCATACCATGCATGGAAGTGGAGGCGGCATTAGATGGAGCAGAATGAGTGGACGTGGAAAATTTGGGTGGAGCATGCATGCCATGCATGGCTGGGGGTTGGTTATTTTGGTGGGAATAATCAGTGGGAATTTGAGTATTGGGGTCAAAATTTTCAGTTACGTGTTGACTTGGAGGAATGGTGATGGAAACTTGACGAGGGGGGTATTTCCGAGTGAGTTGACTAGGGTTTTTCGTTTTCATGCTCCGAGGTTTTGGGGCTAGGAATTGGATGCTCTCCGATACATGCATCATAGGTTCCCGTTGAGAACCGGGGTCTGTATCATGATCTTGAGAGATCTCATCCTCAATATCAAGGTCTTCCAAAACACCAAACAGAGACTGGCTAGTTTTTGGCATGTACCGATCCTTATCTTGAACTTTAGGATTATCCTTGGCGAAGACTTTACGAGGGCGCGGCTGGCGGGCCACCACTATCCACGATCCAAATTTAGGCTCTCGGTAGTCAGTTGCTGCAGCCACCACAACGGCTTGCCCCTCAGCCTCCGTAGGAGGGGCTGGATTGTCCTTGGCCATGATGTTAATGTCAGCACTATCAGGACATGCATCCTTGAAGTGGCCAAATTTACCACAACCGAAACAAATCGTCGGCAAATTTTCATATTCCACTTTTTGAATCCTTCCTTCAAGATTAAACTGAGAAACTAGAGGCTTCTGAAGATCTAATTCAACCGCAAGACGAGCAAATTTGCCTCTCTGTGCCGTAATTGTGTTATTGTCAATTTTGATGACTGGACCAATAATGTGCCCTAGTCGCCGGATAATACTCTTATGATAAAATTGAATATTCATTTGAGACAGACGGATCCAAGCCATGATGCGGTTGATTTTATTATTAACTACATCGAAGTCTGGAGACCATTTCTGCACTGATAAATAATGCCCCATCACCGTCCATGGTCCCTCAGTAAGGGCATACTCCACATCCTTTTTGTTGTAGAAACGGATCAGGAAATAATCATTAGCTAAATCAATTATTTCAAACCTTGTGGTAGAACTCCAGATCCTGTTCAACCGAGAACTGAGAACACGATACCCCAAGTTGCGCCCTAATATTTTGACCACCACTGAGTTTTCCCAGGGTTCCACTAACCGTTCATGAACTCTGCTTGAGAATGCTATGAATGGCATAGGTTCCTCCTCCCTGTACGTCACATCATCCTCCTCCAACTCCCAGTCATCCTTCCGGCCAAACTTCCCACTATCAGATTGTTCGTGCATGTCCATTAGCATGTCGCGGAAAGACAAAGGAGATGGGTTATCCCCATCTGCCCCTTGAGCCTTAAACTTTGCTTTCTTGGTAGATCGGTCAGCCGCCGGTGGCAGTTGAGAGGTTTTGTCAGCGCACATTACCATAGCTTTGAAATGATATTTGATCCTTTAATTGATCTCATTATTTTCCGGTATTCAATTAATCATTTTATTTTTAAAATTATCCTTAAAATGTAAAAAAAAAATTGTTTATTTTTTTTTCCTCACCACCATCGCAGTCTGATATGCAATTGAAAAGTTTGCTTGCATGAATAGTAAGAAAATTTAGCTGTAAAATGAATTTAGAGAAACAATGATAACCCCATGATATAAATTTATTTTGTTTTTCCGGATATGAACCCCATACAAATCATTATATTTTTATTGCAGATTTAATTCTTACTAATGGCTTTGCCGTTTTATATTAGAAGATCAAGAATTCAATATGATGAATTTTGAGAGAGACCAAAAATTAAAATAAAAAACTATATTTATTTTTAAAAGGTAATTTTGGTAATATTTTTTTGTTAATTAAAGAGTGGGGGTTGATTTGAGTGGGTCAAACATCCTTATAGCAATCTTACTAATAATTATTTTATAGAAAAATAATTTCCTAAGTTAATCCTAAAAGTAAAAAAAAAAAATTATAATAATATAAAAGTTTGTGTAAATTTTTATGTTATTTCTAAGTCAATTTGATAAAATTTTTTTCTTTTTATTGGTATTCCCAAGAATTTTATTGCAAGGGTATTTTTGTATAAAAATTGATTTAAGTTGATTGATATTAATTTTATTTATAAATAATTATTAGTAAACTTGTTGCATAAATAAATAATAATAATTCTTTTACATCAATATTTATTGGTTTAGTAAATAAGTATTGGTTAATTTGTTAATTAATTTCTTATTAATAAATAAATTAATGTCAAGAATATTATTAGAAAGGTATTTTTGTAAAAAAAGTAAAAGAAAGAATGTAATATATTTTGAAATGCAAGTTATGCAATCCAAGAGGGGGGGTGAATTGGGATTTTAAAACTTATGCTAAACAATTTAATCTATTGCCTTAATCAAATACAAAAACAATAAATTTAGTAAAGCACAATAATAAAATAGTAAGGGAATAGAAATCAAACACAATAATTTTTACGTGGTTCGGCAATCTCCGCCTACGTCCACACCTCCAAGCCAACCAAGCTAAAGATTTCACTATCCAAGCCTCTCAAGGCCTCAAGTTCTTACAATTGACTTCCAATGTGTCAATAACCTTTACAATCAAGATATTATCTCCCAAATCTCTTCACCCCAAGTGTTTCTCACACTTGTACACTCACAATTTGATGAGAAATGAAAATTACAACAAAAACTCTCTTTAAGAGTGGATATGTAAATAATAGCACAATAATGATTCAATAAATGATGATTTGCGAAATGGAAGCTCAATATGTGTTATGTGATCTTGTTTATCCTTACATTAATATTTAAAATGAAGTTGGAGTTGAGTTTTTATAGTTAAAGCTCGAAAACTAGCCGTTATAGGTAAATTTCCGCGCCCAAGCAGTTAGCCACTTAACACTGTTCATAAAATTATATTTTTGTCTAAAACTCTTTGTAATTGTACTATAGCCCAAATGTCATAAAATTTTACAAAAAGATCCAATTTTAGAATTTTTAAATAATATTTATCATTCCCAAAACTTTTTGAAACTATGTTATGGCCCAATATATAATAATATGTTTCAAAGACATCCTTTTCAAAGTTTAACAAAATATTCATAAATGTCAAAGTTCTCAAATCCTTACAATTTTATCCAAAAGTTGAGAATATGAGATTTTCCTCAGACGGCTAGCCGCCAGCCCTCAGGGGGTTAGCCGCACTCTCTTTCCGAATTCAAATGTTTGAATTACATTCGGGTCCATAATCTTTCATAAATTATAATATGATGCAAAATATTTCAAATGTTGTCAAATAGGTTCAATTTCAGAATTTAAAATAATACTTATTAAATTCAAAGATTGTAAAACTTTTTATTTTAGTCCAAATTACTCAAATTCACAAAATATTTTATCTTATAAATATAAAACATTTTAGTTTATGAAAAGTAATTATTTAAATAAACTCTTGAGCTTCTCAAATTCTAAATCATGTATCAATTAAATCATATCGGCTTTACAAGAATTTGTCGCAATAATTTATCCGTTGAGCTCTAAACTTTATTCTTTATTTCGCCGTTATCCGTTTAGTGTCTTGAACTTGATTTCACTTGATTCACTTGCATAAATATTATCCTTCAAAAACTTGTGAAAATGTTAAATACAATATTTATTAAATCGCTTAAGACACATTTTTGTTATCATCAAAATTACATTATGTGTAACCCTTTAGGCTAACATATTTAACTATAAGGTTGTTTTAAGGTATTTTTAAAAAATACAAATATTAAATGGATACTTAAGTCAAAATTTCAAGTTCCATTTTCTTCTTTTATTCCAATTTCCACCGATCAACTACTAACAAAAGACAAATATCAGTGCTCACTTTACGGCCAAGCCAATTTCACCTTAATTTTAAAGTCAATTTTGATCAAGTTATTGTCCTAATTAAGGCAATAAAGTTGAATTTTATTATTAAGTTATCAAATTTTATCAGTTATTAGTATCTTATCATTAATTTTAAAATTCTATTGTCTTTTAAACAATGAAGCTCTATTAGACATAGCTCATGTTGTTTGAGAAATTTAATGAAGAAATTGCTGTGCTAAAGGGAAGCTGTTTTCTATAAATTGAAGCAAGCTCAAAGTTGTGTGCTATTGAGTGTCCAATAGGCTTAATTTATTTTTTATTTTTAACTAAAAATACTTTTTGAAAAATTGAAAAGATATCAATTTTTAGTTGCTTAATTTATTTAATCATTCTATTTAAGTATTTGAGATTTTAATATATTTAAACTTTTAATTTATTTTTTTAAGAAGAATATATAGCTTGTATTTGAATTGCATTTTTATTTTCTACATTTTTATATAACTATTTTGCTTAGAGTAAGTATTCATAAAGGTAAGACTCCTAATGTCCTATTATTAAGCGTGTACACACACACCCACCCACACACACTTATATATAGTCTCCTTTACTACAATGTGAGCGTGGTCGTAGATCCACCCTCAAAACAAAAGAAACGTGTGTGAAAGATAGAAGATAGATAATTAGATAATTTTATCCAAATTAACATTAAAAATTTTAATTAAAAAGAGAGTATAAGGAAATTAGTTATTCTCACCCTTTCCAAGATATTTGAACTCATAAAAATACTCTTTACACCTGTTGTTTTGATAAAAATTATATTCTTAAATTATCCTTAAAGGAAATTAATGCTGGAGACAAAATAAGATAATTTATAGTAAAGAAATAATTCTCTTTACACTCACCTAAGAGAAGTCATCCCAACATTAAACCCTAATTCATTTTCTTCTGGGTCGTTCATTTAAAAATTCTCCTTTTTCAAATTTAAAAGAGTATTTCGCAAATAATAACAAACAAAGCGAATGCACATGTGTTAATTTGGAAAGATAAAAACAGAGGTTTAAAGAGTTTTGAGGAAGAACAAAGAAAGATATGCGGGAATGCAATACTGGAAATTCTTATTTCTTTTATGCATTAAGCTTACAATAAATAATAAAAATTGAGAAACTAAGTGACCGAGAATCAAGCCATAAGCTGATACATGTTGAACAAACTAACAACTTCCTAAAGATTAGGACAAACTTAATTTATTAACTGAAACATAAAATAATTATCCAAAACGTGAATAGCTTTGCAGTCCCAAGTGCAGCTAACTAACAACATGATACGAACTCAAGAAGTGTCAACATAATAGAAATTGGTGCTTCTGATACCATAGTTTCTTTCTCATCTATGAACCTTGAGCAAATCAAATATAAAACAGGGACAAGCGAGTTTGCGACCCAAAAAAATTTCAAGAAGTATTATAGCAGGCTGGAAGTTGAAAAGAGATATTTTTATAGCAGAATATTATTATTTTAATAATCTTAAATATTTTAATTATGTCATGTTTATTTATTTAAGTCTCATTTCTCCTTATTAATATGCATGCTCTTGTGGAGATTGATAAGAGAACAACTTCAGTACTTTTTTGAGATGAAGACAAAGCGAGAACGCTAACAGAAGAGGTAAGAAGTGGCTGCAGATGTAGAAACAAATTTGTAGAAAAAAATAAAAATATATCTTTAATTAAGGTCAGCTTTTTGGAAATATAGAGGATGTGTAGAGTAAAAATTAAGTTTTTAAATTTTAATAATCGGTTTCTTAAGAAAATGGGTGTTAGGAGGAAAATTCCACCCCTTCACAAGTAGTCACCCAAAATTTCTATTGACAATTATGCCCATTGATTATGAGATGAGTTTGAATTTATGTAATAAGTATAAATAAAATACGAAAATAAGTAAATAAATATAATATACCCAACAAAAAAGAAAAAGAAAGATCATTGGACTGTTGGTGCTAGTGGTATTATGTCCATCCATGGTTGTTACTTTCAAAATGTACTAAAAAAGTTCAGCCAACAGGAGTGGTCCAAATTTGTCTGGTCCAGCCAACGGTAATGGGGGACATATCCAAACTTGATTGGATTTCTCTCATGCCTCACTTTGGTTACTAGGTTCACAATTTGCCGATTGTATGTTTGACAAAAGAGTGGTGGGGCACTTCTTGGGCAGTCATTTAGGCACTGTAGAAGAAGTGGACATGGCCCCTCATGGAAGTATTCTGGCCAGTTCTTCACATCCGAGGTAACGCCAACACAACTCAACCTTCACAACAGACAGGGGGGCCAGGAATTTAAAGATAAGAAAATTTCTCTGCGGCGAAGGGGGCTGACGAATGATGATCCTAATATTACAACTAATAATCTACCTCCAATAGAGAATCCATTTAAATAATCTGGCCCACGTTCATGCTCATTATTACTAGAAGTGGAGATTTCCAAGCCCAACATGACTGGTAATAGAGGTAGAAAGTCAATGGACTTGAATAACAAATTGAGGAAAAATCAAAGGTCTAATAAGCAAGTCCTGGAGCCTTCCAAAGGTGAAAGTCTAACTACTAATAGGAATAAGTTGAAATTAAAATGAAAAATATATATTAAAATAAATTATTTACTTAAATTATATGAGTCAGAATTATATTACTATTAATATGTTTACTTTATCTTAAAATCAAAATTAATTATTTTAAGTTACTAAAATATCTTTTTTTAATTGTTATCCTAAGTATTAATTGTTTCTATTACAATAATAATAACAATAAAAAAATAACAATAAAGACAATAATAATAAATAATGATAATTAACATGACTCAAAAATAGTTGATTACTCCCAAATATAAGAGTGTCTAGATGTACTATAACTTGTGAATCTCGAGTCAACCCATAAGGAATTTAAAAATATAATAGCTAATTATAAAATAAAAATAATTGTAAAAAAGAAAATTAATAAGGAATAGTTTAAATTAAAAAAATGTTGAGGGTCTAAAATTAACTCTAGATTTACAACAAACTCACACTTTTTCTTAAAATTCACTCTAGATTTACACCAAACTCACGCTTTTCTGTAAAATTCACTTTAGATTTACATTAAATTTCTCTACAAAACTCACCTGTAAAATCCACTACCAATTCTCTACCAACTTCTCTCTAAATTCTCTACACAAATTTGTGAGAGCTCTTGCCTTTATATAAGCAAATTTTGAGTTGATAAAGTTGGACATTTACATAATATTTTCGATGAGCTTGCAACCACAACCTTTAAATGAGCTTTACTAATATAATCCAAGGGTTTAAAATTGCAACCATTATGAATAGTCGGATTCAATATAATCAATGGCTATAAATGAGGTCAAAATGGGATCTTCCATAGGCTCATTTGTCAAGATAGTTGATCTATCAAATTGATAAGTGTTAAATCTAGTACAATAAGGTGCACTTTAGCTTAGACACATAGCATGATCTCAACCGTTTATAATTAATGTTGGATCAAAAGGGTAGCAATTCTTCTAAAGGATTTTGAGTCTCCAGAATCTAAATTTCACGTTCACTTTTTCGATCCAAACATCATGAATTTAGGGATTTATCTACAAAACACAAAAATCATACTTTAAAACCAATAAAAATAGAAAATTCATAAAATGTGTTAGGGATTTGTAAATTTGATGTCATTGTTAGTTTTATCAACAATGTAAGTGGAAAATGCTAATTTTAACTTTTATCAAATGTACACTTTTAGTCTTAATCAATAATAATAATTAAAATAATAAAACTAATAACAATAATAATACTAATAATTAATAAATAATTAAAATAATTAAAATTTATAAAATAATAATACCAAAGTGGATATTTCCAAGCCTAACATGATTGGTAAGAGAGGCAGAAAATCAATGGACTTGGAAAACAAATTTGTAAAAAAATCAAACACATAAGAACAGTCAAGAACCCATTGGATTGTTTGTCACTCAACTACAAGAAAATATAGTTCATATTTTGAATAAGAAAAAAAAAAAAAAATATGTTGTTCACGGGATACATTAAAACAATCAAAGGAAGAAGATAAATATTAGTTGAGTACAGTGAAAGACAAATTCGAATAATTCTGCCAGATTCCTCAATGTTGCCGAAACAGCACTCTTCAATTCTGATCTTCTTCTCTTTTTCTCTTTAATGATTTTTATGATAATTCCTCTTGCCGCCTCTCTATGTGGTGCACGCCTCTCTTTTATTCTGCAAACTAGAGTAAAATAAAAGTTCATAAGCGTGCATGAGTTAAATTAGGAAACATGCAAATCGCGATTCTGCAGCTGACCCACGCCTAAATTTTCTCCAGCATTGCTCCCAGATTGCTATAGCACTGGTTGCTTTAACATCCGCTACAACACTGTACTATTCCCGATTGTGCTTTACTTCTTCTGCAGCTATCTTCTTTCCTCATCTTGCTCATCCACTGTCTCACCATCCTCTCATGAATTAAGACTTTCTAAAAACCTACAATTATGCACCTGTTTTTAGCACCAATTACTTTGATTCAAACAAAACTTATTAAAACTTAACTAAAATGAATGTTTATGCAAAATATAACCAAAATGTAATAAAAACACCTTATTTGTTCTCTAAGTGATCTTGATTTAAGTTTAGAATTGATGTAATAACTCTCATTTCCTAGAGTTATCAGGAACATTAAAAATATTTAATTCCATGGTCATGTTACCAAAAGATAATTGCATGTTTCCATTCCTGCAATTAATAAGAGCATCAACTATAGCTAAGAAAGGACGACCTAAAATAACTGGGGTGTGTTTCTTAGGATCCTGTACATGCTGAGTATCAATATCAATAAAGTCAACAAAATAATAAAATTTATCAATCTGTATCAACACATCCTCTATAATACCATGAGGTATTTTCATTAACCTATCTGCATGTTGCAAAATAATGGAAGTTGACTTTAATTTATGTAATCCAAGCTGCATGTAAACAAAGTAAGGCAAGAGATTAACACTTGCATCCAAATCCAATAATACTTTATCAAACAATTGGTTCCCTATAACACATGAGATAGTAGGGGAACCTGGATCCTTAAATTTTGGTGGCATTTTATATTGAAGTAAATTGCTAGTTTGTTCAGTTAAAAATGCATTTTTGGTGACATGCAAATTTCTTTTTTTAGTTCATAAATCCTTCAAAAACTTGGCATATGAGGAACTTGCTTAATAGCATCGAGTAAAGGGATGCTTATACTTACATGCCTGAAGATTTCCATAATCTCACATGTTGAAGTCTCTTTCTTTACCTTTGTTAACCTTTAAGGAAAATAAGCCTTAGGAATGTAAGCTGGTGGATTACTTTCTTCTGGATCATTTAGTGATGAGTCTTGTGATGGAACTGGATCTGCATAAGTAGGTTCAGATGTCTTTCTTGTTCGAACCTCCACCTTGTTGTCAAATATTTTTCATTTTCTCAAGGTCATAATAGATTTTGCTTCTTTATACTGATGGCTTGAAGTTGATCCAACTTTATGCACTCATTTAGGATTAAGAACTGGCTGACTTGGGAATTTTCCTTTTTTTCTCTCAGCCACAGCAGTTGCTAATTGACCCAATTGATGTTCAAGCTTTAGAATAGCTTGAGTGTTTGACTGAAAAGCTTGTTGGGTTGACTGAATGAAACTTTGAAGTGTATCATCTGAAAAAGGTTTTCTTTGCTAAGGTGTAACAAATTGAGACATAGGCTGTTGGGCAGGAGGATATACTTGGTTAGTAAGGACAAATTGTTGATTGGGTACGTTGAATTGTTGTCCTCCTTGGTTTGATAAAGGCTGACTTTGTTTCCAAGAAAAATTAGGGTGGTTCCTCCAATTAGGATTATATGTGGATGAATATGGACTATTGAAGGTTTTTTTCATATGATTGTAAGGCCTGTACTTGCTCATAATAAGCCTCTTGATAGGCTGGCAATGATGGACAATTATGTGCTGTATGAGACAAGTTAGAACAAAGAGTACAAACCTCATTAGGTACACTAGGGTGATGATTCATTGATTGGTTCAGAGTTAAGGCGTCTACTTTTCCTAGAAAGTGTAGCTAGAATGACCTTAACATCAAAATCTTCATTAACTTCATATAGACTTTCCTAGAAACTTGAGATCATTTTTTTCTTTGATTTGAAAAATCTCATTGTTGAGAATTCTCAAAAAGTAAAATAAAGAAATCTCATGCAGCCCCTTCATGTAAATTAAAAAATCTCCCACCATTCATAGACTCTATCATGTGATGATTTGATATAGTTAAACCATTATAAAAGCACTATATAAGTCTCCATTTCTCAAAACCATGGTGGGGACACTTGAGGAGTAAATCATTGAATCTTTCGCAACACTCATAAAATTGTTCACCCTCTCTTTGACAAAAATCATTTATCTCTCTCCTAATGACATTTGTTTTAGACATAGGGAAAAACTTGGTAAAAAACTTATTACTTAATTCATCCCAAGTAGTAATAGACCTAGCAGGAAGTGAATTCAACCAAGCTTCCGCTTTGTCTTTTAATGAGAAAGGGAACATACGAAACCTAATTGACTGATCATTAAAATTTTGAAAATAAAATGTAGAGCACATGTCAAAAAAGTACTTAATGTGCAAATATGGGTCCTCTCTCTCTAACCCATGGAAAGATGGTAAAAGCTAAATGACAGAGGGCTTGAGTTCAAAGTGTGTTGATGTAGTCTGTGGCAACACAATACAAGATGGTTGGTTGGCTGCAAGTGGTGAAAAAGATTCTCTAAGGATTTTCTCTGCTTGTACTGGTGGAAGTACTGACAATATTCTATTTGGGTCATCCATCACTTTTGAAGAACTAACTCGACTACTATCAATTTTAAACTCTTTTCTTACCAAACGATTTGTTGAATCGCGTTCCCAAACACTCATAAACTAACTAGACAAAGAAAGGAAAATAAAGCAACAATAATAAAAATAAACGGAATTTAAAATAAAACAAATCAAACAACCAAACAATAAATTTAAAGACAAATAAATATTTTTTGTGTTTTTTATTAAAAAAATAAAATAAAAATAAAAGACAACTTAAATTATAACTACTGGAAAAATCAAATCAATCTAGATTAAACTGACTTTCTGGCACAATCCCCAATAACGACGCCAAAAACTTATTGTGAAAAATTTTAATATACTTGCAAGCACACGAATTTAAAAATAGAATAGTGGTAATGAGGTCAAACCTACAGGGATTGTTATAAATTGAAAAGTCTAATTTAAATCTAAAATTAATATTAATTCTAAAATAGTTGAGCAAATTAAGTTTTAAGATAAATTAAACTAATTAAACTAAGGCAATTAAAATAAAAGAGAATTTAATAAGACAAAAATTATCAAGGTTTCAGAATTCACCACTATTCAATTAGTAATTATCTAATTGTTAATTAATCCCCAATTTTAGAGTGACAACTCGAAATCAATTTATGTCATCTTATGAATATAACAATTAAGCCCAAGTAATTAAATCTAATGTAGGTTCTTTTTCTGCTTAATAGTATGATATCCAAGCATCTTATGTAAACATATTGAATAACAAATGGTCAAAATTTTCCTAAGCACTCTATGTAAACAATTTAATGAAAGATATAGAATCAAAGATAATAATATAAAAACTTTATAGACCAAAGCATAAATTTAATTGAATATTAATCCTAACAATCAATAATGCTTGACAGAATTGATGAAAAGATTTAATAACATCCAATTAATCATGTAAAATAAAAAAACATAAACATTAAAACACGCATGTAGGGAATTCATTAAATAAAAAGATAATTATTTCATTGAATAAGGTTTCATCTTTAACCTCAGTAAAAGAAAATTAGCTTGACATACTTGAATTGAGAGCAACAAATAAAATAAAACCAACCATAAAAGAATTAAAGAGCTTCTGCCGCTATTTTCTCCTCTACCGAATGCCTAACGTTGCTCTCTTTTTTCTCTTCTCGCGGTTGGCCTCTTAAAAGCCAAAGTTCATATTTCTTTTTATAATCTCCAAAATGAGCCACCAACCATTCCAATTCTAAAGCCGAAAGGCTTGGCCTTTTAATTTGTTTTGCTCTCACACGTACTCACCACTTAGAATTGCATTAGAATTCCTTTTTTAATGCCATGCACATGCTAACAATAATGGTGATTGCTTCTCACGTGATGGCCATAATCTTCTTTGTCTTCATGTGCATGGATGAATCAATTTGTTGAATTTGGTTTCCTTTGCTTGACTTCACATGCAAATATACTTAATTGCTCCGAAAATCAATTAATTAATGCTTCCGAAATTGAGCTCCTTTATGCCCTTTTTTTATTCATAATCTCCACGTAATTTTTTATTCAACAAAATAATTAATTAATTAAAAATATCAAATAAAAATAATTAGCAATTATATAATTAAGGGTAAAATATGTATATAGTATATGCTCATCCCATGAATAGCAAGAAAATTTAGCTTTAAAATGAATTTACGAGGGCAATTTCTAAGGCCTATAACTTGTTAATCTTTGAGAGTTGGAAAGCATATGATAGCTCGTTGTAAAGCTTGTAGGGAGATCATATGATATGGGGCTCGTTTCTTTCGGTAATAAAGAGCTTGCAACTCGTTCTTTGTTCATCTGTGCCAATTTCATGTGCGTGTTTATGTTACTTATCCCTTCTTTGCTCTATGTTTTTTATTCATGAATTACTTGGCTCTTTTTTCATTTTGTGTGTACAAATCTTGTAGGCTAAGGTTTTGTACTATGGCATTAATGTCTTTAAAAGAAGAAGTATTGTGTTGACAAAAATACTAAGAATTCTGTAGAGGTTTTGATTGTTTTCTACACATTTCTTTAAAATGCAGTTCCATTATACACTATCTTTCTTTTTCTCCTTTCTCCTAATTGTGTGTGTGTGCAGTGAATGAGGAGCTTGATTTTGCTGTTGAGATTGAAGCCAAGAACAAAAGGTTGAATTAACGGGCAAGAAACAAGCTTACCAGCAAGTCTTTTTCATGGCCAACCAAGATAAAATGCAGTTTTTCTCCCTTATGAAATATGTTGAATGGATTCATTGCCGTAAAGCTTAAAATTATTTTAGCCATTGGTATTAGAACCATGGTTGTGCATTTCTATTCAAACCATGAGTGTAGTTCCCTGAATACTTTGGTGTTGAGTTGAAGGCTTTTATGGCTTAAATCAGGAGTTTTCTAATCGTGTTTATAACAACATATTACTTTTAATTTCATATAACCCACTACATGTTTTCTCTTTTTATCTGCACAACCGCACAAAGGTTACTCCTTGTGCCAATAAATAGAGCTTTCTATTACTCATTCACACATTACAATCATCATAAATCTCTAATGCGAACTGCCTACGAGGCTACGACCAGTATTTGTTGAGACTAACTAGACCCAACACTGCAACCAACTAGGCCCATCAAATTGGGCCCCAAATTTGATAGTTTATTGACCAGTTTACTAGGTTGAGTCAAAAATTTTCTAAAGCAAAAACTTTTTTTTTTTCTGAAAGATTCTAAAGCAAAAACTTGAATCACAGTTATAAGCTGCCAGCTCCTTCCTTTCAATTTCCATTTCTCTACAACTATTATGCTCTACCACAGATGCCATACATAAATTTTGTTGTCATGCTCTAACGAATGGATGTTCATGGGATTAATTATTAAATTGAGTTTTGAGATGAAATAATTTATTGCATGAGGTGCCTAAATAAAGCATAGTTATAGTAATGAATTCACTTTTTATCATTTGTGTGCTTTTAACTAATTATGATACCATTCATTTGCACGTGATAACGTGTAAATGAATGATTAGAAAGTAATATTTTAGGATCACCAAAGACGTTAACACGTAGATGGCATGAATTCTGTATCATGTCCCATACCCTGTTGTGTCTCCGGTAAAAAGCAAGCTTAAATGTCGATATTACCTTCTTCCACTCCTGTAAACTAAGTGATATTTCCATAAGCTTTATTCCCTAGACCACTTCTCATTGCTATTGAACCTCGACGAACTATTTGGAAACCAATAAGATTTCGTCTTCTAGCTTTCCCATGTTAAGACCACAAGGTTTTGTCTCCAGGACTCCAAGGGATCAGTTTCACTAACATCCCCTCTTAAGCTGGAGTTTCTGCTTTTCACATTACTCCCTTATTTTATTCTTCACAAATTATCATCTTTACTTATATCCCCTCTGGAACTGGTGTTTCTGGGATAAACATTTTATTTACTGCGCAAGTAATGGAACTAAGTGAAAGTAAGAGCCTTAGTTAAGACATTTGTTGTTTGATCTTCACTATGCACAAAACAAATAGCTATTTCTTTTGATCCCACTCTATCTTTGATGAAATGAATGTCCAGCTCAACATGCTTTGTTTTAGCATGATAAACTGAATTATAAGCTAAGGCAATTGCTCCCTGGTTATCACACCACATAATTGGTGTAGTACTTAGCTGAATTCTTAGCTCAGCAAGTAAAAACTATATCCAAATGACCTCTGATGCAGCATGAGCCAAAGCTCTGTACTCAGCTTTTGTACTGGACCTTGAGACAGCTAATTGTTTCGTGGATGACCATAAAACCAGATTGGCACCTAGATAAATAGCAAAACCAACTACTGATTTTCTATCATCCCGATCATAAGCCCAGTCTGAATATGTAAAAGAGTTGATTTGCATAGCTCCACAATTGTAAAATTGAAGACCAAAATGAATTGTGCCTTTTAGATATCTTAACAACCTTTTGCAAGCCTCCCAATGTGTAGTTCTAGGATTAGATAGAAACTGGCTAAGCTTATTGACAGTAAAGGCTATCTCTGGTCTAGTGAGAGTAACATATTGTAGGGCCTTAATAATGCTTCTATACTGAGAAATATTTGAAATTTCAGAACCTGAGTCTTTGGTGAGTTGCTGACCTGTAGACATAGGTGTTGGCACTAGACTACAATTAACTAAGTCATCTTTTGCCAAAATATCAGCAATGTACGTAGCCTGGGATAAATGAATGCCATTTTAAAGTTTTGAGACTTCAATGCCTAAAAAATAGTTGAGTTCTCCTAGATCCTTCAAGGCAAAAGTCTTCTACATATCTTGAATTACTTGTTGAACTTTCGCTGAGCTAGAACCAATAACAATAATATTATCCACATATACCAAAACCAAAAGTAAATGACCATTTTCTCTCTTATAGAAGAGTGAATTGTCTGACTTGGAGCTCTAAAAATGCCACTGAGAAAGCATTGTTGTTTTAAGTCTGGCAAACCAAGCTCTTGGAGCTTGTTTCGAACCATAGATAGCTTTCCTCAATTTGCATATGCGCTAAGGTTTATGAGGATCAATAAATCCTTCGAGATGTGTCATATACACTTCCTCATCAAGAATACCATTTAGAAAAGCATTATTGACATTTATTTGCCGAAGAACCCAATTATTCATAACAGTAATGCTGACAGTAGAGGCTTTTACTACTAGACTAAAGGTTTCAGTGTAGTCAATACCATGTATCTGATGGAAGTCTTTAGCAACCAGCCGTGCTTTGTACTTTAGTATTGACCCATTAGGGTTGTATTTTATTCTAAAAACCCATTTGTTACCAACCACTTTAACAGGAGCAGTAGGTAGTACCAAGTCTCATGTGTGATTGGCTTGTAAGGCTTGAAATTCTTCTTGCATGGCTTTGAACTATAATGGATCAGATAAAGCTTGAGAGACAGAGGAAAGTTCAAATGATTAGGCTAAAAGAGCACATAGATAAGACTTTGGCTTGAATATGCCATTCTTGGATCTGGTCATCATAGGATGACCAATGGGAGGAGGTGCACGAAGGATATGAGGTAGGAAATTATTTGAAGGAGAGGAGGATGTATTGGATTGAATCATGCTTGCCATTTGATGATCATAATTTATATACATACTTTACCCGTAATTACATATTTACTAGTTATTTTTATTTGTTATTTTTAATTAATTGAATTATTTTATTGAATAGGAAATTAATTGAAGATTAAGGATAAAAAGGGCATGAAGAAGTTCAAATTGGGAAGGAATAAAGATTAAATTAGAAGACAAAAATACAGTCAAGAATTAATGGAAGTCAAGAAGACCAAAATTGGAAGTCAATCTCATCAAATAATGAACGGTGGGCATGCATTTGGAAAGCAAAGATTTGGCAATTTGGAATGCATGTGCAGGGCATTAAAAGAAGAAACTATTAATTGGCCTTTTACTTTTAAGTTAAACGTGTGGCTAGTTTTCAACCCTTAATAAGGAAACAATTTAAAAAGGGCTTGGTGAGTGGGCTTTGTTAAGTCAGTGGGTGGCTAAGCATTATAAAAAGCCAACTTTGGCTTTTGAGAAGGCAGCCGCCAAAGGAGAGAAAAAGAGGGAGTATTTGACTTTGAAGAGGAGCGGCAGCAGCAACAACAGTTCGGCTTCTCCATGGTTGATTTTATTTTATTTGTTATTCTCTATTTTAGTATGTCTAACTAATTTTTTTATACTGAGGTTAAAGATGAAACCCTATTTAATGAAATAATTATCTTTTTATTTAATTAATTCTCTACATATGTTCTTTAATATTTATGGTTCGTGTTTCACATGATTAGTTGAATGTTATTAAAAAATTTTCATCAATTTTGTCATGTATTATTGATTGTTACAATTAATATCCGATTAAATTTATGCTTGAGTCTTTAAAGTTTATACATGATTATCTTTGATTCTGTGTCTTTCATTAAATTGTTTACACAGAGTGCTTCGGAAAACTTTGACTCTTTGTTATTCAATATGTTTACATGGGATGCTTAGATATCATATTATTAAGAAGAAAAAGAACCAACACAAGAATAATTTTATTTGGGCTTAATTGTTATATCCATGAGATGATATAAATTGATTTCGAGTTGTCACTCTAAAATTGGGGATTAATTAATAATTAGGTAATTACTAGTTGATTAGTGGTGGATTCTGAAACCTTAGTAATTTTTGTCTTATTAAATTCTCCTTTGTTTTAATTGTTTTCTTAGTTTAATTGGTTAAATTTTATTAGAAACTCAATTTGTTCAACTAGGTTAGAATTAATATTAATTTATTTAAATTAGACTTTTTAATTTATAATAATCCCTGTGGGTTTGACCTTATTACCATTATTTTATTCTACATTCGTGCGCTTACGAGTATATTAAAATTTTTTACAACACCATTGATGGCTCTGATACCATGATAGAAACTCAAGTATTTGTGTTTGGGAAGCGAGAAAGTTAAAAGGAAAATGAATGAAAAACTCATAATGGAAACTTGTAAAAACTTCTCATTAATCGAATGAGTACAGATTATACATATATATAGCAAGTGAAAGCAACTTGTTACTAATTGTTGGCAATTTGTTACACACATGTGAAGAATGCTTAAATCAAAATAACTAACTAAGCCACGTCAGCTGAGTGAGCTATTCAGCTGCTGTCAAATACATAGTTACAGCATGTACTCGTTTCCTCTGTTCTTCACATTTTATCAGTTTCACTAACATTGCTCATTCGCAGTGCCGCATATTCAATTTGATCTCCCGCTTTATAGAATTGCATTTCCGAAATATTCATCAGGCGGCAGTGATGGTTGCAATCTTATTCTAACTCCTATCGATAGTTCGAAAGGAACTTCTTCACAGGATTATCAAGTCATCGAGAATTATTTTTAATATGAAACAAATTTATTTATCATTAATCTGTTAGACTGCTTTTAAAACTTTTATTGATCACATTAAAAGAAATATGTTAAGCATTCAGAATAATTTACAAAGTCTATATCAGCAAGGTGCAAGTACCCAAAAAGAAAAAAAAAATCACTGAACTACTGATATAATATTGATGTTATGTCAATTATTTCACCATGGCTTTATTTTTCAAAAATATCAAAATTAGATATATTTTAATTGAAATCCTAATTGGGCTTTTGCCAAGGCACGCCAATAATATGAAAGTCAATGTTTGGTAGAAGCAACTTGCGGTTGGATCTCTTTTACTTCTCACATGACCAATGAAAATACATCATTTGATCAGAAACATAAACATGTCATACTAAATTTGATCTACATTAATTCATAAAAAATGTATTTAAAAGTAAGCTTTCATTGATATAATGGTTAATGAGCAAAGCCCCAGAACACGGAAGATTTTTAACAATTAAGATACCAATTGCATGAATTCTGTATCATTTCCCATACCTTGCAGTGTCTCAGGCAAAAAGCAAGCTTCAACGTCGACACTCCCTTCTTCCACTCCGGCAAACAGGGTGATCTTCCCCTCAGCAGCCTTGTTCGCTGGACCACTCCTTACTGCAATTGGTCTTCCCCACCCGAAATCGTTACCGTAGAAATTGAACCTCGGCGAGCTACTTACGAAGCAAGCATTATTCTTCGTCGGCAGGCTATCCCATGTTAGGATCTCAGGGTTTTTTCCCCAAGACTCCAAGAAGTTCTTTATCTTTTCGTCTGTGTACGCAGCGATGAACTTGTTCATTTTCAATGCCACATTTCCAAGCCCTTGCTCAAGTTGATCTCTCGCTTTCATGGATGCGAACTCTCCCAGTACCTGAGCTGCATTTCCAAAATATTCTGGTGGCAGTGGTGGTTGCAATCTTTGTCTAACTCCCATTCCTAACATGAAATGAACTTCTTCATCAGGATCAAGAGATCGATTACGAGTAAAAGATCGCCAAATATGGGAAAGGATTGCTTGGAGAGAGGAGATTTTGTTGGTACTACCAATCTCAGCATTGGCTTTTGCTTTGAGTTTTGCAATGTTTTCCTTTGTAAAGTGGAAAACCCTTTGTCGCAAATTAGGCGGTGGAGTGTGAGTTCCGGAAGGTTCAATGCTCCAGAGAGGGAGGCGACTGGGAAAATATTCAGAATCAGAGAGAAATCCACGTTCGAGAACTGGAAGTTTTGAAATACAATCAGAACCCCGTGAGATTTCAGACCAGGAATTGAAGAAATGCCAAAAGGAAGTGCCGTCAACAACGGAGTGATTGATAGTGCAAGCGATGAAGATTCCGTCCACAAGCTCTGTCACTTGAACCCCAAGCAACGGCTTGGCCTCGGAGATACACTGACAGTTTGTTACTCCATTTAGTGGGAAAAAAGAGTAAACAGTTTCATTAGGAACATAAACAGGTGTAATGATATCTGCAACAGAGACTCCATCGGCCATGGCGTGCACAAACTCTGCGCCGGCATTGTTGCAATTTATGTAAACAGAAATTGTGTTGCTGTCATCACGATGCTCGATGGTGGCTAGGCGACCGGCAAGTGGGGGAAAGTAGTCTAGCGTACGTGAAAGGGAGGTCTTGAGGTGGTGGATCAAGTTCAAGCTGCTGGTATCGGTGTTATCCTCTGAAGGTTTGCGGAAGAGAAGTCCTTTCTCAATGGTATCAAATTGAATGAGCTTAAGATCCCATAGAGTTAAATCGATTCTAAGGTTTGGTTCCTTGTGAATTGCTGCACAGACGGTGCTCTTTGAGATGATCTGTGTGTTGGGAAAATATGCTCTTTAAAAGCATATATGTTTTTTTAATTGTAATAAATAATTTTTTTGATTAATAAAATAGATGAGGTATTTTATTCAAATATCTTAATTGCATTAATATTTGTATTAAAGTCCATTTAATCATATTATATGTATTTATGTGATCACCATGTGGATTCACAGAAGACATAAATACAAGTTATCTTATGATTAAATAAATTTAGTTCGCAGTTGATAAATAAAGTTGGGCACTTTATTTAGGTATAGACTGTAATAAATTCATTGAATGATTTGTCTTAATCATGTATGAATTTGTTGATATAGTACGACTACATTGAACAGGATCACATATGAGATTTAATTAACTTTGTAATAACTGTCAGACTTATTAAATCTCATAGGCATTGATTTTACTGTAATCTTAATCTTGAGTTAATTATGATTTCATGATTGTAATTGTTATTCCATTTGAGTTACCAATGGGCAAGACACATCCTTGTGGTCAAGATTACTCGGTATCTTGGTGGGAGCAATTATGAGTATTGGAGTTATGGATTAACAATATAGAATTTGTACAACACATCTCTTGATGGGTTTTCGGCACTTGATCATAGAATTCTCTGGCCAGAGTGTGTCAACATATTTAGTATGTTGAAAATGATCATTAGAGAAAACCAGTAAGGATCAAGGAATAAGATGTTATTAAATTGATTGGACAGTTGAGATATCAATTTAATTAACGATGTGGTACAAAGGATTGTGCAGTAAAGAAATCAATGTGGCTTGGGACGAATTATTATTCGAGCATACAATTATGGAAGTTAGTTCCAATCTTTTAGTGGAGTAGATTTGGAATTAAATAATTAGGCTAGTTTAATTACAGGCCTAATTGTTATAGCCACTATTGTATGTTCCCAAATGATCCCCGGGTTAGCTCATTTAATTGACTGCACCATTACTGGACTAATAAGCAAGATAACTAGCTATTTGGGTCAAAAGCCTAAATATATCATTTAGTGGGAGGCTCCATTTAATAAGCTTATGTGTAAAGGGCCTTATGTTATTTTACATGGTGGGTCCCCTATTAAATGAAAAGTAACGTGAGTTTTATTTTGGCCATTATTTGGAGCCTAGGATTTTCACTAAAGGGTGATATAAAAGGCTTATTTTTCTCTAAAGAAAGAAGAGAAGCTACTTTATACAGATCAGAGAAAAAGATTTTTCTCTCTATTGTTGAGAGAAAAAATTTCTCGTGCTAGTTGCTTTGGTAGTGATAAAGGCGCCCACACGTCAAGTGCAGATCGAACCTGAGTCATAACCTGGAAGATCATTGGTGACAGTTCGTGATCTAACAGGAGTGGTGGTGGCGGATCGTGATCTAGGAGCCTAAATCACTTCAACGGAAAAAAAGGCAAATCGGATTTTCAAGGTACGATTTCTAGATTACAAATTCTTATACATTATATGAGAGCGGTCCTTAAAAGGTTTTATAAAAAATTTAAAAACCTGATTTTTCTCTAACACTGTGTTCTTCCCATCGTATTTCCTCCGGTGATCTAATTTAAACCAAATGTTGAGATGAAAATAAATGGTGACATAACGCAAAATGGATACAAGAAAATGAGGATGAAAAATACTTACAGTGTACAGAAACAGAATTTGGGGAAGAAAAATTGGGAAATGGATCCGATGCTGATCTGAGCTTATCCTGAACATAAGAGGGGTAGTTTTTTATCATCATGTTTCCCTCTTGATTTATTTTACTGTTATAGAATTTTTGTAAGCCAAAAATTGGCCTAGGAAATTTGTAAATTAATCTCGGATTTTCAAGATCAAAGCGACGGAGGCCGAAAATTTTGACAGCGGCAACCAACAGCAAGCAGCGCGCGGCCAGCAGCACATGCTGCCAGCAAGCGCGCGCTGCAAGCCAGCAGCCAGCGCGTGCTGCTCGCGCAGCCAGCAATGCACGTTGTGCGTGCAGCAGCTAGCGCACGCTCGCGTGCAACAGCCAGCACACGCAGCAGGCAGCGCGAGCAGGAGCTTTCCGTGCAGCGCGAGGGAGGTGTTTGGTACGTTTCCGGTGCGATGGCGGCAGCAAACTCGACGTCAGAGATGGCTGGAAATTGTGAACAGTGGCTGCCCTTTGTGGTGATGGCGGCTGGGGAGAGAAAAATATGGATTTAGGGTTTTAATGATTTTTATCATTACGATCCCTATAGTTCTATAGATTTTCTCTTTGGGCTGATAAGTTTTAATTTTTTGCATGTAAGTCCAAAAACAGTTTTGGGCTTAAAGAATCCTAGTTTTAGGCCCAATTGATATTTGGCCTTAATGGATTAAAATGCATGGATAAAATTGAACACAATAAATTTATTTTTGGTCCAAAAAATTTATTTTAGTAAAAAATTTTAATTATTTATTTATTCCTTCCAAAAATTAAAATTGGACCAATTATAAATTTAAAAATCCAATTTCCCCTAGCCAATTAACAAAGACAAGATTATGAAAGATGGACATTGACAAGAAGCCCAATGAAGATTAGGCTTAGGGTTAATGTATTTTTCATTATTAGGAAAGCTATGAATTAAGATTATTTAATTATTTTTCTATATGTTATGTTTTGGATGATTACATGCCATGATAACAATGTCATATAGAATAGGTAGTGCCACTCTATGCATAATGATACATGTCATTCATTAATAATGAATTTCATAATATTGTTTGAAATTTCTGTATGCTTAATAATATTTGATATCATCTAGATAATATTATAGGAAGCATGCAATTAACAATATGTATGTTTTAAAAAGGAAAAGCCAATTTTAAAATATTGAGTGGGAGAGGGAAAATTCAAGATAATTTTTCCACGGGCTCCATTGTTACTTCAATAATAAAATTATATATATACCTCGACTTCATGATACGGTGATGCTCCCTTCGGAGGGTATATATATTAGATATTTTATTTGATGAACTTCTTCAAAGATAAAATTGAAATATTTTTCAATCGATTGTTCACCCCAACGGTGACTATTGATATGAAAAATACATAGATTGAAATAATGGTTATACACTCAACTAAAATTTGTTATTAACCTTCCCAACGAAGCTCTGTTAACAAATTTAGGCCCAAAAAGATAACGATAATTATTTATCATGTCTCTACATGAAAGTAAATAATCCAATGGGTAATTGGGTCTAGTAAGTATAGACATGACTTCCCCACCGGATAGCTTGTCAAAGCGGAACTAGATTATCGTTACAATAAATTAAAATGCATTTATGGTTTTATGCTTTTTTGTCATTTATTGTGAATATTATTTCAAATTATTTATGCATGGATGTTTTATTTTTCAGAAAATGTCTTCCCTGAGCCCACTTACTATTATTCTGAGTCAAAACAAACTCACTGGGGAGAACTATATAGATTGGAAAAGAAATCTATTCATTGTCCTGACTGCTGAAAATTATAAATATGTCTTAACCCAGCCATGCCCTCCAGTTCCAGCGGATGATGCTCATAGAAATTAGAGGAGGCTTTATGAGAAATGGCAAAAGGCCAATGAAATGGCAAAGTGCTACATTTTAGCCTCGATTTCTAATATTCTGCAGAGCAAACATCAGAACTTGGAGACTGCCACTGAAATAATGGATAGTCTCCAACAGATGTTCGGGCAGAGTACTCGCTCAGCAAGACAAGCAGCGCTGAAAGGAATTATGAACAGTAAAATGGGGAAGGGCATAAGAGTTCATGATCATGTCCTCAAAATGATGGACTATTTGAATGAGGCTGAGATTCAAGGAGCACAAATCGATGATAACTCAAAGATTGACATGGTGCTAGAATCTCTACCAGAAACATTCAAGGAGTTTAAGGTCAATTATAACATGAACAAAAGAAACATGACCTTAACTGAATTGATTAACGAACTCCATTCTGCTGAAGAGATCTATCGTGCTGAGAAATCTCTGGGAAGCATAAATATTACTGAAAAAAGTTCATCTTCTGGGCCTAAGCCGAAAGGCAAAGGTAAGAAGAAAGCTGGGAAAAAGAAACCGTCTACCAAGCAAGATGGCAAGCCGAAAGGCAAATGCTTTAAGTGTGGACAGAAAGGTCACTGGAAAAAGGATTGCCCTAAGATTGTGAAATCAGGTATGGGAAATCTTTTTGTAATTGAGGCCTGTTTAGTTCAGAATCCTATTGACACTTGGGTGTTGGATTCAGGAGCAACTAATCATATTTGTAATTCACTTTATTGGTTTCAGGAAACCAGGAAAATAAGTGAAGAAAGCGTCAAGCTGCAGTTAGGGACAGGACAGTTCGTGTCAGCAGTGAAGACTAGATCTGTTTTATTATCTTTTAATAATGAGACTTTAGTTTTGAATAATTGTCTTTATGTTCCAGACATTAAGAGGAATTTAATTTCATTAGCTTGTTTGTCAAAGCAATGGTACACTGTAAATTTTGGATCCTCTGTTTCTATTTTTCATAATAAGAGACTTATTTGTTCTAGTACATTGGAAGATAATTTATATCATTTAAGTCCAATGATCCATTATATGCATGACACAGTGATAAATAATGATGAGCATACACATTTATCTAAGAAAAAAAATATTTCTTCCAACCAATGTTACCTCTGGCATTTACGCTTGGGTCATATAAACCAAAATAGAATACAGAGAATGATCAAAGATGGGCTCTTGGGTCCATTAGAAAATGAATCATTGCCACTCTGTGAATCCTGTTTAGAAGGGAAAATGACCAAAAGGTCATTCTCGGCTAAAGGAGTACGTGCAACAGTACCACTTGAATTGGTACATACAGATGTATGTGGACCAATCAATGTACAAGCTCGAGGAGGTTATGAGTATTTCATCACTTTCACTGATGATTACTCAAGATACGGTTATGTTTATCTGATGCGTCATAAGTCTGAAGCTCTTGAGAAATTCAAAGAGTATAGGGCTGAGACAGAAAAGCAATTAGATAAGAACATAAAGAAACTTCGATCTGATCGAGGTGGTGAATTTCTCTCAGGAGATTTCAAAGAGTATCTAGTTGAAAATGGGATTATATCTCAGTTGACTGCCCCGGGAACACCACAACAAAATGAGGTAGCTGAAAGAAGAAATAGAACTCTTTTGGATATGGTGAGATCTATGCTTAGTTATTCGTCATTACCAATCTCTTTTTGGGGACTAGCACTGGAAACTGTAGTTTACCTTTTGAACTTAGTTCCATCTAAGTCAGTGCCTAAAACCCCAATAGAATTATGGTCAGGTCGCAAACCAAGTTTACGACATGTCCATATTTGGGGATCACCAGCACATGTGCTGAAACCAAAGGCAGACAAAATGGATTCACGTTCTGAGGTTTGTATGTTTGTGGGGTATCCCAAAGGAACAATGGGAGGTTTATTTTATAGTCCTCAAGATAGGAAAGTGATCGTGAGCACACATTTCACTTCCCTCGAGGAAGACTATATGAATAACTTCAAACCTAAGAGTAAGGTAATACTCGAAGAACTGTCAGGTGATCAGGTTGATGCTTAGCTTTCAACGCCTGTTACAGAACAGGAAGAACAGCAACAACCAGATGATCAACACAGGATTAACCCTGAACAACCATCACTTTTAGAACCTCGTCGTAGTGGGAAGGTAACTAAGTTACCTGCAAGATACATGCTTTTAGGAGAAACCTATACGGCTATCTCAGATGAACATGTACAAGATCCCACTAGTTACAACGAAGCTCTAATAGATAGAGATGTTGAATTTTGGAAAAAGACCATGAATCAAGAAATAGAATCTATGTATTCCAATAAAGTCTGGGAACTTGTAGAGGCACCAAATGAGGTAAAACCTATAGGGTGCAAGTGGATCTACAAGAGAAAAAGAGGAGTAGATGGAAGGGTGGAAACATTTAAAGCAAGATTAGTAGCCAAAGGGTTTACTCAGAAAGAGGGAATCGATTATGAGGAAACTTTTTCTAATATAATCCAAGGGTTTAAAATTGCAACCATTATGAATAGTCGAATTCAATATAATCAATGGCTATAAATGAGGTCAAAATGAGATCTTCCATAGGCTCATTTGTCAAGATAGTTGATCTATCAAATTGATAACTGTTAAATCTAGTACAATAAGGTGCACTTTAGCTTAGACACATAGCATGATCTCAACCGTTTATAATTAATGTTGGATCAAAAGGGTAGCAATTCTTCTAAAGGATTTTGAGTCTCCAGAATCTAAATTTCACGTTCACTTTTTTGATCCAAACATCATGAATTTAGGGATTTATCTACAAAGCACAAAAATCATACTTTAAAACCAATAAAAATAGAAAATTCATAAAATGTGTTAGGGATTTGTAAATTTGATGCCATTGTTAGTCTTATCAACAATGTAAGTGGAAAATGATAATTTTAACTTTGATCAAATGTACACTTTCTAGTCTTAATCAATAATAATAATTAAAATAATAAAACTAATAACAATAATAATAATAATAATTAATATAATTAATAAATAATTAAAATAATTAAAATTTATAAAATAATAATACCAAAGTGGATATTTCCAAGCCTAACATGATTAGTAAGAGAGGCAGAAAATCAATGGACTTGGAAAAAAAATTTGTAGAAAAATCAAACACATAAGAACAGTGAAGAACCCATTGGATTGTTTGTCACTCAACTACAAGCAAATATAGTTCATATTTTGAATAAGAAAAAAAAACATAAATATGTTGTTCACGGGATACATTAAAACAATCAAAGGAAGAAGATAAATATCAGTTGAGCACAGTGAAAGACAAATTCGAATAATTCTGCCAGATTCCTCAATGTTGCCGAAACAGCACTCTTCAATTTTGATCTTCTTCTCTTTTTCTCTTTAATGATTTTTATGATAATTCCTCTTGCCGCCTCTCTATGTCGTGAACGCCTCTCTTTTATACTGCAAACTAGGATAAAACAAAAGTCCATAGGCGTGCATGAGTTAAATTAGGAAACATGCAAATCACGATTCTGCAGCTGACCCGCGCCTAAATTTTCTCCCGCATTGCTCCCAGATTGCTATAGCACTGGTTGCTCTAACATCCGCTACAACACTGCACTATTCCCGATTGTGCTTTACTTCTTCTGCAGCTATCTTCTTTCCTCCTCTTGCTCATCCACTGTCTCACCATCCTCTCATGAATTAAGACTTTCTAAAAACCTACAATTATGCACCTGTTTTTAGCAACAATTACTTTGATTCAAACAAAACTTATTAAAACTTAACTAAAATGAATGTTTATGCAAAATATAACCAAAATGTAATAAAAACACCTTATTTGTTCTCTAAGTAATCTTGATTTAAGTCTATAATTGATGTAATAACTCTCATTTCCTAGAGTTATCACACCCCTAAACTTAAACCATTACTTGTCCTCAAGTAATGACAACATACTAATACTTCACACAAACAATCATGCAAAATAACTTTAGTTCTTTTATCAAATTTGCAAGGATTCTTCCACCTTCAGATCACAATCCCAATCATGCAACGTGACTATAGTAAACCAGTTCTAGACTTAAGCTTCTTTCTGTCCATTGTGTGTGTGTGCTATTTTGATTGTATTCTAGAGATGCTATAACATCACTAAGAGACTGCATGAATTTCAGCAGTGATAAAACTTCATCATATATGGGGCAGCATAAATTTCACATACTCGAACTGTGATGATTTTAAGATTGAGAAACTGGAGAGTATTCAACTTCCTCACTGCAACATTTATTTTTCATGTGAATGTCAATCAATTGTAATGATGACACCCAATTACTCAAACCATGCACAGATCAGAGTTGCTGTAGCAATATCTGTAATATAGTCTTATCTAGAGATATTTTTTATTCAAGGCTGAACATGGGGCTCATGAACAGACCTGGCTACTCAATGCCTTAGACAGAGGGCTTTTTTTTTTTTAAATGCTACAGCATTGCTCATAACTCTTGCTACCTTTGAACACAATTCTGCATATGGGGTACATACTAAGATCTGGTTATTCAGCAACTTGAGCCATTGAAACAGAGTTTATTACATAGATATCACAGTCAATCAACTTATTTTCCCCCCCAAACTTAAGCTCTTTTCTATTCTTTTGGCTTTGCTCTAGCAATCTCATACAATTCAACCAAAGTCTAAGTGTCAGGACATAATTTCAACCTCCATCTATAACTATCTCTACTTGGCATTCTCTTAAATCTTGAATAACACTCAATATATCTTCATTAGGTTTTCAAATCCATACACAAATATTAGATAACAGAGCTTCACACAACACACAACACAAGCATACACATAAACACAAACATTTGGAAACACAACCCCCCTAAACTTGAGAGTTGCTATGTCCTCACAAGCATACATAACAAAGGCACACAAGTGGACAAGGACATGGAAGACATTAGAAAATACCACAAAATTTGAAAAACATACTGAAATAAAAGTTTTTCTTTAACAATAAAACTGAAAGAAAAGTTTTTTTTTAACAATAAATTAACTAGCAAGGTAGGGATACTCCCATGTGGTTGGGACTGCTGCAAATGACGGGATGATATCAGCGTTTCTTGGATGCACTGCGCAGCTTATCATTTGGTGAAACTTGTGGGGAAGTGACTGGCAATGTCTTTGTCTTTTTCGTCACTGGGCTGGCGAGAGGAGTTGCGGCTGGGGTAGGTTGTGTAGTTGACACCGACCTGGTCCGTTTTGGTTGAGGCGAGGCTGTTGTAGCAGTGCCTTTATACGTACTGCCTTTTCTTTTACTGGATTATCACGGACTGGTACGAACAGGTTGGCTAGGAGTCATCTGTGGAGGAATTGGAGTTGAGGCATCAGCTGCCTGACCTTCAGCTGTGATGGCAGCAATGATATCAAGTAGCTGTTTGGCTTCTGCAGGTGTAGGCGTAACTCTGGTTACTGCAGCAGCTAGCTCTGCATCGATTTGCTCCATTTCATCTTCAGAGGCTGGAGATGTTGCTATTTTTACCTTGCCCTTGCCCTTGCCCTTGTCCTTGCCCGCAATGACTGGAATGGAAGGTTCCTCTTCAGGGTTTTCCTCTTCCTCCTGGTTTTGGAATGAGTTGGAATGGAAAGTTCCTCACGTTCTTTCTCAGAGTTGTCCTCTGCCTCTATGGGTGAGCTATCAGTTGCAGACTTGTCACCTTCTTCCTCAGGTTGATCAGATGTTTCAGCATCTTCTGATTCTACCTCTGCTTGTGGTTCGGCTGCAGCTTCTTCTTCTAGTTCATCTGTGGCAGTGGCTTCTTCACTGGCTGCTGCTGGAGTACCTGTGGTGTTGGTGTCAAAATTGTATTGCTGGAGCAATGAATCAAGGAAGTTCCGGTGAGTGTGTTTCATGTACAGAGCAAATTAGTGTAGTTGGTTGTTCAGGTGCTGTAAATAGCTCCAAAACCGATCATTTTCCCTCTGCTGATCTTTGCTGAGCACCTGAATTGTTTATTCTAAACCAATAACTCGTCTTGCTCTTGTTACAGTAGTTGGTTCAGTTGTTGTTCCAGTACTCTCACCAACAACTCTATCAATGGTACGTGTCGTAAAGGCACCATCATTCTTGATATGGTCATTTCTCACGTCAAGACGAACACCGGATACTACACAAATGCTGGTGATGAGCGAAGGAAATAGTAGAGCATCAGTTTTATGATTCTTAACTGCACAATCCCTGATTTCTTTTTCGATGATGCTACCTACATCTATGAGAAGCCCTCGAACAATGACATATAACAAGACCAACCTCTCTTGTGAAACCGTAGTAGTATGAGTGGTTGGCATAAGCCTAGATTTCAAAAATTTCACCCAACCTTAACAATAAGTTTCAAATCTATCCTATTAACTACACGCCCTTCCTCGTTAGCCCATGATGCCCCTTCAATTGTAAGAGTTATGAAGATGGTGTTCCATTTCTTTGGGGTCAATTTATCAAGCAACTTGGCATACTCACAATTAATTTCAGCAGGTAAATTATAAAAAGCATTTATAACGCGGGAGTCTAATGGAACAAGTGTGTTTCTTACCCAAATGTTGTGCTGATCAGGGCTTACCAAATTGGCGTAAAATTCCTTTACTACTGGTAGCACAGGATTTCGAGGGTGGTTGCAAAAGTCCAACCATCCACGCTTTACTGCAGCATTGTGTATTGTTTGCACAATTCCGATGAGTCGCTCTGGAAATTGAAACCACTTTTCTTCCAGAATCTTACGAATTCTTCATATTTTTCTTCGGCGTGGTAACTCTGGAAGCGTGAAGGATCTTTGAGGCGGCTGGCTATTTTCTTATACCTTGGCATTGCTATAGCAGTAACAATCTGAGAGTAAAATGAGAAGAAGAGGTTAAGAATTATGAGAGTTGTATTTGCGAAGGAGATGGGGAATAGTGCCGTAGATCACTACGCACAGTGACTCCCTTTTATAGTGGACTTTAAGTGAAGATAAATCTGGTAACTACAGATAAATAAGGGAAGAAAATATTTTGAATTTAATATGTATATCCCTAAAACATAGGCCAGGGAAATTAATGCATTAATTTCGGAGATTTCTTCGCAATTGCTATCCAAATCCATGCCGCCATCTATCATGATTTATCTCCAACGGTAAGTGAGAGGCTCTAATTTTTAATTTACTGTAATGGTAATATTAGGTGTTGCAGCTTGCTCTAGCAACGATTACATACGTCCCTCCAATGCTCTTTGACACGTGGCTTGCCTCTGCACTCTGTCACCATACAACCCCACTGGTTAAAATGAAAATCTAATGCCACTCATACTTACCACAAAAACTAAAATCGATTCTAAAAATATAATTAAAAATAAAGAGATCAAATGATAGCAATATAAAAAAAATGCAATAATGTGAAAAGATAAAACTAAGTAACTTAAATTAAAGAACAAAATTAAATAAAATGGAAGAAAGGGAGAACCGTCAACAAAACCAAAGATGATCAAACTTGGTTTGAAGTGGCTATCTCCACAATGGGTTGCCTCTCATGGAGCGCTTGATTTAAGGTCCTTCAGCCTGACCTTCTTTCACTGCTCAATAGCTGGGTTCTTTAAGGAGTAAAACCTCCTTTGAACAATCTGTTGCTGGGTGTATGTAATGCTTAACCCTGTGTCCATTAACTTTAAATTTGTGACCTGTTTGTTCATCTAAAAGATCAACAGCTCCATGAGGATAACATTTTAACAGCCTAAAAATTCCAAACCATCATGATTTTAGCTTTCCTGAAAATAATCTTAGTCTTGTATTGCGGAGCAGCACTAGTTGACCAGGGCTGAACTGTCTGTGTTGAATATGCTTGTCGTGCCAGTGGTTTGTCCTTTCTTTATAGATTCTAGCATTTTCATATGAAAATAGCCGTAATTCATCAAGCTCACAAAGTTGAAGCTTTCTTTGCTCTGCTGCAGCATGAATGTCCCAATTTAATTTCTTCAGTGCCCAATGTGCGTTATGCTCTAGCTCTAGTGGCAAATGACAAGCCTTCCCATAAACAATTCGGTAAGGAGACATGCCAAGTGGAGTTTTTTTGTTGTTCTGTAGGTCCATAGAGAGTCATGTAATTGCAAAGACCAATCCTTCCTTGTTGGGTTCACCATTTTTTCTAAGATCTTTTTAATTTCTCTGTTGGACACTTCAGCCTAACCATTGGACTGTGGGTGATATGTTGTTGCTACCTTGTGTCTGACTCCATATTTTACCATAGCTGCAGCAAAGACTTTGTTGTAAAAATGAGTACTCTCATCACTAATAATTGCTCTAGGAGTGCCAAACCTGGAAAAAATATTTTTCTGAAGAAAAACCACCACTGCTTTAGCATCATTGGTAGGTAATACTGCAGCCTCTACCCACTTGGAGACATAATCCACAGCAACAAGGATATACAAGTTCCCAAAGGATGGTGGAAAAGGTCCCATAAAATCTATTCCCTATACATAAAAAACTTCCACTTCTAGAATATTGGTCAATGGCATTTCATGTCTTCTAGTTATGTTCCCTGTCCTTTGACACCTGTCACAATATTTAACAAATTCATAAGCATCTTTAAAAATGGTAGGCTAGTAATAACCTGATTGCAAAACTTTAGCAGCTGTTCTGTGACCACCAAAATGTCCTCCATATGCTGCAGCATGGCATGACTCCAGTATGTGGGGAATCTCTCCTTCTGCAGCACATCTTCGTATTACTTGATCTGAGCACAGCTTATATAAATGTGGGTCATCCCACTGATAACTTCTTACATCATGAAGAAATTTCTTTTTCTCTTGGAACTTCAGCTCAGGTGGTAGCAATCCACTTCCAAGTAGTTAGCAAAATATGTATACCATGGAGATCCTGACTGCAGCATCTGTGCTTGATGTACTACCAACATCTGTTCATCAGGAAAAGTTTCAGTGATGTCATTTCTTGTCAATGTACTTGTATTTGCTTCCAGCCGTGACAGGTGGTCTGCTACTTGATTCTCAGTCCCTTTTCTATCTTTAATTTTCAGATCAAATTCTTGAAGCAATAAGATCCATCTGATTAATCTTGGCTTGGCATCATTCTTTGAAATTAAGTATTTGATGGCTGCATGGTTTGTATATACAGTCACTTTAGTACCCACCAAGTAGGCCCTGAATTTGTCAAAAACAAATACTACTACTAGCAACTCTTTCTCTGTAGTGGTGTAATTGATTTGAGTTTGAGTAAGAGTTTTACTTGCATAGTATATGGAGTGAAAAACCTTATCCTTTTTTTGCCCTAATACTGCTCCAACAGAATGATCACTAGCATCACACATCAATTCAAATGGTAACATCCAGTCTAAAGATATAACTACTGGAGCAGTGATCAGAGCTTTCTTTAATTCTCCAAATGCTTGATGACAATCTTTGTCAAAGTGAAAGGGCTTGTCATGTTCCAGCAATGAGCATAATGGTTTAGCTACCTTAGAAAAATCCTTAATGAATCTTCTATAAAATCCAGTATGGCCCAAAAAACTCCTTATACCCTTTATTGAAGTGGCGGGTGGCAGTTTATTTATTACCTTTATCCTGGCTTTGTCTACCTCAATGGCTTTCTTGGACACCTTATGACCCAACATTATTTCTTCTTGCCCAATGAAATAACATTTTTCCCAATTAAGTACTAAGTTAGTCATCTCACATCTTTTAAGAACTTCTTCCAAGTTGTGTAAACAATCATTGTATGTCACTCCAAAAATTGAAAAGTCATCCATGAAAACTTATAAAGTTTGTTCTACCATATCAGAAAAAATAGACATCATGCATCTCTGAAAAGTTGCTGGAGCATTGCACAACCCAAAGAGCATTCTTCTGAAGGCAAATGTTCCATAAGGACAAGTAAATGTAGTCTTTTCCTTATCTTCTGGAGCTATAGCAATCTGGTTGTAGCCTGAATACCCATCTAGGAAACAATAGTATTGTTTTCCAACAAGTCTGTCCAACATCTGATCTATGAATGAGAGTGGGAAGTGGTCTTTCTTTGTGGCTTTATTAAGCTTCCTGTAATCCATACATACTCTCCATCCAGTCACTGTCCTTGTAGAAATAAGTTCATCTCTCTTATCAGCTATCACAGTTATCCCTCCCATTAGCTATCACAGTTATCTCTCCCTTCTTTGGAACATATTGAACTGGGCTCGCCCACGAATTGTCTGATATTGGGTATATGAGTCCAGCATCTAACCATTTGATGGTTTCCTTCTTCACCACTTCTTTCATAATAGGGTTCAACCTTCTCTGGTGCTCCACCGAATTGCTGTAGCAATCTTCTAACAGGATTTTATGCATGCATATTGATAGGCTTATCCCCTTGATGTCTTCCATGGTTCATTCAATTGCTCTACTGTATTTTCCCAACAAATCTACTAAACTCTGTTCTCAACCTGTATCCAAAGTAAAAGAAATGATCACAGGGAGTGTGTTGTTTTGACTAAGATAAACATACTTCAAATGTGAAGATAACAATTTTAATTCAAGACTAGGAGGTGATTCAATATATGGTAAAGTTATTTTTACTTTCCTGTCTGAAAGATTCAGATGCTCAATAAACCTGTTGTGCCTATCAGATTTCTTTTCTTTCATCCAATCTATCTGATTTTCTGCAACATCTTCCTCTTCTACATTCTCAAAGGTGGTGACTTTGTTGATTTCATTACTGCAGCATCTGTCCATTCTGTCTGTTACAACAAAATCCACAACACTTAGGAAATTGTAATCTTCTACTTCATCAGGACTTCTCATAGCCTCTAGTACATTAAATGTGACTTGCTGATCATTTACTCTCATGGTGAGCTCTCATTTCTGCACATCTATCAAAGTCTTTCCAATTGCTAGAAAATGTCTTCCAAGTATAATGGGCACCTCTTTATCAGCTTCGAAGTCTAGTACAATGAAGTCTACTGGGAAGATGAATTTGTCCACCTTCACCAGTACATCCTCAATTTTTCCTTCAGGGTATGCATGAGATCTGTCAGCTAATTGCAGAGTGACTGTTGTTGGTCTGTATTCCCCTACTCCCAGCTGCTTAAATACAGGTAATGGCATTAAATTAATACTAGCTCCCAAATCACAAAGTGCTCTGTCAGTATACCTAGTTCCTATAGAGCATGATATTGTAAAACTTCCTGGATCTTTCACTTTTGTAGGAATCTTACTTTGGAGCATATGACTGCTTTCCTGTGTTAAAGCAACAGTTTCAAACTCTCCCAGCATTCTCTTTCGTGCCAAGATGTCTTTTAGAAATTTCACATAATTTGGCATTTGCTCCAAGGCTTCCACAAAAGGTATATTTATGTGTAATTGCTTCAGCACTTCCAGGAATTTACTGAACTGTTTGTCTTATTTTTGCTTCTGGAATCTCTGTGGGAAAGGTGGTGGATGTCTAAACTGCTGGGTAGCTTTAGGAGGTACCAAACTCTGTTTGTTTGGCTTGGTGTAGGCCGTGGCTACTGGTGTTGCAACTTCTTTTTCAACATGTTCTGATTGAACTCCCTCTGCAGTTGCTGTAGCTTGGCCCATGTAACTAGTGTTTTGATGGTTGGGTTGTTGTAACATGCTTCCATCTTGAGGTGGTTTTTGTGAGGAATTAACTTTCTTACCCTTGTTAATCACATCAATTAGGATATTAACATTTTTTCCAGATCTCAAATTAATTGCTTTGCAGTGTTCTTTACCCTCTCTCCTAGGGTCTTCTGTGTTGCTAGGGAAACTTCCTTGAGTCCTGCTACTCATTGCTATGGCAAGTTGTCCCATTTGATTTTTCAGGTTCCTCAAGGATACGGCTTGACTCTGCACAATTGCTTCATTCTTTGTAATGTACTCCTTAATCAATGCTTCCAGTGAAATGATTGGATCCTGATTGCTATGTTTTTTCCCCTGACTCTGCTGATGAAATCCAGATGGTTGATTGTTCATATTTTGTCCATTTACTGCTGGAGCATTTCGATTCTGACTGCTCCATGAGAAATTTGGGTGTTGTTTCCATCCAGGGTTGTAAGTATTTGAATATAGGTTGTTCTGAGGCTGTCGATTGAAATTACCCACATAGTTACTGATGCTGGATTTCCATGACAATTATCAAAGTCATGTCCTTCACCACAGTATACACAAGAAAGTTCTGCAACTTGCTTCACTACTGTTGGAGCAGAGAACATGGCCTTTACCATGTTAGTCAATGAGGTTACTTGTGCTGATAAGGTTGTAATTGCATCTATGTTATGTACCCCTACTGATCCTCTTACTGCTGGTTGCCTGGTTGATGGCCACTGATAATTATTATTGGCAATTCTCTCCAGAATTTCATAAGCTTCAGTGTAAGATTTGGATAACAGGGCTCCATCTGCTGAAGCATCCACCATTAACCTTGTACTTGGATTCAACCTACTGTAGAAAGTTTCCAATTGAATGCAACAAGGAATGCCATGATGAGGACACCTTCTGAGCAGTTCTTTGAATCTTTCCAAAGCCTCGTACAAACTTTCATCTTCAAGTTGATGAAAAGAAGTTATCTCATTCCGCAACTTTGCATTTTTTGTCAGTGGAAAATATTTCATTAGGAATTTATCAGCCAACTCATTTCATGTAGTGATGGAATCAGATGGTAACGAATCATGCTCTTGCTCGATCTCTTAAGAAATAAGGAAAAAGTCTCAGCTTTAAGGCGTCTTGTGTTGCTCCAGCAATCTTGAAAGCATCACTCACTTCCAAGAACAACTTAAGATGGAGATGAGGATCTTCATTTGGTAATCTATTTAATTGACCAACTGTTTGCAACATTTGAAACATCACTGGCTTCAACTCAAAATTTACAGCTTCTACTTCAGGTCTGATTATCTCAGGGTGTACAACTTGAGGAGTTAACACAGCATAATCTCTAATAGCTCTGTCTCTGTCATTAGCCATGTAAATAATATTATTATTGCCTGGTTGTCTCTCGTTAGCATGTTCATTCTGCTCTTCTTGAATGTTAACTGGTTATAAGGGCCCGTCAGGGTTCAATTTCCCTCATCCTGTAAATTATTCATGCTTGAAATAGTTTTTGACTTCCTTTGTTCTCTTCGCAATCTCCTAACAGTCATTTCAATCTCAGGATCGAACTGAAATATCACAGATCTGTCTTTGCGCATGCAAGTATTGATCTGCCAATAAATAGAATGAATTAAATCAAATTTGGTGCTATCAAGATTTACTTCACACTTCAAAAATAAATAATCAACCCCCAGCAACGGCGCCAAAAACTTATTGGTTGATTTTATAATCAAATGCTATTATTGTTAATGTGCAAGTGTACACAACAAGTAATAAAGTGATGAGTATTCAAGATCGTCTCCACAGGGATTGATGTTACCAAAAATATTGTAGCAATCACAATAGTGCAAACTAATTCAAATCCGAAGTTAACAAACGTAAAATGTGTTCTATCGTAATTAATTATTGTGAGAGAATAAAATAAACAAAACCACAATGAAATAAACTAAACTGAATGTGTCTAAGATTCAAGTAAGAACATGGTAGTTGAATGATCAAACTCTCCTTATGGGCTGACTGTTTTTCATCAAGTGGACTCCAATTGTTACGGCAAGTGCTGCAGCACTGGGCGGAATTAATCTGCATCCTCAGCTGTCGCATATTGGAACTCTCATACCCTTAAATACACTAGCAATGACCAGTTGCTAATCTACTCATGATATGGCTTTATGATCCATTTTTATCTCTCCACCCTACAAGGTGAGCACTTATGTGTTGTTATGTCATTGCCCTTATGGGATTCAAGATAACTTAATCTAGGAAACTTAACTTAAGATCAAGTAATATTCTAATAATGTCCGCTAAGACATGCACTTTTACTGCTCTATCTTAACTGGAACTATTAAATGGGTGGTCAACCGAAATAACAGTTATATTAATAATAACTATTAGAGTATAATACTACAGCAATGACATAACAACACATAAGAACAGTCAAGAACCCATTGGATTGTTTGTCACTCAACTACAAGCAAATCTAGTTCATATTCTGAATAAGAAAAACAAACAAAAATATGTTGTTCACGGGATACATTAAAACAATCAAAGGAGGAAGATAAATATCAGTTGAGCACAGTGAAAGACAAATTCGAATAATTCTACCAGATTCCTCAATGTTGCCGAAACAACACTCTTCAATTCTGATCTTCTTCTCTTTTTCTCTCTAATGATTTTTTATGATAATTCCTCTTGTCGCCTCTCTATGTGGTGCACGCCTCTCTTTTATACTGCAAACTAGAGTAAAATAAAAGTCCATAAGCGTGCATGAGTTAAATTAGGAAACATGCAAATCGCGATTCTGCAGCTGACCCGCGCCTGAATTTTCTCCAGCATTGCTCCAAGATTGTTATAGCACTGGTTGCTTTAACATCCGCTACAATACTGTACTATTCCCCATTGTGCTTTTCTTCTTTTGCGGCTATCTTCTTTCCTCCTCTTGCTCATCTAATGTCTCACCATCCTCTCATGAATTAAGACTTTCTGAAAAGCTACAATTATGCACCTGTTTTTAGCACCAATTACTTTGATTCAAACAAAACTTATTAAAACTTAACTAAAATGAATGTTTATGCAAAATATAACCAAAATGTAATAAAAACACCTTATTTGTTCTCTAAGTGATCTTGATTTAAGTTTAGAATTGATGTAATAACTCTCATTTCCTAGAGTTATCAGGAACATTAAAAATATTTAATTCCATGGTCATGTTACCAAAAGATAATTGCATGTTTCCATTCCTGCAATTAATAAGAGCATCAACTGTAGCTAAGAAAGGACGACCTAAAATAACTGGGGTGTGTTTCTTAGGATCCTGTACATGCTGAGTATCAATATCAATAAAGTCAACAAAATAATAAAATTTATCAATCTGTATCAACACATCCTCTATAATACCATGAGGTATTTTCATTAACCTATCTGCATGTTGCAAAATAATGGAAGTTGACTTTAATTTATGTAATCCAAGCTGCATGTAAACAAAGTAAGGCAAGAGATTAACACTTGCATCCAAATCCAATAATGCTTTATCAAACAATTGGTTCCCTATAACACATGAGATAGTAGGGGAACTTAGATCCTTAAATTTTGGTGGCATTTTATATTGAAGTAAATTGCTAGTTTGTTCAGTTAAAAATGCATTTTTGGTGACATGCAAATTTCTTTTTTTAGTTCATAAATCCTTCAAAAACTTGGCATATGAGGAACTTGCTTAATAACATCGAGTAAAGGGATGCTTATACTTACATGCCTGAAGATTTCCATAATCTCACATGTTGAAGTCTCTTTCTTTACCTTTGTTAACCTTTAAGGAAAATAAGCCTTAGGAATGTAAGCTGGTGGATTACTTTCTTCTGGATCATTTAGTGATGAGTCTTGTGATGGAACTGGATCTGCAGAAGTAGGTTCAGATGTCTTTCTTGTTCGAACCTCCACCTTGTTGTCAAATATTTTTCATTTTCTCAAGGTCATAATAGATTTTGCTTCTTTATACTGATGGCTTGAAGTTGATCCAACTTTATGCACTCATTTAGGATTAAGAACTGGTTGACTTGGGAATTTTCCTTTTTTTCTCTCAGCCACAGCAGTTGCTAATTGACCCAATTGATGTTCAAGCTTTAGAATAGCTTGAGTGTTTGACTGAAAAGCTTGTTGGGTTAACTGAATGAAACTTTAAAGTGTATCATCTAAAGAACATTTTCTTTGCTAAGGTGTAACAAATTGAGACATAGGCTGTTGGGCAGGAGGATATACTTGGTTAGAAAGGACAAATTGTTGATTGGGTACGTTGAATTGTTGTCCTCCTTGGTTTGATAAAGGCTGACTTTGTTTCAAAGAAAAATTAGGGTGGTTCCTCCAATTAGGATTATATGTGGGTGAATATGGATTATTGGGGGTTTTCTCATATGATTGTAAGGCATGTACCTGCTCAGAATAAGCCTCTTGATAGGCTGGTAATGATGGACAATTATGTGCTGTATGAGACAAGTTAGAACAAAGAGTACAAACTTCATTAGGTACACTAGGGTGATGATTCATTGATTGGTTCAGAGTTAAGGCATCTACTTTTCCTAGAAAGTGTAGCTAGAATGACCTTAACATCAAAATCATCATTAACTTCATATAGACTTTCCTAGAAACTTGAGATCATTTTTTTCTTTGATTTGAAAAATCTCATTGTTGAGAATTCTCAAAAAGTAAAATAAAGAAATCGCATGCAGCCCCTTCATGTAAATTAAAAAATCTCCCACCATTCATAGACTCTATCATGTGATGATTTGATATAGTTAAACCATTATAAAAGCACTGTATAAGTCTCCATTTCTCAAAACCATGATGGGGACACTTGAGGAGTAAATCATTGAATCTTTCACAACACTCATAAAATTGTTCACCCTCTCTTTGACAAAAATCATTTATCTCTCTCCTAATGACATTTGTTTTAGACATAGGGAAAAACTTGGTAAAGAACTTATTACTTAATTCATCCCATGTAGTAATAGACCCAGCAGGAAGTGAATTCAACCAAGCTTCCGCTTTGTCTTTTAATGAGAAAGGGAACATACGAAACCTAATTGACTGATCATTAAAATTTTGATGGAAAGATGGTAAAAGCTAAATGACAGAGGGCTTGAATTCAAAGTGTGTTGCTGTAGTCTGTGGCAACATAATACAAGATGGTTGGTTGGCTGCAAGTGGTGAAAAATATTCTCTAAGGATTTTCTCTGTTTGCACTGGTGGAAGTACTGACAATATTCTCTTTGGGTCATCCATCACTTTTGAAGAACTAACTCGACTACTATCAATTTTAAACTCTTTTCTTACCAAACGATTTGTTGAATCGCGTTCCCAAACACTCATAAACTAACTAGACAAAGAAAGGAAAATAAAGCAACAATAATAAAAATAAACGGAATTTAAAATATAACAAATCAAACAACCAAACAATAAATTTAAAGACAAATAAATATTTTTTGTGTTTTTTATTAATAAAATAAAATAAAAATAAAAGACAACTTAAATTATAACTAGTGGAAAAATCAAATCAATCTAGATTAAACTGACTTTTTGGCACAATCCCTGATAACGACGCCAAAAACTTATTGTGAAAAATTTTAATATACTTGCAAGCACACGAATTTAAAAATAGAATAGTGGTAATGAGGTCAAACCTACATGGATTGTTATAAATTGAAAAGTCTAATTTAAATCTAAAATTAATATTAATTATAAAATAGTTGAGCAAATTAAGTTTTAAGATAAATTAAACTAATTAAACTAAGGCAATGATAAATTAAACTAATTAAACTAAGGCAATTAAAATAAAAGAGAATTTAATAAGACAAAAATTATCAAGGTTTCAGAATCCACCACTATTCAATTAGTAATTATCTAATTGTTAATTAATCCCCAATTTTAGAGTGACAACTCGAAATCAATCTATGTCATCTTATGAATATAACAATTAAGCCCAAGTAATTAAATCTAATGTAGGTTCTTTTTCTGCTTAATAGTATGATATCTAAGCATTTTATGTAAACATATTGAATAACAAAATGTCAAAATTTACCTAAGCACTCTATGTAAACAATTTAATGAAAGATATAGAATCAAAGATAATAATATAAAAACTTTATAGACCAAAGCATAAATTTAATTGAATATTAATCCTAACAATCAATAATGCTTGACAGAATTGATGAAAAGATTTAATAACATCCAACTAATCATGTAAAATAAAAAAACATAAACATTAAAACACGCATGTAAGGAATTCATTAAATAAAAAGATAATTATTTCATTGAATAAGGTTTCATCTTTAACCTCAGTAAAAGAAAATTAGCTAGACATACTTGAATTGAGAGCAACAAATAAAATAAAACCAACCATAAAAGAATTAAAGAGCTTCTGCCGCTATTTTCTCCTCTGCCGAATGCCTAACGTTGCTCTCTTTTTTCTCTTCTCGCGGTTGGCCTCTTAAAAGCCAAAGTTCATATTTCTTTTTATAATCTCCAAAATGAGCCACCAACCATTCCAATTCTAAAGCCGAAAGGCTTGGCCTTTTAATTTGTTTTGCTCTCACACGTGCTCACCACTTAGAATTGCATTAGAATTCCTTTTTTAATGACATGCACATGCTAACAATAATGGTGATTGCTTCTCACGTGATGGCCATAATCTTCTTTGTCTTCATGTGCATGGATGAATTAATTTGTTTAATTTGGTTTCCTTGGCTTGGCTTCACATGCAAATATGCCTAATTGCTCCGAAAATCAATTAATTAATGCTTCCGAAATTGAGCTCCTTTATGCCCTTTTTTTATTCATAATCTCCACGTAATTTTTTATTCAACAAAATAATTAATTAATTAAAAATATCAAATAAAAATAATTAGTAATTATATAATTAAGGGTAAAATATGTATATAGTATATGCTCATCACATGAATAGTAAGAAAATTTAGCTTTAAAATGAATTTACGAGGGCAATTTCTAAGGCCTGTAACTTGTTAATCTTTGAGAGTTAGAAAGCATATGATAGCTCGTTGTAAAGCTTGTAGGGAGATCATATGATATGGGGCTCGTTTCTTTCGGTAATAAAGAGCTTGCAACTCGTTCTTTGTTCATCTGTGCCAATTTTGTGTGCGTGTTTATGTTACTTATCCCTTCTTTGCTCTATGTTTTTTATTCATGAATTACTTGGCTCTTTTTTCATTTTGTGTGTACAAATCTTGTAGGCTAAGGTTTTGTACTATGGCATAAATGTCTTTAAAAGAAGAAGTATTGTGTTGACAAAAATACTAAGAATTCTGTAAAGGTTTTGATTGTTTTCTACACATTTCTTTAAAATGCAGTTTCATTATACACTGTCTTTCTTTTTCTCCTTTCTCCTAATTGTGTGTGTGTGCAGTGAATGAGGAGCTTGATTTTGCTGTTGAGATTGAAGCCAAGAACAAAAGGTTGAATTAACGGGCAAGAAACAAGCTGACCAGCAAGTCTTTTTCATGGCCAACCAAGATAAAATGCAGTTTTTCTCCCTTATGAAATATGTTGAATGGATTCATTGCCGTAAAGCTTAAAATTATTTTAGCCATTGGTATTAGAACCATGGTTGTGCATTTCTATTCAAACCATGAGTGTAGTTCCCTGAATACTTTGGTGTTGAGTTGAAGGCTTTTATGGCTTAAATCATGAGTTTTCTAATCGTGTTTATAACAACATATTACTGTTAATTTCATATTACCCACTACATGTTTTCTCTTTTTATCTGCACAACCGCACAAAGGTTACTCCTTGTGCCAATAAATAGAGCTTTCTATTACTCATTCACACATTACAATCATCATAAATCTCTAATGCGAACTGCCTACAAGGCTACGACCAGTATTTGTTGAGACTAACTAGACCCAACACTGCAACCAACTAGGCCCATCAAATTGGGCCCCAAATTTGATAGTTTAATGAGCTCGTGAGGTATTGACCAGTTTACTAGGTCGAGTCAAAAAATTTCTAAAGCAAAAACTTTTTTTTTCTGAAAGATTCTAAAGCAAAAACTTGAATCACAGTTATAAGCTACCAGCTCCTTCCTTTCAATTTCCATTTCTCTACAGCTATTATGCTCTGCCACAGATGCCATACAGAAATTTTGTTGTCATGCTCTAACGAATGGATGTTCATGGGATTAATTATTAAATTGAGTTTTGAGATGAAATAATTTATTGCATGAGGTGCCTAAATAAAGCATAGTTATAGTAATGAATTCACTTTTTATCATTTGTGTGCTTTTAACTAATTATGATACCATTCATTTACACGTGATAACGTGTAAATGAATTATTAGAAAGTAATATTTTAGGATCACCAAAGACGTTAACACGTAGATGGCATGAACTCTGTATCATGTCCCATACCCTATTGTGTCTCCGGTAAAAAGCAAGCTTCAATGTCGATATTACCTTCTTCCACTCCTGTAAACAAAGTGATATTTCCATAAGCTTTATTCCCTAGACCACTTCTCATTGCTATTGAACCTCGACGAACTATTTGGAAACCAATAAGATTTCGTCTTCTAGCTTTCCCATGTTAAGACCACAAGGTTTTGTCTCCAGGACTCCAAGGGATCAGTTTCACTAACATCCCCTCTTAAGCTGGAGTTTCTGCTTTTCACATTACTCCATTCTTTTATTCTTCACAAATTATCATCTTTACTTATATCCCCTCTGGAACTGGTGTTTCTGGGATAAACATTTTATTTACTGCGCAAGCAATGGAACTAAGTGAAAGTAAGAGCCTTAGTTAAGACATTTGTTGTTTGATCTTCACTATGCACAAAAAAAATAGCTATTTCTTTTTATCCCACTCTATCTTTGATGAAATGAATGTCCAGCTCAACATGCTTTGTTTTAGCATGATAAACTGAATTATAAGCTAAGGCAATTGCTCCCTGGTTATCACACCACATAATTGGTGTAGTACTTAGTTGAATTCTTAGCTCAGCAAGTAAAAACTATATCCAAATGACCTCTGATGCAGCATGAGCCAAAGCTCTGTACTCAGCTTTTGTACTGGACCTTGAGACAGCTAATTGTTTCGTGGATGACCATGAAACCAGATTGGCACCTAGATAAACAGCAAAACCAACTACTGATTTTCTATCATCCCGATCACAAGCCCAATCTGAATATGTAAAAGAGTTGATCTGCATAGCTCCACAATTGTAAAATTGAAGACCATGTATCTGATGGAAGTCTTTAGCAACCAGTCGTGCTTTGTACTTTAGTATTGACCCATTAGGGTTGTATTTTATTCTAAAAACTCATTTGTTACCAACCACTTTAACAGGAGCAGTAGGTAGTACCAAGTCTCATGTGTGATTGGCTTGTAAGGCTTGAAATTCTTCTTGCATGGTTTTGAACTATAATGGATCAGATAAAGCTTGAGAGACAGAGGAAAGTTCAAATGATTAGGCTAAAAGAGCACATAGATAAGACTTTGGCTTGAATATGCCATTCTTGGATCTGGTCATCATAGGATGACCAATGGGAGGAGGTGCAGGAATGATATGAGGTAGGGAATTATTTGAAGGAGAGGAGGATGTATTGGATTGAATCATGCTTGCCATTTGATGATCATAATTTATATACATATTTTACCCGTAATTACATATTTACTAGTTATTTTTATTTGTTATTTTTAATTAATTGAATTATTTTATTGAATAGGAAATTAATTGAAGATTAAGGATAAAAAGGGCATGAAGAAGTTCAAATTGGGAAGGAATAAAGATTAAGGATAAAAAGGGCATTAAAATTTTTTCATCAATTCTGTCATGTATTATTGATTGTTACAATTAATATCCGATTAAATTTATGCTTGAGTCTTTAAAGTTTATACATGATTATCTTTGATTCTGTGTCTTTCATTAAATTGTTTACACAGAGTGCTTCGGAAAACTTTGACTCTTTGTTATTCAATATGTTTACATGGGATGCTTAGATATCATATTATTAAGAAGAAAAAGAACCAACACAAGAATAATTTTATTTGGGCTTAATTGTTATATCCATGAGATGATATAAATTGATTTCGAGTTGTCACTCTAAAATTGGGGATTAATTAATAATTAGGTAATTACTAGTTGATTAGTGGTGGATTCTGAAACCTTAGTAATTTTTGTCTTATTAAATTCTCCTTTGTTTTAATTGTTTTCTTAGTTTAATTGGTTAAATTTTATTAGAAACTCAATTTGTTCAACTATGTTAGAATTAATATTAATTTATTTAAATTAGACTTTTTAATTTATAATAATCCCTGTGGGTTTGACCTTATTACCATTATTTTATTCTACATTCGTGCGCTTACGAGTATATTAAAATTTTTTACAACACCATTGATGGCTCTGATACCATGATAGAAACTCAAGTATTTGTGTTTGGGAAGCGAGAAAGTTAAAAGGAAAATGAATGAAAAACTCATAATGGAAACTTGTAAAAACTTCTCATTAATCGAATGAGTACAGATTATACATATATATAGCAAGTGAAAGCAACTTGTTACTAATTGTTGGCAATTTGTTACACACATGTGAAGAATGCTTAAATCAAAATAACTAACTAAGCCACGTCAGCTGAGTGAGCTATTCAGCTGCTGTCAAATACATAGTTACAGCTAGGGGTGGGCAAAATCGGGTTCGGGTCGGGTTCGGGTCAACCCGATCGGGTTTCGGGTTGTTCGGGTTAGACAAGGAACAATCCGAACATAACCCGAATTAATGACCCGACCCGAACTATGTTCGGGTTGGATCGGGTTGGATTTAAAATGGGTAGGATTGAGTTCAGGTCAATTTGGGTTAGTTCGGGTCAGTTCGGGTCAGTTCGGGTCAATTCGGGTCAATTTGGGTCAGTTCGGGTCAATTTGGGTCGGTTGAAATCGGGTCAGTTCGGGTCAATTCGGGTCAGTTCGGGTCGGTTGAAATCAGGTCAATTCAGGTCAGTACGTTTTTTTTTTTTTTTAAGAACCCGATCGGGTATTCGGATCGGGTCGGGTTTGACCCGAACCGATCACAACCCGATCGGGTTTGTAAATTTCAAACCGATCAGGTTTCGATCCCGACCCGACCCGATAAATTTCGGGTCGGGTCGGGTCGGGTAAAATGCCCACCCCTAGTTACAGCATGTACTCGTTTCCTCTGTTCTTCACATTTTATCAGTTTCACTAACATTGCTCATTCGCAGTGCCGCATATTCAATTTGATCTCCCGCTTTATAGAATTGCATTTCCGAAATATTCATCAGGCGGCAGTGATGGTTGCAATCTTATTCTAACTCCTATCGATAGTTCGAAAGGAACTTCTTCACAGGATTATCAAGTCATCGAGAATTATTTTTAATATGAAACAAATTTATTTATCATTAATTTGTTAGACTGCTTTTAAAACTTTTATTGATCACATTAAAAGAAATATGTTAAGCATTCAAAATAATTTACAAAGTCTATATCAGCAAGGTGCAAGTACCCAAAAAGAAAAAAAAAATCACTGAACTACTGATATAATATTGATGTTATGTCAATTATTTCACCATGGCTTTATTTTTCAAAAATATCAAAATTAGATATATTTTAATTGAAATCCTAAATGTATTTAAAAGTAAGCTTTCATTGATATAATGGTTAATGAGCAAAGCCCCAGAACACGGAAGATTTTTAACAATTAAGATACCAATTGCATGAATTCTGTATCATTTCCCATACCTTGCAGTGTCCCAGGCAAAAAGCAAGCTTCAACGTCGACACTCCCTTCTTCCACTCCGGCAAACAGGGTGATCTTCCCCTCAGCAGCCTTGTTCGCTGGACCACTCCTTACTGCAATTGGTCTTCCCCACCCGAAATCGTTACCGTAGAAATTGAACCTCGGCGAGCTACTTACGAAGCAAGCATTATTCTTCGTCGGCAGGCTATCCCATGTTAGGATCTCAGGGTTTTTTCCCCAAGACTCCAAGAAGTTCTTTATCTTTTCGTCTGTGTACGCAGCGATGAACTTGTTCATTTTCAATGCCACATTTCCAAGCCCTTGCTCAAGTTGATCTCTCGCTTTCATGGATGCGAACTCTCCCAGTACCTGAGCTGCATTTCCAAAATATTCTGGTGGCAGTGGTGGTTGCAATCTTTGTCTAACTCCCATTCCTAACATGAAATGAACTTCTTCATCAGGATCAAGAGATCGATTACGAGTAACAGATCGCCAAATATGGGAAAGGATTGCTTGGAGAGAGGAGATTTTGTTGGTACTACCAATCTCAGCATTGGCTTTTGCTTTGAGTTTTGCAACTTTTTCCTTCGTAAAGTGGAAAACCCTTTGTTGCAAATTAGGCGGTGGAGTGCGAGTTCCGGAAGGTTCAATGCTCCAGAGAGGGAGGCGAATGGGAAAATATTCTGATTCAGAGAGAAACCCACGTTCGAGAACTGGAACTTTTGAAATACAATCAGAACCCCGTGAGATTTCAGACCAGGAATTGAAGAAATGCCAAAAGGAAGTGCCGTCAACAACGGAGTGATTGATAGTGCAAGCGATGAAGATTCCATCCACAAGCTCTGTCACTTGAACCCCAAGCAACGGCTTGGCCTCGGAGATACACTGACAGTTTGTTACTCCATTTAGTGGGAAAAAAGAGTAAACAGTTTCATTAGGAACATAAACAGGTGAAATGATATCTGCAACAGAGACTCCATCGGCCATGGCGTGCACAAACTCTGCGCCGGCATTGTTGCAATTTATGTAAACAGAAATTGTGTTGCTGTGATCACGATGCTCGATGGTGGCTAGGCGAGGGGAAAGTAGTCTAGCGTACGTGAAAGGGAGGTCTTGAGGTGGTGGATCAAGTTCAAGCTGCTGGTATCGGTGTTATCCTCTGAAGGTTTGCGGAAGAGAAGTCCTTTCTGAATGGTATCAAATTGAATGAGCTTAAGATCCCATGGAGTTAAATCGATTCTAAGGTTTGGTTCCTTGTGAATTGCTGCACAGACGGTGCTCTTTGAGATGATCTGTGTTCTTCCCATCGTATTTCCTCCGGTGATCTAATTGAAACCAAATGTCGATATGAAAATAAATGGTGACATAACGCAAAATGGATACAAGAAAATGAGGATGAAAAATACTTACAGTGTACAGAAACAGAATTTGGGGAAGAAAAATTGGGAAACGGATCCGGTGCTGATCTGAGCTTATCCTAAACATTAGATAAATAGACAGCAATTATTTGAGGGCCACGTAAAATAATTATTGATCATTAATTCAGTACTCAGGATAAATTCAGAATTAATACAAGATTACTTCTGAAGCAATACCATTCTGCTATCATTATCCTATAATTTGGAGATTCTTCCTCTCTTCGGGGCGCACCTGCAATTATTTGACACGTTTATTGTGATGGTAATTTGTCTGTTGACCATCCTCCTCGTGCCCCAATGTTATATTGAATTATCACCACATAAACTTGAATGAAATAATTGTTCTTGTCGTTTATAATTTTGTCGATTGGTGTTTGTTTGTTTAATTAACGTGCTCTCCTAGCATTAAAAAAAGAAAAAAATGAAAAAAAAAAAACGTGCTCTCCTGTTCTTCTCAAAAAGAGAGAAAAAAAAAATGCTGTCAGCTCATGTCCAGCTGTAATCTTGAAAGGAATCTATTCGTTATCTTGAATGATCACCGTCTTATCTTGACTGGATAAAATCATTTTGCAGGTAATTTCAAATTTCTCATATTTTCCATTTACAATTTCTAGATTTTTTTTTTTTACTCGTGACAAATATGAAATATAGAATTCCTTGAGATGCGAACCTACTCTCCTAAATTGTGCAAAGAGAGTGACAATTTCAAGTTTAACTCAAGTTCTAAGAATATAATGAAATAGAGCATATTTGAACCAGTTTAAAAAATAAATAATGATGATAATAATAATAATAATAATAATAATAATAATAATAATACTTTTGTTGAAATGATATTTGATCCTTTAATTGATCTCAATATTTTCCGTTATTCAATTAATCATTTTATTTTTAAAATTATCCTTAAAATGTAAAAAAAAATTTGTTTATTTTTTTTTTCCTCACCACCATCGCAGTCTGATATGCAATTGAAAAGTTTGCTTGCATGAATAGCAAGAAAATTTAGCTGTAAAATGAATTTAGAGAAACAATGATAACCCCATGATATAAATTTATTTTGTTTTTCCGGATATGAACCCCATACAAATCATTATATTTTTACTGCAGATTTAATTCTTACTAATGGCTTTGCCGTTTTATATTAGAAGATCAAGAATTCAATATGACGAATTTTGAGAGAGACCAAAAATTAAAATAAAAAACTATATTTATTTTTAAAAGGTAATTTTGGAAATATTTTTTTGTTAATTAAAGAGTGGGGGTTGATTTGAGTGGGTCAAACATCCTTATAGCAGTCTTACTAATAATTATTTTATAGAAAAATAATTTCCTAAGTTAATCCTAAAAGTAAAAAAAAAAATTATAATAATATAAAAGTTTGTGTAAATTTTTATGTTATTTCTAAGTCAATTTGATAAAAAAAAATTTCTTTTTATTGGTATTCCCAAGAATTTTATTGCAAGGGTATTTTTGTATAAAAATTGATTTAAGTTGATTGATATTAATTTTATTTATAAATAATTACTAGTAAACTTGTTGCATAAATAAATAATAATAATTCTTTTACATCAATATTTATTGTTTAGTAAATAAGTATTGGTTAATTTGTTAATTAATTTCTTATTAATAAATAAATTAATGTCAAGAATATTATTAGAAAGGTATTTTTGTAAAAAAAGTAAAAGAAAGAATGTAATATATTTTGAAATGCAAGTTATGCGATATACATAATTTCGTTGTTACCTTTTATACATAAATGAAATTTCTACTTGTGAAAAAAAAATAATAAAAAATTTGGATAACTTTTTAAATGTAAGTCTAGGTCTCCCTAAGATGTAACTTACATCGACCTGTAAGTAAGTTTTTTTTATAGAATTTAATTGTTATCAGTCAAACAACTAAGGGGTCATTAAAAATTATGTAGAGGTGGATGCAAATTACATATGCGGTAACCTAGTCGCGTGAGGCTAACCCAAACCTAGCACATTACCAACTAATCAAACTGGGCCCTAAATTTGTGTAAATTAGTGGACCCATCTCTTGACTGAGAGATGGACGGTTTACAAGACCAGCCCCAAAATTTTCTAAATCAAAAGCTTGAAATTTGAATAGGTGGAAGCTCCTCCAATTTCCATATGTACATTTTACTGTACCCTCTGTTGTTATGTACTTTAGTCAACCCAAATTTCATTTTCCAACTTTTTCTTAATCGCTGTCTGTAAGTCACTTCCCATTTGATTTAAAAATTTTCCCACGATTTTGACTTTAATCCATTTGGTTTTATTTTTAAATTGACCAAAGCAATCCGCCATGTCCCCACCGGCAATATAATTTGGCATCCCCCAATGTAACACTATCATGTTCGTATTGGGCATTGGAATCAAATGACAACAACCGACAGCGCTTACATAAAGATTCGGGTCTTGTTGGGCTCTTTTGCTTCTTTGTTGCTGCCTGTTTTTGTTGTCTTAAATCAAATGCAATTGATGAATTTGTTTTGGAATAAGATTTCCATGTAAGATCCGACTCCATCCAAATAATAACCAAAGTACCTTTTATAATGGAAAAATGTTTAGTGTAGGAAAATATGAGAGAAATAAATAAGAAAATAAAAGAGAAAGTTGGTGGATAGAGAGAGAATAAATTTCTCTCATCTATTTCTTCATTAAGTACAACTCTTGTAATATTAGACATTAACGACCAATAGAAGAGTATATAATTTATCACAATGACTTTTTTTTAACTCTTTCTCTTTCAAAATTTGAGTATTGTCAGGTAAAAAACTTTAAAAATCATTCAAGTTAAACTTTTATAACAACAATTATTGTATTATTATCTTTTGGTCCGGCTACGATGCAATTGTGGTATCGTGCCACAGTTGCACTATAGTTTTTCTCATTATTTCTTTGGCAATTTCACTTTCAAGATTTCCTTTCAAAATAGTCTAACAAAATGACAATGATTTCAACTTCAACTGCTGTCTTTAATATGATGGACCGAAAAAAAAAAAAAGGTCCTGAAAAATAACCCACGGTTTGGTTCCTTAAAATAAATCAATCAATTTATACGAGAAAAATTAAAAACTGAAAATATTAGAAAAGAAAAGTAAGGTTTAAAATAGAAAAAACTGAACCGTTTCAAAATTTATTATTTCTTCAAAAACAGACGGTTCAATTCCATTTAAAATTGAGCCGAACCGTTACCCACCCACAATTTTAAGCAACTAAATTTTATTTTTTAATATTATTTTTTATCTGAAATTGAAATAAAATAAATAAATAAATAATTGGTGGGGTTTGATAAGCCATCAGCTAATCCCAGCCGCTGTTAGTGTTTTCAGACAGTGACAGATGGAGAATCAAACTTTAGCCACATCAAGTGGACCTTGACTGCTTCCTTGACTTCTTTCACTTTTTAACCTTGTCTTGCGTAAGAAGGTTTTGTTAGTGAACATTCCGGGAAACTTCGAAGCGTAGAACTCGAGAAATATAAATATTCCAAAAAAGGCAAAAGGACTGGAAGAGCCCAGAACAAAGCCGAAGACTGAAAACAGAAACACAGAAAACATTTATTCAAAGCACAAAAACTCTTCTTTAATTCACAACCGCTCGCCACAACTTTCAAACTATTGATCCACTTATGACCATTGATAACAAAATTGAACAAGAAAAGAAACGAATACGTATTGGATCAAGCTTCGACTTTTGGAGTACTGTGAGGGGTCGACTATGAAGCCGAATATTTTTACTTTTACTCACCGGATTTTGTAGGTAATAAATAAAAATATAATAAAAAATAAATCTTATGTATATTAAAATAAAAATATTTATATGTCAAAAGGTTTATTTTAAAAAAATTCAGATATGTTTAAATCATGAGATGAGAGGATTTTTATTTAGATATTAGTACCCAACATCGGCCTATATACTTAGATAATATTGTAATTTAAACATATTCAGAGAAAGTTATATGCTCTCGAAACTGAGTTCAACATTCACAATGTGATTAGGGATGAATCCAAGACTCTTTTTTTAGTCCGGACTAATTTATATATTTATCTTAAATATTTTTGAGAATGTCAGTGTATATAAAGGATTTAAAAAACACACATATATCAAGTAGAGTGATAAGAAAACTTTAAGAAAAATACATATATTTAAAAAAAAAATAACAACAATACAACAAATAAGCTTATAAATTATTGAAATTGTACCAAAAAATTATTATTTTTATTTTATTGATAGATGAAGTGAAATATTTGAATAATTTAATATACTAAAAAGAAAAATGACAAGTATGACTGTAAAAGGAAATAAACTACGAAATTACTAAATGGCAATTTGTAACTTTCTAATACTAGTGATAATATTGTAATATTTTGACATATTTTTCTTTCACTTAAACTAAATCATGATATTTTTTTATTCTAAATGAAAGTAGTAACATCATTTTAGCTATTAATGATTTCAATCTATTCAATAAATATATAATTAAATTATTTAATAAACAAGTCTCTACCTAACTCTAGCTGGAAAAAGAAAAGAAAAGAAAAGAAAAGAAAAAAGAGTTGAATCACCGACAAGTTTGAAAATAAGATAACACTATATTATTAAATGAAAAAAATAAGAAAATTTAAGGTGTATTAATGATTTTCTCCAGGGCAGGTTCGCCTCTAAATGTGATATATTAGGACTAATAAAAAATGAACTATGCTAGGGTTCCCACATATAATATTTTATTGTTTAGATCTTTAAGTGATGTGGCTGCTGAATTATACCTTGTTATGTCCCTTAAAATTATTAATTATTTTTATTAATTAATAAAACAATATGATAATAACAAATCAAAAACCACATCATTTAAATTTCAAATATTGGAATATTGCTTGAAAGGACGAGGATTTAACATTGATATGATTTTTGCACTGATTTTTTCGAAAGTTATGATTTATAATTATTGGATTAAAAACATACGTGTAAATAAATTTTAATCATACACAGTTATAAATGCATATATGCTGAAAATTTGTTAAAAAATAAGCACAAAAAATTGGTATTAGATTCTAATTCTATTTGAAAACCAAAACAATACTCATCTAGAATACATCCCGCTAAATATCTAACTACATAAATTCGGAACAAAATGTTAAAATATTCAAAAAATATCAACTTAAATAAATAATAAATTATGTATATGTGTGATATTAAATACAATTGGTTACTTTTGCTACACCAAGATTTTCAACCTACAAGGCTAACTGATGTAGGAAGCATATTAGATAAAATAAATTAGAATTTACTAGGACTTATAATATTTAGGTCAATTTGGTATTTAATATTTTATTAGGGTTTATCTTATTTTATTAAGTTTATTTGAGTCATATTTGTAATTCTAGTCTAATTAGAATTTGAGATTATTTCTTTTATTTGAGAATGATTAGGATTAAATTAGGTACTAATTTATATATAGGCTTGTTATCCATAGTTTGTGGTAACACACACAAGCTGCACATTAGTAATATTCAATATTTTTTCAATTGAGATATTTATTCTTTTATTAAAGTTCATTTCTTGAGTTTTAAAAAACGTACGTTAGAATGAAATCTATCTAATATGACTTTCGCCTTGCGTCACTAAAACATGTATATATAATATATGTGTATACGTATGATAAAACTAAATAGATATATGGATTCGATTGCAAGTAATCAATCTTGAGAAAGACGATAGGAATGCACTTGAAGTACGTGGATCAAATGATATCACACGAAAAAGCATTGCATTTTCTTGTCACTTTCCTCAAGATTATTGTTTATTAATTCATTTTCAGCAGCCTTAATTAAGTTCAATTATTGAGTCGCCTACTTGCCTTGTGTTTTAAGTTTCCTTGAGATTGAATACAGACTTTCTATTCTTTGCCTTTTAAGTTTCCTTCGCCAGTGTGTCAAATCCTCGTCGTTGTCATTGCTTAATTTTGAAAAGGAAATTGAATTGTCTCTGTTGCTTGAAAAGCTCGCTCACTTATATTCTTGAGAAGGAACAAAGAAATCAAATAAAGCGACATCATCTCATTGGCAGCAATATAAAATCCATAGGTCACAATGTGAGTATAGACAAAGGTAAATATTTTTTGTTGAAATATTAATGGAAACGGAATTTTGAGTTGGTCACAATAAATTTCTTAAATTTACTATAGATATATGTAAAATATAAAAACTGAACGAATATTTAACTTAAAATATCAAGGTTAAGTAAGTATTTACCCTAAATTTTATATCATAAATCTTGGTGAATTATAAGCAATTAAAAAAAAAGAAGGAAAACACTTCGCGTATGAAAAAACAAAAAAAAAAATATCAAAACTGTCCATTTCGCGTTTCCACGGACATAATTGAAGTCTACAAATCAACATCAAACTTGGAACAACAAATTATGCGTCTCTACGTACTTCAAATAATATTTAAAATCTCACGGACGAAGCAACAAAGGAAGGAACAACACGAACAAACCCATGATTACGACATCAAACCAATAGCGTTCCAGTCCAAATGCATTTGTCCAACTGAAATAATGACAAAATGGAGTAATAACGAATAGGTCTCTAAGTTCTGACGCAATCGTAAGTAGTAACGTAATTTGTAGTTTTCTCCCTACGTTCCTATATGCCTCCGGCAAAATAGAATACATACAACTTTGTTTATTTATTTATTTATTTTGTCTTGTAAATGCACTTACTCAAACATGTCACCACCTTTTTCAAATGTGAATTGCTATCGAATTTAAATAGGTTTTATATTTTTTATATTTTTATTTCAGCTCATTTTCAACACTTGAATATAATAAAAAACCAATCGAATGTTGAACTAATCATCAACAAACTCTACTAATTTATTTTGAAAATTTTTTCTACTCCTAATTTAGGCTCTGTTTGATATTTAAGTACTGCAACTTTTAAGTATAATAAAAATTATAATTATAAATAAAAGTTAATAGTATAATAAATATAATTTTTAAATAATAATTTTTAAATAATAATTTTAATAAAATTAATAAATATATAATAAATTTTTCATATACAAATACAAAATTAACTTAATTTAAATTTCAAACTATAATAATTAGTTTTCACCAATTATTAATTACTCAATTTTAATTCTAAATAGAACTTTAAGGACTCCCGATCCTTCATTTGCTGTAGAAGTCATTAAAGTATAAACTAAATAGATTTTGATTTGTGATTTAGGTAAAAATCGAGGATTCAAATGTGATTACGACAAAACGAAATCTGCCGTACGTACGTTTCAATTGGCCAGCTGTCCAGCACGTGAAAAAAACTACTTCCTCGCTGAATTATACCCGCTGCCTCTCCTTCTAATAGCGGTCTTAGTACCGATTAGCAGCCGGTGCTTTTCGGAAAATTTAAATAACCGTGGGATGTTGTTACTCGGAAACTTCTTTTGCTCATTATCTTAATCCTTCTATTGTATTTTATTTGAATTCAACTAATTCCACAAACCAAACGAAGTTAATCAGATTAAAGAATTACGCTATAAAGGAAACTAGACAGCGACACGCCTATGCAGCGGCCACTTGGTGGGAATAGCACTGGACGCAGAAACCTCGATGTGTGTGTGAGCGTGAGAGAGAGACTTGGTTCTACGTTTTCATTGAAATTTTCTCTCGTTTCCTCTCGCTTTTTTCTTGACCTCCAAACAAAAACAGATTTGATTTTTGTTAGATTTTGGAATGGGGAAAGGAGGCGAAGACTACGGGCTACGGAAAGTTATAAGTGAAGCAAAAACGAGCGAGGATCGCGAGATCTTCCCGGCTTGGGCGAAATCAGTCGACGAATGCGAAAAGCATTATGGAGTGAGAAAAAGAATTGGTTTGAAATCCGCGGAGGTGGAACGACGCCGTAAGATCTACGGATTGAATGAACTCGAGAAGCACGAGGGGCCGTCAATCTGGAACTTGATCCTCGAACAATTCAACGATACGCTCGTTCGGATTTTACTCGGCGCGGCCGTTATCTCGTTCGTCTTAGCATGGTACGACGGCGAGGAAGGCGGGGAGAAGGAGATAACGGCGTTCGTGGAGCCGTTAGTGATTTTCATGATTCTAATCCTCAACGCTATCGTCGGCGTTTGGCAAGAGAACAACGCCGAGAAGGCTCTAGAAGCTTTGAAAGAGATCCAGTCAGAGCACGCCTCGGTGATTCGCGACGGCAGTAAAATTCCGAAATTGCCCGCGAAGGAGCTTGTGCCGGGAGATATTGTTGAGCTTAAGGTTGGCGATAGAGTGCCGGCTGATATGCGAGTTGTGGAGTTGATTAGTTCGACTCTGAGAGTGGAACAAGGTTCGTTGACCGGAGAGAGTGAGGCAGTTAACAAAACGAACAAGATCGTCCCTTTAGATACGGATATTCAAGGGAAAAAATGTATGCTTTTTGCTGGGACCACTATTGTGAATGGGAATTGTGTGTGCTTGGTTACGCAGATTGGAATGGAGACTGAGATTGGGAAAGTGCATAACCAAATTTATGCTGCCTCGCAGAGCGAAGAGGATACTCCGTTGAAGAAGAAACTGAATGATTTTGGGGAGGTTTTGACGAAGATGATTGGAATTATTTGTGTTTTCGTATGGTTAATTAATTTTAAGTATTTTCTAAGTTGGGAGAATGTTGATGGGTGGCCGAGGAATTTCAAGTTTTCGTTTGAGAAATGTACGTATTACTTGAAAATTGCTGTTGCATTGGCTGTGGCTGCAATTCCCGAAGGGTTACCTGCTGTGATTACCACTTGTTTAGCGCTCGGTACTCGTAAAATGGCTCAAAAGAATGCCCTTGTGAGGAAACTGCCGAGTGTTGAGACATTGGGTTGTACGACTGTGATTTGTTCTGATAAGACTGGTACTTTGACTACGAATCAGATGGCAGTGGCAAAACTTGTAGCAGTGGGTGGTGGAGTGGATAAGTTGCGAAGTTTTAACGTTGATGGGACCACTTATAGTCCTTATGACGGAAATATACATGATTGGACCCCTGGTCGATTGGATGCTAATCTTCAAATGATTGCCAAAATAGCTGCTGTGTGTAATGATGCCGGTATTGTACATTCAGAGAATAAGTATGTTTCTCATGGAATGCCTACTGAGGCAGCTCTTAAGGTGAGACTGTTATGTTTTGAATCTTTCTACAGAAGCATTTTTGTTATTTTGTTATATAGTGCTTTTGAAGTTTATGCTCATGCATGTGATCAATTTTGAATCATTTTTTGGTTAATGTGATTTAGTGAGCATGCATTTGCTACAAAAAATAGTTTTTTGTCCCTGTTTAATGAATTTGATTTACTGTATTTCTTTATTCATGTACCAATGCTATACGATATCAAAGGTGATAATTGTTCCAATTGTTTCTCTTAGCCTTGTTTTTTTCTTTTGCTCTTGAGTACATAGTGAACTACCACTTTTCAGATGCAATTTGAAGAATATGTGTTTGCTATATATGGTAATTTATTTTGTTTCTCTATTGGAGTTGATCCATAGTATTTAAGAAATGGTAGCTGCTTTGGAATCTTGATTGGATTCGTCCTCTTGTCATTTCAGGTTCTAGTTGAGAAAATGGGGCTTCCCGAAGGATCTAGAGATTACGAATCAAGAATTGGTGGTGAAATTCTAAGTATGTTAAACCATGATATAATTCCATTTTTTCGCCTAACTTTCCCTTGCTATTAAAACTTTTGAAGCTAGAAAATTTACATGCTTTTATTTTATGTTTAATGTTATTAGCCTAACTTTCCCTTGCTATTAAAACTTTTGAAGCTAGAAAATTTACATGCTTTTATTTCATGTTTAATGTTATTAGCCTAACTTTCCCTTGCTATTAAAACTTTTGAAGCTAGAAAATTTACATGCTTTTATTTCATGTTTAATGTTATTAAGGTTGCTGCCGAATGTGGAACGAATATGAACGTCGAATTGCTACTCTTGAGTTTGATCGTGATAGGAAGTCCATGGGTGTTATTGTCAACTCCCGGTCAGGGAAAAGATCATTGTTCGTCAAGGTGCTCTTTCCCTATCGCACCCCATCTTTCTCTCTCTCTATCTGCTCCCCCTCCATTCTTAAATGAGGGTCAATAAAAAAAAATGCAACAGTATTTCCAAATATAGATGTCCCAATAGCACTATATCTATTAGCTTATTCCAGTTCTTATAATGGCACACGGTTTTGCATTTTCATTTTTTTCATTCTTTTCATTCATGGTTAAAGTAAAAATCAGAAACAATGGAAGGTTGCCAAAGTTTAAGACCACAACATTGATTCTGTCTACCAAAGTTAATTTTGGTTGTTTGTGATACTTCTTTGACCCCTTGTGAAATTGTGTCATTGGTAGTCTATGAACTCATGACTTCAATTCATTTTATATGTGGTCCTAGTTTTTCTTAGTTGTTTATGGAATTTATGTTTCATTCATCCCTGCCCGTATTATTGGAACTTTATGCCTCCTTGTGAAATCATGCAAGACATAAATGGTCCAGTAAAGGAGGACTTTCCTCTACAACAATGATGATGCATTTGTACAAAATTCTAGAGAGTTCTTACATGAAGTGCTGATGTGGCAGGGTGCTGTAGAGAATGTATTGGAGAGGAGCACCAAGATGCAGTTGCTTGATGGTTCAGTTGTACCACTAGATCATAAGTCAAGGAACCTCATCTTAGATGCACTTCATGAAATGTCAACTGGTGCATTACGATGCTTGGGTTTTGCATACAAAGATGAGCTACCTGATTTTGAAACTTATGATGGCAATGAAGATCATCCAGCTCATACACTTCTACTTAATCCATCGAACTATGCGTCAATTGAGTGCGGGCTTACTTTTGTTGGCTTGGTTGGACTTAGGGTGAGTAGTAATATATCTAGTTTCTAAATTGTTCTATTAGTAATTTGATTATATTTATGAGCTGACTGTGGATAGTTATCTCTCTAAATCTTCACAGGATCCTCCTCGTAATGAGGTTCATCAAGCAATTGAGGACTGTAGAGCAGCTGGAATTCGTGTTATGGTTATTACAGGAGATAACAAGAACACAGCAGAAGCCATATGTCGTGAAATAGGTGTATTTGAACGTAATGAAGACATTAGTTTGAACAGTTTGACAGGCAAAGAGTTCATGGAGATGCATGATAAGAAAGCCCATTTAAGACAAAGCAGTGGGCTTTTGTTTTCTAGGGCTGAACCAAGGCACAAGCAAGAGATAGTGAGACTGCTTAAAGAAGATGGGGAGGTAGTTGCCATGACTGGTGATGGAGTAAATGATGCTCCTGCTCTGAAACTGGCTGATATTGGAATTGCCATGGGGATTGCTGGAACCGAGGTAGTTTATCTTTTTCCCTAATTTTTCAGACAAACTTCATGTTACATTACTTTCTAAGGCACCCTCATTTGAGTAGAACAAACAAATCAGTGGGAAAATTGCATTGCTATATAATTTTGGAGATTTATGTAAGATCTAGAAGTAGAAGTAATTAAAGAAATTCTTTTTCTTTTGGTTGGATAACATGTTATTTCAGTTAACCTGGAATGGTACAAACTATGTAACCTGACGTATGTTGCCTATTATGAAGTGGTTTGAGCAGGGACTTAGCGGGAATGATGGACATTGATGATTACACTGTTTTATAGAGTTTTACACTATAGTTTGAACTTTTATTTTTCCCTACTTTTTTCCCCATTGATTCTCATCATTTCTCTGCATCCAGGTTGCAAAGGAAGCTTCCGACATGGTATTGGCAGATGATGATTTTGGTACCATTGTTTCTGCTGTTGGTGAGGGCAGATCCATTTACAACAACATGAAGGCTTTTATCAGGTTGGTTGGTTCTTCTTTTTCCCTTTTCCTAAGTAGTCCCCTCAAATTATTAGTTGTTTTTGTTGTGCAACAGTAATGGACATATTTATTGATTTGTGGCTGTTATATTCTTTGAAAAATAATGTTGAAATAATGAAAATAACCAGATTGTTGGAGTAATAAAAATTCACTTTCTCTGGAAAGTAATGCCAACATGATGTTTTCTTTTTAGAATAACCAAATCAGCTCTTTAAGCTTGGCAGCAACTAATAATTGATCTAAAGATTCATAGACTGAAGAACGATACCCAAAATACTGGTCTTTGAAACATTTATGGGTAAAAGAAGCCAATCTAGTAAATACTCAGCTGAGTGACCCCAATGAGTTATGATCAAGATTTGGTTAGTTTAGCTGACTCCACCAAATAGGTGACTGATGTAATGACTTTGGATGATGATGTTTACAGAGCCCAGCTTTGTAGTTCTGTACAAACAACACCCTAGACTGCTAATATCATGTTATTCCAGTCATATATAACCACTTTGGAAGAGATTGTCAGCCGAGTTTAACTATTAAACCTTGATTATTACATTTTATTACTCCTGGAATTCCGTCCTAGGTTCTAATGCATGAGTTTATGCTTAGTGAGTTTTTAACACCTATCTCAGGTACATGATATCTTCAAACATCGGTGAGGTCGCCTCTATATTCTTTACAGCAGCTTTAGGTATACCTGAAGGCCTGATACCTGTCCAGCTTCTGTGGGTCAATCTTGTTACGGATGGACCTCCTGCAACAGCATTGGGATTCAATCCTCCAGATAAAGACATAATGAAGAAACCCCCTCGTCGGAGTGATGACTCACTAATTTCTGCTTGGATTTTGTTCCGCTATCTGGTATTGTCTTGTCTGTTTCCTGCATGTTTTAAGTGATTTAACTCTAACATTAGAACATTAAACGATCTCTACTGTTTACTTGCATCTGTAACTCGTGTATTTCTACTCTTTACAGGTTATCGGGCTGTATGTTGGAATAGCAACGGTTGGTGTTTTCATCATTTGGTATACACATGGTTCTTTCTTGGGCATCAATCTCATTGGCGACGGTCACAGCCTTGTCACATACTCCCAGCTCACTAACTGGGGCCAGTGCCCATCCTGGGGGAATTTTACCGTTTCTCCCTTCACAGCTGGGAATCAGGTTTTCACATTCAATGATAACCCTTGTGATTATTTCCATGGCGGCAAAGTAAAAGCAATGACACTTTCTCTTTCTGTGCTGGTCGCCATTGAAATGTTTAACTCGCTCAATGCCCTCTCTGAGGATGGAAGCCTATTGACAATGCCCCCATGGGTCAACCCGTGGCTCCTTTTGGCTATGTCCGTCTCCTTTGGCCTACACTTCTTGATCCTCTACGTGCCATTCCTAGCTCAAATTTTTGGTATCGTGCCCTTAAGCTTTAACGAATGGCTCTTGGTATTGGCCATTGCATTCCCTGTGGTATTGATCGATGAGGTTCTAAAGTTTGTCGGGAGATGTACAAGTGGATCTCAAACATCAAGAAGAAAATCTTCAAAACCAAAATCAGAGTGAGTGACCGGCAAATGAAGTGCCATCAATTGGTTAGTACCATTCCAATGGTCCTCTGGCACATTACATTGCTTGAATCATATTTTTTGTTTTTTCTCCCATCGATGACCCTCTGCAAGTTTTACAATGAGGGATAGGCCGGATGGTATCATAGTATGGACTGAATTACTAGCTTAGGTTGTTTCTTTTAGCCCTCCATTTTAGTTATCTAATCTCATACAGGTTTTGTCAAAGGACTCAAAACCACATATTTTACTAATGGGAATTGCAATTGAATGAAAGTAAAACTTCTTTTGGTTGGATGAGTTGTTGATTGAGCAAAACCCACGTAAGGAAGTTCAACGTCACCGTTTTAGAATTTTTGAGAGTTGTTCCACAAATGGTACCAGCGTTAATGTTAATGCGTCCTCTGTTTCTGGCAAAAGGGCAGGCAATTGAGAGATGTGATATGATTAGTGAAAAGCGAGTACGCTTGAAGAAAGCTTTGCTTAGTTGGTGACCAAATGAATACAGCTGTACCAGCAATAATATAAGTAATTTATAATAACGGTGATCGCAGATAAGATATGTTGTCACGATCTGTCGGTCGTGACTTTTCTTAACTACTTGCAATAATAATAATAATAATAATAAAGAATTCAAACTTAATTATCAAAATATTCAGCCACGCCATTCCACTATTAAAATTTTGAAAGGTTAACTCATATTATTTTATTGTGTACTACTTTTGATGTTATAACTTTAGAACCCACCCAAGAGAAAAAAGAAACTGCAGTTTAATCAATCGCGTCTCGCGCTAATAAAGTATGAGTAGGAGTGGAAGACATTCGAATCTAAATTTAAGCCAAATTTTAGTTTCAGTTGTAAAGAAGCAGCATTCCATCGGCTTCAATAAGGCGTGAGTTAATTAAACGAAAAACTTATATTTGAATTCACACTCTTTATATATGTCTTTGTATAAAATTAACTTAATTTTTAAATTATAACAATAATTATTTATGAAATACTTCAGTGATGTAATTTAAGCTACAGCCAAACCATAATATATAAAACATGAAGTCACTTAGACACATTATTCGTACTTGTTTGATTTCCTTTGCATTGATTTTTGCTTCCTACAATTTTGCTCATTAGTTGGTTGTTTTACCATCATGGATTAAGAGTTTGGACCACCCCAGCTATATTAGTGATTTAGCACATCTAATTTCTCTTTCCATATATTCAAATGGCATGATCCACGCAATTAAAACTTCTTTCTGTGAGTGTTAATTGAAAATTGATCAACTATTAACAACACTTGTTATTAACATTAACAAAATCTAAACGATGAAAATTTCATTAGCTCTACCAGAAATAGCAAAGCTGACACAATTCATCTGCCCTTGATAAGGGTTCAATCAGTGATGACCTGGGATTTTAAAGCTATGTGTTGGTAATCTTTAAAAGATCAGCAAATTCTGGGGTGTTTGAATAAGTCTGATGCTTATGAAATATAAGGCAACTAAGTTGCATACAGATAATCTAAAAATTATAGATAATGTAACCAAGGAAGACCCAAAAATAACCCTACCCAGATCAAGACGATTTATGGCTCACAATTTTAAATAATAACAACTCTACAGCACAAGAAATAAGTCACCATTTTTATTTTTATTTTTTTACCTTTCGAGTGGTCAGCTGGAGTCAATTTAGAATAGTGCGTTTGCCATAAATGATTCAAGTGATATTCATAACATGTGACGACAGAATAATGATACCAACAAAAGGAAGTGTATCTGTAACCGTAAGCAGTAAGGCTTTTGTGTGATATTGATACCTTGTCGATGTGTGAATGAACTTCACATCTTTAGTCACTTTAACTTCAAATAATAATTAAGGGCAAAGGATCAGTGAATGAGATTTCTTATCTCTGTTTATTTATTTATTTTGGAGAAACTCATATAATTTAGAATTTTCTATTACGCAGGTAAAAAATAATCGAACAAATTTTTTATTTTAATAGCAATAATGTTGATAGGGAAAATTGATATTCACACCACCTCAAGGGGTGAGGTCCACCAGAGGAGAAATAACAAATCCCTCGAGGGAGGAAATCAAGAAGTTTTGAGTCGAGACTATTAACAAATTGAGTTTCCTCTCAAGATCACTCCAAGCAATTGTCAAGCAATAAATTAACAGAAAAAATTAAATAGAGAATATACCAATCACACAACACAAGATTTACGTAGAAAATTCTAAATTCAAAGAAAAATTATGGCCATTGTCAAAAGACAACCAGAGAAAAATATTCACTATGTAGAAAATTTTTACAACCATATTTTTAAAAATAATTTTCTCTCATCCAAATCCCAAATACATGATCTTGAGAAATATCCCTTAACAAAGCAAACACATAGTACTCATATTGAGGAGCCAAATACTCTTACAATGTATATACTTGCTTAAGAATATTTCTCTCCCATGTTGGAAGCTCTCAATACTTCTCTTGCATTCTCTTGCTTCTCAAATTTGGGATGATCAAAACTTATGAAAGGCTCTCTTATTTATAACCAAATGGATATCATTATTCAAACCGTGTTACTATTCGTGCTGCGTTACTGTTCACCGCGTGGTCAAACCGTATTACTATTCACCGCGTGGTCAAATTGTATTATTGTTCATCACTTTTTTTTTTTTAATCAATTTTCAACAGAGGCTACGAATTGGTGAAAAATCACAGAGTTGGCAAGCCTAAAATGTAAGGATAATGCTTACCGGTGGAGAGAGCAGTTAAACCATGAGGTAGTTGAGGAAGTTGACTATGAAACCATCAAGTGCACAAAAATAGAAGCACGACCCCCGCTCCTGAATGCACACACTCCATTTTTAAAAGGTATTTGAGGAGAAAACGATGGAGAAAAAGGTAAGAAAAAACTTATCTAAACAAAACCTCATCACTTAACTTGAATTCAAGGCCTTTATTGACTTAAGCATTAGAGTGGAGATACCGAAAATTTACCATTTCGATTAACCCATTTCACTTTTTGTTTGTTTGCTGTGTGTGAATAGGCATACCTCTGTGAATTGCACTTGGTTCAATCTTGACAGGAAAGAAATATGTATTAACAAATAGATTTTAATATAATATTTTGGAAAAGAAAAGTGTCAAAGTGGGATAAAGCAGAGCTCACACAATAACTGTTCTCTTCTTCAAATGGTGGAATCAAGAACTTCTAGATACAAATAAGGAGCCGCAAGTTCACTGGGTGGGTTTACGTAACGTTGATTTCTTGAGATCGGGGGCAGCATTTCATTTTGGTTTTTGTTGAATTATGTTTAGTTTCATTTCTTGGATATACCTAATGTTCATATTATGAACTTATATATACAAATAGTCTTTGGTTACAGAAGGAAGAAATGAACATTACGGCAAATAAATAAAGCGTATATATATGTACTAGTCCAATATTTAACGGAAGACCACTTATATGTGACTGATACTAGATAGATTGAACATATATTATTTTGAAAATTTGCTACTTAGTGAAGAAAAACATAATTCTTGCAAACATTAATATGGGGACCACTAGGAATTGGAACTATAGATTCATACACTTAATATATATATTGAGAATAACTTGAAAATTTGCACCTAAATGGCTACTAAAAATATGCGTAAAGTGTATGCATTATATACTTCGATGCTAAGGAATCTATATGCATGTTTTTTTTCTTATTTCCATATGGTTACGTAATTCAGGAATAATGTGATTGATAAACATATACATTGGAGGCATTAACTTACAAGATCGGGATTTCTTAACTTCATAAGCAAAGAGTTTTCCTCAAACACTAATGATTTTGTTTCCTAGTTTCTTTGACATTTTAACCTCGTTTTTCTAGAATCTACAGCCATGAGTAAGGTCTAGAATTGAAGACAAACGGCTTTTGATTGAAGTTTTGGCATCATCCCATGTGCTTATTGATGTACATCTCTTAAAAAATGGATGCTGGGAACGAGATAAAAGAACAAATATTTTGAAGAAAATTGTGTTATTGATAAAAACATGTGATTGGTGATTGCTGCAATTCACATTAGTAACATATATACATTAAGATTAAAGTGTAACAAGAAATAAAAACATGTAAACAGCTCACAACTGAATCACATAAATAAGTGATTGGTGCAATCATTCAGTGCCCTTCCTCGGTTATTTATTTGTGAAGAAAAGTAAAAGCACCTCACCATTAGCCAAAATCTGGCTAAGCTGAGGACCAATAATATTTGGCCAAATACACACATATATATATATTCTAACACGCAAGTCTAATGTGTCCTGAATTTATTTTGCCATATGTGGTGTCAAATATACTAAGTTAAAACAAATATCTTAAATGTTAGTTGTTACCATTTTTTTATTCTTAGCATGCATATGTCAATAATTTTCGTAACATTAGTAACATATATACGTCGAACGTATTTAACTAAAAAACAAAAAAAATTGTGTTGGGTATTTGACGAAAGTGAATACTTACTAAACTTTCCTCCGTTTATCAGATTCATTTGCGGTCCGTATTAGCTGATCATGATATTTTATTTGTTTCTATATTTTTAAAGAATTATTTTCAGTTTCCATTTTCTCTTAGGCATGTCATTTATTTCGATTAATTGGCCACATTGTTCAATCAATTTGACACAAAACTTTTGTCATTATGACACCTGCGCATTCCACGTTCCGCCATGAACATATTTAGGTTCAACAAAGATAAGACAGCCAGCAGCAAAAAGCTTCTCTCCGAATTGAATCTCAGAGTTGTTAAAAAATATTTGACCACAATTCTGCGTATAGGCCGGGGCTCTTCAGAAATTTCAGTTAATTAATTACTCAGTCTACAAGCAGATGAGCACCCATTTTTCCATTTTCATAGTAGATGCAACACCCATACCTACCTTTTACATTAAATGATAAATCATCCTTGTATTTGATTAGAAAATTGCACATAAAAAGAAAATTTGATGGTTGTATTTTTCACAACTGTAGTGCAGAGGCAAAATTAGAAAACGCAAGAGTCAAATTGAGTTTTCGTGAAGAAATGAAGGCTTGTGGATTAAAGATTAGGAATTGTAGGTCACCACAGAGGATCTATTGCTCCAATGATGAACATAAAAATAATTAATTATTAATGACAATTTTAATGTTGCAGGTTGCACAATACACGAAAAGGATTTAATTGCTAGTGAAAATGCTTGTGTTAATCTCACTTTTTGATGGGTTAATACTATTCTCCTTATAAATAAACGCAACTGAAAAGATGTGACCAATTTAGAGTTTTGGGATTATTTTGGAAGCAAGACGAAAAGTAGAAAGTGGAAACGTTGTGCAAATGAGGATTCGTTTGACAACTTACCAGTCTTTTCAAGCAGAAAATTAGCTAATAATATATATATATATATAAAGTTGTGACTTGAGGAGGTGATGTGACATCACCATTTATTATCTTTGTATATTTTCTATTATCTAATAAATATATTAATTTTTTTTTAGTTTTAGTTTTTCATCTTCTCATAATTAATTTGATTGTTATTACACAATAATAATTATGTAAAGATTTTAATGAGGCATATTTTTTGTAATGAATATCCAAGAGGGAGTGTTATGAATTTATTAAAATAAATGGAGATGTTCATAACATATATCTCTTAGTCTCCCCACTATCTCTCATTAGCAACATTTAGCTTCCCTATAACTCCCACTATCTCACAATGAATTATGATCCATAATTTTTTATTAATTTCATGGAGTGATTATGTAACCATAAAAGGAGAGCTCATCTTTTTGTTTTGTACACACACAATTAGAATGAATAAAATCACTCTATAATATATTCTCTCATTTTATTCTTTATCTTGTGTTGCTTCTTTATTTGTATTGTTGGCTAATAATTTTTTTTTATTTTTTATAAGGCTACCTCATCTTAAAAAAAAATCAATTCATATTTTTTATCAGTTTCATCAAGTGTAAAGTAAGAAAAAAAATGATAATACTAAATTCTTTTTTTAAAGCCGCGTGAAACGCAGTTCTATTTTCTAGTTATCTAATAAAGGAATGGTCCTTCTTGTAACTTGCCTTTCTTAGTGAAGGATCAAAGAATAATCACCATTTAAGCAAATAAATCCACACTAGGTTCCTGCCCCGTTACACTATTTTTAGTAACATGAAAACCATAATGCAAAAATGGACATAATTATCATCTTTTGATAATGATCCCTTTCGTTGAATAAAATTAAACTTGCGGGTCCTATTCAACATTATCCATAGGCATACTTGGTTAATGTATACGGATCAACAATCCTTTAAATAAAGAATTGTACAAAGAAAAAAGGAAGAATTTGCTCAACTCTTTCTAGAAAACGTTACATAATCAATCAACCCTTTATAGAATTTAGTATTTGCATTTTAAAATTTAGAGTCTATATTTATATGGTCAGGATATATAGTTTGTATCTTAAATAATGTGTTAATAATAATTATTTAGACACGTGTTACATATTAGTTAATTTTATTTTTTTAATCATTAATGTAATAATCTTAGGTAACTCACCAATAAATAGCACATCACTTATAATACAAACTATATAATATATATGTTCCAATTATTTAAATTCCTTGACAATTCTCATAATCTCACCCACTAATACCGACATAGAAGTATACAGTAAGCAAAAGGTAGATACTTGAATCACCAAAACATACTAACCATCTCTTCTTACTTCTATAAATTACTTGCAGTCTGAGTTTTGGAACTAGAGACCGCCAACAGAAATAGACTCAAATGTCTCATTTTGGAGGCTCAGGCATGCCGCTGGTGAAGCCTACCGCCGGCGACAGCCTCTCATTTCCTAACCAAAACGAGCCAGCAGAGCACAAAAAGTATCCAAAAAGAGGTAGACCCTCAGTTTCTCCCTCGCTTGCTGAGCTTTTAAAGCGTGTGGAAGGTGCAGATACTTCCGGTGACAACACTGCAATTGATCATCATCATCATGTCATTGAGCTAAGCCATGCTTGTAGCTCTGTCCCAACTTCGTACCCTTTTGTTCTTTCATTTAAAAACTTAACATACAGTGTCAAAGCTAGTCAAAAGTTTGAGCTTCCCTTTTGCGGAAAGGGCTTGTCTGATTCTCCGGATAAGGTTTTGTTGAATGACATATCCGGCGAAGCCAGAGAAGGTGAAATCATGGCCGTTCTTGGGGCCAGTGGGTCGGGGAAATCAACATTGATCGATGCTTTAGCGAACAGGATTTCAAAGGAGAGCTTGAAAGGGAGTGTGACTTTGAATGGTGAAGTTTTGGAGTCGAGTCTTTTGAAGGTGATTTCTGCTTATGTAATGCAAGATGATCTTTTGTTCCCAATGCTAACAGTAGAAGAAACACTCATGTTTTCTGCGGAGTTTAGGCTTCCTCGTTCGCTTTCAAAGCGAAAGAAGAAGGCCAGAGTTCAAGCCTTGATCGATCAGCTGGGCCTTCGAAACGCTGCTAAGACTGTGATTGGTGATGAGGGACACAGAGGAGTCTCTGGAGGTGAACGCAGGAGAGTTTCTATTGGAATTGACATAATTCACGACCCAATTCTGTTGTTTCTTGATGAACCAACTTCTGGTCTTGATTCAACAAGTGCTTTTATGGTTGTTAAAGTCCTGCAGCGAATTGCACAAAGTGGAAGCATTGTTATCATGTCTGTTCACCAACCAAGTTACAGAATTTTGAACTTACTTGACCGTTTGATATTACTTTCACATGGAAATACAGTCTTCGGCGGGTCGCCAGCAAATCTTCCGGACTTCTTTTCCCTATTTGGTCATCCGATTCCTGAGAACGAGAACCGAACAGAATTCGCTCTTGATTTGATACGTGAACTTGAAGAAACTCCTGAAGGAACTAAAAACTTGGTCGAGTTCAACAAGTCATGGCAGAGAACAAAGAGTCCGAAGAATAATAATCACGAATCCAAATCAAGTATTTCGCTTACGGATGCGATAAGGCAAAGCGTTTCAAGAGGTAAGCTAGTCTCCGGCGCCACAACTGACCCCGGCCCAGACTTGACATCTTCAGTTCCAACTTTTGCCAATCCAATGTGGTTTGAAATGATAGTTATTGCGAAGAGATCCATGAAAAACTCAAGAAGAATGCCTGAGCTATTCGGAATTCGATTTGGCGCCGTCCTTGTTACCGGGATAATCCTGGCTACTATCTATTGGAAACTTGACAATTCACCCAAAGGTGTCCAAGAACGCATAGCCTTTCTTGCTTTCGCCATGGTCACAACATTCTACACTTGTGCTGAAGCAATCCCAGTTTTCCTTCAAGAACGTTATATTTTCATGCGAGAAACTGCTTACAATGCATATCGCCGCTCATCATACGTTCTTGCTCATTCCATCATCTCCATTCCAGCTCTGGTAGTCCTGTCTTTGACCTTTGCTGCCGTAACTTTCTTTGCCGTTGGCCTCGCAGGTGGCTTCTCAGGATTCATCTTCTTCTTCTTCATAATCTTGGCCTCGTTCTGGGCTGGAAGCTCATTCGTTACATTCCTTTCCGGTATAGTCTCTCATGTTATGCTCGGGTTCACTGTCGTTGTCGCCATATTAGCCTACTTCCTCCTCTTCAGTGGCTTCTTCATTTCCCGGGACAGAATCCCTGCATATTGGATTTGGTTTCATTACATTTCTCTAGTGAAATACCCATTTGAAGGAGTCCTGCAAAATGAATTTGATGATCCGAACAAATGCTTTGTCCGCGGAGTTCAAATGTTTGATAACACGCCGTTGGGGTCACTACCCATGTCTATGAAATTGAAGTTGTTGAAAAGCATGAGCAATGCTTTGGGGATCAACATTACAAGCTCCACTTGTGTGACTACAGCCTCTGATATTTTGACGCAACAGGGAATCACAGACATTAGCAAATGGAATTGCTTGTGGATTCTTGTTGCTTGGGGATTCTTCTTTAGGATTCTGTTTTATTTCACATTGTTGGTTGGAAGCAAAAACAAGAGAAGGTGATTTGATTAATTGTTATAATGTTCATACTGTTTTTTAATTACAGTTTTAAATTTTCTATTTTTTATCCAATGGTGTGTATGTGACTGTTGGTGATTGGCTTCTCTGTAAGTTTTTTTAAGTAAAAAGATACCGTGATTTTTGTTCTATCTTCTTCTATTATTTAATTTAATTTCCTCATAATCCATTAGAAAAATTGCCCTACATTTTTAAAGATTTGCTCAGGAATTAATTATCGACAACTCCTTTTCCTTTACCCTCACGAGATGGGTGAGAAATCATTAGTTTTTTTTGCAAAGAAAGTAGACCTTTCATTAAGCAGGGGGATTAGCAAGCAAAACATCCGTAGGGAAATTCTCCCTCCAGATGACAAATTCTGAGCTTTGTAAAGCTCTTTTTGTTAGAGAGTGAGTACTAATATTACAATGCCTTAACACATGCTGGAAAGTTATCGATTGAAAATCACCCTTACTGTTGAGAATTTCTGCTATAATCCACCAAATCTCTGATATGTTTTTAACTTTGTTGTTGGCTAACTCAACTACCATTCTGCAGTCTGTTTCAATGATCACACATGTGCAGCTTACGGCCCTTGCCACATCCATTCCCCGTTTGACAACTTTAGCCTCTGCTATCGATACATCTCCTTCAAATTTTATTCTTTTCACTGCTGCAGCTACCATTTGGCCTTGAGAGTTTCTTATAACCGTTCCTAAACCTGCAACTTTCCTTTCTTCATTAATTGCCGCATCGACATTGACTTTCAACTTGTTTCTCGGGGGTGGCTTCCTCTCTGCATTTCTGGATCCTCTGTGCTTCTGTGTTCTTCTAGATTTTGAAGTTTCAATGTCTGATACACATCCATAATTGCCTTAGCCTTTGCCACTGAAAACTCTGGGTCCAGCTTCCTTAATTCGAAGATGAATTTGTTCCTGGCATGCCACACAGTCCACCAAATGGCTACTATAAAATCAATCTCAGTATTGTCCTAAAAACTCTTTATTCTCTGCATGACACTCAACATGTCTTCTCTCATTACTCTTTTCACTCCAGCCTCTAGATTAGTGCATTTCCATATTTTCGTCGCCAATCTACATTCCATCAAGGCATGGAAAATATCTTCTCTCCCACCTTTGCAAATTTGGCACAATAGCTCCTTCAGTATTTTTCTTTTCCATAGATTGTCTTCTGTTGGTAGCAGATTTCTAGCAGCTTTCGACGCAAAAATTTTTATTTTGCTTGGCAAGTTTAGTCTCCATATACATTGCCAGCCCTGAGAAATACATGTGGATCTAGCTGGAGGCTCAGGGAACTTGATTTTGAGTGCCAATTGATAGCCACTCTTCACAGAGGACAAGCCTTTCTATCATAATGCCAAATTACCTCATATTCTTGTGGGGTTCTTGGTAACAGAATTCTCTTTATAATTTCGGCATCCACCCTTGTAAAGTTTTGCTCAATCAAGCTTTCATTCCACAGCTGGTTGGGCAGAATAAGTTCTGAGACTTTTGCTTCTAGATGCAGGGAAGGCATACGGATTGGCCTAAAAGTTGTTAGTCTAGGTATCCAGTTCCTGGCTTGTATCTGAATTTTCTCTCCATTTCCTCTCCTCCACCTTATACCCTTTTGCAACACTTGTCTTCCCCACAAAAAGCTCCTCCAAATGAAAGATGGATTTGAGCATGCTTTAGCCATTAGAAAATTTGTTCTCTTGAAATATCTAGCTTTCAGCACCTTTACTACTAAGGAATCTGGATTTTGCAATAGCCTCCATTCTTGCTTCGCAACTAAAGCTTGATTAAAGCTTGAGATATCTCTGAATCCCATCCCCTCTCTAATCTTGGCATAGCTCATTTTCTCTCATTGCTCCCAGTGAATTCCCTTCTTGTCTTCCCTGGATCCCCACTAGAATCTTGCAATGGCTCTCTGAATGTCATGGCATAATCCTAGGGGAATCCTAAATACGCTCATGGCCTATAAAGGGACTATTTGAGCTACCGCCTTAATGAGAATTTCCTTCCCTCCACTGGACAATAGCTTGTGCTGCCGGTTCGAAATTTTACTTAGGACTTTGAGTTTCACATCATTAAAGAAATTGGTTCTCTTTTTTCCCACCATGGAAGGTAATCCCAAGTAGTTTTCATGCCTTGAGACTACATTGAGCTGAAAAATATCTTTTATTGCTGTTATCCGCCCTGCTTGAATTTTGCCACTAAAAAACATGGACGATTTCTCATAATTGAACACTTGCCCAGATGCCAGTGCATAACAATAAAAAACCTTCTTTAGCTGCTTACAATCCTCCACCGAGGCCCTTGCAAAAATTAGGCTGTCATTCGCGAACAAAAGATGAGAAATTATGATGTTTCTACCAAATCTCAGCCTATGAATAAAATGTTTTCTCTCTGCTTGCCACATTAAGCTTGAAATACCTCTATGCACAACAAGAACAAATAGGGGGACATGGGACACCCTTGCCTTAGACCCCTTTGAGGTTGATAATCAATCCCTTTGCAACTCCATTTATGATGATAGAAAATGTGGGAGTGGTGATGCAATTCATGATCAGGTTTATCCATTTATTTGAGAAACCTAATCTCTCCATGGTATGCTCCAAGAATGACCACTCAACCCTATCATAGGCTTTACTAATATCTAACTTCAAATCCACTAAGCCATTCTTTCTCCCTTTGCTATGTCTAATTTTGTGCAAGCATTCATAACCAATAATTATATTATCAGTTATTAACCTATCTGGGACAAAAGCACTTTGCACAGGAGATATGATTTTTGGGAGAATCTGTTTTAATCTATTAGTAATGGCCTTAGCAATTAATCGGTATATGACATTGCAAAGACTGATGGGTCTGTATTTTGTTACTTTCCTAGGCTTTTCAATCTTAGGAATAAGAACAATGCAAGTATGATTAAGGGGAGCTATAGTACTGTTGAGTGTTAGAAAATGTATATTTATAAAGGAGAAAATCATCATTTTATATTTCAAGTCTTACTAACACTTCTACTTTTATGTACTTTATTCTCTTGTAATTTAATTATGTGTATTTTATTTTAATTAAATATTTTATGTATTTTAGGGGCATCATGGTCATTTCACAATGAACGAGAGTTCAAACAGCAAAACGGACATCAGTTTTGAACTCAGGACAGTCAAAAACCTTAAGAGGAGCATAAAAGGAAAAATGACATTGTTCACATGTACGGTACTGTTCACATGTATGGTACTGTCCATGATACTGTTCACGACACTGTTCATACAGATGGAACGATGATGTGGCATTGATCGATGATGTGGCATTGACTGATGAGGTGTCACGATCCTGTTGAACTAAAATTCTTATGTATTGTTGATCGGTGATGTGGCAGCATGTTAGTGGACTAAAAATCGCGCGTACGGTACATGCATATACACAAGATTATTTTTAACCAAACCGCGTCACTGTTCAAACCACGTCACTATTCAAACCGCGTGGTCAAATTGTGTTACTATTCAAACCGTGTGGTCAAACCGCGTACTGTTGACTGATGACGTGGCGCAATCCTGAGCGTCCGAAATGTTTTTAATCCGATGGCCATGATTTACTTAATGTATCTATAAAAAGGGGGCCTCCCCCCTAATTTAGCATCTCTGAATTTATTTTTGAGCTCCATTTTCTTTAATTCCTTCTCCATCTTGTATTTTCTACGTATTTTAATAAATTTCTATTTTACCTCTAGTTCAATCATGAGTAGCTAATTTTCTTTCAAACTTGAGTTGAAGGTGAAGTCTCAACATGTGTTAAGTCCTGGAAATATTCATAGAATCTGTTATCTACATCATCTTTATTCTCGAGCCAATTTCCAGCTTTATCTTTAACTTCTTCTATCCTGTTTTTTCGTCTTCTCGATGAAGTTTTGGCATGGAAAATTTTTGTATTCTTATCCCCAGGTTTTAACCAATCAGCCCTTGATCTCTACTTCTAATACACCTCCTCTTCCATCAAAATTCTTTGGATATGCTTTTCAATGCTCCTGATTTCGTTGCCTCTGTTATACTGATCATGACGCTCTTTGGCTTGCTTTAGCTTCCCCATTAATTCCTTAACATTCTTATCCTCCAAACTCTTTTTTTCTCCAGCTGATCAGCCGAGCCATTGACTTTTTGGCTATGGATTTAAAAACCTGAGCAGGACTCTCTTAATTGCTCGTGTGCCATTGCAACCACTCCTCCGGCACAATATTCTTGCAATCTTATATGAGCTATATATGTCTTCATTATGAAGTCTAGTAAAAGTTTTTCTCTCATAACTTAAACTCCTCTGTCTCTCCTTAACCTCCATCAAAACTGGACAGTGGTCAGACTCCCAATGCACCAAATTTGTGGCAAGATCATCATAGAACTCAGCCCTCCACTCTTGGTTACACAAAAACCTATCGAGCTTCTCTTATATAAGTTGGGGTCCAAATTGCTTATTTGACCACGTGAAAGAGTAGCCCCTACTTCCTAAGTCAAACAAGTTGCAATCTCGAATAGCTTCTCTAAACTCCCTGATTGCCTCTGCACTTTTATCAAGCCCTCCCAATTTCTTATTCAAATTTAAAATTTCGTTAAAATCTCCAAAGCATAGCCACGAGAGTGGGGACAAACCTGCCAATCTCCTTAAAAGGGTTCATGTGTGCTTCTTTTAACTAGTTTTAGGATGCCCGTACACTCATGTTCCTTTCCACACATTTCCTTGAGCATTCTGGACTTGGAAATTTATGTGGTGCCTGCTATATAACTTAATTTGAACTGCCATGTCTGTATTCCACATCATAGCTAACCCTCCAATCTTCTCCTCGCTATCCACTACAAAAATATTTTCTATCGCTAACTGATTGCAGACCTTTTTTACCTGCCCAGACTTCAATTTGGTTTCACAGAGAAATATCAATTGAGGTTTGTGCATGTGGAGAATTTTCTTTACGGCTAGACACGTCCGGGGATTCTCCAAACCCCGAACGTTCCAACAAATGATTTTCATGGCTGACGGCGGGGTTGCTCCATAGCCTCCGCCGATAACATCTCCCCTGACATTTCTATCTTGTTTATTACCAATTGTGTTTCCTCTTCCCCTGTCAGCTTGAGTTTTGCTGATGGAGGGGAAATTTTGATCTGATTTGCCCGCGCAATTATTGGGCTTCTGTTTTTAATTTTTTGCTTTCCGGGCTTGGGCTCATTTGTTCCTGCAAGCTTCTTTTCAAAGATACCAGCCCATTGTGTCGCATTTCCTTTATTGCCCTTTCTTTTGCTTGAAACTTCCATTTCCTTCCTTTGGTTTTTGTGTTTTGGTTCCTCTTCGTTTCCACGTCCGTTTCTCGTGTTGGTTTTTAGCCCCCTTCGTTTCCTTTTCTACTCGTTTCCTCTCGGCCCATTAAGCCCATAATTTTGTTTTCCTCTAGCATTTCATTTTCCTGCTCTTTCTCTATTATTTTTCCCTCCACAGTGCTCTCTTCTCTATGCGTCTGCTTCTTTTCTGTTTCAGCTGTTTTCTTGCTGCAGTCAATCATCTGTAGCCTATCGCGATTTATGTCCTTAATTAATGCTCCCTCACATACTCCTTCCACCTAACTGCTCCCCATTGGTTCTAAACAAATCTCCATGTTTACTTGGGTTGACCCGTATCCATCTTCATTCTCATTTGGTTTAGCCTGACCCGTATTCTTTTGGTATTCCTGCTGTTCTTGGCTTTCAGTTGTTGTGGTTGATTATCTTCCACCTCCATTCTCGCGATCTTTATCTCTAGTATCCCTTACTCTTTCTGCTCTTGTTTGTGCTCGTATCCAGGTCCCATACGTTAATTCATCCTTTGGCTGGCCTTTGTACTCGAGACACTCTCTGAACTGGTGCCCTATTAATCTACAGCAGAAGAAAAACTCCAGTAATTTTTCATAGGCTACTCGTAACGACATCATTCCCCCATCATCCAATTTCAGCAGCAGCCTTTTTTTTAGTATTGTGCGACATTCATCTTTACTCTAATCCGAGCAAAAGAACCAATGCATTCCCCTGCTTCATCCGTGTCTACTTCCTGAACTTCCCTGATTCTCCCTCCGATTTCTTAAATTACATCCTTATCCATGTACATAATAGGAATGTTGTGAATCTGCACCCAGAAGGATGCGTGGTTAAAATCTTATTTTTTAACATCACCAATCCCTTTTAGGTCCGTTATTACCAGTAAAGACCTATCAAAATGTCACGGGCCCCCATACGAGATCCTCTTCTTTTCACTTTCTGAAGCGAACTTGAAGATGAAAACGTTGTCTCCCAAGCTTTTTACCTTTATTTCCTTGGTTGTTCTCCAAGCTTGCTGCATAGCAGCCAGTAATCCTTCCCGATGCACACTACGTGTCTGAAGAAGTTTTTCCACAAGGCAGTGTACTACAAGTTTTTCTCCATTCACTTTCATTCTCTCTTTAAAGCTGATCATATTATCTTCCTCTGATCGTAGAGTGATATCTTCGCATTTGCGTATGAGCTCTTCAGCATTCATCCTTTACCTATTTAAGCTTCTGACCGTAGTAATAATTAGTCTTAACAGCTTCTCACCAACCTCATTTCTCTTATCAATTCTTCTTTTTATTCTCTTAGCCCTTCAACTATCCCTCTTTGTTTCTTAAGAAAGCACCTCTCCTTAAAAAACCCCACCCAACCTGTGAGTGACAGCCACAGATCCAATAAAGATCACTGTATGCTTCATATCTGGGTTTCCTTTCTAGAGAGAAAGGAAGGTAACCCATGGGAAGAAAAATGAGTTCATCCAAATATGCTTGCCTAAACAAAGTTACATTACTTCATGAGAAATCATTAGTTGCATGCTACGAATGAGAGAAAAAGGCAATTTTGTATCAAGAAGATTCTTTTTAATAAGTTGAAAAACATTAAAAACAAACTTTATCCCATCTCTTGCTAGAAACAATATCTTTTATATCATTCATGATTGCCATTATGCAACAACTTTGTGTACGCACTCGCCCAATTTCATATACTCAGAGTCTGAGGCTCTGAGCTTGTCACTTTTTGGGTACGTTTGAAATTGACGTTAGACAAATGTAATTTAAAATTTACAACACTAAAATATTTAGTAAACACTATCTTCTATAACTTAAAAGTTATGTTGATATGATTTTTAACTTGTATAATAAAAAATTTATTATATCTTTAATAATTTTGTCAAAATTATTATTTAAAATTTATATTCACTATTATTATTAATTTTGTTTTCATAATTACAGTTTTTTTTCCACAGCTGTAAAAGTTACAACATCTCAATTTCAAATAGGATATTAATTGGGCACCCAATTTTTGTGTACTCAAGAGACTTTAGCTTTTAACTTACAAGAAGAGGTGCCAAAAATACATGCCCGGTCTGGACTCGGACCGCACCCGGGCGTTGTGGGCCAGGTATGAAGTAGGGCCGGTCTTGAGCATAACTTAATAAACCCGAAATCTGAATTTTATTAAAAAAATATTATGAAATATATATTATTTAAATATTTATATTTATTCGACTTATCTACTACACATATCTAAAGTTTTAAACACTTCAAATTTATATTTTCATGTCAAATTTTATTGAAATAAATTTAAAACTTATAAAATTATAAAAAAATAAAAAAAATGTACATATATAATATTAAAAAAAATACAAAATCTGGGTACCTGGATTAAAACCCGGTCCGGTGCGGACTTAAAAAAACCCAGCTGGGGCATCTAAAAATTGTATTCAAGCTGGGTCCGGACATTGCGATACCCAGACTCAGGTTTTGCCAACCATATCTACAAGACTACAACTTTATTGGACTATCTCCTAAATGGTATGCCAATCCAAGTTTTGGCCATTGTTCACTTAAAAGGAGGACAGACTGGGCCTGTTTATTAAATCATTTGCCTTTTATTTTATATTAGGATTTGCTTATGTTGGCGAGGATCATATTTTAGTTACGCATTTTGATGGCAACGATTATGTCTATCGGAAGAATGAAAATGTTTTGATGAAACATTTACACCCGTTGCTAAACTTGAATCCATTTTGAATTTTCTTGCATATTCATGCTCTTCTTCATATTCTATCAAATGAAAATTAATGGTGTATTTACTTATGTGATTGAGGAACTAAAATTATTGATATTGTTTACTTGCTAAAATAAAATGGAGAATGAGAATTGAATAAGTAGGGGCCACACAAATTTGAGATTTGGGAATAAGAACTTGATTCCTATGAAGAGGGGTGGGAATCAAGTTCTCATTCCCAGTATTGACCAAAATACCCCCATTGAATTTTAAAATTTCTAATTTATCCTCAATTTATGTTTTAAATAATTAAACAAATAAAAATTAAAAATCACATACCCTAATTCTCAATTGATCCACCATTTGCAATCATTGACATTGCATAGCACATGCTAGAATCACGTCATCGATCTTTGTCGAGCACCAGAAGTAGCAACTGAACCATTAGTTGTTCATCAATCTCACTAGAAACGTCGAGCTAGTAGCAATAGCAATCGATATCATTATATATGAACCACCACCACCACCACCACCAGCAATTTGTCGATCTCATTGCTACTATAATGATCGCCAATGATGATGATTATTATTATTGTTATTGTTGTTGTTAGAGTTAATTTTGGATTACCCCCTTATGAGATGACAATATTCAGAATACCCCTCAAACTAATATAAATATCAACTTACCACTATTTTGTTAAAAAGACAAGAAAATTTTCATCAATGCGACCGCATTTTTCCTTTGTCTTTTAAACAAAAATGGAATAAGTTGAGATTTACAATAATTTGGGGAGTATTTTAAAGATTATCATTTCATGAAGAGGTAATATCCGAACTTACCCTTGTTATTATTGTTATTGTTGTTGTTTATTTTAATAATAATAGTAATTATATTTATTTTCATTTGTGGTGTTGTTGTTGTTAATAATATCGTTATTATTATCGTTATTATTCTTATTATTATTATTCTTATTATTATTATTATTATTATTATTATTATTATTATTATTATTATTATTATTATTATTATTATTATTAAGTTTCTTGAACAATAATAATCACATTTGTTAACAAATAATAATGATTAAATTGACAATAATTAACTAAGGGCATTTTAGTAGTCTGTAACAATCAATTATGATTTTAAGATAAAATAAACATATCAATAACAATAGAATTAATTTCGTTTCCAATTCCTGTAACTTAAGTAAACATCTTATTCTGACTCGAATTCTCATTTCTCATTCTTCATTTTGATTCATGTCCATTTCGATTATCGACTGATAAACGCACCAGAGTATTCAATTATTAAATGAATGTATTCTAAAAAAAAATTATTAAATGAATGTGTTAGGGAGGAAGTTCATATGGAGCAATCTCTCATTTTTGTATAAGAGTTTTCTTAACTAATTATGAATTATCCTAAGCTTTGTAATAATTAAGAAAAACTCTATTATTGTTATTTTTTCATAGCAACTCTCTATTGTTGAAGCAAGCACATAAGGGCACGGGAAGAGAACAAGATTAGATCCCCTATATATGTGGATCAAGCGTGTTAAGATTATATGATGAGTTAGATTGTTGTGTAAGCTATTGAGTCAGATTGTTATATAAGTGGAGTGCCTAGTCAAATGCTGAGTTGGCATTCTGTTATGCAAAGTGATATTAACGTTTAAAGTTTGTTAGATTCCTACCAAGAGTTTGTTACAATTAGTTAGCTTTCAGCTCATACTTTGTATGCTATAGAAAGATCTAGACCTTGCTATAAATATCTTTGTATCACTCAGATTGTTTTTAAATCTTAACGAGAATAATTTTCAATTTCTAGAATTCTCTCTCGTTACACACTTTCTTTCACTTTCTTGTTAATCAAACAGAGCTTAATACTTTAACATGGTATCAGAGCTAATTTTCATATCAATCTAATGGCCTTAACAAGCTCAAATTCACAGCCTGACTTGACCTTTACCTTCGCTACTCACTCTAAGCTAGATCATACTAATTATATGATCTGAAAGCAGCAAGTGCTTTGTTCAATTTGTGGAAATGGCCTGGAATGTTACATTGATGGATGCAAACTTTGTCCTGATCAATATTTGCCTTCTGAATTTGGATCAGCTAATTCTTCAAAAACTGAAGCTCAAGAGAATCTAGAATATGGAGCATAGAAATATTAAGATCAACTTCTCTTTAGCTGGATCATGTCCTCAATGAGTGTTGACATACTTAGTCTTGTGGTAAGCTCTCAAACTTCTTTTGAGCTTTGGAAAAGTTTGGAAAAGCAATTTGGATATGAATCTATGGTAAATAAGGTTTATCTAAAAATGATTATTAATAATTTAAGGAAAGGTTCTCAGTCAATGACTAAGTATTTTACAAAACTCAAAATTGTTATTGACGGCCTTGCATTAGCTGGTAGTTCTGTGAGTGATATTGATCTCATCACTCATCTTATTATTGGATTGGATCACTATTATTATCCAATTGTTGTTTACATTGAGGCTAACATGTCGAATATGGATTTGAGTGAAGTGTATTCTATGTTGTTAACACATGAAGCTAGGCTTGAGAATAATAAATTCAATGAGAATAAGGAAATGAAAAGCAATTATGTAGCAAATATAGCTCAAATTGGAAATTTTCAGAAGAAATGAGGTAATTCTAATAATTCTTAAGGCAACTGGAATAAAAATAGTGGCAATAATTGGAACTTTAATGGTGGAAGAAGTGGTTCACTAGAAATGGAAAGGGAAATAATCAAGGACAAGGCAGAGGTAATAACTGGAATGGTAACTTCAGAGGCAGTCCTAGTGGATTTAACAGTGGATATGGCAAAGCAGGCTTTGGTCTTGGTGGATATGGCATAGGTAGTCCTGGTTCTACAGCTGTTGTCTGTCAAATTTACTTCAAATACAACCACACTGTTGTTGAGTGCAGAGATTGATTCAACAAGAATTTCATTCCAAATTATCCACCTCAAAGTTATTTTCCAAGACAACATTAGGGGCCAAGAGCAGCTTATATGGTAACATCTAAGGGAGCAGTAGATCAAGGTTGGTGTTTTAACAATTGAGCAACTCACCATCTTACCAATTCTGTACAGAACCTAAATGATGGTAAGCCCTACTCAGGCTCCAATTCCTTACTTATAGGAAATAATCAGGGTTTACAAATCACACATATTGGTTATACCTGCTTTTACACTTCTTGTGGTTCATATCTTCATCTTCAAGACATATTATGTGTTCTTAAAATCACTAAAAACTTAATCAGTGTTTCTAAACTTCTTGCTGATAATAACATTATTATTGAATTCATTTGTTATGCTTGTTTTGTTAAGGACTAGTTAAAGGGAACACTACTTGTTCAAGGGATTATTAAGGGTGGTTTATATAAGCTACTGTCATGTGAAGATTAAGTCATATCTTCCAATGTTTCAATTCTCAATCCAAGTTCTATGATGTCAATCTTACCTTCCAGTATTAGTGTTAGTTTCAATAGAGTGTCCTGGTTCAATTTCTTTCAATAAAGAGTCTATCAAAACTGTACACTCTTCAAACTTGTTGCATAATAGACTTGGTCATCCGAGCAAACATATTATTCAAATCATACTAAAGAATTCATGTATGATTTCTGGTTATAATAATTGCAATGCTTGTCAACAACAAAGTTGCATAAACTTTACTTCTCCACCTTTGAAATTAAAACTAAACAACCATTAGAACTGATCCATCCAGATCTTTGGGGACTGCCTCAATAATGTACATGGATGGATACAAGTATTATATTTCATTTGTTGATGATTATATTCGGTACAGTTGGATTTTTCATCTTGTTCTAAAATCTGACGCTTTGGAAATCTTTAAAAATTTCAAGTGTCTAGTTGAAAAATAATTCAATATGTCCATTAAAACCTTACAGTCTAATATGGGGGGAGAATTTAGAGTTTTCAATACATTTCTTCAGCAAGAAGACATTCAATTTAGGCATAGATGTCCTCATTCACATCACCAAAATGATATTTTTTAAAGGAAGCATATGCACATTGTTGAAACTGGTTTAACCCTTCTTACACAAGCTAACATACCATTATCTTTTTTGTGGGAAGCCTTTCATACTACGTCATTTCTCATTAACAAAATGCTCATAACAATTTTAAATAATTTGTCACTCTATCAAAAGCTACATTATCAGCCACTAGATTATCAGTTTCTCAAAGTGTTTGGATGTACATGTTATCCACTTCTCAAATCATATAATTCACATAAGCTTGATTTTCATTCTAAAAAATGCTTATTTCTGGGTTACAATCCTCTTCACAAAGGCTACAAGTGTTTGGCTAAGTGACGGAAAGTCTACATTGTTGTCCATGTTCATTTCAATGAGTCTGAATTTCCTTATTTAGGATGTTTTCTTCTTCTTCTTCTCAATCCTCTATTACTCAATCAATTCTCTCTTCACCACTCTATGTTCTTCATGACAGTAGCTCATATTAGTCACCTAATGTATAACCCTCTTTAGCTGTGTTGCCAATACCAGGTTCTCCAGTTTCAATCTTCTTCATCATCTTACTCTCAAACTCCTCAACACACTCAGTCCCAGTTCCCTCAACATTCACAACTACCTCACATATCTTATTTGCTTCAATAACCAATCAACCAACATCCAATGGTTACAAGAGAAAAATCAAACATTTTTAAACCGAAAAATTTTACAAGAGAAAAATTAAACATTTTTAAACCGAAAACTTACCTCATTGTCATACAAAATTATGAACCAACAAGTGTTGAAGAGGCTCTACTAGATCCAAAATGGCGTATGGCCATGAAAGAGGAGTTCACTGCTTTGGAAAGAAATCAAATCTAGACTTTGGTACTAGCAGAGATAGTAATTAAAATTGTTGGTAACAAATGGGTGTTTACGGTGAAGTACAATCCAGATGGGAGTGTTTCCAAGTATAAGGCCAGGTTAGTTACTAAAGGATTTCATTAGACATATTGTATAGATTCCTTTGAAACCTTTAGTCCTGTTGTTAATCCTTGCATTGTCAGAATTATCTTAAGTCTTGTTGTCACGCATCACTGGTTAGTTAGACAATTGGATGTAAATAATGCATTTCTAAATGGAGAGCTAACAGAGGATGTGTATATGCATTAACCTGAAGGATTCATTAATTCACAATATTCCTATGTGTGCAAGTTAAATAAAGTTTTGTATGGTCTCAAACAAGCTCCAAGAGCTTGATATGACAGGCTAAAGAACTTTTTATTGCAGTGGAGTTTTCAATCCTCAAAGTCTGATACATTTTTATTTTTTCAACACGTTGGGAGAGATATAGTAATAGTTCTTATCTGTGTATATGATATACTTGTTACTGGCTCAAGTATAGTTCTCATAGAAAATGTCATTAAGCAACTTGATTACGAGTTTTCACTCAAAGATCTAGGGGATTTCAACTATTTCCTTGGTCTATAAGTTACACCATATGTTGAAGGATTACATCTTTATCAAACAAAGTATATTGGTGATATCTTAAGTAAAGCTAATATGCTTAGTAGTAAAAGATGCACTACTCTCATAAGTGTTTCTGAGAAGCTTCAAAAAGACTCAAGTAGCCCATTTGAGAATCCATCTCTCTACAGGAGCATTATTGGGTCACTTTAATATGTCACTTTAAAAATACCAGAGATAGCATTTACAGTTAATAAACTCAGTCAATCTTTAGCAGCCCCTACTGTTCTGCATTGGCAAGCTTGTAAAAGACTGCTTAGGTATCTTCAAGGCACTGCACATTTTGGTCTTTAGTTTTATCATTCAAGGCCTCTTACTCTGACATCATACTTAGGTGCGGATTGTGGGTCTGATCCAGATGATAGAAGGTCAATATAAGGTTATTGTGTGTTCTTTGGATCAAATCTTGTAAGTTGGTCATAAAAAAATACTTGTTTCACGATCCACTGTTGAGTCAGAATATCGAGTACTTGCCTCAGCCACTTCTGAAGTGTTATGGATAACCTATTTGCTAAAAGAATTGAAAGTGCAGCTGGACACATCTCATGTTTTGTATTGTGATAATAGAAGTGCTGAAGCCTTATCTAGCAATCCAAAATATCATACAAGAACCAATCATATTGAGCTGGATCTCTATTTTATCCGAGAGCATGTAGCTAAGAAAAAATTGATTATTCAAAATGTACCAAGTTCATATCAACTTGCTGATATTCTTACTAAACCTTTTTCATTTGATCATTTTGCTTACATGAGAATTAAGCTCAATGTCTTTCAGAGACCTTGAGCTTAAGGGGGAATGTTAAGATTATATGATGAGTCAGATTGCTGAGTAAGCTGCTAAGTCAGATTGTTATACAAGTGGAGTGCTTAGTCAAATTTTGAGTTGGCATTCTGTTATGCAAAGTGATATTAATGTTTGAAGTTTGTTAGATTCTCACCAAGAGTTTGTTACAATTAGTTAGCTGCCAGGTCATACTTTGTATGCTATAGAAAGATCTAGACCTTGCTATAAATATCTTTGTATCACTCATATTATTTTTAAATCTTAATGAGAATAATTTTCAGTTTCTAGAATTCTCTCTCGTTACACATTTTCTTTCACTTTCTTGTTAACCAAACAGAGCTCAATACTTTAACAGAGCGAAACCCAAATCAAGATCGTGCGAGTTACGACCACAAGCTTCATTGACTTCTTTGACTTTGGACATCCTACGTGTCTCCTTGCTAAATTGTTGATTAACTAATATTCAATGATCAAGTCTAGACCTTTTTTTTTCACCTATTTTTTTCCTATATATTCAAAATTTTGGATGGGTCTAGCAATGGGTCATGTTTAGGCCGTTTCGCGTTGTGTTCTTATCGTGGCATATTAAATTCTACACACTAAAATCCATCTATATTAACTTATTTCAATCAAAAGATACAAACCCAAACCCGTTCATTACTATTATTGTGTTATGCAAACCGAACCATTTAATCTGCACTTTTTAGTAAATTTAACATAATTATTATATATTTTTAGTTTAAATTATATAATAATGTACAAAATTGGCTTTTTTAAAATATAATATCAAAGAAAAGAAAACCTTAATATTCTTCATCAAGTTCTAATAATATAGTCTACAACTAATCAATAATTTAGTTCTACACACCAATATCAGTCACTAAAATTAAAAAAAAATGAAAGAAATTTGTGTTACATGAAAAAAATCTTATAATGAGTCAATGACGGCTTCAATTTTTATAATAAATATATAGGGATTTTAGGATTTGTAATAACTTTAGATAATTAGTAATTTGAAGTCTTTTTTTTTTTGCATATAGTATTAAAAAGGTCAATTTTTATTTAAAAAATTTATAATTTAAATTATTAAACTAATTAAACAATTATTTACTATTAATGGGTTGGGCGAAATGTGTTTTGATGCTTAAACTAAAATCCAACCTTTTATAGAATAGGGTTTTAATGAATTAACCTATTAACGACCTAACTCGATAAAGATCAACTTGAAAATCATTTTTTATCATGTGGTTTTTATATCATATTAGCAACCAAAAAAGGAAGAGAGCATTTTAAACATTTTTGGGGGGGGGGGGATTTTCCAAGAATATATTGATTTTATTTAGGATTTTAGTAGTTGAGATTACAAAGAATATTGGAGAGATAAAAAACCCTAATTTCATCTTTTGCGGCTTCAAGAACATGGATGTCTTTGTGATGGGAGATGTTAAACTGGAAAATACACACACACACATAAGATCGAAAGCATTGATGCATTCGAATTTAGAATTTAGATGAAAAACACTTAAAAATATGAATCTTAATAAGTGATTTAAATCATTTTGTAAACTTTCTATTTAATAATGGATTGATTTTTGTTTACACGTATATATTAATCACTTGTAAGACTTTTACACCCTAAGTTATGATAACTAAAGATTTTTCCACACTTTTGACTAAGTTGCTTGATTTTTACGTATCGTTATGTGGACTTTTGTCAATCCCCAGGCATATCTAAAATGGAATTTTATTTCAATAAAAGACAATCTATTTGCTTCCGTGATATTTGTTTTTTTATCTTAAATTTAAATAGATTTAAATTAATTTTGATTCTGAATAAAATTGAATGATTTTTTTTGTGTGAATTAATAAAAATAAATATTAAGTTTTTCTTTAACTTAAATAATCTGAAAATAATAATTTTATATTTATACTCTTACAAATTATAAATGTTAAATAAATATAAATATTTCAAATAACTTAAATAAGATAATATATTATTATAATCTAACTCATGTTCAATTATAATCTAACTCATGTTCAATTGAATAAAATCTTTTACATTCTAAATTAGTATGTATTAATCAATTTCATTGTAATTTATGATGTTTTTATATGAAAATATTCATAAAAAATTATGAAGATACGTAATACTAATTTAAAAAAAAAATAAAAAAATAAAAATAACAACAGTCTACCATTATATTATCACAAGTAAGGGATAGTTAATAATGTTAATTATTACATTTTATTTAAGTAACGATGAAAATTAATTAATTAAATAAGAATGTTTTGAAAAAAAATTGTAATAATATTATTCATAATTTTTAAATTAAATAAAAAATAATAATTTAATAATTTAATGTTGAAAATTTTTGTCATGTTAAGAAAAACAAATAATCTCGATAACTTAACCGATTGAAACTGAATCAATGAACTCATTACAATTGGAAAACAAGCAACCTCCGTGTCGTATTTCAGATCACCATATCTCCAAACTCCTAACCAATACTGTCTTTTTGTTTAACAGTAATTTCTTTTAAAGATTTGTTCGAAGAAAAAAGTTGTGGCTTACAATTACGTCCCCATTAAGGCAGCTTTGTATCTTCATCATGTGAATCTCAATTATTTTACGTGTATCCTTACCTCTTGTCACCCAGGTCATTGTCACAGCTCGATGGGATTCGGGAGCCTACCACTTTTTAGTAATAAAAGTTGCCTCACACTTTGACGCCACCTCTTATTAATTGTGGCCTTTAATTTCCTTATCTATTTTGCCAACTACTACTGGCAGATAGGTAAACCATTATTTACACCTGTGGGTGAGGTGGATGCGGGACAAAACATGATATGATGAATTGGTGACTTGTGTTGTAAGTTTTTTTTTTTTTTTAAAAAAACAATTTATATTAGATTTTACCATTACATTTTGTAAGTTTTCTTTTTCAGAACATTATATTTGTTGAAGTAATTCAAAAAACACTGCTTTTGTCTGGTTTCAAAAAAGATCAGTCAAGATCTTCTTTTAATCTAACTCTCTTATCCTTTTAATACATACACATACAGATATGGTGTACAACATATATATGGTTTACAACATGTTATCGAGTTTGGTGTATGTACTCTTAGTTATTAACGATCACAAGTACGATTTTGCTCCGTAATAGGAAATATTAAGAGAGGATCATGGTTTCTAAAATTTGGTAAGTCATTGCACAAATTAAGCAGCGGTAAAGTGACTTATAAATAATGAGAAAATTTTACATAAGATTCGTCCCATTATATTTTTTGTGTTCTTAACTGCTACTGGTCACACCAAGAAAAAACTATTTAATTTACGAACTAAAAAATTTGTAAAAAACTTACATAAGAAGGATGAATCGTGTATGTCTATCTGATAAAATCTCGGTATGTACATGCATGATATGAGCTTATTCGACAGTCCATTACAAAATCAAAAGTCTCACATAAATGAGTTTCTTCTTGCAAAATTTAAATTTGTAATTGCTCATTATTAAACAAGAACATTAAAGAAAAGATAAAAATTTAGCCTACTAATATTATTAATAGATACGTGATAGAAAATATTTAAAACTGATGGAGGCTTGGATCAAGAAAAGAATTCTACTTTAATTTCTATTTTGATAAGTCTTATCCAAGACGTTTTTTGATGGTGAAAGATAAAGCTTGATTTGATTTTAGCCTCTATAATTACTGTTCCATCGTCTTTGTACTCCTTGGATCTTTCTCGAAATTATTGCCTCCAGAATCTTTAAAAATCATGCCCATGTAGATTTTTTTTTTTTTTTTTTAACTTAACCTGAGATATATTTTAGTAGGGATGGCCACTAAAGGAGTTGGTTTGCGGAGGCCTCCTCTATTCTCCACTTCATTTCTTAGTAAATTTAAGGGGATAAGCATAGAGTATCCCACGTGAGGACTACTATACCCATCCCCCTCTTATTCTTTATTTAATTATTTTATATTAAACTTTTATATATAATTTTAGTGAAATAAAAAATAAAATGGCTGCTATCATCACTAACATATTGTGAAGTACTAAAATTATTAAAAATTAAAAGACATCTCCAATACAGTGGAGTAATATCTTGAATCATATAAAAATGTAATACATTTGGATAAAAAAATAAATGAAAAATATATATAGTTTAAGGATCCGGCTACGGTACCACCGTGGTACCGTGCCATTTCTTTTGTTTTTTATGGCTGTGTTATTATAAATTTTCATATAACCCCTTTCATTCATTTTTATTTAAACTTTATTTCACAAATATTAAGTTAATTTCTCCCAAACTCGTGAATCCTTCAACGGCCGATCAACGGCAAATCAGCTCCTCTGGTGGCTGTGGCTGGTCGTAAAAGACAGAGGGAATTGTGGGGAACAAAAACCAGATGGTGGCGTCACCGGAAACCCGCAAAATCGTGGCGAATTGAAGCGGCTTTTCACGGCTTCGATCGGCAGCTTTTCGAACACTTTCCGGTGACAAGGATGGCATGGAGATGACCGGCATCGCACGAGCTTCCGATCGGTACCAACCTTGGCCGGTGGAGTGGCCGGAAACGGAAACAACATGCGGGTCGGGTTTGCGGGTTCGGTTTGACCCGATTCTTTTTGCTACAATGATGACATGAAGATGACCGGCGTCGCACGATCTTTCGATCGGTACCAACCTTGGCTGGTGGAGTGGCCGGAAATGAAAACGGAATCCGGGTTGGGTTTACGAGTTCGGGTCGATCCAATTCTTTTCCTTGTTAATTATTTAATCTCAAAATTATAAAGAGTGGGGTATTGTGATATAGGTATAATATAGAATAAAAATTTATAAATAATAAATAACACAAGGTGCTAACTAAAATATTTATATGGATGTAGTAGAAATTAATTTAATATTTGTAAAGTAAAGCTTAAATAAAAATGAGTGAAGGGGGTTATATGAAAATTTATAATAACACAACCATAAAAAATAAAAGAAGTGGCACGATACCACTGTGGTACCGTAGCCCAATCCATAGTTTAAATGGAGATTGGAGTGGAGAATACAAAATTAATTACACCTCTGTTAAAATTTTGAGAATTATTTTTCTCTCTTTTTTCACTACATTCTTAAAAAATTTATTAAAATTTATTTTATTTGAGGTGATTTTAATGGAGCTCCAGATGCATGAAAGATTTTACAGTTCTAATATTTAAAAGAAGATGTAAGTTAATTAATCCAATAATATTTTATTTGGAGAAAAATAATTAAACAAAATATACGGTGAGAGGCTATATCATCTGTTATTGAAGTTTGCAAAATTTTGTCCAAGTAGCATTAGTGTTAATTAATGAGATAGACGGTCGTTGGTCGTTACTCGTTAATACAATGACTCATTGACATTTTAAACAATTTGAAACATCTTGCGCAGACAAGTCAGTTCATTTCACAATTCTCTGGGCTATTCTCCCCCTCTTGTCCTTTTCTCTTTGAAAAAGCTGCTAACTAGTAATAGCTCACCCTCCAAAATTAAGTAAGCTTCATGTTTGCATTAATGCAACCCAAATCCCACAGAAACCTGCTACTTTGCATTATTAGCACTATCATTTTCCGATGGCAAATAATCCAACTATGTCGCCGGCTTCTGCCGACGACAACCCTTTGCTCTTCATCAATCAGAAACCAAATGTAGAGCTTCAAAACCAAAATCGAAGTCGCAGATTCACAGGCTCCTCTGGCAGGTCCATCAACAAAGAGCTCGAAAGTGAGCCGATTAACGATTACTCTTCAGTCATCAGCATCGACATGCTGTATTCTAATGGTAGCAGCAGTAACGAACTACCTAACTACCCATTACTTCTTTCATTCAACAACTTATCCTACAGTGTTAAAGTTGGTCAAAAATTGCTTCCGGATCTTCCATTTGTTGGCTCACAAGATGATGTTAAGAAGACAAAGCTTTTACTGGATGATATTTCTGGGGTAGCTAGCGAAGGTGAAATAACTGCGATTCTTGGTGCTAGTGGCTCTAGTAAAACTACTTTGATGGACGCTATTGCTGGCCGCATATCAAAACAGAGATTGAAAGGCACTGTGACATTGAATGGAGAGGTTTTGGGGTCAAAGCTTTTGAAGATCATATCTGCTTATGTGATGCAAGATGATCTTTTGTATTCCATGCTAACCATAGAGGAAACCCTTATGTTCTCAGCGGAATTTAGGCTTCCTCGATCTTTATCTAAAGAAAAAAAGCGAAAAAGAGTGGATGCTTTGATTGATCAACTCGGTCTTCGAAGTGCAGCCATGACCATAATTGGTGATGAGCAACACAGAGGTGTTTCAGGAGGCGAGCGCAGGCGGGTTTCTATCGGAGTTGATATAATTCATGATCCAATTCTCTTGTTCCTGGACGAACCCATATCAGGGCTTGATTCAACAAGCGCGTTTAATGTTGTCAAGGTGTTAAAACAGATTGCAAAAAGTGGAAGCATTGTCATCATGTCCATACACCAACCAAGCCATAGAATCCTGAGCCTCCTGGACCGTTTGATCTTTCTGTCAAACGGACAGGCCGTGTGCAGTGAAGCACCAAGTAATCTCTCACAATTCTTTGGGGCGTTCGGCCATCGGATTCCTGAGAACGAGAATCAAGCTGAGTTTGCTCTTGATTTAATTCGTGACCTTGAAGATTCTCCAGGTGGAGTCAGCACCTTAGTAGAATTCAACAAGTCGCGGCAGTACTCAAAAAGGGATTTGGATGAACCGAAATGTGAACTTAAAGATGCAATCAAGGCGAGCATCGTCAAAGGGAAACTAGTCACTACTGGTACAGCCTCGAATGATGATATTGGTTCAGACCTGACATCTTTAGTCCAACCTTATGCCAATCCGTTTTGGATTGAAATGATGATTTTATCCAAACGATTGATGATAAACTCGAGAAGAATGCCTGAACTCTTTGTTGTTCGTTTCGCTACCGTTTTCGCGGCTGCAATTATCACCGCCGGCTTATATTGGCAACTCGATAACTCACCCAAAGGCACACAAGGGCGAATAGGGTTCTTTGGTTTTGGGATCACCCTCATATTCTTTCAGTGTTCGCGAGAAATCCCAGTGTTTCTTCAAGAACGGCACATTTTCATAAGAGAAACAGCTTACAATGCATACCGCGTGTCGTCTTATTTACTCGCCCACTCTTTGGTCCCTATTCCCTCAATGATTATCCTCTCACTTGTCTTTGCAGCAACAACCTTTTGGGCTGTTGGATTAGCTGGCGGCTTCAGTGGGTTCCTATTCTTCTTCATCATAATATGCATATCATTTTGGGTTGGGAGTTCATTCATAGCATTAATTTCAGGACTCGTCTCTCATGTGATGGTCGGTTTTATCATTGTTGCCTGCCTTTTAGGCTACTTTCTTGTGTTTTCCGGGGCTTACATTCCTCGAGATCAAATGAGGTCATTTTGGGTATTGCTGCACTACACTTCTCTAGTTAAATATCCATTCCAAAGTATTCTTCAAAATGAATATGGCGATGATTCAACAAAATGCTTCGTCAGAGGTGTGCAGTTCTTTGAGGATACAGTTTTTGTTCATCTCCCGGAGTCCGTGAAGATCAAGCTGTTAAAAAGCATGGGCCATGTGTTGGGCAAAAACATTACTGGCTCGTCTTGTTTGGCCACTGGGGGTAAAATTCTAGAACACAGTGGAGCAATAGATATCAGTAAATGGAACTGTTTTTGGCTTACCGTTGGGTTTGGGGTCCTCTTTAGGGTTCTGTTTTACTTCATTTTGTTGCTTGGCAGCAAGAATAAGAGAATGTAAATGATAATAATTTTGCTATTTATTTTCCTTTTTGCAACTTGTAATACCTAAAACCGTCAGTCTTTCTTTGTCTTTGACTTTATATGGCAATAAAGAAATTGACCAAATGATTGCCAAGGGTCTGGGCTGGGCCGGGCTGGGCTTTGGTCTAGGTTTTCCTTGAGCGTGGGAGTGATGAGCATTATTCACAGTTCACCGGTGCGCATACACATTGTATTCTTAGGAATTCCATAAAGGATGCATTTGGTGCGCCGCATTGTATTGAGTTGTATCAAATTATAATGAATTGATAATACAGTAATTGTATCAAATTATAATAAGTTAATAATATTTGATGCGTAATAAATCTAATTTTTATATTAAATAATAGTTAAAATAAAAAGAGGCCTATGCAAGCTAGGCCCACCGGGGATAGTGGGTCTCATTAGCACGTCACTTGCCGCACAATCTTCAAAAAGTATACGGACCAGTGCAGCTGTTTTTTTGGAGCCAATCGAAGCCCCACCTCTAAGCTCATTAATGAGCATACAAACGAACAATTTTTTTCTTTTTTTTCTAGTTTGTAACACTCTTATTATTTTCCACCTCAAATTAAACTTATCTCCATCGACTTAAGACGGTCTGGCCTAGTATTGAAATATTGTAATTTTTAAATTATAATTATAGTAATTTATAAAATTAAAAATTATAATAAATATAATTTATAAAATTAAAAATTATAATAAATATAATTTTTAAATAATAATTATAATAAATTAGTAAATATATAATATATATTTTTATCATATAAATGTAAAATTAAATTAATTTATCTTCTAAATTAAAATAATTAATATTTACCAAACACTCTAGTGTTGTATCTTTAAAATTATAACTATCTAACTCCAATCTCAAATATGATTGGCAAAATACAGGCTTAGACCGGACTTTTTACAAATGTAAAACCAAATTAACTTATCTTCTAAATTAAAGTAGTTAATATTTACCAAACACTTTAGTATTATACCTTTATGGTGTGTTTATTTCATGGAATAAGGAATGAGAATGAATGAATGAGAATGAAACTCATATTTACTTCGCAAAATATAATTTAAGAATGGGAATAAAATGTGTGGGTCTCACATAATTTTGGAATAAGGAATAAGAATCTCATTCCCATTAAGGGTTGGGAATGAAAATGAGGGAATAAAAATAGAATATATGTTTACTTTTGTATCCCTCTACTTTTTTCATATTTCCCAAATTACCCTCATTCAAATCACAATTAATTTTATTATTTTAAATATCATTAATAATAATAATTATTATTATTATTAAATTTTATTAACTTTATTATTTTAGTTATTATTAATTATTTTTATTAATATTATCATTATTAACAATAAAAAATAATAATTAATAAAAATAATTAATTTATCATTATTAACAATATTATCATTATTGTTGTTATTATTATTATATTATTATTAATAAAAATAATAATAACAATAATTAATAATAACTAAAATAATAAAGTTAATAAAATTTAATAATAATAATAATAATAATAATAATAAATGTTAATAATGATAATATTAATAAAAATAATAACAACTAAAATAATAAAGTTAATAAAATTTAATAATAATGGTAATATTAATAAAAATAATAATAAATGTTAATAATGATAATATTAATAAAAATAATATTAATAGTAATTAATAATAACTAAAATAATAAAGTTAATAAAATTTAATAATAATAATAAATGTTAATAATGATAATATCAATAAAAATAAAAATAATAATAATTAATAGTAACTAAAATAATAAAGTTAATAAAATTTAATAAAAATAATAATAAATGTTAATAATGATAATATTAATAAAAATAATAATAACAATAATTAATAAAAAGTAAAATAATAAAGTTAATAAAATTTAATAATAATAATAATAATAAATGTTAATAATGATAATATTAATAAAAATAATATTAACAATAATTAATAATAACTAATAATAATATTAACAATAATTAATAATAACTAATAATAATAATATTATTATTATTATTAAATTTTGTTACCTTTATTATTTTAGTTATTATTAATTATTGTTAATATTATTTTTAATAATAATAATAATAACAACAACAACAACAACAACAACAACAACAACAACAATAATGATAATACTGTTAATAATGATAAATTAATTATTTTTATTAATTATTAATACTATAGGTATTTTCATAAATTAATTCTCATTCTCATTCCTCATTTCCATTTATTTTACTAAGTAAACACATCAATAACATTCCGGCATATTCTCATTCTCATTTATTTTTACCAAATAAACATAGAAATCTCATTCCTATTCCTCATTATCATTCCAGCCTATTCTCATTTTCAGCCCATTTCCATTCTACCCCATTCACATTCTCATTCTCATTCTCATGAAGTAAACGCATCATTAAAGTTATTTAATCTCAAATATGATTTGCAAAATACCGACTTAGGCAAGACTTTTTTAAACCCAAACCCATATTGTTGTTAAAAGCCCAAGCTCTCCAAAAGCGCATCTAAGTTTGGACGGGTTGGGCTAGGCCTCAGCCTCAGCCTCGACAGGCTTGGGCTAGACCTGAGCCGAATCTAGACTTTTAATAATTTTAAAATAACTTTTTAATAAAAAAATTTAATTAAAAATAATTATCCAATACATAACATAATAATAACCTTTTACATTATAGAATAATAATTTCCCACACAAAATAATAGCAAGATAACATAATAAATAATAAATACTAATATCGAAAACATACTAATCTAATATTTGAGGGCATCTTTTTCCTCATCCTTCAAATCCTCGTCATCTTTAGGAACTGAACCTGTAGCAAAAAAAATGTTAACATAAATAGTAATTTTCATTCATTAGAACACCAAAAAAATTAAATAAAAAGTAAATCAATCCCATATTCCCATTCCCTAAGCTAATAACAATATAACAATGACATGAATTGTTCAATAAAAAGTTCGAGGTTGGCCAAAAATGAAAACATAAACATAAACTTAATTTATTTGTAAATAAATCCATACAAAATTAAGCAATCGTCATTGGAATTTTCCCCAAATACACTAACAATAAAAATTAACAGTCAACAGGCAACAGATGAGGCGAAAATTAACAGCTAGCATCTCACAAAAAAATTAAAAAGTTGCTGCAAAAATTAAAGTATTAAATCCTAATCTAGTAATCCCAACTCACAAAAAAAAAAAATTAAGGAAAAAATAAGGATTAAGGAAAAAAATAAAGAACAATAAAAAAAGTCATCAATGAACGTAACTCACCGGTGCAACAACAAGTCAGCAACGGCTGGTGATGAGCTAAGACGACAGCAACGGTTGAGACGACGAGCTGTGACTAGCTGGACGACAACCTTAGAATGGAGCCGAATCGGTGATTGCGTGCTGGATCGAGAACAAAATTCGCGTGGCTGCGTGTGCTGCATGCAATTATTGGGTGGATGACCGGACGATGAATTGGTGATGGCTGTAATTATCGGCGATTGTTAGGTGTGAGGCAGTGACTAGTGGAGTGTGTGTGTGTGTGGTGTGTCAGTTGTTTCTCTCTCATTTGCTTCACTGTTTTTGTTTAAGGGAATTAGGGATTGGATTTTGAAATTGAGGAATTTGGCTTTTTGTTTCTAGTTTTAATTTTTTTTTTAACAGGTTCTTAGGGTGCGTTTGGGATTGAGGTACTCTAACTTTTAAGGTGCAGCTGCTATGAAAACAAGTTGTAATTATAAAAAAAAAAGTTAATAATATATAGTAAATATAAATTTTAAATAATAATTTTAATAAAATTATTAAAGATATAATAGATTCTTTATTATACAAGTGAAAAATCATATCAACATAACTTTTAAACTACAACAGTTAGTGTTTACCAAACACTTTACTGCTGTAGCTTTTAAGTTACAGTTGTCCAACCTCAATCCTAAACGCACAATTAACTAGGTTCAACTGATTGCAGCCTTTTATTTTATGGTTAATATCCGTCCAAACACTTTACTGCTGTAGCTTTTAAGTTACAGTTGTCCAACCTCAATCATAAACGCACAATTAATTAGGTTCAACTGATTGCGGCTTTTTATTTTATGGTTAATATCCGTCCATTTACTATGCGGGCTGAGCTTTTGGTCCGCGGGCTTGGGCCGGCCCAAACTTTTTTACCACTTATAATCTCAAACAGAACCTAAAACGCTTAATCTTTTACTTTTAAAGTGAAAATTTAAACCAACTAATTTATCGTGACGAGGATAGTGTTTATCAAATATTTTAGTGTTGTAGTTTTTAAGTTACGGTTGTCCAATCTTAATCTCAAATAAGACCTAAAACACTTAACCTTTTGCTTCTAAGGTGAAAATTTAAACCAACTAATTTATCATGATTCACGCACGGGAGTACCTCTAATGAAATTTGGTGATGGCAGGCAAGTAGTGGTGCGGCACCGGAAGTAGCGGCAGCCAATTAAGGGGGTTCCAAAATGTGGTCAAGGTGTTTGCTATTTTAATTCCATTTACGGTTTTCCAAAAATTAGGGTATATATTTTGGTTTTAAATTTATATATGTTCTTTACCTTTTCTTATTAGTGAAAATTGAAAGAACAAATATAGCTACGCTTGGGTAGTGGGGGTACTTCTGCAGCCACGACGACCGTAGAATGAAACTCTAGTTGTCAACGGATGCGTAATTGACAACCGTGGAAATTAATTAGTTGTGCCGCCAAATTTTTGGTTATAACATTATTACTTTCCTTCCTAAATAAAAGATATCTCACCCGTATAAAGAATACTTCAAAAAATATTGTTGTAAGACTTTTAAAGTTTTGATAGTGAATAAGTTTCAGCCCCACAAAGGAGTAAATAAAACTCAAAAGTAATAATAAAGTTGTTCAAATTTTCAAATCAATAAAAAAATTACCCCCAAAATTTACTTTTGTGGAGTTGAGTCTGGGGTTCATCGGCGGGTGACCAACAGCAAATCCAGCATGTGACCAGCGGGCTCAAGCCCCCTCTAGCCCAAAAAAAAAAGTTCTAAGATAAAAGAAGAAAATTTTTTGGGTCTCTAATTAGCCTCCATTAAATCTATTAACATAGCCCCTATAATTTTATAAACCATAAAATTTAAACTTTAACTTTTAGGAATTATAAAAGCTTAACACTTTTGTGTTCTTACAAATAGAATTAATTCTTCTAGTTTCTATATTAATACTAGAGCGAAGTTTTCAATAACAAAATTTGTGAAGAATCATTTATGCAATATAATGAAATAAATTATAGTTTGGTTGTTTATGTACAAAAAATATATTTAATAATATTAATAATGGGTTTATTACATAATATTTTTAAAATACAAAAATACTTGGACAATAATTATAAATATATTAGTAAATATTTTACATATTTAAAGTTTTAATTTTTATATTTTACTATCATCTAAATTAGTCTGTGATAAATTATTTTTCTGATCTGCTACAGTAGGTGGATATCACTTTTCCAATAGTTTTGTAATTAAAATTGCATGTTTACAAAAGTTGTGTAAATGGGTAATGGATTCTGAAGGTCAAATCACCACTTTTTAAACCAAGATTCATGTCCTGGGGAGGGCAATTTGGTCTTTAGGACAATGAATAAATTCACGCGCACTGACTATTTATAATTTATTAAACAATAAAGGCTGCTATTTCTGCCTGCTCTTTTGTTAGCTGTTTTCTGCAATTCTGCTGCTGTTTTACCTGATGTTTATTGCCGTTTTCTGCCGCTGTTTGATCGACTATTTATCTGCTGTCCATTGCTATTTTTTCTGCTGTTTGTTTCTGTTTTTCACTTCGGCCAACACGTTTGTGTTATAATGATTAATGAAGTTATGTACATCTAACATTGGAAAGAAAACAATACAGTAAGCACAACTTGAAGGTTAAGGAAAAAGAGGGATATTCCTTAAGTATCATATTATATTTATAGAGTGTTTTCTTAATGAGGTTTTACACTTTATTAAAGTGTGAAAATGACTTTTGTAAAATTAGTGTAAATAATTTTACAATATTGTAAAAGATTATATATATAATTTTCTGGTCAGTAATTTTAAAGTGCGAGAAAGTTCAGAAAAATTTTAAAACCATATGGTTTTAAAGACTTACAGTTTTAAGCCTTTAAAATCATGCGGTTTTAAAATTTTTCCGCAATTTCCCACACTTTAAAATTTCAGACTAAAACATTTATATATATATATATACATAATCCTCTTTTAATGCGAATGTTCTTATTATTATTTTTTAATGTAAAATTAATTCAATTTAATTCACAATTAAATTATATGGTTTAATAAAATTATTTTGATTAATTAGTAAACCGTAATAAAAAATGAAGATGCTGCCATTTGAAAATGATTATATCTATATATAAGTCAAATAAAGGATGTAGTCTAGTTGATGATTTGCGTGAAAATAAAGTAGTTTAACACGAAGAAGTAAGAAGAGAAGCAAGCAAATGAATTATTGTCATTTTTTTTATTGCTAGTTTAACAGTATGGACTACTTCCAAAGATATTTAAAAAATTCAAAAAAGGAATGTGGACATGATTTCTTTTGGTATTATAAGATTCGTTTTAAAAGTTAAATTCAAAGCCCACCAAGTTATATATGCATTGCATTTCCATTCCGAATTTGGATCCAAACATATTAGCATTGTCATTATGGAGGCACCAAACATGTCGCCCCTAAGTGCAGGCGACAACCCTTTGCTCCTCATTCACCATGCACCAAAAACAGAGCAAAAAACAGAGGCTGGAAAAAATAATAATCGCAGTGCCAGATTCAAAGATCCCCTCACTATCCGTGATCTCGAAGATCAGCATCAGGTGATTGACCTGTCCAATGCTAGCAGCCCTGCATCAACGACTCACCCGTTTGTGCTTTCTTTTAACAACTTATCATATGGTGTTAATTCAAAACTTCTACTGGATGATATTTCTGGGGTAGCAAGAGAAGGTGAGATAATGGCGATTCTCGGGGCTAGCGGAGCTGGTAAATCAACTCTGATTGATGCTCTGGCTGGCCGCATTGAGAAGGAGAGCTTGAAAGGGACTGTGACTTTGAATGGAGCAGTTTTGGAGTCAAGGCTTTTGAAGATCATATCTGCGTATGTAATGCAAGATGATCTTCTGTTCCCTATGTTAACCGTAGAAGAGACCCTCATGTTTTCGGCAGAGTGTCGGCTTCCACGCTGTGTCTCCAAGAAAAGGAAACGAGAAAGAGTTGAAGCTCTTATTGATCAGCTCGGATTGCGAAGTGCAGCGAAGACTTTTATCGGTGATGAGCAGCACAGAGGCGTTTCAGGAGGCGAACGCAGGCGTGTTTCGATTGGAATTGATATAATTCATGATCCAATTCTGTTGTTCCTCGACGAACCCACATCAGGGCTTGATTCCACAAGTGCATTTAAGGTTGTTAAGGTCTTGGGGGAAATTGCAAAGAGCGGAAGTGTTGTGATCATGTCCATACACCAGCCGAGTTACAGAATTTTCAGCCTACTAAACCGTTTGATATTTCTATCACATGGACAGACTGTGTACAGCGGAACTCCAGCCACTGATTTTAGTCTATTCTTTGCTGAGTTTGGGCATCCGATTCCTGAGAATGAAAACCCATGTGAGTTTTCTCTTGACTTGATTCGTGAACTTGAAGAAACTCCTAGCGGAATCAGCAGCTTAGTTCAATTCAATAAGTCCTGGCAGATGACGAGAAATCCAAAAATGGCCTCCGATACTGATCGTCAACCCGATGTTGATCTTGAAGACGCAATCGAGGCAAGTATTTCCAGAGGTAAATTAGTCTCGGCTGGTACAAACAAAAATGTTCAAACTTTTGTCAATCCTTTTTGGACCGAAATGCTGTTTCTTTCCAAAAGATCAAACACAAACTCAAGAAGAATGCCCGAATTATTTGGCACTCGCCTAGGAGCACAACTTGTGATTGCATGTGTACTGGCCACCCTTTACTGGCAACTCGATGACTCCCCAAAAGGCACACGACTACGCTTAGCGTTTGTTGCATTTGCCATGACCACCATATTCTACAATTGTGCAAGAGAAATCCCCGCATTGCTTCAAGAGCGGAACATTTTCATAAGAGAAACTTCCTACAACGCTTACCGGGTCTCATCTTATGTACTTGCTCATGCTCTGGCTTCCATTCCTTCCATGATCACCCTTTCTCTTGTTTTCGCGCTAACAACCTTTTGGGCAGTTGGTCTAGCCGGAGGCTTCTCGGGGTTCCTCTTCTTCTTCATCACAATGTTTGCTTCATATTGGGCTGGAACTTCGTTCATGGCGTTTGTCGCGGGATTCATCCCTAATATACAGATAGGTTTCACCATTGTTGTAGCGATTTTAGGCCTTTCTCTTCTCTTTTGCGGATTCTACATTTCTCATGATGAAATCCCTTCGTATTGGATTTGGTTTCATTACGTTTCTCTTGTTAAGTACCCATTTCAAGGTGCTCTACAAAATGAATACGGGGATCCCAATAGGTGTTTCTTGACGGGGCTTCAGTTTTTTGATGGCACACCGTTTGATGGTCTCCCAAATTCAACAAAGATCGAGTTGTTGCAAAGCATGAGCAATGTGTTGGGCAGAAACATTACGGGGTCAACTTGTTTGACTACTGGCATGAAAATACTGGAACAGAAAGGGATAACGGATATCAGCAAATGGAAATGCATTTGGATCCTCGTTGCTTTTGGGTTCCTTTTTAGGGTTTTGTTTTACTTCACTTTGTTGTTCGGGAGCAAGAACAAGAGGAGGTGAAAATATTAATTCTATTTTTTTTCACTTAGGAGGAACGATTTGATGCTTTTTTTTAGTGTAGTTTTCAATTCGTCTATTTTGTTTGCCTTTTTATCATGAATTGTATGTTGTAACATGGTTTCTTTCTAGAACCAGGTCGAGTCCACCGATTTAAGCCATCAGGCTCTTGTTTGTGTAAAATCAATGTGTAGTTTCTCTTTAGAGATAGACTTCTAGCCTCTACTGTGTAATTATATATTTCTAAATTTTCAGTAAACCTAAGATTGTTATATATACTACTTGTAGATTGTAATAATAATAATAATTAATTCGTTTCCGTCTATCATCAAGATTTTTCATGCTTGTAGTAAAAAAATTTCAATATCTACAGTTAATAAAGTGAACGGAATTATTATTATTATTTTTATAAATGTTTATAATCTATAAGTATTTATGGTTTGAAAATTTTTAAGAGTCTGAAGTTGTAACCTTGATAATTCAACTCCAATGGTCTACAGTCTACTGACAATATATAACTCGTAGATTAAAAGTTTGTCATGCTAATATTTAAATTAAATTCAAGTCAAAGCTTTTAAACATACACACAATATTATTAGAGTAATATTCTTATATGATGTTCCTTACTTTAAAATAAAAGATAAATTAAAAGATCAGAAGATACACATTTTATTACATTATATTTTATTTAATAGTGTATTAAAATTTATATTTTTCTCTCTTTTAACTTCCGTCTTACCATATCATAGTATGGAAACTCTTATTTTATATATACATATATATAGTTCTTCTTTATTATTTTAATACACTTTCAAATTAAATTAAATTCAAGTCCAAGCTTTTAAACATACACACAATATACATAGAGTAATATTCTTATAGGATTTTCCTTATTTTAAAATAAAAGATAAGCTAAAAGATTAGAAAATACACATTTTATTGCACTACATTTTATTTTATAGTGTATTGAAATTTATGTTTTTTCTCTCTTTTATTTATATATAAATTTTTTTACATAAATTTTGAGTAATTAATCTTATACAATTTAATGGTGAATAAATTGACATCATTAAATATTATTTTAATTTTCAATATCTACAACTATATCATATGAGATTAATAACTCAAGGACATTTGACATTTCAATGCCAGCGAGGTCCCCGAGTCTTCATATTAAATGACACTTGCATTTTCTGTAATGCCCTTATCCTCCAATAACTTATTCTTATCTCGCATCTGCCAGCAAGAAACAATAATAATAAATGTGCGAATAATAAATGTGCGAAAAGATAAAGATCAAAACAAATCATACGAGATTCTTCGTTCACTATTCATATAACATAAAGAACCTTGTGATACAGCCAGAATAGAATAAAAAAATTTTTAAAAAATTATGTGGCAAACATGTTGAATATTATAATTTTGTCTCATTCTTAGTTACAAACTTAAATATTTGTATTTCTTACTTCTTTTGCATACTTCCAAGTTTGGAGATGACTCTTAGGTTATGTTTGGGAGTTAAGATTAAATATGAGATTTAATTAATTTTGGGATTAAATATTTTATCTTATGTTTGGTTATTTTATTTGGATTGGATTAGGGAGGACTAAATTTAAATTTAGTTCTTAAATCATGGGATTAACAATCCCAATTTATATGTGGGTTTAGATGGGATTAGATAAGAGAAAAAAATTTATTCATATTTCTTTCATATATAATATTATTTTTTATTTGTAACCTAAAATTTAATTAATTAATTAATTATTCTATTCGTGATTTACTTGAATTTATTTTTTATTTTGTTTCTATATTCTAATTAAATTGGTACTTTTACTCCAATAAAATTAACTATTTAATAATTTGTTACAATAATTGATTGTATTAAATTTAATAATCATCAATCTAAGATAAAAAATAATCATGGAAATTAATAATACAAGTAAATAATTGATTTTATATATACATTATTTTCTAACGTTTTGATAAAATAAAATATATCTAAAATATTTGATAAAAATATTCAATCAAATAATTAAATATTTTTATTAATTTATATTTGTTTATTATAATTATGATTACCCAATAACTAATTTACTACATATTTAATGCTCTTGTTAATTACCTTTAAATTAATTTTAATTATTACTCTTAAATATTCATAAATATTTTTTTTATATTTAAATATAATTTAACATTGTCCAATCCGATATTGTATCAAACATAATACAGTATATAATATAATCCAACTTAATTCAGTCCAATCTTAATAATTAATCCAATTCAATCCTGCGTGCCAAACGTAATCTTAGTTTTTAAATTAATATAATCTTTTTTATTTATTTTTATTTAGATTAGACAACATTAATATTTTCTTAGCACTATTTTTTAAGCATTTTTTTTTTTGTGTTGACCATCCTGAATTCAAAACTTAAAGTGGGTATGAGATTATAAAATTGATTTGATTTGCCCGCCTCATACTTCAAATAAAAAAAAATAAATAAATAAAAGATTGCCTACTCTTCATTAGAGTTTGCGTCTGTTTGTAGGTGAACAATTTTAGCTAGTAGTTTGGGCTTCCAAATTTTCTATAGTTGAGCTGTATCCAATTTATTGTGGCCCAATAGTTCTCTTTTCTTATCCAAGTGTTGCTATTCATACCCCTAAAATATGACTATGAAACACCCCCTTCCCCGCGGCGGTAGGTGACTTTACTTCTTCTTTGACGATGGCCATTCACTATTATTTGAACAACTTATTTTTTTTTTACATTCCTCTCTTACAAACAGCAATTAAATTTCGATATATCATCATGTATACTATGTTATATTTATAGCTTTCTTCTCATTACCTATAAGTCTATTCAATCATGTTTAATTCTTTTCAGATTTTAGAATTAATATAAAATCAGAAGAGACGTTTATTTTTTCTTTTCTAAAAAACACTATTCCTACTATAATCGTATCCTTAATTTAATTATCCAACTGCTAGATTTTAATGCATTTATTTTTTTTTTTTGTTCTGAAAAGTTGGCAAGCGAAATGTATTAGGGAAGGGTAAAATTTAAATCAATTTTTTAGCCACCTACTTATTTAAAGATTCGAATTTTAGTGCCACCTTGGGCGCATGAGTTCGAGTCCCAGCACTCGACTCCTCTTTTATTATGAGTTTATTTGGCTCCCCGCTTTGAGAGTAAAATAGATTCTAATTGTAATATATCAGTATTTAAAAAAAAAAAGATTCGAATTTTAGTAACCAATAGAAAAAAACTGCTTGATAAACACGCACTTAAATTACCAAGAATTAAGAAAAAGAGACAAATATAAAGATATTTGTTAAAATATGAAATAAAAAATAGAATCTATATATATATATATATATATATATATATATAAAGCTGGAACTACAAGAGGTGATGTGGCATCACCATTTCTCATTTTTTTATATTCTCTATTATTTAAAATATCTAAAATATTGTTGGATATTCTTTGTACATGTCTCTTCCTCTTTCTATTTAAATCCAACAATATGTAACCATTAATAATAATTAATTATAAGTCTTTTGAAACATTCATTTATTTTATTATGCTAGCAATTAAACTTTAGTGGCTTAAAATACATCAATTAATTAACATAGGAAGAGAGGTTCTTTCATCTTCCCTTAATAATGCCACTAGGGCCTAAGTTTAATTATATATATATATATATATATATATATATAAAGAAGTGATGTGCCATCACCATTCCTCATCTTTTTATATTCTCTATTATCTAAAATATCTAAAATATTAATGAATATTCTTTGGACATGTCTCTTCCCTTTCTATTTAAATCGAACAAAATGTAACCATTAATAACAATTAATTATAAGTCTTTTGAAACATTCATTTATTTTATTATGCTAACAATTAAACTTTAGTGGCTTAAAATACATCAATTAATTAATATAGGAAGATAGGTTCTTTCATCTTCCCTCAATAATGTCACTAGGGCCTAAATTTAATTTTAATAATTTTAATGTGTCTTCCTCTTTCTATTTAAATCCAACAATATGTAACCATTAATAATAATTAATTATAAGTCTTTTGAAACATTCATTTATTTTAAGGAAATTTACACTCGTCCACCTGTTTGTTTTGTCTTTTTCAAAAATACACAAACACTTCTTTTTTTTAGCGCGCCACCTGAAGTTTGCTTTTTGTTGCATTCGTTCACTTCCGTCTAATTTCCGTTAGTGGATTTAACGGAATGTTAACGAAATGACCTTTTTACCCCTCAAAATTATAATTTAACCCAAAATAAATGGAAATTGGAGATAAATTGGATGGATTTAATTTTTTTCAAAGGTGGATGCTATAAATTGGAGGAAAATAGTGTTTGTTACTTGCTAAATTTAGAAAATTTGTATTTATTTTTTTGAAAAAGAAAAAAGAAATACAAATTTTCTAAATCTAACAAGCAACAAATACTATTTTTCTCCAAAAAAATAAATACAAATTTTCTAAATTTAGTAACAAACATTATTTTCCTCCAAATTTCTAGCATCCACCTTTGAAAAAAATTAAATCCATCCAATTTATCTCCAATTTCTATTTATTTTGGGTTAAATTGTAATTTTGAGGGGTAAAAAGGTCATTCCGTTAAATTTGCTAACGGAAATTAGACGGAAGTGGATGAATGCAATAAAAAGCAAACTTCAGGTGGCGCGCTGAAAAAAAAAAGTGTTTGTGTATTTTTGAAAAAGACAAAACAAAAAGGTGGACGGTTGTAAATTTTCCTTTATTTTATTATGCTAGCAATTAAACTTTAGTGACTTAAAATACATCAATTAATTAACATAGGAAGAGAAGTTTTTTCATCTTCCTTCAACAATACCACTAGGGCCTAATTTTAATGCCATAATCACATATTTAATTATGGAACCTTTTATTTAGTGCTTTTTGGCTTCTTCAAATTTTATTATGCTAGCAATTAAACTTTAGTGTCTTAAAATACATTAATTAATTAACATCGGAAGAGAGAATCTTTCATCTTCCTCAACAATGCCTCTAGGGCCTAATTCTTCTTATTCTAAATTTAAGTTTCATTTGCTTGTTATCATCAGCAACACAAGTCGATTATGATGCAACTACCATTATAATTAATGGAGAACGACGAGTTATCTTCTCTGGTGCAATTCACTATATCCTCGCAGCACTCCACAAGTACTACATACAAATAATTAATTTACAATTTCTCAAATCACTTGCACTTTCACATTTTCTTCTTCTTTTAACCCAAAAAAAAAAGGCTACTTTGCTGCAAAAATATTATCTTAAATTTTTTTGTTCCTAACAAGCCAAATATGATCCCACATTCAAAACGGTGCACTTTCATGTTTAGGAAAAATTATGGGCAATATTTTTGGATCAAATAGCATTGTCATTCTTTAAATATGCAAATTTTGATATGATTTATTTTTATACGCGTTGTATTTGTGCAGATGTGGCCAGATCTTATACAGAAGGCAAATGATGGAGGGCTCGATGCAATTGAAACTTATATTTTGTGGAATGTTCATGAGCCTTAGCGTCGCCAGATGTCAATTATTATTATTATTATTATTATTATTATTATTATTATGTGCGATATTTATTATTATTGAAATAAACATACAAAATTAACTTGTTCAATCTTCCTTTTGAGAAGAGATCAGTACGATTTCTTAAGAAATTTGGATTTCATCAAATTTTTATTTTTTAATTTGATATTTTTAAAACCGCGCGAAGCGTGGTTCTATTTTCTAGTTAATTAATAACGGTAAGCAAATGGTTTAAAAAGTGGGATTTAGATCCTCTTTTGATCTGATCACTATCTGAACTTTTAAGGATCTAATGACATGTGGCATTATTAAATCCGATGGCCAAGATTTATTGGTAATTAATTTTTTATTTGAACGCCATCCTCACTTTCCAAAACCCACCTTCCAAAACGCGGTGAAACCTCACTCTCTCTTTCAAAATTAAAGTTTCGTCAAATTCATAAAGAAATCTAAATCTTCAAAATGGAAAACATCCAAATCGCCTGACAATATCAAGGTAAGAAGTTAAAATTCTGTTAGCTAGATGTGATAATCGCTCACATAGTATTGATTTAGCATCAATCTCTTCATTGTTGAGATTATTAACATTCTTGTGCCAAAAGTTTGAATTTTTCTTATGAGAAACCTATTGTTATTTGCTAAGATTTTATTTTATTTTATTTTTTTATAGATTTGTTGAGATGTTTTTGCAACACAAAGTAAACAAAAAAGTGGGAATAGTCCCATCTTCTTACTAAATAAATAAGTTTATAATTTTCTGATGTCCACCACCTGTTTGATAAAATGTAGTACTAATTTGTTTTATGCTGAAGCTGTTGAAAGGAATTGTTTTTTCACTATATTTCACTTATTGAATTTTTTTTATATTTTTTTGCAGCCTGACAAAAATGAGATGCTACAAAAGAATGTTGTCTAAATATTATACACGCTCAAATGTGGAGAAGGAACAAAGGTTAATGAATCAAATGTGTTATACTTGGTCTATGGAGGATTATGTGAGCTGGTCAAGACTAAATTTTTGTTAGATTATCTGCATTACTCAAAATTGTAGTTACGGAGTTTTGTTTGCCGATTAAATATGAATCTATAATGATTTGATACTATTGGAATTTAATGTTATAGTTGTGGAGAAATTTTGGGTTTGCTATATACTAGCCTATGAAGAATAGCTTGCCTAGAGCATAGATTACTTGTGTACTATAGTTGAGTTTCTTCATTATTAAATATGGTTCGCCTTTGCTCAAGGCTAGTGTAAACAACATCCTCCACCAAGAAATGCCTTCAAGATCAATGTTGATGCAACAATTGATAAACAAAATCAAACAAGTAGGATTGGAAGTGGTCAAAAGGGATTCAAATAGCAAGACAAGTATAGTAGCTGTCAAGACATCATAATTATGCAAGGATGTGGCATATGTGGAGGCTGGAGCTATGACATGAGGGCTAAAGGCAGCAAATGAAGTTGTTGATTTGGTTAACAATAAGAAAGGAAGCAAAGCTGAAATTTCTTGGGTAATTTCTGAAATCTAAAACCAGAGCGAGTTGTTCCAGAAAGTCAGATTTCAACACATCCCAAGATTGTGCAATGTCCAGGCTTATATTTTGGCCAAAATAGCTACTGTATCATCTTTTCTAAATGAATGGAAAAGATTCTTTCTTTATCAATAAAATAAAATAAAATAAAATAAAGCTTTCATTTTGTAAGAACAATATTTTTATCAAATAAAAAATATACTATATGCAAACAACTTTCATTCTATTGCTCATTTCTCCAAATTTACAACGTTCTCTTATTCACATTGTATTATTAGCATAAACAAACCTAAGCATTGAACATTAAAATATCAAACAGAGAAACACTCATTAATATAAAGCTCCTAATGGATAGGCAAAAACAGTTCAAAAATACAAAAAACCAACAATTTGTAAATGAATCTAAACCAACAAAAATTACATTGTCTGAAACTAACTAAATATTAAAAGGAAAAACTGAACTAAAATTTGTTACATTAAATTTGTGCTACTGGGAGCTTGAGAGCTTTGAAATCCATTTGAGAATCCTGTGCTATTTTGTTCAAGCAAAGCCTAAAAGTTTGTTTGTTGAAGTAAATCATGAACACTTACCTGTCGAACTCGATTCATCAATTGTGGCTGCAATAATAAGCATGAAAAAGAACTATTATGCTAGCTAGAAAGAACAAAATTTAGCTTCACACACAAAAACTAATTAAAAACCACTTACTGAATAAGAATGATCAATCATTAATGAATGAGGACTATTATTGATCACCAGAAGCAATTGACCAAGTGGCTGTGAAAATGAATAATTTAAACAAAAAAATTAATCTAGATGAAAGTAATTGTTCAATGTTGTATCTATATAAAACTAGTTAATTAGTAATATAGGCAATCACCTAGACTATTTGCGATTGCTAATTTGTTAGCCTCTTTCTCTTATTTTTTTGTCAAGGCTACTTCCAAACTACTCTTGAATCTACGTCTTCCACGACATGACTCCTTCTTTAGACCTTTTGCTTTGACAATATCTATGTGCTCAGTCGAAGGAGATTCTTGAACTTTTTCTTGCGCACTACCGTCAATTTCCAAACGTAAAATATCCTCAACTAATCTTGCCAAATCCATGGCCCGCGAATTTGCTAGCTCATATGCTTTTTTACTTTCAGAAGCTCTATTGGATATTTTGGTAAATATAGAACATAAAGACCTCTATCGACATGTCTGTTGCAACTTAGGATCTGCTTGGATTTCACACCCATACACGTCTTTAATACATTTTGCTCTTGCTTGTTTTGTCCACCTTTTTAAAAATATACTGGGTATGAATTTCTTGACATCCATAACATCTCTAAGAACCTTGATGATATGGCCGCATAAAACCCCCCTCATCTCAAACCTCCTGTAGTTACAAGACAATGCACTGTTATTCTCTATTTTCACACATCTCTTTTCAAAATCATCCATACCAACTATACATAGTAAAGATTCACCATCGCTAGAGTCTTTCTTTAATAGATAAAGCAATAGACTCTTTAAATTGGTCTTGGAACTCTTGAAAAATTACCTTTGTGTAAATCTCCCTTGCACGAGCCAGCATTTTAATAGACATTTTCATATTGACCAACCTATAACATAATTCATACTCTGTTTCTAATTCCTTGTATCGTTTATCATTGACCATCATTTCAAAGTGCATAAAAAAATAACACATATTAAGATTTGATTTCAAGTAGTCTTTTAAAATTACATTAAAATTCTCACTAAGCTGGGTGCTCTTCATTCCCGTTGACCGTGCCTGCCTAACATGTGCATAAACCTATTTCTATCTTAACTCATATACACTTTTTAACCAATTATTATCATGTGCATCATATTTATCAATCATGTTATTCCAAGCAACTAGAAACTCATTTTCATCCTCAAATACCGACAAGACACTTTTCACAGTGCCAATACCTTTAAACACCGTTTACATCATTTTGCATCATATGCCATGTGCAAAGCTTGAAGTTCACGTTCAATGGACTAAATTGGTTTTCTCAAATTTGTCTAACTACAATTGCTAATTATTTAGGAGATGAAGAGTTTTTTTTATGGTAAGAGAATAAATTGATAGAAGTGGGAATTGTAAGTGTTGCAGCGGGAAAACATCTCTGTAAAAAACACATCGTCTAAGAGGTAAATAATTAGTTACAAATAAATCTTGACCATTAGATTTAATAATGGCACATGTCATTGGATTCTTAAAAGCTCAAATGGTAATAAGATCCGGAGAGGATTTGCACCCGTGAAATAGAATCTTCTAATTTGGGAATAATAAGAAGACACGTGACTTAGATTTGAGTCCTTGTGAAATGGGACACCGGCACTACTCCCCCTAAAGTGTATTTTAAAATTACATAAGAGCTTTAGTGTTTATTTTTGATTTTATATGTTTTGGACAAGTGGCGCAATAGGATTTGATGGTGCAAATATGTGCACATGCAATACGGATTGGCCAAATTTCAATTTTAGCTTTTCTCAATTCAAAATTAGCTAAACTAACCCATTGACTATTTTGGACAGAGCTGTAACATAAGTGATCAGTTTGGAGGTTTCATTAGTAGTCTTGGTTTGGCGTTATGGTAATTGTAACTTTCAAATAAAATTACTAATGATAATTTTAATGAAATATTGAATGTTTTCATTGTAAGTGTTTACCAAATACTTTGGTATTTAAAAATTATAATTATTACACAATACAATTTAAATTTAGTTATGAGTTGAAGAGCTGTCAAATAATACCAAATGAAGTTGTAACTTAAGAATAAAAAAAAAGGAAAATTCGAAGTCCAATTACAAAGAAGCATTTGATATGAAGAAAAGAAAATGGATTCCAATGGAAATGTCTTTTTATAACTGTTAATTTGTTATTGTCCCATACGCTTGAAGGTGTGGCTGCAAAATGAAGCTTTCGGACAACATAAAATAGTGGAAGTTGGTACACCAGCTCTGGCTTTTTCAAACAAGCACTTAATAAATTTTGGCCATGCGTGGTTGCCACTCTCTGTTCACTGGTTAGTTGCTTCCAAATACACATGACGGATATCAAATATATAGTTGATTGTACTCCTGTCCTTATTTGTTTGTTTATTTATTTTATATTTATGCCGTTGGTGGGAAACATCAAACTGCTAGAAATCGATACACAACTTTCAAATTGCCCAACAAAAACTTCCCATGCCCACAATTTTTCAATGATGTTTAGTTCGCGTTCATCTGCAAAAAGCATCTAGCACATTACCCCTTTTTATATAAAGCTGGATTAAGAATCTTTCATGATTTGATCTCTTCTAAACAAATTTCACTTACATAATTAATAGTTAATAAATTAAAAAATAAAAATAGTTAGATTTTATTTATATATTTATTATTAAAAAAATAGGCTGTACAAGATTTTTAAAAAATCAAAAAAATTTAAATCAAGAAAGGATCCTAATCTATAAAATTAACAGTTAAAAATCACTTTTTATTTATTCTTTGTGCCTTCTTATTGGGAGCTACATGTTAAAATACTTGTATTATTTTACGGGATACTATTAATATATTATTTGATAAGAAGTTATTTGAATGGCTAAAGTCGAGGGCCCAGTTTAAGCATAATGATAATTTCCTTCTTGTTTGTAGAAAGTACGTCAAACACAAGAAGGCTTTAAAATTGTCTATTTGCTGTTAATTTTTTTAACAGTGAAATTTAATAAAGGGCTTAGAAGGAACTAGAAGGACTTAAGTGACGTATTTTAAAAATTAAGGTCTCTGAATTTTATTCTACAAACAACGGGGACTCAAGTTAAAAAAATACCTAAGAATAAATACAAGACTACTTTCTGCCTTCTAAGCCATGCTATATGAAATTTTTAATTTGGCACTTGTGTATGATTGGGGTATTCATAAAACGATGGTGGGAGTTCATTTATTGGAACTCATAAGCAAGGCTGCGAATTTCGCGAGCAGTACAAGTACAAGCTGGAAGCTTATGAACATGAATGTGATAATGATCATCACCATCATCTTCTTGGCCATCCGCTTTGCTGCAAACTCGTTCAGGCTCAAGAGTTATTGGCTGCCGGTGTTTACTTTCCGTCAGGAGACGGCCGCCAAGTGCCCATATTATTGTTATTGTACGGTGTGCCTCGATGGGATATCTGATGGCCAAAAGTTTAGGCGGCTGCCCGAATGCAAGCATTGCTTCCATGTCGAATGCATTGATGCATGGTTTCAATCACGTTCCACTTGTCCACTCTGTAGAATTGAGGTCGCTATTGTTATTGCTCGACAACGTCGGAACCACCAGGATGGTCTTGGTTTCCTCTCCTTTTTCTCTTTCCATTCTGCAGAAACTTGTTAGTATAGTCCATTATTTTCTTCTCAACCTCAACCTCAAGGTACTTCTTCTAGTTGCATGGAGGACCATCTTGGGACTGCTGTGGTTGAAGAAATAAATTGTTTTTTACTGTACTGATGGAGTAAGCTGCTGAATTTACTTTTACAATTTAAATTTGAGATTAAGCATTGTTATGTATCTAACTTCAATTAAATTTTGAAATGTCTTTTGACGGAAAGACTCTATTTATACATACAACTATTTGTCACAAAGTATGAATGGATTGTCAAGACACCAACACACTATTCTGTTGGGATTTGGATTCGGCAGCCTCGGAAACATTTGTTGTTCTTATTTTCAGAAAGAATAACGATATACTTACAAATGTTCACGCCACCAATCAATGATTGCCATATATCTAATGATAGCTCAATTTTGTGAGGTTATTACTCTTTTGGCAAAATGGGACAAAGGGAGTCAGGTTATCAACCGATAGTTGAAAGCATTTGACTTACGCCAACAAACCCACTTGTGAGTGGAAGCTTAAATTGCTTTTTCGTGAGTTTGGTGGTACCCGCTCTTTATTTTCTGGACTTTATAGAAACACGTCACGTCAACCCATGCGTTAGTGCCCACGATGACTTTTCTTCTTAGGTTGGAACCGAATTTGAATAATGAATATAAGAAAAGTCGAGCACAATCTATATGTACATATATACCAAGTAACTACGTGGCGTAATTATTTCTTCAACTTTCATAATTAGATACTCCTCTATTTATGTAAGAGTGATCAATAAATAGGTAGGAATGGACACATAGTTAATGGAATTTACGACGGGTTCGTTGAGGCCGCTACTAGCTACTAGCTAGATTGATTGTTAAACTACCGAATTCTGATTCATATTTTAAAATAAGCAAAGTATTAAAAAAAAAGGAAGAATTACATAATTAGATTTAAGCCCAATCAATTTTTCTTTTTTTTGGCAGTAAAATTTTGAAGGGGTTGAGCAAATATTGGTAAAATAATTTATATTAGAGTGAAATAATTAGTACTACCCCTTTAAACAACTCTTAAAAGAACCCCATAAATAATTAACCCAGTTTTCTATTTTGGAACAACTTTACTTTATTGTCATAAATACTCTTAATTCATTAATAAAAGTCCATCTTAACGTGTTTCATTCTTCCCTTTGAAAAAAAGGGCTTCTTTTTCGTTTTTGAAGAAGATTTGTGTTTATTTCATGAGCCTTGATTCTTCTAAATAATGATCAATCCAAAAGGTCTTTTATCCAAGAATTATTGAATAAAACAAATTTAGATTCTAATCTTTACCATTCCATTTATTTCCTAAAAGTAAAATTAAAAATCCATGTCATCCTTGATATATATGATATATAATAAACAATACTAGAAAGGAATTTACCAATTAATTTAAATGCGATCCTCTAAGTATGCAAACTATGGTTACATTAGTGATGAAAGGTTAGGAAATTTAATTTCTTTATATGGTCTAGATTTTAAATTTGGATTCAAATAATTTAGTTTTTACTACTCATGTAGATCTAAGTTTGACATATTAAATAATGATTAAGGTGTTATGGCTTAAATGTTACAGTTACTATAAGAATATAAGAAAAAATGACGTAGTGGTGGTATTGACTATTTTCTTTTATCTTAGCACACCCTATTAATCACTTTTATTATAATTCTAATTTATCCCTGTGCCAAACTAATAAAAGTACAAGTGGTTTTTATCTCTCTAAAATTTTGTCACTATGATAATTGATATCTTTACAAATTTCATGCAAGCAAACAATTAAACCATCTTTAAAAAATCACAATTTGTACTTAAAAAAAATTAGATTAAATCCCTTCATTGACAGCAAATAACATTAATTCCATATCCAAAAGGACGAAAACAAAAAAATGAGCCAGTTTAATTAGGTCCATCCTCTACTTGGATTGCTGAAATCGCAAAAGAAAATTATAGACACTACAAGAAAATAGGTAATAGATGACAGACAGTTTATAACAGATTCAACTTATATCATAATAGTATAACAGACTCGTGATAGAATTCTATCACGAATTAATGATGATTTTGTGATATAATTATTGTTTATCACAACTTTATGATAGAATCATGATAAAAATTTTATCTGTCAAGAAATTATGATAAAAAAATTAATTTGACTATGTTTAACCTAAAGTTTAATATATTATTTTATTTTAAAAAACAAAAGGGTGCATTTTAATAATTCAAAAATGAAAAAAAGAGAAAAGAAAAATACTATTGTCTTGACCCAAGCCCCAAAATCACTAACACTCATCACTCTCTCACGACCAAACCCTAGAAATCAACCTTGCACTCAATCAATCGAGCAAAACACCATCCTTTCGCCGCCATTCAAGTATATTGTAACTATGCCAGTAATGTTGTTTAAAAATTGTTGCTGTCAGCACAATTTTGCTAGTAGTATTGAAACTGTAGAACTAACTCTCACATTCTCAATTGATTGAAGAATGCCACCATTCTGCCCCCATTTAAACCATTTACTCTCGATTACACACTCGTTTTGCATTGTTTCTCAGTCTCTTTGTCCTTTCAGCGTCACCATCACTCTTGTTTCACTTCGTGAAGGTAAACACTTAGAGTGTTTTTTTTTTTTTTTTTTTTTTTCATTTTGTCCTTTGATTTTGGGTGTGGAATTGATTGGGTTTGTAATATGAATGAGTTTGCCGAATAAATTAATTGGGTTTGACTTGCATGAAATGATGACAAATTTTCCTTTGCAAATCTGACATGGTGATGAAAAAATCAATGAAATTTTATTGAATAGAAGTGAGTATGATTTTTTTTCCCGATTTTGACCCACATTTAATCAAAACGAAATTAAGTGTCATTATTTTCAATTTTTACCGTTGTAATTTGGAATCATTTCAAACTGTCTATATATATTTATAAAACTGAGACTTGAGGAGGTGACATGGCATCACCATTTTTCATCTTTGTATATTCTCTATTATCTAATAAATAGAGATTTTTTTTTTTAGATTTGGCTTTTCATCTTCTCATAATTAATTTTATTGTTATTACACAATAAAAATTATGTAAAAGTTTTAATGAGGCATACTTTTTGTAATGAACATCCAAGGGGGAGTGTTATGAATTTATTAAAATAAATGTAGATATTCATAACATATATCTCTTAGTCTCCCCACTATCTCCCATTAGCAACATTTAGCTTCCCTATAACTCCCACTATCTCACAAGAAATTATGATCCATAATTTTTCATTAATTTCATGGAGTGATTATGTAACTATAAAAGGAGAGTTCATCTTTTTGTCTTGTATACAAACAATTGGAATGAATAAAACCACTTTATGATTTATTCTCATTTTATTCTTTATCTTGCGTTTCTTCTTTATTTGTATTGCTGGCTAATAGCTTTTTTTTTTTTTTTTTATAAAATTGCCTCATCTTAAAAAAAATCAATTCATATTTTTTATCAGTTTCATCAAGTGTAAAGTAAGAAAAAAAGATAATACTAAATTGTAAGAAAAAAAGATAATACTAAATTTTTTTTTTCAAAGCCGCGTGAAGCGCGGTTCTATTTTCTAGTTTCTTTATAATTTAAAACCCTAAAACCCCCAATTATTTAAAATCCCCCAATCATTAATTTTTTGTCTTTTTTCTAAAATTGTGCATCTGTTAGACTTATTCTTGTGCATATAATATGAGGATATGTTGTAGTTTTTCTATTTCTCCCATTTCCTTAACAACAACCAATATCCTTTCAATTTCAAAACCCATCAACTACAAATTCCAGCGTATAAAATCTCAAGTTGCTTTTCTTTTTGGCGTCAAATTTAATTTAATTTGTTGAAAAAGATGATTAATTTTGTGTAATAGCTAGGTGCAAGCGTAATTATTGATCCTCTGTAGGCTTGAACTATTTGCTGCCATCTCTTTCACAGGTCTGGTTTCCAACAAGCCACAATGAAATTAACTCTTTGGCAAATAGATTGTTGCACTCTTTTTTATATTTATGTTGGTAGTTTTGAGTTTGCTTCTTTTACATATGCAGAAAAAATTAATTTCTGTTGATTGAATCAATTTTGTATGTTTAATTTCATTTTTAATTTTTACTTTGAAATACAAATGTATGCATATTCTTGCTTTTGAGAATTTAATTTGTTGAGTTTCATTAGATTGTTGATCTGTGATTTGTCTTAATATAGATAGGATTTAATGTCTAATGCCTTGAGAGTATCTTGTATGTATTATTCTCTGGGTAATTCCTCATAATTTAGGATCACTTAAAATCCTGAAAATTGAGCTTTATTTCAATTTTTTTTTTTTCCTTATAGAAATCACTTCCGAGAAGTAGTGAATAATAATTTGATTGCTGTCCAACAAGACCACAAATTAAAATTACAATCAGTTGGTATTTATATTTTATCCATTAGCAATTAACACCTTTTATAATCATGAAATAACTCTTTTTTACTTCTTAAAAGTTTCAAAGACCACAAATAGTTTTACATGTTCAATTAAGAATGCTTTGGCTGAGTGGATATTTTCCTTACTTTTAGTCTAAGATGTTGCCTCTTCTAATGGTTAGGTAACATGGTTAGAGCGATTGAAAATGCTTGAAACATAGAGCAAAACAACTACAGAAGCTTAAATAGTTAGATCAGAAACACCAATTATTGACATTAAGCTCTATCCAGGTATTTCTACCTTTTTTTCTTTAACATAAACATCTCTTTCATTTTTTTTATAATGTTTCGAATTACATGAAACTCAATTGTTTTAGTTGCTACATGGTAAAATTGAACATTATTACTTTAACGCAGCTTTGGGATTAGTTGAAGTTTGTTTGGAGTGAGCTAACCATTTTTTGACATCCTTGTTGCATCAGCAAAATGGTCAGAAGTACTTTGTCATGAGGGAGACATCAGCAAAGAAATTATGGGAGGCACTGAAAGAAAAGTACATGAATAAAAGCCTTGAAAATAAGCTTTATATGAAGAAAAAACTCTATCGATTCACGTATGCATCTGACATGTCGATAAATGACCATGTGAACTCATTCAACAAGATATTAGCAGATTTGCTAAATTTGGATGAGAAATTTGAAGACGAAGATAAGACGTTATTGCTCTTGAATTCCCTTCTTGATGAATATGATCATCTCACCACCACTTTGTTTCATGGGAAGGACAATGTCACATTCGATGCTGTATGTAGTGCATTGTATAACTCTGAGACCAGAAAAAAAGAAATAAAGGATCACATAGATACAATTGTAAAAGCATTGACAACGATATGTCGTTCAGAAAGCTGCAAATCTGGGAAAAATAACAAGTCTAAAGGGAGGCATGTGAAAGATGAATGTGCTTTTTGTTGCGAGAAAGGGCATTGGAAAAAGAATTGTCCTAAGTTATAAAAAGGGAAGACTACTTCTGATGCATGTGTAGCAGAGCATGGAGAGGAGTCAGACTTTAGTTTGATTGACATGACGTTGACATGTCATTCAGATGAGTGGATTTTGGGTTCGGGTTGTATTTATCATATGTGTCCTAACAAATGTTGATTTTCTAGCTTCAAGGAGTTGGACGGTGGAGTTGTTTTTATGAGAAATGACAACGCCTGTAAAACTGTGGAAATAGGTTCAATCCAATTGAAGAATCATGACGGCTCAATCCAATTCTTGATAGACATTCGCTACGTACCAAGTTTGAAGAAAAATATCATCTCATTAGGAGTCCTAGAATCTGAAGAGATTACAATCACTTTGAGAGATAGATTTTTAAAAGTAGTAACTAGTGCACTGACGGTGATGAAAGACACAAGAAGAAATAACTTGTACTATTTCCAAGGATGTACAATTACTGGATCAACATCAACAGTTTCTAGAAAAGATGTAGATTCAGAAGCAACCAAGTTGTGGTATATGTGTTTGGGACATGCTAGTGAAAAAAACATTGCAGACTTTAGTAAAACAAGGCTTACTGAAAGTTTCAAATTCTTGCCAATTAAAAACATTGTGTTTTGGGCAAGAAAATAAAGGTAAAGTTTGGTTCAGTAATTCACGAAACAAAAGGGATCCTCGACTATGTTCATAGTGATGTGTGAGGACCTACCAAAACAGCTTCTTTGGGAGGTACACACTATTTTATTACTTTTGTTGATGATTATTCAAGAAAAGTTTGGGTGTTTTGGGCATATTTCTGAAATAGAAGAAAATGATCGAGACTCAGACTTGTCAAAAGGTCAAAAGACTTCGCTTAGACAATAGTGGTGAGTACAAGAATGATTTATTTATACAAATATACCAAGATGAGGGCATTGTGCGATACTTCACTATTTGAGATACATCACAGTAGAATGGGTTGGCAGAACACATGAACCGGACTATACTAGAGAAAGTTTGGTGTATGTTGTCCAATGCTGGATTGGACAAAGAGTTTTGGGCTGAGGCAGTTGTATATGCGTGTCATCTAATCAACCATTTGCCATCAGCTGCAATTGAGGGCAAAACACCCATGGAAATATGGACTAGTAATCCTGCTACTGATTATGATTCTTTACATGTTTTTAGTTCCACTGCTTATTATTATGTAAGGGAATCTAAGTTAGACCCAAGAGCAAATAAGCATTGTTCATGGGCATAACTGGTGGAGTAAAAATGATACCGTCTTTGGTGTCCTGTTACAAAGAAGATTGTTTCCAGTAGAGATGTGACTTTTGATGAATCAACCATTTTGAAACAAAAAGATTCTCAAGAGGATAACAAGACCAGTAGAATTTTACAGTAGGTAAAGTTTGAAAAAGTTAAAGATAATACAGTCGGTGTTGTGGAGATAAATAGTGATTCTCCATTGACCGAAGTTGAAAAAGAGGTTTTGGCCCAAGAATCTTTACACTAACAAGATTCAATTGCATATAGAAGGCTATACAGAAAGATTCGCAGACCTGCTCGCTTTGTTGATATAGTGGCTTATGCACTTTCAGTTGTAGATAATAATGTTTCTTCCACTTATATAGAAGCAGTAAGTAGCCTTGAAAGTATACAGTATAAGCTAGCAATGGATGGAGAAATGCAGTCTCTTCGTAAAAATAGAACTTGGTAGTTAGTTACATTGCCCAAGGAAAAGAATGCAATTGGGTGCAAATGGGTATATGTAAAAAAAGAAGGATTTCCTCGTAAAAATGAAATTCGATACAAGGCAAGATTGGTAGCGAAATGTTACGCTTAGAAAAAAAGGAATAGACTACAATGAGGTATTTTCTCCAGTCGTGAAACACTGATCTATTCGAATTTTGCTAGCCATGGTTGTGCAATTTGATCTTGAACTAGTTTAGTTTGATGTAAAAACTGTATTTTTACATGGCGATTTGGAAGATGAAATCTACATGACTTAGCCAGATGGTTTCAAAGTTGCTGGAAAAGAAAATTGGGTTTGCAAATTGACAAAGTCGCTTTATGGATTGAAACAATCTCCAAGGAAGTGATATAAGCGATTTGATCGATTTATAAAAAAGGTAAAGGTACATAAGAAATAAATTTGATTATTGTGTGAATTTTTGCAAGTTTCAAGAAGGATCCTTCATATATTTACTCTTGTATGTTGATGATATGCTAATAAGATCCAAGAGCAAAGATGAGATTTAGAAGTTGAAGACTTAATTCAATCAAGAATTTGAGATGAAAGATCTGGGTGAAGTTAAGAAGATTCTTGGCATAGAGATATGCAGAGATAGAGCTCGTGGCAAAGTCAGCTTATCTCGGAAGTAATATTTGAAAAAGGTACTACAACAATTTCGCATGACAGAGCAGACAAAACCTATGAGTACTCCATTGGCTTCTCATTTTAAGATTTTTGCACAACTATATCCTTCGACAGATGCGGAACGAGAATACATATTACAAGTTCCATATTCAAATGCAGTGGGTTGCTTGATGTATGTAATGGTGTGTACAAGACCTGACATTTCACATGCAGTTATTATAGTGAGCAGGTATATGCATAATCCTGATAAAGGACATTTGTAAGCTGTGAAATGGATTCTACGGTACATTCAAAAGACCGTGAATGTTGGTTTCCTGTTTGAGCCAGATGATACACTTGGTCAAGGTGTGATCGGGTACGTCGATTCTGATTATGCTAGTAATTTAGACAAACGACGGTCAACCACCGGATATGTATTAACTTTTGTTATAGGGCCAATCAGTTGGAAGTCTACACTACATTCTACAGTTGAACTGTCTACCACAGAAGCCGAGTATAAGAAAATTACAGAGGCTGTTAAAGAGGTCATTTGGTTACAAAACTTGCTTGAATACTTGGGATTGACACGGGAGCACATTAATGTGTATTGCGACAGTCAAAGTGCTATTTATTTAACAAAGAACCAAGTTTATCATACGCATATGAAGCACATCCACGTATGATTTCACTTTGTACGGGAAATTATTGATGAATGAAAGATTATTTTACTGAAAATCAAGACTATAAGGAATCCCGTAGATATGTTAACCAAGGTGGTAACGATGATCAAGTTTCAACATTGTCTAAACTTGATCAATATCCTGCAAGTTTAAAATAGTGAGAAAAACATAGATTGGAGGATGAATTGATATATGGGGAGTTTAGTATTCAACTCAGATTTGGATAAATTTTCACCGACGTGAAGAATTGTTGAAAAGTCAGCATCGAATCCAATTTTCACATGCATATGGCTAGCAATTTTTGACTATAATTGCATGTGCATTCTAGCTCTTCACCAAAGACACACCAAAGCGCCATTAAAATTGAAAATGGCCAAGATTTTTTTCATGCATTCATATTGTAAGCTTTGCCTATAAATAGAGGAGTAGAATGTATTTGTAAATCATCCAAAAATTGTGAGATCTAAGAGCATAGCAAGTGAGCTCTTCGAGAATTTAAAGAGAGTATTTCCTTGGGTGCTAAGAGGATCTAATTGGGTGTATTGGGTTATTGAGTTTTGAGAGTTTTTACCACTTTTGTAAATTCCCATTTATTAGTAAAATTATCTTCAAATCTTTGCCCATTGATATAGGCATTACTCCGAACCACCTAAATTATTGCGTCCTATTTTCTTTGCATTTATTTGCCACATTTATATTTCTCCAAAAGTTACAGTCACGATAATATTGGTAATTGCTCAACTCGCGCTTCTGTAACATATCCAACATTATGGTCATTTCAATATTTGCATTCTTACAGTAGTTTAATAATAAAATTTATCAAATATATACAACTTACAATAATTTAACAATAAATTGGCCAAATATATGTAACTTATTTTAAAATTCACATACATTTGAAAATAAAATTTACTAAATATTTAATTGATTCTCTTCGAAATTGATTATTTCTATAGCACATCTAATAACAATTATTTTAAAAGGTACAATATTTTCAAACTGCTCCTAAATTTATCCCAAATTTGAAAAATTAATGATAAGTAACATATTAACATAAGAATGGTGCTAAGAACCTGTGCATTTAATTTGAGGACATACGTTCAAGTACAACCACCAACCAATTATATAATTAGGAGAGACATATTTCCCATAGGGACATAAATGTGGATAAAATAGATATATCCCTTTAATGCTATTGAGGGTAGATATTTTTGAACTGTGCCACAACCAAACTGAAATGCAAGTTACGCAACCCAAGAGGGGGGTGAATTGAGTTTTTAAAAATTATGCAATACATTTCGCACAACAAATTAATCTAACGCCTTAATGAAATAGAAAACAATAAATTCAAACAAGCATAAAAATAAAAGAGTAAGGGAAGAGAAAAACAAACACACGGATTTTTACGTGGTTCGACAATCTCCGCCTACGTCCACGCCTCCAAGCCAACCAAGCTCGAGGATTTCACTATCCAAGCCTCTCAAGGTTTCAAGTTCTTACAATTGACTTTCAAGGTGTCAATGAATCTTTACAATCAAGAGATTATCTCCCCAATCTCTTCACCCCAAGTGTTTCTCACACTTACACACTCACAATTTGAAAAATGAAAATTACAACAAAAACTCTCTTTAAGAGTGGATATGCAAATAATAGCTCAACAATGATTCAATCTATGATGATTTGCATTTTGGAAGCTCAATATATGTTGTATGATCTTATATTTGCTTGCATTAGTTCTTAGAATGAAGTTTGAGTTGAGTTTTTATAGTTAAAGCCCGAAAACTAGCCATTATAGGCAAATTTCCACGCCCAAACGGTTAGCCGCTTAGGAACAGTGATATTACCGTTATTTTTGAATTTTACTATAGTAATACTGTTCACTAAAATTACACTTTAGCCCAAAACTTTCTATAATTATACTACGGCTCAAAACGTCATAAAACTTTACAAATAGGTCCAATTTCAGAATTTTTTTAAAGAATAATTGTCTTTCCAAAACTTTTTAAAATTATGATATGGCTCCAAAGATATTATTATTTCGCAAAAGGGTCCTTTTCAACATAATATCCATATTTTTCAAAGTTCTCAAAACCTTTCACTCTAGTCCAAAATATTCATAAATTATAGTATGGCCCAAAACATTTCAAATATTTGTAAAAACGTCCAACTCCGAAATTTAATAATAATAATACTTATTAAAATCAAAGATTTCAAAACTTAGCATTTAAGTCGAAATTACTCAAATCCACAAAATACTTTACTTTATAAAAATAAAACCTTTTAGTTTATGAAAAGTATTTAATTGAATTAATCTCTTGAGCTTCTCAAATGCTAAATCATGCATCAATTAAATCATACTGGCTTTACAAGAATTTATCGCACTAATTTATTCGTTGAGCTCTAAACTATATTCTTGATGTCGTCGTTGTCCGTTAAGTGTCTTCAATCTTGATTTCACTTGATTCACTTGCATAAATATTATCCTTAAAAAAACTAGTGAAAAAGTGAAATACAATATTTATTATTTTTACTTAAGACACATGTTTGTTATCATCAAAATTACATTATGTGTAGCCCTTTAGGCTAACAATCTCTCACTTTTTGATGATGACAAACATCACATGTATTTTGACATTAAACTCCCCCTTAATACATGGCATACATGACTTCAACTTATAAATCAAATTTAAGAACAAACTCCCCCTAAATATATGATCTATAATAATTTTTAAGCTCCTCCTTAATATTTCATAACCGTGCACAAATACTTTAAGATCAAAATGCATATTATATGTCTCCGTATTCAATACATGATCTCTCCCCCTTCATCATCAAAATTACTAGAAATTAATGCTAAGACCGATAATATGTTAATGGATAATCGAGAAACATGAATATATGGCCAATTAAAAATTTTAACCAAAATGATATTATCCAAAAACTTATCATATTTATCTCCCCCTTTATAAGAAAAATAAAAGATAGATATATGCAATTTGAAACAAGATTATAAAAAATAATTCAACGAAGATATTACCCATTTTGTGCGAGCAAAAATTTCGGCAGAGTCTCCTCTTAAAAATGAACAAATCCTCAAATACACAACGTGATTAAAAAGCACTTCCATATAAGTTTAAACAAGTAAAACAAACCAACAACTCCACCAAGTCATCAAGCAACACATAAGGATTAAGCATATAATTAAGCAAAGAGTTATAATATTCCAAGAATCTGAAAATATCATCCAAATATAACATATCCGAAGATCAAATAACAAGCATCCTTAATCCACAAATTAAAAACAACATATCCAAATATCAAACAACAAGATGTCATCCGCAAATGAAAAACAACAATGCATGGAGAGATGTAGTGCAGAGTGACAACTGAAAAAATAAAAATAGAGTGCTAAGGAGATGGTGGATGTGATGAAGAGGATGGTGGTGGAAATCCAAGAGCTGCAAAAAGTTGCTGCTGGCCATCAAGAAGCTGCTGCTGTTGAGCAAAGAGAAGCTCTCGCTCGGAAATGGACTGAAGTTGAAAAGCTTTAAGCATAGACTGAAGTTTGTCTTGCCTCTCAGAAAGTGAATCCACTTTAGTTAATAGTTGCTGCAACGGATCCTCAGAGTCAGCTGAAGTAGAGTAGGAAGGGCCCTCGGAAGGTGGAGGACGTGAGAGATATGGAACACTAAGATCAGAAAGCAAGTGTAGGGGACGGACATCGTTAAAGAAACGATGATATGAAGGAGCAAGTTTCGTAACCTTTTTGTTTCTTTGATCTTTATGCCAGCTATCATCCCTCCAATAAAAACCCAGATTAACGATTGAGTCATCGCCTAATTCCCTCGAATTCAAGGAGATTGACTCGGTTATAGGGACACGAAAATACTCTAGAATTCGGGTAATGATACTAGCATATGGAAGGGATCTTTTGGCTAAGCTGGGAGTACTAAGCATATGATGAAAGATAATATACCCAATACTTAGCACCCTCTCCTTTAGAATGCAGTCCAAAATGGCTACATCCAAACGGCTAACTTCATCCGCATGACCAGACCTAGGAGTAATAACATGATGAAGAACATAATGAAGGATTCGAGTTTGAAGAGGTAAGGCTTGAGATTTCAAAGGTGAGTTACAGAACGCAGTGGACAAATCACGCCGTCGACAAATTTTTCGAACGGCATTCTCAAGTGAAAACCAAGGTTCTTTGATTTTGGCTCTAGCACTATATAGTTCCAATCCCTCATTTGGAGTTCTAAGGATAGAATTTAGCAAAGCAACATCAAATTCAATATGAACTGCCCCAACATTAGTAACAATTCTATTCGAAACTTCCGTATCCATATTCGAATAAAAAACCTTGACTAAATGTTCATAATAATGTTCATTAACAACCAACACATTCTTCCATCCCATAGCAATAATGAAATCTTTAAGAGATTTATCACAAATTTCTAAATTATCCATATTACTAAGATTGACAAAATAAGGTGTAATGACCGACTTTGGCTTGAAATTGTCGAGAAAACGTTTCCGAAGCATGGGTCGTGGAAAATGAGTCAACATAAACTCCGAATTGTCGCCATGATCATCCTTGCGCTTCTTGGCCACGTGTTTTCCCTTGGATTTGTCACCACCCGCCATTGTTGGAAGAAAAAAGAGCTTAAAAATGCAATTTCGGGTTTAACAAAATTTGAGTGAAATGGATTTGTTTGAGGCAAGATAATCAATCCTAGAGATGAATGAGCCTAATTTATGTTGTAGATTGAATTAGAAATGGACTAAAGGAAGCTTGAAAATGAAGAGAGAGAAACGGGTAGAGTGAGAATTTTTGATTTTGGGTTTTATGTGGAGAATTGATGAAATGTTGTTTTAAGAGTGAAAATTAAAGGAGTAATGGATAAATAATGATTTGAGTGGTTGATTTTAACAAGAAAATGGGTGAGAAATGAAGAGATTTGAGAAAGAGAATGGAGGGGCATTATTCATGCGTGAATGAAATGGTAATGAAATGATGAAGAACAAGTGAAGAAATGATGATGGAGAAGTGTTTAATGAAGATGAAATGCATGGGTATTAGTTTGAATGGTTGATTTGGGCATAAAAATGGATGAAAAATGAAGAAATTGGAAGTGAAAATGGAGAGGTGTTTCACGGTTTGGGTGAGGGAAAGAACAAGTGCAGAAAAATAACGAAGGAAGAAGAAGAAGCAAAAAAAAAATGACTCCAACCCGTGACCAAGCGGCTAGCCGCCTGGTGGCTGTCCATCTGCACAATACTTGCTTTCCGACTAGTTTCAATCAATTATGTGACCATTTTGTGATCCCGAAACATCTCAAGAGCCAATTTAATGCATGATTCATGATTTTAAACATCCAAAAGATGATTAATTCAAATTAATAATCCATCCAACAAACATATATTCATGAAGCACATAAGAATTCAAAAAATTAATAAATCAAACACCTCATATATCTAACATGCTCAAACACTTCATAAACATTAACAATCATCAAGCAAACAATTTTAATAGATTCAATAACATAAATAGAGATGTTAATGCGAAAATTTCATCATCCCAAGTTCATGCCGAATTTTTGAAAATTGTTCTTCACAAAGGGGTTTTGTAAAAATATCGGCAAGTTGTTTTTCCCTATAGATAAATTCTAATGCAATATCACCTTTTTGTACATGATCTCTCAAGAAATGATGCCTAATCTCTATATGCTTAGTTCTAGAATGCTGAATGAGATTTTTTGAAAGATTTATGGTGCTAATATTATCACACTTGATAGGAATTTGTTCAAGATTAATGCTATAGTCTCTAAGTGTTTGTTTCATCCAAAGTGCTTGTGCACAACAACTACCTGCGGCAATATATTCCGCCTCAGTAGTCGAAAGTGCAACCGAATTTTGTTTCTTGCTAAACCATGAAACAAGTGAATGACCAAGAAAATGACAAGTTCCACTAGTACTTTTCCTATCGACCTTGTAATCGGAAAAATTGGCATCCGAATAACAAGTTAAATCTATGTGAGTTCCTCTAGGATACCAAAGGCCAATATCTATGGTTCCACTCAAATAACGAAAAATTCTTTTAACAGTAAGCAAATGAGATTCCTTGGGACATGATTGTAATATTGCACACAAACACACACTAAACATGATATCGGGTCTACTTGCGGTTAAGTAAAGTAAGGATTTGATCATACCTCGATACTTTTTGATATCAACCTCTTTACCTTTTTCATCTTTATCAAGCTTAATTGTTGTACTCATTGGAGTATTCTTGGTATTTGATTCATCAATACCAAATCTCTTGAGCAAGTCTTTGACATATTTAGCTTGGTTGATGAAGATCCCCTTATTGTTTTGTTTGATTTGAAGTCCAAGGAAATACTTCAATTCTCCCATCATGCTCATCTCAAATTCCTTACTCATACAAGAGGAAAACTCTTTGCACAAAGATTCATTAGTAGAACCAAAAATAATATCATCAACATAAATTTGAACAAGTATATGTTGATTTTTATTTTTAATAAAAAGAGTAGTATCCGCTTTTCCCATCAAAAAACCGTTATCCAACAAGAAATTTTTAAGCCTATCATACCATGCTCTAGGTGCTTGTTTTAATCCATATAATGCTTTTGATAACTTATAAACATGATTTAGAAATTTTTTATTTTCGAAACCAGGAGGATGTTTCACATAAACTTCCTCCATAATATAACCATTTAGGAAAACACTCTTGACATCCATTTGAAATAAAATAAAATCTTTATAACATGCAAATGCTAACAACATCCTAATGGATTCTAATCTAGCTACAGGTGCAAAGGTTTCATCGAAATCGATTCCTTCTTTTTGGTTGTATCTTTGAGCCACTAATCTAGCTTTATTTCTTACAACCACACCGGATTCATCCATTTTATTTCTAAAAACCCATTTAGTACCTATAATGGATTGATGTTCCGGTTTAGGAACCAATTCCCACACTTTATTTCTCTCAAATTGATTTAACTCCTCTTGCATTGCTACAATCCAAGACTTATCATTTTTAGCATCCGCAAAAGATTTTGGTTCAATTTGAGAAATAAATACAGCATGCTCACATGTGTTTCTAAGTGATGATCTAGTTGTTATACCTCTTGAATGATCACCTAAAATTAAATCCTTAGGATCAGAAGAACCATACCTCCACTCCTTGGGGAGTGTTTGGGAAATACCTTATTGTTGTTCCATATTTGTTTGTTTTTCTTGTCTATCATCTTGATTTTCTTGTGGTGCATTCTCTTGATTCTTTTTTGATGATTCTTCTTGTAACTCTCCATCTGCATCATCATTAACAACTCCTTTCTCCGTAGAGGAGGGGTTAGATTCATCAAACGTAACATTCATGGATTCTTCCACAACTAACGTTCTTTTGTTATAAACTCTATAAGCTTTGCTTGAGTTTGAATACCCGAGAAAGATGCCAACATCCGATTTTGGATCAAATTTACCAAGATTATCTTTTGTGTTTAAAATAAAACATTTGCATCTAAAAATTTTGAAATAACTAATGTTGGGTTTTCTATCTTTCCAAAGCTCATAGGGAGTTTTATTGAGATGAGGTCTAATTAACACTCGATTTAAAACATAACAAGCGGTGTTGACGGCTTCGGCCCAAAAATATTTTGGTAATGTATTTTCATTTAACATAGTCCTAGCCATTTCTTGAATAGACCTATTCGTTCTCTCAACAACTCCATTTTGTTGTGGAGTCCTAGGTGATGAAAATTGATGCTCAATGCTAAAATCATTACAAAAATTTTCAAATGCATGATTTTTAAACTCTCTACCATGATCACTTCTAATACAAGTAATAGAATAACCCTTTTCATTTTGAACCTTTTTACAGAAAATTCTAAATGCATCAATGACATCATCCTTATTAGCTAAAAATAATACCCATGTGTATCTAGAATAATCATCTACAATTACGAATGCATATAATTTGCCACTTAAACTAGCATATCTAGAAGGTCCAAACAAATCTATGTGAAGTAATTGAAGAGGTTTAGAAGTAGAGATATGATTCTTGTTTTTGAAAGAGGTTTTGATTTGTTTTCCAAATTGACAAGCTTCACAAATTCTATCCTTTTGAAAACCAATTTTTGGAAGACCTTTAACTAAATCATTTTTCCAAATGTTTGAAATTAAATCCATGCTTGCATGTCCTAGTCTTCTATGCCATAACCAACCATCATCATGCAATGTCGAAAAATATTTATCATGAGTAGATGCACACTCTATATCAATCGTGTAAACATTGCCACATCTATTTCCCATAAACAAAATTTTCCCATCAGATGCATTCTCAATAACACATCTTGATTTATCAAAAGCAACTTTATAACCTTTGTCACATAGTTGAGTAATGCTAATCAAATTGTGTTTCAAATTTTCAACCAAACACACATTTTCAATAAGAGTTGAAGAAACTTTACCAATTCTGAGAATTTTTCCTTTTGAGTTATCTTCAAAGGATACATCTCCACCATTTTCAATTTTGGTGAAACTTGAGAACCATGCATAGTTTCCGATCATATGCCTAGAACATCCGCTATCCAAGTACCATTTATTTTTCTTTTTCTTCAAGCTCTGTAAAGAAAATCTTATATCTTAGGTACCCAAACCTTTTTGGGTCCTTGAGCGTTAGCAACGGTTCCTTTTGGAACTCAAATACATTTGATACCATAATATGCATTCCTTTTCACGGGACATTTATATTTCATGTGACCATTTTGATTACAATAATGACAAACAATCTTATGATCACTTGTGGAGGTAGCTTCAACAAAATAATTCTTATAATACTTTTGCTTTAAGTTAGGCTTATACCCAAGTTCTCCTTTATCAAAAACATATTTTTGAGAGTTAAGCATGATATCCAACATCTCTTGCCCATTTGTAAATTTTAGAACAACATTACTAAGTTCAATATTCTTTTTCTTGAGCATTTCATTTTTCTTTTTCAAATCATCTACATGTGACTCTAAATGCTCATGTGAAGTGCTAGGTTTTTCATTTGATAATGCAACTCTATTATGCAAGGTTTTATTATCCAATTCTAATCCTTTAATCTTCTCATTTAATGACTCATTGCATTTTTACATGGCATCCTTTTCATTTGTAAATTCTAGCAATTTCTTTTTAAGGCATGCATTCTTTTTACCAATTTTCATCAACTCATCATGCATTTCTTTAAAAGCATCATACAATTCATCATAGGTTGGATCACTTACCTCATTGAGATCATCATCATCTCCTATTGCTATAAGTGCTAGGTTTGATATTTCTTGCGACTCTTCTTCATCACTTGAATCTTCATCGCTATCATCCCAAGTATCAACCATAGCTTTCTTCTTAAGTTTGTTGAGAAGTGGGCATTCCGATCTTATATGGCCGGGCTTTTTGCATTCATAGCATATGATTACCTCTTTCTTCCCCTTTTGGTTTTTGAAGTTTCTAAATTTTCTTCAGTCACCGGTTTTCTTGAAAAAATTTCTGAACCTCCTTGCTAGCATAGCCAACTCCTCATCATCCGGCTCACTTTCCCCATCACTCTCATATTTTGTGGCTTTGAGAGCAATGTTTTTCTTCTTTTCCTCATTTCCTCTTTCGACTGCCAAATATTCCTCATAAGAAATAAGAGAACCAATTAAATCATCGATAGGCAGTCCTTTTTTGTCTCCATTCCTTAGGTAATGACCTAATGATTTTTTTAACTTTCTCGCTATTTGAAAAGGTCTTTCCTAGGGCTCCTAGAGTGTTTACTATGTCCGTGAATCTAGTATACATAGAATACACACTCTCATTTTGTTCCATTTGAAACAACTCATATTGCCGAGTGTACCTACTAATTTTAGACTCTTTCACTTGATTCATGCCTTCATAAACAACTTCAAGTTTGTGCCAAATTTCATTAGCACTTTCACAACTAGACACTCTATGAAACTCTTTCTTATCGAGTGCACAAAACAAGGCATTCATGGCTTTGTAATTTAGAGAAGCTTTTCTCTTTTCCAATTCATTCCATTCCCATGAAGGTTTTGGAATGTCTTCCCCTAATTCATTTTTAGTCAAAGGCATAAATGAACCATCACATACAACTTCCTAAATTTCATAATCTAGTGCTTGTAAATAAATTCTTATCCTACTTTTCCAATACGGGTAGTCATTTTCGTCAAAGAACGGTGGCCTAGTTGTGGATTGTCCTTCCCTAAAAGTTGAATCATTTTGGGTTGCCATAGATCTTTTACTCTAGACGGTTAAGTCCTAACAAGAGAACCAAGCTCTGATACCAAATGAAATGCAAGTTACGCAACCCAAGAGGAGGGGTGAATTGGGTTTTTAAAAATTATACAATACAATTCGCACAACAAATTAATTTAACGCCTTAATGGAATAGAAAACAATAAATTCAAATAAGCATAAAAATAAAAGAGTAAGGGAAGAGAAAAACAAACACACGGATTTTTACGTGGTTCGACAATCCTCGCCTACGTCCATGCCTCCAAGCCAACCAAGCTCAAGAATTTCACTATCCAAGCCTCTCAAGGCTTCAAGTTCTTACAATTGACTTCCAAGGTGTCAATGAATCTTTACAATCAAGAGATTATCTCCCCAATCTCTTCACCCCAAGTGTTTCTCACACTTACACACTCACAATTTGATAAGAAATGAAAATTACAACAAAAACTCTCTTTAAGAGTGGATATGCAAATAATAGCTCAACAATGATTCAATCTATGATGATTTGCATTTTGGAAGCTCAATATATGTTGTATGATCTTATATTTGCTTGCATTAGTTCTTAGAATGAAGTTTGAGTTGAGTTTTTATAGTTAAAGCCCGAAAACTAGCCGTTATAGGCAAATTCCCACGCCCAAACGGTTAGCCGCGCAGGAACAATGATATTACCGTTATTTTTGAATTTTACTACAGTAACACTGTTCACTAAAATTACACTTTAGTCTAAAACTTTTTATAATTATACTACGGCCCAAAACGTCATAAAATTTTATAAATAAATCCAATTTCAGAAGTTTTTAAAAAAAATAGTTGTCTTTCCAAAACTTTTTAAAATTATGATATGGCCCCAAAGATATTATTATTTTGCAAAAGGGTCATTTTCAACATAATATCCATATTTTTCAAAGTTCTCAAAACCTTTCACTTTAGTCCAAAATATTCATAAATTATAGTATGGCCCAAAACATTTCAAATGTTTGTAAAAACGTCCAACTCCGAAATTTAATAATAATAATACTTATTAAAATCAAAGATTTCAAAACTTAGCATTTAAGTCCAAATTACTCAAATCCACAAAATACTTTACTTTATAAAAATAAAACCTTTTAGTTTATGAAAAGTATTTAATTGAATTAATTTCTTGAGCTTCTCAAATGCTAAATCATGGATCAATTAAATCATACCGGCTTTACAAGAATTTATCGCACTAATTTATTCGTTGAGCTCTAAATTATATTCTTGATGTCGCCGTTGTCCGTTGAGTGTCTTTAATCTTGATTTCACTTGATTCACTTGCATAAATATTATCCTTCAAAAAACTAATGAAAAAGTGAAATACAATATTTATTATTTTTACTTAAGACACATGTTTGTTATCATCAAAATTACATTATGTGTAACCTTTTAGGCTAACACAAACTTATCTAGATTTTTCTTTTTTCTTTTTTTAATAAACCACATTGAACCGAGGAAGGTTTTGTTGGATCATAAACTTGATCCAAGATAAATAAATTCAAGCCCAATTCATGAAAGGTTCTATGAGTAGGTATGGTTAGTGAAGGTTGAATTACTTGTAGTAGGTGTGGTTGGTGAAGTGGGTGAGTGATAGGTTTTAATGGATGGTGAAGATTTGTGTATTAGTTGAATAAATGAATGGTTGTGATTAGTTTGTTTCATGCATAAATACCCCCTCTCCCTTTTGGTTTATGCATCAAGTGAAGTAACAAAATCTCTAAGTTGTAAAAAGTGAAAAATAAGAGTTGTAATTGGTGAGGAATGTTGTTGAAGAAATAAAATAGTGTGTTTTTTTTAGTGTTTTATTTGTTAATTCTCCAACAGGTTTATATTAAATAAACAAAATCAACTGCAAATAGCACGAAACCAAAAAGAAACATCAAATAGCTACAATGCAACTAAACATTAACTAATTAAGACGTCGACAACCACACCCCTAATATATACTCCAGCAAAAGATTTTGAACGTCCACGAGTCTGAGACTTACCCATTCCTCGAGAGAGGATTGGTCATTTCCTAACACTTATCATCCCTTTGTGGCTTCTTTGGCTCGTAAGGCACTCCGAATTTTTGTGACATTGTTTTTTATAACGGCCAGCTCCTTTAGCCTTATATTCCGCAATAAGTACGAGTTCATATTAGAGGCCGGCCGTATCGCTTTATTTAGTCTCAATTGTTTTAGTTGTTAGCCCAATCATCAATTCGACTAAATTTTCTATAACTATTAAAGAAAAATTCGATTAGAAGAGAATCCGAATCTTCAAATAATACAAGTTTAATTAATTTATTAAATGCATATATTGAAATTATCTAAGTCCAATTGATCAAAAGCTAGATATCTAGCATGAACACATGGAACATATATAAGATGTTACACAGTGACATCGACCATAGATATATAAATTATGCACATAGCTTTTAACATCACAAGGCAAGACATACAAATATTAACATTAACACAGACAACTATTTGTGGATATTAATAATTTAAGTAATTAATAATCTCCAAGCTAGAATTAAGATTGAGTTGGAATGGTGAGAGGCAGAAAGCCATGACGAAGAGCAGCGTCCCTGACGGTGTCAACGTTGGAAATGGTGTAACCACACTCGTGTTCATTCCATCCTTCCAAGGCATGCACTATCCTCCCAATTCTCCATGCACTCATCACCCTTCTTGGTAACCAATTCTGTCACGTATATTAATAATTGTTAATTAAGTTACGTACATATTACAGGTGCAATCAAGCACCCGCACAATATCTGCTCAGCATTGAACATTAATACCTAGTTATCTGGGTATATATAAGTAGTAGTTACTAACCTCACAGGAGTCGACATTCTCAAGAGCAGCAGGAGTGGCCATCGCTGGTGTGAGGTGGTGGGTACAATCTTTACGTCTTTTCGTCGCCGGTGGGAACTGTGAGAAAGGAACGAACATTGTTCCTCTTTCTGCCTTGGATTGTTCTTCTTCAGTCAGTCCATTTCCCACCAACCATATCTGAAACAATTAATTAATCATAACATTTTAATTTTAGCGATCGAAATGATTGAGGCTAGCTATTATAATATCTATAACATATATAAGTTATTATAATATTCGTATAGATAGTCACCTTTTGGCAGTAGTTCCTTGAAACAAGCAAGTTCTTACTTTCAGATTTGCCCCCAAATGATCTAATAAGCTTCTCATGCTCATCCTCACGTAAAGTTACTACCTGAATTCCCTTTTGGCATAAGGCAAAGGCAGTGGCATAAGCAACCTTAGTGAGAATGCCTCTAATGACCACTTGGGTTGTTCCGCGGGTATGCTGTTTGTCAGTACTGCCACTGCTAAGCTACTCCCATCCACTACCTTTATTTTGAGCTCAGGATTCTTGTGCACGAAGAGCCCACCGTACCGGTTAAGCTCCTCTCCCTGATAATTAATGATTTCCATTATGATTAATTAATTCTGGATAGTTTAAATTTTGAAGAGGAATGAAACGAGCGAACACACATATATATACTCACTTGATTCAAGAGACCTAGACTTATCACCCTAGCTCCTTTCTCCTCAGCTTCTAGTATGGCTTCTTCAATCAAGCGATTGATCGATTCATTTGGCTGCTGCGAGAAGTACTGCATGCAACCAGAAAATCATGATCAATTAATTATTAAAACAAAATGACCCTAGCTAATTAAAGTTTTCGTACGTACTTGCATATTGTATTTGGATATCGCCCAAGTCTGTAGTTTTAATTTATTAAGGCGATTCCTTTCAACCACAAAGGTACGGCCATAAATCCAAGTGATCATCATTGAGAATAACGTGACAGGCCACAGCAACCACTTAAACCACTCTGATGATGCATGTTGATGGGGCTTAGAAGCCAATGAGGCCAAACCAAGCCGCATATGATAGATTGATTCAGGTGTTGTCAGGTGTGTGAGGTAAACAACATCCAGTGAATCATCCTATTTCTTGAGACTGGTTTCATATAATGTATCCGAAGTTTTGTCGACAGTACTGAATAAGTAATCGTATAAAGGCATGAATAACGAGTAATTCGCCCGGAACTGCGTATGATGCAGTGAGTGGAACCTGTTGCATGTATAATTAACAGTGAGTTTCATCATAATATATTGAAATTATCATCAATAAAAACAATAACAAAATCAATCTAGATATGAATGAACACTTAATTCACGAATCCATGAATGCTGCTGGAGCATTAATTGACCTAAGTTGCATCAACAGAAATTCATTGTGATCATAACAACTCCAGATTGTGGTTTATTGGTAGTTCATTGTTATATATACATAATATAAATTTCATTAACTTAAAAAAATGGAAAACACGATTAATTATCTAAATTAAGCAACTTAAACAGAGGAGGAGGCGGGTTGAGAGACTTACGAAGGGGTGTACATGAGGTACTTAAGAGGAGGAAAAATGGTGAAAAGCCATTTAGGTATGAGCTCGAAATTGCAGTGACCCATGTTATTCATTAAGTCTGTGTAAGTGATGTAGCCGAAGGCAAGTGCTATTGACCCGGCCCCAGTCAGCACTGTTGTAATCAATGGTGTTGCAAATAGATCGAAATATGTTATGTGCTCAGCAAATGGACGAGTAACAGCTGCATGCCACCCGATTAAAAAAATTACGATACTTCTTTAAAATAGCAGCCAATTACAGTATAAAAGAGAAATAATTAAGAGAATGGAAAGTGTGTTATACAAGTGGAAAAATACGAAAGCGATTAAAGGCTGACAAAAACAATAATATAGCGGATTTGTTTTTATATTTTAGATATTAAGTTACTAAAACGGAACCCTGTTTAAAGTTGATTCTGTCCGGGTTCCGTCGTATTTGGGAAACCTCCCTCTTACTTATGGGTGGGCATAAACCCACAACCCATGTGTTTATTCAAACCCAAACCAAATTAAATGGTTTGGGTTGGGTAAATTATGAAAATGGGTTAAATGTGGGTTTTATGTAAAAAATCATTTCATTATGGGTTGGGTATGGTTTACCCATGGGTCATGAACAAAACTCCAACACTCAAACTTGTCAAATGAAATAAATGAAAACAAAAACAAATAAGTGAAAAGTCATTATTAAATTATTCACCACGTGATCAATTATTAACAGTTAGAAAAAGAAAACAACATGTAAAAACAAATATGAATTAAATAAATGCTATTGTAAATAATTAAATGAGATGAAATTAGTGTTTGATGAAATGAAATATTTTTTTTAATTTATGAACTCATATTATACTTACGTAATTGCCCCTTTTATATTTCTAACAGTAATAAGAAAAATACCAAATCTATATTGTTGTTTTCGTATTTAAATCAAGGAAAATTATAGTAATAATGCTGAGATGGTTTTTGAGGGCATAGTTACCTAGCCCATTGGAAGGAAATAATTAATAATTATGAGAAATGATATTTCCACTGATAAAATATTATTGTGACAAAAATTATAAAGCCTTATTATAAATAAAATTAACATTTTGTGTGCTATATTGATACTGTAGCATAAATAATACTCCGTTTTTTATTTTGATGGGATTTATTGACATTGATCCTCCATCCTGAAATTCATGAGCAATCAACCTATTGAAAAAAAAAAAAAAAACACCAGTTGATAGAAAATTATCATCTCAATAATTATAAGTCAAAGGGTACATTTTTTTAGTTAAAGAAATTTTATTATTTTAACTAAATGGCACTAACATAAGTTGTTTTTTCTTTCTTTCTTTCTTTGAATTTACTTGTTGATATCATGTTTGTGGAAGTTTATAATTAGAGTTTATGTTCTTATTTATTGAGAATTAATGATTTTTGGGATTAAACTTTATTTTAATTTTCTAGTATTCTTAATTTAAGGATTAAGTTATTGCAATATTTATTATTTATAATTTTTATCCACTATATTTTATTTTTTTCATATTTTAGTATCAATTTAATAATTAATAATTTTTATATAATTAAATTTATCAAAATAAAAAATATTTTGATAATAAAATTTAAACCAAACCCAAATGGATTGATTTGGGTTGGGTTGAAAATATTTGAGTTGGTTTGGGTCGAACCCAAACTTTTATGGTTTGGTTTAGGTTGACTTAAAACCCAATCCAAACCAACCCATGCCCACCCCTACTCTTACCCCTTATCATGTAAGCCATTACCTAGTACCTACTCTCCTTTCCATATTTGAAAAATATTCATGTACCCCTCAAATACAACTGCTACAACATTTTTACTATTTTGTTCCGAAAACAACATATTAAAAAAAAATAATGAATAGGAGATAACTAAATAATTTTTAATATTAAATTTCTTTCAATAAAAATTGTAGCAATCCATTAAATGTTTAGTAAATCTACAACACCGTTATCTATTTAAAAAAAAAAACTCTAAATTATTATTCTATTGATTTGGAAATTTGAAATAATGTCGTAGAGTTCTTTTTTTTTTAATTAATTGTGCGTATGTTGTTTAGGGACAAAATGGGAAAAGGAGTATAGAAACTGAGTTTTCAGGGGCGTACGTGGGTAATTCAAATATGAGGGGAAAAGTGGGTAATACCAAGCTCAAACAAGACGGGGGAGAGGGAGGTTTCCCCGTGCTATTTTTAAATCAATATATCCGTAAAGCACATATAAGTGATAGGTTCAGGGACGATTGAGGAATGATGATGGGAGTGATAACGAGAGTAATGGTAATGATGATGGAGTGCTCTGTGAAGCCAGTAGTGGACGAACTCCACTGGACCAGCATGCAGAAGTGCCATGAGAATCACACCGTCTAATCTCCAAATGGGCCACTGAGTTCCGCCTGGAAGCATTTTGCCCAAAATAATGTAAAACAATATCCCACTCAATATTATTTGGTCATCCCTGTAATTCATTCAAATTAAGAATGCACGATATGATGTTAATTACTTAGTTAGTCACTGTATGGATTGGAATATTGGATTCTCAAAAATCAAAATAAATCAAATCACTAGTACAAACCAATTTCTCTCTCTGTCAACTTGCTCGAATTCAATATGCTTGTCGACGATCCTGTTACGGCCTTTGGCTGTTCGGTAACGGGAAAGGCTGATCCATATCTGGTTGTGAAGCATTCTCCATAATAGAAACGGGAATATGAGAAAGTTGAGTAGGTCCCTCTCCTTTTCATCCTTAACCATGAATGAATACGTGCTGTGGATGATCCAAGGAGCCAATACTATGTACTGAAATCACAAGTCATATGAAGCATGACAAATCAAACATTTACTTGGACAAATTAAAAAAAAAAACCTAAACTAATAATGATTTAGATACATATTTTTTAAAGTAGATGTGCCTTATACTTCAACATAGTAATTAACTCTGCCCTAGCCCGTTAATTTTGTGGATAGAGTACGTAGCAATGATCATATATAGGTGCTACATATACAACCACACTGACAAAATCAGAAATATTCTAATTTAATGTCGAATATGTGTGAGAGAGAGAAAGTTAATAAAAGTAAAACCTTAAAGTTTCCAAGGGGTGTCCATGGCCAATCAGTGAGAATTCCTGGTTTCGAAGCCATACTTTCGTATTTTGCACTAGCTGCTTAATGTTGCTTTGCAATCTACATGTACATGAAAAATGCAAGGAGGGAGGACTGTTATATAATGTTTAATACGGATGATTAAACAATGGCATCTAGCTTCAATTTTGAATTTTAGAACGAGTTTTAAGAAAATGACTTCTTGTAACAAGAAATGTGATAAGTCACTTAAGCACAACTATGTAAGGGGATGAGAGCATGAGACCATGGGATTATGAAAGCTCAGTAGTGTTGCGGAAGCGCGAGGTTGAGCAATTACCGATGTTACAGTAACTATAACTTATGGAGAAATATAAATGTGGTATAAACAAATGCAAAGAAAAAAAACACAATAAATTTTACGTGGTTTGGCGTAAAGCCTACGTCCACAGACAAAGACTGGAAGATAATTTTACTAATAATGAGATTTTACAAAAGTGGAAAAGCTCTAAAAAACCCAATACCCAATACACCCAAATTCCGTTAACACCAAAGGAATTTTTCTACCAAACTCACTTGGAAATCTCACAAAATTTGGATGCTCTAACAAATGAGGAATTGCCTTCTATTTATAGGGAAAAATGGGGTGCACTATTGCACCAACCCTAACATAATTGTCAACAAAAATTAGGCACCTACCTTAGGAATTTGTCTTCAAATTTGCCTCTCCAATGTTGAATGCATGCATGTGTATGCAAGTTGGTCAATTAATGCTAGGAATTTGTCTTCAAATTTGCCTCTCCAAAGTTAAATGCACGCATGTGTATTTGAATTCCAATTTTGAATTTTTCAAGTAGGAAGTTTAATAAATTAATTAAGCACAACTACATAAGAGTATGAGAGCATGCAAGCTCAATACAGAGCTTTATAAGTCAATTAAACTCAACTATATGAGGGCATAAAGTCAAATAAACACAACCATTAGAGAGCATGATAGCATGAGAGTACTACTGTGAGAGATGAGGTTAATTTTAAAAGTCCAGCCGTTGAATCAATAACTAGGAATTGGTAGTTGGAAACATTATTTAAGTACAATAGAAGAATCTAGAAGCTCCTAAAGCACAAAGCACATTTAAAAAGGAGATATATGCCAGAGATAAGCACTAATATCAAATAAAAATCAATTTAAGAAGGGGATAAATATTGACATCAAATAAAACTCTAGGTGATAAAATGATCAGCATGAGGAATTATTGAGAACTCAGGATACCTAAATTGTATTATAAATAGAGAATTCTTGATTCATAGAGTGATGGGAGCAAATAGTTGGACCAAAAAAAAAAAAAAAAAAAAACTGAACAAAAAAAGAAACTCCATTGTAATCATTCAATAGTGAAATTGCTCTTTCTATACATGTGGATGTAGGCCTAGTGTAGAACCACATAAATTCTTTGCGTCTTATTTTTTATATTGTCCCACTTATTTATTTTTCATATTGATCAAATACAATAAGCGAATTAAAGTAAGGAATAAAATAAAAAAATAAATTTTAATGTATGCAGTGTATTTTATTCTATAATACATTAAAATTTATATTTTAATTTATCTCTTATTTTAAAGAAATTACCTCACTGTACACACACATATATTATATAATGTATTAGTTAATTGAATAAAAAATGATACACCATACAGTGTATATAGCGAATTTACATTTTAAAAGATGCAGACATTCGCAATATATATACATTGTTTTTTTTAGTGCAAATATCTATATTTTTTAAAATGTGGATGGATCGTCAATGAGAGAAATTTATGTAGGCCAATCTTACAACCTCATTCTACTAAAGTGGTAGGATCAGCCATTGAGACTACTATTTAATAGAATAAATGACTCCCAAAAAAAATATATAAAAAATAGTAAGTCCCATAGCGAAACCTACTTACTCTGCAAAATAACATAGTAAGTCCCATAGGATCACCCACATGGCAGAGCATAAGTGGGTGATCGTACCACCTCAACAAAATTAAGGTAGTAGGATTACTTCCACAGATTTATCATATCATGATGAAGACATCAGCACATTATTCTTTACAATTTTGCGGTTTATACAAAACACGTCACGCCAACCCATGTGTTAGTGCGCACAATTCCTTTTTCTTCTCAAGTTTGAACCACTTCTTGATCTTAATAATGCAATTTAAATTAGGTTCAGCACAATCTATGCATATTTTTTGTTGCCTTAGAGCAAGTAGCCCCGGTGTTTGTCCTCTAACTAAATGACCGTTGGATTTTATTCAGCAAAAATCCAACGATTTATGGTACCAACTGCAGTGACCTGCCTATCCAGTTATTAGCCGGTCAGACAAATGTGTTCTAAACCTGTACAGGTAAGTTATTAGCGTTGGATTACAGTTTTCAGCATAATTTAAGCAAGTGCTTGTTAATAACTATATAAAGCGTGAGAAACCAATATTTGCGCGCGTGCAAGTAATGGTTCATGAAAAATCAAAACCCGAAATCTTTGGTGATAAGATGGTTTGGGTTGCAAATTAAATGCTATGAAAGAAAAAAAAAAATTGAAATATATCATTAGAAAAAAACATGGACCACAAAGCAGAGATTGGCATGATCCGATACGAGCCAAGCGATGTCATGCCAGAAAAAATACTGTTGTTGTAAATTAATTAACATAATTTAAAAACATTTTCATCAACATACTTCGAAATAATTTGACATTAAATGATTAATTAATACCCAAAAACAATTAAATCTAACCCCATTGTGATTAATCTTTTTGAGGTTCTTTCGTTCTATCCAAATTCTTGCGAATGAAAACTACAAGAGAATTGACAAGGCAAAAATTCACAACTGTGAAGTTAATTAATGGTGAAGACAGTCCATAAACGTCCATTTCATACAATATGGAATATAACTAAAACATAAATAGGGTGGGCAAATGAACCAGTACCTTGAAGTAGTTCGGTTCAGTTTTGGTTCAGTTTCAACCAAAAAAAAAAATGATCGGTTTATTTAAATAAATAAAAAATCGACCTAAACAAAAAAAATGTAATTAAACTATAAAAAAAAGTTCATCAAAACCTCAATCTATTAAAAAGTCTCATTTTTATTATTAAAATAGATCACAAACTACGGGGTTGTTTGTTTTCTTGACTTAATGACTTAATTGACTTAATTTTAATCTGTTAAATCATTAAGTCTGTTTTTTTTTTTTCAACTTAATGAAGATTTTCAGCAATTAAGTCATTAAGTTATTAAGCTATTTTTTTATTTTTTACTAAATCTAAAAAGTTTGAATACTATCATTAAAAGATATTTTCCAAAATATTCCTATCTTATTAATTAATTTTCATCCTTAGATAAATAAAATTTAATAATTAGCATTATTACCCGTCTATATATAACTTATGATAATATATAGTGGTAGACTATTATTATTTTTATGTTTTTATTTTGTTCAAATTAGTATTATTTATCTTCATAATTTTTATGAATATTTTTTATATAAAAACATCACAAACTATAATAAAATTTATTAACATATATGATATAAAATAATAAAGAGTTGTAATCAGTTGAATATGATTTATGTTATGATACTTTATTACCTTATTTATTTTCTTTGAGATATTTATTATTTGTTTAACATTATAATTTGGAACGGTATAAATGTAAAAATATTAATTTTCAGATTTTTTAAGTTAAAAAAGCAAACAACTTAATATTTATTTTTAGCTATTTAGACAAAAAAAAAATGTCATTCAGATTCAGACATTCAACTCTACTAAGAATCCAGACTAATTCAGGTTTATTAAGATTTCAAATAAAAAAACAAACGCCACCCACAATTTTAGGTAATTTAGATACAATAATAAATCTCAACCATTGACCAATCTTTGCTTCCTATTTTAATATTTTTATTCAAACTCAGTTAATGGTAAATACAACATGCATTCATGACTAACCATAATGTGCCCATCTAGAACAATATTATAAATCGAAGCAAAGACTTCAAAACAAAGGACAATTTTTCTTTTGTATTTGCACAATACATGTGGACTGATGGTAGCATTTGCAAGTAGCTCTTGGTTAGATTTAAATAAGACTATAAAATGACCCAAACTCAGTACGGAATTTAAGTGTAGTCCTTAAATTCAAATTATAAAAAAAAAAAAAACTTAAAGTCTCTATATAATAGACATAGAAAGGTCTAACCCTTAAATGACAGAAGATTTTAAAATTTGCTAAACTATATATTATCCTCAATTCAAGTCCCTCTCCTCACTCATTAGAAATCAATATCGACCTTTGGAAACTACAATAAACTATAATGAGTACAAAATTCAGTAAGCAAACCAGTTTTTTATATAACAAAGTACATACATACATACAATGCAAATGCATGATACGCCATGGCCGATTGTAGTGGCGGTGCTAGAAATTCAATTTAGCAAGGGTTAAGTTAAAAGAGCAATATCTTGTAATAAGAAAAGTATCCAGGAGTTAGATCAATTTAGGACGAATTTAAAATATAATACAATTTTAAAAATTTAGTTAATCGCATTACTTAGAAAAGTAATAGTATTTACCCTACAGAGCTCATAATGGCACTGGAAACGCACTATAGAATGTCATTTTAGCTAATAAAATAGTCAAATAATGTGAACACAACTTGGCATTAAATAATCTAATAAAATATTTAATGAATTTAATTATATTTCCCTCTTAATCATTAAAATGTTCTATAAGTTCCTCCAAATTAACACCATTTGGCAAATACCTAGACAAGAAAAAGCCTCAAATTTGAAAATGACAAATTTACTAAACAATAGAGAGAGAATTTACCTTTGTGTGTGAAAACTTGAAAAAATGGGGAGAGCGGACTAGATGAGAGGAAGAAGTGATCTCGACTAATTAGAAATCTGAGACTTTTTTTACTATTTTTTGTCATTTAAAAGTGAAAAGCCTAAAACATATTAAGCCATAAAGCATCAATATGTGATATTTTTGATATTTTTAAGATTTAGAAGGGACTTTTTTGGTGTTTCAAATTAATAATAAGTTAAATTTTAAAATGCATTTAAAATTTTTCAAAAGCCCAGCAAGGGTTAAAGCCTTGTTAGGCACAACATAGCGTTGCCCATGGTCCTTTGAGAAAATTGACTAACAAATTCATTGAAACTTTTTTTTTTCACTTTCCAACCTCACATTTCCTTTCAAATTACTTTCTTGAGCTATCTTTATTTAATTACCACTTAATAGGACTTTCACTTAACGTTCATACTTTTACATAACATTCATTTTGGGCTTCACCCATTCATCTCATAACATAATATATAGAGTGTCTACTAAATGAGAAATGAGTTTAAGCATCCAAGAAAAATAGAAAACGTATATGTATTAGGTAAAATTCACCTTTTTATTCAATCTACTTTTTTCATTTTGAAGAAAATTTAATGTATGCCCATGCTTAAGCCAATGCACCATCACACATACATATGTTTATAGTCAAAATATTAAAAAAAGATAGAACAATGAAGAAAATGTTTTTCCTATATTATTCTTAAGAGAAGTTTATATTTATACACATATAATGGTCCCAAGATATACAACTCAATAGTAACATTGAGTAATTTTTGGAGAGATTTTAGTGATTGAATGTCCTTGTGTTAAAGCATGGCTGTGATCAAGATGTGCCAAGTGATGCTTTGATATCGATTGCTTATCATTGCCCCTTAAGTTGGCGAGTGACAAGCGAAAAACTCTCAACTTGTTAGTAAAATAGATGAATTGAGATTTTGATGAGGCTTTTGTAAATACATCAGCAATTTAGTGAGGAGAGCGAATAAACCGTGTGATGAGGTCTCTTGAGAAAACTGTTTCTCTGACAAAATGATTACCAAGTTCAATATGGTTAGAGCGCGCATGAAGGACTGGATTAATTGACATGTGAAGAGTACTGAGGTTGTCACACAAGAGCTGTGGTGGCATCAAGATAGGGATACCAATATCATGAAATAAATAAGTGGTCCAAGTGAGTTCAGTAGTGGTGGAAGCCATGGATTGATATTTAGCTTCAGTATTAGAATGAGAAACAGTTGGTTGCTTTTTAGAGGCCCAAGAGACATAGTTAGCACCAATGTAGACATAAGTGGTACTCCGCCGAGTGTTTGGACATCCAACCAAATTTGCATCACATAAAGCAAATATAGTTAGAGAGCTTTAAACAAGAAATCTCAGTCCATAATCCATATCCCTTTAAGCTATTGAAAAATTTGTTCAGCTGCTCCAAGATTTACGATGGTAGGAGCTTGAAAATGTTGACAAACTTTGTTGACGACATGGATGATGTTAGGGTGAGTAATAGTAAGGTATTGGAGGGAGCTAACAATTTTCTGATATTCAGTTGGATCAGCAAGCTTAGAATCTTTAGGATGAGGTTGTGGCTTAATTGCTATTGGGGTTCTAGTTAGAGCACATTTAATCATTTTGTCTAATGGAGGAGATCTTTAATGTATTTATTCTGTGAAATAAATATTTCCTCAGAAAAATATTGTATTTCCAACCCTAAAAAGTAATGTAAGCGCCCAAGGTATTTAATGACAAATTCTTGGCTAAGCTATGATATGGTTTGTTCAATGATGGATGGTTGATTCCATGTAATCACTTTATCATCAACATAAACAAGCATTAAATTTAGGGAATCATTTTTGCGTAAAATAAATAACGAGGAGTTGGCCTTACACACAAACTCGAGGTGTAAAAGAAAGAGACAATCTATCAAACCAAGCATGGGGAGCCTGTTTTAGGCCATAAAGAAATTTGTAAAGGAGGCACATATGGTTTTGAAAAGAGAAATGTGGAAACCTTTATGGTTGCGCCATGTAAATTTATTCCTTAAGATGGCCATGAAGAAAGGAGTTCTTGACATCGAGCTGCCGCATAGACCATTTACATGTAACTGCTATAGTAGTGGTTGGTTTAATAACTGGACTAAATGACTCTGCGAAGTCAAGACCTAGAATTTTTATGTTCCCTTGGGCTACAAGTCGTGCTTTATAGTGATCCACACTACCATCTTCTTTAAACTTAGTGCGAAACACCCACTTTGAGCTAACAACATGCACCGGCAAGTTTAGGGACAAACCTCCTTGTTTTATTGACATGTAATGCTCGAATATCATTTTTCATGGCTTCTTACCATTTTGGTCTTTTCACGGTAGAACGATAAGACTTTGGTTCATTGATATCTATTGTTGAAAAAACCATTTGTTTGGATAGAGCATGGTTGTCTTTAAGTTTTTGCCTTATAACTATAGAATGAGTGGGCAGAGAAACTGTTGAAGTTGGAGTGGATTGGGATTAGACGGCAAGATCAATTTGAAGATCAATAAAAATTTTAATCTATTTGGATCATGTGTAGTTATGTGCTGAACATAAGAGGTAGGTGGCAGATGATTGCTAGACTTTGAATCAAGTCCTTGAGGTGAGTCCGTAAGGGTTTTGGAATTTGAATAGATTTCTGTTGCTGTTGAAGTATGTGAATTTGGGGGAAATAATTGATGCTTGCGGTAAAGTGGTAGCTTGTGGACTAAGTGCAATATTGTTGTTTGGTTGAAATTCATCATTGGTAAAATCATCATCATGCTGAGGAGTCTACGTATCATTAACATGTGAAAAGTCATGGGACAAATTTGTAGCTTGTTCACTAAGTGGAGAAGTATTATGTAGTTGGAATTGTAGAACTTCTGAATCAGCACAAATGGCATGTGAAGCTCTACGGTCAGAGGAAGTAGAATTAAAATGCAATTTGTGTAAAGGTATAGTGAGTTAGAGATCTGTATCTTGATAAATAGTAATAATATTTTTAGGCATCTACACACAAGAGCTAGAAACAAATTTATCTCGATAAGAAAAAATTATTTCATAAAAAATAATGTACCGAGAAATATACACTTTATGGGTAGGAGGATACAAACAATGATAGTCTTTATTAGAGGGACTATATCTAAGAAAAACACAAGGGTGTGTCTTCGTTGCTAATTTATTTTTGCCATGGTCACGAAGATAAGAAAAGCATTGACATCCAAATCTTCTAAGGCTTCCATATTAAGGATTTCTTTGAATTTTTTTAAAAAAAGGTGTTTGTTTGCTTAATGTTGATAAAGGTAGAAGATTTATTAAATGAACTGCAATAAGAAACGAATCAACCTAATAAATTAGTGACATTTTTGCATGAAATAATAGAGTTAATCCCATTTTAACAACATGTCTATGCTTCGTCTCAGCAATGCCGTTTTATATTGGTGTGCCTGGACAAGAAACTTGGTGAGATATGCCACATTGAGCTAAATGTTCCTTAAAAGCAGAAGAAGAAAACTCTCCACCACCATCACTTTGAAAGATTTTCATCTTTCTATTAAGCTAATTTTCTATAAACTTCTGAAACTTAACAAAGCAATCAAAGAAATCAGACTTCCGTTTGAAAGGAAATAACCAAGTATATTGACTGCAATTGTCAATAAAAATAACATAATATTGAAATTTTGCATAGATAAATTTGGTACTAGACCCTATAAATCGCAGTGAATTTTATCCAAAGGAAAATTAGAAATATTATCGCAAACTTTATAGGGCAGCTTACAAAGTTTTCCAAGTTGACAACTGACACAAACATTTGATTTATTTAGCCAAGTAGAGACATTAATATCTGGTTTATTATGCAGAAGTCTAATGGATTTAAGTTGTAGATGTCCTAATCTTTTGTGTCATATTCGAAGAGGGGCCTTACTTGTCTTTACAACAGTTAACGCATGATGACAGTCTCCTTGCAAGGCATAAATACCTCCATTTTTATGCCCTTTGGCTAGTGTCTTTTACTGAGGATCCTTAATCCCAAAATCATGAGAGTTGACTGCAATAGAACAAGAGTTATCCAAAGTCAATTGTGCAACTGAAAGTAAAATCTTTTTCAAATTGGGAACGACCAATATATTCTTCAAAATTAAATGGCCTTGTTTATTATTTAACATATGTTTGCCAACATGAGAAATATTAAGTTTCTCACCGTTGCCAATATAAATCCTACATTTCCCATTGTAAGGTTTCAATTAAGATATCATACCCGGATTATTAACCATATGTGCTGTGGCTCCTAAGTCAACATAGAGATTAAGATCGTGTTCTTTATGAGAGTTTATTGTATCAAGGGCTTGTGGCAGTTCTTTAGATTCATAAGCATACTCCTAACAATCATCACATTCTGCAGCAGAATGGTTAGGCTTATGACATATTTGGCAAATTAGTTTACCTCCATTTGGTGTTGTTGCTTTATGCTGCTGATTTTGTTGCTTTTGACCTTACGAGTTTTGAGGATGTCCTTGCTAATTTTGTGGATAGTTTTTCTGATTTTGGGGATACCCTTGCGGATTTCTTCTCCCTGCAGAAGTGAAACCTCTTCTCGTAGAGTTGAAATTTCCTCCTTTGCCTCTGCCACTTGCTTGTTGACTAAGGAAAACCTGAACATAATCCAATTTGTTCTCTCCACCACGTGCAATAAGGGCTCGTTCATGATTTTCTAATGCCATTGTAAACTTTCAAAATGTGGGATATGGAGCCTTAGACAGCATAACTACTTTGAAATCATGATAAGTTATTCCAAGACCTCACGCAAGATTGAAGACTTTATCCTAGTTGCCAAGCAGTTTGTTGATTGTAGCAAGACTATCACAAAGGTATTTGAACTCTAGGAGATACTCTTCTAGAGAAAAGAGTATATTTCTTCAAAAACAACATCTTGTCCATTAGATGGTTCTCATTTTCCTTTGTAACAGGTAAGAGTTGGTGTTCAATCGAACTCCATGGCTGTCGTGCACTTTCGACATCAACAATGGAACTCAACATCTCTTCTGTCATAAGCCCCAATAACCATGAAGTTAGAAGCCAATCATTTCTTTCCCATAGAGCTAATTCTGGATTATTGACTCTTTTTCTATTAGAACCATGAATTTCTTTTGGAGGGCATGTATCATCTATAATGTGATGGACTAAGCCAATGCTTTTTTATCAAAGGTTGAACTTGTGAATGCCATAAAAGAAAACTCAAAGAATTCAGTTTGGTGGAGATGAAATTGGAGCATTGGTGAAAGGATTGAATAGTTAAATTGGGCTCACTTGGGTTTAAAATTTACCAAAGCATCTATCATTGCCAATTTAAATCCTTCTCTTTACTCGTTATGAATCAATCTTTATATCTAGGAATTATAATAAACTATAATGAGCAAAGAACTCATTTAGCAAACATATTTTTCATATACAAAAAATACATGCATACTTATACATAACACAATTCATGATATGCCATGGTCTTTTGAGAACATTGTAAAATAAATTCATCAAAAATTCATTGTCAGTTTTCAACCTCACATTTCCTTTCAAGTCTTCTTACTTGAACTGCCTTAATTGAATTACCGCTTAGTAGGACTCTAACTTACCATTCATACTTTTACATAACATTCATTTTATGCTTCATGCAAGCTTCATTCACCTACTTATGTCATAAAATACTACAAGAAAAATGATCTTCAGCGACACTTGCCTTGTGAAATTTATTAAAAAGCATCAATATTTATATAAATTTGAGTCATTTTATGTGTAATGGAGGCAAGTACCACAAGTTGCTGATGCTATGGTATCTTTAGATTAAACATCAGAGATCATAGACATTATCAATTTTTTTTTAATTATAGCTTGAATCGAAAACCTCAAAATCTAGCCCTTTTATGTTCAAATGACAAACCTTCGTACTACAGTAGAAATCTATTTTATGTTATAAATATTATATTAAAATAAAAATAAAAATTAATATAAAAGAAAAAATAACCAACCCTAATATCAATATAAACCTAAACTTCTCTAACTTCTAAATCCTAATTATAAGGTCTATTGCCTCATCTCTTTAACCATCTCCTTCTTCTTCATTTCCAACCCCCTAGAAAATTTCTCCTTCAACCTCTCAAAAACAAGTACCCATGCCATATCAAACCCTAACGACATTGCTCAAATTCTAGGACCTATGCCATACAAAACCCTAATGATGCTACATCATGTTGTAGAATATCCATCGTGCCACATCGTGCTGCAAATTCTTTCACATGGACACTGCACAAAGCTATATGAGTCCATATCATTGACAACCATTCTTTCGTCTTCGTTATTAGGCTCTCTTTCAGTTTCCTAAGAAAATCTGCTTCTCACTACACCATTGTCATTTTCTTTCTCAGTGAAATATACAAACTTGATTAGAAAAATTGATATTTTTCTTATTTTTTAAAATTATTGTATCCAAAATTGGCTAATCATATACTTGTTAGAAAAATTGAGAATGAAAATTAGAACTTAATGAGAATAAATTCCGGTATATTGTCTTGATTTTTTTTTGGGTCTCCTGGAGTTTGTATGAATTCTTGGAAAGTATGAACTTGTGTATTTATAAGTTTTTATTTATTTATTTATTTTTATTTATCTTTGCAATCTTTTTGTCATTAAGCATTTATTTTTACCCATTTTTCTTCTTTTAGAAGTGCTTATATTCACATGTGCATTTTATATATGTTATTTGTTTGTGAGCCGTTATCTCAAGTGCTAGATGAAATGAGATCTAGGAGATGAAATTTGTCGAAGAGCCTAGTATTTGAGTGAATTGTTAACAAGTAGTACTAGGATGTGATTCTTTTATTTAATATAGCATGCTAGAATCAAGCTCTACTTTTTTTTTTCCTATTGCTAAAATTGTGTCTGCTTGACGTAATAACGCTACAATTATTTATGCCCATTGTTTATTTTTCTATTTGTTTTGTGCTTTTATTTATAATTCTCTTTGTCTTATGTTTTATGAGGAGCTTTCAGCATGCAAGAGAAGAGGAATATATTAAAAATTCTAAGCCTTGTGTTAGTCTAGTTCCACTTATTTTCAACTTGTGCATTGAAATTGAACTTTGGATGCTAAAGTTGATAAAGTTAAGAATAATTTTAATTCAAATATGAGAATTTTATACTGTGAAGGAATGTGCAAAAGATATTGTTAAAAGAATCTCTATCAAGATAATGTCTTAAAGTATTTTCCTATCTGAAATACCCAATGTATTAATGTTTGTCAAAACCTTGTGACAAACACTATCAATGATAGGTGTTTTCGACGGATTTTAGGTCAATGAATAAAAAACCACAAAACCAAGCTAAGAACAATAAATTTGATTTTTGTTGGGGAGCGGGGTGCCTCGCTTGTTCGGCGTGTACGAGTTGTATAGACTTTTTGTGGAGTGAAAGAGGATTGAGATGGCGGTGGATATGGCGGGGGTTTGACTTTAAGTGCAGAGGGCTGGTGAAAATTGTCTTAAACCTGCGAAACAACTAAAAAAGAGGTCAAAGGTGGAGCCGGGCGTGGCCGGCGACTACATTCCGAAGCTCAAGTCAGAGTTGGGTTATCTCAGGTTAGAGAGCTTGCAAGCTTTTAGTAATGGAGGTTTTGAGGTTGGAGAAACCTTAGTTTTTTAGTAGTGTGTTAACTTACTTGATAAAAATTAAACCTGAGTATTTATATGGTGTACCCTGGTCGCCATGCTACCTAGCATTATATTATTGGCGTTCTCTGCTGTCATGTCAGGAATATTCTTATTTTCATGCGTATGGCGGTTTAGGCGTTTAAAAAATATGCGTGGAGAGCAAGTTTAAGGCGTATTCACGTGTTGGGCGTAGTGGAGTGGTCCCGCGTACCTCTGCAATTCTGTTGTAATTTTACAGGCGTGGCAGGAAAAGTTGTTGGTCCCAACTGTCATAATATCAAACTTTTGGCTTATTCGCTGGCATGATAGGCGGTTGTCTCCTCTTTTGTAGCACAAGATTTCCTCACTGATTCCTTATTTTTTGACACGTATTCAACCAATCTTTTTTTAGATTTGGGGTGCATTTATCCCTTAACATTTTTACGAATATTTTTCTGACTTTTTATACCCTTACATGGTGTACCCAAGGTACCCCTGGAGTACCTAGGGTGGCCGAGGTACCCAGGGTACCTGGGATACCAAAGGTACTGAAGGTAAGCAAATTTCTTAAATATCGACACGTGGCACTTCATCATTAGCCTTATGTTTCCCTCCCAAACAATATTCCTCTAGTTTCTTTGTGGCGAATGTAACTGAGGCACAAGAAACTCTTGGAGGAACTGCACGTGACCCATGGCGATATTTGACCTTTTTTTTTTAAAGGTGGCGTTCTAATAACTCAACTGAAATAAAAATTTGAGCGGGAGAAAACTTGTCTGTCATTAATGCTACTTCTTTCTCTGACTTTTGAATTCCAAAACCAGTCAAATCTTTTCAACTGCAGGCTTCACGTCATTTTTTTTTTACAAACCATCTTCTATACATTTTTATTTCAACTTTATTTTACTCTCTTAAATTTTACAATCCCAAAAAACTTTTTCTCTTCCGCTCCATACTCTAACGCCTCCTCATCTCTCTTTTTTCTTTTTTCTTTTTCCTTTTACTTATTGCTCCTTCGGTTTCCATATCTTCTTTCTTTTCATTTGCTTCCTCTCGGCCCACCATCATTCTTTCTTTCTCTTTTTGCTTTTCTCATTTTTCTCTTTTCTTTATCTTCTTTCAGCCAACTTTCACCCCCTTTTTCTTTTTCCTTTTTTCTTCTTTCTTTTTTTTTTCTTTTTTTCTTTCTTTTTCTCTTTTTCTCGGCCGACCTTTGCTCCCGTGATTTCCAATGGTGATCGTGGCGTTTCCTACGTCGAATATAGGCATTGTAACGACGGCGTCTGGCGAGAGGATTCGGCGGCGTGACGACGGCGTCCGACTGGTGGCGCAATGATCTCCTCGTGGTAAGCCATCTTTCCCTCCATTTTGTTTCTTCTTCGTTTCTTCCAATGGCTTCTCCTTTTTTTTTTATCCCGACTTCTTTTTTTTTTTTTTATCTTGACTCTTTTTTTTTTATCTTCCTGACTTTTTTTTTTTTTTATCATCCAGGCTCTTTTTTTTTTTGTTGAAACCTCTAACGGGTTTCATTGTGCGCATTACAGCCTCTGTACAACTTCATATTTTAAGCAATTTCTGGCGATTCGCGACTTCTCTTGGCGGTTTACAGTCTCTTTATCCTCAAATTTGTGTTCTTTGGCAACTTAAGTTTGCTGTTCTTGGTGAAATCTAGGTATGAATTTTTATATCTATTTCGGCTTCTTTATTTTAAAAAATACTATTGTGGCATTGTTTCTAGATTTCATGCAAAGTGTTGGTAATTTTTTTTGTTGTTTATGCTTTTATTAGTGGATGTTGGTGTTTGGCTTTTGATGGATGAGGTTTGAAGTTGTGGGGGCATGTTTTGATGTAGAGATTTTCTTTTCAAATTATGTCTTGTGTTTTTAGGAAAACAAGATGGGGAGAAAAAGAGTTGGGATAAAGGGTCGAAATATTATTGATGATTTAGATGAAGAGGCCCAATGTTCTGAGTTAGCCCATTTTGTATCCATTAGTGATGATGATGGGTCCCCTTTGGGTAGCCCTAAATTGTCCCGAACTTATCCCCGTAGTAAATCTAAGATTAAGGGGAAGCAACCAGTTAGGGCAGCCCGTAAGAAAACCCGTGCAAAAAATTCCAGACCCAAATCTCCTACCCCTATCAGCAATCCCAAATCTCCCCCGGTCTCCCCTTCTGTCTCTATATCTCGTAGGTTCTATTCACTAGGGGGTAGCCCAGCTAGTCCTAGAGATTTAGAGAAGGTTAGAGCTAAATATAACATACCTCATTCTGTCCATCTTAGGGTATCTCGCAAGGGCGAGCGTCTCGAGCACCCTATTCTAACTGGTTGCTTCCCCTTTTCGACTTAGGTCTCCATTTGCCTGTTCAGCCATTTTTTAGAAAAATGTTTAGTGAGATGCAGATTACACCCGGACAGTTATCTTTACCGGGTTGGAGATTGCTCACGAGTTTGGAGGTATTGTGGCTAGATGTATTTGGGGAGGATATTTTTTACAGACATCTGTGAGGGCTTTATCAGTTGAAGAAGCCAGTTGGTTTATTTGTAGCTTATTTTGCTACTTGAGGGGTTCACGGTAGTTTGGTAAGACCGGATCCCTCATTGAAAAAGGGTTATAGATATAGATGGTTTGTGGCTGAAGGCGAGTGGAGGAAGAGTATACCAATGGGGAATGAAGCTGTGCAAGTTCGAAACTTCTTTAATCAAGATAGTATGTGTTTTTTCTTTCTCTCTAATTTTTTACGTATATATACATCTCTTGCATGAATTTTCTTCTTATTCGTTGTTTCTTGTGACTTTTACAAACATCACTCGGTCCAAAAGAACATGCCCAGTTCATGAGGTTGGAAGAAAAGTGAGTGGTGTTATAGAGAAGTTCTAGTCTTTAGCAAGAGGATATGTCATCTGACCCTGGGTACCTCAGCAAAAGGTGATCGACCTCCCGTCGTTCCAGGCACCAAGGGCAAATTGCCCGTTTCCTCTTTTGGTGGTTCTCGGGGTACCCTGACTACCCACAAAAGAAAGTTTGGCTCTCTGTTCATGGTTTATAAAGATCTTATGGAGGGCGAGCTTGACCCGGTGGCGAACAAGAGGATATGTCATCTGACCGATTGTTTCATTCATTCCTCCGAGTGCATTTCTTCAGACATGGCCATTGAGGCGAATAGATTGGACTTAAATAAGTGCTATAGCTGAGCGCTCAAGGCTTGTCATGACGTGAGTGCTTCAATTTTTTTTTCTTTTCTTGTTCTTTTTTTTGTGTCATTCATTTTTCTCTTCTTTATTATATTTTTTTTTGTGTAGGCGGCCTTTTACTTTAGCCACAGTCTCCGAGACTTTAGTGGCACCTCGCCTACATAGGCGAAGGTGGAGAGGTTACGATGGGAGGTTAGACTTGGTCAGTGTCGGGAAGAAAAGCTTAGGGAGGAGTTCAGGGCTTTACAGGGGGTGCTTGGACGACCAAACCCGGGAGAACACCCGTATATCCAAGAAGTTAGAAGAAGTTGAGTCTAAGCATGACAACTTACTATCCTACCAGCATGAGATGATGGGCAAAGCTTTTACTCTCATCATGGCGGAGGTCTGGAGTGTTGACCCAGAGCTGGGGTACCTCGGGTAGAGAAATGGGCGGGCAAGTCAGCCATCCTAAAAGCGATTGAGGACAAAATGATAATCCAGGCTCCACCATTTCACAGCCCACAGTAATCTTCAGGAGTACTCCAGGTACCCCAGGCGGATCTCCCTTCTGTTACCGCTGTTCATGAGGGTAGCAGCTCTTTGACCGTGGGTGTTCCTGTTGACGCCCCCGTTGAGGGGAAAGGTGGAGAGGATGTTCCCCCTTCTGTGTAATCCTACTTGTTATTTAGAGTTCATCTCTAAATGTTTTAGTACATTCTTTCTTTGCTTTTGTGCCTTTTGTAGTATGGTATCCCCCTTTGATGTATTGGGATAGTTGACTTTTGGAAGGTTGCCTCGGCAATCAAGTTATTTTTTCACATTTAACTTCCGCAATAGACTTCATTTGGCATGCCATTGAATTCCTCACTTATAATTAATTTTTGTAGACTTTTGGAGGTTCCTCGGGTACCCCAGGCACTTCCTGATGTGTTTTTGGTGCTTGCGTGGTGATTCCCGTAGATATGCTCGCTGCTTGTCTTAATAAAGATTATGGCGTATCTCAAATAATTTTAATAATTCGAGCATCATCATAATAAAAAATAAAATTCATAATTGGTGCAACCAGGATGTAAATAAAGATTATGATGTATTTCAAATAGATTTGTGGAGTTTTCTTGGGGTACCTTTTTTTTTTTTGTTCGGGGACTTTCTTGGCCCCTTTTCTTGCAGAAATGGTAAAAAACATGTTTATTTTGCCATCCACTTCTAGTCAATATTTAATGAAATAATACTAATAGAGGTGCATGCTTACCTACCTTATTTCTTTTAGGCATTCAACTCTTATGATTGCCATTTGTTTATTCTTAACTTGGCCCAAGTTAAAGAATTAAGGTATGGGCGTGTGCATACCTTAACGAAGTCTTATGGTACTAGGGTATGCTGGTTTACCTCGCGCTCGGGTTTTCTCTGACACTCCCTCTTTAAATTTGTTGTATTCTTTCTTATTGGCTTTGACCTCGAATAAATCTTCACGATCAATTCACGATCAAGTCAGGTCAGATACCCCAGGTTCCTCAAATTATCTTGAAATGGAGCAATTATAGCTGAAAGGTGCATACATGACATGGCGTAATAAGATGGAGTCACATTAATGGCGAAAATTTAACTACAATCACATTCGGTAATTAAAAGGAGAACATTACATAAGACTGACTCATTGTCCTAATGAGAATAAGAAACTATATAGATACCCACTCTCTGGGACTTAGGAAATTAAAAATTTCACTTCCACATGTAAGGTACCTTAAGTACTTTTTATGGCTTTACCACATTACACACATAGTAAAGAAAATAAAAGATAAATAAAGTGAACGGTAAGGTTTAAGACATTGTCCTCATGTTAGTAGTACTTCTTTAGCTTGCGACATTCCAGGGATGCTTGACGATTATTTCATCCATGTGGAGTAGCCAGTACGCCCCCGATCCTACCAGCTTATCTATGCAATTTGCTCCAAAAGAGCCCTCTGAGGGTACCCGGGTGTTCTGAGTTACCCTTCGTATGACTAAATCCCCTTTCTTGAATGATCTGGGGCGTACCCTCTTGTCGTATAAATAAAAAACGCGGTGCTGGTATATTGCAACCTTCAGTTCTGCTTTGGCCCATTTTTCTTCAACAAGATCAAGACTAGATGCAATCAAAAAGGCATTCTTGGCTTTATCGAAGTATGCGGTTCTGTGACAGGGTATCCCGATTTCTGCTGGAATGACCGCACCAGTCCCGAATGCCAGAGAAAATAGGATTTCTCCAGTTAAAGTATTCTGAGTTCTCCGATAGGCCCAAAGAACACCAGGTAGCTCGACTACCCAAGCTCCCTTCCTTTCCTCCAGCCTCTTTTTTAGGATACCCTTGATGATTTTGTTGATGGCTTTCACTTGTCCCTTAGATTACGGGTGAGCCAGAAAGGAAAATTGGTTGGTTATCCCAAGCTCCAAACAAAAACTCTGGAATTTTTCATTATCGAATTGCTTCCCGTTGTCACTGACAATTGCATTAGGGATACCATATCTGCACATGAGGCTCCTCCAAACAAAATCAATGGTTTTTCTCTCGGTAATGCTTACCAATGGCTCAACTTCTACACACTTTGTGAAATAGTCAACGGCTACAATTGCATATTTAGTTTACCCTCTTCCTGTTGGCAGTGGGCCAATGAGATCTATACCCCGAACATCAAATGGCCACGGAGAAGACATGACAATTAATTTTTCTTATAGAAGGTGTGGTACCTTGGCAAATCTCTGGCACTTGTCACAACTCTTAACTATGTTTTTAGCATCCTCCTACATCGTAGGCCAATAAAATCCTTGACGAAGGGCTTTTTGTGCCAATAATTGTACTCCATGGTGGTTACCGTAAATTCCTTTGTGTATCTCTCTCATGACATATTCGGCATGTTCATCTCCCAAGCACTTTAAGTAAGGAAGGGTAAACCCTCTTCTGTGTAAGATATCCTCGATGAGACAGTATTGTGCAGCTTTATACTTTAGCATTCTTACTTCACTCTTGTCTGAGGGCAAATCCCCATTCATTTCCCGAGGTACCTTATGATTGGTTGCATCCAGGGTACCCCAACAGTTATCGACCCTACTTCTTCTGGCTTAGGCAGATTAACACTAGGTGTAGGTATATACTCAGCATTGGTTGGACCAACCGACTGAGTTGCGCCGAAGGAAGCCATTTTGGCGAGATTGTCAACTTCACAATTTTCTAACCGTGGAACTCTTTCTACCTTAACCTCAGCAAACTGAGACATCAATTCTCTGGTTCTCCTGAGGAACCTATTCATATTTTCTTCTTTAGCCTGATATTTTGAGTTGATCTAACCGACCACCAAATGAGAGTCATTCTTAATGCGGACCCTTTTTGCACCTAAGACCTTTGACATCTTTAGCCCCGCTATTATAGCTTTGTACTCGGCCTCGTTGTTTGAGGCCTTGAACCCGAATTGCACGGCATAATATATCTTCACTTTACCCAAATCAATGTTTATTACTTCTGCATCACTTCTGTGCCAGTTGGAGGAACCATCCACATAAATTTTCCAAACATGCTCTTTTTTAGTAGCTGGTGTAATTTCGCTCGGGTACCCTGGGATCTCCTTACCCCATGAGTCATTGGCAAATTCTGCGATGAAATCGGCAATGACTTGGGCTTTAATAGCTGAGTGTGGCTTGAAGATGATGTCGAACTCACTCAATTCAAGAGACCAGCAAAGAAGTCTTTCGGACATGTCCAACTTCTAGTAATTATGCTAGTAATTTGGACAAATGACGGTCAACTACCAGATATGTATTTACTTTTGCTAGAGGGCCAATTAGTTGGGAGTCTACACTACAGTCTATAGTTGCACTGTCGACCACATAAGTCGAGTACATGGCAATTACAGAGGTTGTTAAAGAGGCTATTTGGTTACAAGGTTTGCTTGAAAACTTGGGATTGGCACAGGAGCACATTGATGTGTATTGCGACAGTTAAAGTGCTATTCATTTAACAAAGAAGCAAGTTTATCATGCGCGTACGAAGCACATCGACATACAATTTCACTTTGTACGGGAAATTGTTGATAAAGGAAATATTCTTCTCATGAAAATCAAGACTACAGAGAATTCCGCAGAAATGTTGACCAAGGTAGTAACGACGATCAAGTTTCAGCATTGACTAAACTTGATTAATATCCTACAAGCTTAAAATAGTAAAAAAAGCAGAGATTGGAGGATGAATTGATTTATGGGGAGTTTAGTATTCGGCTCAGATTTGGATAAATTTTTATTGAGGTGGAGAATTGTTAAAAAGTCAACACCGAATCCAATTTTCATATGTATATGGCTAGCAAATTTTGACTATAATTGCATGTGCTTTCTAGCTCTTCCCCAAAGACACTGAAGCCATTAAAATTGAAAATGGCCAAGATATTTTTTCATGCATTCATATTGTAAGCTTTGCCTATAATAGAGGAGCAGAATGCATTTGTAAATCCTCCAAAAATTGTGAGATCTAAGAGCATAACAAGTGAGCTCTTCAAGAGTTTAGAGAGAGTATTTCCTTGGGTGTTAAGAGGATCCAATTGGGTGTATTGGGTTATTGGGTTTTGAGAATTTTTCTCACTTTTGTAAATTCTCATTTATTAGTAAAATTATCTTTCATTCTTTACTCGTGGATGTAGGCATTACGCCGAACCACATAAATTATTGTGTCCTATTTTCTTTGCATTTATTTGTCACATTTATATTTCTCCAAAAGTTACAGTCACCATAATATTAGTAATTGCTCAACTTGCACTTCCGCAACATATCCAAAATTATTTTCATTTCAATTATTTGCATTCTTACAGTAGTTTAACAATAAAATTTACCAAATATATATAAATTACAATAATTTACCAAGTATATGTAACTTGTTTTAAAATTCACATACATTTGCAAATAAAATTTACTAAATATTTAATTAATTATTTTTTAAACTGATTATTTATGCAGCACATCTAATAACAATTGTTTTAAAAAGTACAACATTTTTAAACTGCTCTTAAATTTATCCCAATTTTAAAAAATTGATGATAAGTAACATATTAACATAAGAATGGTGGTAAGAACCTGTGCATTTAATTTGAGGACATACGTTCAAGTACAACCACCAACCAATTATATAATTAGGAGAGACATCTTTCCCATAGGGACATAAATGTGGATAAAATAGATATATCCCTTTAATGTTATTGAGGGTAGATATTTCTTAACTGTGCCACAACCGAACTTATTTAGAATTTTTTTTTAATAAACTACATTTAACTGAGGAAGGTTTATATTAAATAGACAAAATCAACTGCAAATAGCACGAAACTAAAAAGAAACATCAAATATCTACAATGCTACCAGACATTAGCTAATTAAGACGTCGAAAACCACACCCCTAATATATACTCCAGCAAAAGATTTTGAACGTCGACGAGTTTGAGACTTACCCATTCCTCAAGTAAGGAATGGTCCTTTCCTAACACTTATCATCCCTTTGTGGCTTCTTTGGCTTGTAAGGCACTCCGAGTTTTCATGACATTGTTTATTATAACGGCCAACTCCTTTAGCCTTATATTCAGCAATAAGTACGAGTTCATATTAGAGGTTATATCCGCTTTATTTAGGCTCAATTGTTTTAGTTTTTAGCCCAATCGTCAATTCAACTAAATTTTCTACAAATGTTAAGAAACATTCGATTAGAAGAGAATCAGAATCTTTAAATAATACAAGTTTAATTAATTTATTATATGCATATATTGAAATTATCTAAGTCCAATTGATCAAAAGCTAGATATCTAGCCTGAATACATCGAACATGATAAGAGAAGATCTCTGAGGAAGCCAAAGCCTAACGCCTAGTTCCATGATCACGTAAGGCTTCATACTGTTCATGCATGATACATGCATGCTTCCATACACGTGCACGAGTTTGTCTCCATGCTCGTCATGCATGATACATGCATGCTTACATGAACGTGCAAGAAATTGTCAGAGGTTGTTTAGTTTGACTCAACTGCTATTTCATATTATAGCTTGTGATAATTCTTTGCTGAGGTTGTTTAGTTTGATTCGACTGCTACTTCGTATTGTAATTTACTATTATAAATAAGCCAACAACTAATGAATAAAGGGGAGCAAAAAGAAAATTCTTTAAACATTTCGGTTGTTGGCACCATAAACATAACTTATTTCATCATTGTTACATTGTTTTGATTGGGACCTCATCAAGTGGTATTAGAGCAAGGTTAACGATGACCACCAACAAAGAACATATTGAGAGGATTGAATCTGACTTGGAAAGCTTGCAGGACAGAATATCACGGATGGAATTCAGAATCAATGATAAGCTTCAACGAATGGAAAACACTATCAGTAAGTTAGTTGAGTCCTTTAGTGCTAGTAAGGGAGCAACAAGTCAAGGGAACACTAGTTCTACAGCAAGGCCCATTTGAGAAGAAAGTGAAGGAGGACGGCAACCAATACCACCAAGGATAGCAAAACTGGAATTCCCTCGTTACTTCGGCGATGATCCAACGGAGTGGTTCAACCGAACAACACAATTCTTTGAATACCAGGAAACGACCAATGAACAGAAGGTAGCTTTGGCGTCTTTTCATCTATAAGGAGAGGCCAATCAATGGTGGCAGTGGCTATGCCGAACTTACCAAGAAGAGGGCAGAATTGTGACATGGGAGACGTTCGTAGAGGAACTTTGGGCAAGCTTCAGACCAACGGACTGTGAAGATTTCGATGAAGCACTGTCACGGGTCAAACAAACAGGAACATTACGTGAGTATTAAAAAGAATTTGAAAAGTTAGGTAACCGTGTTCAAGGGTGGACACAGAAGGCGCTAGTGGGTACCTTCATGGGGGGACTGAAATCTGAAATTTCGGAGGAGATCCGAATGTTCAGACCTCGTATATTGAAGGAAGCAATAAGCTTAGTGCGAATGAAGGATGAACAGCTGTCTAGGCAATGAAAATTGTTTCGATCACCAATCAGCAACCGTGTACAGCCGACCAACACCCAAACGCCACTAATAACACCCATCAAACGACTTTCATAGGAGGAGATGCAACGACACCGCGCAGAAGGGCTATACTTCAACTACAATGAGAGATTTACAGCCGGGCATAAGTGTAGCAAGGCACAGCTTTTGATTTTTGACAGTGAAAGCAATACATAAAAAGCTATGTATGATGAAAGTTCAATAGAGAAGCAGAGAACAATACCTGAGACAAACGTAGACCCTCAAATTACTTATTATGCGTTGACAGGATGGGCAGCACCGCAAACAATGTGTGTTAAGGCCAGAATTGGATCACAGGAGATTGTTGTTCTGATCGACAGTGGATCAACACACAACTTTATCAGCACAAATTTAGTTAATATGCTTCGTTTAGCAGCCAAACCAACGGCAGCCTTCTCGGTTCGAGTGGCTAATGGAGACAAGCTGATATGCCATGAAAAATTTAAAAATGTATCAATTTTAATCCAAGAAATTCCATTTTCACTCACTGTGTATTCATTGCCAATTATAGGCTTGGATATAGTCTTGGGAGTCCAATGGTTGGAGATGCTTAGGTCAGTTGTGTGCAATTAGAAATCACTTACAATGGAATTCAGCTGGGGAAACAAAGAACGCCGCTTGCAAGGGCTTGGTTCACAACTGGTACAATCGGCTTCATTGGCAGAAATCACCAAGGAGATCAAACAAGGCCACGAGGTCTTTGTTATCTGTTTACAACCGAATATGGAGGAGGCTTGGCTAACAGCACCACTAGATATGCAAGAGCTTTTAAAGGGCTACGTGGAGTTATTCAAGGAGCCAACTCAGCTGCCACCTTAGTGAGACATTGACCACAGAATTGTACTCAAAGAAGGAGTAGAGCCTGTTAATGTTAGGCCTTACCGCTATGCGTATTTTCAAAAGGCTGAAATTGAGAAGCAAGTCCAAGAGATGCTAGACTCAGGTTTGATTCGTCCAAGCACTAGTCTGTTCTCATCACCCGTACTCCTAGTCAAGAAAAAAAACGGCAGCTGGAGATTCTGTACAGACTACCGTACCCTAAACGAAGTCACCGTAAAGGATCGATTCGCGATTCCAACCGTCGACGACATGTTAAATGAGTTACATGGTGCCGCCTACTTCACCAAGTTAGACATGAGAGCCGGTTACCATCAAGTGCGAATGAACCCCTCAGACTTACATAAGACTGCCTTTCGCACACAATGGTCATTACGAGTATATGGTGATGCCTTTCGGCTTGTGCAACACTCCGTCAACGTTTTAAGCGATTCTGAACTCAATATTCTAGCCACACCTCAGAAAGTTTATACTTGTATTTTTCGATGATATATTGATTTATAACTCATCTTGGGAGTGCCATCTTAACCATGTGAAGCAGGCATTGGAGATCCTTAAACGACAGTAATTTTATGTCAAAATTAACAAATGTAATTTCGGGCAGCAAGAGCTGGAGTATCTCGGGCACATCATCACTTGTCATGGCATCAGGGTAGACAAGAAGAAAATCTCATCAATGATAACATGGCCCCCGCCACAATCCATCACCGAATTACGGGGATTCCTTGGATTGACGGGTTACTACCGTAAATTCGTCCAAAGTTATAGAGTAATGCCAAACCACTTACAAATCTGTTGAAGAAAGGTCAATTTCAGTGGAATAAAGAAGCCGAAGAAGCCTTTGAAAATCTCAAACAAGCCATGAGCAACACGCCAATTCTTGCCATGCCAAACTTCAAAGAAACATTCATTATTGAGATCGATGCATCCGAGGAAGGAATCGGGGTTGTATTGTAGCACAATGGCGAGCCAATTGCCTACATGAGCCGAGCATTATGAGTCACCAAGAAGACGTGGTCGATCTATGCCAAAGAAGTGCTAGTCTGGATTTAGAGACTGTACCTGCTGGGACATAAATTTGTCATATAAACTGACCAACGTAGCTTGAAATATTTGTTGGAGCAGAAAATAGCTACACCGGAGCAACAAAAGTGGATGGCCAAGCTGATGGGGTATGATTATGAGATCATGTACAAACCGAGACCTGAAAACAATGTTGCGGATGCATTGTCACGAAGGCCAAATAGTCCAACTCTCAATTATTTGTTTATACCGCAGGTTACAATTTGGGAGGAAATAAAAAAAACGGCAGAAGAAGATTAATATATCAAAAAAATTAAGGCGGCATCTCAAACACATACTACCGGTCCTTATTTGTTAAATGATGGGCTATTGATGTTTAAAGGAAGGGTGGTGGTTCCTGAGAAAATGCAGGAAACGTTGTTGTTTGAAGCCCAGGACACGAAGATAGGAGGGCACTCTGGAGTTCTACGTACATACAAATGCCTCTCTCAGCAGTTCTATTGGCCTCACATGTTCCAATCAGTATTAGAATATGTGGGCAAGTGTGAAACCTGCTAGAGAACGAAAGCTACTACACTTAAACCGACGGGACTGCTCCAACCGCTACCGATTCCATGTCAGGTATGGGAAGATATAACTTTAAATTTTATTGAGGGATTACCAAGCTCTCAAGGGAAAAATACAATTCTGGTGGTCGTTGATCGATTGAGCAAATCAGCCCATTTTATAGCCCTCTCTCACCCCTTCTAGGCGAAAACAGTAGCAGAAACGTTTGTGGAAGGTGTCGTGAAATTACATGGCATGCCACGATCAATTATCAGTGACCGAGATCCTATATTTGTGAGCAAATTTTGGCAAGAGTTTTTCAATCTATCTGGCACTAAACTAAAGATGAGCTCCGCCTATCATTCGCAAACCGACGGACAAACCGAGGTAATTAATCGTTGTCTTGAACAATATTTGCGGTGTTTCGTGCACCAATGGCCACGACAATGGTGTTCTTTTCTACCGTGCGCTGAGTTTTGGTACAACACCTCATATTATGTCTTCACCGGCATGACACCTTTTCAAGCCCTGTACAGCCGAGCTTCGACTAAAGTACTAATGTACCAAATCGGGCAGTCACCAGTCCATGAGGTTGATCAAGCGTTGATAACACGAGATGAATTGTTGGGGCAACTCAAAAAGAATCTGGCAGCAGCAGCAAATAAAATGAAACAGGCAGCTGATAGACACCGAAGGGAAGTAGTGTTCAAAGAAGGTGACATGGTCTTTCTTAAATTGCAACCTCATCGTCAGTCATGAGTTTTCAAACGTGCACACCAAAAGCTAGCTAATAGGTATTTTGGTCCTTATAAAATTATTCAAAGAATTGGTGTAGTGGCATACAAAACTCAATTGCCATAGGGGGCAAGAATTCACCCAGTGTTTCACGTATCCTTACTTAAAAAATGATGGGGGAACTATCGAGTAATAGCAATGAAGTGCCACCTGTTGATGATGAGGGAGTGTTGGTCTTAGAACCTGAATCTATTTTTGATACACGATGGCTGAAACGAGGGGGAAAATTGATTGAGCAAAGCTTGGTTCGATGGAAACGACTGCCGGCGGAGGACTCTACTTGGGAAGACACCGCTATACTACAACAACAGTTTCCTTCCTTGACCCTTGAGGACAAGGATCCTTTTCGCGGTGGGGGTATTGATAAGAGAAGATCTCTGAGGAAGCCAAAGCCGAACGGCAAGTTCCATGATCACGTAAGGCTTTATGTTGTTCATGCATGATACATGCATGCTTCCATACACGTGCACGAGTTTGTCTCCATGCTCGTCATGCATGATATATGCATGTTTCCATGCACGTGTAAGAAATTGTCAGAGGTTGTTTAGTTTGATTCAACTGCTATTTCATATTGTAGCTTGTGATAATTCTTTGCTGAGGTTGTTTAGTTTGATTCGACTGCTACTTCGTATTGTAATTTACTATTATAAATAAGCTAGCAACTAATGAATAAAGGGGAGCAAAAAGAAATTCTTCAAACATTCCGGTTGTTCTCACCATAAGCAGAACTTATTTCGTCATTGTTACATTGTTTTGATTGGGACCTCATCAGAACATATAGAAGATGTTACACAGTGACATCGACCATATATATATAAATTATGCACATAGCTTTTAACATCACAAGACAAGATATACAAACATTAACATTAACACAGACAGCTATTTATGGATATTAATAATCTCCAAGCTAGAATTAAGATTGAGTTGGAATGGTGAGAGGCAGAAAGCCATGTCGAAGAGCAGCGTCCCAGACGGTGTCAACGTTGGAAATGGTGTAACCACACTCGTGTTCATTCCATCCTTCCAAGGCATGCACTATCCCCCCAATTCTCCACGCACTCATCACCCTTCTTGGTAACCAATTCTGTCACGTATATTAATAATTGTTATTTAATCTACGTACATATTACAGGTGCAATCAAGCATCCGCACAATATCTTCTCGCATTGAACCTTAATTCCTAGTTATCTGGGTATATATAAGTATTAGTTACTAACCTCACAGGAGTCGACATTCTCAAGAGCAGCAGGAGTGGCCATCGCTGGTGTGAGGTGGTAGGTACAGTCTTTACGTCTTTTCTTCGCCGGTGGGAACTGTGAAAAAGGAACGAACATTGTTCCTCTTTCTGCCTTGGATTGTTCTTCTTCAGTCAGTCCATTTCCCACCAACCATATCTGAAACAATTAATTAATCATATTCATATATCTATTACATATATAAGTTATTATAATATTCGTATAGATAGTCACCTTTTGGCAGTAGCTCCTTGAAACAAGCAAGTTCTTACTTTCAGATTTGCCCCCAAATGATCTAATAAGCTTCTCATGCTCATCCTCACGTAAAGTTACTACCTGAATTCCCTTTTGGCATAAGGCAAAGGCAGTGGCATAAGCAACCTTAGTGAGAATGCCTCTAATGACCACTTGGGTTGTTCCGTCGGGTATGCTGTTTGTCAGTACTGCCACTGCTAAGCTACTCCCATCCACTACCTTTATTTTGAGCTCAGGATTCTTGTGCACGAAGAGCCCACCGTACCGGTTGAGCTCCTCTCCCTGATAATTAATGATTTCCATTATGATTAATTAATTCTGGATAGTTTAAATTTTGAAGAGGAATGCAACGAGCGAACACACATATATATACTCACTTGATTCAAGAGACCTAGACTTATCACCCTAGCTCCTTTCTCCTCAGCTTCTAGTATGGCTTCTTCAATCAAGCGATTGATCAATTCATTTTGCCGCTGCGAGAAGTACTGCATGCAACCAGAAAATCATGATCAATTAATTATTAAAACAAAATGACCCTCGCTAATTAAAGTTTTCGTACGTACTTGCATATTGTATTTGGATATCGCCCAAGTCTGTAGTTTTAATTTATTAAGGCGATTCCTTTCAACCACAAAGGTGCGGCCATAAATCCAAGTGATCATCATTGACAATAACGTGACAGGCCACAGCAACCACTTATACCACTGTGATGATGCATGGTGATGGGGCTTAGAAGCCAATGAGGCCAAACCAAGCCGCATATGATAGATTGATTCAGGTGTTGTCAGGTGTGTAAGGTAAACAACATCCAGTGAATCATCCTGTTTCTTGAGACTGGTTTCATATAATGTATCCGAAGTTTTGTCGACAGTACTGAATAAGTAATCGTATAAAGGCATGAATAACGAGTAATTCGCCCGGAACTGCGTATGATGCAGTGAGTGGAACCTGTTGCATGTATAATTAACAGTGAGTTTCATCATAATATATTGAAATTATCATCAATAAAAACAATAACAAAATCAATCTAGATATGAATGAACACTTAATTCACGAATCCATGAATGCTGCTGGAGCATTAATTGACCTAAGTTGCATCAACAGAAATTCATAGTGATCATAACAACTCCAGATTGTGGTTTATTGTTGGTTCATTGTTATATATACATAATATAAATTTCATTAACTTAAAAAAATGGAAAACACGATTAATTATCTAAATTAAACAACTTAAACAGAGGAGGAGGCGGGTTGAGAGACTTACGAAGGGGTGTACATGAGGTACTTGAGAGGAGGAAAAATGGTGAAAAGCCATTTAGGTATGAGCTCGAAATTGCAGTGACCCATGTTATTCATTAAGTCTATGTAAGTGATGTAGCCGAAGGCAAGTACTATTGACCCGGCCCCAGTCAGCACTGTTGTAATCAATGGTGTTGAAAATAGAACGTAATATGTTATGAGCTCAGCAAATGGATGAGTAACAGCTGCATGCCGCCCAATTAAAAAAATTACGATACTTCTTTAAAATAGCAGCCAATTACAGTATAAAAGAGAAATAATTAAGAGAATGGAAAGTGTGTTATACAAGTGGAAAAATACGAAAGTGATTAAAGGCTGACAGAAACAACAATATAGTGGATTTGTTTTTATATTTTAGATATTAAGTTACCAAAACGGAACCCTATTTAAAGTTGATTCTGTCCGGGTTCCGTCAAATTTGGCAAACCTCCCTCTTATCCCTTTTTGTTTAAGCCATTACCTAGTACCCACTTTCCCCTTGATATTTGAAAAATATTCATGTACCCCTCAAATACAACTGCTATAACTTTTTTAATATTTTACTCCGAAAACAACATATTTAAAAAAAATAATGAATAAGATATAACTAAATAATTTTTAATGTTAAATTTCCTTTAATAAAAATTGTAACAATCCATTAAATGTTTAGTAAATCTACAACACCGATATCTATATATATAAAAACAAAATCTAATTTTTTTTTTTAATATTAATCACGAGGTATCCTGGGGAGGGCCCCAACTGTGGGAGGCACCTTTAAGCCCGTACCACAACCCAAACTAGAAGTCCCCGCTCGAACCGGGAGGCACAGGTTCTCCCAACAAAGGCGACTTCCCTGCGACTCGAACTGGGGAACAAACCCAGTCAAGCCACTTAAGGGGACTCCATTGCTAGTGGAGCCAACACTTTGTTGGTACAAAATCTAATTTATTATTCTATTGAGTTGGAAATTTGAAATAACGTCGTAGAGTTCTTTTTTTTTTAAATAAAAATAATAATTGTGTGTATGTTGTTTTAGGGACAAATAGTAAAAGGGTTATAGAAATTGTGTTTTTAGGGGCGTACGTGGGTGATTCAAATATGAGGGGAAAAGGGGGCAATAGCCAGCTCAAATAAGAAGGGGAGAGGGAGGTTTCCCCGTCCTATTTTTAAATCAAATATCCGTAAAGCACATACAAGTGATAGGTTCAGTGACGATAGAGGAATGGTGATGGGAGTGATAGCGAGAGTAAAGGTAATGATGATGGAGTGCTCTGTGAAGCCAGTAGTAGACGAACTCCACCGGACCAGCATGCAGAAGTGCCATGAGAATCACACCATCTAATCTCCAAATGGGCAACTGAGTTCCGCCTGGAAGCATTTTGCCGAAAACAACGTAAAATAATATTCCACTCAATATTATTTGGTCGTCCCTGTAATTCATTCAAATTAATAATACACGATATTATGTTAATTAATTATCTAGTCACTATATGGATTGGAATATTGGATTCCCAAATATCAAAATAAATCAAGTCACTAGTACAAACCAATTTCTCTCTCTGTCAACTTGCTCGAATTCAATAGGCTTGTCGACGATCCTGTTACGGCCTTTGGCTGTTCGGTAACGGGAAAGGCTGATCCATATCTGGTTGTGAAGCATTCTCCATAATAGAAACGGGAATATGAGAAAGTTGAGTAGGTCCCTCTCCTTTTCATCTTTAACCATGAATGAATACGTGCTGTGGATGATCCAAGGAGCCAATACTATGTACTGAAATCACAAGTCATATGAAGCATGACAAATCTAACATTTACTTGGACAAATTAAAAAAAAAAAACCTAAACTAATAATGATTTAGATACATATTTTTTAAAGTAGATGTGCCTTATAATTCAACGTAGTAATTAACTCCGCCCCAGCCCATTAATTTTGTGGATAGAGTACGTAGCAATGATCATATATAGGTGATACATATACAACTACACTGACAAAATCAGAAATATCCTAATTTAACGTCGAATATGTGAGAGAGAGAGAAAGTTAATAAAAGTAAAACCTTAAAGTTTCCAAGGGGTGTCCATGGCCAATCAGTGAGAATTCCTGGTTTCGAAGCCATACTTTCGTATTTTGCACTAGCTGCTTAATGTTGCTTTGCAACATGTACATGAAAAATGCAAGGAGGGAAGGCTATTATATAATGTTTAATACGGATGATTAAACAGTGGCATCCAGCTTCAATTTTGAATTTTAGAACAAGTTTTAAGAAAATGACTTCACATACATATGCTGTAACAAGAAATGTAATAAGTCACTTAAGGACAGCTGTAATAAGTCACTTAAGGACAGCTGCATAAGAGGATCAGACATGAGACCATGAGATTATGAAAGCTCAGTAGTAAGTTTAATAAGTCAATTAAGCACAACTACATGAGAGTCTGAGAGTATGCAAGCTCAATACGGAGCTTTATAAGTCAATTAAGCTCAACTATATGAGAGCATAAAATCAAATAAACACAACCATTAAAGAGCATGATAGCACGAGAGCACTATTGTGGGAGATGAGCTTAATTAAAAAAGTTCAGCTGTTAAATCCTATAACTATTAACTGGTAGTTGGAAGCATTATTTAAGCTCAGTAGAAGAATGTAGCAGCTCCTAAAGCACAAAGCACATTTTAAAAGGAGATAAATGTCAAAGATAAACACTAATATCAAATAAAACTCAATTTAAGAAGGAGATAAATATTGACATCAAATAAAACTCTAGGTGAGATGATCGGGATGAGGAATTATTGAGGACTCAGGATACCTAAATTATATTATAAATAGAGAATCCTTGATGTATAGAGCGATGTGAACAAATAGTTAGACAAAAAAAAAGCTGAACAAAAAAAAAAAAAAAAAAAACCCTCCATTGTAATAATTCAATAGTGAAATTGCTCTTTCTATACATGTGGATGTAGGTTAGTGCCGAACTACATAAATTCTTTGCGTCTCATTTTTTATATTGTCCCACTTATTCCCACTTATTTACTTTTCTAATTCACCTGAAATTAATATCAACAATCAACATATATATATAAGAGAATTAAAATAAGAAATAAAGTAAAAATAAAAAATTAATTTCAATGCAATGTATTTTATTCTATAGTATATTAAAATTTATATTTTAATTTATCTCTTACTTTTAAGAAATTGCCTCACTGTATACACACACATTATATAATGTATTAGTTAATTGAACAAAAAATAATACATTATATAGTGTATATAACAAATCTACATTTTAAAAGACGCAAACATTCACAATATATATATATATACACACACACTGCTTTTTTAGCGCAAATGTCTATATCTTAATTAAGGTATAATTGGGTGATCCTACCACCTCAACAAAATTAAGGTAGTAGGATTAGCTTCCACAGATTTATCATATCATGAAGACATCAACACATTATTCTTTACATTTTGCGGTTTATACAAAACACGACACGCCAACCATATGTTAGTTAGTGAGCACGATTCCTTTTTCTTCTCAAGTTTGAACCACTTCTTGATTTTAATAATGCAATATAAAATAGGTTCAGCACAATCTATGCATATTTTTTGTTGCCTCAGAGCAAGTAGCCCCGGTGTTTGTCCTGCAAAAATCCAACGATGTATATTACCAACTGCAGTGACCTGCCTATCCAGTTATTAGCCGGTCAGATAAGAATAAACAAATGTGTTCTAAACCTGTACAAGTAAGTTATTAGCGTTGGATTACAGTTTTCAACATAATTTAAGCAAGTGCTTGTTAATAACTATATAAAGCGTGAGAAACCAATATTTGCACGCGTGCAAGTAATGGTTCATGAAAAATCAAAACCTGAAATCTTTGGTGATAAGATGGTTTCGGTTGCAAATTAAATGGTATGAAAGGAAAAAAAATTGAAATATATCATTAGAAGAAAACATGGACCACAAAGCAGAGATTGGCATGATCCGATACGAGCCAAGTGAAATCATGCCGGAAAAAATACTGTTGTTGTACATTGATGTCCAAATTCTGTCGAATAATTCTATTAATTAACATAATTTAAAAACATTTTCATCAACATACTTCGAAATAATTTGACATTAAAATGATTAGTTAATACCCAAGTACAATTATATCTAACCCCATTGTGATTTAACTTTTTGAGGTTCTTTCGATCTATCCAAATTCTTGCGAATGAAAACTACAAGAGAATTGACAAGGCAAAAATTCACAACTGTGAAGTTCATTAATGGTGAAGACAGTCATAAACGTCTATTTCATACAATATGGAATATAACTAAAACATAACTCGCTAGGGTAGGCAAATGAACCAGTACCCTGAAGTAGTTTGGTTCAGTTTTGGTTCAGTTTCAACAACAAGAAAAAAATGATCGGTTTATTTAAATAAATAAAAAAATTGACCTAAACCAAACAAAATAAATGTAACTAAACTAAAAAAAAGTTCATCAAAACCTTAATCTATTAAAAAATCTAATTTTTTATTATTAAAATAGATCACAAATTATGGGGCTGTTTGTTTTTTTGACTTAATGACTTAATTTTAATCTGTTAAGTTTGTTTATTTTTTCAACTTAATAAAGATTTTCAGTAATTAAGTCATTAAGTTATTAAGCTAATTTTTTTAGCTTTTTACTTAATCTAAAAAGTTTGAATGCTATCATTAAAAGATATTTTCCAAAATATTCCTATCTAATTAATTAATTTTCATCCTTAACTAAATAAAATTTAATAATTAGCATTATTACCTATGTGTATATAACTTGTGATAATATATAGTAGTAGACTATTATTATTTTTATCTTTTTATTTTGTTCAAATTAGCGTTATTTATCTTCATAATTTTTTATGAATATTTTTCATATAAAAACATCACAAACTATAATAAAATTGATTAACATATATGATATAAAATAATAAAGAGTAATTGAATATGATTTATGTTATAATAATTTATTACCTTATTTATTTTCTTTGAGATATTTATTATTTGTTTAACATTATAATTTGGAAGAGTGTAAATGTAAAAATATTAATTTTTAGATTTTTTAAGTTAAAAAAGCAAACAACTTAATATTTATTTTTAGCTATTCAGACAAAAAAAAAAACATGTCATTCAGATTCAGACATTCAGATTCAGACATTCATCTTTTTTAAGAATTCAGACTAATTCAGGTTTATTCAGATTTCAGATAAAAAAAAAAAACACCACCTACAATTTTAGGTAATTTAGATACAATAATAAATCTCAACCATTGACCAATCTTTGCTTCCTATTTTAATATTTTTATTCAAGTTCAGTTAATGGTAAATACAACATGCATTCATGGCTAACCATATTGTGCCCATCTAGAACAATATTATAAATCGAAGCGAAGACTTCAAAACAAAGGACAATTTTTCTTTTGTATTTGCACAATACATGTAGACTGATGGTAGCATTTGCAAGTAGCTCTTGGTTAGGTTTAAATAAGACTATAAAATGACCCAAACTCTGGATGAAATTTGAGTGTAGTCCTTAAATTCAAATTACAAAAAAAAAAATTAAGGTCTCTATATAAAGGTCTAACCCTTAAATGACAGAAGATTTTAAAATTTGCTAAGCCATATATTATCCTCAATTCAAGTACATACATACATACATACAATAAACTATAATGAGTACAAAATTAAGTAAGCAAACTAATTTTTCATATAACAAAGTACATACATACATACAATGCAAATGCATGATACGCCATGGCCTATTGTAGTGGCGGTGCCAAAAATTCAATTTAGCAAGGGTTAAGTTAAAAGAGTAATATCTTGCAATCAGAAAAGTATCCAGAAGTTAGATCGATTTGGGACAAATTTAAAATATGATACAATTTTAAAAATTTAGTTAATCGCATTACTTAGAAAAGTAATGGTATTTACCCTACCGAGCTCATAATGGTGAAAAATATTTGAGATGCTTGAATATGGTGAAAATAGTAATTGTTTTTTTTTTTCTACAATTCCTGAATTTTACAAATATATAAAGACGTTCAAGATGCTGTACAAGGAAAGACAATATTTACAATAATTATAATAATCAACTAGCCGTTGTGATGAATCCACCATGACATGTGCTGCTATATTTTCCATCAATTATGGCTTAGACGAGATGTTGGAAATCCTCTTGCCATGGCGGTACAAGCTACCATATTTGTTGCTTGTGACTTGTCCTTATCAACCCCCCTCAAGCTAGGCAGTGACATGCGATGAACACCTAGCTTGGTTCGTAGCGTGAGAAATTGATGCTTCCCCAAAGGTTTTGTAAGAGTGTCTACAATTTGAAGATGAGAAGGCACATATCGTGTAAATAATGACCCTTTAGCAACCTTCTCACGAACAAAATGCACGTCAAGCTCAATATGTTTCATTCTAGCATGAAACACTGGGTTCTTAGTCATATGAATTGCACTCAAATTGTCACAGAGAAGCGTGGGTGCTTTCGGAATACAGAACCCAATGTCATTAAGTAGATATGTGAGCCATGTTAACTCGGCAGCGGCAGAGGCCATGGACCTATATTCGGCTTCGGCACTTGAGCGAGAGACTGTGTGTTGTTTCTTGGAGCTCCAAGAGATACAATTGCTTCCAAGATAAATGCAAAATCCTGTTGTACTTCGTCTTGTTATCGGACATCCAGCCCAATCGGAATCGGAAAATGCATAGAGCTTGAGAGAGCTTTGAGACAAAAATCTAAGGCCAAAGTCAAGGGTACCTTTAAGGTAATGAAGGATCCTTTTCACGTCCTTCAGGTTGGCTTTTGTTGGTGCTTGGAAGTGTTGAGAGACTCGATTGACAGCAAATGTGATATCGGGCCTTGTGTAGGTGAGATATTGAAGGCTTCCAACAAGGCCTCTATATTCGGTCGCATCCACAGGTTCATTATCATCCGAACACGGTATTGATCATATAGCCATCGGCGTGTTGATAGGAGAACAATTCTGCATTCTTGCCTTGGAAAGAAGGTCTTTAGTGTACTTCGCTTGAGATAGGAAGATGCCATGCGTGAATTGTTGAACTTCAATGCCTAGGAAGTAATGTAGGTTGCCAAGATCTTTTAAAGCAAACTTTGAGCTCAGATTGTTGATGATTGATTGAATTTCCTTCTCATTATTTCCTGTAATGATCACATCATCAACATAAATTAATATAAGTATAAGAATGGATTTGTTATTAAATATAAATAAAGAGCTATCAGCTTTGCTACTAGAAAATCCAAGAGAAATTAAGGCTTGAGAAAGACACTCGAACCACGCTCTAGGTGCCTGTTTCAGGCCATAGAGCGATTTTTGAAGCTTGCAAACATATGTTGGATGACGTGAATTGCGAAACCCGGGAGGCTGCTCCATGTAGACAATCTCCTTTAATAGTCCATGAAGAAAAGCATTGCGAACATCCAGCTGCTTGATAAGCCATTTTGAGCTCACAGCAATTGCAAGGATAAGGCGAATAGTTGTGGCCTTTACAACGGGACTGAAGGTTTCATCGAAGTCGACTCCTGGAACCTGTGTGAATCCCTTGGCAACTAATCGAGCTTTATAGCGATCAATGGTTCCATTTTCTCTGTATTTGATACGATATACCCACTTCGATCCGATGACATTAACATTGTTAGGCCGCGGCACAAGGACCCATGTCTGATTTTGATGCAATGCTTGAAGCTCTTCTTTCATAGCTTGAGTCCAAAGTGGATTCTTTAAGGCAGTTTTGAGTGTTTTGGGTTCAATTTCTCTACTGTGGCTGGCTTGAAGGGCTAATTTAGGATTTTGTTTGAGTTTATTGCGTGTCATCATGGGATGCGTATTTAGGTTTTGCGGTTCTGCAGCTGTGTTTGGTATCTTAAGTTCCACAAATAAGCGATTGGATATGTCAGGATAATCTGGTTGTGAATTTATGGCAGGGCTGTTGTCCGTATTTCTGGACAAATTAGGTGGTTCAGTTGCATGTGAACTACTAGAATTTGAATCATTTGTAGTCAAAGGTTGCATTGCATGTGGGGACTCCAAAATATTTGGAATTGCTTCTGACTTGTCGTGTGGAGTTGCTGAATTCAAATTGTCCTCTAAATTGTCTTGTGGGAAATCTGAAATAATTGGAGAAGTGGCATTTGAGTTGTTGTCCAAGTTCACATCCTTATGGGGCATGAATTGCACATGTGGTGTTGATATTGTAGCGCCTTTACAATTGTTTACTTTGACAGCACGTGAATCATTAAGATTCTCACAATTGGGAGAATTCTTTGGGAGCCACTCATCTTGTTGAGGGAAGGTGGTCAATGTACTATGTTCCTGCACATTAAAAAATGATGTTAAATTTTTGAATGGTAAATAATTTTCATCAAATACAACATGCCTTGATATATATACACGATTAGTTTCAGGTTGTAGACAACGATATCCTTTATGGAGGGGACTATAGCCTATGAAAACACATGGATATGATTTTTTATCAAATTTTGTTTTACTGTAATCCCGAAGATAAGGAAAACATCTACAACCTAGGACTTTTAACCCTCTATAGTCCGGTAATTTTTTGAAAAGAATTTCATAAGGGCTTTTATTTTTTAAAGGTGAAAGAGGCAGCCTGTTAATGATATAAGTGGCTGCAAGAAAAGAATCCACCCATAATTTGAGTGGCAAAGAAGCATGAAACATCATCGTCAAGGCTGTCTCATTGATGTGCCTATGCTTTCTTTCAGCAACACCATTTTGCTCCGGAGTGTATGGACAAGAAATTTGTCTTGTGATGCCGCAATTTTCAAGATGTTTGATGAAGGCCGTAGAATTAAATTCCCCTCCTCCATCGCTTTGAAATATTGTGATCTTTTTGTCCAATTGCTTTTCAACTTGTTTATGAAATTTCAAGAAGCACTCCAAGAAATCAGATTTTTGTTTTAAGGGATATAACCAACTAAAACATGAGTAATCATCTACAAATAATACATAGTAACGAAAATGTTGAGTAGAAGTAATGGGAGCTGGACCCCATATATCACAATGCACTTTTTGTAAAGGAAAATCTGCTTTATTATTAGATAAATTAAAAGATTTCCTACAACTCTTGCCTAATTGGCAAGAAACACAAATACGGGGTGCTTTAGACCAACTAGAAAAGTCAATAAAATTATTGCGTTTTAAGGCCTCCAAGATTTTAGGATTGGCATGGCCAAGCCTCTTGTGCCATAAACTAAAACCGCTAGATTCTCCTTGAATTGCGTTGAAGGCAGCATGAAAGTCTCCTTCCAATGTGTATAGCTTCCCTTGCTTACTCCCCTTTGCCAGAACCTTGTTTTCCTTGCTCTTCACAATAAAACCATCAGTGTTAAATTCAAAAACACATTTAATATCATCAATGAGTTGTCCAACTGATAAGAGATTCTTTTTGAGTTTTGGAACAACTAAAATATTATTTAAGTGTAAAGAACCATGATTTGTATTTAAAGAAGCAGAACCAATATGTGAAATATTTAAATCTTGACCATTACCGACAATTATTTTGTCATTACCTCTATACGGCCTTACATGATCAAGATTACCTGTGTTATTTGTCATGTGTGATGTTGCTCCAGAATCCACATAGAACTGTTGATCATTATTTTCTTGAAGATTCATCGCAGCTAGGGCATGTGGATCCTCTTCATTGTCATAGTCGTATCTGTACCAACATTCAGCAGCACTATGTTTGCGTTTGTGACAGATTTGGCAAATAACTTCTTCATCTGAGGTATTATTTTCTTTATTTGGTTTTTGAGGCTGCTGTTGTGGTTTACGGTTGTTGCCATTGTTGTAGTTGTTGGGGTAATTTCTACCACCTGAGTTGCGTTGAGATCCTCTGCCTCGGTATGGAGGTCTTCCACCTCTTTGATTTCTGCCTCTTCCACGTTGACCAAAGAAGGCTTGGTTTTGATTTGTGCCAAGTCTAGCTTCTTCATCTTTTTCTACGATCACAGTATGTTCATGATTTTGGAGAGCATTGATGAATTGTTTAAGGCTGGGATATGGAGGTTTAGTGAGCATTGCAGTTTTGAAGTCAGCATATTTGGGACCTAAGGCTCTTGCAATTTGAAAAATCTTGTCATCATCGTTCATTGGTTTTCCAATGGCTGCCAACTTGTCGCAAAGGCCCTTGAATTTCTTAAGAAATTCATCAAGCTTGGAAGATCCTTTCTTTAGAGAATAAAGGCTATCTTTTAGCCATGTTTCTTGCTCCTTAGTTGCAGGCAACATGTTTTCTTCAACGGTGAGCCAGATTTCTTGAGCCATTTGCAAGCCGATAACCATGCTCAACACGTCTTCGTTCATCATACTTCTGAGCCAAGTTGTGAGAAGTCCATCATTATTTTTCCACATGAGAAAATCTGGATTATTTATCTCCTTCCCATCTTGCTCTATCATCTTCGGTGGAGTCTTAACATCAACTATATGGTGATTTAGCCCAAGGGTAAATATAAGTGGTTGAACTTGAGAACTCCAAATAAGATAATTTTCAGTGTTGAGTTTTATTGGAACTAAACTCGAACACTGATGGAAAGATTGAAGGGATAGGGATGGTTCTGAATTTGAACTTGAAGCCATTAGGCTCTGATACCATGAAAAATATTTGAGATGCTTGAATATGGTGAAAATAGTAATTGTTTTTTTTTTTTCTACAATTCCTGAATTTTACAAATATATAAAGACGTTCAAGATGCTGTACAAGGAAAGACAATATTTACAATAATTATAATAATCAACTAGCCGTTGTGATGAATCCACCATGACATGTGCTGCTATATTTTCCATCAATTATGGCTTAGACGAGATGTTGGAAATCCTCTTGCCATGGCGGTACAAGCTACCATATTTGTTGCTTGTGACTTGTCCTTATCAAATGGCACTGGAAATGCACTATATAATGTCATTTTAGCTAATAAAATAGTCAAATAATGTGAACACAACTTGGCATTGAATAATCTAATAAAATATTTAATAAATTTAATTATATTTCCCTCTTAATCATTAAAAAGTTCTATAAGCTCCTCCAAATTAACACCATTTGGCAAATACCTAGACAAGAAAAAGCCTCAAATTTGAAAATGACAAATTGACTAAACAATAGAGAGAGAATTTACCTTTGTGTGTGAAAACTTGAAGAAATGGGGAGAGAGGACTAGATGAGAGGAAGAAGTGATCTGGACTAATTAGAAATCTGAGACTTTTTAACAAATTTTTTATCATTTAAAAGTGAAAAGCCTAAAACATATTAAGCCATAAAGCATCAATATGTGATATCTTTTATATTTTGGGTAAAAGCTTTTTTAGTCCCTATATTATGAGGTTAGTGCCCATTTAGTCCCTATATTTTAAAAAACACCTCAAAACGTCCCTGCTGCTAAATATTGACACTCATGCTATTATTTTTTATTCTTTTTAACTTGTTTTTACAGTATAACACTCTTCCAATAATGTTTCTTTTTTGGATATTAATAAAAAATTAGATTATCAAATTAAACTAAAAAATAAAATAACAACAAAAAAGGTATATATTAATTTTTGTGGAAGCTCACGTATGTCTAAAAATATTATATTGTAAAAAATTATATTATCAATTTTTTTAGAAAAATTAATATTTTAACTCAAGAGAGTGTTCCACGAAAATTAATATATATATATTTTTTTATTTTTTGGCGTTAAACTGGTAATTTATTTTTTTTCTTTTTAATAATTTCTAAAAAAATTATTATAATAGGATAATATTGTAAAAATAAGTTAATAGGAACGATAAGACTTTGGTTTGTACCATTTTGGTCTTTTCATGGCAAAACGATAAGACTTTGGTTCATTGCTATCTATTGTTGAAAGAGCCATTTGTTTGGATAGAGGAGGGTTGTCTTTAAGTTTTTGCCTTATAATTATAGAATGAGTAACTGGAGCAATTTGAGTGGGCAGAGAAGATGTTGAGGTTGGAGTGGATTAGGATTGGACGACAAGATCAATAAATAATTTTAATCTGTTTGGATCATGTGTAGTTATGTGCTGAACATAAGGGGTTGGTGGCAGATGATTGTTAGACTTTGAATCAAGTCCTTGAGGTGAGTCCGTATGGGTTTGGAATTTGAATAGATTTCTGCTGTTGTTGAAGTATGTGAATTTGGGGAAATAATTTATGCTTGCGGAAAAGTGGTAGTTGTGGACTAGGTGCAATATTGTTGTTTGGTTGAAATTCATCATTGGTAGAATCATCATCATGCTGAGGGGTCCATGTATCATTAACATGTGAAAAGTCATGGGAAAAATTTGTAGCTCGTTCACTAAGTGGAGAAGTATTATGTGGTTGGAATTGTGGAACTTTTGAATCAGTACAAACGGCACGTGAAGCTCCACGGTCAGAGGAAGTAGAATTAAAATGCAGTTTGTGTGGAGGTCTGGTGAGTTAGAGATCTGTATCTTGATAAGTGGTAATAATATTTTTAAGCAACTACACACAAGAGCTAGAAACAAATTTATCTCGATAAGAAAAATTTGTTTTATAAAAAATAACGTGCTGAGAAATATACACTTTATGGGTAGGAGGATTCAAACAATGTTAGCCTTTATTAGAGGGACTATATCCCAAAACAAAACACTAGGGTGTGTCTTCATTGCTAATTTATTTTTGCCACAGCCACGAAGATAAGAAAAGCACCGACATCCAAAGCTTCTAAGGCTGACATATTCAGGATTTCTTTGAAATTTTTTTTTAAAAAAGATGTTTGTTTGCTTAATGTTGATAAAGGTAGATGATTTATTAAATGAACTGCAGTAAGAAACGAATCAAACTAATAAATTAATGGCATTTTTTCATGAAAATAATAGAGTTAACCCCATTTTAACAACATGTCTATGCTTCGTCTCAGCAATGTCGTTTGATATTGGTGTGCCTGGACAAGAAACTTGGTGATCCTTAATCACAAAATCATGAGAGTTGACTGCAATAGAACAAGAGTTATCCAAAGTCAATTGTGCAACTGAAAGTAAATTCTTTTTCAAATTGGGAACGACCAATATATTCTTCAAAATTAAATGGCCTTGTTTAGTATTTAAATAGGTTTGCCAACGTGAGAAAAATTAAGTTTCTCATCGTTGCCAATACAAATCCTACATTTCCCATTGTAAGGTTTCAATTCAGATATCATACCTGGATTATTAATCATATGTGTTGTGGCTCTTGAGTCAGCATAGAGATTACGATCGTGTTCTTCATGAAAGTTTCTTATATCACGGACTTGTGGCAGTTCTTTAGGTTCATAAGCATGCTCATAACGATCATCACATTCTACAGCAGAATGGTTAGGCTTATGACATATTTGGCAAATCAGTTTGCCTCCATTTGATTCTATTGCTTTATGCTACTGATTTTGTTTGTGATTGAAAGATTTTGTCTTGCCATGATTTTATTGCTTTTGACCTTACGAGTTTTGAGGAAGTCCTTACTAATTTTGTAGATATTTTTTCTGATTTTAGGGATACCCTTGCGGATTTCTTCTCCCTGCAGGAGTGAAACCCCTTCCCTTAGAGTTGAAATTTCCTCCTTTGCCTCTTCCACTTGCTTGTTGACTAAGGAAAGCCTGAGCATACTCCAATTTGTTCTCTCAAACACGTGCAATGCGGGCTTGTCCATGATTCTCTAATGCCATTGTAAACTCTCAAAATGTGGGATATGGAGCCTTAGACAACATAGCTACTTTGAAATCATGATAAGTTATTCCAAGACCTCGTGCAAGATTGAAGACTTTATCCTAGTCGCCAAGTGGTTTGTTGATTGCAGCAAGACTTTCACAAAGGCATTTGAACTCTAAGAGATACTCTTCTAGAGAAAGAGTATTTTTTTTCAAAGATAACATCTTGTCAGTGAGATGGTTCTCTTTTTCCTTTGTAACAGGTAAGAGTTGGTGTTCAATTGAACTCCATAGTTGTCGTGCACTTTCGACACCGACAATGGAACTCAACATCTCTTATGTCATAAGCCCCAATAACCATGAAGTTAGAAGCTCATCATTTCTTTCCCATAAAGCCATTTATGGATTATTGACCCTTTTTCCACAAGAACCATGAATTTCTTTTGGAGGGCATGTATCATCTATAATATGAAAGACTAAGCCAAGACTTTCTATGAAAGGTTGAACTTGTGAATGCCATAAAAGAAAACTCAAGGAATTCAGTTTGGTGGAGATGAAATTGGAGCATTGGTGAAAGGATTGAATAATCAAATTGGGCTCACTTGGGTTTGAGAAAGAAAATGATGCTTAATCAGTCTTCATTGTTTCTTGCTCTGATACCATGTAGAAAAAGATAGAACAATGAAGAAAATGCTTTTCCTATATTATTCTCAACAGAAGTTTGTTAACATATATGTATCCATAATGTTGATTTTGATGATAATAAACAATATTAAGAATGATTAAGTTTTTAAAAGCTCAAATTATTTTTCATACATTTTAAATAAATCATTATTTTTCATACATTTTAAATAAATCATTATTTTCACAATATGAAGGTTTTATACTTAATGGAAAAATGATTTTATGAAATTGGTTATTTCAATTAATGGTCTAAATTGAAAAATTTTTGAAACTCTGGAAATGGACTTATTTGTAAATTTATATGAAGATTTGGGCTATAGTATAATTATAGAATGTTTTGAGGTAAAACTATAATTTTAAAAAATAATTTTACTATGGCAATTACTGTAGGAAACGCTTAACCATTTGTTGAAAATAGCTAACCGATAATTTCTAGAGAGCTATTAATTTGTTTTGCAGGTCTCTGGAAATAAATGGCTAACTGATAACTTCAAACGGTGAACCGATTATTTGAATTTCAACCCAACGGTCATTTGGACTAGTCAAAACAGTAAACGGATAGCAGTTAACGGCGATTCAATTTCTCTCAGAAAGTCAACAATGTCTAGTTTTCAGCTCCAACTATAAAATAGCTTAATCAAATTCAAACAAAGAGAGATCTAAGAGTTATCATTGAGCTTGCTACTGAGTATACAATTATTATTGAGCTTCAAACTTGTTTTTGTTTCATTCATTCACATATTGAGCTACCATTTGTAATTAAATACATTGTGTAAGAGAAAATTTATTTGTAATCTTTATTTTTGAGTGATTGAAAGTGTTGGGATACACTTGGGTTAAGAGATTATCTCAAATATCTTGTTATAAAGGTTTATTGACACCTGTGAAGTCAATTGTAAAAGTTCTTGAAGCTTTGGAGGATTGGATAGTGGAATCCTCAAGCCTGGTGAGCTTGGAGGCGTGGACGTAGGTAAGGTTTGCCGAACCACATAAAAATCTCTGTGTTTGAATCTCTCTTCCCTTATCTCTTTACATTTCGATTGATTGATTTATTATTGTTTTGAATTTATTTAAGATTTGCATTAAGTTTTGTTCAAGCATTACATAACTTTTAGAAACCCAATTCACCCCCCTCTTGTGTTGCCTAGTTAGTATTTCAAAGTTTACATTTATACACAAAGAATAAAGAATAAAAAGGAAACTGAATATTCACATATAATTGTCCCAAGATAATAGCTATGTATAGTTGTAGCTCAATGGTAACATTGAGTAATTTTTGGAGAGATTCGAGTAATTGAATATCCTTGTGTTAAAGCATGATTGTGTACGAGATTTGCTAAGTGATGCTACGATATCGGTTACTTATCAAAAATTACATTAATCACATAACACATAACATATGCACATGGGTATATCTTACAAATCCATAACTATATTTATAACAAAAATAGGTTTTTCAACCATGTCAAACATCTACATATTTAGAACTCTAGGTTACTTACCTCTTAGCATCCATAAGTAACAAAAGCGAATCAAAATCCTTAGCCTAAAATCAATAGCACAAAAACTCTTATAAGATACACAATTCATTTCATAATCATAAACTCCAAAGTCCTCAAATTTCTTATTATAAACATCTCTTAAACTTAACTTCAAATAATTTTAAGATTTGTTCAAAATGAACAAGCCATGTTCTTCGATTTTTAATAAATTATTCCCTTATCAAAAAATCTTCAATTATCCAAAGCACATATTGATGTATTGAAAATTCAATAACAAAATTTTCATAGCTTAATTCCTTCAAAAACTATTGGAAACAAATTTCATTCCAGACATCATCAATTCTGTCAAACAATTTTTTATTCTGAGCATACTCGATTTAAAAGTACAAAAAAATTTATCCTTTAATATAAAATCATGAAAATTTCTAGTATCATACTTGATAAATATAAAATGATTTCTTAATTCATGATCTTCATTAGAAATAGAATTTTTTAGGTTTTCAAACTTGTATTTGAAAAATCATAATAAATTGAATTCTTATTCGATTAGGTTTAAACCACTTTCAAAACATTCTTGAAGATTTCTGGTTTAACATATAAAATATTCATATAAAAATTAATTTGTAATAATTACTATGACTTTTGAAACAACCTATTATTAATATATTTCCCTACAAAATTTTAGATTTATACTATTATTACTATTATCCAATCATTTTTTATATAACAATTAACAAAAATTAAGAATCAAAATTTACATCCAATCTTCTTTCCTAGTACAACACTTCAATTGACACAACTATGATCTCATGAATCTCCTTCTTGGTTTGCTCATGGTCGAACTAAGAAGAAGAGTTTGTTCTTCTTTTCTTTTCTTCTTTCTTTCTTTATGTCTTTGATGATCTCTCTCTCTCTCTCTCTCTCTCATAAAAACAAGGATGGCATTTCTATTTATACTTAGGGCTAGGTAAGCTAAGGGTTGAAAAAAGACTAAAACACCTCTAATATAATGATATGACTAAAATGTCCTAAAAGAATTAGAGGTATTACTACCCTACCTCTTTAATAGGAATTTCATGCTCGAAATTCACTTTTAATTATGCTCAAAAAAATCTAAACCTCAACATAAATTTCGATTCACAAATAATCATAAAGATTTAAATGAAACATATCATCCTTTTGTTGTGGAACTTTGATCCTTAAATATATAATTCTTAGCAATAAAATCACAAAGCCTGAGGTTTGGCATAGATAGTCCAATCATCACTACTTTATCCTTCCTAGGCGATGTGGGATATCATAAAAATCCACACATTTCTGGCTGGGAGTGCTCTAATACTATCTAAAACAACTTATCACGAACTCCAAAGAGAATCTGAGGGTGGTCTTTAGATGTATACAAATTACAAATAATAAACTTAAGGTCTCTATACAACATACATTAAAAGGTTCAACCCTTACATAACGGAAGACTTTAAAATTTACCAAACCATCTATCATTGTCAATTTAAATCCTTCTCCTTACTTGTTATGAATCAATTTTCATATCTAGGAATTATAATAAACTATAATGAGCAAAAAACTCATTTAGCAAACATATTTTTCATATGCCAAAAACACATGCATACTTATACATAACACAAATGCATGATATGCCATGGTCTTTTGAGAACATTGTAAAATAAATTCATCAAAAATTCATTGTCAGTTTTCAACTTTACATTTCCTTTCAAGTCTTCTTACTTGAACTGCCTTAATTGAATTACCGCTTAGTAGGACTCTAACTTACCATTCATACTTTTACATAACATTTATTTTTTGCTTCATGCAAGTCTCCTTCACCTACTTATGTCATAAAATAGTACAAGAAAAATGATCTTCAGTAACACTTGCCTTGTGACATTTATTAAAAAGTATCAATATTTATATAAATTTGAGCCATTTTCTGTGTAGTGGAGGCAAATAACACAATTTGTTGATACTATGGTATCTATAGATTAAACATCAAAGATCATAGACATTATCAATTTTGTTATAATTATAGCTTGAATCCAAGACCTCAAAATCTAGCCCTTTTATGTTCAAATGACAAACTTTCGTACTACAGTAGAAATCTATTTTACGTTATAAATATTATATTAAAATAATAAAAAAAATAATATAAAAGAAAAAATAAAAAAAACCCTAATATCAATATAAACCTAAACTTCTCTAACTTCTAAATCCTAATTATAGGGTCTATTGCCTCATCTCTCTAACCATCTCCTTCTTCTTCATTTCCTACCCCCCGGAAAATTTTTCCTTCTACCTCTCAAAGTCAAGTACCCATGCCATATCAAACCCTAACGACATTGCTCAAATTCTAGCACCTATGCCATACAAAACCCTAATGATGCTACATCATGCTGTAGAATATCCACCGTGCCACATCGTGCTGCAAATTCTTTAACATGGCCACCGCACAGAGCTATATGCATCCATATCACTGACAACCATTCTTTCCTTTTTGTTATTAGGCTCTCTTTCAGTTTCCTAAGAAAATCTGCTTCTCACTACACCATTGTCATTTTCTTTCTCAGTGAAATATACAATCTTAATTAGAAAAATTGATATTTTTCTTATTTTTTAAAATTATTAGAAAATTTAAAAATGAAAATTAGAACTTAATGAAAATAAATTCCGGTACATTGTCTTGAATATATATATATATATATATTTTTGGCTTCCTGGAGTTTGTATGAATTCTTAGAAAGGATGAACTTGTGTATTCATAAGTTTTTATTTATTTATTTATTTTTATTTATCTTTGCAATCTTTTTGTCATGATACCTAGTTATGATAGACAATGACGCATTGGTCACTTTTTGTCATGGTGAAATAATTAAGGTCAGTACGACAAAACTAAGGGTTATTGCAGACGAGTTGCGCAAATTACAAGAGGATGGGTATTATAGATGGTTTATGGCCCAGATTAATTTTGGTTTAAAAATTCAATGGCTTGTTACCCTTGAAATTTGTGAATCTCTTGCTAGAATTAAGATGTCATTGCCCACTACCCAATGCTTCCAACTTTTTTACCCATTTAGCTAGAAAATTAATGAAGCATTTATTTTTACCCATTTTTCTTCTTTTAGAAGTGCTTATATTCACATGTGCATTTTATATATGTTATTTGTTTGTGAGCCGTTATCTCAAGTGCTAGATGAAATGAGATCTAGGAGATGAAATTTATCGAAGAGCCTAGTATTTGAGTGAATGTTAACAAGTAGTACTAGGATATGCTTCTTTTATTTAAGATAGCATGCTAGAATCAAGCTCTACTTTTTTTTCCTATTGCTAAAATTGTGTCTGCTTGATGTAATAAATCTACCATTATTTATGCCCATTGTTTATTTTTCTGTTTTTTTTGTGCTTTTATTTATAATTCTCTTTTTCTTATGTTTTATGAGGAGCTTTCAGCATGCAAGAGAAGAGGAATATATTAAAAATTCTAAGCCTTGTGTCATGTTAGCTCCACTTATTTTCAGCCTGTGCATTGAAATTGAACCTTGGATGCTAAAGTTGATAAAGTTGAGAATATTTTTAATTCAAATATGAGAACTTTATACTGTGAAGGAATGTGCAAAAGATATTGTTAAAAGAATCTCTATGAAGATAATGTCTTAAAGTACTTTCCTATCTGAAATGCCCAATGTATTAATGTTTGTCAAAACCTTGTGACAAAAACTATCAATGATAGGTTCAAGGGTAAAGTAGTCATACACTATATTTGGATTTCCAAATAAATGAACAAATGTCATTTTTAGCTGGAGGATCAAAGACCTTAGGGAAGGTCAAAACTAGGTTAAATTGAATATATGATTGAAGTTAAGTTTGTACTAGAGATTAGAATTCGGTGTAGCGTAGTGTATCACCACTGTGCAATCGTTTTTGTTGATTGAAACGATGATGGACTACTTGGACGGGCTTACCGTCGCGGAGCACTGGCTTCCAACCACTGATTCACGTGGGTTTGACAGGCCCGATTAGGATAGATTGACCCGACACGAAATCATTTTTCCGCATTGACTGGAGTTGACCCAGATTGACTTTCGATCTTGATCGCTTATTTTGCTTCAAATCAATGATTCAGATCGCGCCACATCACCTGAACTTCGAACCTTTGATTCTCGATTATCCAACAGTCAGATTTGCTCCAAATGTAATAAATAAGCTGATCACGATTACCCCTAAGAGAGCGAGCCACTTCCAGGGAACAAACGAGAAAAGGGGCTATGCTTTTAACCTCAAATTAAAGAAAAACACTTGGCTTGGGCAGCTTTTAATTAATGAGAAAAATTGTAATGGGTGAATGAATTATTTAGATCAGGACCAATTTGTCACGTTCAAATATTTTTCAGTCTTAGTTTAACAGCGGGTTCAGTTAGAAATATTTAGAGATCAAAAACCTTGATTTTCTTCTCTTGTTTTTCGCTCCGTCAAGTTTATTATGTGAGGTCTTTAAGCTTGAAGGTGTCAAATCTAAGATGACTACTGCACAGCCATTATCCTTCTACTCTTACCCTATCTTGTTAAGAGATTTTGACGCTTGATTCATGCAGGAAAAAAGTTCTAAGGACCATGAGGGTTGATGCAATAGGATTTAGATGCAAGGTGCTTATGGGTGCAGTCCTTTGAAAGAGTCTTTGATCCATTGTTAATTCACATTATTTTCATAATAAATTGTTTCATCTACACATGAATATAATCGAGTGTCGAAATTTTTATTCAAAATCGTGAGAATCAAAGATCTCCTTCTAAAAGTCTTGCATATTATGGTTGGTCATTTTATTTAAATTTTTGTAATTTATATTTATTATTTGTAGTAATCATTTTGTAAATTGTAATTGGAGGAAGTTGGTTGACGTTGATGACTTATATATATTGGAAGTGCTTATATTGAGTCGAAATGGTTGGGAATTGTTGTTTCGGCTATATTGCGAGTGTTAACAACTTTATTGTGATAACTATGTGCTTGGCTACATTTTTGACTTTGAGTGTATTGAAATTCGCGTCATTACTACACCAGAAAAAAAATTTATTACAAGATAAAAAATTTACTATAAAATAAGTTTTTGTTATTTCTTATAAATTTTATACTAATTTTGTGCTCTTTTTGGTGTAAACATCATTAATCAAAATTAATTGGAAATTTTGAAAAGCCAACGAGGGGCTTAAACCCCTTCTCGGCACCACAGATCTGCCGATGCTACTATAGCGAATTAGCGATGGTTCACTCTAGAGAACATAAAGATCATCACTAGAAACAAATAAATGAACAAAAACCTCCTCAAAATACCACAAAGCCAAAAATTTCAGTACCTCAAGAATTTTATAAAACAATACCTACAGAAGCTTCAATCACTAGCATTGATTACTTACTCGCAATTCAATCCTGGCGGCGTGGTTCTTCTCGTTCTCAGTTGCTTGCAAGACGTGGCAGCCCTTATATTGTGGACGTGTAAAAAGCGTTATAATTAGTTTATTGAGTGTTTGCTGATTTTTTTCCTTTTCTTCCATTATTTTAACTATTTAATAAACTATAGGCATTTCCTAGAAAATAAACCAACAATCAAAACACTATCTGTACGAATTCCTTAGTTAATGCTCCACAGTCGCAGACAACCAAATTGACTCCACAAATATTTTCAGAGGTTTATGTCCTGTTAGTTGTATGGTAACTTTATGGCCAAAGATAGTTTAATAGGTGTTTGCTCATTTATGTGATTCAAAGTGATAATGCTAGGAATTCTAATATTTATATTTTAACTTATATTTCAATTATACCTTTAATTCATTCAGTTAATATTACATATATAGTTGTAGATGAAAGGAATTTAGATCTATCGTAAATAGATGTATTGTAGGCAACTAAAAATCTAAAATTAACAACTTAATTAATTTTCGAAAATACTGTTTACAGTTATTGTTCATAATTAATGTTCATTTGTATAAAAAATATTAATTTTTTAAAAACACACTAAATTGCAGAAAATAAATGACATGAAGATTTTTACGTTGTTTGGATTAATCAATCATACATCCACGAGGTCACGCCCAGATGAAAAGTAATTCACTAAGTTGAGATGTTACAACATATGGATTTACCAAACTTAAGATTCTCACTTACAGTTTATCACCATACAATTTACTCAACCTTAAACTGAATCTGCTTCTCTTGAATAATTGCTACCCCTCTTGATCCACGATAAAGTGATCAATAGCAATTCTTCAATTCTTCAATGTCTAGTGATTCAAGATCCACATAAACTCTTCACAGAGATGAAAAGAAGATAAGAAAACAAATCAACACAACATTATATGCCAAATCCGGATTCTCTAGGAAGGAGGCCGAATTTTGCTTCTTTGCATTATACTCTGTGTTGTGCATCTTCTATTGTGAAATACCTTTCTTTATATAGGCACTAGGGTTTCAAAAAAATAGCAAATCTTAAAAGATTTGGATTCTTTTGCAAATAAGAGTTTCTTTCCCCTTATAATTCTTATGAATCTCAATATGAATAAATATGATCTTCTTGCCTTGCTTGTCTTCCAAGAAATATCTAGAGCATTTAATGAATTTCCTATTTGAACCAACTTCTTACTCTAAATAGATCTCATGTGCCAATTATAGAATCTCATCATTAATTGACTTGCTAAATTAGACATCTGATTAAATTAGAAAACAAATATTTCTAATAAATTGGAATCTCACTAAATTAGGGAATTAATAAATTAATCCCCATTACAAGATATACAATAAATAATATTTCAATTTAACTAAACTTGCCAAAAGATGCCAACTCTATAAATAATAGACTTAACATTAGGCAACCAATTTAACACCAAAAATATTTTGAAATATTTAGGTGTTGTATGGTTGCTTGTTTTATAGTGAAAGATAGTTTAATGGGTTGTTTGCTCATTTATCTGATTTAAAATAATATTGCTAGAAATTCTAATATTGAAACTGATATTATAAGCAAGAATATTTCAAGGCTTCACATAACTGTCTCCAATCTATTTCCTGGAGCAAAGGAAAGAACGTTGGAGGAGTTCAAGTCCTTGGCTACAAGAGCAGGATTTCCAGCTATCAAAGTTATTTGTCGTGCTTACTGCTATTGGGTTATTGAATTCTGCAAAATGATCTAATTAAAACATTACAGGTGCTTGGCATTTTAAGTTTCTCATTTTAAAAATAACTAAATAAATGAGATGGTGACTCTTGTAAGCCCTTATTTTGTGTGCATCCTCATGTATTTCTTGTCATGTTTTTGGGTTCCTTGTAATGCTTGAAAGTAAAAATAGATTATTACAAATTGAGTGTCTCTTGTTTCTATCTCAGAAATTTGATTCTATGTTGAGATATACTAAGATATTTATTTTGTTCGAGCCTAAGCAAAATAACGTGCTATTGTATGCTTCATTATTTCCCACAATGGAGCTCGATAAAATGTCCAGCTAATTTAATTACTATTAAATGGAAGAATTGACCAGCAAACTTGTGCTGATTTAGATTGTTACCAAATTACTCTATACATGAAAGAAAAATTAGCTAATAATGATATAGATTATTGTTTAGTTTAAAGACTTAGAATAGCGGTAGCATCCCAAAATTATATTCTAAGTTTTTTCCTAAATAAATGAACAAACACCTCCTCAAAATACTACAAAGCCAAAAATTTCAGTACCTCAAGAATTTATAAAATAATACCTACAGAAGTTCCAATCACTAGCATTGATTACTTACTCGCAATTCAATCCTGGCGGTGTGTTTCTTCTCGTTCTCAGTTGCTTGTAAGACGTGGCAGCCCTTATATTCTGGACATGTAAAAAGCGTTATAATTAGTTTATTGAGTGTTTGCTGATTGTTTTCCTTTTCTTCCATTTTTTAACTATTTAATAAGCTATAGGCATTTCCTAGAAGATAAACCAACAATCAAAACACTATCTGTACGAATTCCTTAGTTAATGCTCCACAGTCGCTGACAACCAAATTGACTCCAAAAATATTTTGAGAGGTTTAGGTGCTGATAGTTGTATGGTGACTTGCTCTTATGGCGAAAGATAGTTTGCTCATTCATGTGATTGAAAGTGATAATGTTAGGAATTCTAATTTTTGGATTTTAACTTGTATTTTAACTATATTTTTAATTCATTTAGTTAATACTCCATATATAGTTGTAGGCAACCAATTTGACTCCAAAAATATTTTAAAATATTAAGTGTTATATGATTCTTTGCTTTATGGTGAAAGATAGTTTAATGGGTTGTTTGCTCATTTATCTGATTCAAAATAATATTACTAGAAATTTTAATATTTGGATTCCAACTTCTATCTCAACTATATATACACACAAACATATATAGCAGGTGAACTAGTTTCTTTAAGGCACAAATTTCATATTTTATAAATATATGTAATTAATCAATTCATTAGCTTTTATATTTTATAAATATATATAATAAATCAATTCATTAGCTTTTCTTTTTGAAAAAAAAAATATCAATTCATTATTTTTTTAAAGAATTCTCATGGCATTGTACCATTTTGAGAAAATGCTTGCTTATATTTTTTTGGGGGTTCGATTTACGGATATATTTTTTTCTACAATTTCAGTTTTTTATTCATTTATGTTAAGATAAATATGATATAATTAATCATCAGTTCGTCCAGCCAGCTTAATTAGCTAGCAAAGTTTGTTATCTTTAATTTAGTTAGTTAAGTTGAGTTTGTTATCAATAACGACGTGGAAGCTGACCTGGCTAGAGTTAGTTACAAGCCATTTTAACAATGGCAGCATGCATTTGAGTCTGTAGAAGATTCGAGACTGCTGTATATATACTCATACAGCTAAACAAATTCTGTTAATGAAACATATGGAAATGATTCTCAACTCTGAATTTTTCTCTCATTTTCTCATTGATCAAACTGTTAGGAAATTGAGCTTCCTCCCAAGATCACTCCAAGCAATTTATCAAGCAACAAATTAATAAAAATAAATAAATGGAGAATACACCAATCACACAACACAAGATTTACGTGCAAAACTCCAAATCCGGAGAAAAACCACGGCCGTTGTCACAAGACAACTAGAGAAAAATATTCACTATGTGGAAAATTATCACAATCACTCTCAGAAATAATTTTCTCTCACCCAAGCCCCAAATACGTAATCCTGAGAAATACCCCTTAACAAAGCAAACCTGTAATACCCATATTGAGGAGCCAAATGCTCCTTCAATATAATTACATGCTTAAAAATATTTTTGTCCCATGTTGGAAGCTCTCAATGCTTCACTTGCATTCACCAATAGAATGCTTTCAATTGGATTGCTTCTCTTGGATTTTTGGGATGCCAAGCTCTCAAATGAGAGCTTCCTTTTATAGGCAAGATTTTGCCTAAAATCAAGCCCACCAATATTGATCAAAATTGGTGGCTTAGCCATCAAATTTGATCAAAGCCACCTTTCTTTCTTTTTTTTTTAATCAATTTTCAACAATCTCCACCTTTATTAAAAAAAAAATCATAACTACTATTATAAAACATTGTCTTCACCAACAGTCATAATTCTCAACATAATGAATTATCATACTCCACCATAAAGAGTATACCACTTATTCTAAGATTTTTCTTGGCACATGTCAAAATATCCTGCTGAAATTTATGGTGTAATTCTCATGTTTGGTTTCCCTGAGAATTCTTTAGCCATGACATAACTTTTCCACCACACACCTTGCATTTATACCAAGTCAATACCCGCGTGCAAACTTGTGGACCCCGCTGATCATAACATGTTCTATTTCATGGCAACTTGGAGATCTACATGCCAAAAGAACTAACCCAGTCTCCTATCAAAAAGGAACTCACCATCTGCGAGAATATCAGTATCTCCTTTACTTATTCTGGAGTAATTTGCTGAGCCCACTCCACCTTCTTGACAATTTTCTTGAGGTGCCAAAATTGTCCACACCTTCAAATCTTTGTGCATACCAGATTGGATACACCTTTGACTTAAATTCTCTACAAGCCAATAAAATCATTCTCCTATTAATTTTTCAACAACATCAAAGTCTAACCAAGTTTGAAAAATACCAGCTGCTGACATATTTGTTTTACATAAACAATACTGTACACCCCAAGTACAAAACGTTGGCTCTGATACCACTGTTAGGAAATTGAGCTTCCTCCCAAGATCACTCTAAGCAATTTATCAAACAACAAATTAATAAAAAAAATTAAATGGAGAATACACCAATCACACAACACAAGATTTACGAGGAAAACTCTAAATCCGGAGAAAAAACACGGCCGTTGTCACAAGACAACCTGAGAAAAATATTCACTATGTGGAAAATTATTACAACCACTCTCAGAAATAATTTTCTCTCACCCAAGCCCCAAATACATAATCCTGAGAAATACCCCTTAACAAAGCAAACCCGTAATACCCATATTGAGGAGCCAAATGCTCCTTCAATATAATTACATGCTTAAGAATATTTCTCTCCCATATTGGAAGTTCTCAATGCTTCACTTGCATTCACCAATTGAATGCTCTCAATTGGATTGCTTCTCTTGGATTTTTGGGATGCCAAGCTCTCAAATGAGAGCTTCCTTTTACAGGCAAGATTTTGCCTAAAATCAAGCCCACCAATATTGATCAAAATTGGTGGCTTAGCCATCAAATTTGATCAACAAATTTGGTGGATAAGCCACTAAATTTGAAGCCACCTTTCTTTCTTTTTTTTTAAATCAATTTTCAACAATCTCCACCTTGATTAAAAAAAAAAATCATAACTACTGCTATAAAATAGTGTCTTCACCAACAGTCATAATTCTCAACATAATGAATTATCATACTCCACCATAAAGAGTATACCACTTATTCTAAAATTTTTCTCGGCATATGTCAAAATATCCTGCTGAAATTTATGGTGTAATTCTCATGCTTGGTTTCCCTGAGAATTCTTCAACCATGACATAACTTTTCCACCACACACCTTGCATTTATACCAAGTCAATGCCCATGTACAAACTTGTGGACCCCGCTAATCATAATATTTTCTATTTCATGGCAACTTGGAGATCTACATGCCAAAAGAACTAACCCAGTCTCCTATCAAAAGGAAACTCACCATCTGCGAGAATATCAATATCTCATTTACATATTCTTGAGTAATTTGCTGAGCCCACTCCACCTTCTTGACAATTTTCTTGAGGTGCTAAAATTGTCCACACCTTCAAATCTTTGTGCATACCAGATTGGATACACCTTTGACTTGAATTCTCTACAAGCCAATAAAATCATTCTCCTATTAATTTTTCAACAACATCAAACTCTAACCAAGTTTGAAAAATACCAGCTGCTGACATATTTATTTTACATAAACAGTACCGTACACCCCAAGTACAAAACGTTGGCTCTGATACCACTGTTAGGAAATTGAGCTTCCTCCCAAGATCACTCCAAGCAATTTATCAAACAACAAATTAATAAAAAAAATTAAATGGAGAATACACCAATCACACAACACAAGATTTACGTGCAAAACTCCAAATCCGGAGAAAAATCATAGCCGTTGTCACAAAACAACCAGAGAAAAATATTCACTATGTGGAAAATTATTACAACCACTCTCAGAAATAATTTTCTCTCACCCAAGCCCCAAATACATAATCCTAATAAATACCCCTTAACAAAGCAAACCCGTAATACCCATATTGAGGAGCCAAATGCTCCTTCAATATAATTACATGCTTAAGAATATTTCTCTCCCATGTTGGAAGCTCTCAATGCTTCACTTGCATTCACCAATTGAATGCTCTCAATTGGATTGCTTCTCTTGGATTTTTGGGATGCCAAGCTCTCAAATGAGAGCTTCCTTTTATAGGCAAGATTTTGCCTAAAATCAAGCCCACCAATATTGATCAAAATTGGTGGCTTAGCCATCAAATTTGATCAACAAATTTGGTCAACAAATTTGGTGGTTAAGCCACCAAATTTGAAGCCGCCTTTCTTTCTTTTTTTTTAAATCAATTTTCAACACAAACAAGCTCTCAAACTTTAACCATTTATAAGCAAAAGCGTGAACGAGAGAAGAAGGGATCAATTTGGAATAAGAGGGTTTGTTGGATAGAAATAAATATTTCTAATTTTAGTGATGGGTATATAAAGAAAAAGTGTTTAAATTTTTTTTCTAAAAAAAAACAATTCAAATAACTCACCCTTCTGTATATATATTCAACTGCAGTCACATACTTTTTATGTATTGATAAATTAATTTTTGACTCTTTTGCATAATTAGTCGTTTGAGTTCAAATCCTTAAGAATTAAGAGGTTAAAAATTTAATTTAAGCTTAGCTCACCCACCAACCTTTTCTTTCTTTATTAAATTACGACTCTTACGATCCACTCGCATTTATAAAATTATGAATGAAAAATAGAATGCCTGTCATTTCATCCCCTTCCTATTATTTTTCTGACTTATACGATGTGCAAATACAACGCGGCATTTACAAAAATTAATTAGACGCATAAAACACAATCGTTGAGCATTTACAAGAAATCAAACTTGATAAAAACACAATCTGAACAATAATACAGTGATCTCTTCGGTGATTCTACAGCTGTGGAATCCGTTGAATAAATTTATTGAATATTGTTGTCTGGGGTGATTCTACAGCTGTGAAATCCGTTGAACAAATTTATTGAGTATTGTGGAAGTCATATCCCTCAAATAATTTATTGACAAGCTGCACATGCATGATGGGTTTGCTGTAATTTTTTTTTTTTTTATATAAAAGGGAGCCAAGGCTAAACCGAAACAGAACGCGGGAAAGTATTCCCTTACATGTCCTGAATTAAACAATAAGAGATTTTAAGTTTTTTTTTTAGCTTATTTTATCCTTCGACTCTATTAACCTAACAAAATTGACTCTAATATTTTTTAATAAATTAAATAAAATGTAAAAATAAATATGATAATATATACATTTTAAAATAATTTCAGTATTTATAAAAATTTATTTGACATAGTTATTGATATTAAAATAAATAAAACATAATATTAAAATAAATATATAACAGTTTAAATTGTTTTGAGTACTATATAAAACAATTTTAATATTCTCAATATGTCATATATGTTTTATTAATTGTAACACAATTCTTCTTGGAGGAGGGCTGTTTGCCCGGGTGATCGATCCTGCCATATTATGAAAAAAAAAAGAGGCATTAATGGCTTTTATTGGAACTTGAGGTTTGCATGACATTTTTTTAAATGTAAAGGTATATATATTCTATTCCTTAAATTTTGTAAATGGTGAGCTATATAACAATATTTTCAAAATAAATTAAGTGCAGCATGGCTGTGAAGGTATATATATTCTATTCATTATTTTATTTGGTTATGGCAAAACAACTGGTCATGCATTTGACGAAAAAGACAAAAAAGGAGAAAAAAGACAGCTGCGGAGTTCCCAGCTGGCCAACTCCCTAGTTTAGTTGTTTCATACGAGGGATTGACTCCATTTTAATAGAATGAGAATCAAATTAAAAGATACAAAAATTAAGAAATTATATATACTGTAAGATAAAATATATTGTATTAGATTATGTCTTTTTTTTTTATATTTTAATTTCATCTTTATATTATATATATATATATATAAGAGAAATTATAAACAAGTGCGTAAATCAAATGACATGAGGTTGTGATTCCTTAATTAAGGTTCTCGGTTCGAAACTTGAAAATGCAACTGCATTAAATATATGTTGCTAAGCACTCATAGCAGATCCCGTCATAATGGTATCCAACGCATTTAATAAAACTCACTTTTCTACCAAATAACAGAGTGACGGCAAAGCACCTCACATAAGTTTCTCTATATAATATAGAGGTTTAGTGTAAACTGAGCACCACATCATCCACTGCTATTTTGCGTCTCCACATCCTAATCCACGAAGATGGGTTCATTCCAAGACCAAGTCATGAAACTATCAAACGATGAGCAAGATTTCTTGTTGGCCATGGAACTCAGTACTGGCTCAATACTTCCGATGACCATGAAAGCTGCCATTGAGCTTGGTGTGCTGGAGATCTTGGCGAAAGCTAGCCCATCTCAGCTCTCTTCTTCTGAGATTGCCTCTCAGCTGCCCACAAATAACAAAGAAGCCCCAGTTGTACTACTTGACAGAATATTACGCCTCCTTGCCAGTCACTCTTTACTCACTTGTAATCTTGTCACAAATACAGATGGAAGTGTGCAAAGGCTTTATGGTTTAGCATCGATTTGCAGATATTTTGTTCAAAATGAAGATGGAGTTTCACTTGCTCCCTATTTGCTGTTATCTTTGGACAAAGTTGCCATGGAACCTTGGTTTGTTTTCTTATTTTTTTATTATATCTTTCATGGAAAAGAATAGTGATACTCCTCTGATTTGATTAAATGATCACGAAAACTCTCTTATTTTTTAGAAATGGTCACATAAGTTCTTTTTTTGTTTTTAATATTCATGTCCACATAAAATATAGTTGGATCACTATAGTCAAAGGGTATAGTCATCCTAAAAAGTGTTTATATGATCATTTTTGTGAAACTATTAGGATATATATTGCTATCGTTTCCACTATATTTCACACAATATATATATATATATATATGAAATAGTGTATGGAGAACATTAATTTTCATTATATTTCTACTTTTTAAGACATAAAAAATTAAATTCTTTATATCTTCCAACAGGTACCACTTGAAAGATGCTGCATTGGAAGGGACCTTGCCAGCTATGAAGGCCTGTAAAGGAATATTGCATGCATTTGAGCATATTGCGAAAGATGCTAGAATACATAACCTCTTTAATCAAACAATGCACAATCACACAACTATTGTCATGAAGAAAATTATTGAAATCTACAAGGGATTTGAAGGGCTAAACCAATTGCTGGATGTTGCCGGTGGTTTGGGCGCAACTCTTCGCTTAATTGTTGAAAAATATCCACAAATTAAGGGTATTAACTTTGACTTACCTCATGTCGTTAAAGATGCACCCTCTTGTCCAGGTAAACATAATATAATATCCCATACATTAGTAACTTATTTTTAATCTTGATTCTTTTGATTTAGTTCCCGTGGATTAGTTGTTAGTTACCAAATTAAAATAATTAATATCCTTTACCTTTTCCTTTTCCTTTTCCTTTTTGTCCGTTTCTTTAAGGTGTGGAGCATGGTGGAGGAGATATGTTTGTTGAAGTTCCTAAAGCACAAACTATTTTCATGAAGGTTAATTCTCCAATTAATTATTTGATCCAGCCTCATACTAATACAAAGATTCAAATATTTAAGTCGCAATTGATGTGGTAGAATTACGTCAAGTTATTTGTAAATATTTAACTTGCAAGTTGTGTAATTATAAATAAGTGGTCACATTAGTTAAGACTTAAATGTTAGAATTTTGACATTATTATTAATTATAAAATTAACTATGTCTATCTCAAAGTACCAAAAGTTTTTGGATCTTCCAAAACTAATAAGAAATGTTGATTTAAAACTTTCAGTGGATACTTCATGACTGGGGTGATGATCTATGTTTGAAAATATTGAAGAACTGCTACGATGCACTCCCAGAATCTGGAAAAATCATAGTGGTAGAATCTATAATGACAGAATTTCCTGAAACTGATATTATAAGCAAGAATATTTCAAGGCTTCACATAACTGTCTCCAATCTATTTCCTGGAGCAAAGGAAAGAACGTTGGAGGAGTTCAAGTCCTTGGCTACAAGAGCAGGATTTCCAGCTATCAAAGTTATTTGTCGTGCTTACTGCTATTGGGTTATTGAATTCTGCAAAATGATCTAATTAAAACATTACAGGTGCTTGGCATTTTAAGTTTCGCATTTTAAAAATAACTAAATAAATGAGATGGTGACTCTTGTAAGCCCTTATTGTGTGTGCATCCTCATGTATTTCTTGTCATGTTTTTAGGTTCCTTGTAATGCTTGAAAGTAAAAATAGATTATTACAAATTGAGTGTCTCTTGTTTCTATCTCAGAAATTTGATTCTATGTTGAGATATACTAAGATATTTATTTTGTTCGAGCCTAAGCAAAATAACGTGCTATTGTATGCTTCATTATTTCCCACAATGGAGCTCGATAAAATGTCCAGCTAATTTAATTACTATTAAATGGAAGAATTGACCAGCAAACTTGTGCTGATTTAGATTGTTACCAAATTACTCTATACATGAAAGAAAAATTAGCTAATAATGATATAGATTATTGTTTAGTTTAAAGACTTAGAATAGCGGTAGCATCCCAAAATTATATTCTAAGTTTTTTCCTAAATAAATGAACAAACACCTCCTCAAAATACTACAAAGCCAAAAATTTCAGTACCTCAAGAATTTATAAAATAATACCTACAGAAGTTCCAATCACTAGCATTGATTACTTACTCGCAATTCAATCCTGGCGGTGTGTTTCTTCTCGTTCTCAGTTGCTTGTAAGACGTGGCAGCCCTTATATTGTGGACATGTAAAAAGCGTTATAATTAGTTTATTGAGTGTTTGCTGATTGTTTTCCTTTTCTTCCATTTTTTAACTATTTAATAAGCTATAGGCATTTCCTAGAAGATAAACCAACAATCAAAACACTATCTGTACGAATTCCTTAGTTAATGCTCCACAGTCGCTGACAACCAAACTGACTCCAAAAATATTTTGAGAGGTTTAGGTGCTGATAGTTGTATGGTGACTTGCTCTTATGGCGAAAGATAGTTTGCTCATTCATGTGATTGAAAGTGATAATGTTAGGAATTCTAATTTTTGGATTTTAACTTGTATTTTAACTATATTTTTAATTCATTTAGTTAATACTCCATATATAGTTGTAGGCAACCAACTTGACTCCAAAAATATTTTAAAATATTAGGTGTTATATGATTCTTTGCGTTATGGTGAAAGATAGTTTAATGGGTTGTTTGCTCATTTATCTGATTCAAAATAATATTACTAGAAATTTTAATATTTGGATTCCAACTTCTATCTCAACTATATATACACACAAACATATATAGCAGGTGAACTAGTTTCTTTAAGGCACAAATTTCATATTTTATAAATATATGTAATTAATCAATTCATTAGCTTTTATATTTTATAAATATATATAATAAATCAATTCATTAGCTTTTCTTTTTGAAAAAAAAAATATCAATTCATTATTTTTTTAAAGAATTCTCATGGCATTGTACCATTTTGAGAAAATGCTTGCTTATATTTTTTTGGGGGTTCGATTTACGGATATATTTTTTTCTACAATTTCAGTTTTTTATTCATTTATGTTAAGATAAATATGATATAATTAATCATCAGTTCGTCCAGCCAGCTTAATTAGCTAGCAAAGTTTGTTATCTTTAATTTAGTTAGTTAAGTTGAGTTTGTTATCAATAACGACGTGGAAGCTGACCTGGCTAGAGTTAGTTACAAGCCATTTTAACAATGGCCGCATGCATTTGAGTCTGTAGAAGATTCGAGACTGCTGTATATATACTCATACAGCTAAACAAATTCTGTTAATGAAACATATGGAAATGATTCTCAACTCTGAATTTTTCTCTCATTTTCTCATTGATCAAACTGTTAGGAAATTGAGCTTCCTCCCAAGATCACTCCAAGCAATTTATCAAGCAACAAATTAATAAAAATAAATAAATGGAGAATACACCAATCACACAACACAAGATTTACGTGCAAAACTCCAAATCCGGAGAAAAACCACGGCCGCTGTCACAAGACAACTAGAGAAAAATATTCACTATGTGGAAAATTATCACAATCACTCTCAGAAATAATTTTCTCTCACCCAAGCCCCAAATACGTAATCCTGAGAAATACCCCTTAACAAAGCAAACTTGTAATACCCATATTGAGGAGCCAAATGCTCCTTCAATATAATTACATGCTTAAAAATATTTTTGTCCCATGTTGGAAGCTCTCAATGCTTCACTTGCATTCACCAATAGAATGCTCTCAATTGGATTGCTTCTCTTGGATTTTTGGGATGCCAAGCTCTCAAATGAGAGCTTCCTTTTATAGGCAAGATTTTGCCTAAAATCAAGCCCACCAATATTGATCAAAATTGGTGGCTTAGCCATCAAATTTGATCAAAGCCACCTTTCTTTCTTTCTTTTTTAATCAATTTTCAACAATCTCCACCTTTATTAAAAAAAAAATCATAACTACTATTATAAAACATTGTCTTCACCAACAGTCATAATTCTCAACATAATGAATTATCATACTCCACCATAAAGAGTATACCATTTATTCTAAGATTTTTCTTGGCACATGTCAAAATATCCTGCTGAAATTTATGGTGTAATTCTCATGTTTGGTTTCCCTGAGAATTCTTTAGCCATGACATAACTTTTCCACCACACACCTTGCATTTATACCAAGTCAATACCCGCGTGCAAACTTGTGGACCCCGCTGATCATAACATGTTCTATTTCATGGCAACTTGGAGATCTACATGCCAAAAGAACTAACCCAGTCTCCTATCAAAAAGGAACTCACCATCTGCGAGAATATCAGTATCTCCTTTACTTATTCTGGAGTAATTTGCTGAGCCCACTCCACCTTCTTGACAATTTTCTTGAGGTGCCAAAATTGTCCACACCTTCAAATCTTTGTGCATACCAGATTGGATACACCTTTGACTTAAATTCTCTACAAGCCAATAAAATCATTCTCCTATTAATTTTTCAACAACATCAAAGTCTAACCAAGTTTGAAAAATACCAGCTGCTGACATATTTGTTTTACATAAACAATACTGTACACCCCAAGTACAAAACGTTGGCTCTGATACCACTGTTAGGAAATTGAGCTTCCTCCCAAGATCACTCTAAGCAATTTATCAAACAACAAATTAATAAAAAAAATTAAATGGAGAATACACCAATCACACAACACAAGATTTACGAGGAAAACTCTAAATCCGGAGAAAAAACACGGCCGTTGTCACAAGACAACCTGAGAAAAATATTCACTATGTGGAAAATTATTACAACCACTCTCAGAAATAATTTTCTCTCACCCAAGCCCCAAATACATAATCCTGAGAAATACCCCTTAACAAAGCAAACCCGTAATACCCATATTGAGGAGCCAAATGCTCCTTCAATATAATTACATGCTTAAGAATATTTCTCTCCCATATTGGAAGTTCTCAATGCTTCACTTGCATTCACCAATTGAATGCTCTCAATTGGATTGCTTCTCTTGGATTTTTGGGATGCCAAGCTCTCAAATGAGAGCTTCCTTTTACAGGCAAGATTTTGCCTAAAATCAAGCCCACCAATATTGATCAAAATTGGTGGCTTAGCCATCAAATTTGATCAACAAATTTGGTGGATAAGCCACTAAATTTGAAGCCACCTTTCTTTCTTTTTTTTTAAATCAATTTTCAACAATCTCCACCTTGATTAAAAAAAAAAATCATAACTACTGCTATAAAATAGTGTCTTCACCAACAGTCATAATTCTCAACATAATGAATTATCATACTCCACCATAAAGAGTATACCACTTATTCTAAAATTTTTCTCGGCATATGTCAAAATATCCTGCTGAAATTTATGGTGTAATTCTCATGCTTGGTTTCCCTGAGAATTCTTCAACCATGACATAACTTTTCCACCACACACCTTGCATTTATACCAAGTCAATGCCCATGTACAAACTTGTGGACCCCGCTAATCATAATATTTTCTATTTCATGGCAACTTGGAGATCTACATGCCAAAAGAACTAACCCAGTCTCCTATCAAAAGGAAACTCACCATCTGCGAGAATATCAATATCTCATTTACATATTCTTGAGTAATTTGCTGAGCCCACTCCACCTTCTTGACAATTTTCTTGAGGTGCTAAAATTGTCCACACCTTCAAATCTTTGTGCATACCAGATTGGATACACCTTTGACTTGAATTCTCTACAAGCCAATAAAATCATTCTCCTATTAATTTTTCAACAACATCAAACTCTAACCAAGTTTGAAAAATACCAGCTGCTGACATATTTATTTTACATAAACAGTACCGTACACCCCAAGTACAAAACGTTGGCTCTGATACCACTGTTAGGAAATTGAGCTTCCTCCCAAGATCACTCCAAGCAATTTATCAAACAACAAATTAATAAAAAAAATTAAATGGAGAATACACCAATCACACAACACAAGATTTACGTGCAAAACTCCAAATCCGGAGAAAAATCATAGCCGATGTCACAAAACAACCAGAGAAAAATATTCACTATGTGGAAAATTATTACAACCACTCTCAGAAATAATTTTCTCTCACCCAAGCCCCAAATACATAATCCTAATAAATACCCCTTAACAAAGCAAACCCGTAATACCCATATTGAGGAGCCAAATGCTCCTTCAATATAATTACATGCTTAAGAATATTTCTCTCCCATGTTGGAAGCTCTCAATGCTTCACTTGCATTCACCAATTGAATGCTCTCAATTGGATTGCTTCTCTTGGATTTTTGGGATGCCAAGCTCTCAAATGAGAGCTTCCTTTTATAGGCAAGATTTTGCCTAAAATCAAGCCCACCAATATTGATCAAAATTGGTGGCTTAGCCATCAAATTTGATCAACAAATTTGGTCAACAAATTTGGTGGTTAAGCCACCAAATTTGAAGCCGCCTTTCTTTCTTTTTTTTTAAATCAATTTTCAACACAAACAAGCTCTCAAACTTTAACCATTTATAAGCAAAAGCGTGAACGAGAGAAGAAGGGATCAATTTGGAATAAGAGGGTTTGTTGGATAGAAATAAATATTTCTAATTTTAGTGATGGGTATATAAAGAAAAAGTGTTTAAATTTTTTTTCTAAAAAAAAACAATTCAAATAACTCACCCTTCTGTATATATATTCAACTGCAGTCACATACTTTTTATGTATTGATAAATTAATTTTTGACTCTTTTGCATAATTAGTCGTTTGAGTTCAAATCCTTAAGAATTAAGAGGTTAAAAATTTAATTTAAGCTTAGCTCACCCACCAACCTTTTCTTTCTTTATTAAATTACGACTCTTACGATCCACTCGCATTTATAAAATTATGAATGAAAAATAGAATGCCTGTCATTTCATCCCCTTCCTATTATTTTTCTGACTTATACGATGTGCAAATACAACGCGGCATTTACAAAAATTAATTAGACGCATAAAACACAATCGTTGAGCATTTACAAGAAATCAAACTTGATAAAAACACAATCTGAACAATAATACAGTGATCTCTTCGGTGATTCTACAGCTGTGGAATCCGTTGAATAAATTTATTGAATATTGTTGTCTGGGGTGATTCTACAGCTGTGAAATCCGTTGAACAAATTTATTGAGTATTGTGGAAGTCATATCCCTCAAATAATTTATTGACAAGCTGCACATGCATGATGGGTTTGCTGTAATTTTTTTTTTTTTTATATAAAAGGGAGCCAAGGCTAAACCGAAACAGAACGCGGGAAAGTATTCCCTTACATGTCCTGAATTAAACAATAAGAGATTTTAAGTTTTTTTTTTAGCTTATTTTATCCTTCGACTCTATTAACCTAACAAAATTGACTCTAATATTTTTTAATAAATTAAATAAAATGTAAAAATAAATATGATAATATATACATTTTAAAATAATTTCAGTATTTATAAAAATTTATTTGACATAGTTATTGATATTAAAATAAATAAAACATAATATTAAAATAAATATATAACAGTTTAAATTGTTTTGAGTACTATATAAAACAATTTTAATATTCTCAATATGTCATATATGTTTTATTAATTGTAACACAATTCTTCTTGGAGGAGGGCTGTTTGCCCGGGTGATCGATCCTGCCATATTATGAAAAAAAAAAGAGGCATTAATGGCTTTTATTGGAACTTGAGGTTTGCATGACATTTTTTTAAATGTAAAGGTATATATATTCTATTCCTTAAATTTTGTAAATGGTGAGCTATATAACAATATTTTCAAAATAAATTAAGTGCAGCATGGCTGTGAAGGTATATATATTCTATTCATTATTTTATTTGGTTATGGCAAAACAACTGGTCATGCATTTGACGAAAAAGACAAAAAAGGAGAAAAAAGACAGCTGCGGAGTTCCCAGCTGGCCAACTCCCTAGTTTAGTTGTTTCATACGAGGGATTGACTCCATTTTAATAGAATGAGAATCAAATTAAAAGATACAAAAATTAAGAAATTATATATACTGTAAGATAAAATATATTGTATTAGATTATGTCTTTTTTTTTTATATTTTAATTTCATCTTTATATTATATATATATATATATAAGAGAAATTATAAACAAGTGCGTAAATCAAATGACATGAGGTTGTGATTCCTTAATTAAGGTTCTCGGTTCGAAACTTGAAAATGCAACTGCATTAAATATATGTTGCTAAGCACTCATAGCAGATCCCGTCATAATGGTATCCAACGCATTTAATAAAACTCACTTTTCTACCAAATAACAGAGTGACGGCAAAGCACCTCACATAAGTTTCTCTATATAATATAGAGGTTTAGTGTAAACTGAGCACCACATCATCCACTGCTATTTTGCGTCTCCACATCCTAATCCACGAAGATGGGTTCATTCCAAGACCAAGTCATGAAACTATCAAACGATGAGCAAGATTTCTTGTTGGCCATGGAACTCAGTACTGGCTCAATACTTCCGATGACCATGAAAGCTGCCATTGAGCTTGGTGTGCTGGAGATCTTGGCGAAAGCTAGCCCATCTCAGCTCTCTTCTTCTGAGATTGCCTCTCAGCTGCCCACAAATAACAAAGAAGCCCCAGTTGTACTACTTGACA